>JACCHZ010000105.1:4800000-7200000 GCA_018907045.1 Wiebesia pumilae | reverse complement strand
TAAGTTTCTATCTATAAGTCCACTAAAGTGGTGATAAATTTTTAAAAAATATAGAAAAGTTTTTAATACAAAATAAAATAACTGAAAGAACATTTGAGAGTATAAAATAAGTTATGTTTAATCAAAGTTCAGCTTTTTTAACACCCATTATTTTCATAACTTCGTATAGACGCAGAAAAATGATTTTTTATATATTTGTTGAATTACATTTTGAAAGTTTTTTACAAAATTTAATAAAAATTTAAATGTTTTTACAGTTTTATTAAATTATTTTTTAAATACATATGTTTTTATATGTGAATATACATAAAGCTTAAATAATATGAAATAATATTTCATTTTCAACAAAACGTTGCAAAAAAATATGTTGTCAAATTTTTGTTATATCGTAACATATAATATTAAAAAAGCTATTTTGATCACTTTAATATTAAAATATCAGCTAAATAAACAGACACGTCAAGTTTTAATTGCGAATTAATATTGAAAAAGTCTTAAATATATTCAATATATTTATATAATAACATAATATTATTAAGTGAAATATGAATGTTTGAATATTTTATATTTATATAATATTATATATGATGTTTAATATGCAATTAATACAAAAATTTCCTTATATCGAAATATGTAAGAAAGCTCGTGCAGATATTTACTCGTAAATGTTTCATTAAAGATGGCTCATTTGATAAAATAAAATATTGAAATTTTTTAATTATAATTCAGTAAAAGTAATTATAAGAAATGAAAATGAGTTAAACATGCGAATGATATATTAATATTAATTTTTATCTAGAATATATTTATTCTGAAAATGAATAGTTAATCATGGATGATCAATATTAATAATATTTAAAATATTTAAATACAATATTAATACATTGCAAATTTTTGCATTTAAAATTCAAGTTATGAATTTTAATGTTATATTAATTCATTATAATTCATTATAACAAGGAAAAACAATTCCATAGAATGTTTATAATAATTAATAACATATTTGATTAAATATTGCAAATGACAATTATTCTCTTTTAGAATTTTAATTTAACTGATTAACTAAGTTCTTTTCTGTGCAAGGTTCTTTTATTAATAATTTATCTTTTTTTTACTTTTGACATAAAATGACATAAAAATAATGTAATTACTAAAAATACTCTTTGCATTTAAATTTATTACAGACTGATTGCTACATTTAATTAGTCACGAATACACACGATGCAAATTTTTAAGCTTAAAAATTGCTATAATTTGCAAAATATATGTATTGTGAAATACCAATACTTTGAAAATATTTAACTGTAATAAAACATTTTTATTTTTAAGATTGTAATCGCTTTAAAAATATTTTCAAATATTAATTAAATTTGTTTAATCTTTTATGTTAAGAAATAGTTTAATAAAATTTTTTAATATCGTTGAAGATAGAAAATACTAAAACCATATTATAACATTCGTTTTAAAACTACCTAATATATTTTAAAAAGTATTATTAGTACTTAATATATTTTTTAATATATATTAAAACCAGAAAAACACATTAATTTAAAGAAAATTTTTATTTCAGATTTATAAGAAATGGAAATAAGTTTCAACAAAATTTTATTTAATGTTTATATTTATCTACGGTAAATTTATTGTAAAATAAATAACGATGCATTTAGATAACGCAAGTTTAACTCTATTTTATGGTCTTTAAGAATTGGCCTTCCCTCCGAATCTGTGTCACCATAAATCATTTTATCGTTTCCGTTAAGTTACACATTTCTTTGCATCAAAAGTATAATTTTTTTTAAAATAGATGTATAATGAACAAAAATCTACATTTTCAACTACACACATGTATGTAGCTTAGTAAGCCTTTGTAAGAATGATGAATACACTGCCTACTTAATACACATAAACTTAAATTTCCTTAGGGTAAATAGCTTTAAATGCTTTCGTAGAAGGATCGATTATAATTTAATTCAAATTGATTACCTTTTAGTAAAAGTGAAAGTTTTTTACGAATCTGTACTGTCCAATAAAATTTTTTCTGTAGTAATTTGATAGACTTTCAATAATAATTTGCATTATTAAAATTGTTGTACGTTACAACAGAGCGTAAAACAACACTATCATTTCTGTATTAAATTTACAAATGTATACTGTAGATTTACAAATTTCGATTACTTGTTTCCATATATCAATATCTATAAAATAATGGTCAAGAAAAAAAACAACAACTACTTTCAGTAATCCTTAAATAGAATATCAGCGTGATATGGACCTTATATTATACTTCGAATTTTTCAGTTACATTTGCTATTAACATTACTTTTTACAAACAGCATTATAATACTTTGTACAGAATAATTGATACGCTATATTACTTTTGTGCATAATGAGAAAAATAAAATAAGTAATTAGTATGGTTGGTATTGTATAATTTTCGTATTTTCATTATACCGAATATACCATGAAACTAAAAAATTGATCATGTTTACAATGAATTATAAATAATATCTATAACAATATTGATTTATTATATGTTACGAGAATGAAATGTATAAATTTCTAACCTTATTAACAAAGGATTCAAATTCTGTTAAATTATGTTTAAACTAATTTCAAAAATTTTATATATTTATGACTTATATTTAATGATATTCCAAAATAAAAGAGTTTCACAATCTTTAGAACATGAAGAAATCTGAAGTATGCGCAGTCATAATATAATTCTGCATTGGATTTTTTTCAACAAAATGAAAATTATATTTTACTCTAATAAATGTACAATAAGCTTTGTTCATTTTTTAGTTAAAATATAAGTTACGTATTTTAAGTAAAGTTATATGAAAATTGCAAAGAACATTGAAAAAGAAGAAAAAAGTCTATTTTTAAGAAAGGTGTTAAAAAAGTCTGATTGAAAACTATTAATTACGGTCAATTTAAATAATAGAGATTGAAAGTATATCAATCTATCAAGTAAATTATATATTATCCAGAGTTTTACGTCTCAGAATACTGTTACTAATAACCACATGATTTGTTATATTAGAGCAAAAATTCAACTGTATAAGTATTTTACTATACTCAAATACTATCACAAATATTTAGCGCTATTTAAACTTAATTCAATATATTTTTGTTCTATTTTTCATCTACAAGCATAACTTAAATTTATTATTACACCAAAAAATAGTATAACAATCAACTTAGTTTTTTGCAAAAAAATTTAATTCACTATTAAACGGATAATATTTTTAAATGATATGGATTAATGATAAAAAAATTGTTATATTGAAAAAATCTAATATTTTTTACATAAAACGTACTATATTATTGAAATTATTGAAATATTGAAAAAGAATCTATTCGGTTCTTTCATCCGATAATTTTCATCTAGAATAGTTTGTACGATTTTATTAAATTTTGAGCTAAGACATTGAGCAAGTAAAACTATTTTAAAAATTTAACTTGATAATAAACTTACTCAACAGTTATAGAATTTTTTAAACAATTTTAAGCTAATCATTATATTCAATTGCCTTTAAAAAAAGAAAGAATATCCCATGCTTGTGTCAATTATTTATAATATGATAATATTAAAATATTCTATAATTATAATAAAGGAATGAGAAAATATTGGCAGGCATAAATAAAAATAAATTTACTGTTTTTCATATATATTTTTATCGGATTCCGGTAGCATACAATAATGAAAAAATTGCATTTAAAGCATTTTCTATAATTCAAAGACGCATCGATCTATCTGAATAATTATTTTTATCTTCTCTTTAAATAAATAGAACATATAAAAAGTAACACTTGTGAGGTAAAATTTATTAGGTTTGTATCCCACACCAGCAATTACACGCAATTATACAAACTTGAACGACTGCACATATGCACGAATGTAAATACACATTAATACATTCAAAATATGATTCTATAATATTATTTTCGAAATCGTTTCTTATTACTAAAAAACGTTGTCCGCAAAAGAAAATAATTCAATAAAATAAATTTATGTATAAAGGATTATTTTAAAAAGAGCAATATATATAATGTTTTCAGGTCGAATATAAAGTTTAAAATTTTCTGTAATCATTTTGAAATAATTTTCTGTGTCTTACGAATTACACGTAATTTATTTTAATTAATTTTATATTTAAGACATTTTGTGTTTAAATTTTTTTTTATAAATTAAAATAAATTATAGTTGTTTGAAAATTTTGAATAGTTCTTTAAAATATTTATGAGATACATTCTTTTAGTAAAAAAATGATTTATTGGTTTGAGAATGACTCAGCTGTAAACAGTAGCATAAAATATATCGAATTAAAAGATGAAAATCAAGAAAAAACATTTATATTCTTTGTAGAAGGTAAAGCACTGTAATATTAAACGATCAACTCGGTCATTGAGTCAATGCAGTATGATTAACAAAAATGATGGTTTGAGGAAAACTTGCATCTTATCCATTGGAGAATGTAGAGACAAGATTTATAAGAGTACGTTTTATAAAGAAATTGAGTGGAATGAGCTATTTACCATCAATTTTTAAAATTAAAGTCCGGTTATTGTCGTTCTTTATCTTCGTCTTTTTAGCGCTTAACTTATAATTATTACTCTCTTGTCATTTTCATCCTAGAAATTCCGTTGCCTACAAGTCAAGAAAACCTTTCAGGCAACTGTAGCGTTCTAAGCAGAGCCAATTCTACATGTACTTATCGCGTGCATTTTTTCATTTATGCATGAGTTTGTCAATTTATATTATTATATTTGTAATAACCTCAACTTTAGTGTAATGTTTCTAATAAAAAACAAAATATTCCTTGCTGATTTAAATAAAACATTTGTGTACTAATTTTTTTTAAACATTAATTTTTTAAATAATTCATTTATACATAGAAGATTGTATTAATAATATTTGTAAGAAAATTATAGTTTGTTTTAAACAGTTTATATAATTATCGTTTTATATAAAATATAGTTCGTCTTAACATTTTCAATTTTTTAAAAACGCATTATTCTTTAAATATACTTTACATAATTAGTAATAATTATTAGTTTCTTTAATTTCATCAAAAAGTAAAGATTCAACTAGTTAAGAAAATTGAATTTTTTAAATTAATAACATTAATAAATTATTTTGGATTTATAAGGATAATTTAATATATTTTGTTTTTATAAAAACATATATTTATATAAAATTAAAGATTACTATTTACAATATTGAAATGTATAATTTTTATATATTCATTGAATTTTAATTAAACATCTGTTCACTTCCAAACATTATTTTTATGACAAAGATAATAAGTTTTAAGAAATTCAAAAGGTTTGTCTTTAAAAACATAAATTTTATTATTTCTTAAATTTACACTTTTTTTGAATATTTTTTGTATAATTATTCATCATGAATTCATATAAATAATATATAAAAATCAAGTTTAAATCAGCGTGATTATTGTTATTTTGAATATATACTAAATTTTAATTTAAAACTTAATATCTAATTTTAAATTTAATATCTTACCATAATTTTAAGAATTTTGTATGAAGAAATAACAGAATCATGATTTAAAGCAAATTTTTTTAAGTCCCATGAAAATCCTATTTTATAAAGTATAAATCTTACTTTTTTATATTATAAATTATTTAGAATAATTTTTTTTAAGATAAAAATAAAATTACAAAATTGTATGTAATGAATAATTATTGCTGCCTATGTAAAGTAGATAACTCAAGGATAAGTAATCCAAGATATTTATTCTTATATATGTAAGATAAAAATACATGATATTTTAATTTTAATTTGTAAGGTACTGTGCTATTTTACGTTTAGTTTTAAAATTCTGATTTACAAATAACTAAGTACCAGAAAAAATCTACAATACAATGAAAGTGTTAACAAAAAACGCAAATAACTGAAGGATGTCGATAATTAGCATTAGCATTTATTCTTTTGTATTTTTCATTTCTCATCTACGATCAGTAGCTCTGTCTATATTAATACTTGTCTATATGCTACGCCTTTGTTTTTTTTTTCAAAACTAGTAGCGATGAAATCAGCACTTGCTATAATATCTAAAAAATGCTGTAGTGGAATCATCCGCACATTTCTCAAAATATTTTATATATTCTTACATTTTTACATTATATATTTTATAGAGTAATATTTCGTACACTTATTATTCCTGGAGTTGTATAGTTACCGTAACCATTTGGTAGCAACGATTATGATATATAATGATTAGAATTTTTTTTTAGTAGGTTCACTCATAATAGCTGTAACTATTCGTAGTAGTTCACGTTAACGCTACCTAGAGAAAATTGTGTGACCCAATGCGCATTTAAAATAAATTAATAAGAATTTCGTTTATATCACATAAAGTAAAATATAATTTTATCCATAGGCACGTATTAATTACACATTTTACAATAGCTTTTTAGCAATTTGATTTAGAACAAGATCTTTTAAGCAAATACAAGTAATATCATTTATAAAAGATATATTAAGATAGATGAAACATCTGATAAAAAAATAGTATGCGTGATTGCTTATACTATAGAAAAGAAAATAAATAAATATAGAAAATTAAATATTAGAGGATGAAAATACACGAATAAATAAACATATTTGTTCAAAAGAATAAGGATGTAAATTTAAGCTGATTTAAACAATTATTCTTCAAATAGATGTATAATAATTTCTATATCATTATCCTCAAAAAGAAATTCAATGTAAAATGCATATTTTCAATAATCTTCATCTTAACAGATTTTAAGGAACTAGGGAGTCGAAAAAATGCCATTTTATTACAATTTTCGAAAGAAAGACTTCTTCAGCATTACAGAGTTAAGTTTATATCAATTTTTCAGATTGTAGATTTACAATATAAAAAATGAAACTATCCACAGAATTTAAAAACGTTAAGTGCCTTGTTTTCCAAAAGTTTCTTCGAATTTGTTAAAATGTTATGAGTGATGTTTTTATGTTACTCAAATACTATCACAAATATTAAAAGAATATTTTAATAAAGAATTTGAGTAGCTAATTTGGCTGTGTACTTCACATATAAGTTTAACTTTTTAATATCGATTATACAAGCTATAAGATATAAATTGAGTAAATGATAAGAATGAAAAATAGTTATTATATATAATCTCAATATCCATAGAAGTAAAATGACAAGTGCTATAAACTACTGAAATTAATATAATTCAGACTAAAAGACTACTGTTGAAGTACATCCACTCATAAAACGTGTCAAATACGAAGGCAAAATACCTAACGTTACTACAGTTCTATGAAGAAAGAAAATTTTCTTGTATATGTATACAATTCCCGCATTCATAGTCTTAAAGTAGTTGTAAGGTTGCTCAAGGCATAGAATGTACACGATCGACTTTATCGCTCAATCTTTTAGTGCGATATTGAGGGAGCGAGAGTAGAGAGAGACAGAGAGAGAGAGAATTTGGTAACCGAGTTTAACGTAAAAAAGTATATTAAATTCACATATTTCTCCAAACATCTGATCTCGTTCCAAGATTTGGTCAGTTATCGCAGAAATTTCTGTCTTGATAACGAAAAAAGTGACGCATTAGGGAAGTATTGAGTGTAAATACATCGATGTAACATGTGTCTATTAGATATTCGCGGTTGATTATTTCATCCACCCTGAAAAAAACCGAGAAATGTTGTAGTATGTAACAGATTCTATGAAAATGTAACATGTAACTGAACAGTTTTTCGGTGCTTGTATTACTTTTCTGCATTTTTAACGCGGTATAGATTAGAGTCTTAGGAAACGTAATATCCAAGCACGATTTTCAGAAATACTAAGTTATAAAGCTTTGAAAATTGGTAGTGTATAACAATATGTGCGTTTTATATCTACGTATTAAGTGTGCAATTTGTCGCAATGAAGAAGAGGATATTTTTTCTATTTTTTTTTCTATTTTTATATTCTACAATTTGCCATATTATTTGTTTATTTGAAACAGTATACGCTATATATATATAAATTTATATCAAGTATAATAATGTATACAATTTTTATATTTTATAATACATATATGTTAATAAGACAGTATTTTTTGAGTACTGAGCAAACATGAATAATCAATGTATTTAAGCATGTAACAAAATATTTAATTTATTCATCAGAAATTATACTTTAAAGTTGTCAATTGCGTTTATTATGTTTAAAATTAATACTATATTACAAGAAAGTAATTTGACAGAAGAAGAAAAATAAAATAAATTCATTTATTTTTCGCATGCAAATTATTTTTAAAGTAAATTACTAATAACATATAATTTGATTATTGTAAATTTGCTATTGAAACTTTAATAACAAGGAATAAAAAAATAATTATTTGATTTCAATGACTTAAATTAAATGCAATTAATTTGTCTAAAACAAAATTTCTCTTATTTTTCTTAATATTTGTATTTAAAAAATCCAATAATAAAACTAATATAATATTCTGAATTATTTTTATTTATTTGAAATTAAATTTCGAAACTATTTATTTTTATATGCAAATGAACTGTACACATTTACATCTAATATTTAATATCAATTAACAACATAATATAAAATTGATAGAATGCGTCTTCCAATTTTTTCATCGTAATCTTTCTATGTTTTCGTAAAGAAAATATTAATTTATACTTTCATTATATTAAAAGAAATTACAAATGTTTAAATATTCTATTTAAATGAATTAAAAATATATATTCTATTATCAACTTTGAAAAATTTGAAAAATTTAAATTTATATTTTCAATAAAGTACTTTAATTTAAATTTTTCAGAATGTTATATCAATAATATTATTAAAATCAATAACATTTATGAAACTTTTATTATAAAAATAAAAGCAAATTTTTTAATTTTATTAATTACATATAAAGCTAAAATATATTTTTAAAAATTAAAATATCTTTCTGTATAAATATTTGTATACAATAATATTTTTAATTATGTTTGTACAATAAAACTTATTAAAAAATTGCATAATTATTCTTTATATTTACAATAAAATGGAATAAATTAATTTATATTCATTCTAAGCGCCATTATATATAACTACTTTCAAATAATTTTTTGAAATAATCACTTATTGCATTTCTTTCTCTGGTTATTTTATTTAATTTGGTATTTAAAAATTGTTGTAAATTAGTACACCTAAAAATATTGATAATTTATGAAAAAGATTATTCTTTGAATAAAAGTAAATTGTATAGTTATAATTTAAGAAAAATAAAAATAAAAAAATAAAATAAAAAAATATTCTAAGAATTAAAATTTGCTTAGCTTTTTAATTATTTAATTCAACTAAACGCTTCTTTGAAATAATTGTGAAATGATTAGAATACTAATATACTCAGATACACCATATCTACTTATATGTGTACGAGCAAAATAAAACATTTTATTTATCTCTCGAAGATTATTCTCCTCAATTTTTTCAAAAATTAATATTTTTTTTTACTGATACTGATAAAAATTATGGACCTAATGTGATAATATTATATTCTTTCCTAAAGTCTTATATATTATAATAATTTTTAAATATCTAAAAATAATGTATATTTGGCGTTTCTTCGAATAATATTGAACTTTTTATTAAATATATAATTAAAAAATAATCTTTTTTAAAATTATGTTTTATATATAATACATGTACTTAAAATAATACAAAAACTCTAATCAAATTTAGCTACTTGTACAGATAATTATTAATATCGGAAAGATACAATGTCGCTATTATTCAATTAATATACTTTATGATCAATTTAATTTATTGAAAATTAAAATTAATTTAATTTATTGAAAATTAAAATTAATTAAATTTATTGAAAATTAATCAAATTTATTTTACGTAGTATGAAACAGAAAATGATAAAATAATGAAACATAAGATTCTTTAATATTCTTATTTCTAATACATTTATAAAACGTGATAAAATTCAAAATACTTTATGACATTGTAGATTAAACCAGGCTAAATGTATTAAGAAATGAATATTTTTTAATTTAATCTTGACTTTCTCAGAAAACTTTTGAGATATTTTCTTTAATTATTAAAGAATTCATATAAAGCACATTTTTTGCTACTCAATTATAATTATGTGTTAATAGTCTAATAAAATAAGTTATATTCTCAAATTAATAAATGTATTAATTTTGAGGCTTTTGTTTATGTAAAATGAATACAACTATAAATTAATTCACTAAAAATAATCTTATTTAGATCTCATACGGTTTCTTAATTATAAAATAGTGACAATTTAAATAAATCAAAATAAAGATTTTTTTGAAACAATTTATTGTTCTTAAAAATTATATAATTACTTTTCATAATATTTTGCAATATAAATACGCACTTTATTTAGCATATTATCTCTTTTTTGGTTAGGTATAATGTTTAGTACAATTATAAATTTCAGTTTTCAACTAAAAAAACTGAATGCTGTTAATTTTAAAGCACTTTAAAAAAAACTGTTTCATGTAAAATGCCATTTGTTTGGCGATTTAAAAACCATAAATTCCTATCAGTAAATGTTTTTGAAAATTGAGATTTTTAAAGTATTTCAAAGGATTTTGAGTTTTTTTTACTTATAATTATATATTATTTATATTTATTATATTATTTATCCATCGAACTTGTTCGTAAATAATTTCGTTATAAAATAAAACTCTGATACATGATTTTTTGTAAAATATAATTTTATTTAGAAAAATGTTTAATCTAATGAATAGGGAATTTATATTTATTAGATGCACATCTTACATCGAAAAATTATTATCTGAATATAAAATATTCATGAAAAGTCTTTTTCAAAATGAAAAACTAGCTTTATTTGCCTGTATATAAATATAAAAACGATCAACTAAAAATTAGAAAATATTACGGCAGATGTAACGTAAAAAAGCAGTCTTATAAGAATAGAGTTTACTCTCTCTCTTTGTCTTTCTCTCTCATAAGTATACATTCACTCACACACACACACAACGTAGGTGCATCGGGATGTATGTGAACCTATTTATTTATATGTTCTCAAAATACATTTTTTAAAGCCTTTATCGTGTTTTAAGTCCTTTACAAACAAAATATTAATATTTTGAGTTTTTCATAATTTTCATTTCTCTGGAGCGCTAAATTTCTTTCATTCATATATCACGTTTTTTTCTTTTATCTTCGCTACCTAAATGACATACATTACAGAAATTATCATCAGATAATTTCAATTGATATATTAATAAATTAAAAATCAAAAGGAAGCCCGGATATAAAAGAAGTTTACACGTTTGACTTATAAAAATGATGTGAATATGAAGGTAAATAGCTTCAAACTATTTTAATTTTAATAATTTTTAATTTAATGTTAAAAAGAATTTTCATAAAAATTATCAATTTATTTAAGGCATCGAAATTAAGTAAAACCATATGATACGCCTCTAGTTGTCGGATGATACAGCGATATTCATTATTCAGCGCGACACTTGGATACGAGATTCAACTTCGTCATGACGCATTAATGAAATTTCATTGAATCAAGAATTCACTTTGAAAGGTATAATTTATATTCTTTAACAGTCGAAAAAATATTTCCTGATTCATATCCTTTCATTTATCTTTTATCTGTTTTCTGAGTAAAATAAAAAATCAAAGAATAAATTTTTAACATTTATAATAATCTGTGTGATTAATATTAAAATGATATTGAATGGTGCAAACATACGAAAAATAAAAATCCCTTAGTATTTATATGATTAATCTTCATTTCTTAAAGAAAAAATACAATTATACAAAATCAATCATATGCTTATAATTACGTACTAAATTCTTGGAGTTGCATAAATATATGGATCGGAAAAACTTAATTATATTACTTATATATCTACGTCAAAGAAATGAAACTTTTAGCTTTGTCATTGAATTAATCTACTGTATGAATTTGTTGAATTGGAATATTAATACTTTTAAAAATATTAATTATTGAATAGCAATGTTTAAATAATAATACAATTTAGAATAAAATGCATATTTATTAAAATTATTCTACTTTATTCATTTTTATTTCTAAACCTCACTACAGAGGTTTTCTGCAAATAGTTTTTGTAATATTTTATGATAATTTTATAAATTCTTAAAAAACATGCTTATGTTTCACTTTAAAGAACTCAATAAAAATTTCAGAATTTCAGTTAGAATTAAATTATACGATAAATTTGCTAGTATGAAATTAAATTAAAATTCTCTACTAATAGGTATTTTGTTCAAACACGTATAATATTTTATCCACGTGTAATAAAATATAGCATATATTAAAACTTAGTTCAAAATTTACATACAATTATTTTAATTTTCCAGTAAAAAATAATTAAACATTTATGATGTATTTGTTATAAAAATAATAATATGAAACAAAGCAAAATAAAGAACGCGTATAAGATAATAGATGTGTGAAATAAGATATACGACATAAGGCATATGACAAAAACGAGATGCAATATGTACCGAATTTCATACAGTAATATAAAGATTATTATTTGAATAGTTATAGAGCCTATATATTTGATTTATAAGTCAGCGTTAAGAACATTATATTATTCCTTTGCACTAAAACTGTTATAATAGTATAACTAATATAATAAACGAAAGTATTGATTTTGGAGATCTGTACAAAAAATGCGACGTTCTAGTTTATAATGCCACAATTGAAGAACACATCCTGCAGGTGCAGTTCAATTATAAACCGAACAGATGTGATTAGTTTACGCCCCATGTCTTATTGATTTAGTGGATTTATTTATTTAAAATAGATTTACTCAATGATTAGCCTTAATCTGCGAGAGAAAAGTAAAACCATTGATGCCAAGTATTCAATTGTTGAAAGAAATTGTAAATGTTCGCGCAACGATCGACTCACCTAATGTAGTGGGCCCTTAATGTGGGGTAGTTAGACACAGGTTTGGTTGTATAGTGAAACGTTCTCTTGCTCGTGATTTAATTCAGAATGATGGTATGGATTGTTTACTTCCTCGGAGACGCTACCGGGCATGCAAAGCTCGCCCTGCATTTCTCATTAACGCACCTGTGAACCAGATCATAAGATTCTTTTCAAATCATAGTTGGATTTGCAGATTATTTGTATAAATTACATGTCGCTCGTTGTTTGATTTAATATATTGGTTTTACTAATAACAAAGAAACAAGTTTACCACAAAAATAGGCTTTTGAATAAGATATTTCATCTAGTTTAATTTCAACTGATTTCTTATTAATTTAAATAAAAATGGCTTTTATCACGAAATAATTTCATTTATTAAACGGTAAGCTAACACTAGGTAAAGAGTTTAGAAAAAGCCATAAAACATTGTTGTTATATTAAATTTCATATTAATTGTGCAAAAGATAGACCTAGAAAAAAGTTAATCTTATCATTTTACAACAATATGTGCTGAAGTAATTTTAAAGTTAGTGACCCTAAAGAAAACATCTAGATCCGCAAACAATTAAAATTATTATTTACACAGTTAAAACTACAGAGGGTTATTTAATTTAAATAATAACTGGATGTATAGTTTGAGATCACTCGTGATACTATCTTTGAATTCCATATCAATTCCTTTTACAATCCATCGCATAACATTCGAAACACTTTTTAAAACACTATGCACCGTTTGGATTACTTTTGTTAAATTTGACACTGAACAAAGAATGAAGGAAGAACGGAAGTGAATACGGTAGCAAAGCTTGATCCTTGTTTTTGTAAACTACGCACCATTGCCATACCGATCAGCAGGATACCCCGCACATAGTAACGCGAGAAAATCAAAGTCCATCACAGTATCCTACCTTCCTTTTTTATGCTCAGATGCCTTCACTGACAAGCACAGGTTACAAGTACAGATCTTTCTCGCGTCCAGCATTCACGAGATGGTTTGGGTGCAACAGCTGAAGGAAAAAAGCGCTGCACCAGGAGTCGAAGGTATGGGGCGAGTATGAAATTAGCACGATTTGGTTTGCTCTAGCTCACGTCGCGGCCCGCGCACACGCACGCACGGCGCTCGAGTGTAGTGCACGGACGGTTGCTCGTACGCCGACTGGGAGTTTCCCCTCGCGCCACTTCTCGATAGGCCGTTGCTCCGTCATCGAGTGGTTCACCGCTCGAGCGAAAGAGGAGAGGCGCGCGCGCGTGTCTGTGAATCGGAGAAGCCGAGCACGACGGCGCTTCGAGCTTCATTCGAGTACCTGAACAGGTTCCTCAAATGTGGTTCCTTCAATGTCTCGTCAACTAATGTAGATGATTATTCTTTATCCTGGTCGATAAGGTTTATTCAAATGAATTGGTAAACGTCGTCCAACTTGCTCGACCTTCAGTGCGATTTTTTAAGGTGGTTTCTTTTTGCTCATGAAATCAGTAATGAAAACGTTGGAGATATACACCAAAAGTGAAGATTGCTTCTAATACTGAAACTTAATATGCAAGAAACATGAGAATTTGGTAAAGTTTTTGAAAATATGGAAAATTTTCATTTTCATCAAGAACTTGTTCTTGATTGTAATTATGTTTGCCATGCGTGTCAGTAAAATGACATATCATTCATTAAGTATGCCATAGTAAATTATTGGTGCTGGTTATATTATTAATAAAATAAATGTCTTCGAAACTACAAAAAAAGATAAATTGTCAATTTCGAAAAGCATTAATACTTTTTGCAACATTTTCTCCTCTACTTATATATTATTTTGCTTTACGATGCACCATTTGTTATAAGAATGCACAAAAGTTATTGTTTGCTGATTTAAATTTGAAAGAAACGATAACATTTCTTTTTGCTTCAATGTAATCTCTCCGTATTACATATCGCTTTATCACGCATATTATGTATTATATATCATACTCACTCAAAATTTATTATGAAATCGTGATAATGAATTGTTAAATTAGTACTTATATTGATAAAATATAATTAACAAGTATGCTGCCGAAGAAATTTTCTACTTTATTATTATTGTATATAATAATATATAATAAATAATATAATAACAATAATATAATTATTATTGTACTTGGAATTTTAATACATGTATAACGGGATCTAAGCATCGCAAATTATAATATGAATATTATTGTATAAATTTAATAATGTTTCATTTTAGTTTAGTATAATTATTGAGTTATGAGAAATTTTTATATTGGATTAATTCAAATTTTATTTTAGGTCTGATTTTATCATCTGATTTTACGCTATTGAGTATAATATCCATTCAAATATAGTATCAATAAATTAAGTTATTCAACTGTACATATTAACATTTTACTTAAAATTATCACGGTATCTTTAAGAAATTCAAATTAATATCAAAATCATTTTATTTTATTCTATTTTATATATTTAAAAAGCTTACCTAGAAGTGTAATAGTATAATAATATATTAACAGAAAATAATATACTGAACAATCGAATTACAAAAATATGTCAATTATTATATATAATATGTTCTTGACATATACATTTCGAATTCGATATATTTCACAAATACAGTTTTTTTTATATTTTAAAAAATTTATGTTTACTTTTCAAATAGATATTTAATTTTTATCTTAATTATTATATAAATTATTTTTATTCGATATAATTTAATTATTGATTATTTTTAACTGCATAAAATCGCATAAAAACAAAAGTTCCTTTGTTACGAAATTCCCAAAAAATAATTTTAGCTTGGAATAATTTAATTCTTATATTTGACTTGCTTAAAATTAAATAAGATTGATTTTTATTTAAAAAAATTCAGTATTCTTATTTTGTAATTTTAATGTGTTTTTATATTAAATAGATTTTCTGACTAAGTAACATTTTGATCGTTGATTATATATAATTTGCGATAATATTGCACATGTAATATTGACAAAAATACGATATAATAAAACAGTTTAAAATTATAGTAGAGAACACTTCTTTTATTAAATTTTTCTTAATTTCATGTATTTAACATACAAAAAAATCGTGTTTTAATAGTAAAACATAATCAACTTACTTATGCTAATAATGGAAGAAAATGTTATGATTAAAATCTTCTTGCTTGCGTAGCACTAATAATATTTATACATAAATATTGCTATATTATCTATTGTGCTTTTATCGAATAAATATCTTTAATGTTTTTACCAATCCATCGTAAGAAAGCCTTAGTAATTATTTATGATTATTTCATGCCATTATGATGTTACATTTGAAAATTCCTTTTCACTTTCTCAAAACTTTTTCATTTGAGACGTTAGTTAAGTTTATAAAATTCGAATTTAATTAAATAACATATAAATACGATTATAATTTTTTACAAAGATAATACGTATAATACAATAAAATTAAGATGATTCGGTTACCTCTGTAATAGTAAGATATAATTATTATGAATAACGACTTATATTTTTAGGTATACTATAAACTATGTCATATTCAATGTAAAAATTATCAGTATCGTCCCGAATTTAAAAAAGTTTTCCTTACATATAAAATAAGGAATGCCATTAAATTATGAGAAATAGGAATATGGAACCAGTCTTATAAACATTTTTGACTTTGGCCTAATCTGACAAATCTTTAATAATTTAATAATATTTGTTGCTTAGATACGTAAGCAATTATAATTTTAATGGTATTTGCGTACATTTTTCTATTATTACAGAAAAAATTTGAATTTACCTACTATAGGCGAATTGTAATTATTAAGAATTAAAGTATTTACTTATTTTTAAAAAAATTGTTAATCTAATACACTTGGATTTAAATTAGATGAATGATCAAATTGATTAATATTATGCTGAAAATTAACGAATATAGTACAAAATTAAGAAAGTAATATAAATCCATAATGGCAAATGACTTCTTTTTAAGCTGATAAATTCACATAAAGAATTTCTTAACTTCTCATTTTGATTTTTGTATCTTATTTTCTTTCTGTGAAAAGGCCTTAAAGTATTTCGCTTTGATCGCTTGGTATTTGCTGTCAGGAAATAATGTTGAATACATATTGCTGTGAATTCATGTGTCATTGTCAGCGCATATGTTGTGTAAACCGCATGTTTACGTAATCGAATGCATTGCAACGAAAAATTTTCGTACGCAATGTAGCTGTCATCGATGCAGTTAGGTGACGAAGTGAGTTTATGAAGGACATAAGTTGACCTGCAATGTCCACTACTTTTTACTCTTGTTCGAGTAATGGAAGGTTTCGCTGGAATGCGCACATTCTTGTTCATGCATTCGGCCTGTTCTACGTGCCCTTGAGCGTTTCGTCTTTGGCGTGTAGAGATTTTTGTTTTATATATGTGTAGTACTTTATACACTAATTGCTTATACTTTTACTTTTGTTTCAGCGCATTCGGATGCCAATAATACGCAGTGTAGATTGACCGTATCGTTTTTTAAGTTAAGTTTTTAAATTAATACATTAATAGCTGAGAAAAATAATAACAAATTTATTTTTATTGAATTTAAAAAACGAGTCTTTAACTATTTTTAAAATTCATTATTTTCAAAATTTTTTATTAGTTTTAGCATAATACATTCTTTAGTTTCAGGTTCAAATGTGTGAAATAGATAAATATTAATAGATAAAGTAGAGAAATATTGTTTTTGATATTTCGGTAATTAAGTGTTGAGATCATTATTTATCAAAATGCATAACGCTTACATTTATATGAAAAAATAATACACAATGTTAATTCCTACAAATTTTCTTTTGGTTTTTTAATGTGTTTTATAATTTAATAGTTAAAGTTTACTATTCAATTATATATTAAATTTCGAACATTCAATGTGTTATAGAAGTTAAAACCAAAACAGATGTAATAAATATATATTTAAAAAATGATTTAAATAGATAATGTTGAATTTCATAAGCAAAATTTTAAGAAATGATTTTGGAAAACTATTGGATTAAGTCCATTGAAACTTCAGAGAAATTAGAAATTATATCGAAAATATTTTCAAGAAGTTTTAATACAATAATCATATTTTGTAAGCTTGTATATTAAAGTCTTTATTGTTTTTTACTGTTGTACATTTTGAAATTTTAATAAAATAAATCTATTTAAAATTTGTAGTCACGTAATTTTTTATAATTCTAATACAAATAAAACATTTGATATTTTTAATTAATATAATGAACTTGTATATTTTTATATATTTAAAAATAATCTATTTAAGCTTCTTCGATAGGTAGATGTAAAAATATTAAGAAAATGGATAAAGAAGTTTCACAAAATTTGACTATAATTTCCGCTTGATCTTATTATTTTTAAATTTATGTATTTTTTATTTTATAAAATATATAATATTTAAAAATAATAGAGTTATTCAAAGTATCATTAGTAGTAGAGTTTAATAGCAGCAATCTAAAAACCTAATATTTGTAAAAAATATACGTGAAATACTTACAAAATTCATAAAATAAGATAAATTAAATAAATAAACTATTTATTTCTAAAACTATAGTAATTTAATATTAAATTAGAAATATCTTGAAAATTAAAATTTGTTATTGTATTATTGTTTATAAATACTGGTGATTTTTATTTGTAGCGTGTACAAAATATATCTGACAGTTTAATAACTAATTATATTCATTAAGATTGATTACAATTTTATTATTTAATAAAGTTTCAATGACAGCGAAATATTGTATTATGAGAAAATATATATAAGTAAGACGATTAAAATTATATTGATTACTATCAATACTGTAGAAAAAAAACAAGTTCTCTTCAACCTTGCGGAAATATCACTATATTCTAATATGTGAACAAGTTTCTGTCGTAAATCATGTTTATTTTTCAGAAATTTTCGAAATAATTTTATTCAATATTGCATCTTATTAAAATATTTACTATTTCTTGGTAGATTGCTTTAGAAATAATTCACATGGTTTAATGAGTACTTTAAAATTACCTGAGTACTGTGTGTACTATGAGTACCTTAAAAGTACCTTAAAACGTGATCCGCTTTTTATTAAATATGTATATGTAGTAACATCTAGATAACATTAAATACTTAAGGTAAACTTAAGATAAACTTAAAGCATCGTATTTAAAATAAAAAATAAACAATGAAAGTGATGAATGAATAACATCTCTATGATACTCTATTATTTAAAAAACATAAAAAATCTATTTTATCCAGATTTATTGCATACACTATTCTTCTAGTAACGCGTAAAAGAATTTCTCAATACAAATAATTGTAAATTAAATAAAAGAAATATTCAATAAAAAATTAAAATTAAATAAGAGAAATATCTTATAAGATATAAATTATCGATTACATAAATTTTAAATTCGCTGGTTTGTAATTTAGCCTTAATGTCTGACGTTAACGTATTCATTTCATATTATGTATTTTATTGTGTAATTCTTTTTAATAATACTTATAATAAATAAAATTATTTGCAAATGTAATTTATACACTTCTATTCTATTGTAAGCAAATTCAAGTTTAATTACAGAACTTGATAGATTACTTTCAAATAATTGTAAATTATCGTCAAAATGATTTTTAATTTTAATAATTTCTTTAAAAGAATAATTTATTTGAAAAAATTAATTTGATATGATATCATGATTTTAGTATTATAAAGTGGGAAAATATAAGGATTTGATGTAAATAATTTAATATGTTTTAATTAAAATGTAGTTCAATATAAAAATCCAACCAAAGATTTTTATTTAAGAATATAATAAGTAACTGTGTATTTAAATACAACAATGCAGTTGCAAAATTAGAAAACTGCCTTCTTAATATCTAAGAATCATTAACAAGAAATCATCCATTAAGTTAATGTAAAAGAAACGCTTTTGTTATAGTTCGATTTTTCAAATTTCAACCTGAAAAAATTATTCATTTAAATCTAATTCATCAAGTCGTTAGCATTGAAATGAAAAAGGAAAGAAATATTAAGACACAAAATTTGACAGTTTACTCATCGTAATTTTATTTATTATATCGAAAAATTTATTATTAATAAATAAAAATCATTAACAATAATCATATTGCTTCATCCTTTGCTAACTTGAAAAACGGACAGTTATGTCGCAAATACTATAAGTAAGTGTATAATTCTTAACATTGATTTCTAGCACATTAAACGATCTCAATCGACTTGTAAGTATATGAATATTTACTTAATTCAGAAAATAAATTGTTTCTGCACATCATAGCTTCTTCATTCGCTTATATTAATGTAAAAACTGTTAAAAAAGTGTTAGCTAACGTTTAAATTACTCGCATGATGAGCTACTACGAGTAACAACGAATCTGGGTAATTAATTCGAATCCAAGCTATTTAATATGTAATTCGTAAAATACATTTCTGCACAACTTCCTATTATCTTCTGAAAAAATAAATTACTACAAAAAAACTATCAATTGCTGAAAAAAATAATAAATAATCATGAGATAGAAAACTTTGTCAACATTTTTGTAATAAGAATTTTACTAGAAATTTGCTATTTAGAAATTTACTAGCAATACATTCATATTTAATAAAGACATCAATAACTGAATTTGATTTTTATATTGGCATGCATTTATTTGGATAATTTTTACTTTAAATAGACCGATAAACAGCAATTTCTATTTTATAAATTAATAAAACTTATTCATAATTTTAATTAAAGTTTGTCTTAACTTTTTTAGGACAGTATTTTGATCTTTTTAGACAGAAAATTTTTATAATTGCTGTAAATAACAAATATTTAACTATTTACCTGAGATTATCAAGCGGGATTTTATTGTAGTCGACGATAAAAAAGGTATTCAATATTCAACACAATTTTCAACAATAATAGCAGTAATCCTTGCACAATAAAAAACTAAAATCTTTTCTTTTAAATTCAAGCAATTGGAAAAGCTTTTCGATAAGGTATTCGATCAAAATAAGGTATAAAACTAAGATTTCATGATTATTTTCAAATTAAATGTAAGAAATCAACATTAACATCTATCGCTGACATTAATTTATATTAAATACCAAAACATTGATTAAATTTTTAATTTTATATTCCTATGTTTCAATGGAGCACGTATGAATTAATGCATTTATATTACTCATCCTAGAATATTGATTACATAAAACTGAATAGTCAGTAATATAGAATTTTATATAAACTATATTTAAACTATGTTCGCAGATTTTTATGTAATAATCAATCAATTAGTTACAACTGTATATTGTATGCTTACAATATACAATTGAATTATATACTATAATGTACGAACATTATAACTCGCATAATTTTTCATGAGCTGTATATTAGTAAGAAATAGTGACTACTTACAACAAGGTAGTTTGGCGGGATATTCAATAATACAGTCGCTGTTTGGGTAATTAAGTTCAGCTCTTGAAAATTTATCGATTATCTGATTGCCCTCAAGTATGCAACCGCACCACAGTTCATTTTTTTAAATTTTAACCAGAATTTAGATTAACATTTAATTAAATAATTAACTACTTATAATTTCAGGTAAACTCTTATAAATCTTGTACTGATTCATAGTTTATTTTAACACTTTTTATTATTATGTAAAAATTGTTGGTTCTTTTTATTTATTTGATTTACTTTAATTTTTATTTTTTATTTTTATTGAAGTTCAGTTACATTTATTTGTACGATCTCTAATAATTAATGTTTGTTCAAAATATAATATGATAATATAATAAAATTCTCGAATGTTTTGAAAGTATACATTTAGTTTCATTCATCAAGTTTCTACTTTTATATCATTATTCAGTAAATGCTCTGCAATTAAATTAAATCTTTCATACATCTAGGAAGTTTTTTTATCTCATATAATAATCAAATATCGTAGCAAATTATATGGTTTAGATTTGAAATATTATTAATAATTTCCTTTAATAATTATGTTAGTAGATATTCTCAATATACAATTCAATAAAAAAGCTAAACAACACTATATAGACTGTTTTAAATTCCTTATTCTATACAGATAAAAGTATTAAAATACTTGTCTTTAACTTTTATCTAACTATTATTAGGTTAAAAAATGTTTATTTACATAAATATTCATATATGTATTCATAAATATTCATAAATATTCATATATATATTCATAAATATTCATATATATATTCATAAATATTCATAAATATTCATACAAAATATTGTAAATATTCAGGCTAATTATAAACTGATGTAATAGCCTTTTTGTAAGAAATTTTATTAATTTACATAAAGTCTCGAACTTCGTATAGAACTAAGCTTGTTAATTCTATGAAGATTTCTAGAAAAATGCGTGGAAAAATATAGCTGCGATATCACTTCTGAATTTGATACTGTTCTGCATCTGTTTCTGGTCCACATATTTCTCTACAATGTAATGTGCTATTAGTGCTTCGCTATCAATATTATCACGTTCAAATCAAAGTGCAGTATTTACTTCATCTAATAAGGTAATTGTTTATTTGAAGAAATTTTAGAAAGTGATTTGAAACCATCTACTCATACATTATAAGTTCTTTGGTTGATAATCAAATATTATTAATAAAACTATAATATCAATTTACTTCCTCTGTGAAATTATTAAGGATTGTGTAAGTAAACGTAACAAAATATAAGTCATCATAACAATCTACTTATCTAGTAGATTACAATTTCAAATAGTATTATAAAATGATGCAAACTTCATAATGACATAATTAAGTATCAATCATAACTAAAATTGAATAGGCTCAGGACTTAGGATTAAGCGAGGTGAAATAGACTAATTGAGTAGTTAGATCACTAATCATGTAGAAAATAACGAAATTAATAAAAAATAACTTTTATTTAATTATATATTGTTACCTTGTTAATTAAAATTAATAAGAGAACACATTCAGAAGAATCATAAGATTCAACAGATTTCATATTAATTAAACATTAAATATATCTAAATATAGAAAACTAAAAGGGTTCCTAAAAACAGAAAAAATTTTGTTAATAATAATCACTTCAAGAAAGGTAGTATAAATATAATGAAGCCATTTAACGATTCAAAAAATATCGATATATGAAATGCATCTCTAATCAAAGTAAAAAATTTAAAGTCATAAAATTAAGCTAAGTCTTAAAAGTGACGATTTGCTAGAAAAATCTAGAAATAGCTAAGATAGCTAAGATAGTTAAGATAAATCTAAAATAGCTAAGAAGTTAGTTTATACTTCAGATGTTAAGAACTTATAAATGGAAAAATACTTATGTAATAAAATACTTATGTATATTAAATATAAAAATGTTAAATTCACATCAGATTTATAACGAAGAATGAATAAATAATTCATAAGCAATTATATCTACAAGAAATGGATGCTAACAGTGATAGATTATGGAAATATCGGTAATAATATTCAAAACATCTATGTTATAATAAAAGACTATAATAGTTTATTCAATGAACAATTTAACGAGTTTCTAGAATTAATTAATTAACTTAAAAAATCAAATCTTGGGTATCAAAGATTAACGTTAATCATTAGTCTAGGTATGAAACTTAATGGTTAAGAAGACTGATTTATAATTACATAAGGTGAATGTACCTTATTGAAATGTAAGTGGTCTCCTAACAAAATAATGAATTTATGATTGAACGTAATATATCTCGTTTGAAAAGGACATTGAACATTGAATTTTGTATCATATTATTAGGAATATTATATAATATAATATTACATTATTAGAAAGAGGAAAAAACTAATTTTATCTAGTAAATTATTACTGTAGAAATAAAGTCGAATTAAGGAAAACACATGTCGAAAATATCGATGTCATATCATGGCAAAACGTCGATACTCAGATTTCCACATATACGTAAATTCCAAACTTAAATATATTACTAGATAAATCATAAGAAAAACGTCGAGTTTCTTTTTCAAGTATTATTTTAAACACAAAATAATAAAGGGTTTTTGTTCAAATTGTTTTGCATAGTCTGTTTTGCATATTGCGGAGATACTCGCGAAGCATGAACCTAACAGGCAATTGAAATTTATTTCCGTTCCAATTTTGACGTGCGATGATTAAGTTAAGTAGGTATACATTATTCAGAGACGTATATTGGCTATAAACTACTGGAAGTTTTCGTTATTGTTTATTGCATGATCCATTGAGATGATATTTGGTCGGAATCAAGATATTGCATGAGAAGCTGAAGGGGCCATACGCGTGTAAGACTAAACAGAAGAGAATCTGTCGGTAGTAGAGGATCGAAGGAGAAAAAATATAAAAACGAAAGCTTTTAAGAAACTGAACTCTTTTTCATAAGTTTTTTTTTATTCGACTAGGGCAAATATACTAAATATAACTTTATTGTATAAAATGTATAGAGTAAAATTCTATCCAATAAAATTATAAAATAAAACTCTATAATAAAGAATAATTTTATAATTATATTAATTGATATAGTAAATAGTAGACGAGAAAAAAGTTTTCAAATACATATAAGTTTTAATTGGTAACAAAACATTATTCATTTACACAGTAACGTAATAAAATTGTATCTAACAACCCAAATATAAATAGTAAATGAAAAAATCTAGAAATAAGAGGTCATACAGAACATTATACGTGTGTGAAAACAAAAATTAAAATGAATGAATATCATAAATCATACTTAGAAATAAATAAATTCAACGTAAACGCATAATATATCGATAGTATATAGTACATATCAAAGAACGGACATCAAAATTTTGTTAAAATCCTTAAACACATTCATTAAATCACATCATTATGAAAATATAAATGTATTTTCATAGTCTTTGAATAATGTCAGCAAATATTTCTCATTAAGATCAAAATTATAATTAAAAATTCTATTAGCTTGTACATGAATTAGAATAAAAATTAATAGAGTTAATTTTTATATTCGATAAAAAAATACAAGAAAAAATATTTTCTTGTTTTAAATTAATTGTTTTATTTCATTTTTATTTTAATATAATACTTCTTAATAAATATTTTTATATTTAAAAGATGTTGATTGATAAAACCAATTCTTATTTGTTGCAATAAGAAATTTAATTTACATTTATCCGAAATTATATAAGTACGAGTTTATATTTTAATATATATAATATATATTTAATTTAAATTTGTACTCATAATTTTATCAATAGCATTTAATATTATATTAATATTATATTATTGTTTCAAAGATTTTTTTGATGTTCGAAATAAAAAAATTCGTATAGAATTTTTTTTTAATTCAATACGTTATTAATTTCATACATATTTATATATCTATACAGTAGTTCATGTCTGTTGAATGAGTTTGAAGATACATAGAAAGATGGCGCCAAGATCTACGTACGATAGAATTTTGTCATCATCACAAGATTAAAAGAATATATAATTAAGTTACATATCAGTATAGTATAACAAATCAAAAAAAGTTTTAAAATGAAAGTAATTATTATAGTAAGCCACACTAACTTACACTTATTATTAGATACATTATTATTTATGAGCTACTAATATTAAAATTATGTAAAGTAATAATTATTTTGAATTGCATTTTGCATATTATAATACTTATATTATAACAATTAATTAATTATTATTATATTATGTAAATAAATGTATATTCTTATATATATAATGTATGTATATAAATAAATAATATTAATATAATAATTAAAATTTATGAAGATTTTAATTATTTTAAATAAAGTTATTTCTTTAAATTAATTACTAAAGGTAAATTTTTCATTTTAATGATATATAAAGTAAAGTAAATAAATTTTATTCGATTAAAAAAATTATATTAAATTAAATAAACAAACTAGAAAAAGATGGAATATTTCATTGAATTATCACATGTTATGGTTTCTTTGAATTATTATTGTTCAATATTGACCAATTTACTATAAATTTATAAAATATAAAAATAATTTTAATAATATCCTAACTATATTTTACAATTACTTTTTATATAAATCATAGCGAGTTTTAATTATATTAATTTAACAGAACAAACATATTAATTACTAGAAGAACATGCAACATGTCTATTTAATATTCTACCAAACTTAATTAACAATTTAATTAAATTAAAAAATTCTTTAAGCAACTCATTATGATTTGATTTAAATTAAAATAAGTACATAGTATGAAAAATTGAAAAACAGTTACGTTTTAATTTTACTTCATTTATCAAAAATATTTATAAGCCATAGTGTTATATAAAACTATGATTATCTTTATAATTTTTTCTACATTATACTATTAAAAAGTAGTTAAATAAATTTAAATATCATTGTTACTCATGCTATTACAATAAAAGACTGATTTAATAATTTCATATAAGTACGCAAATAATCTTGATTAAATAATAACGAAAAAAGAATACCCAAACTATATAATAGCATTCAGAAAGGTTAATAATGAATTTTCATTTTCTGCTCAACGAGTATTAGAATTTATAAATTATTTTCCATGTGTAGAATATGGTTTAATGGCGTTTTCAACTAAAAAAATCTAAATAAAATAATTCATGAATGTATTAGTGATAAAAATTTAGAGGAAGGTTAAAAAAAGAAGTAATATACATTTTTACATCAGGATCTTTCATTTCCGTAACGAATGTTCTTTCGGTTAATTTGCCCTTTGCATAATTGCGTCTTTCTTATAGTTATCTTTATAATATAATTGTATCACAAAACATTTATATTATATTGCATATGTGATATGGTTATTTTGAGAAAAAAGTAATAAATACAATGATAAATATCTTTCAACAGTTTTTGCAATACAAGTTGCTACATAAGTTTTTAAATACATGAAACATTAAATAAGATTAAAAAATTTATACAATAAATAAATAAATGTCATTGCTTTAAAAATATATGGAAATTCACTTCATCATTTATATATTTATTTTAAAATATTTTAAACTGTAATGAAGCAGTTGTTCGAAAAAATTAGTTCACTGGATACTATATTTAATATAAAAATTAATTTGAATATTTGTTCTGATATACAGTAGAAATATAAAGTAAATGACTTGAAAGGTAATTTTTTACTGTAGTTTTTAATGTACTTAATAAATTCTTATATTTAGTAAGATTATATAATAAATAGTAAAATTTATTAGAAATAACTAAGGTGCGAATAAATTATATAAAATTTTTCATTAAATTAATCATGCAAAGATCCTAAATAGCAAATGCATAAACTAAAATATTGAATGATATTTTATTCTTTATAGATTATATTCTATTACTTTAGTTACTGCAAATTAAATCGTTGATCAATGATTAATATTCCGAACGTAATTATGTAAGATTGATTGTAACTGCCTTGAAACCTAGTAATATTCATAATTTTGTATAATATATTACTAAATGTTTTAATCAGTCCAATCTAATTTTTAAAATACATTTTCATTTATCTTATTTACTAATAAATTTGTTTTTAATATTTATCAAAAGGAAAAGTTTATCTTAAAAAAATTTTTTTAAGTAAAAACTTAAAACCTATTACATTTTAACAAATCTAGTTTTCATTTAATTTTCTGAAAATAAAATCGAATTTAATGATATAATAAATAATTTATTGGTTTATGTTTTTTTTTAAGTAATGAACCCAATTTCAACGTTTATTGATAGATGTATACGTTATATACATTGTATGTGCTAAAAGTTGCTCTAAATTATCGTATTACGCGAATTTACATCGAAATTAGGTACTGAATTTTATATAACACATGACAATTTTTATTACAAAATTTCGATTTTTAAATTTGATATCATTAAAATTATATTTTCGTGAAAAATCTAACTAACAGTTATTTGTAAATCTGTAAAACTTAAAATTATGCTCGTAGAATGTAATTTAATTAATTTTATTAAAATATTTTGTTGTGATGTAGAAATATGAATTAACATAAGTATTCTGAACCAAACTTTATTTCAGTACATATATGAGATAATGCGATGAAATGCACATCACGAAATTTGTCTATCACAACTTATCAGCACAAAAATATTTCATTTCATAACGAATCAGAATGATACATTCAAATTTAATTCTGATTTACTGAAAACGTTGAATAATAATAACTGTAGATATTTAAGCGAATTTTTGCTTAATATTTACATACACAACTACATACATATCTCGCAGATTTAAATAACAATTGTAAGTGTATGTCAGACAATGAGAGACGATATATTTTCACGCTTCTCATTACATTAATATTTATTCTACAATATCTTCATTATTATTGATATAAATTAAGGCATACAAAACAAAACTGAAAATATTCATCTCTAAATAATCTACCCATAACAAATGTTTCATTACTTCATACTGATTACATGCTATTTCTGTTCAATAAATTAAGGAATGTAAATTTCTCTACATCAAGAATATTACAAAAGATAATTTTGTATAACAGGAAAATAGAGTTGTTTTTAACGTTTGAAATGGTGTATGTAGAATTATAAGAAAAAGCATAGAGTCTTTTACGTTAGCAGCAGAATGAACTTTTATTTAAAAAGTTAATTTTTTAAAACAATACATTGTTAAAAGTGTAGTTGGTGAAATAAAACAAAAAATTCTTTTTAGATACGTAAAAGAGCGTTGCTAGTTAAGAAATTGTGATCACCTGTTCACAATGTGTTCTTTATTGGTTAAAGACAAAATCAACGTTTATCATATATGAAGCGTAGCTATAGGTACATGAATAAGTAGAAATAAGACATTTGAAATAAATTAGTTGTAGAGTTACGAGAACAAAATTAGTGAATTTTAATCATCTGAGTATAAAATGTAAATACACGAATTCGATATTCTATATGTAAAAATGTTTCTCATTTTGATTTCTAATAGAAAACTAATTGGTAAAAAATCATCAATTATTAAAAATTATTAGAGAGAATATTTGTATATAAATATATGTAATTTTATTAACGTGGGTTCAATATAACAAATTTAGAGTTAAGCAAGTACACTAATGAATTTTTATAATAAAACTATAATATACTGTTTCATGATTTAAAGTTTTTTATGACTCATTAATATGTAAGTTATGCATTTATTTATCAAATGTACAAATAATTTTTAATAAAATATTTCCTAAAACATAAAAAATTTTGTACTATTGATACTTTATTGATGTTAAAGTGTGTGATTTATAATTAAGATCTAGAAAGTATAATACTGTTCTATCAATTAGTGAATGAAATGGAAATTTAATTGTTCTTTTATTTTATTTGAACATTTTTATTAATATATCGTTTGACTTACATTTTACATATTATATATATCACAAATCGAAAGACAATATGAAAAAGAAGAAAATAGAAAATAGTAAAAACTTTAAAATAAATAAAACGTTCTTTTTTACAAACTCATAGCAAATATGTAATCATGCACAAACAAATATTTATGTAAATTTGACTATTAGTATTTACAGCATGGAGCACCATAATAAATGTTATGATTTTCTCTGGTTGTTCTGCACTATTTACTTTTATTCATATAAATTGAATAAACCTAAAATTGTATACGTGCCACAAATAGTTATATTTACATGTGAAAATTATTTAATAGTAAGTAAGATTGAGTTTTAAATGAGTAGAAGTTACTTAAATTGATTTTAAGTTTCAATAGATTTTAAAATATCTTAATTAACTAAATGTAAAACCCTAGAAATTAATTTTGAATTTTATAATATTTTTAATTTAAAACCATTGAAATATAATATTTGATTGACGCATCGATAACGTTTGTAAAATATGTGAATATTTTTTTTATAAAAGGTTATTAAAAAATTTTTATTAATTTTTAAACCAAAGTATTATTGAAATTCATGAACAAATAAAAATATTCTGTAAATAATATTACAAGTTACAAATTTTTTTAAGTTTCATATTACACACAAATTATTCACAAGATCATCAAATTATTGTATGGAAATTTGTAATATGTTAATTGATTATGTGTTATGTACAGACAAAATCTACTAATGGAAAATATTACTTTGTAATAGTATTAAATTCTATTATAACACATTATATCAAGGATATCATGTACTTAATGTAGAAGGAATAATTAAATATCTGAATCTATTTTATCAAGTTTTTCTTATCTAAAGCTTAAATAAATTAAATGCTATTAATATAAAAGTTTATTGATCATGTAGGCATTATGTAATAAATTATTAATAATTAAACTTCTCTAAATGTATGTCATCATAAATAATCTTAAATATACTTTTACAATATACTGTCATAAAATTTAAATATTGTTTTATAAAATTACAAATATATAAATGTAATTGATAATCAAAATATGAGCTATGACTAAACAGAAGTTTAATATAACTGCTTTTTTCTAAATTTAAATAATATTGATTTTAAAGACTGTTGACTTTCTTATAATATATAATAATCTGTAAAAATATGGAAAAGTTGAATACAAGCTATTTAATTAGAATATTATTTAAAATACTCATTGCTTAATAATAAACCAATCTTTTTAATACTGTTCAATTTGACGAGACTTATCGTACGTTAACAAATTTAAATTTTATTATTCTATAATAATATCTATGTTAATATTTAAATGAAGAATTATTAGGATGTTTGATATTTATTATCTATTAAATTCATTTTAATGAACTTGATAAAGCTGTCTTAATAAAATATTTATTTATTTTATAAAATTGTTAAAATTATCCATTTAAATGCTAAATATTATACAACCAGAATAATTTTTCATTAATTCTAAATCATGATAAAAATAAATTGTTTATTAAATAATTTAAAAATAAATACGTAAAAAATTTTATTACATTTGGAAAATTATTTTCTGTATACTTTTTTATATTGTGTAATTAATAAATAACAAATTGATAATATTTTTCTGTGTTTGTAACATTTACTTGATAATTATAAAAATTTATTATGAAAAAATCTCAACGATTTCGTAAGTTCAATGTATTCACTAAAATACTTTAAAGCTTAAATAAATGAACGTATATTTGAATAAATGGGTAGTATTGTACTACTCTTGGATTAAACTACGAAAATTCTGATATGATGAGTTGCTTATAATCTTATAAGAACGGACAGACTTCTTTGAGAATACCTATATTCTAATATAAGTTTAACTACATCTTGTAATTAAGATAACAGAACATGTCACTTTGTAAGTCGAGTCACATAATTGTCATTTCAAGGAAGTATCTGATTAACCAATACATAACTGCCATTCTTGTTTGGTAATGATCAACAGTTTTTATTTTAAACTGTGTTTTATGCTTAAACAAAATATTATTCATTGTTTGTCATGCTATTTTATTTTCTAATTTAACTATTATATGATTGAAATCTACATTACTTTTATATTGATAGTAGAAGTTATTCAATATATATTATGAATACGATGAATATATATTATTTAAAATTTTAAGATATATTTTAACATAAATTTGGTGTCTAAATTTATTAAATATCTATGAAATAGTTCAAAAGTTACAATAGTTATTGATTATTATTGATAATCATTGACTATAAGTAGCTAAGACTATTTATTTCATTTCAAAATCTATATTATATTAATCAATAACTCAGTAATTATTGCATTTTATCAAACTCTCGATTTTAAAATCCTTATATAATTACAATAGTTCGTATTTGAAAAAAAGTATAATTTTTCTTGCATCATGTAATTCACGTCTGTAATACTATAATACACGTCTTGCATATTTTCCAATAATTATAAGGTTATTCATACTACCATAAGCTGTCTAATATACGAGTCTATCATTTTCTTCATGTACAAGTCAATAAATTCATTATCAACTGAGAAACAGATAATTGAAGGTCGATATCTTAAAATTTAGTGATAATTTCGACTACATAATCTTCTTATTTCTTTAAGAATCTGCTTTGAATATAAAACTTACCTTTTGCTAAATATTTATTTCTGAAATTAGAAGCTCTTTTTCAATTCCTGTTAAAGAATGTTTTACAATCTTACAACATGTTTCAGAAGTACTTTCAAGTTACTGGAATTTATTTATTACAAAAAATTATTGTGAACGTATATTTTATTAAATGTACTAACAAAGGTCATATCAAAAAGTTTTGTTTTTTAAGATAATATACTTTTTTTAAATTGGATATAAAAAAGAAAATATAATTTCATAATAATAATTAAATTATTTAGTTTAAATGGCTTATATTTTTAATGTGATTATCAATTTAACTAATACTGTACTTTAACACTTAAAAAATTAGTCTATTATATTTATAATTTATTTTATATTCTCGAAATATAGACTAATTTTTCTATTAATGTTGCTGGAATGAATTCTAAAGTAGTAAAAACTCGGGGAAAGAATAATATTGAAATATTAACAATAAATTATTAATGTTAATCGTACTATTTATAAAAATTCTACATTAAATAATAATGTATAAATAATATTAACTAATTAAATTATTAATATTTAGAATACTATAATATTAAAAATTAGTCTACATTTTTTAAGCGATTTTACATTACAAAGTATTATGAGTAATTTATATATTAAATGTGTTAAAAATTTATTTACCACTAAAAAAGTTAATAGGGTTGATTATAATAAAAATGTTATAAAGATCGCGTTTGTTTTATTATATCTTGTTTTATAATATTTATATCTTCGATATTCCACGTTAATATTGTATGCAATGAACTTGTAGTCAAGTTCTTGCATACAGAAGTATTTCCTAAAAATGAAAAACAAAATTTGTATACTCTAGTGATTAAGCTTATGTACTAGAAGGTAGATACCATTAATCCGAAATTACAAGTTTCCAGAGCATAAACAGCTAAAAAATTTAATCTCTGTTTACAAAATCAAAATAATATGATAGAAGAGAGGCAGAGAGAGAAAGAGAGAGGAAACCATATAAAAAATATGGATTAAGTCTTCTCTTAAGATGTAAACTTTAGAGTGCAATTTCATCATTTGAGTTGTCGAAATGGATACTTTTTTGTGCTTCATTTAAAACTCAATACTTTTAAATTTAATTCCTTTGCTTATGTCTTATATGCGTTTATATATTTATATAATAATATTGATTGTTTCTTCTAAACTATAAAAAAATATCGATTTTTTTCTAACACTAAGAAATAAATTATTTACGTATTTCTTATGCACACTATAATTTGAAATTTCTGAATAGATGTACATTTGGTAATATTAATAGATATATAAATATCATTTATATCGCAAGTTCGTAAATCGCAAGATCTACAAGCCTGAAAAAATATAATGAAGTTCGCAAATTATGATATAAAATCTCCAATTTTCTTATAAATTTCCTATGAAAAAAATGAATATTTTTAAAGTTGTTAAGTATACATATTTTATTCATATTAATATAACATATTAATTATTTATTAATCATTGTTGACAACACTAAGATAGTTAAAGAAACGATATTATGCATGATTTCCGATCTTTTAACAAATAAAAATATCTATATATATTAGAAATTTCCGCAACCGCAGGAAAGTTAAGTTTTTAAATTTTAAATAAAAAGGTTCTAAATACCATAACAATTAAAGTTATGAGCTTTATGTAATTACATTTTTTATTGCAACTGAATATTTGAATTTATGGTTTAAACAAAATTTTCATAAATGAAATAAAAACAATTATGAGAACTGACCGAAATAACTCAAATTAATTCTATCGAGGGTGTAGAAGAATTATATTTATTTATGCTACGCACAGTTATTAAATTTATTTTTTCGTTATTATCCAGAATGTGAAAATGTGTAGGTAGCTTTCTATGCTCAGTTAATGATAAATAATTGCATTTAAATAATCTTTTATGGAAGTTACTTCTCATAAATTGTATCTTATAATCAGTAGTTATGAATATTTCAAAGTTTATATGAAAACTTATGATGCAAATTTCCCAATGAATACCGTTAGAGCTTTACGGTTTGAATCTTATTACAAAATATTATCAAATATTTTGTATTTGAGTAGAATAATTAGTTATTTCAAGAAATTTTAGTCGATGTCAAAGAAATTTATTGCAGATTTATAAATATTATCTTTGCACTATATTTCAATATGATGAACTTCTTCTAAAATTATATATTAAAAAGTATTTTTAAGGCTTCTATTACTACATATAATTTTTTTTTATTTTAATTGTTATGCTTCTACATAAATTTATATTAAAATGAAATGTTTTAGAATAAAGTTCTTTCAAATATCTTGGAAATTCAGTAACATTTATTAATGATCTAATATTTGATGGAAGGGTGAAATAAAATGCTTAATAATTTTTCTATATTTTTTTTTATATTGAAACCAAAAAAATATCATATTTTTATGTTTGTTAAAAGAATAAAAGAATAAATATATTTTAAAATATCTTCTTTTTAAGAGAGTACACTTGGAATGTAATGATCCTTATTTTGTTTAATCATCTACGTAGAATTTTCTATTTTACAATTTAAAATTTTTTTAATTAATAAATTTCCCTACAATATTTATTTTATGAATATATTCTATTCTTATTTCGTAACAAAAGAAAATTATCATAATTATTAGAGCTGATAAATTGTAAATTTTTTTAAAATTCTGCAGCTATAAATATACTTACTATATAATATAAATTTGAAATATTTAATTTGAAATATCAAATTACCTCCTTTATCATGTTACCAATTTGCTTAACTTTTTACTTCTATATATTCTGTTGTTATTCTACCTATTCTGTTATTTACATGATGTTATCTATGTAAAATCTAGAGTATCTATGAGATATTATTATCAATTGAAATATATACTAGGTATGAGAAGAATTAGTTAAATGATTGTAATGAAGTGCACAAAGCTTACAATTTAGTTGATAAATATTTGTCGGTAAGTTTATAATATTTTTTTAAACAAGTGTAAAAAATAGGAATTTTATACAAGGAACCGATTTTTATTAATATTTTATACATGATCTTGTGCGCTATATGTTTTCCAAAGCTATTGAATATTAAAAAAAAAAATTTCGATGTAAATGTTTTTCGTAAATACAACACCGTTGTGATACCGCAATCATCCTATTCATTGTACATGGTTCTTTGTAACTTTTTCCATTATGTATATTCAAAAAATACCTTCTGTATGAACACAAATTTCGTTTTGCAACAATAGCTGAGTTAAAGAAAAAATCGTAGATGAGTTTTAACGATTAAAGAGGAATCCTATGAATCCTTTTGAAACTGGGAAGTAGGTTAGCATAAATACGTAATATTACAAATAACTTATATTACATTTGATATAATAAACATCTGAGATTGAATAATTAAAAATTTGCAAAACGTTTATGTTTTAAACTATTATTAAGTTTTATTTATATATACTTCCAAAAGTGGAAATGATGATAAAATATTTGTTCTTTATACTGTCCTTAGTATACATAGTAAAATAGGATTAATTAATTATAAGTATTTGTGTTTAATAATTATTTGTAAATAAATATTTGTAAATAAATAAAATAATTATTTGTGTTTTTAATACTTACACTAAATTTTCATTTGTTAGGAATTTATTTCTACTAAATTTAATCTAACACAATAAATTAATGATCAAATCAATATAAATGTATATTTCAAGATAATCAATCTTTCGATTCCTTATCGTATCTATCTAACTTCTTCGTGAGATTGAAAATACTATCATGCTAAGACAATCCTTTTTAGAGAATTTTATAAGTAGTGGATCTATTAATATACTCATGTTTTAGTTTCAGATGAACTGGTACATCATGATTTGAACTTTACTCCAACAAAATTTATTATAATCATTATATAAATTTAAATATTTAAGAAGGTATTCATTTAAATTGACGAAATTAAAAGAGATAGATTAGTTACCAAGATAACTCTTGACACTCATTTTATCGACATTCGAGAATAATAAATAAAAAAATGTATGTCAAGTTTTTCTAATTAGTTTTGGTTATTTTATAATAATAGAGATATAAAAATTTTATAGTTTCATGAATTATAGATCTGAAATGAATTTTATTTTTTAATTCTTCTTGTAATAATGCACATTTAAATAAATCTCTACGTATTACATAATCATGGAAGATATTTCAAGATACATAATCTTGAAATTGCTTTGAATTAAAAGAATCTTGCTCATGCTATCGTTTTGTCTCTAACAATGCGGACTCGCACAGACTCCCCAATTACGTACGCGTATACAATATTCATTCGCCTCGAGATATTACCGTATGTACACGCGAGGGCCAATTTTGTCTTTCTCTCTCTCTCTCTCTTTCACTCATTTTTCAATCTCTATTTCTCCCTACAAAATCTGATTCTTTCTTACAGTTTTTTCTCTCCAGTTTTACGACATGTAGAAGATTATACTATATCTCAGCTACCTCTCTCATTTTCTTCCTTTTCTACTTCCTTTGGCATACGATTCAAACGAGCGAGTAAAAGTGAAGAAGAGAAAGATGCTTGCTCAAAGTACCAGAGTAAAAGCTTGGTGTGTGCGCACCCGAGAATCCAAGAGAGTCGAATGGCTGAAGGCTGTTGGGTGCTGTTGTTGCTGCTGTTCGACGATGAGCAAAAAAAGGAAAAAGAGGAATAGGATGATGAGGAAGAGAAGGATGAGATGGAGAGGTAAAAAGAGGTAGTAGGGTTTCGCGCTCGCTAGTCGTTATTTTTGTGCCTGCCTCGTCTTTAATTTCTCCCTACCTACGCACCAGTAAATCCCTGCTACTTCTCGCCACTTTTCTTCCTCACGCGACACACAGCTTTTCCGAAGACAAAGAAAACTCATTGCTAGAGTTCCAGTCATAGGATTTGATAGTGATAATGAATTAGAAGTCGAAAAAAAAAACGATGAAAAAAAGAAAAGGAGGAAACGGGATACTGGAACATGAGAGGGAGAGATGGCAAGATAGCGACTTTCTTAGTTCGTATGCATATCACAGTAGCCTTCACATATTGATTCAGGGCGTCATTACACTTCGTCTTAGCTCGGCCCATTTCGTCCCAACCTCCTACCCGAGCAAGGCTATGCAACCATCGAGAAGGGTAGTCACGGCGACGTCGGCTGCAGCTTCTTCACTCCAGGACCAGGCGAAAGTTACACCCTTCAGCTTCTTCTCTCTCTCTCTCTCTCTCTCTCTCTTTCTCTCTATCATTTTATCTCTATGGCCATGTATATATATGTATATGTTTATGTATCTAAACATTCGTTTTACTTTCTCTCTTACAATTCACTAAAGCCCTGCCTGTACTACCTTACCATCGGTCAAACTAAGAGAATCCGCACGGATCAAAATCGCCAACCTCCACTTCTCCTATTAACGTATCTACTGGTACCTCAGTCGATCAAATACTCCACAAATACGTATAGCCACGAACAAGATTTGATCAAAAAGTTCAAAAGTTTTTATTTCACAATAAAATGTATATGAATTTAGATTATCTAGATTTTAGATGCATATGATAAAAAAAAGTCACAGTTTTTGCTATACGTTTAGTTTCTTTTATTTCATTTTGAGTTAACTTGTAACTATATTTGATATTCCATTTTTTTATTTTTGATAACTTTTACGCTTCCAGAAAAGATATTCAATGTTCTCATTAAATTAAAATTGTTTATGAAAATAGAAAATTAAAAAACTACGATTTAGATAATATTATAATTATTATCTATTCTGTGTATATTACATGAACATTGAAAGCTAGAAGAAAGTTAAAGATTTAATTAAAAAAGTTAAAGATTTTTGAATTTTTGAATTAGATTTTTGAAACTTCACATGGATATAGAAAAAGATTTTATGTTTTATATTTCTTGATTTTAGGTCAATTCATTATATATTGTGATAATTTACATTAGTAACATATTTACTTCTTGTATTCAATTATCGTCTATAGTTCCTTATAAATATTTGAGATTGGATACGTATTTAATTTTAAACAACTATGATTCATAATTTCATTACTAAAATTCTAATAATTATAATAGCAATAATAAAAATTGTAATTACTTATACTTTAGACGATCATGCTTATTACTTCTACCCACTTTTTAGATTAAGAAATAAAAAATATTTTATTTAAACTGTGATGCCAACTATCTTCAAATACTATCTATTTCTGAATTTATTAAACTTGTTCATTTAATATCACGTAAATCATTTAGTGAATTTTTTATAAAATTTTAATCTTCGCGATAGACAGATTTTAAAATTCACATATCAGAATAAAATTTACATCTTTTTATATTATCCTTCTTCCTGCTTCTGCAATTTTTATTAAATTTTGGTAATCAATTGAATTTATTTAATAATTTTTATTATTAATATTTAATTAATAATAAAGTTAATTGAAATTTTTAATTAATATATTCTTATATTCAAGAATTGAAAACTTGTAGGAGTAAAAATTAATTATAAAAACACTGATAATGATATTATACTGATTTTTATAGTACCTTCTATAACTATGTCAAAATTTTATGGAAAGAAAAAAATTTTAAAAATCTCTTGAACTGATACATTTGTTTTTATTAAAACGCATGTCTTTTTGTATAAATTGCATTTCTTTTAATATCTACAATACACAAGCTTAGTAACTTTATTATATTTAAATATATTTCAATTTAGCTACCTTATCACAAATTAAACTAATATAAAATATATTAATTTTGTATATACTAATGCTACTTATAGCACTTATATGTAAAAAAGTATTACATCAATTAAAATGGTCTACCGTGATTTTTTGGTAAATAGTGACTTCCTTTTGTCCTAGTTTATAATTATTTCTTATATTTCTTAATCGAAGTGCGACTAAGGAAACAACTTGCTAAAAATATATTCATATATTACAAATAAGATATCTAATAGTTATTGAGTTTAATCAATGGTTTTACACTAAATAATCGACTCATTTAACTAAACATAACCACAATAACAACGCACTTTCGGAATCTAATCTGAGTAGCTGCTTCGCTCACAAAATAGTACAAGCTTAAATTACATCGCAGCTTTTCAATAGCAAGATTTCGATTATGAATTATTAAATAAATTCTATAACTATTAATGAATTTGTATTTACTATTATTAAAGTAACTATTATTAAATTATTAAAATACTATATTCAAAATAACAATTTATAATTACTTCAAATATCTAATTAATTATTGATTTATGTATCCATTCATACAATTTTAAATACTAAGTGAACCCACTTAAAAATGTTATATTGTATAAAATTGATACGTTTTCTTATTTAGTTGGTAGATTGTAAAAGCAGAATTATAAAATACGATTTAATTGTCAATTTATAATATATATTCATTATAAATAAATAATTTTATGTCAAATCGCAATCTATGTTAAATATTTTTATGGTTTCGAAACTAGTCTTAATACTTTAATAACTTAAATACAGAATTTTTTTATTTAATTAGAGCTAAGATTTTCAGTGAAAACTAAAAAGTTATATGTTAGTAATTTAAATTAAAAATCTTAACGAAATATTTCGTAAATTTTCTGCAAGGTGATAATACTATGAAAATAAATATGATACAAGTAATTATAGTGCAAAAATGAAAAAGTTAATTTAAATATATATTAAAATGTACTTCTTGTAAAAGTTTTTAGTAAATAAATAAATAATATTAATGTTATTTTTACATATTAGAGAGAAAATATTTTACATATTTTAATATTTCTATGTTAAATATTAGTATATTAAATTTTATTTTAAAATTGCATTAGTTTTTTTAAATGATACACGGTATATGATACATTAAACAATGTAGTGCTATAAATAATTAAAATTTCTAAACGATCGATGGATAATTATTTAATACATAATATTCTTTTATACGATTAACCATATTGAATTCAAATATGATACAATTTTGATTCATTTAATATTACTTAAATGCACTGAATAAATTTATAGAATTCTTTATTATGCGTTACTTTTAATTAAAAAAATTTTACTTTCAAAATAAGGAGGTAAGAACTTAATTAAGAAAATTACATGTTATTATTAATTAAATAGATAATATAAATTTTATCAACAGAAATTTTTGTCAACAGATGCTGATATTTCTCAATAATATCCATTTTCAATTACAATCATTAATAAAACTTTTGAACTAATTAAAATTTCTCAGAAAAAAGTAAATTTTGAAATAATCTATTCATATTTGCAAATTAAGAGTATTATCACATTTATCAAAGTTAAATCTACGATATACAATCCTGATTACTTTTGAAAGCTTCACATATAATTCTCTAGAATTATGGTATTCGTGGACAACTCATGATCTATGTGATATTATCGCTTTACTTAAATAAATATATATTTAAGTATTAAATATTAAATATTAAATATTAAAGTTAAATAAGCAAAAGTAAAAAATAAAAGAGCGAGAGAGATCATTTTGAATTAAACTTATACTTACATTACAATAATATTTCTTTACTTGTTTAATTTATATTTATATTAAAATTGTATGTGTGTTGTAAGCTTAACGAAAAAATTCTTATTTAAAAAATCTTTATATATTTCTTACTGATATAATACTGTTACGCCAGTTACAATAAATCCCCTCTAATATATATTAGGTTAGCAAATTATAAATATAAACTATAAGACATTATTTAAAATAATCTTATTAATGCAAATATTTTAAATAAAAAAAATAAAATTTAATACAGTATAAATACAGTAAAAATGTATATAACTTGTGTAATTATTAATAACATGATAAAAGAAATGGTATCAATCTCTTTAAAGAAATATGCTCGTGATATATTTGAGTTGGAAACACAAATCGATATCAGTAAGTACATTTTTAATTATTATTTATAAAGCTATTTATAAACACGCATATGCAAATTGATTGATATTATTTACCTTAAGAAAAAATCTTATAAATTTTTCTAAATTATATTTTGTTACGACTTAAAGAGTGTTGTGTCTTGAAAAATTACACCTTATACTAATCAATCTTTTATGTAATCTGCATGTCTAAAAGTGAATACATTACTTAATAATATAATTTAAATTCTCTTAATTCTGTTAAATAAAGTATTTAGAAGATATTTATAAAGTGCAGTGTTTAATTAATTTTTTTATTTTTATTAATATTAAATTTTTAACCAATTTAGTAAATAATTTTTGTTTCAATTAGTTCCATGTATTGATACGTGCTCTATATATATTAATAAAACAAACAAAGTTCAACAATATCAAGTGAAACAAAAGCAATTAAACTTGCTACTTATTTCGATGAATATTTTGTGTCACAATTACTATCCAGTTACAATATTTCTGTTTTCTAGTAGTAAAACATGCACATTTAATAATATGTACGAATTACATGCATGGGATTGCATTTTAATGTTTTCACATACGCTTTTTTAAGAAGGTGAGGAAAAAAGTAGAGAAAACAATTCGTGCAAGGATGAATAAAAAGCGAGATATTATGAGGTAGTAAACACGTACTGTTAGTATTTTGTTAATCAATATAATAAAAGTTTAAAATATTTCTCGAATATAGATATTTCTTCTTTCCACACTGGATTTCTTATTTATTCTCTTGACATATCCATTTCTTTACACGCTCCTTCATTTCGACCATTGTTTTTCTTCCTGTCACGTTTTCTCTCATTTGCCTAACTAAGAAATGAAAAGGTGAAAATAAAGAAAGATAGAGATAATGAGCATTTCAATATACATTGAAAAGGGAGAAAAAGAAGAACAAGGAGGGAAGAGGAGGAAGTAACTTTCTCCTTTTGGGGGAGCCTTTTTATATGACAACTCGGCAGAAAAAAGAAGAGGGAGAAAGAAAGTTCTACTGGTTTGAGCTCTGCATCCGTGCTTCTCTCTTGCGAGGAAACGGGTGGTGGTACTCATTAAGCAGCCCGGGCACCGGCTACAACGACGAGGATTGAAGTAAGAAAAAGAAGAATCTTACGCGGGCGTATTCGACGAGCTACCGGCAGAAGGGTGAGAAGGAGAAGAAAGCGAGTGTAAGACTAAGATACTGAGGTGGCGCGGTAGGCTAAAAAGAGAAAAGGAAACGAAAAAGATGGAGACTAAAACTATATGTATGCCATGTGGAAGAGTGGGAAATCATCTAGAGTCTCTTTCGTTCTCTTTCTACCTCCTTCTCTCTCTCTCTCTCTCTCTCTCTCTCGCAGTATCGCCATTGTCCTCAGTTCTGGGCTTTAAAGGAAAGAGGTAGTAATATCACTGCCGCTGATGAGGGATGCTCGTATAACCCATACCAGTATAGTTGTCTTCGCTGTGACTTAGTTTTGAAGCTACCTGCACAATATATCGAGTTTTCACCATCAATACTACCACTATCTATATTGCAAAGAGTAGGATCTATATGTGCGTTATAAGCGAATAAAGAACAGATGTACACCAGGGTGAGCTTTCGCATCTAAGTGAAAATTATAAGGCAATACTGTATTGGATGAAATTAATAATGTCGGCAACGAACATTGTTGCTGTGAAAATTTCGAGATTATTAGATGACCTTTTAGTCACTGTCATATCCTTCAATGAGTGCTAATAGAAATTTCTAATAGTATAGTGTATCGAGCGAATCCTTGTCTTTGCTTTTTTTTAATTTTTTTTTAATTTTTTAAATTAATTTTAATTTTTTAAATATTTCAAAATTCTATAGTATTTCTAAATATTTCAATAACAGTCTATATCTAAGTATTTCAGTTTAATTAACAAATCAATTTTTTCATTTCGTCAACATACCAAAAGATATCAAAAACAATATAATGTTATTTTATTTTAAAAATAAATTTAATTCAAATTTAATGCAAATTTATTTATAATAAATTTAATGCAAATTTATTTATAATAAATTTAATGCAAATTTATTTCAAAAATAAATTATTAATCAAGACCTTAAGTTTGCTTTTAATGCACTTCCATCAATAAAGTCTACTAAAAAGTTCTGATCTTCATATATATTAGATGTTATATGTTTGGTATGAATTTTTTAGTGAAAAATTAAAACAAGAATTAAATTAATAGCTAAACCCTTAAAGGTGAACGCATTTATTTAATATTTACTAACTAAACGAATATAAACTTTTACAGAATTAACCCAATGGCTGATAATTTAACATTACATTATATTGTGATATCTTAATAGAGTTTTATGGATATCTTAATCAATTAATTATAGGAATTACGTTCTTAATATATTAATTTAAATAAAACTTTATTATAATTGTAATTACAAATGAACTGTTAAAATGAATAGAACAAAAAAATATAGGTAAGTATGCATTTTTATACTTAAATATAGGTAAGTATATATACATTTTCATCGATTTATTTCGAGAATAATCTTCTTGTATTCGTATGTATTTTACTAATATCAAAAAATTATTAAAAATAATTTATAGTAATAAAACGAAAATTTTTAAAACTATTAAATTTACAAGTATCATAAAAGAATATAGTAAATAAAATGATTGATAACCAGATCTTTTTATAAATATATATTTTTAAGAAATTTGATAATTAGCATTTTAATGTTATATAAAATAGAAATATTAATTAACTGAGTTAAATAATCCATTAGCTCTTATATATAACTTTACAAGCACTCCATTCTATTTTTTTATATGTATTTTAGTAATATGTACTAGGTATTTATTTGCATCTTACATTTATATTATAAAATCAATAATTTTCTATGAAATTATTTTTCTTGACACTGTTATTAATTGATCTGTAAATTTATAATCTATAAATTTTTTATTATACTGACTAGTGACAGTATATCATTTGAATTCGAAGCAAATTGGAATAAAATTAGTGAGTTTAGAAAAAATAAAGATTTAGTTTTTACAATTAACCAAATAAATATATCAAATAGTTGAATTGATAAAATATTTATATTTTAAATAAAAGTAATTAAAAGAATATAAAAATTCATTAAGATGTGTACATACTAGATGTGTACGTATTTGGCATTAATGTAAACACTAAAAATATAAAGTTCCAAATTGAATATTTTCAAAGTAATCACACAAAATGAAATGGTGTAAAAATGGGTGAATATAATCATAATCGTATTTGTTAATGTTGTGAGATTTATAACAATAAAATAGAAAAGGAAAATCAACACAAGTTTATGAGGTATTTTTATATCGTAAAATAATTATATATGGAAGAATTGTTATTAAAATTTTAGAGTTTATAAGAAAATAATTGGAAACAAATTATATTAAATAGATCGAAAATTTATTTAAATAGCATATTTGTACATATATACAGAGGAACTTCATGATATTGAAGTTCCGAATTGTGGCCTGACTTATATGCAACCATTATAACAACTATGCTGAACACTGTTCTATAGCGTTAGGCGAAAGTACCTATCATACTGGTGTTGTTACAAAGGAACATAATTCTTTCAAAGCTTTTTAAATAGTTTATAAATTATTCTTTCATTGTACAATAACGTATCAAAATGAAAATATATTATTTTGATTAAATTGTATTATATGTATGAACATTAGCAAAGTTATCTTTTGTATAGAATCATGAAAATTTTAAAAATCGTTTTGAACATTTTAAAAACTTTGCTGGAGCTTTGAATTAATCTTTCAAACAGATATACTTTTTCCTTAAAATTTTATAAGTTTTACATTTTTCGATATAATAATTAAATAAAGACTTTATTTCAATTATTTTACACAAACTGATTAATATACAAGAGTCATTAATTGTCATATTAAAATTCAGTATGTTCATCTAATCAAGAGTATCTACTTCATATATTTGTATAATTTTAGTTTACATTAAGAGCTTTAAATATATGTACCTACTATCACTTATTTAGAAGTCAACTTTTATTTCAAATAGGAATTTTCAGAATTTTTAATTAGATGAAGTAATATAACATATACTAATTAAAACTAATTTATATGCATTATATAATGTAAATATATATTATGTTTATAACAGTATGAATTAAAACATTAAAAAAACATATGCACAGAAACGTATGAATTTCATAAATTTTTTCTTTAATTTGAATGCTATAGCATTATTCCGACTGAAATGATTCTATAGGAAATACAAAGTTTAATTAATCCTAGAAAAATAATAAATTTTATAGAAAATTGTAAATAAAGAGTAAATGTTCGTAACTTATAAATTTTTTTAGAATACGATAAAAAAAATTCATATCAACATCTCAGATATAAAAAACTTGATTATAATATATCTGAATATATTTTATATGTTTGATATTGCCAATTTATAATAGTCAATATATTCTATTAATAGCAATATATTCGCTACAGTTCTTAGGGTCATAGTTTCATAGTTATTTTTTCAAATTCATAAAATAAGTTGAATAAGACAGTATATAAATATTTAAGATATCTGTGCCAACTAGGTCTATTCTCTTAAAATGAACATAATGAACTGATAGCTAACAGCAATGTCCGGTTCTTATAAAATGAGAGGCAGCCATAGGGGGTCAGGGTGTTGAGATGCTGAGTTGAGAGAAATGCAAATTAGAAGTGTTTCTCCTGAGCGAAAAGGAACATTCAGGAGAGTCTAGGCAAGTAGACAAGCCGCTACGGGGTAGTTTATCCCCTCTCGTTCTTACCTCGGTACTTCAACTCTATCTCTAATTCTATCTCTCTTCTGCTTAGAGAAGCGACTAGAGGAGCTTTACTTATGTAAACGCCTCAGCGTTTGTCTTTTCTCATGTGTTTGTATGTGTATGAAATACGTGCGAGTATTTTCTCTGTTCTCTATACAGTACCTACGTACATATATTATATCGATTGCTGGCCAAGTTTCAGATTCAGCCCTTTCGTCTTTTCACACTTTACCCTTCACAAACACACGCACCTATCCCATTCTCTTTCTTTTCTTCGATCTTTCTAAGTGCTATCCTAGCCCTCTCTTCACCTCTTCAGTATGTATAATAATTTTTGTAGTTACTCGTGTGAATGGAGTATGCGGACGTGTAAAATCTGAGAAAGGTTCAGAATTGAACTGAACAATAGTGTGTGCGAAGGAATAAATTTTACGTAAATGTGTGTTGTTTGTTTTATATGAAAGTTTGAGCAATAGAAATTAATACAACTGGCTTACATATTAAGATTGATATTTCATTATTTTTAATTTTGGTCACCGTTATGAAAAAAATTTTTGATATAGAAGAAAGTATAATATATGATATATATGATATATAATATATAATATATATTATATATATGATATATATATTATATATAATATATAATATATAATTTATATGATATATATATTATATATATATGATAGAATATGTTAATAATAGATCGTTTTAATACTCACGATAATTTTATAATTTTATATATTATATTTAAAAATAAGAAAATTATATTAATCAATTAAAATAACAGCAAATATCAAAATATATATTTTTTAGTCTATCTTCTATTAATTTAAAATAAAATGTTGGTTCTAATTGAGTTTATAAATGATGTAGCTACCTTCATTTAAAATTTTCATTTTCTTCTTCTTCAGCTATTAGTTACACATGAACATACAATTTAAAAAGAATTTTAGTAAAAAATTAGTTTCATTAGATTTAACTGCATCATTAACATCCATGTTTTATGAAATATTTAAGATCGACTACTTATAAATAAAATTAACTTTACAATAAATTCTTCGATTACAAAAATGTCAATCTGTTCACAAATAACTATATCTATTATTTACAGTAAACTAATTTTAATATAATGATAGTTATTTCCTTGTCTAACTCAAAATATAAATGTATCAAGTTTTTTGAAATACAATGTGATGAATTTTCACACTTATCTTTAAAAATCTGTATCCCTTATAAGGTATTGACTTATCTATATATATATATATATATATATATATATATATATATATATATATATCAATTTTTTGTTGATCTTAGTATTTCTGCATACCATAATAAATCCTTTGTTATGCGTACGTGTGTACTGCGAGTGCACGTCTAAAATGTTTGCGAACTAACGGAGCTCCTTAAAACAATGTCATCGCATCGTCGTCCAAAACCTGGTTGAACCATCAAGATGGGATATTTTCCGGCGCATAACTGAACTTGGGCAGCAACATGCACGCATGTAAGTACTTGGCTGGTCCTCGTTTAGCTCGGTTACTGTTGGAAAGTCAGCGTCTATAGGAAGGAGCTTCTGTCGATTTAACGGGTACCATCAAGTTGCTGCACTAGTTAGATTCCCGCTGCGCGTGAATATCCTGCAGCCGTTTACCAGCTCTTGAGAATTTTGATTTACCGAAGATGGATTCAAACTATGCCGTAATAGCTACAGAGGCCGTTCCTTGTTGAGCTCTTATACTCATGTTTTTCTTATCTTCTTTCTAGGTAACTGACAGTCGTAAAATCTTCTCGAACTACCTCCTCGGAATCAGTGGATAGATAAACAGAAGATTTGATACACGGATCAGTATAAATTTTCTTATATCTTGTTTCATAATAAGATAACTTAAACGAGTACATTTTTATTTTATACCTAACTTTTTGTGCAATTTTTTGTTTTATAATACGTTACTGATTTGCAAATACAAAAGTTAAAATCACAATTTCAGTATTTTTACAAGAAATATGCAAAATGACAATATTTGTTACTTTTCTGCATAAATCTCATTTATTTGCAGTTACTTATTAAAAATAATTCTTACATATTCTATTTTGAATATATTGAGTAAACGCTTTAAATATTTACATTTATATATGTTTTTATTTGATATTACACATGGCAGTATCTCGTTAATACTGATAGAAAATAAAGTAAAGAATATTAATATTAATCCCGATACATAACTTATAGTGACTATTAAAATTATTAAAACTATCTGTACAGGAATTTTATATAGTATCAGATCATGAAATAGTAGATCTAAGATGAAAATCTTAAGCATTTTGAAGTCGATAAGTTTATTGCACTTTATTTAATAGAAGTATTACTCGACATCTTTAATTTATACAAAAAATTTACAATTATTAATTCATTTTTAAATGAAAATGATTTATAGATTCGCATTTCTATAATAATTTTAATATATATTTTCAAAATTTATGTTAATTGATTAAATAAATAATAGTACTAAGCTATTGCTCAGACAATAAAAAATATCTCAGGAAATATTTTGTAAAGATTCCATGAACAAAAAAAAATTTCAAACAATTTCAAATAATTAGAAAGTGCTTTTAAATTATTTTTATGCAGAACAGGTATAATTTTAATAAATAAAAACAAAAATTAAAAAGACACACTTAGCCTTTTACTTTTAATGATATCATTCATATAAATATTTCAACAAACTATAAATGTTAAAATTTATTCTATTAGCTTTAAAAAACTTTTGACAGATAATTAAAAAATTAATTAAATAGATTTTTCAATAAAAACGAATCTATTTCTTTCATAAAACATTTTAACAAGTTTATAATTTGATACACATGTTGCCTACATACACTGTAAATAATCTTGAATTTAAATATTAAGTTCTAACAATTTTTTCAACATTTTATTTTATTTCTGAAATGTATTGTAAGCAAGTAGGGAATTCAGTACAAATTATGGCGGCTGACTAAACCAACAGATATCTACTTTCTATAGTCTTGAAGCTCAGAGTAACTTAATGGTATCTTATGTATATAATGAATGTCATTGAAAAAGAAAACATAGAAAAATAGATTTGTATCTTTTTTACACCTTTTTTTGTAAAAGAAAATATTCCTTCATTACGAATATGGTTGTATCTCTGGTTTACAAAATCAAGCTCAATATATATATATTACTTTGAGAATCTTTCAATTGTAAATACAAGCAGGTACCCAGTTTGAATGAACTGCAGCATAAAGTTTGTAAGGAAAACGAACAGAGTCGAAAAATTATTCGATTCCTTCAGCGGACATCTTTAATTCACCAAGTATAGTTTTTTATACAATATATATTAACATTTTACATATGAACTCGTACTCGTTAGATCGAAAATTTAATATTTTATTTATTAGCTTTATAATAAAAAATATGTCTGAAATTATTATAAAAGAATTAGATATAACTTTATTCTTTATTCAAATAAATTTTATGGTTTCGAAACTAGTGATTCAAACATAAAAGATCAATGTTTTGTGTATGATATTTCCTAATAAATTCAATTTAATAAACTTTAAGTTTAATACTTGTTAAGTGTTTCTGTTAAATACATAATTTACAAGTTTGTGAATTAAATAACATATTATTATATACAATAACACTTCAAAAAAGTTCTAACTTTAGCAAAAAGTTGATGTTTTACTTACTGTTATAAAAAAGTAAGTTTAAAATAATTCCTTTCAATTTATGACACGCATAATTTAATACCAAATATTTATCCAAATTATTAATTGAAAAATTTATAAGTTTTTATAAATTTGATATTTTAAAAGAAGAAATTTCCGAAAATAAATCTGATGAGGTGTAATTAAACAAGTAGAAATGTTTGATTCAAATAGGTACAGAATAATAGGTACAGAAAAAATGTGATTAAAAAAATTGTAAAATTAAATTAAATGGAAATTCAAAATTTAGATTTAGAAATATATTAAATTACTAAGAATTAGATACAATTTATCATCAACTCTAACCCACTAACACAAGAAGCCTTTTCTTGCCTAAATGTTATCCATGTGGGTACTTATAAATTTGAAGTTGTTAAAATGATTTTAAATATTTACGAAGAATAACATTTTCTTTGATTGCATATCCATATTTTTAAGGGGATTAATTTATTTGAAATGAAAGAAATCTATAATTATATTTACTTATTAAATGTTTTAAAAATGATATTTTATTATTTGAATGTCTCTTTGATATAGAACAATTCTAAATTTTAGTATCGTATGTGTACAAATGTTTATGTAAACGAATCAACAAATATAAACCGTGGAAAATGTTTCGTAAGAAAATATCATTGCAAGTTTATCAATAAACTTTTAAGCAATATCTAGCATTTATTGATTCTTGGAATTAAAACAATGGAATTTTTAATATTTTCGAATAAAATTAGAAACTGTGTCATTTATACTTTTTGCGTATTACTATAATTTATTGCTTTCTATAAGCACTTTTAAAGTGTTTAGAAAACTAATACTCACAAAATGAAATGGTCACTTGCATTAAATTTTATATTTCTTTTTTTTTAAGGTGGCAAAATATTTTTTGAGCATTAGTTAAGAGAATCATATTTTCCTTATAGTTGTTTTTATGCTATCAATCATTTAGCAAAGGAAAACAATAAAGATCTCGAAAAGATTCAATTTAATTAGTAACACATCCGAAAAGCAAAACTTTTACTGTACATAATAACTGCTAAAATCTCTCTCACTCAAAGTCTAGGCCTTTCTCTCTTTTTCACACACACACACACACAGTATTGTTATTGCATGAAAGATTTACATCAAGTTTCATTTCCGATAAAAATCTTTGATATCGTAGAGGAGGTGCTGCATGATATAAAGTTTTCGAGTTTTGGTCATTATTATTGTCTTCTTGCTTATACATGCGGCGACGGTAGCAGTAGAGTCGACAGAAACCGTTCTCAATTTCTGACTCTCGTACAAAAGCTCTTTCTCTCTCCGGCGTCGCTTAGTACTCTGTGGGAAAACGCAGAGTCGCAAGAAAGGATCCATAGATACACGCATACGCAACTGCGTCTGATTACAGTAATAAGCCGCGCATGTACTCGTAGTGTGCAAGAACATTCCTCGTCCACTCTGGCTGGACCTTGAAGTCCACTGATGGTCATTCGAATATGTGTAGGAAAGACACTACGTAGAGAGAGTGCTGAGACACAACCCTATCTTTCTACGCAGAAACCGCAACTTGCCTCTACCCTCATCCCTTATTTGCTCGCTCGTCGTCGTCGCCGTCGCCGTCGCCATCACTTACGTATATATATATACATTGTTCGCCAATCTTGGCTTACACCAAGTTGCCCTTACACGTACTCCATTTGTCTCGTTTTCGGTATCCAGAGCATGTATTCGCTTTCTCTTTTCCTCTCTCTCTGTCTCCATTACTATATATATATATATATATAAGTAGACTTGCTTTCTGAAAGCTCGCAGGCAATCAGCCCTTCGTCTTACTATATTACTGACCACCCTACCTTGTCCCACATGGCGTCCTCATCCTTTCTGCCTCTAGACTTATTTGGGCTATACCTCAACGAGGAGGAAGATCAAATCGAAATTCAGCGAGGACAATGCACCATACTTGCAGGAGTGAAGGATAATTAATGTGAGATGGAGAAAAGGGATGAGAAGAAAACTCACTACAAATAATTCCTCTCACTACCTAAGTTGATCAAAGTTACGCGCGACCTCGTACTGGAATTTAAATAATTATATATCTCAATATGATGTCCATTCTAGTTAGTAATAGACTTTTCATATTTGCGACAGATCTAATACAATATTTCAGAGATAAATAATACTTTGTATATATACATTATGAGTTATACATTTTACCTGTACATTTTAAGCTTATTTTTTGAAATAAACTATACTTTTGAGGTTACAGAAAAGGCCTTTAATAATTAAAAATTATTAATTTCCGATATTATATCTAAATAATTATGAACATTGACATTCAAAATAGAGAATTTTATTAAATTTTATTATGACATTTATTAGATTAAAATGAGTGTTTTATGTGCCACTTTTTAAATATGTATTCCATTTATCCTCTTTTTAAATATAAATTTTAAAGAATACAATTATTGCCTTTTCATTAGCTAAAAATTATATTTGATGTATGTTTGAAATTTATATCACAATTTATAAATCTCTCAAAAATTTTGTGACTATAATAATGATGTCTTCGTTAAATATCCATTATTTCAAATTCTATAAAATTTATTATGGAATACTTTAGTTAAATGAAGGTATTTTTTCTATAATAGAATAATAGTGCAGCAGGAAAAACATTATTCTGGAAATGAAGTCCTAATTCCCTATTATTAAGGATCTTGAGGAAGATATCCGTTTTCAACTTCATAACTGTGTCTTATAAGGCCTCGAGCGATATCCATTCGTTAAATTCAGAACCAATCAATACCCCTCCTCATCATTAATTAGAAAAATTTTAAAAGCTTGCGATATTCGTGGAATATTATAATAATACCCTTTCAAAATAATATGAAAAGTTTCTAAAATAATCAGCTGAGGTTATCCAATAAGTATGTATAATTTTTTAAATTCTTTTTGAATATTAATATTTTGTAATTATATATTAAACATTTTAAAGTAAAATTTCTATTATATTCTAAAGTTAGGTTTTTATTCAAATTAATTTTGGACTGAGATCACTGTTTTCTTTGTCAATTACAATAAAATTTATAGATTAAATATTATATGGAGTGTCAAATAAGAAAATGTTATTCTGTTTAAAATAATAATATACTTGCAACATAATGATGTTTTTTGATTGCTGAAACTAATTAAAACCTTATTAACAGTTTTAACATACGAATGCTATTATGGCTTTAGAATCGTTATTCTTGCAGATTTTAGAGCATTAGTCGATTGTTGTGTCTTACGTAGACAACAGTTGTATCATTCCAAATTGGGATGCGATTTTTTATTAATTGAGTCAATATTAAGACGAAACTACCTTCCATATACGTAAGTGTACCAACGTGCGACTTGAAACTATAGTTACAATTAGCGTGTCTACTTTAGAACGTCACTTTGGAAACAATAGTTGAAGAAATACACAGAGAGAGCAAGAAATAAATATAGTAAGATAGATAGATACAGAGAGAGAGAGAGGGAGAGAGATAAGGTAAGAACATCATGTAACTTGTATAGAAAACTAGTTGAGGCTTCGTAGCCGACGCAATAATCACTATGTATAATATAACTTCCGGTATTTGTGAACATGCCATGTTAGTGAAGAAGGGGTGAAAGTACGAGAGAACGAAAGGTACTTTATGTATTAAGAAGTAAAAATGTTATTGGGGCAATAGTTATGATACGTTTATATTCGACATCTTCATTTTGTTAGCATTTCCTTAGATACATCATGTGGCCTTAATATATTACATATATATATTTTAAAAAATTCTCATTATTTTGTATATTTTAAAGTAAATTAATTATTTATTAAATAAATAATCTTATTTTATAAATATTACTTTTATAATTATAAAAGCAAATATGAATTTTTTACATAAATCATAATTTACATAAAATTAATAATGGCTTTTTTATGAGCATAATTTACAATAGTCTATAATAATTTCAAGTTCAAAATATTAAGTATCCGCATATAACTTAACAAATTCAAATTTAGTTTGATATATTTATTAATATTTAATGAACTTTAATTCAATTAATATGAAAATTTTAAAAATACAGTGAATTTTTCTATAATAAAAGTTAAGCTAAATAAATTAAGATAAATATATGAGGTGCAAAATCTTTTTTTGATTTTGTAGACTTTGCTTCAATTTTTATTAATAAAAATTTTCGGATCATTTGTTTTTCCCTACTACAATTTCAAATACTTATTTAACAAAGTTATTGTTAAAATCATATCTATCTTACTCTATATATTATACTATTATTAAAAGACTTAATTCAGAATATAATTAAATATTAATAACAAGTCAAAAATATAATTATTGCATTAATTTTGGAAGTCTTTTTACAAGCAATTCTTCGTAATTCTTCAAAATAAAAATATTGTCCAATATATATCGGAAAACGTAATTATGAGTGTCTTTTATAATATAGTGCATCTTAAGATTCAACTTTTTAAAAGAATAATAGTTACGAAAAATACTTTAAAATAATATATTTATAAAATATAAATATCATATTGTGAAAATGACGAAACATCATGAAAAAAAATAATGTTATTATTGTGAGCGAATAAATTATATTTCGTATAATAAATATAAAATTCTGAATAATATCAGGAATATTTTCTAAATGATATACTATATTATTCGTAGAGTACGTTGCATTATGTTGTATGTAATCTCTGAGTAGCATACATAGCTCGCATCCAATCTAATTTTCAAAAACCTTAATCTTAGTATGCAATCTTCTCTCTCCTCGAAGTCTTCAATGTATAACAAAGAAGATAACATTTGTTATATCGCGCAAATTATTCTTAATTAATCGAATATTGTATCGACCACAAGTCTTATCAAACATAAATGCATCGTACAGTACAACTCGCTTCTCTGTGAACATACCTAGATAAAAATAATATTTAATGACTATAAGTATCTGATGAACTTTCTTGTAATTTCTTTCACCACATTGTAAATATTTTTCATTACAGAAAACTACTATTAACTTACTTTTTATGAGTTGACTATTCTGTAATTTACATTTTTCTTAATATATCATGAAATTAAATATGTTTTTTTCATAGTGCCAATAGAGCTCAAATAAAAATTATTGTAATTTTAGATAATAAAAGAAGTTTTGTAGATTAAATTTATTATGTACACTCAAAGAATTGAAAAAATTTAAAATTCAATTTTTACTTTATCTTTTATTTGATTATCTAACAAATATCTCTACAATTTTATAATAAAAAATTGATTTGAATCCCGATTATATATTATATTATTTATAAAAGAAATAAAAATTGCTTCTTGTTTCTTAAAGAATACGTAATTTCTGCAAAAATTAATTAAAAACTTAATTTTTAATTTAAGAAGATTTGAACTGGTGAAGAAATCTACCACACGTTATTTCTGTACGCGTTTTAAAAATGTCGATAAAACTAGAAGATTTATTTAAAAAACTCTAAAGTCTACAATATATATGATTCCGTACAAGAACTTTCTATTTTTAAGAAGTGTATAGTAAAATAAAGAAATTATTTTAATATTAGTATAAATTTTATAATGTAATACGAATAGTATATCAGTATATAAGAAAATGCGATTTAAGTTTTGTCCACAGTTTGTCGTTTTTTCTCGAAACGTTTCAATGACCATATATATTTATTTAACCATAATAACTTAAAAAATTAATTTTCAAAATCTATGTATTATCTTATATGTACTAATTTTTATTTACTTTTTGTTAAAATCTGTATTATTGTATCTATACAGAATTGTAATCTGTTCATTGTATAAAATTCTAGAAATTTTTTCAAACATTTAAAAACATCTTTCAACTTACATTTTGCATTTTTAATAATGATAAAAAAGTAATATTTTTTATGTATATGCTCATATTTTAACACGTATTTTAAAAAATTAGCAATATTTATAATTCATAAATGAAAATGTCAGAAATAGAAGCCCAGTCTACAATATATTCATAACAAAATTAAGTTGACAACTTCGTGAAATCAACAGTGTATGACACTCACATTTTTGTGTTAATTGTGCTGTTTATTCTTGTACATCATCTTAATGAATTAGGTTTATTATATATATTTTACATTATAACAAATGAATTGTAATTTAAGATAGAAATGGAAGTTACTCTCATGGACAATAATTAATTATTGTATGCAGTGATAGTTCTGACTACCGAATGATTTTCAAACCCCACTATTACATTCTCTTATTTGTAATTAATTCACGTGATTCATAGGAATTATATATTCTGTGCATGTGGGCAACGTGTAACATGTACATGCGAGATTATACGCTTATATTTTTCGTTATGAATAGCAAACATCGGATAACTGTCAATATAATCTTGCCAACGCGAGAATTAGCTGTGGAATATTTTCAAAAGAAACATGTTCAAAGGTAAAAATTTTTTCTGCCATAACTGTATAAGTACTGCGTTGTTTATTAAGAATACTAGATGTTAAATAGCTTTTTTTCTACATTTTATATGTATGTATAATAATAAATATATAAATGTATATATACGTACGTTGAGTCAAACTTTAACCTTTCTTCTAAATATTTTTATAAATATTATATGATTATTAGTTGACATTAGTTGTACATTAGTTGACAAATTCATTTTATATGCCACACAATTGCAAGTTGTAGAATTACAAATGAATATTATCATTAAAAAAATTGTAATTTAAAAATTTTTTTAAGTTTTAAAAAATTACAGAGTATTTTTAATGCCATTGAAAATCTATTCGAAAATTTTAACTATTTGCCAAGCGTACTATTACCTTTGTAATAGTACTACTTTTGTAACATACTCCTACGGGAATCATAGTGACTTTGCGTAGTACATAATCATCAATCATAATAAGTGTAAGTGCCAAAAATCACATATTCGCAAAATCCATATCCAACGAAAGAAGGCAATTCATTCTTGCACATTATCGTTGCACATGCACGGCTAGGTCCTAGGTAATAATCACATTCATGCTTCAAATCTATGATTAGCTCTCAATGCCTTTGCCTTGGATCATGCACACAAATACGTAATTTACGCAATGGACGCATGAGGTTTGGTGTGAAATGTTCGACTAGTGCAGATAATCAAAGAAAGAGAGAGAAAGAGAGAGAGAGGATAATTGAGAAGGAGAGAGAGGGAAATAAGAGGCTGATCGCTCGATAACTTCGTGAGTCTCTCGTAGATTATAGGTTCAAATTATTACGGGCACATATGTATATCGTTACCATATCTTGGAAAAGCTATCTCTAGCAATTTAAATTTCATCTATATTTTCATACGTGTTGAATAAAAAATTATAAGATTATGAATTTTAATATGATACCGTTACGACTGTTTCTTTTCGAATATTAAATTTTCTGTTAATTTCGTAAGGTTTCGTTATTCACTTTTTTACAAAATATTCCTATTTAGTTAAATCACAATTTTAATTTTTATTATTTAAAAAACTTAAAGGACATCAAATTTCAATATAATAATGCATTACCTACAGCTGTAATTTCATAGGCAAGTTAAATGGAAAATTTGAAAAATTTTATGTTTTGTCGAATTTCTCAAATAGCTTAAATGAAAATGAACAATAATAATTTCCGAAAATAAAATTGTAGGAAATATATGAACCACTGACTGAATATTCTGCAACTTCATACAACTAATTTTAATGTATTTCTTATTTTAATATTTAATCAAATTACGTAGATATCGTTGCCTTAATATATAAAATGACAATATATAATTTAATAAAAAGAATTATAAAGCTTTTACATTTATATAAAATTTCAAAAAACATAGTAATAAAATTACTTATATAAATACGTAATTAAAGTAATTCAATTTTACTTACATGTAACACTTACAAAAGCTTTTTGTGTAAAATGACATGAGACATGAAATCAACTTTAATTACCCAACATGAAAAGAAAGATAAATATCGTACACAAGGGGCAACGATGTTTACACACTGTGATTTAATACTTGTCCACTTGGCACACCATAATTCCACCTCTTCATTTTTCACGAGTCCCTTTCGAATACATAATGAAACACATGTTATATTATTCTGCTATATAAATTAATACACACACACACAAATTACATTGATAACGTTAACGAGCCGATACTTGTGACGCTTTCAGTTGGCGTGCATGAATGTGGGAGGGGTGCGAAAAATCGCGCGTGCCACCTGCCGTGCGCTATCAATTTATCACCTCTCCCCTTCTTTCGTGGCTTACCTCCACTGAAGAACTTTCCCTCGTTTTTGGACTCTGCGGTATTTCTCTTTTTTTAATTTTATTTTGCGAGACGTCCCGTGCTCTTTCAACCTTTCTACTAGCCACCTTTAACCTTTTAGTCCCCGTGCCTTCGCGAACGCTATCTTCCTCCTTCATTTGACAGGGATAGGTCAATTAAGTTACGAATATAAAAGAGCAAGAAAGTGCGATTTATATGGCAGAAAGTGTTAATCCCATACCGAAAGTCGAAAGGTACAGGATGAAAGAAAATGAATTTATAATTTATTATATCTTTCGTTAAACATTTGACGTTCTACCCTTCGGAGGAAATTTTGATGTTTTAAAAGTATACCTGATACCCATCATAATTAAATAAAAATAAATTTAACTTATATACTTGTAGCATCTACATTATATTAAATATAAAAAAATTTATAATTGCATAAACAGGTACATAAAATGTTGGAATAACAGAATTTATCTCGAATAATGATTTCACTTCTGTTGAATTTTTAATAATTTAATTTATTATATTTCAATTAAATAAAATACTATGTACAATACTATGATAATTGTACTAGGTAGAATTGAATAAATTACAAAGTAGTAGTTTTCTTAGTTGGTAATTTAAAAAACCTAAACAATTTTTAATTGTGAATGATTAATAAATAAATATTAATTACTTTTAAGCAATAGAGATAGAGCTTTTATAATTCGTCGAATTAACTTATTTATAAGATTAAGCATGAGTTTATAGGCTTGTAATCGTAATGATATACTCAGGCTTAGTTTTATCTTTACAGGATTAATTATCTTTCGAACATCGTCGTAAATTTATATTAATGTAACGTTCCAAATAAAAAATTTTATATTGTAAGATTAATCAAAATTTTATTTAAAATAACTAAAAAAATAATATAAATATAAATGGTAAATGATTCTTTTTCATACATTGAAATCGTATTTAAATTGAAAAATGTATGGTAATTAATACTAAGCAAAAAATTAAAATAATTTAATTATAATTTGACAATATTAAAATTAAAATCTAAGTCAATTACTGAAATTCTATTGTACGTTATTAACATTTGTTTGAAGTCAAAGTAATTCAGTAAAAGAGAATGAAATTATGGTAGAGCTAAAAATAAGCTTGTGGAAAGAGAGAATGAAAGGACAGAGTTCGAGGAAGAAAAGAACGAGATAAAAATCAACGAGATAAAAGAAAAAACGGTTTGAGACAATTAAAAAAGGGTTGAAAGTAATCAGTAAATAGAGAAAAAAGGGAAAAAAGATTATTGATTAGCTGAAAATGAGACCATGACCATTAGAATACGATAATGGTCTTCCGAATATAAATCATTTGTTAACTATTCTTTATCTTCTTCAAAGAATCTTCAAAGTGTCGATTAAATTCGAAAATATATTTGTAATTGAAGTATAATTGTAAGTTTATTTACAATATAATAAATTCGTTATATTTTTTAAGTAATAAAAACGATTGTAAATAAAATAATTACACAATACAAAATAGTTATTTATTGAATTTCACCTATAAATTATTTCAAGGTTATCATATAAGTACTGTCTCTAAGTTATTATTAATCTGCAAACAATTTTAAAGCTTATTTTTAAAAAGAAATTATTAAATTTAATTATTACAAAACTTATATAAACATAGTTTCAGACTTACTTTGATATCTTCGACCATTTGTTTTTATAAATGTTGAAGTAAATTTTGAATAATTTTCTTACTTAAGTGATTTTAAATAATTTACAAATGTTTAGTCAATTTATAACTTATATTATTTATATTATTTATAATTTATATTCTACATTATGGATTAAAAGCTGATAATAACTTCTAGATAAATGCACATCAAATAGACTAATCAGATTACATACCGTTAATTTCATGTATAAAATATTTGTTCCATTTGAAAAATAAATGTTTCATGACTTCCCTTGTACAAATATTATTAACTCGTGAACTCGTAAACATTCCTTATCTTACCTAAAGGAATCAGAAAATGAAATAAGTTATTACAATAAATAAAAAGAAATCAAATTTTAACTTTTATGCAAAAACATGCGTAAATTATTTACCGATGAAAAAGCTTATTGTGTAGAGGAGCAAACGCCCACAGTGATTCAATACATGTATTAATGTTTATAAGTCTCAATACACGTATTCAATGTTTATATGCTTATAAAACCTCTCATATATAGTTAAGTGATTTGTATTACGTATAACATAGAATAGTTTATGGTGTACAATTAGCAGAAAGATCAAAAAACTAAGTTTCTAAGCAGTGCGCAATCCGATATCAAAGTTCATGTGGCATTTTTCTCAAGAAATAAATTACAATAAATCTTTGAACAATGCTTAAAGTTCCCGTTTAACCTAAAATTTTCTCTAAGTACAAAAGAAGGCTAAGTAAAAGCCGAATTTAAGCAAATATATACAAAAAAAGTATAAACATTTTTTTCGTTTTATATTTTAATTATTATTATTTTTAAGAGATAAAATGTAATTTATATATATATACATATATTGTTATTCTTATCAAAATATAAAACGAAAATAAATACGTACCTTTTATGTACATATGAATAAAGCTTTTAAGTGAATTTTGATAGAGCTTTACTAAAAAATAAATTTTATGCTACTAGCATGACTTAAATATCATTTAAAAAGCATTAGAAATATATGATGTAAGAAAATTTTTTTTTTACAAAACATACTTCAAAATCTTTTTTTGTATATAACATTAATTTTATAAAATGAGGAACATGTTTTAAATATAAGAATAGCCATAAGTTAGGTAATAAAGCTTTATCTTTATAATTACATACTAAATAATCTACTATACTAATAAAAATATAAATAAAATTAAATACAAACTAAATAACTCTTTAAATATAGTAAATAATTGTGATTTAATTAATCTCTTTTTAAAGAGGAATAATTATCAGATGATGAAAAAGATATTTTTTCGAATTCTTTTTAAACTGTTTATATTCTATAAAAATAGGTACCGAAAATTCTTTTCTATTTCTAATTAAAAGAAAATATTTTTACATTATTTTATTGGTACCGAGGTAGATATTTTATACAATTAAGAAACAATAATATTTTAGAAATATAGTAGAAATCGTCGAATTTTTTAAATGTATTATATAAAAGAAAAAGAAAAAATATTAAAACAATTTATTTACAAAAATATTAAAGAAATTTTAAGACTTATAGCCAAATAACTTTAATATATTATATATACATCGTAGATTTAACAATTATTGAAAGGGTTTCTAATATTATTTTCAAAAAATTTAAAAAATAGAATGTCCCTCTAATGTCTTGAAAAATCGTAGATAGTCTATTCACATATAATTATTTTTAAAAAATGAAAGAACATCACGCTAATTAAAGTTTTACGAAATCAGATTTCTAGTTTCTCTTTCTTTTTGCATGAATGTATAAATAAGTGTAAACTTAAAAAATAAAAGGCAGGATGAAAAATGGCTCTTCCGTTACAATTAAAAATTAGAGGCTCTATGGTCATAATGGATGCGAAACTGGATGCAACATGAAGTGTGATAAGGGTGTAATATAATCAAGTAAGAGACTTGTAATCTTAAACTATGATGAATTATGACCTATAGTATGCAAAATCTGGTCAAGGTCACCAGATCTTGTTTTATTCGCATCGAAATGATAATCTAATTAATTTTCGATGAATTATTTACTGTAAATATTTGCGTTATTCATGCAACTTCTACACAAGTCTATAAGCATCAAGTTTTATATTTATTATACCTTGGAAAGGATGTGTAAAGAATGCACTTATATTTGAAGAGATCAAAATGAAATGCATCATTTTATAATCTTTTCCGCAATCTTCCTTTGCAGAGAGAACATCCGTTGCTTTCATCTTGATTCATTCACTACTTGCTATAAGACACGAAATTACCTTATTCGTGCAAATTGGTGTATGACGCTATTTGACATGCGAATTTGGAATAGTCTGAGTTTCTTTGCATATGCAGGCTCGAGTAATTAGTCCTCTCTTTTGTCTCTCTCTCTCTCTCTCTCTCTTTCTTTCCTCTATATTTAAATAAAGTAGAAGTTAATTTAGAATCTGCGTCGCCAAGAGTAGAGGGGAGAAATGATTGAAGAGGATGAGATATACAGAGTGAATAAGTAACAGGAAGAGAAAGAGAGACAGAGGGAGAGAGAGAGAGAGAGGGAGAGCATAGAGCGGCCTGCCCGAAGAAAATTAAGCAGAGCTCGGTAATTTAAGGTATTGATTTTTATAGTCTTTCTTCTAGCAGCAGGGCATACATTATAAAGCTGTCGTCTCTCTCTCTCTTTCTTTCTTTCACATTTTCTCTCTTACTCGCACTTAGCTGAGCAACTGAAAGAAGACCAGATCCAAGCAACCCTTGTGCTTTGTAGTCTTAGTGGCGGATCGACCTTTTCTCTTTTTACCTTGTCTTTCTTACTTTCTTTTTCTTTCTATCCACGAGGGGTGACACGAACACGACGGTGCCTGGTTATCAAATATCCCTCCCACTGCTAGTTTTCTTCTTCTACTCCTCTTGAATTTGGAGTGGGGGACAAAGTACGTCTATCTTTATCGTACACTCAAGCTTTTGCTAAACATTCCTAAACTTTTTTCGAGATACGAAATTAAAGTCACTTTCGGTTTCTCTCTAGCATCACAGAATTCTCGCATATTTTTACATAGGAAGAAGTCGTCATATCAGTTTACAGTCAGGGTCAACTTGAATTTTGTTGCATACTAAGGCTTTACTTTCGTAATTAAGATAGTTATTGATGACTTCTTAATTGATCACAGGTTTCGTAAAGGGAAAAGTTACATTATACTTATTTGATCTGATAAAGTTTTCATTTTCTTATTTGTAAATTGAACTTACCTAATCTGGCATAGATTAATATTTGGAGGAATACATACGGTAAATTACATAATCCTTTATTTTAATACGATTTCGTACAATAGGTGAATTATTCTGTTATGTATACACATCAATATGCAACAGTATGTTTATTATTTATTCGATAGCAATTTCTAATAGATTGAAAAAATTTCTTATCTTAAAATAGCCTTATTTATTGTTTTAAATTATTGTAGATTTATTATTATTTAATAATATTTTAAACATAAAATATATTCATTAGGCGCTAAGATTTTATGGCTATTAACATTTATCTAGTCTGCATATAAAAAATCTATATACATATAAAAATCTAGAGTTTTTCAACAAATAGTATATTTTAGAAAATAGTACATGTGATACTAAATATATTACAAAATATTGATAAAAATTTATTCCGAACGTTTTAAAAGAATTTGCTAATTTTTTTAAATCAATTACTTTATTAGAATGCATATTCTTTTTTAATTTTATTTATTTAAAATTCGAAATATCTTAGCACATATTATTTATATTCATTGTTTTAATAGAAAAAATTCTGATAAAATTCGAAATAACTTTCTGATAGATAGTTTTATTTTATACAATTTTTATTAAAACTGAAAAATAATATAATTCATAGCACTTGGAAGAATGTAAATAAAGTTTCTTCGCAGCTTCAATGTATTAAATAAAGTACAATATACTAAATTTAATATCTATCGTAAGCGATTTAAAGTATTAGGTAATCACGTTCTTTTTAATAGTAAATACAGAAATCATTTCATCGAAATAAAAATTTTCCAAATATAAAACTTAAAGAATAACGAATTAATTCAAATATCGGTTGAGAATCAGATTACATTCGAATCAAAATAATGTTAAATTATAATCACGGGTATCATAACTTATAAGATAATAATAAAAACGGAAAATCCAATATATGGGTCATTTGGTCTATTAAAATTAAGCGTATACGGTTTGAAAATTGCATAAAAATAAAAGTAGCGAATAAAGTAGCGAATAAAATGAAAAAATGTATAAACAAGTAATAAATTCGTGGAAATTTTAAATTTACCTATGTAAAGGTCTTATTGAACGAGAATAGAGATCATAAGAAATGAAAAGAAATAAAAAGTTTCATTGTTGGACTTTAAGCAACATGCACGGCTTTCCCGTCCGACGCTCTTTAACTTCTAGTTTGTTTACATGTTTCTGTCTGATTTTTTTACTATCTATCTTTTTCTAAATTTTACTAATTTTTTTCTCTCACTATTTTTTGTCCTGATTGTTTGTAATCAGTTTTTATAGGTATGACATGTACCTTATATATAATTTGAGTATACTGGAATTTTTGTTACATTATGTGAAAGGCGCATGATTCGTATGAAAACTAGATACGAAATCCATTTATTACAAACAATTATTGAAAATTATTGAATCGCTAGTTCGTCTGTATACTATAAAATATTCTTTTATCTATACAGAAAGAAGTAATGATCATATTTTTTTTAATACTAAAAAACCCAGATAATAAATTAATTTTGTCATAATATAGAGCAACGACAATGATATGTTTCCTTATGAATGCAAATTACAGATATGATTTGTTTTTATGAATATTGATTCACAAAAAGTGGACATATATGAAAAATAATATATTATCTATTATTCGAAAAAATGGATATTAAAATGAATATTTATAAAATTATTATTTATACAGTACAATAATGAATGTTTGTATTTATAAAAGTGTATAGTAATAAAATTAATATTTGCAATGCATCAAAAGATTAACAATATAAATGATTTTAAAAATTTAAAGTGGTTATTTAATAATTTAAAAATTAGGAACATTTAATTTAAGAGAATAATGAAGTATTAAATGAAGATCTTAAATTAAATGTCATATATACTTATTTATGATTTCTAAGAAATTTGAGACATCTTCGAAAATTTCTTTGAGAACATTGAAAAAAGTTAATCATTATTTCAAATGAGTTTTTTATTTGAGTACTACTATTAAAATTATTAATAATCTTAAATTTATATTTATAATTTTTAACTTCGATTAAAAGAGTTTCTTTAATTTTACATGGTGTTTGTTATTTACAAATTGAATGGTCAAAAGTAAAGTTGAAGAATATTGTTAATAGCCTCTAGTATAAAAATTCTTTAATAATAAAAAGAATTAATTATATTTTTATTTAATGTATATATGAACGTATTGAATAGTATTAATATATCGTCATATAAGCATTAATTTCGATATTTTCTATTTTAAATATATGAACCAATCCGAGAAGTATGCTTAACTGACCATTCTCTCGAATTAATACATGTTTATTATAAATATAATTGAAATTTTAAATATTGGATGAATAGAAAACTAATAATCATTTAGGCTATGAAAAACTATGCATATAGAAAAATAAGATTTATTTGGTATACCAGAGTGCGTTTCATTTATTAAAAGTATGCTATAAAAGAAATATTACTTTAATTTTTAAAATATCTTAGTTATAAATAATGTGTAAGATTCGCTAAAATATTAAGTTATTTTTAAGAGAAGGATATTCGAAAATTGTAAGAATTTGAACATGAATATTAATTTAAAATGTCATAATAATTTGTTAACATATTACTTTATAGTATAAGATTTTTTCTTTTCATTTTTAATTTATTTACAAAATATTTCTAGTCATTCTTTTAATGTATCAAATAATTTATATATTATTCTATCCTTTAGGGCTATAAACACTGTAAATATTTTATAATAAAGATGCATTCCAAAAGTAACCTCATTTTACTCATTCCCAAGTTTAAGTTTTATGATTCCTTTATAACCGAGCTTAAGGCTAATTTAGTTTAGTTTTTAAAGTATTAACTATATGGGTCAACATATGAATATGAGATAGATCGCTCTTGTAATCTAAAATTTAAAAACTGTTTCATATATTTTAGTAAGATCATTATTACTGAGCTAAATGAATACAAAAATTAATTGTATCTGATTTGAAATTCCAATGTATTGGATCAACTCCATGTTTCAAGAATTCATTATCATCTAAATGCTTTTGGTTAAATTACGTTTGTATGTCTTCATTCTCAAGATACGCATTACTGCATAATCTTTTTTCTATTCGATTGAATAGAAAACTATAAGAAAAGAATAAGAATATTATAGTATTAATTTGTAGATACAGAAGTTATGAAAAATTCTGTCATTGCTAACCAAAAATGAAATCTTATATAAAGTATAAAAATTATATTTTTAAACTAATACCGATATATATTATAAACAACAATTATGCAAGAATTTTTATATTTATAATAAATGTCTCAAAAAGAATAAATTAATTTTGTAATAATATGATTTTGAAATTATTGTATATTTTAAAACTATTTTAAAACAATTTATTTGTAAATTATCAGTAACTTACAGAAAATAATGAATTGACTTTCTAAAATATGATATAATGTGAAATAAAATATTTATATATTACATGTATAAAACATTGTTAATAATTAAAATTCATAATTTAGTAATTAAGTTATTATTATAATTTACTATATGCATTCTTCATACTTAGTGACATAAGAAATAGCAGTGTTATTCAAATTATATAAAATATTTTCCAAACTCTTATCGAAAAGTATGGTAAAATAAATAAGCAATACCAAATATATATTTTTTATTTTTATTTTAATGCAGAACTTTTTTATCATCTATTTTAATGTCGCTGGCGATAGTCTACTAAAAATATATAGATATAGGAACGTGACGGTCCTTATAAAATATTTTTATTTTTTGCAATAACTCTGTTAAATAATTTAATTTATGAAGTAATTTTCGTAATTAAGATTACGTTATTTTATAGAAAACAATAAGTATCTCAAGTATAATTCTGCATAATAGTCTTAAATATCGTTTAAAATATCAATAAATATAATTATTTATAAAAATGTATTTTCTGTGTAAAATTGGTAATAGTACGTAGTACTATTATGTTGTCTGTTGGATAGACAAGCAATGAAATCTGAAACAAAACTCAAATATTCATAAAAAAGCAAGGAGAAAGACTGATTTTAGCAACGAATAAATATAAATAATGAAAGAGGGTAGCCTCCCTTTCAAATTGCTCGTGCATTCAAGAGCATTGCATGAGTTGTAGGTATTCAAGAGTTGCAGGTATAGACTTGAAGAAACAACAGGCTTGCACGTGCGTGAGTGCATCACGGGTACTTTATGGTGTACACGAGGTGCTACGATGCATATAACTGTACATAAATGTTAACCTGTTAACCTGCGGACATGTACATTATGCACGCGGCCTTGTATATGTGTATTGAGCCACATGAGTGAAGTCGTGACTTACTCATGAAATCATCCTTTTTCTGCAAAAATCTCGTTCTTATTTGCAGCACGGCTCCATAGGTCTGCACGTGGATGCACGTGTGCTGAATCAAGGTATATACAGCATCGATAAATTTTTCATATCTGTAGTGCATAATGAAAATTATAAACGGACATGCTTTGGAGTTTCTTCTCTGGCAATATTAATACAATGTTACCTATACTTCTGTAATTATGTACTACAACTACAGCTGGGATCCATTTTGTACATTAAAAATATTCTGTCACGAGAAATAATTATTCCCTTACGCTGTTATGACTCTCTTTTTCTCTCTCACGCACACACTCCCTCTCTCTATCTTCTATATATTTAATTTTATAAATAATATAAAGCTAAGAAACTAATGAACTAATCAAAATGGGAAAATTGTGCGTATTATTATGTACACATTTCTTTTGATTGTTTTTATTTATCAGTAATTCCTATTTCTCTCTTATTAACAATATTTGTATTAGTAATATTACCTCAAAATATATTGAAATCATATAGATATGTATAAGTAAATCGTTCCAATTTAATAATCAAATTTATGATTAAATTAAGTATATTAAGTGCTTTTTTTAACAAATTTAAGAGCTACTATAAGTTATAGAAAATTAAATATTATACATTACTTTATAACCCTTTTGGTATAAAATGAAACGAATATATTATAAATAGCAAATAGTTCGTTATTCATTTAAAAAAAATGACGCTTCTTAAGGCAATAATAAAAAGCACATATTTAATTTCAAAAATAGCGTATAGTAGTAGTATCGTACCAATATAATGAGAATCAACATTCAATTGTGAGCATATGTTAATATTCCAATTTATATAAATAAATTAATTAGTAAAGTTTAAGTAATACCTATAATTCGTTTATCAAGATGACAGTCAAACGAGACGTTAAAACCACAGTTGCCATAAATACTTACATCTTGTACACAATATAAAGCAAATGCTTATATCCAATCAGAATGGCCCTTTTTCTCGAATGTAAGTCACAAGATAATGTATAGCAAAAGAACATAGAAAAACAGTTGTGGCTTCTCTCGTGGATAAATTTTCTCTTCTCACTTACCAGGCGAGTGCACATGTATATATTGTATACTCTATCCAGCCGAGTAACTTCGTGCTTCGATACGTGGGGAAAAATGTGAGCGCGAGCGCAGGACGGAGATGAGTAAACGGCAAACATTGCAGTGTGCACTCAAGAGAAAGAGAGAGAAAGGATCAAGTGTAAAGAGGAAAGAAGCAAGAGCAAAGGTAGAAGACAAAACAAAGAGCGAAAGAATTGGTGGAGGAGGATCAGAAGGAAGAAAAAGAGACGAATGAGTCGAGAGAGCGAGGAACTCCGTTCCCAGTTCATATGTGAGCGTCGATTTTGCGGTTCGCTGCACCGCGTGAGTGGCTGCTCTCGAGTACCAGTCTACCGCTTGAAACCAGGGCCTGATATAGTGACGGGACTATGACCTTTTGTAAGTATTAAGGTTCGAACTCACTTCTGACTAATAAGTAATGAGCTTTCCAAAGCGTTTATTTTACGCTGCTACTACTGCTACTACCTATTTTTTGCAGGGAAGTTGAATTCGAAACTCTACATATGATATTTATCGAAGAATGAACAAGTAAATTAACGCTACTCTTTTCTAGTTTCACTAAATATCATTAATTTTAATTACCCGATTCTTTTGTCAAAGGTATGTAACTTGATTACTACGCCTTCTCTTAAACAATTTATTGCTTTTCTTAAAATTTAGCTAATTTATTTAATCGTACCTTTCTTTTCACGAATATTGATTTTCTTAAAATGGTAAGTTATGTTTGACATGCATAACAACAGTTTATACAATAGCAGCACAAACATTTATGAAAAAGAGATATTTTTCTTAAGACATACATTTTGAATATTCAGTGAAAAATAAAAATATACAAGAACGATTAATTTAAAATTTTATTTACAAAATCAGTTACTACATTATCAGACGAAGCATTACATTAAATTAATTAATCTAAACTCAATTCTAGTGTTTATGTATTATTAAAATTTTTTTAATTATTTCATGAAAAATAGCTGTTTTTAAACCAAATGGAAATATTTAAAACTGAAACAAACATGAATTTATTGAAAATTTATTTATGAAACAATAAATAATACCAATAAACTGAAGTTAAAGTAATTGTCACAAAATATCTTTTAAACATTCATAAAAGAGTACTCATATTAGACTTATTTATATTTTTGAATAAGTTTTATTTTTCTATCATAGATACTATGAAATATACGAATAATAATTTATAAACTTTTTCAAAATTTATCAATATAGGTATATTATATTAAATATATGAAATTAAATTCCATAAAACACTTCTCTATTTATGTTATCAAACAGCATCTTTAATTACCAACCCTCAATTTCTCTCTCTCTATCTATCTATCTCTCTGTGTTATATGCTTACTATCTTCCACTTGTCGTGTTATAATATGATAATTGGTATATTTTTAATAAGCTAGACACGAAAGCAGATGATGCTTGATGATCAAAAGAGAAAATCCTTGTAAATATAATCCTCGCAGTAGCTTCTGTTCTGCTACATAAGAAAGAATGCTTGTGAGTTCAGGATATTTCCGCATTTGCTTGCAAATAAAAATTTTATTGACCTCATCGTCGTCTTGGTTTTCATTGGTATTGCCGTAATTCTTTAAAAATCGATAAAAAAAACTAGGTAACGAGACAGTTGAAAAGAATAAATACTGTCCTTTGCTTTTGGAGTGGACAAGCTACATTTTATGTGAGCTTTTAGTCGTAGGTAGTTCGTCGTCGAGATTCTTGCCCGCCCACACCTGTTGCTTCTGTACTCACCCTCCTTTTCACTCTCTTTCTCAGCCACTCTATCTCTATCTTTCTCCGTTCCGCTTAGTCTCTCACTCTTTCTAATATCCTTTAATCTTCGCTTCTTGCTTATTCTTGCTCGTAATATTAAATCGGACCCAGCGATATCGTCAAATTGGAAGACTAGATTCTTCGAGAAAAACAGAACTAATATCAGCTCAAATAAATGAAATCCAGCTTTTAATATTATTTTCTCAGGTGTAACTATTCAAAACTAAATAGCCTTGTGTATATTTATAGTTTTTTTCTACATGTCATTCGGAAAAATGCTTTCATTTACTTAATTTTTTTTAATTTTAATAAGGTCTACGTTTTAAATAATTTTTTAAATCAAATATATCATAAATTTATTATCAATTTTTATATGTAGTATTAATGTAATAGAAATTAAAATATAAGGTTGGTATAAGTGCACAAAAAATATTTATAGAAACTAATAATTCATTAGTTTAAATAATTATAAATCTCTATTTTGCACGTTCATTTTTATATTAGAATAATATAATCTGATGAAAGTGTTATAATAGTTATATAAAGCAACTTATTTGATTAAATATCAAGAAATATACAAATTCAAATTACTCATAATATTGTATTTAGCAGACATGCAAATTTGATTAAAATAGCTTTTATACATTGGTGCAGCAGTTAGCGCATATTTATGTTCCATTTTAGAGTAAAAGAGTAACAGACGAAAGCAAAATATAAAAATTACGCTGATATTTTCGTTTGATGGAAAGCTGTTACATCTTAATTACTCTGAAGGATTTAAGCAGTGATTGTATTAGTTTTCTTATGAGCTGATAGTGATATTCTGTCGAGCTTTGGATTCATTATTACTCTAACTTTACCGATACTTCTTGAAAAAAATTCAATTACATGTTCCGCTTTGAATATTAATTTACCTTGTAGAATAATGAAATTTTCGTGCAAAATAAACTATGTAAAGTAATATAAATTTTTAGAAGTATATTTAAATAAGAATTATATTTAAATAAATAAGCTTACTTTCAATATTTATATTCGACTCAAGCATTTACAAGTATTAATTTTTAATACGTAATATCATGAAGCTTCTTGAATCTTCAATCTTCATGAAGAACTAATGATTTTGTATAATATATCCTAAATAGTAAATTAAGTAGCATATTTACTTTAGTAAAGTTGAATCAATAAATATCATAAAAAGATTTAAAACATCATTTATTTTTAATTCAATTAACATTTACCAAATACAGCTGTCAATGTTTAAACACCTATTTCTTTTTTTTTAACAAAATCGTAATACAAATTTTGTGAAAATTTATTTATAAGCGGTGTATTTGAAAAAAAATTTCATGTAATGATACATAATTAAATGGCTTTACATATATGTGTAATATATCTGTTTAATCCTTCCAATTCTCAACATTTACTAGTAGATGATGTTACATATACGGTGAAAATATTCTGGAGGAAGATTAAAAAAAAGTGGTACGCACCTTTAGTCAACCGTGAGTTGAATGCGGGACATTCCCTTTTTGTAACGGATTTCCTTTTTAAAGAAGAGCTACCGATACTTACGTGTTTATTTTTTCGAGTCCTTCTCATATCAGAATCATAGCGTGAAACTCGAAGTTTTTTACTAAGGATTACTAAATTGATAATAATGTGGAATAATTTATTTAATACACTTGTATTCTAAGTTTCGACAAGTATAAAATATTCAGAAGAATCAATCTTAGAATGATTTGTTTAGTACAATAAAATTTATATTTATTTTAAATCATCATCATTATTATTAAGATTTGCATTAATATTAATAAAAAAATTCCTAGTAATAATAAAATATTTTATAATAAAATATTTTAGTAACAAATATTGACATCTGTGATTTTCGAACATTAATAAAATATTAAATTTACCTGAATTATTTTGAAATTTAAGTTTCAAAAATAGAAAGTATACAATATAAGTACTGTAAAATATTGAATAAGTATAAATTATATTTCTTTTACCATATTAATATTGTGATCGAAACATAATATTACAATTCCAACAATTTAAGTTCAAAAATTAATATATCAATGTTATATATTTAATATTAGTTTTTAATACTTAATGTTTAATATTTAATTTAATATTTTATATTAATATTAAATATAAAGAATAAACTTAAGAAATATCAAAAGAGTATTAATTTTTAGATTAGAAATACTAATCGCGAAATCCTAATTTTTGGTAAATTATAAATTACCTAGAGTGATTTACATCACTTCCCTCACTATTCGAATTTTCTGTTTCATTGTTAAAAGATTTTAATTAGAGCACATAGGGTATCTTCGATCAAAGTATTAACTTTAATTTTTTAAAGACGTGAGCGATCGCAAGTGTCGTAAAAAACAATCAAGGTGAGAAGATGGCGCAGTGTTCATGGCAAAAATATGTATATCGGAAGTTGCGATCACACTGTGACGGGAAAATCGACAGAAAATTGACGGTGAGCAGTCATCGCGTGGGAACGATTGCGGATGCTGGAAATATGAACGTGTGTTCTGGATCCCTAGTAAATGCAATTGCTAAGACAAGAGCAGAAGGAACGGAACACAGAGTAGGATAGAGAGAGAAGTGGGAGGAGGAAATTTGTGGTGCCGGTTGTCGGAAAGGAAAAGAATCTTCTGCTTTGCAGGCGTCTGAGATCAGTGGGAGCGAAGAAGAGAGGATGGACATGGCTAAAGAGGGATAAAGAATAGAGAGTAACAAAGACGCCTATACCCTCCTTCAACAAAGGATCGTAGAGTGAGGATCGTTCTACTTCATTTTCAACTCATTTTACCTCTTCGCTGCTAAAAGTCAGTCGATCATCGCTTACTAAGGAATGGACTGCCGCGCACATCCACTGCTAGAAGAAATGAATCAAATGTACTTATAGCGTTTAAGCAAATAAAAAGTCATCACTGATTATGCTTATAAACTTGATAGCATGACTTAGAAAATACAAATTCAAATAAAATTTAAATTTAATATTTACTACTGATATTAAAATTCTATGCCAAGATATTTTGATTCTTATACTTAATTCACTTATCTCACTAGCAAAATTTCATTTTTAATTTGTTCATTAGATTAGAAGATTAATATATATATATATAACTAGTGCAGTATTGAGATGCTGTTGCATTCATTCTTAATAGATTGAGCAACCGAGCTTATTAAGCACTCTTATGTATTTACAACCTGATAATATAGTTATTTCATAATTTTCAAAGGATGCAGTTATTTAGATGTAAATCTCAGTTACATATCATTCCTTCCAAGTACCATATAGATTGAAATTATTGAGTCCGATAAATATTAGTTGCATCGAAAAACATTGTAACATAATTTAAATAATTTTACTATTTTAATCATAAATAATAGGGTGAAACATTGTATAAATGTAAACGAATCTCTTCACAATTACAGTAATTTTGGTTTTATTTGCTCATTTTAATCATCCAATATTAATATTTCCAAAATAATTTGATAATTTCAAATTCCAAAATAATTTCCAATGAAATAGAAACCAAACATTTTCAAGGAATATGTTGCTATATAGAATAAATTAATGCACTAGAGCTATCGTTGACCAAATTTTCATTGAATCTACTGAAATAAATGAATACACTGAACTGTGCAAAATCCTCGTAAGGTATTTGAGTGTGGATAATGATATCCGTTCGAAATTGCGCGCTACGAGTGAGCTCAGTGCACGTAATTCGAAGAGTTTTGTTTCAATGTCCACTGGCGATGTATCGATAGAGTATGCGAGCAGGAAACATGTTCTTATCTTCTACGAGGTCACTTCCGCTGCTTAATACTCATCTAAACGAGTGATTAGATTTTTATTTGCAAAGAAGGTCGATAATTATATATTATTAGATAGAAATTAATTGTTCGATGTACGGAATGCGCCAAAATGTTAAAATGTTGTTAAAATTTATAAAATATACGTTATATAAAAATAAGTCACATAATTATAATTATAGGTCAAATAAACAAATACTTTAAATGTTTATAGTAGAATTCATTCTTTGGAAACAATAGTACGCAATATAATACAATTACATAATTTAAATTTAAAATATTTCTTTTGTTTAAATTGTATAATAAATTTAACTCTATAAATTTCTGTAAAAAGTTTCTTCGATCATTGAAAGAAAACTTTTATAATATTCAATAATATTCAATCTTTCATGCAAAATGAGTGGGATATTTAAAACTGTAAGAATGAGAAAGATTATTAGTTTAAAACTAAGTCAAAAGTCGTACTTCTATCAACAAATTTTCCTAGAATTTTGATGTGAATAAATTCAATCGTAAAATTATTATTTTTCACAGTTTTTTGAAGATACCATTTCATTCTGAAACTAAATCACTTATCGCAATAATGAGTAAAAGTTATCTTGAAAAAATTTGGAAAAATTGCAAACGATTAGAGCAATTCATTAATTTGAAAATCTCATCCGCAAATATTAAAATTTTAATAACTATTCGTTCTGGTTATTGTAAAAAGTATGCATCGTATTTAAAAATGTAAAACTAAGCGCTATTCTTGCGAACTGAATCCAAATCTGTGGATAACTTGAATTTTACGAGCACGTGTTCAAGATGTACTCGTACGGATGTAGGCTAGTCTGCAAACGCATATGCCCATACGTATGTCTGACTCTCGCAATAAAAAAATGATAATTTCTGTTATTTGTCAGCAAATTATGTGTGCATTCTTAAATTGAAATTATACACGTACACTCCTATAATAATTTTATAAGATGTGATGTTTTGAATTGTTAACGTTCGGTATCGAAAGCTCCAGTGCTCGTGCGAGCAATGACTCCTCGGATCTCCGCTGAATTAAGTACCGTCTCATTTGTCATAATATAGCTCTCTTTCTCTACTTATCCGACTGCAAAAGGTTGGCATCGGTTCCAAGTATCGGTGGGCCGTTCGATCCAATGTATTGCAATTAATAACTACAAACTGCTGTGATCCCCCATCCGATGACCCCTTGTGGATGAATCCATGAGAGGTCGAGGTATCGAGTGCAACACACGAGAACCACAGTTTAGTACAATACAAAAGGAGAATTGACCATTAATCGATAATATTACTATTGACTCAGCGATCGACAACACAAAATTATACTGGGTGTTTACAGTGTTGGCAGTAGCTTGTCCTTGAACTCTTCCATTTTTTTCTTTCAATTTTACAATGTCTGTGACCCTTTTAATAAGTTTTAATTTGGTTAGATGATCTATTTTTATTTTTTATTTTATATATTTTTATATATACATGTAATGAAATATAAAGCTAAGTTTATTCTAAATATTTATTCGGCAAATTTTTTCAAACAAGGCACATAATAAGAGTTAGTTTTTAATACAAACTCCAGTTTCGTGACTGGAAAAATCTTTTCAAACAAATATTTTCAAACTTTTTCAACCTTATTAATTCATAATTTGAAAATCTATGAAAAATAAAGTAAAGCTACACAATCGTAAATATTTCTATGCAACTAAAATATCGATTTATTAAGTATGAACTATAGTATATTTTATTTCATATTTTGTAAACAATTCGCGCGTGCGCGCGAGCGTGTATGTGTGTATCATCACTTAAATTAAAAAAAATGGATATATCTCGTAAAAGATTTACATTTTCATCTATAATTTATATCAATAAATCTACTTATTCTATTTGTAAATACATTTATATACAAAATAGTTATGAAAGTAAATATGATACCTTCTATTCCATAATACAATTAATAATATATTTTTCCTTTAAGTCTACATAAAAATACGGAATTCCTTGGATTCATAAAATAACTACTCTAAAAATTATCATATTTTATTAGATAATGGTTTTTGAAAATTTTTAACAATTTTAATTTTATTATTGTATTATAATGTGCCTAGTATTTGAAAATCCTATTCATTACGATATTTTTTCATGAATTAAAAGTAAGTAAAATGAAAATAAAATTATAAGCGAAAGCTCAATATTTGATTTAGTTTAACACAATTTATGCGTATTATTTTATTTATGCGAAATATTTTGTTATAAAAGAAATAATAATTTATTTAAACATGCATTATGTATTAAATTATTCAATGGTTACATAAGTATGTAAATCTCAAATTAATCTGAAATCAAGAGTATTACAGATTCAAAGACTAAATAATTGAAATATATATCACTTATTCCTATATATATATTCTTATTCTAAGTAACACTGCAAATTATAAATGCATTTACAACATTGTATTATAGGCAATTCTTAACAGTCTAGGTGTTATATTATACATTTACATTTTCTTATAGATTTTCTTTTAGCATAGTTTAATATTTAATTGAGCAGCAATAAAATTGACTAAATTGATTGAATTATAAATTATTGTTTAAAATATGTAACTAACTTTAATTTATATTAATTTCTTTTTTGCAGCATAATATATCAAATAAAATAAGTAATATATATGAAATTGATTACAACATTTATACATCACTAGAGCGAGTACAGTATTTATTTTCACATAAAATACATGTCAACCACGTTAATATCGTCTATATGTATATGAAATATTATCTGGATATTTCATATATGTATAATAGTATAATAGTATCTTGGATATTTCATATATGAAATATCCAAAGAACAATTTTCTTCTCCTATATATTAAAAAACTTACACCAAGAACTACTTGTATTTATATACATTCAGAAGCGTATATTTCCGTTCGAACATGGTTTCAAGGAAATTGATTGTTTGACTAGCAAATTGAGAAGGAATTTATTGATTAGAATTCGTTTCCGTCACTCGGTCACAATCGTTTTTCTTTCAGTTTAACTTAAAATAAAAACTTTACGTCCTTTTATCGATCTCTCAATATCTTTAAAACCAATACTATTTTAAAATAATTTATATTTAATGGCAATAAGTCGAAATATATTAAAAAATAATGATAGACTTCTTAATTTTGGAAATTTCTAATGATATGAAGTAAATCATATTTTTACATATATACAAATTACATCGGTAATAATACATAAATTTATTGCTTAAACATTTATCTTATAATTTAAATTTAATTTCAAGTTTTCTTCAATAGTTCTAATACAAATTACATTTATGCATGTATATGAATCATGTTCTGTAGAAAAGACCAGCCATGCTTCCTAAAATTGATTCAGGCTAAAAATTCATTTTATATTGAATACAACTTCACACTATGAGTAAAACTTTTTAGTTTGAGATAGCTTTTATAAAATTATAATCAATATTATTCAGCATTCAAACTAATATTACAGATTATTAACGTTAGAATAGAACTGAAATAAAATAAAAGCGTATCCAGTACAAATTTTATTATCATATTATATTTGCGATACCCTCTATTTTTTTCTGAAATTATAAACCTTTATAGTTGTATGAGGTAATTTATTACCTTTCTTGTGTTAGGAATTATTAATTTATAATGTTAAAATCAATTTCATCCTTAAGCAAAGAAATTAACTCAAGTTCATTTTAATAAATATATGCAAATATATATTTACAGTACTCGTAAAAATATCATATAAATGTTTTGACAATATAATTAATTATAAATGAAAGGGGAGAAAATAAGAACATGTATTTATTCTGAATAAACTCTGACTAAAGAACGGTGTGCCAATGTAATTAAAAAAAAGAAAGGATGGTATGGAAGATACGAAAGAAGCAATGAGAAAAAATAGGATATCAAACCTGTTGGGTCTGCTTCTTATCTAAGCGCTGAAAGAGAAAGGATGAGAGAGAGAGATGGAAGAGTGGTGAGACAGAGATAGGAATCATGAGTCTGTCGGGTGTTGGAACGTGCAGGGGGTAACCTAACACCTCGAACTTCATGCATGCGACGTATGTCCGGGTCGTGAGGTGCGTGATGCTGCTTCGTGGGGCACAGGGTACTTTGATTAAGCTCTAAAACGATTTATCTTAGCTTTTATCATTTCTACTTCTATGAGAGATTATCGTTTTTATAAATGTATTTATTTTTTAATTTACTTTATTTTTTATTACTGATTACGATGAAGAAATTTTGGTGGAATTTTAGTTATTTTGCATAAATAACTAAAAAAATTATCTCAGATTTCACAAATATTATGTCAACTGTAAGAGTTACTCACTATATAATATATTTTATGCTTTTTAATGTCCCGTTTTACATATAATATGTAATAATCAAATAATTGACACTAAAATTATAATTTTCAAAGATATACCGAAGTTTCATACACACAATTTATTAATTAATCTTGAAAAGAGTTTATTTATTAAAAATATAAATGAAACAATAATATTAGTGTATCATCATGTAATTTCTATTTCGATTTTACCGTTTGAATGCGATATTATAATTTCATTCTTCGACTATAAATCTATAGCACTTACTAAAACGACTTTATACATATAAGTATAATAAAAATTTTATTACTAGAAGATTTATATAAAATACAAAAGTAAAAGTACTTAAAAATAATTTAATCTTATGAAAATAGTGAAATGTCTACTGTAAAAATGATTAAATTTGTAATTTACTAGATACCCTCTAATTTTATCAGAACTTTACAGTTTTTACTATTAAAATGTATTTTATTGCACTAGTAACATTAAGTCTACGAAGCACTTAACTCTTACTTCTTTAAAATAGAGAAGTAAAATATTTTAACTAGTAGCATTTACTAACCTGTTATCAAATATTGTTTAAGTAAAGATGAAAAGTCTTTTCTAGAAATTGAAAATATCGTTAAATATGTACTTTTATTCTTAAAGCTTATATCTTGATATGAAATCTGTATTTAATATTGAAGTTATAAAGGCTACTAAAATGTTGATGAATAGTTTTCTTCAAAATTTTAATTCCATTTTAAAAGAAACTTAATTCTTCTCACTAATTCTTAAAAGTATTTAAAGTAATTAATTTAACAATTACTGTGTCAAATATATGTAATAATATGTATGTATTATTAACAAAAATAAATACCGAAAATTGAGTTACATACGTTTGCTTATCCATTAAAGCAAATATTAAAACTAGTCGAATTTTGTAATTCCATTAAGAACGTAAGTGAATTTCTCACTTTTTCTAGATAGTAAAAGTAAATTCTTTATATTAAAGCTAAGGAAGCGAATGAAGAATATACATATGTAAAAAGAATGTTCGTCTACTATATTATATTTATTGTAATAATTGTGATTGTACAAGTATAAACTACATACGAATCCTGATAATTAACAATTACATTGTGCACTTAACTTAAAGTATAAAAAGTAATTGTCGTGTATATTAAATACTTATGACAGATGAGGGTAGCAGCAACATCAGCAGTAAATTTTAGGACAAAAGCACTTGTAGCGTACATATGCACTACAGCGATTACTCGTGTAAATATCCACATGAGTACAGTACACTCTCTGTTGGAGGAGGAGGAGGCCATGCTCGTGACCGTCTGTGACATATACATCGCGTAACTCTTATACCCTTCACTTTATCTCTTTTCCATACACACATCTCTAGTTACACATGGTCTTAAATGCGTATAAACAGGACAGAATGCAATAACCTTTCAACTGTTGCACTTCGTCCTCTGAAATTCGTGATCAGCTATTGTTAACGAATCCTACAATGAGATTTATGGAGAGAATTCTTAAATATGAATAGATAATTTTAAAACTTTTCTTTTAGACAAACTTCGATTTAACAAAACTTATTTTAACAAAAATTCAGGTAATAATTAAACTTAAAAATAAATGAGCATTTTATTGCTTCTAGCTGTAATAGTTTGATTTTTATATACTTTTAAAGATAAATTATGTAATATTAACAAAACATTTTTATAATGAAAACATCAAATTTGACAGTTATAAAGATTATTCATTTGCAATTGAACAAATATAATTTATCACGAATAAAATTAATTTTAATGTATTGATGATTAATTATATGTATTCAGTCTATTCATACAAATAGCAATACATAAATTACTTAAATATTACATTGAAAGAAGTTCGGTCTTTACAACGATGAATTATAATACTCCATATTTTACGTAAATCTGTCTATTCATAATATTGATATATAACACATGATTCTACTTGTCAAATTATTAAATTTTACCGAGTATTAATTGGATAATATAAAAAGTTCAGTATTGGAGAAAAACAAACACTTATGTAAGTATATAACATTTTTTAAAAACGAAATTTTACATATAGTTTCTTTTAACAAAAATTACGATGATTTTCTAGGACAGATAAAAACACTAATAAGCGCTATTACTCATAATAAAATCCGACGCCTTTCCAAGAAATACATTGGGTACGTCACGCGCAATGAATTTAGTTGCCTCGAGACGTAAGTGTAATTGTACCTGAGTAGATTTGGCATCCAGAATTACAAGAAAATGTTGTCACCTCAACAAATTACTTGAAGCCAGTCACAGCTGCTAAAGATATTTCTCCTTTTCCACAAATCTCAACAAAAAAAAAGGAATGGAGAAAAATTTATGTAAAGAAAGCGTCTTGTTGCAAAGCTTAACTATAATCGTACTAATTTCAGCAAAACAAAACAATAACTCTTTTGTAAAAATTTTCTGTCTTCTTTTTTTAAAATGTTACTGGTGTTTATTAAATTCGAAATCGTAGAAGATTAATGTTTTCCTAAATGTAAGTATACATAGACACACAATTTCTTATATATATGTACATATATATTTGATATTAGATTTACAAAATTAACATTTAGATGTAATACCTTTTAAATAATTTTAACTGATAGTTGTAAATAAAAGACAATAAAAAAAGTTGTGAAAAGCAATCATCTATTTTTAGTGTCTGATTCTTTAATGCTTTCCAACCTTCTCAACTCATGATACATGAATCTGTCATAACGAGATAAAATAGTTTTCAACTACCATTTTAGCTATGTACGAATCAAATATAATTGCAAAGTTTAGATAATTGTATTATTTTGCGCTTCATTGATATTTTACTCGAAAACTCTGAATTTTGAAAAATCTTTAAATAAATTTTATACATTTTTATGTATAAAAAAATCTTATTAATAAAAATATTAAAGACTATACCTAGATCCATAATAATATTAAAAGCGGTACATTTCTTTTTCACATTTTATATGTACATAGAATAAACTGCTAAGTGAAATACGTACCACAGGTGGTTGCTCAAGATGTGCGTGCTGCAAATCCACGTGGCGCTTAAGTTGAATGCATTTTCCCGAGACCGTATTGCTACGTATCCGATATTCTCTTACGCGTTTGTGCCCGCGTAGTGTAATTACAGAAGGTACTTAACTTTCCGGCCAAAATAATTCGACGGAGACGTTAATTGCTTGCATAGACAATTTACTGCGGCAATAGCTCGAGACTTGCAAATAATTAATACCTTGAAATTGAACTATTTTTTGTACGCAAAATGATATCCAGTGTGATACATTTTCATATTAAGTAATTTACACTTATTTACCATATCGTTTACTAAAATAAGTTTTTTCTTTATAAAATGCTATCATCAAAAACTAGACGAATTGAAAGTTTTAAAATACTTAGAAATTTTTAGTCTTTTTTAAAGTATTTTTTAAAAAAATAATACACGTAGTATTTATATCTGTAGCAGTCTCTCTCTCTCTCTCTGTCTCCCTCTCACCCGCATAAAATGCGTGATAGTCGAACTATTTTTCATATAATTTCGTTCAATAATAAATTGATATTTTCCTGAGTTATGAAAATGAAATAAAAAATATTCTTACATAATTTTCTACCTACTTTAAAAAATATTTGAGAGGAAAATAACAAAATGTAGTTACATATTAATAATAAATAAATAATAAAATTTATATAATAAAATTTCTCACTCATCGTCATTTCAAATAACATTATCGTGTAAGCAAGACATTTACGTTAAGATATAATATCGTCACGTGGTGGGCAAGTTTTTGCGATAGGTATCTGTTCTTCGATTTAAAATTGAAATCACCAACACATGCGCACACTGGACAGACGTCATGCGCGCATGCGGAAATATCGGAAATACGGTGAGACAGCTTTTCTCACGAACGGCAACGGTATTGAGTCAATTGGAACAACATGATTATTATGTTAAATTTGTAGCAATAGTATCTCCATCTTTATTGACTAAATTAAGCTGAACTAGCTTCTAATAAATAACAGTTTACTAATAAATATTAATCGCTGGATCGTTAAAAAGAAAAAGATTGTTTCTATTTGCGTATCCCGTGCGATCATTTGACTGTATATCAACAGTTTGGTGCAGCGAAATCAGTGAAATCTTCCCATTCTTATAATCAAATTTGTCTTGAACGTACTTCACTTAAAACTACATTACACATTTATTTACGAAAGATGATTCAAATATTTAGTATATGAAAATTTTTAGATTTTGACAAAAGAGATTTTATGTATGCATCAAGAATTTTGTTGAACAAAAAATTATTACTTTAATGTACTAGTTAAAACAGATTTTATATAACATTTAATTTATTAGATATATTGAATATATTATAAGGTCAATTATGAGCACAAGATTTTCAGTACTGAATTATAATATTCGTATGAATCTAATTTCTTTCAAAAGTGCAAATATGTACTTGTTCTTAAAACTTTGGAATAATAAATTTAATTATGTATTAAATAGATTCAATCTATGACTTACAGGTTTTTAATAAGATTTTATACTAATTATTATTATTTAGCTAGTAAAATGTCTATGTTATCAATGTACATTATAAACTAATTTCTCTTCAAAATAGCTCGCGTTATTCATTATATCTATTCAAGATAATAGAAAAATCGTATATAGTTATATATGACTAATTATAACAACTTATTATCTTCTGAAACAAATTTTTCTCTTTTTTATTTTAGCCTTCGTTTTTAATAAGAAAAAGTCTAAAATTGTGCAAGATATTTGCGTATTTAACACGTAGCTCACCTAATATTCAGAAACAATCACTGCTGTTGATGTGAATTTCTTATGCTAGAAATTTCATATTAAATATTAAAACGATGTGCTCAGTCTATAGTCCTATCTTTCAAGGCATTTTAAGATTTCTTTAGTTTTCACTAATGATAAAAAGATAAAAATTATAGTCTTAAACATGTTAAAGTTAAACTGAGCAACTTACATTTGTATGCAGAGAATGTCTTCAATTTTAGATATTAATGAATAGAAATTTTATCCAATCTCTGATACATAACTTCCTCTCTCAGAAAAGTATAAATTATTAATGGATCGACGATTTTTCAGGGTACATATAGTTCGGCACCACCTTTGGCTATACTTTATCCGATAGCTCTACCAAGAAACTTTATTTCTTTCAATTTTTAGAATCATTTACAGACATCTACAACTTCTTCGTAGAAATAGAGAGCACACTCTTTTTTTTCGAATTACTGACTTTCCTATTAAAAAATGAAATAGAAGAGATAATATCGACTCTAATATCTTTTATGTAGATTCGTTTAAAATATATTTTCTTCTTGGTACATTTATTGTTTCATTAATTAGCTACGAAAGTACATAGGATCAATTATTAAAAAGTTCTTCAGCAAAGTTGGTAACGAGACAATAAGAGAATAGTTCCGAGTACTATTTAACTCCACGAATTCAACGATTTTTACTTTATGGCAAAATTTTTACTTTACTTGCTAGGAAATCAAGAACAATAGCAGATTACTAGGTTTTCGTAACCTAGACTTTCTTAATTATTTAAGTAAAGTATTATATATTTCTTCAAAAATCTATAACATTTTTTTAGAAAATAATTCAATCACATTTATAAGTCTAAACTGACAGTATAGATTTATTGCAAAAACTACCTATAAAGAAATTTGTAGATTCAGTCTTTCAGATTACCACTTTCGAATACTATTTTGAATATTTATGTTATATTTATTGAATATTCTTAATCATAAGAACTTATTTATTTTATGCTTCAAATTTATGGATTCAAAATTCATTTATATCCAAGGTACAGGTGTGTAATTTTGTAAAAGTTAGTTTAAATGAAGAATTCATATTTTTTAGTGAGTAACGATATTATATCATGATTTGAATTAAAACTAAAAGAACAGATTAGTCATAAAAAAAGAAAGTCTGATAATGTTGCTCAGTTAATTTCATGTACACTCATCAGTTTTCAAAACTATAAATAAAGAATGAGCGTACGGTAAATACAAATTGTTTAATGTACGCTCACCAGATTGATAAGGAATGGATCGAGATGATTTAACTCCGAAAAAGGATGTGAGATTTGTGTATATTAAGCTTGAGAACAACAACACAACAACACCATTATGTAAAAAAATAAGACAGAACTAGGAGAAGAAGAGCAAGAAAATTGCGCACATGAAGGTATTCAACGTACTTATGTGATTTCGAGCGAATACGCGTGAGTTCCGTGATAATGACGTGCTTGTCTCATCTCGGTTAATTCTAACCTTTGAGATACTGGCAATACTTAAACCTGATTTTTCTTTTAATTTTATTCCTTGTTCCCGTACCAAGGACCTTCATTTATAAAAATGATTCAACATTTTTCTCGTAAATACGTTTAGCCACATTACGATATACTATTAATTTGAATGTTATAGATATATTTTTCTTTGTACAGAGATGACTCCATTATCTTGAGCTTAAACTTTCGAAGAGATTTTTGTTAAACAAATGCGATTACTAGCTGTTTTAAATTTATATTTGGTGTATATACAAAACAAGATTTACCTATTATTGTTAATCTTTAATGTAATAATTTAACCCAAACTATTATTATGCTTTTAATATTTTTAATTATATTAAAATCTTGTAATTATCTGATTTTTTAATTAATTACGATTATATAATCTATAAAATTTTCTATATTTATTCTATATTTATTAATTGTAAATTTTTATATTTGAATCATAATATAGTAATATTAATATTTATAATGATATATTTATTTAATTTAGTTTAGTATTATTACAATTAATAATTAATTGTATTAACAGAAAATAATGGATGTTTGAAAATTAATAGAACTCCAAACTTTGGCAACATTAGAATAAAGCTAATTGCTTTTAAATGAATACGTAAATCTAAAAAAGTTAATAGTCTTCAGTCTATCATATATCCAATTTATTATATTACAAGCAATATAATATAAAAAAATTCACTAAAATAATTATTTGGATTTTTAAATACCCATAAAAAATTAATTTTTTATGTTAAATGTTAAATGTGTAAATTATAAATTGTTGTTTTTAATATGTTCTTTTATCTTAAGGAAGAAAAAAAGCATAATCAAGTTAATAAAAGTTCGTCATTTTTCTTATACAAGTGTATGAAAAAGGACCGCTAACCAGTGAAATAATAACACTTTCAAGTAAACAATAATTTTGTCTAGAGTAGATCTAAAGAATAAGCAGACTCTAACTGTCGTGCGAATATCCTTTCATCATTATCATCAGATAACGTCGCAAGGTGCGGAAAGTTTAAACTAGCTAGGCTCTCTCTAACTCATGTATGCAGTACAAACTCAGAGCTAAATGCATCTTGCACTCGTATTATTTACGTAAAATACTTGAATGCGCGCCCAAGAAATTGCGCCAAGCTATTCGTCGAGTTACGTTTCAAACTGATGATCCATAATACACGACACACGGCACAAGAAGCATAAAGAAGAAGCGGGAGTATGAGTGCATACGGCTATCATATATATGATGCAGGGAAACAACAATAAGAGCACAGCAGTAGAAGCAACAGCGCGCGAGCCTTTCAAGCTCCACCTTCTCGGTTAAAGTCGAGGATAAAAATATGATCGACGCAGCGCGTAACCATTCGCATTCTTTCCCGCGGCACTTTCGCTTAGTTCAAAACGTTAAGAAGCGCTCACTCTCGTATTTTCTCCAACTCCCATACATTTGTACGTATGTGTAGTTTACTTTCCTGAACGAAAACACAAATTTACGAAAGATCGAAATGCGCGATTCGTGATGATTCTTTTCTATGAGAACGATTCCGGAAACTTTATTTCTTTTTTCTCTTTCTTTTTTACTCGCTTGCACGTTTTTGTACATTAATTGCTATGGCGCTAGTATTTTTCATTTTCGAGTTCAAAGCTTTATTATAAAGTTAATTTTCAAATATTGCAAACGCTTATGGATGCACGTATTTTAATGCAAAATTGCGTCAATATGCAATGCTCATTAACTTCTAAAAAGTATAGATGTATGTTGTAAAATTTTACATTTTTCGAGTTCACTCCATGAAATGCAATTCTTTAGAATTTCATTGAACTGAATGTGAAAATACTATTTGCTTAGTTTTTATTTTGCTTTCTATGCAATACACATAAAAAACAAACAAACAAAGTTTTTATTCATTTTCTATTAACTATACAACTTTAACAATTATCATTCGATGTTATGTTTTCATGAATCGAGTAACTTTTAAGCTGCGAAGTATTTAACTGTTGATAAATTTTCCGAAATTAGCGTTTAAATCTTTAGAGCGTTTAAAGTTATATTAATTTATTTATTGTGTTCTACTAATTTATAGTTCACGTATTCAAAACATTTATTTAAAAAGTAAAATTGAAAAGTTAAATAAAACCTTTTAAAGTATCATGAAAAATCAAAGTAAATATGATTAAGCATTTATAAGTAATGAATTACAACACAGATCGAACGTAAATAATACGAAACTCAAACTACTGTGAAAAATTTTCTTGCACGATTCAATTATTCAATACAAGAGTAAAATAAAAATTCTCTGAAATTCCATTGAACTTCATTATTTATTAATCGATCGCCGTTGTGCTCGCGATTCGGAAAACAGCGTCGTGTCTTTAATGATCCTGAAGTCCGGTGTAATCGGTCTTAAGCCGTGATTCGAGTTCAATATTTTATCTCCGGTCTGGACCTTACGCATGTTGTTCGCACGAGCGGCCGCTGCACTTATTTCAATTATCAATCGAAGTCTAAAGGCAATTCGGAAGTTGGACGAGAATCAGGAGACGTTAGAAGCGAGGAAGCAACAAAACTCAATGAATGTCGTTAACTTTTGCGAGCGCATCAGCAACTCGAGATTATTAAATTTAAAGAATACTCAATTGCGTTAGATTAGTTTTATTTAAGCATATTTTTTATTTTTGAGCGCTGATTAGATTACCTAGCTACTTTAATAACATGTTATGATAAATCTGTAAAGTTATTCCCCAGTGATTCTACTAATTTATTTATGCGCGTACGACTTTGACAATTACTTCGTTAAATTCTGAATTCGTTATTTTAACTAAAAAGTAGTATAATTGTTGAACTAAGCAATTTTATAAAAAATAATTAAACAGTATTAATAAATACTATATTAAAAACAGTATTAGAAGTTGGAAAGTGCTATAACACAGCTATGTAGTATTGCTAGAACTCCTAAAAGAAAATCTATACGTTTTGAACTAAATCTTATTTTTTACTTATATATTAAAAGTATTTTTACTCATTATAAAAGTAAAATATTCGTTTGTATTACGTAGCTAACAAAAATCTGTAAAGACTTTGTTTTATTTTTTTTATCCAATTAAAGGATTAAATTTCGACTGTTGAAAGTACTAAATATCTAAATATATGTTCAGATTTTATTCATCTACCTAGTTTTACTTGATTTACATGTAAATATTATAACTATACTATTTAATAGTAGTTATTTAAGACTTTAAAGACTTTAGGAATTAATTATGAATTTTTAATACACTGTCTTTGAAAAAAGAATTGTTTCATTTTAACGTAATTATAAATTATAATATATAATAGATAGTGTATTATTTCTTATTCTGTTAAATCGTTAAAAAATTTATTTGAAATCATGATATAGGTTTTATTATACCGCCGATTACAAAACATACGAGTTACTTTTGTTTCCAAAAAACCCAAGGGCAAGCCTTTTAAACGAACCTAAAACAATATCCAGTGATGATATATTACAATATTTTTAATATTATAATCTACTTGATAAAATTTTTTAATCATGTTATTTAAATGAGCGGATATTTAATCGTATATACTAAATCTAGAAAAAAATCCAAAGATCACCATGGATGCAATGAGAATAGACAAATGTATGTTTACTGCCATGATAATGCCATGACGAGCATGACGGCTATAATAAACTCACTTCTAATAGAATAATTTATTATTACGTTGTGATAAGCAATCGAGATCAATTTCTTTAGCTCTAGTCTATTCTTCTCCCTGTGAGTCACTCGGGGCGTAGGTTTGAAGTCTTACTTTGACCAGCAAATTTTTCTTTTCACAAATATAAAGAAGTGTATCGTCTTTTTATGTGTATCAATAATGTAAAATTTTGGTACTACATCAATATCAATAGCATATAAATATATCGATAACTTATTGAAGATCTAATTTACAGTATGTTTATAAAACTACTTAACATTTATAAGGACTTATTGAATAATGATTTCTCATTAGTAATATGATTATATTTAAACTGTTTAATTCGTAGTATATTAATTTTATATGCTACTATGTAATGCCATAATAAATAAACGAAAATTTTTTTCAATTTTAATTTAAATTTTATTTTATGTTTAACTTTAATAAAATCTTTCGATAGTTTACGAATCTAATGCTGAAATATATAAATTTCGTTTACAGTTCGGATTTTGATATTTCATACTAGAATGTTCTGATGAGAATATTCGATAGAAATATTATTGATCTTGTTTTAACTATGATTAAATCATAATAAAATTCGAGTTTATTTATTAAATTTTGAATGTATCCAACGAAAGTATCAAAACTTTCAAGGAAATATACTTATTTACGCATGTTGTTGAAAACATATTGAAAGTTTTAGTTACAAAAAGCAAATGTTCAAATAAATTTTTTTTTAAATAAAAGAAAAATAGCTTCTTTTTTCATAGTTGTCTTTACAGAGTAAGTTAAAAGATATAAAACACTTTGTGATCTCGGTAACCAAGCTTTTTATTTCCTTACTTTTCTTCAAAAACTGGCCGGCACCACAATTTATTCCACGCAAGTCTGTGTACACAAAAAAATCCTGCGAATTGTCTCGTCAGAAAAGATCTTACCTGTACTTGCTCATGAAAAGTAAAGTTACGCATACGTACATATGCGCGTACGACGTACAATTCTCGCGTCGAACAATCGCTGGATCTTTTCATCTGAGCGATTGTAACTTAAGATTAATCGCTCCGATGACGTCCAGAATCGACTTGATCAATGACCTCGAATCGATCTTTTATCATACTGACTCGGAACCCAATTAAGTCAGCTGCCATCGATATTCGCTAAATGTGTGCACGCACACATGTGCTCGCATACCTTTATATTACAGGGTGATCACACGTGTGCGATTCGATAGCTTTAAGCAAACACTTCCTTGGGAAAAAATGAATTGCTTTGTAGTACGACCGGAGAAGAGGTGCAATTCAGCTTCAATTCTATTGAATAAAATCATTATTCAATGCTGATTGCCTAGTGTGGCATGTGTCGACGTTACAAATATGTATTTTAAAGATTTGATTGAGAAACGATAATGTATCGTTCAGAAAAATAATACATAAAGCCTAAGATAGATACAAAACGATAATACGATGAATAAGATACAAGAATTTTAAATATAAAATCATGTCATTCGTTATTTATAATTTTTGTAAATTAATAAGTCATTCGACTAATTGTTGGCACTTAATTTTTTTACTCTATTAATAAATCTATTATAAACGTGTAATAAATGATTGTATCTTCTAATCAGTAAAATTTCATCATTTTTATGAACTCTCATTTGATTGAACAACCTAAACTAAATAAATATACCGATTAATATAATGAATATGAAAAAGACATTATTTTTTCATGATTTAATTTAAAATATACAAATTAAAGTTTAATAAAATATTAATTTCATGAATAAATTATAATCGCTATAGTCATATAAATAGTAGATTATAATAGTAGATGCTAGTTTATATGTGCTGGTTGATTTATGTTTCAAAAATTATTAAAAATTACAAATAATTATCAATAATGTAGTCGCTTTCATAAATACCTAAATCATTTTAAATTAAAAAAGTATTTTCAAAATAATAATAAAATAAGTTCAAAATGTTATTTGATTATTATTATAAATTATTCATTTATTATTTTTTTAGAAGTAGTTTATTATGACATACATTATACAAATTTATTTCACAATTTCTTTCAAAAGTTGAAATCTATACTATCATAATACATTTAAAGAAAAATAGCAGATTTACTATTATGTAGAACAAGTAATTTATAATGTAAAAGAACATATCGAAAGTATCATAAGTCATATTAAAATTCACATACTCTTAATATCTTAATAAATGTATAAAGTATATATATATTAAACATCACAACCTGTAGTTTATACTTCGTTAAATATTATCCTTATTAAAGATTAAAGCACATGGAATTTCAATGAAATCTTCTTAACCGTTTATAAATAGAAACACCTAACTTAATGAATGCATGCCACTATAAAACTATATTAAAAAACGACTATAAAAAAAGCACTTGAAAAAATTTCAAATAAACTTCAAAAACTCACATACGTATAAAAAGTTTATTCAACTAAGACAAGAGAGAGCAGAACTATTGTAAAAAGAAGACTCGCTCTCAATTATTACAGGCCGAACACTCGCATGCATCGTTGAACTCCGGGAAGGTGTGTCGTTCACCTCGGTTGTTAAAATCGCGAACCTGCTTACCCCTGTAGAATTGTCCCGTGCTGATAGAGGAAGGCAACGATTATCTTCTCGCTCGTTCCTGATCGCGTTGCAAACGTTTACAAAGATCGAGTTTCGGATAATGATTCGAATTTAGAAAGTACTTCCAAGTGTTTTCACTCCTTCTTCTACAGTTCACTTTTCTTCATTTTTTATTCATCGCTAGTTGTTGCTCTATTGCTGTTTTGATTTCAGTAGTTGAGTTTTTGCATTTGACAGTCAAAAGCTAAACGTGTATAAAATTGTTAGATGGTACGATTTTACCTTTGATGATCTTGCTTCGAAAAACATGAATTCTCATTCATATCTATATGTATATCCTCTCATATCAAGTGTGAAAAAATATAAAATTCACAAGAATAGGCACTATTATCTTGTTAACGTTATAATATATAAGAAGAAAAATTTCGAAATCTGAAACTTATACTCTCTGGATATATTATATCTTAGAATGTACTTTGAAACTTACTATTTACCACATAAATAAATATGATTCATCAAGATTATTTATATTTTCATCGCAAAATTTATTGCCTCATCTGTTGTAAGTGAAATAATTAAGCTTTTTTATTAAGGATTCAGATGCATTGCACTATGTACTACAAGTGTACTTTAAATATTCATACTCATTATTTCACATATATAATGTAAAACAAATAAGGAAGAAATTTAGGATACTAAATTTTGATTATAAATACGAAAGTATATTTATAATCTATTTAAAATTAATATATATATTAAAAACTTCTTATATATTAATAATTTTTATGAATCTGCAAGTAAAGAAACATATTGACAATATAAATTACGAAATTTCGATAAGTTTTGAATAGTATGGATTTTAAAGCTTTTACGTAAAATTTTTTCTTATTATTTTTATAAGCAAATAAAGCGTTTTAAGTAAAAACTTGTAAGTATGGTAAATATTTTTCCATCATTTAATAGATATATTTATTTGCATCCTTATGTGCACAAATGTTTGCGTTCGATTAAATATTCGAAATTTTTAGAGATTAAATCGCGTTTATACAAATTTATATTTAGAAAATATATAAAAAAGATTTACCAAACAATTAATTATTCTATTATTCTAAAATTTATTAAGTAAAAATGAAGTAATAATATTAATAAAAATAATAATAATATCAATAACACATTAATAAAAATGAAATAAACAAAGTTTGAATAATTATTAAATAATATAATATTCTAAAATATTAATACTCGTGTATAGCTTGAAGATTATTATACTTTCAAATTATTATAAAATAAGCAACTACAGTCTTTTGAGAAATGTTTCAAAGCAATAAATGCATGCTTTAAAGAGCACAATTAAACATTCGGCAAATATTACGTTCACATTATTGTATACAGTGCGCACTATATTATGTCTATAAGGAACTAAAATCAAATTTTTCGTAAATATCATTTGAATTAAAAGATATTTGATAATACAAAATACTTCTTACTAAAAAACATAAGACAGTTTTAATATTTGATTTAAGAACCAGATACTTGTTTTTCGCAGAGAAAATGATCACTTTATAACTAAATTATAAAAAGAATGAAAGAAGAGGGACATTTATCTTTTATATAATATTTATTGCTGCCATATACATTGGAGAAAATTACGAAAATCTATACAAGTGAATATTAAACTTTAGAGTATCTTTTATTCATTTCCATGTCTTGGAAAATGAACAAATTGAGTCATACATTTTTTTTATAAAATTATTTTATATACACATATAGTTAAATGATGAAAAATAAATGCAAGAAGAAGAAGAAAGGTAATTATAAAATTGATGCACAGAAATCGGCAATTTTTACGTTAAAAATGAAATTTCATAGACGTGGTTGTAAAACTTCATTACATATAACTTTTAAATTACAAAAGGGAAATTTTTTTACATATTTGTTAGAGTCCCAACAAATAGCGACACATATTTTATAAATTATAATAATTTTTCAAGACGAAATGAGCTTCCGATCATAAGTTAGGATGTAAAAATGAAGAAAAACTTTTCTATAGAAACTCAATAGCATTATACTCGAGGAGAGTTCTGCTTTCGAAAAATTTACTTTGTCTTCCGTTGTAGATTTGAATTTTAGAATATTACAAATATGAAATTAATAATGGAGAAAAGGGCTATAATTAGAAAACTTGGATTACGTAAAGAAAAATCACTAACTGTTTTCGTTATTTCATGAGTTCATTAAATAAAATAAGTATAAATGTATCTATTCAAAAATAGCAGGAATATATTTGACGGTTTAAGTATTTACATAATTTTTTCTGGTAAATGTATCGTGGTATAGTAACGCACCTCCAGTGGTGTAGAATGTGCTATCTCGTTGCATGTATCTCTGCCTCAAAATGAGAAGCCGCATATCGGCAGCGCCCTCTTTTAGTTTATGAAGCGAAGCGGACTTGCTTACTCTCATACTCTCTCGTTCTTTTACTGTGTACTATTTCTTTTCTCTGGCTTGGAACAGTTAAGTCCTCCACTCTTCGCGAACAGTGCCATCGCACCAGGAAACATGTCAAATTGCGCTTACAAATTGTTCTTGTAAGTTTGTTTCTACCTTACTTCCATTTTTTCGAGCTTAAGCGTCATTCCCCGTACGATGATTATTTTCCTGAGAAACTTCATTGAAGGACAGAATGAGAAAGAGAGTGAGAGAGATGTTATTGGTGGAGGAAGGCACGTTGCCTACGGCTTCTACTTTCTTCAGGGCCTCCTTTCAGCGTCTTTTTTTAAAGCGAATTACAAACAAATTGCACTCCTTTTTAATAAGATATCGTTTCTTTTTATGAAATTGTGGATTCGAACGAAGCACCCAAAATAAGAAATATCAATGATGTTCAGACAATCTTTTGATAAATAAATTACAAATTTTACGTTCTTGCACAATATTTTTATATATTTATTATAAACATATAAAAATATTATTATATAAATATAAAATTGTATATATATATTATATATATAATTGTATATATATATATATATATATATATATATATATATAATTATTATATATTTTAATATTATTTGCAAAAAATTCTAAATATTTGTTTAGCGATGTTACTAGATATTCACAATACAAAACTTGATCTGTATTGATAGCTTTAGTAAGAATGACAATTTTTCTAAGCCACTTATTATTCGAAATTCTATCACATTTAATAATCCCAAGATAACGATAGAAGACAATTTTATAGTGGAAGAAATGCACTTCTAAATCGTCATAGAAATTGTTTATCTAATACATTAAAATGATAGTTATATCCGTATAATTAGTTACGTATATAATTAACACAAGGAATCTCTTTTTAGGGTTATTTTATTATAATAATAAAATGAATATTAATTTATAATAATAAAAAAAATCTAAAAATTAATTTTTTCAAATACTTGTATACATTGTATAAAATCGGTTTTTAAGATTTAAAATGTTTATAAATAATGAAGGTACGTTAATAAAACGCAATACAAAACTTTTTATTTACATTTGCAGGTAAGAAAAGGGACATTTGAACACTCTGTAAAAATATATACAGGTATTACATAATGTATATAATATAATATATATAAGTATTTATATATTTATATATTTTATTGTCAAGTAAATTATGATAACGTACTATTAAAAAATTAAACACAATTTTCTTACTATAATGAAATGAAAATACGCATATCAAGGTAATAATAATTCTATAATATGAATAACGAATATGTAAATTCGTGATTACTTTATTGCAAAACCATAATTATTTTTATGTTCAATTGCAGCTATTGTAACAATATATATCTAGCTTACTATGATATTTTGTAAGAGAGTATTTTCCTTGTCATATAAATTATTAGAATTAAAAAGAAACTTCAAAGTCCAATAAAGAAACAAATTTATTTAAGAAAAATGTGGTAGAGGTTAAATAATCTAAAATACCATAGTCTAGTTGCGCAGATTTTTATTCACATATGCCAGGCTTTCAAAAGGCCAAATCAATCTTACTTGACCTCGCATTTCCTTTCTTACACCTTCTCATTCGCTCTCGTGCATAAACGTGCCTTTTTTCCTCATTCAACTGTACAAAGTACGAAATCGAATCTGAATGCTCATTCGCTCATTCATAGTAATACTTCGACCCTTATATATGTATATTTTAAAAGATATTTACATACATCAGTTACTTTTATCATTTCTATTAAGTTAAACTTTAAGACTTATAATAGTATATTATTTAGTTTGATTAACAGCTAACTTATTGATACTCTGTATAATGAATAATGAATGTACAACTTTAGTTATCAATAAATTAGTTTAATTTATTACTAAATTACTAAATTAATTTAGTTATCAAAAAATTTAAAACAAACCTTTCTTAATTTTATTTATATTCAATTTATACTGTGTATTTTATTATTTATTTATTATTTATTTATAAATACTATGTATTTAGTGTACTTTAAATACAAATAAAAATATACTGTAAACTCTAAAAAGAAACAAAAATACTCAATAAAGGTAAAAAAAAGAATAATATTGAATCTATAAGATTTTAATACGATACAGGAAATTACAATTAAATAAATTTATTGAACGTAATGTTATTTCTAAACCTAAAAAATTCTGTTCTTTAAAAATGTGGATTATGTCATAAATTTCGTATCATTTTAATTTAATCAATATTCTGAAATCTAATGAATATCTCTAATCAATGTAAAATTTAATTATGATATAAAATTATTTTATAATATAATCGCAATAATTGAAAGCTGTAATTACGTACAAATTATTTAGCATGATAAAATATTGCATAGAATGCTTACTTCAAATAAATTTATTTTAATTTCGTAACTAAACTGAATTTAAAAAGAATTTGTCAATTTATAATTTTTCTTAGAATCAATAGTTGCTAGATGGAAAAAAGCCACGTGGAAGACAACTTTATTTATACATATATTTTTCTAGGTCTGATGTATATACAAGAAAACTTGCATGTATTTTAGAGGCTTGCTTATATTTTTTTTACGAAAACCAACTATCAACTAAAAACATGTTGACTATTCAAAAAAACTTAGAACCAGAAAGTTAAATCGATTAAATGAATCATTATAGATAGAATGTTTGAATGTTATTAAAGAGATCTGCATATTATAGGTTATCTGACGTACTATAATTATCTCAGTGCTATAAGGGGAAATTATTTTAGATATTAGTCCAAGAAAATTATTTTTTTTTAAATTAAGTTAAATTTAAGTAAATTGTAAAAGATATAATGCAGATAAAATGATGATTATATACTGCAATTCTGATTGCACTCAATAGTTTTTAATATTATTTTTAATATAATCATATATATTTGCTTTACTAATTTCTTTTAGAATAAAAAAACATATTTACTGTTCAGAATTTAATGGCTAGCTTTATTTATGCTAAGTAAACGGACTAATTTCTTTCAAACTTAATTAAGGGTTTCCAATTTAGAAAAAGCACGGAGATTTTATAATAAAAAGTTTTAATTTCAATTAAGTACTTTTATTTACAGTGATAAATATTCTTAAGTTTTGTAAAATATTCTAACAAAATTTAAAGATACATTTGCTTTCATTCTGAAACAAACTTTAAGTGTAATTAGAATAAAGAAAAATTTACTCAACTATAATTGTTTTCTAAATCAAATGTTAATTGATATATTCAACAAAAATATTTTTATATGAATATGTTTAGAAATTTTGTATATCATACTTTTTGTGTTGCAGGTAATATTATTAATATTTTATGTTAAAAGATAAAACATGATTTTTAAACCATATTATTTTTATTACAATAAAGAAGAATATAACAGAAGTTACAAACTTATAATAAAAACTTAGTACATCCATTTCGAAAGTACTGCTAATGTATAAAATATATATAATTGAAATTATGTAAGTAAATATTAAATTGACCAAACATGTAAGTTTTGCATATTTAATACTGAACAACTACTTACATGTGATGTAGCTTATAATATAAAGTAAAATAAAGTGAATCAATAAAGCAAGATCGCTCTCTATCTGCTGAATTTAATTTTTTTATTTCTATAAAGTTTAGAAACGAAAATTGTATTAAATTCTGATAAGTTTTGAGTAAGTAAATTTTATACACTTTTACATTTATTAAAAATATTTACTATTTGATAGAATCCAATACATAGTATGAAATGAAATGTTCGTCATTTAAATTTATAATTGTTTTTCTTTGTTAAATTGATGTATGTAAAAATGATATATACCGTTAAAAACTGAAATAAGATAAAATGCTAATAATTTGTCACATGCAATACCTTTTAAAATATCAAAGCGCATAATCAAATTAAATAAAATAACCAACAAGCGATAGATTTAATTATAATAGAGGTATAGTATTACACTTGTATTGTGTTATACTACTAAATAATAATAATTATGTTACTGATATCTTATTATCTGATCTATTAGTAGCTTTATTTCGCTAACATAGTCATCATCGAATGGAAACACACCGTACCATTTGCACGTAATTGTCATCATTATGGCAGTGCATAATTTTTCACCGTTACATTATTTGCGATAAAGTTGTAAGTATATTAAGAAGATAAAGTTACGTAAAATAAAAATTCGGATTTCAATTAATATAGTATGTTTTTAGAGACCTAATCATAGAGCTTGAAAAATCAGCCGCAAAAATGCACCTTAGAAAAAACCTGCGACGACATAATGCAAGCAGACGGATCACGAGATGTTCGCTCAGTCCCTCAATCCTTCATTGTATTTAATTTTTAGAAAAATATCACTCGACTGAGTTCACAACCGTCATTTAGAAGAAATTTCTACCCTACCTCATGATTCAATTTTTCTCTCGCGCATCGCGGGTGCAGAATGCCATAAGTCTCCCCAGTAATTTAAGGTAGAAAACGTGTATTTAAGAAAACAGCATATTTTCATCGCAAACTTTTATTCCTTGTTATTTCTTTCTCTATTGGTTCTCTCTCTCTCTCTCTCACTCTCTCTCTCTCAGTCTTTCTCTATTTTTTACGTATTAACGTCAATTTTCTTCGTTGTAGTCAATATATACTGGCTGGCGATAAACGACTCAGAAAGAAAGAGAGATTCGCCGTCGTAGCGCACGCCTTTTATGCGTTCATAAAAGCGATTCAATTCGCTGGCGCTAAATCGTGTCGCGGAACGTGCGCCCGGCGCTCGGCTGCAATTACTCGGCGACGGCGACGGCGACGGCGACAGCGATGTCCGTGTCCAGCCACGAGAAATAAGAAAACGAACACGGCTGTAAGATCAGCGGTAGAGGAACGTAGAGAGAGACCGGCGGCGGGTGGCCGAGCCTCCGAGTTTAAACGAAAAGCTGTTAGGACTGTCACGTGTTGCGGTTTTGAGCCGGACAACATGGGTCTGGAAATTGATGCTCGAGAGCGAAGATGCGAGAAGCCGCGAATAGAGAGAGAGAGAGAGAGAGAGAGAGAGAGAGAGAGAGAGAGAGAATCACCGTCGTAGTGTGGGTAGACTAAAAAGCATTTCGTTTAGGGCAAATACTACCTGTATGTGCGCTGTCACCTGCAAATGTATATTTTATATATACTTTATACACTTAGATGGGCCCCTGCGGCTCTGCCGAGAATTTCTAAATACCCGCCATCCTCTCGCATCCGTTGTCTTTGCACAATATGAGATAATTATCATTTTTCCTGCATTTCTGCATTGGCGTTGCAGTAAAAGAGTAGAAACTATAAATGCTGGATTATTCCATAAGAGATGTTGCTTGGAGATGATAAGGTATTTGTAAATCGCTAAAAATAGATTAACTATTTTATAAAAGTTCATTTGATTAACAATTATATTTTATGATGTTTGCTCGATTTTTCTCTGGTTTTTAATATTTTTGAAAATTTTTATATTTGAATATTCAATCAATTTTCTTCGTTATTTAACATGTCACAACTATGTAATTAACGTCATATACTGTAGCTATATAGAATTTAAATTTTTTAATTTGAAAATATATTTTTTTTCTTGGTCATTTTTTAATTAATAACTATTAAATAATAACCAATAACATTGTTTGTGCTTTAGTTTCAATTGATTCATGTCTTAAAAATTATGTAGTTAGTCGATGCATAAATTCGTTCCCTTTTTAGCGTTGCATAACATTTTTTATTTGTCGTTACATCGCAAAATCGAAGTGTTATCTAGGTTATATGTGTAAAATTTTCATGTTACTTGCTGGAAAGTATTTCAATGAATACGTCATATTTCCGGAAAAAATGTTTTATTTTGTATTTTTTTAATTTTGTTAAGTATTAAAAATAGTATAAGTTAAAAAACAGTTTTGATATTTATGTTGTTTATTTCCGTAAAGATAAGAGTACTTTTCAATCACAAAAGAAAGTTTCTGATGAATATGGTAAGTGAATCGTTGTCAGAAACAAAAAATAAAAATAAAATTTTCATAATTAAATAATACAATTTTTTCCCAAGTTGAAATTTCTTCAGTCAAATTACATCAAAACTTTACAGCATGAAAAAGATAATGTTTCGATTTTTCGATGCGATGCTATCTAGCATCGAAAAATAGAACGAACTTTTGTATCAACCTAATAATAAGAAGTCTTTTGAATAATTATTCAAGTACTATAATTTATTATAGTATAATTAATATTTTATTACTTGTATGTATAAATATGTAAATAAAAATTATTTATTTTTATAAAATATATAAAATATTTCGTTGTGTACTTTTAATATAAATTTTTAACTAATTTATTGTAACTATCATTTATCATATCAATATGATACTGTGTAATATCAATTTATATAAATTGATATAAATAAGTTTTTAATTATTTATGTTTTATTTCAAACACTGTATTATATTATAACAGCAGTAATTGAAATGCTTCACTAGATAATTTATTAAATCAGGATTGGTGTTTAATAAATTATTATTAAGTTCTATCAATTAGCAAAAATCATTAAACAAAAGTATCATTATAAAATATTAATAATATTAGATCTCTATTATGATAAGGATTTAAGATTTCTGTTTTATAAAAATATAACTTTTGTTTATGTTCCTATAAGATTCGATTATTTCTACAAAATCCTGAACACTGCGGTGAAAAAGTTTTCAGTGTTACTCGGTATATCACATATCAAATTTAAAAATCACTCACTTCTAACGAGAATTTTTATAAATAATAAAACCTTTTGTGGAAACGCAGATTTAGTCTTACTATCAGATATTAATGTGGCAGAATAATGTATATATTGCAAAAACTGGTAGCGGGTAAAGTATACGTGAACGTTAACCGCAGCATCAGAAAGCAGTAGAGAGCTGCAATTGGACACAGAACGTCGACAACGCAGATGAGCGTGGTACCTGTTTTGTGTGTCACTTTAGCGATACACTCGAATTGACGGCTTTCTCTCTCTTTCTCTCCCACTATCTGTTGTACTTTGTCTATATTTCTAATAGAAGAATATCGATGAGAAGTAGAAGTCATTGGCATCTTTTATATTTATGTCCAAATTTTCTTCTTTCAAAAATCTCGCATTCCTTTTTCAAATATACATGCTAATAAAACAATTATTTGTGCAGTTCATACGTAGATATATATATATATATAAATGACGAGTGAACGTCGGGGGAGTGAACTCGACATGAGGGGGAGTTGAGTGAACGGATATAAGAACTGATGCCAAGGCGGTATGGCGCGAGTAGTACACAGGTACATCGGAATAATATAGAGACAAAGAGAAAGAGTGTGAGGCAGACAGGCATAGAGAAGGAGTAAGTGGTAGGAGATCGAGGATGACTGGGGCTCGTTCATCGTCACGAGCTGCGGTCGACAGTAAGGACGCCGCCGTTTCATCTCTACTCGGCCAATCAGTCTCGTAATCACTGAGCTGAATGTTCGTTCATTCGTTCCTCCGTATTCGCTTTCCATTTCTCTCTGACTCTCTCTCTCTCTCTCTCTCTATTTGTCTATCTTTTTTTCCTGCCGAACTAATCTCTCGACAATAAGAATCGTTCTTTAGCTTATGCATATTCATATATTTAAATGTTTACATATGAACATTCTAAAATCAATATAAAACAATATGTTACGTAATCAAAAGCTTGAAAATTGTAAACCAGCATATCGCTACATATATGTGTATTAGGATAATATTATTTTAATTTAAATGAGTAAAATTAACTACAATCATCGATAAGTACACCATTCATTCAAATCATAGCTATTAATTTATTGTAACTATTAGTTCCAATAAGCACCTGATTTTTAATTAAAAATATATTATTTTCTTTTTCTATTATTAAGAGAATATACTAATATAGTTTAATTTATATTATTGAGTTTCAATTAATTCAATTTCAATTAGTGTCTGCATTAACATATGATTGGTAATGATGTATATGATTTACACTTAATTTATATTGATTCCTTATCATTAAAAACTGAAAATATGATTTAAACCATTTCTTGAACAGTATAATTTAAAATGAACAATAAACTACGAATGCAAAAGAAGAACAGTTTGATATTAAGATATTGAAATTATCGAACATATAAATATGAATATTAACCTTTAAGCCAGTACCTAGAATTTTCTCACTTAATGCCATTTAGTGGCCAAAATGTTGGCACCAACTCTACAAATAGTAACCATATCTTTTGTCGTGATGTGCTGTAAACCATTTATAAATCAGTGTAAAACTTGTTAGAGTTAGCTACTACTACTGAGTCTCTTTGTATTCCTTTTCTTCCTCTTGTTCAAGATATGCCGTTTGCCTATGCGATGTCTATACACTTACAACTGTTATAGATTATTTCTTCCTTCACTCCGTACCAAACACAAACGCATTTGAACCGACAGCAATAGATTCGAATAAAGTATCAAGTGTAACTCTTTACAACTGCATGCGACAGACCACACCTGATTTGAGTTTTAGCCTCGTGCTCTTGTTAGACGATCGTTAGGAAAACGTTATAATGATGCTAGGCCGGTTCTATAATCGTGACTGAAACAAGTGTATAAATAATTATAATTATACTACGCACTTGTTTCTGTACAATGATTTATTTTACTTCTCATGTAAGAAAACTTAACAGAACACATTTTACAATAAAAGTGACAGTTTAATTACATTGTTAGACATTTGAGATTTTAGAAATCTATTTATAATCCATATTAATATCGAGCGATTTCAATGTCCACAAAAACTTAAGATTTGTGCTATTGCGTTACTTCCATATAATTCTCATTATTAGTATTCAAGTTAAAGGAACAATTAAGATATAAATAAGTACTAATACAAACAAAATATTCTTAACAATTTCAAATAAAGTTTATCATATTTATTATAATATATAATACTTTTTAAATGTTAAAAGTAAAAATTAATATTTAAAGTAAGGTTTCCTTAATGTTACATAAATATGATGTTATTGATATAGATATCAAAAGATTTGTTACCCTTCGAATGGTAGTCTTGTAATATAATCTCATATAAACGAAAAATGAAATTATTTAAAAACACATAATTTATATAATTTAAAAATAATAAATAGTTCTTTGGTGTCATTCCTTACATAGTACAGATACTCTAACTATTGCTATTATTTAATGAATTATTATTTTTAATAAAAAAATTAACAGTTACTTTAATTAGTTTAATTATATCAAATTTCAAATATTTCTGGTAAACGTAGAGATATAGTAAAATGAGTTTGTGATTTGGTACCAGATACCACTACCGGAATAATGAATTATTTTAAGAATTAGAGCTAATGCATATGTAAGAACAGACTAATAAGTATATAGAATAAATAATAAAGCATTACAATAGAAGTTAAAGTAAGCCACTGGTAAAATTGTGAATACCTCTTAGAATTATGAATTGTCAAGTAAATGTAGGTTAACGTGAAAGAGAAAAAATGGTTTGTCTGTATAGCCGTTGTAATATTGCGTAGGCACACCTAGATTGTGAGTAGCATTTATGATTTCTGAGACAAGGCGAATGTACGAAGCGCTATGGATTAAGATTCTTTCTCAAGAATAATTTGATATAGTAAACTAACATCAAGATAAATATATAAAGGCAACAGAATTGATTTCTTTATCCATTCATTATGACTATTTTCTTCTCATAGATCACAGAGAAAGGGATTCTGGATTTTATTTTTATCTTATATTGTTAAAGAATTGTACGAACATTTTTATTGCAGAAGATAAATCAATGGACACATATAAATACTACTTCAAATTTATTATTAAAATAAAATTTATACTTTTTAATTTTTATGATTTAATGAAGTTAACCACACTCTTTATAAACGTATTTATCTCTCTATGATATTTTGTAGTACGCTTCAAATAATTTGTATTTGATGCGTCAAACTAACAAGTGTTTATATAATCTCTGAAATATATAGATTGTATTATTTTCAATGTAAAAGTCATTTATAATTTGTTACAGAGTACTCATTATAATAATTAATAAAAACTCACTATAAATAAATAAAGATATACTTTTCACCGAATAAAAATATTTATAAGTTTCTCGTAACTTACTAAATATACCAACTCCATACTGATACATAATAATATTTTCTGCATGTATTTTAAGAAAATGTCATGGCTCCCTTCGTTTTTTAATATTATTAAAAAATTAATTTTAAATAATGTAAGTAGCTTATTGAAAATCTTTGAATTAGAAACTGTATCTAATAATATTAGTACTTATAATTAAACTACAGTTTGATATTAAATTCTTTCATTTTAATTCAAATCATATTAAAATTACACTCAAATCACCCCTAATTTCTAAGATAAAATTGCAGAAATAAGTGAATTAGGATCCAATACATAGATCCAATGGCCCTTTTCACCATCTAAGTACAAATAAGTGAATCCAAGGCTGCACACAACATATTGTATGTAATAGTTTCTGAAAATCAACTTGGATGAAAGAGTTCTAGCTTCGAAAATCAGATTAAATTCAAGATCATAAATCATAGAGTGTGGCGCACGGCGTGTGTGCGATATGTACCACACCGATTGTAGCACGTAGCATCTCATCACGCGAGTGCACGCGAGAGCGCAATCGTGCATCCACGTGTGTATACAAGTGCGTTCATGTGTGTTGGGATGCGTGCAGATGTCTGTGTTCGCGTGCGAGTATGCACACAAAAAAGATCACGACGAAAAAAACAATGGTAAAAGGCACAAAAGGAAAGAGAAGCACGAAGAAGGAAAGGAGAAGAATGAGAGTGATTATTGTGTAGTGAGGGCACGGCACGACCCTGCGGGCAGACACGGATGCTGTACAACGCATTTACACATGCATATACATACACGCGCAGCGCGAGAGAAGCTCATGCATCAATGTGAACTCGGTTATACGTGAACTCATGACATGCATGTTCATTGCACTGTTGATGGAAGAAATGATGGGAGGCGCTTGAATTTACCTTACATTTCTTTCTCGTAAATAATCTTGCCCGATAATAAGACTGATAGGCATTTTTTCCCTTTACTTTTATTTGCGTATTGTTTTCTTTTCTGGATTAATCAATTATATTAAATTTTTATAACACGTATATATTATCCGATTTGCGTAATCTCTAAAATTGTACATGATTTGTGCCTTTTCCAATTGAAATTGGTTTTAACCAATGTTACCAGCAGAAATGTAACGCTCAATAACTGTTTCAATAGTTTTTAAAAGCAGTAAAAGCAAAATGTTTATAAATAATTAAAAACTTACATTCAAAGATAACGTTATCACAAAATCTTTGAGAAGCTTGATTCACGTAGGAAATCTAATGTAAATTTTTGGATATAATTTTTAATGTATAAATAAACTAAATTAGCTAATTCATTACATATTGACAATAATAATTCAAAGTTTAAAAGAAACCTATAGTAACATAAAATTGTGTAGTCTACTCAATGTAAATTTTATAAGATAAAAGGAACAAACAAATCCATAGAATAAAAAAAGCTGCGCCAAAAATTCAAGAATCTCTTTAAAAAAATCTTGAATAGATGATTAAAGCCGAATTCTACAATTAAATTTGTTTTTTCAGATACATACTTAATTATTTAACTAAGTAAAAAACTGAGTAAAATTCTAATTAATGTAAAATTTAAATTTATGAATCCTATATACACTTGACTGCTAATTATGTAAATAGTAGATTTAAATTATTTTAAGAAACATTATTAATTACCCTATTACAAATATAATTAGAAAATGTGTTTCGAAATTCTAATTAATGCAATATAACTTATTGATTATTCAAAAACTTGGTTTAAATACCTTCAAGAAAATTGTACTGTTATCTACTTAAATGATCATCTATATACTGGTTATGTATCTTAAGGAATTTGCATCGCATTTAATTTTCAGCGTTTCCATGTTTCCATTTTTTATCAGTAGTCGATTATTGAAATATTATAACTAATTAAAGTCCTAGTATTTTAAGTTTTATTTCATGTTAAGTTCTAAAAGCCTTTGTTTATTGAAAAATTAAAACATTTATGATTTAATATATTTAAGCTATACAATAGAATAATAAAGCTTTTTAAATGATAAAATTTTCATTTAAGAAAAAGTGAATAACATGTGTTAGTGATAACATGCCTTTAAGCTTACATTATGTTTTAAATACACAAAATACTAAATGTAAATAATCTAATTGTAACACTAATGATATAGAAAAAATATATTTTTTCATATTCGAGGATAGAACTTCTCGAGTAATCTTCAGAGAAAGTGAACATTTGAAGTTTTAAATTTTCTTTTTAGTATTTTCATGAGGTAATAGTGTTCTCAAACTTCTTTATTATCGTCGATCTGTCTTCTCACTATCATAACAATAAGCACATTTATTAGTTACAATAAACTGATATCTTTTCAAACGCAATTGTGATATGCTGATCGTAAATTCGTATATGTGCAATAAAAAAGAAAAAAATTACTTCCTTTTTTATTGTTTTTTATTACTTGACCCAAATATTCGAGTCAGTGGTAATATCAAATTTGAGGCCAGTCCGAGAACTTCATGGTATTGTTTATCCCATGCATAAGATTGTATTTCGAAGCCTTTATCTGTGCAAACTGTGCATAAGGTGTCGGAAATGCAATTGCAGAGGTACGCGTTTACTAGTGATTATTTCGTAAGTTGTTACATAATATTTTATTCCATAGTTTTCTATTTTCATTGTAGAAAGTTTTCTAATTTGGGTAGATGATACTGAATAAAGTTAAAAATGTTAAGTTTTTTAGGAGGCCAATGACTAATAACGATTAACTAATAATTGATAGATATTTTCTTTATTAATATAGAGAATATTTTGTTTTCAATTTTTTGTACGTTTATTATCAGGTTTGAAAAATATCTTTTCTTAACATATATTTTTCTATCGGTATGTATTAATAAAATAGTAAAATTGCATAAAATTTATATACAGGATATTTTAAATGTATTTATAAAATTTTGGGTAAGAGGTCAAATTATAGTTACTTATTCGAATTATTTAAATTCTAATAAGCACCTATTTTTCTTTTACACATATTTCATTCATGATATTAATTAAATTATTAATTTAATTAATTTAATAAAAATATATGATAAGATATTTGAAGTATATATATTTTAAAAAAAAAACATAAAATAAACTATACAAAATGATGATTTAAATATTTTCATGAAATACCTATATATTTATATTGTTAACCTTATTTATTTCGTATATAAGATTATAAAATATTGTAAATTTTTATGGAATATATATGAAAGTTTTCTATAAAATTAAAAAAAATCATAATATCAAGTACTCAATACTTTCATTGATAGTATTAGTTATGTAAAATATTATATTATAAGCTCATCTTATATTTTTTAATTTTTGATTTTGACTATACTCTGACTTCAAATATTTTCGAGAAATATTTGTAGGAAAATGTATAATTTTTCTATAATAAATAAAAATAATATATATTAATGAACTATGTTTCTTGTAGAATTTAAATATATGTATTTATCATCACACACGCGCGCAAATATTTATTACATCGTTAATAATTATTAAGTTTTAGAAACATAATTTAAAAAGTGTAAATATATAAGTTTAAATTATACATTTAAATACATTGATCACTATAATGTTACTTCTTTAAACTGTAACACTTGTAAAACTATGAGTAATTCTACTCATTTATTATTTATAGATTTTTTAGGATGGTTTTCAATATAATTTTGTTATATATTTTAGATATATATATTTTTTTCCTTACATCTCTTTGAATTATTATAATAAAAGGTTTAAAAGGTTTGAAACATTTTTAATAAAGATATTTTATATATTTTTTGAGCAAAGCTAAAAGAATTTCTCTCGCCAAGGTGTTAGCTGAAACTACAGTCAGATCTGCCATTAGCAACGTGAATGCGCTCCGACGTCGAGGACACAAATGAACAAGGTCGTACTCGTCAAACTCTTCGCGAGCAGGTCGCGAGCCGGAGACTTGAATGCGCGACCAGCCGTCGCTCTCGTCCTCTTCCTCCAGCGTTCAGCCCTTGCGCCCCTCCCGCTACTAAATCCCCACCCCCGCACTTCGGGCGTCACTCCTCCCCGACTACGCTACCATTTCACCCGCCTCCTTTTTCTCATTCGCGACACTTTTTTCCTCTCCATTTGTCGCGCGCCGTCGCGTTTTCGCAGCCTCGAAATTCTCGGACGGACGAGCTTCCACGGAGGAATGAAAAAGAGAGAAAAATAAACGAGAGAGAGGTGCGTCCCATTGTCGCCGGCACTCGAGGATGAGTTACTATTCGTGGCGCTCACCGTCGGTGGCAGTATTGTCGTTGTATTGGGTGTAGAATTACTGAATTGCGACGGATTTATAACTCAACTTCGGGGCACTTTTCATTTTGCAAGACCATTCCTGTGTAGCATATGTCTTACATTTTCTTTTATGGTTGTTTGATAATGAAAAAACGATATCAATCCGATGCCATCGCCACGCTTTTGCATTTAACGTTCGAATGGTTTGACGTAGACGAAGATGCTGCTAGTGTAATCGAATTTGTGTAGCGAACCTAGATTTACGATTACTGAATTGAAAATCCACGATATAATCTATTATTTTAATTTGAACTTTTAATACTGAGCTATGCGCATTTGTTATTGAAAAGTGATTAAACGCGTGATTTCAAATATAACTCATTTGTCGACTTTGCTGAATGTAAAATATCGAAAAATGGTAAATATATAATAATGTTACTATAAATTGGTTAGAAAAAAAAATTTTTTTTAAATTCAAACATACATTTTAATTGACAAACATTTTTATATCATACGTATATGTACATTCACCTAAGTACGTTTATTTTGAGTAATTGCTAATTTATGAAGATTTCAATTAGTTTTTGTTCTTTATTTTAATTTTAAACGTCATTTTTGGATAATTGTACGATAAGATATACTACATACGTTGCACGTATGAAAAGATTTTACTAATAAAATAATAAGTTATTATAATTTTTACAAATATTATGTATATTTAATGGTTGCTATAAGTAAATAGGAAAAAATTAAAGTTATATTTCTCATAAACGTTTGAAGAGATGTTTGTATTATATTCTCCATGCAAACAGCAATAGTAACTATAGTTATTGAATTACTTATATAAAAGGTTCACCACATGACAATGAACAAATAAGCAAGTTTGAGTTTTTAGTAAATTACCAATTCACTTATCTATAATCTACAATTTTTACCGCGAGTTAAATGAATTTTGCAAGTTTAAGCAAATTATTCATTAAGTGACTTTTACTGAGCGCATTGTTGCGCTCTTACACCAGCAAATCACGTTATCAAGAAACGTAGAACCACAGTTATTCAAGATACTTTTTTACTTGGAAAGTTCGAATGAAAAAAGGACATCCGAGTTGTAATTATGCTTGCTAAAAACGGTAAAAGTATAAGAGAGAGCCTCGTCCACCATCGCGTCGGCAAAGCCCACCATCATTTTTTATAGGTTCCGGGCTCGGTCAGCTGGACATAGTGATTTCTCTGTCATCACATCTTCTCGTCCGGAACAACTTCGCTGTCTCGGCCTGGCAACAGCTGTCGTCGTCCTTAGATGCCGTCGGCGTCACTGCCGTGAGACTTAGAATTTAATTGTTCGGAAATGGCTCGAACGTAAAAAGCGCAAGCCTATGAGAAAACTTGATTTCACGTGAAAATCACGCAGTAACATTATTAAATGAAGCTCTTGCTCAGAACTGTGGTTATTTCATCTAGTTATAATTTTTTTTACCTTGGAGCTAATCTATCGCGCTGTTATTACAGTGATAAATACGTTATGCGATGATACATCCTGTGCAATAAAAGTTATGAGATTAGGATTGCGTAAAAACTTTACATTATCTGGAATGCATGGCTTAACTTTTTTATAAAAACTTACGTTGATATATTTTTATTTATTATCTGTGTATAAAAAATCACCCTCCAATTATTCGATAGTTTATAGTCTTACGCGTTTCTTGTATAACAAACATCAAATATGTTACTTCAGAGAGTCGAAAAATTTTTAAAATATATAATTGAAGTATTGTTTTTGTATACATATATGAAAAAAGGAAGTACTACAAAGTCACTGAAGATTCATGCGCAATTTAACGTTCTAATAGATTTACTTAACTCTACATTTTTACACATATTATTCAATAATTGATTCAAATATTCTGAAACTTAATATATTTGTATATTATTGAAATAAGAGATATTTATTTCTTTGTTAATCTAATAATAATTTAAAATATTCAAAACTAAGAAAGTATAATAAATTATCAGTATATCTAAATAAATAGTTCACCTACAATATGTAAAAATTTTCAAGAAATTCTACGTCTTTTCTTTTTATGCAGAAATTAACTTAAGACACATTCAAAAAGAAAGTAGACCGGGTAATTGAATGTCTGAATATAGTACAAAATGTCTGTAGTTCACAGATGATTCCTGGCAACATGCATATTCAAGCCTACGTTTGCATTTCCTAGTTCTCATATAAGTAACAACTATACACTTTTGTTTTACAAACTCTCTTTTTATTACTTTGAATATGTTTCCACTAGTTTTAGTCTTCACACTTTTAGATTTATTAGATTTCTCACGAAATAGTTTGTACTATATTGAAGTATTTAACTCTTGGAAAAATAAAATAGCTAAAATAGCTCGCGCAAATTTTGGTTTCATCACATATATGAATAAACTACAATTTCTTTGATTTATCTTTGTTATCCAAAAAGATATTTTCTTTATTCTAGTAATATGAATGAAATTGAACTATGTATCTTTCTTCATTATTAAAAGAAGGCTTATACAATTAAATGTAATTCGGAGATTTTTCAGTGATAGATGTCATAATATTTTAACTGAATATTATGATAAATCATTAAAGTACTTGATTACAACGATAACTAAAGATTTTGGTGAAAGTAGATGAATGAATTATAAAAAAATGATTTTTATAATTCATAAAATGAATGTATGTTATATTCAGACAACATCTAAAGTCTGTATTTAACAAGTTTTTAAAATGCTGTTTCCTGATTGATAGGTCTATAAACGATTGGATGAAAATTTGGAGATACTAATTATAATGCACAAATAAATCCTCAATATTGAGAAAGAAGAAACAATAAAACATTCAAAAAGCGGGTGGATTATAAATAAAAATGACAGTGTCAGTGTCAGGAGTGAAACCGGTCGAAGGAAGCCTCTGCCGCTTCCCTTGGAAGGATCGCAAAGACCAAAAGGGTTAATTGAAGCTGATTAAGGTTAATTTCACTTAGGGTGCAGCATCTCGTACAGTGGGAGAAGAAAAATCGTCGGAATAAGGACAGAGAAGGAAAGAGGGGGAATACTCGGAGAAGTTAAAGAACGTTGGACGCGTTTCGTCGTTGAAGGAGCTCGGGCCAATATTCGAGCTCGCGAACGCTTGCTAGTGCTACGTGGCGCGCAGAAGGACTTTATGAGCAATCAACCTCGCTATTCACCGCAAATTGTTTGTTCCTCAAACTCATTTAGCTCCATTCCGTGAAATTCTACTCGAATAATTACAACTTCGATGCCCGCCAATTACCGTTTTTCTCATTGAGAGTAAGCGAGCGAACCCGCGGACAACGACGACTATGCGTATGAGCTCATGCTTTCGCGGAATTTGCTTACGCACGTATTCGCGAATTTTTAACTGTAACGAGCAGCCGACTAGCTTTTAGGACTAGCTTTTTATTTTGATCGGTTACTTTGAGTAGTAAGTGTCACGAAATAAGTATGTCTTTTGATGCTTGATGAATCGGTAGGCCACTGTGTGTGAAAAATTAAAACGCATACGTTGATTTTTGTTTTCGAAAACACCACGAACACTTAAGTATCCCACAATTCTATTATAGTTGTTACCGAGTTTTAAGTATCATACTGAAAAACATATTATGGTCCACTTTCAAACATATGATTGTTGGTAAGTGTATAAGCTGCATGTCTTTTCATTTGTAAGAAGTGTTGATTATGTAATTTTTTTATTTTGTATTTTATTTTATATTATTTTATAAGATGAATTAATAATTCATCTTCTTTGGAGTAACAAACTCTAGCCCAAGGCTTTTCTGACTGCAGTAAGTGTAATTATAACAAAAATTAAAATCCCGAGTATTTAAGAGCTACATACTGTTTTTAACTAAAATCCGATAAAATTGAAAATTATTTTAAAATTTTACGTGTACGTTTTATATTTTCATTTATAAAAACATTGAATTAAGCAAGGTTGACAAGGTTGCTATTTTTATTTTATAGTATTAATCGCTATCAATTAGTGTAACTAAATTGTCAGCAAAAATTTAATTTATTATTACATATAATGGTTTCAGTAAGAGTATGCATAAAAGTGTTTTCTAATACTACACTTATGTAAGCTTTATATCGAAGTAAAGTAATGAATTATAAAAACAAAGCTATAAGCTTTGTACCGCAATTAAAAGGTTTTTGTCAAAATTAGGGCAATGCAACATTTTAACTATTTTATTAATACATAAATTAAAAACGATCCTTTGAATAAATTTAGTTCCAATATTAAATTGAAATTGAAATAAAAATCAGATAATTATAAATTTTAAGATTTTTAAAGATCTTTTCAGATACAGTTCTTTTCATTTATTGTAAAACTTTGATTCCTAGAATTATAGCTTATTAATTTTATATTAAACTAATATAAAGAACATAATAATTCTCATTTCATGGTATTAAATCAAAAAATTTATTTAAAATATTAAAAAACGACTATTTAAAGGCAATTATTTCAATACATTTAATATGTTACCAATTATGTGAAAAATAATATAATATTCTAGGATGTATTGAAATTATTAATATTAGCAAAATTCATCGGTCGAGTTATTAATATCATGTTCAGAAGGTTCGATAAGATTTATAATAAGATATATAAAATGAATGAATATTTTTCAAAATAATATAGTTTTATTTGTCTAGTTATTACTAATTCTTAAAAAATTGATTAAGACATTCAACTGACAGTATTAAGACACTCTACTGACAGTAAGAAAATCAAAGAAACGAAATACGTTTACTATACTTTGCAATATTTTAGTTATTCAATATGACAGTGATCAAAATATCGTTAAACGAATTCTAATCGAAAACTAAATAAGGCATTATACTCAGTCAGGCATAGATTTTATCAGGAAATATTATCAAGTTTCAAATCTTAAACGTTAATTACATTAATTTCTTTATTTATCAAATAGCAAATAACAATAATATTAATGATATCGTAGAAAACAGACAATAATTATTTATTGTCTGTAAATAATTGCTAACTAAACTAACTTATTTGTATTTGCAATGAAAATTAGTACTAAGAAGCTCTTACATATTATGACATAGTAGAGACCCCAGTAGCATCCTTGATCCAGGAATAAACGCAAACTTTTAGTTAAAATTTTATCCTAAAGGGCTTCAACTGCTTTAAAATGGCGCACAACTTGTTTACGCACTCTAGATAAACTAAGCAAAACTTGAATAATAATGATTCCTGCAAGATCTCGAAATCCAAGTGAAAACGACAAATGCAAGTTCCAATGAAAAGAAACAATTAAAACAGCAATAGAAGTAGGCACGCAAACCATTCTTATTCCATATGTAGTCAAGAGTTCGTATGTTCATTTGGTGTTGAGAGCTACGCAGTTCCTATCAGAGGGTAAAGAAATCGATGCTGAAGGAAAAGAAAGAGTCGAAAGAGTGGAAGAAGAGAAGAAACGCTCGGCCCTCATCGCACGGGCTTTCCGCGAATTCGCGCAATCGGCGCATATACACACTTCTTCCACAAGAAACGAAGTGTAGCATCCTTCGGCAAGGAACCTTCCTCCTCTGCATCTTCCCCCTCTCTTTTTCTCTTTCGAGCAGGGACTTTGTGGGAACCCATCGCACGCCAGAATACGTCGTGTTCCCTGGACCACGAAGTGAAAGGCCTCGTAGCGGTGCGGACGAGCGCGTGCTTTGAAAAAATATATTTGAAGTGCATAACGCGAGCGCGCGCTCGGGAAAGTTTCCTTGTATCACACACGCTGCAACGTATACCTGTTGAATAGCAGGAAATACGAGCAATACTCTGATTACGAAGCTCAATGCTGCTTTTCCCAATTCTAGTTTACCTTACAGTGATATTTGAGGTGTGCATGTTATCGCACTCCTTCATGACAAACTTATCCGGTATCTCATGCTATTTTTAATCAAGTTAATTTTCCATTTGAAGAGCCTAGAATATTATAAATAATGGTTCGCATATTTATTAAATTAATTATTTTCGAATAAGCGTTGTTTATAAATTTGTATGCTCGTATTTTGCATTACTGATCGAATGATGAAATAATAAATTTATGTGAAAACCTTAATCGAATAAATAAAATTTATCAAAATAGTTCTATATATATTTACTTTAGAAATGATTCGAGAAAAAATATCGCATTTTTAAGTTGGAATATAGTGACACTTTTATAAGAATCTGTTATTACAGACTCAAAAGAAATTTTCGAAGCAGCATCCGTAAATTGCTTAGTAATTGTAGAATAAAAAATAACATTTTATCCAGATTTTTCACTTTTTTTATAAAATAGTTGATAGGTAACGCTAAATTTTATCTGAATAATGATACTTTTAAAACTGTTCACTTTAAACTATTGAATCTACTTCGAAACTATTTGTACCATTTAAAAAGGCGAAATTTTGAATCTTTACGTATAAATTTAGTGAATTAGTCGATATTTATTAATTTTATTTAAATTTTACTTAGAAATTTGTACTTTCTGATACATATACGAGTTACTTTTTCTAATAAATATCTAAAAAGAAAGAGAGATAACATTTTAAAAAGATTCTTTTTTATATAACTTTATGCCTCCTTAACGCGACTTATATAAAAAGTTGAAAATCATAATTCAATAGTTTTAACATAATTTTCTTAATTTTAAAGATAATGAATAATATAATAATATAATAACATATAATAATAATAATAATGTAACACTGTAAGCATGAGAACATTTTTCCGAGTTCGGTGAAGTAACATTTGAAACATTTTGCTGCATCTGCAACTTCCACGAAATTCGGATAACACTTTTTATCTCTACATAAACATATTTGAAAAGAAATTGATTGAAAATATATGTAAGTTTTCGAAAAAAATCTTCGTGAGCTAATACTAAAGTTTTTGAAAGTAAAATAAAGTGCTATTAATGTAATGTTTCTTAGACTCATTACAATTATCTACTGTCATTAAAACTGATTTTATATGAATCCAGTTACCTGATACAAAGTATTGTATATATAAAATAAAATGATAAAAAGTTTCGTAAGCTGTCTTCGTTCACAGGAAGGTTTTCTGTTTCATCTGTTAATCTATTCATGTTTATCAGACAGTACCGCTATTATTCATAAATAAAATTAATATAATTTTTACCGAAAAACAATTTAAACGCTTTTCGAAACAGATGAAAGAATTTGCAGTTTTGTAATGCCTCGGCCATTGGTTTCATTTAAAAAGGTAGAAGCACTTCCCATTAATTTTTCATTATTCGCATTATAATTATAAAATTTTCTTAAATAATCTATTGATATCGTAACAAGTCATCTTCGGCCAATAAACATATTGTAATTCTTCGAACTATTTGAAAGCATAAGATCGAATATGGGAGACGAGTAAAACACCGAGCAGTAAACCTAGCTGGCTTTCTCAGCATGCTTGACGCAGGCAGAAGGCAAAGTTGCCAAAGCGATTCATACGAAAATTGAGTACAATGCGAGCATAGATTGCAGCCCGAGATAATTAAGTCCCGCACGACGTGGAAGCAGCAGCAAAGCCTCGGTGTCAGAGCGAGCGTCGACATCAACGACGGAGAAAAGAAGTTGCACACATCGTGCAAGTATACTTTGCGAGCTGCGCAGTTGAAAGTGCGGGTTCGCGTAGGGCCGTAAAACCTATCAAAGCCTGAAAAATGCAAATATCGCGCGAAACAAGTAAGAACATTTGTGCAGAATAGCAGAGAAGAGACGAGGTAAAAATGCCTTTTATCGCCTACACCATGGTTCCTACGCACACGCGGTTGAGACCGGTAGCGTTCGCATACTCTACGCATGCGCCGACATATGTACATTCGTATGCGAGACTACGGAACGCGTTATACGGCCTCGGAAGGTAATCGGCCATAAACCGCGAAACTATCCTTACACACTCGGCGTTCTCTTCTCGCCCATATTTCTGCACCTGCAGTCAATCTTCTTTGTCTATCGGAATGGTCGCCGGTCTTTCAACTAAAAGTAAAAAGTTGCAGGCTTGACTCTAGGCGCACTCGAGGCCTTTCCTTCCTCCAGCATTTTGCACGATGAGATGGCGCGGCACTTGGGAGATGCGTAAAGTCGAGCGAATGGGAAATAAACGCATGCGTATGCGTGTGTAGCCACGAGACATCTGAATTTCAAATTTTGCACAAAACACAAAGGCGTGTAATGCGCGATGTACTGCTTATGTGGGGGGAAAAGCGATAAATCATGTATCTCACGGCGGTTACATACTCGTGCTTCTGATAAGATTCGCGGAGAACTATGAGTTAATCGTTGCTGCCAAGTATTTCCTTTATTCGCTCGATCTTTTAATGAGCGTGTAAAAATCGGACTTTTGGTTGCATGTGTGTAGTTACTTTGGAAATCAGCTGCAATCGATGTAAGCGACTATGCGATGCATAAATAAAATCAACTATTTTTAAGGTGTGGTAGCGTAATTGACACTAGTACATTACGGTATTAAGAATATTGAAAGTTTAAGTGCTAAACTTTAACGACTAAAATACTCAAACACTCTGGAGAAAAGTTAAATAAAACATAAATCTATGTGTAAAGCGACATTAAATTGTGTTAATGAAGATTTCTATCAAATATACTTAAGTACTACATCCTTTAGAAATTTGTTCTCTAGAAATAAAAGCGAATGAATATTTTTCTCTTAAAATAAATGCAGTTAGAAACTTTTAATCAAATCTTTGTTAAATATATCTTAGTCTTAAAAAATGTATGTTTTTCTCTCAATTAAACTAAATATTATTTCGTAAGATACGTGTATGTAGTCAGTGTACATTTTATTTTATATTGGTTCTTTGAATTTTCACTTTGAAAATCTATACACTAGGAAAATACCATTTTATTCTTTCGAACAAAATATCTTGCTATCATATCTTATCATTCAATTATTTGAAACGTTAACTAAAACTTAAAACAGATTATAACAATAATTGATTTAAAAAATTATTATTTCGACAGCTTGTAATTTTATAAATTTTATAAGTAATTAGAATTTATTATAAATAGAGCTTGTTGAAGTATGAAAAATATATTATCACAAATACTTTCATTAATATTATTCATTCTTAGAGATACCGTTTAAAAAAATTGTACCAAAATTATCTTAAAGTATATAAAAAATAAACTAAACTTTCTTTTAAAGACATCCTGATAAAATTTTATTAATTTTCTACTAGATATTATTGCTTAGAATTGAAAATAAATAAAGTTCGATGAATCGTTTTAAAATTAGCAAAAATATTTTAAATAAAATTTATAGAAACTATTAATTAACAAAAATAAAATAAACATTTCATTAAAAGACTTTTAAATTTTTTAAAATAAACTTTAAATTTTTAATTATATCATAATAGTATTAGATATTTAAGATAAATCCTTATTTTTCATGACTTAGAACAAAATTTTACTAAATAGCACATGAGCAAATAGTATGTTACGATGGTATAATGAAACATTTCTACGCTATTTAATAACACATATAAAAATATATTTTACATATTAAATGGGACTTAAATTAAATTCTGATTTATTAAAATATTATTGAATAAAGGTTTTTAGCTGTCACTTTTCATAACTGTTATCTTAATACGTAATAAACGAGTTCAGTTTCTTTTTATATTAAGCAAAAATATTGAAATCAGTCTTGCATTTGAAGACTATAATTGTTATTGAATTTAATTTTATCAGAGAAGTAAGAATAAGTTAAGGGACCGTGGCTTAAACACAATCAGACTTTTCATTAATTTTTGAAAATTTTTTAACATGTAATTGTATTACATACAAAAATATTTTTTATCGGATCTTAGGTTTTAATACTTTAGGTTTTTAATTGACTATTGGTTTTATATCTTATGATATCTTTTATAACTTTACATTAATACGGCATTTCGTTGCATAATCACTATTTTTAGTTACAATAAGATGAGTATTTAAATTGAATCGTACGTTTTAACTTAAGTCGTGCAACTAGACTCATCAATACAGCTGTATAGTTTGATCCTGTTGTACATACTGTGAGAAGATCGAAGGACTACAAAGTATATATTAACCATATATCAATTCCGTCACGTTAGAGAAACGTGTAATACACAAGTTGAAAGATGTCGCGAACTGTTTGATACATAAGTCTTTACAATGTGGCTATTAATTATGTTAAATGTTGTTCAATAACTGAAATAACTGAATTAGAACAAAAGCATTTTATCCATTAACTATTTAATGGATAAATTGCTGTTTCTTTTTTCGTAAATCTATTTAATAATACTGTCACATAGAAAGAATTTACATCACGAAAAATAATTATTCTTGATAAGAACAATTATATTCGAAATCATAATTATTATTATTAAGAGTCATTATATTCGTAGTTTAAAATAATGATCTTAGTTTCCATACATTATAATAGGTTATACATAAAGCTTATAGATAAGTTAGAAAGTTTACAAAATTTTAAAAAAATATTTTAGTTTATAAGAAAAAGAAAATGAAAAGAATCTAGAAAAATTTCAATAATATTTGCATCACCTAGATTTCAAAGTTAATTAAAAGAATTAATAACAATTATAGCATCTATAAGGTAATTAACTTATTACATATGTTACATATTAAAACTATTATGTATATTACTCTAAATTTCTTACACATTACAAACAAAATATATTTGTAATAAATTTTTTTTCAAGTTATTGAAGTAACCAAAACTATATTTAAAAATTCTTTTAAAAACATTTGTGGTTATCAAGTTATTTGTTACGTACAATCTTTTTCTTTGTATTGAAACGTTTAAAAATTTCGAGTAGACACATATTAATATTAAAATTATGAAAAGATTAATTTAAATATTTTACATACAGATAATTTCATTAAGTTAATTGCAAGTATTATTTTTAATTGAATCATACTAAAAGGTTTATTTATAAATTTTATAACTGGTGTAGTAGGCTACTGTTAAGTTTTAAATCTCTACAAATGATCTGTTTACATTTGTCAGCTCGTTTATGTATGATTTTCGGTATAGATAAATTCATATTAAAAACTATAAAATAACTTTTTGTATTTTTAAGAAATTATGTGCAAACAATGAAAAAGAAGATGAATAAATAATTATATTATGTGATATACCTGAGCTAACTTTAATTATTTATTAATAAATTATTGTTGTGGCAATATAAGTTTTATCAAAACATGATTAAAAAATTTAAATACTCATGTTTTATTTCTATATGATTCATAACATGGAATATTAAAATGTAATTTAATTTCGTCAATTTCAATTTGAAATGGTTTTCAATATATAATTGTTACATAATTAAACTAAGCATTTTATTACACAACTTTTAAACTGTCTTTTCACTCAATAAAACTATAGTTAAATGTAAAAATCTATTAGGAAATTATGTATATATTATCAGTACATGTTATATTGACAATTAGAATATTTTAACTTCCAATTTCATTGGTTAATGGATTTGAAGATGTCAATACTACCAACTTAATGGAAAATATCGTTAATAAAAGATATCTTGAAAATCTTAAAATATTAAAATAATATATAATTATAAGATATCTTAAATTATTTAAAATGTTATTAGTAAAGGTATTTTATTAGAATTGACATTGAAAAATTGAACTTGAAAAATTGGCGACTTTCTTATATTAATAATTTGATTAAATTACTTTATTAAATCATTATTTATTACAATATTATGTTATTAAAAACAAAATTTTGAATTACTTATAAGTATTTTCAATTATCCTTCGATAAATATGTTAATATTTCATTACTTTAATATTAAATTGAATACTACGAACTTATATGTAAATATGTAAAATAAATAAATAAAAGAAAATTTTAGGTGCAATTCTTAAAATAATAAAACAATAAGTAATAATGTTCAAATATATTCTGTAAAAACATAAGTTAATCTATAAAATTTGTAATTCGTGGTCGTATCATCAAAATAGATATTTCATGTTATCAGTTGCAAACCTAAAATTTTTGTGTCATCATGTCCACTGCATCATTACAAAAAAATATAGAAACATGAAATCTTAATCTGGTGAATAAGTTAAATAAAAAAAATACTGATGTGATGATTGGTTTAGATGTTTAGTTTTATAACTGCGGCATTCCAGCACGAATTATCTTGATGCAGGAACAGGTTTTGAAATACGTCATATCATATAGTAGACAGGTAATAGTGTACTCCTAAGAAATAGAAATTTTTTGTCGTTCAATATGCAGTGCAAATACAAAAGACTTCGCATAAGATAGATGCACCCATTTTCTTCTCAGCAATCCTATTAGGAATAAACTACGCAGTAAAAGTTTTCTCTAGATCATACTGATAAATCGAAGATTCATTTTTCAACATAAAAATATAACCAGATTCGTACATTTACTGTTCTTTATACAATTGTCAATAAATGTAGGATCCATCGGTATACAACGCTTTGAAAATTGTAAAAAGATAAGCATGGAGTATGATTCACAAACTCTTTGTGTATTACTTAGCATTTTTTAAATATTGTTAATAATAAAGGTAATATAGTATTTGCTAAAACAACTTCTGATTTAGCCTGTATAAAAATTTTATAATACAAAATATGATAATATGAAATAAACACGATATCAAGAATTTTACTGAACCGATATTATTTTTCCCGGTTCAAATAAAAATTGGTATATTTTTGCTAAAAATATGTCGATAATTACAAATAAATCATTAATATTGTACTTTAGATTATATTAAGGATTTTGCGCTTTATTACATTTTTTAAAATTACTTAATAATCTAATAATTTGTGGTTGTCCTACTACACATAAGAATATTATAATTTTTTTATAATAATAAGTAAGCATATTCATGTGTTTTCAAATTAAATAGTAGTGAGGCATAAAATAATCTAGAATGTAAGATATTCTATGAAGTTAATTCGTGAAGTTAAAAATATCTAATTGGCACGTGTAGTGACGAATTAATAGTTTGTGATAGATAAAACTAGTTTTTGCAAAAACTTTAATCTTAGAATGTACTTATAAGAAAAACAGTAATATATTACAATACAGTACATTTAAAAAAAATACTATTTTACATTTAATGTATATTGTAACAAAATAAATATTTGTTCTATAATTTTTTCTCTTTTAAAACTGAGTCAATTTTAACAGTTTAAAAATATTTATAAAATTCTGTGACTTTTAGATGGAATTAAATATTGAAAATGTATTCATTCAAATTTTACAAAACTTGTTCAAAATCAAAAAGTTCATTGAGCCTGAAAATCTTTTCTTTACCTTAGAAGTAATGGCAAAGATCTTAAACTTCAATTCTTAGCTATGAGACCGCTGAAGCAGTATTTTTAAAAAATAAGAAATAAATAAGAAAAAACATGCACCAAAAATTTACATAAATTTAAAACAAAGAAAACTGATGTCGATGATTCGTAAGCTTTTAATGATGGAAAAGGAAGTTTGAACGAGAAAACTCGATGAAAAATATCTTTCTCCATCTTACATTTCCATCACTGTAACTCACATTTCGTTGACTCGAATTTAAGCAAATCATTCTCTGCCTTTAATTATAAAAATATATAACGGAAAAAATAATATTGCTAAATAACTATCGTCGCCTTTGTAACCAGCTCCTTGTTTCATAACTTTGGCCTTTGGCGTACCAATGATCCTCAACACTCCTTGTGCACTTATCAATCTTGATCCCTTTTTTCCCTCACTTTCTTATTTTTATTCTTATTCTCATCTTCAATGCCATTCTTATAAATTCTGACTTGCCCGAACTGCCGAAAGCCAACCATTTGGATCGAAGGAGGTAAGCGAAGGACGACTTGACAAAGACATTCAAAAAAGACAACGCCCTTACTTATGTACGTCGCGGTGGTAAAGATGAGAGCTGTATAAAAAGAAAGCTGTATGAAAAAAAAAGAAAGTGAGAGAGAGACAGAAATGTGTACTCATATATTCCAGTACACAACATATATATGTATATTATATACCCATGGTGAGAGTTATCCGAGGAGAAGAAGATGATGTAGATGAGAGGGGAACCTATGAGAAAGACGACAGTCGACTTTTTCTCTTTATCTTTCTCAGGGGGTTGTAGATGTATGTATAAGTACAAGAAAGCACGGGTCGATTAAAAGTAGCGAGGGTGTTTCTCCTCTTGTTACTGAGAAGAGGTGCGGAGAAAGAAAGGATACACAGCCCTACGCGAGATAAGGAGATGGTTTGTGAAGAAAGAGAGAAAGAAAGAGGGAGATAGAGAGTGAAAGATGCACGTATATACAGATATATGGATTATATGTGTACATCGCGAATATACATTTCCGTAAGAAAGAATGAGAGATAAAGGAAGAAAGAGCTAGAGTGAGTGAGTAAGTGAGACAAAAACAGTCAGGGAGACGAGGAAAAGCAGAAGAAATGGTATTGTGGGGGTAGAGCGTGATAACGAATAAAGTGCAAGAAAGGGATGTAATGAAGCTTGAACGAATAAGAGGAGAAAAGAGAGAGAGAAAAGGAGGGAGAATGAGAAAATGAAAAGTAGGTGTGAGTGAATGAGTGAGAATACCAAACTCGGAAAAGTATTGTATACGTATGTGCTATTTGTACTTTAACTCGGAGAGATAAAATACATTTAAACGACAACTTCTTATAAAAAAAACTAATCTTTTGCATAAAAATTCATCCAATGGTTGCTATTATTTATTCGTTTATAATAAAAATGTATTAATTAATAATGACAGTTTAATTTACTTAATGCAAAAACTTTTCAATCAAAGGATGTAATTAATATGTAAAATATTACAATATTATATTATATGATCCAACTTTATAACTAAAAGCTTATCTAATCAAATAAAAATTCAAGGCTTTTAATATAATAAGTACAATTTAATTATTATATGAAATACATAAAAGAAATAAAGGATTTAAATAAAAGTAATTCTTCTTTTATTCAAACTTGAATCATTAAAGTTTGAAAACACATTTGCTTAGCTTTAATTGCGTCAATGGTGCTTTACAATAAAACTCCTAATATAAATGTCAGATTCGCAAAGACGTATCGGGAAATTCGTGTGAGTAGTCGCGAACCTTTTGCTTTCGCAGGGCTGTGAATGTAGATACAGAACTCAAGAATCTCAATCTTTATTTGGATTTTAGTAAGTAAAAGGGTTGAAGGAGGACTATACCTGAGTGCTATCGGATTCTCCGAGACTTCGTGCACGCTTGCAAGACTTCGAAAACTCCATCGAGGAACTCTTTACCTCCCTTAAACGGAACGTTTTCTCTATCCCTATCGAGAAAGGGTGAATTTTTAAAAGAGCACGTTAGCTCCCAAAAAGCTAAGCCTTTCAAGGTTTCTTTCCTCTGCGGTTCATTCTTGAACACAGGATCAACGACTTAAGGACCAAATAAAATAAAAAAATCTACTAAAGAAAAACTGCACAAAGTATGTCTCTTTTTATTTCTGTTTGATGTCAATAAATTATTAATGGAATATGAATTTTTATTAAAATCTTTGAAGTTTGAATTGTCATTGTAATCTGATTTATGCTTTTGAAGTTCATATGTTAAGGCAATATTTCACAGAGAAGTACGATTTGCAAGAAAACATGATTTTTGTTTATGTCTGAAGATGTTTATAATGTAACTTTTATTGATTTCCGTTAGAAAAGTACATCACTTACGGTAACTGAAAATATTACATTATTGCTTAAAAGTGAAAATATAAAAAAAGACTATATTAGATTTTTATGACCTGTAAGTATTTATGAATTGTTGGTTAATTATTAAAATATACTTAGTCTATTAATTAAGAAATTATTTTATAAATCTCAAAAAATTATTATTCAATATTTTTGTTATTAAATGTGAACCATTTTAAGTGAATTATTCATTTGAATTAAATTATAATAAAATCATGATTAGCGAAATTAAAAAACTAATTTACTTTCAGTAAGAACAATATTGATTACAAAAGTATTGTTATCTGTAATATCAGTAATAATTACTGTATTGAAAATACCTTATTAAATATGATCGATAATAAACAATCTGCTTTAAAAAATTATTATTTATTTGCCAAATAATTACATATTTCCTACTATTACTAAATGAATATTATTGCTTTTAAATTCAATATGTAATTTATGCAACAATGACTTATAACTATTATTTAATTTAATTATTAATATAAATAAAATTATTATGACTATCACGTCCATTTATTTAGCAATTATTTTGTTTTATATAATAAATTAAAAGCATTGCAATTTTTTTCAAATTATTTGAGAAAATAAAATTTGCGACTAATGTTTGGCTCTCGCAATGTTTACAACAACCACGTAAATTGAATACAAGTAAATTATTTTTTAATACTATAAATGTATGATGTCTTTTGAATTACCTTAAGATAATGAACTTTATTCCGATCACAATATTTCAGATCTTACTCTTTGTTCATTTACTATATTCAAAAAATTACGTAAATTTGTAGAATATCACTACATACTTGAATAGCCCAAGTAGATGTTATAAAACAAAAAATTGTAGTAAACATAAATTATAGTATAACATAAATGATATAAAATTCAATTTAAATCATAAAATTATATAAATTAGGATGAATATATATTTTATTAACAACATCATAGAATTATTTTTGGTATAATTATAAATTTTTCATTAAAAATTTATCATATTCCATTTATTTATTTATTAAATTTAATCTTTTTAAATTATAATAAATAGTTTATAAGTAATATATATTGAATTTAAAACATAGTATAAAATATTTAGACATATTTTACTTTTTTGAACGAAAACTCTTTATGAATATAAAATAATAAAATATTGATACGGCGCTGTTCTTAAGCGATTTAATAAAATCGTCTCATAAAAAATGAAATTATATATCATTGAACATAAAAAAGTGTACTACGTATTAGTGTATTACGTAAAATATTAAAATGTTATAACATAGTTTATTAATTTTGTAACACTTGATTGAGTGATAAGATATAGAATGATATAACTTTTCACAAAACTAATAAACAGATGCTTACATAATAATAAAAAGAGAAATAAAATTGAATGATTAGAAATTTTTAATTTGAAAATGATATTGAAATATAGCCAAAATAATAAGAATGAAGAATAATAATTCGATTGCTTTAAATATTTTTGAAGTTCATTTTTATATCGATTACAATACAATTCACAATCAATACAGAAGCATACGCCTGGAAATTGTTCCACGACAATCGATAGAATAATAATTGACTACACAGTGAAGAATTTAAACCCATACCTATTTCCATTATCGTTCAATAAGAATACCATTAAATTTTCTGCTCTTTTTCTTAATCGAAAACCCTCGGCCGACTAAACAAGTTAAATGCACGCGTTGAAGAAATGCGTGTAAATAATGCCTGAGCTACATCCCACCTCTCCACTACTACGAATATAAAACAATCTCGATTGGGATCCATCAGTGGCAGGTGAATCGAGCGACTAGAAAACCAAAAGGAGCCGCGAAGTCGGAAGGGGATGAGAAGTCGTTAGGACACGCGATATAACACGCTGGAGCGAGCAAATCAATTTTGTTAGCGCTACCGCAGGTTTTCGTGTGCTACACGCGGTTACTTGTACGAGCGCAAGTATCGCATACGCAGAGAAAAGCAAACGTCGCGCGTTAAATCTTCAAATAAGAAGAACTAACTATCCGTTCGTCCTCGCTTCTGGGATTAAACTTTAATTTAACGCATCAGAACTCGTGCAGGGCTCTGCCCTTGTATAGACTCACTCGCTCTCTTCCTGGATTCTTTACCTTCGCGACTCGTTTTCTTGGACAAGAAAGGGAATGATGACGACCTCGAAGACCAAGTCAAATCATCCCCGAAAAGCAATGTTGTTAATCGTCGAGAATCTCAGCGGATGGATAAAGTGTTTTATACGGCAGAACTAGAACACCTGCCGATGTGAGTGAGATAGAAAAGCACCTGTCGAGGTGTGCGTCTTCAACTAGCAAGTCAATTGGCTCGGAAATAAAAGTTAATGACGCTGATGTTGGAAGTGGAAAGGTGAGTATTTTGTCATTTTCCCTCCGCAGCTCGTCGCTTTACCATGAATAAGTCACGAACATATACGTAGTTTAAATGGATTTTTTCTGCTTACGTTACATTATGTCATTTAGTCTGTAAATTTCGATGCCATTAGGAAACTAAAACTAATAAAAGACAAATTCGTTAAATACATGAAAACAAATACATTTATTTATTTATTTGTTAGTTTCAAGCAACGAATACCGACAATATACAGTATAAGTGAATACTGCATCAAGAAACCGATTTTCCGGTAGAGTCATCATAAGTTTTTCATCACTACTTGCGGTATTTCATCTATGAAAAAGATCGAAGTATTATTGATATCTTGACCACACATATACGTATACGTGCATTTATCGTACGGAAGTCAATCGACTGACGGACACCGAAGAGGTTAATAGACCGCTCTTCTCTGTTCGGACATGAAGGTACTAAAGGTAACAAGAGTATGCGCATTTATACGTACAAATCAAAGATCGAATCACCAGACGGTCCATGAAACGCGATGGCGGCGTCAGGATCTTAAGGATCTAGAAACGCGTACTCGGACTCTCCACCTTGGCGGTGGATGTATATAGGGGTCAGTACGTGCCTACGTAGCATGACTTGGTATACGAAGGACAGGAGCGAATTGGCAGCTCGGAGTAGGAATTCTCTTGGTGGATTCGAAACGTACTTCAAGCAAATTATGTTGGTAGAGAAGCGACAGGAAGACGGACTCGGACGAAAAAGTCAAACTAAAAATTTCTCCGCACTTTGCGTATTATTTTTATCTAATATTAGTAATACCATTGAGATTGTATTTATCATAATTCCGTAACAGTTTCCAATAAATTAATTCACGCATCTTGGCTAAGTACAGTGTTTAATCTCATGTGGTGGACAAAATCCAAGCGAAATTACCATAGTGAGTTTTTGTACGTTTAATATGAGATAAAGCCTTTTCGTGCGAAGTTAATTCAACGAAAACAATCAAAGTTAGAGGTATTTTTTGAGCACTCCGTAAGAATGATTACAATACGTTATGACAAATAAAATGTCAATAATAATAATTCGCAATGACGCGCATTCTCAAACTGATAAAATACGTTAATCGTCTCATCGATCCTGAAGAGACGAAGACAGCGAAGACATACAACCAGCAATCGCTCGTTTGCTTGCTTGTCAAATCATTAATTAAGATTAAGTCGGCGAATTAAATAAGTCTTAAACCTTCCCTAGAGGAGCCTGATTTATTTAGCCTCGTAATTGTCGATCCTTCTTGTACGATGCCTTTTCGCGCGTGATTGGTCAAGTTATATACACTCGTACATCGTAATATCCTACGTCTTTTACTTACCAGAAAGGGATGAGATGGAAAGGAACGAGGGAGAATAATATGAAGAAGACAGAAAAAGACAAATTTCGAGGAGGCGGACGTAGCCGCGTCCCGATAGCAATACATATTATCAGGTGGACAACGATCGTTAGCGAGTTTCTCGCTTGGTCATCGTCATTCTCCCTGAACCTTTTCTCCTTTTCGTTCTCGAGCACTGCCGCGATGTCCGATTACACGCGCATTTACACGCGCGCGACCCGAGCGCTGACTCGCATGTGTGAGTACGCGCATAAGAGTGCATCGCAGCGTCTGCCGAGCGGCTTTGTACGACACAACTTGAATCAAGATCAAAGAAGTAAAGCATACCGCATCCGCGCTCGTGAGATTAACCTGTGGAAACACAGGTACGTAACGCCTTCGATCGCGCGGCCCTCATTGTTCCCATTAGCGATCGATCCCGATTACGAATACAAGTCGGAGAGTTGCACGCTGTGTATTATTGCATGTGCACGCGTTGCGAAATGAAAAGCAAAAATAAAAAGTCAGACTTGGCTCGGCTTCCTTTTCTTACCCCTGGTCATCGTGTGAGCACCGTCGATTCTATGTATAACTGAAAAATCATAGATTTATATATTTAGATGACTTATCTATGCGGCTTAAACTAGTTTTATAAGGAAGTTTACATATTTGATTACTTTTAATCCATAATAATGATTTCTTTCCTTTCTATTTAAATCCTTCAGTAATGCCTCTTTAAGTGTTTTCATAAATTCTTTTAGCTGGTACAATTCCGTTTACGAAGGTAAATCCACTACAAGGATATTTCCTCTTTAAATTATTCGAAAAATCATAAAATTCTATTTTCCGTTTCTTTTTCACTGACAATGAAAAATATGTATGTTTGACACAAATTAAATAATGAGCTAATATCGCTTACAAATATATAGTGATTAGTTCATTGCAAAAATCTATTTATATTTAATTTTAAAAAGATTTAATAAACCTTCGGTTTAAAATGAAAAATAAATATTATTCTAAATTTGTAAACATTTTAGGTTTAATAATTTTTTAAAATATCACATTAAAAAGATATATGGTTTGTAATTTAACAGTAAAAGGAAATTTTTACTTTATTGAAAAATAATATATAGTAAATTCATTAAAATAACACAAAAAATATAATTACCATAATTCTTTAATTTACATAACAAGCGGAATATTATTCGAACAATAAAACGATACCATGAAAAAAAAAATAAAGTAGTTAAATAAAGTAGTTAAAATAAATCTTAAATAGTATTTTAAGATTTTCTTAGGTATACAAATAGGATTATTTGAACTTTATTGTTTTCATAATTATAAACTTATTTTATTTTATTTTTTTCAACTTTCATGAACTATTTTTTATTTCGTATATATATTTTTGTTGTAATTTTGTAATAAAAGAAAATTCGTATATCACTATATACATTTCAAATGTTTTTGAAACAAAAATTTCAGATAAAAAATAAAAAAAAATAAGTATATATACGTCATAATCACAAAAGCACTTTTATGTGTGTGTAAGCACGTAAGTGCTTATGCGCACTGATATTTGTATAAAATATGTACGCACAATGAACAAATTAAATGTACATCAAATACAATATATCGAAATATATCTGCCTAAATTAAATCTTCATATATTTTATATTTATCTCTGTTTATGAAATACTAAAGATATTAATCATATATGCTACATAGTTGTTTTAATTATTTTATAATACGTAAAATTTGAATCTATACATTTATTTTACAATAAAACTTCATTTGATTTAAAAAAGATTGACTCATTATCTAAGTATTTTATCAAATTTGAAAAGTACTATTACGCAAAGGTCTTTCATAATGAAACTCTATCTAATCGACTTTGCTCGTTACCTATGTTTAAAAAGAGATTAACAAGCTGTTTACCAAAGCGCAAAGGTTTCTGAAATTCCCACAAATATCAGTACGGCTCTTTTTATATCTCTCATCGTGCATGAATCTCCAACCCAATAAAATTATTTTCAGGTAAACAAAGAAAGAGAAACCGGTGATCAAGAGTTGTATCAGTGGCTTATACATACTAGCGCGACTTGCCTCAACACTCGCGTTTCATTACGTACATGCATATTCTATATAAGAGAAGTGAACTACCGTTTTAGTTTTTCTGATGGCGCGTGAAAAGGTTCCGACCGATAAAATGGAATAAAAAGGAAAAGGGATCCGCCCGTGTCGCACCTTCCCACACTCGGCTCGCACGAGCTCACATTAATGCCGCAGAGTCAAGATCCACCGCAACTGAAATGCAAGACTGATGCGTGTCCGAAAGAGCCGTCGCTTCCATGTGTTCGCGGATGTCTCATCCTCCACATCCACCTCTTTACCCTTGCGGCCAATCATTCGGGATCGTCCGATACCCTCTTTCACACCCCATTATCCGTGCTTCAACTTTTTTCTAGCCCACCGCCTCTCTTAACATTCGCATCCTTTATAGTATACATGCCGGAGATTCGCGATAAACTTCGAGGATCTTTATCTACTTTTATGACGTTTTTTTCAGGGAGAGAAGATCGACTTCCAACTTGAGAAGATTTCTTATTTCTCAAAGGGGGAATGGAAATTCAGTCGCTTGATAATAACGTTTTTCTACGTTAACTCATACGATCCTACGTGAGAAAATCATCAAATGCTCATTTGCTTTTCTTTTTTTTTGCGTTCCTGTACATTTTAGCGGAAGCACTTACTATTCTATTTTTGAAACTGATCAATTTAAAGAATTTAAAAGAAAAATGCTAACGCTATTTAAGTCTTATAATTATTTACTACGGAAAATTATATTAATCTCCGACACATAAATTTTGATCAATAACTTGATGAAAACAAGATTGTTAAAAGATATCTATTCTTATGATTAATTTATCATAAACAGGATTTACAAAATTAAATAATTTTCTGTGATACCTTTTTTAATAAATTTCATTTAAAATATTTTATTCAAATACTTGATCGACATAATCTCAACATAATCGATCATCTAGTCGTTGTTTATTATTATCGAAGCTATTATAATGTATCACTTAAAAAACATTGTATTCACTTATATTTTCTTCTGAAAACATTAAAATTGTTTTTGTAACTTTAATTGCAAAATTCCATAAAGAACAGAATGAAAAACGTATTTCATTTTTCCTTAGAAAATCGCAGTAGCCCACCCCGTAGGTACAACCGTTATGTACGTGCATTGCCTTTTATTTTCATTTTCGTATTCTTCGGAAAAGATACCTATTTAGACAAGATCCCCAACCATTGCATCTTGAACCACCTGTGCAAATTAAAAAGATTCTACCTTTTTCACTTTCCGTACTTGTACTTCTCATATATTTTCCTCTCCGTATAAAGGTATAAACGTATAACATATAAACGCAAGTATAAGCGCATCGAAGAAGCCACGATGGGCGAAGAAGTCGAGGAACTACCTTCCGCTCTCCTAACCCTTTGATCTTCTTTCTCTCCCGTAAGTACTAGCTGGACTCTGTGGGAAAGCATCGTTTTCTCACTCATTCTCTTACTCTCTTTACGTCTCTTTCAAAAACAGATTTTCTACTACTATTACTCTCACAGAGATCCCAACCTATGAATAACTTGTCCGTGTGTCGATCGATGTGTACTTTAAGCCTTTCCTTTGCTTATTCTATGCAATCGCTACTACTTTTTCTCATCTCGCTTTTTATAAAATCTTTCGCAAATTATGCTTGTAAGAGAAAGAGGGTTGGATAGACAGTTAGATAGAGGCAGTGAGAGACAGTGAGAGAGAGAGAGAGAGAGTAAATGAATGAACGAGTGAAAACGAAGGAGCAAGGCGGCGAATTTTCTCATATTCGTATTAAGAAGTTCGCCAGAGCTGGCCACTAATTATCGCGAGAGACCTATGCAGGATTAATTATCGAGAGAAAGAGCAACTTCGACCATCGCACTGCCGCAGATTTTTCACCACAGAAACTGTGCGTTGGTTTCGTCGCTTTTCAACTACCCCCTGATACTTAGGGCAGTCATCTTCCCACGGGGTATATACCGCTAGGAAAAATTGTATATAAAAGATCTTTGGTGTTAGTACAGGCAAATTTTCTTCCTGGAGACTTTTCGGGCTTCTGTATACTATTCTCACTTTTATTCTTTTCCCTGTTTTTCTTCGTTTCTTTTAGTCTTTTTTAATCCATTTCTCCTGTTTTTCTTCTGTCCATTCGTGATTCTTTCACTTTTGAAGAATAAAATCTTTCGGTATTGGATCGTTCTTGCAACAACTCCTCTTCTCAAGATTTTTCCTTTAACTTCTTTCTTTGTTTGAAACTTTCGCCCCGTGCGGGTCAATTATATTTGTTTGCGATTCAATAATTTAACATTTCTTCCTGTAACCGAGCTTTCTTTTTTTCTTATCTTTCTCACTCTCTCGATCTTTCAAATTAAAGCAATGCGAACACACGGATGACTTGCTTACGAAACGCCCACCTTTATATTGTTAATTGGTACGACTGAATAATTTTGTTCGTCATTAATAGAAATGAATACCTTAGCTCAATAAATTTGCGAATTCGATAATTTACTTCTTGAGAATCAACTGAATAATTCTTTTACTTTGGTACATTTCTGGAATAATTATACAAATTTAATCTATTGATTGCATCTAAAATATTTTATTTATTTCATGAAATTACCGTATCCTGGGTTTCCTTAATAATTATAATATAATCTAATTTAAAATAAATAAATAATTTGCTATATGTGATTATGTTAATTATAAAATAAATTTCGAGTAAGGATATACAAAGTAATAAGTGAATTCATTTCACTTGTAAATTCACTGTAAATTTCACTATAAATCAATTGCTGAATAAGAATAATTTGATATATTATTTTGAATAACAATATTAACATTTATCTTATATATTATATAAGATCAAGTTATAAGTCGAATTTCAATAAATATTTCTATTAAATACCGTATGTTGTATTGCATATATATTGCACATATATATATATATGCTAAAAAATTCAACATTTTCTTTACTAATGTCTTACTACTTTTTAATAAAAATCAATCCTCAGATTAAAGTATAATCACAGATAATAAAAATTTTAATTTAAAACATTTTTAATTAAATTGATGAATTTATTTAGTATTTCCCAGTATAATAATATGAAAATAATATGTATTATTTTATAATTATTCAACCTTGTTAAATAATGTATCTTCAAAAATTTAGTAAAAGTTCTTTTATTTTTAATATACAGCCTTACGTTTATTTCAGAAATTTATATTTTACAAATCATAATAGATTTTCTTAAGTAGACTAGCTAAATGGATCATTAAATTGTAGGATATAAATAAAATTAAAAAATTTTTTATTTGCCACTTTAAACATACAAGAAAATATTTTTAATTTATTACATTGGTAATAAGTACGAATATGTGAATTAAAAATTAAGTCCTAAGAGAAAAAAAATGATTTTATATTCATCAACAGTAGTTTCAATAGCCACTATGAGTATAAAATATTTTCTATTTTTGTCTAATAATATGGTATACTGTTTTACTTCGTAATTTCAATTTTACAAAATGCATTTTAATTAATTTGAGTACGAGTAAAATAAATTGCTTTCGGCCAAATTTCATTTATTTCATATTCAGAAGTTTATTATTTTTTCAATACATTTACGTAAATAATTTTTGTAAAAATAATGCTACCTGAGTAATATAAAAAATAGTGATAACTAATCGAAAATTAAGATTGAGTTTGGTTCAAGTATCAGATAACTCCAATCATAGACTTTTTCAGGTTGTGCAAATGGCATTTATGTTACATTTCATTTTAGATAGAATGTGATCTGAAAGTAAGATTTTCCGTCCATAATAATAATACTTATTATTATTAGATATTAAGATAAGTCATTACATTCGAATAAAATGCTTGCAAAAATCCAACCTTGTTTAATCAATTGTTTAATCAGCAATTACTCTTGAATATCGTTAGTCCATCGCGGATATCAGAGAAGTATTTATAGTTATCTTTTCGAAATGTGCTCGATAAAACTTATACGTCCTGTCGAGAAAATGTAAGAGCTGAAATAATGATCTGCTCCAAATAAGCATAATAAAAAATTTACTGTTGTCTAGTTTGTACTTATCAAAGCATTTCCTATGATCTAAAACAGCATCTGCACTTCCTCGCACAGATACAAATAAACTTCCCAGTCCTTTCGTAAATATTAGCCTCTCAATTTTCTAGTTCCTTCATCTATTCCCCCATGTCCGTTATATATTTTTTGCGAGCCCTCAACTACCTCCGGCTCATTCGATTCATTTAGGCTTTGTTCGTTGGTCCTTATCTCTTTCTCTTTAAATCTGTAATAGAGCAGACGAGGAAAGCTCACACCTTTTCTCGTGAGCGAAGGAAACGAACGACCTCAATTTCCATGCAGGTTTACATTCTGTGGAAGCTAGGTACACGAGTGTCGATGACGACGCCTATGCTACTACCGTCATTGCCACTGACACCAACAGCGCCAGTGTACCTGAGAACGTTTGATAAAAAATTTCAGATAGAAATGGCTAAGAATCCACCTTCCTTTGGTATTTATTGGCTTCCCTCCTACTTTCTCTCTGAATTAGTATCTACTTGTTCCGCTCCGTCTTTATCCCACCGTGTCTGTTCCGCCTAAGTCTCGCCTAAGCTCCAATACCTTTGAATTAAATCGAACATGTGTATTGACATGTGCGTACGAAATTTTTTAAAAAATCCTTGCCTGATTCTTTGGTACCATTGTATATTTATAACTCCATTAATCATACTAAAATATTCATTAAGCCTAGGAGAAGAGTAAATTCGTGCTTCTCTCTTATTATATAGTGCAATTATGTAAACGTATATTGTAAAAGAACTCTGGAAAATAAACTAAGATAAAGAATATATAATTTGAGCTACTTCATCGCAGTATAAATAGAGAAAATACATTAAAATGAATATTAATATGAAAGTCACCTTGTAACATACTTGGATGGTCCTGGATAAAATCTTAATCAATGGAATACAAAATAGAGATTACATTTATGATACTGTATGTTTGGCATTCTTAAATTATTACTATATTATTATAAATAGCAGATGAATGAATATTTTCTAAAAGTCATTTTTTCTCTTCATTCAGCTCTATTCGAAGAGAACATTATAACTCACAAATTATTTATTATCATATTACAACTTTAATTATAAATAATATTTACAACCATCTCTCATCAAAAAAATATAATTTTAATTATTGGCTTTAACAATTTTTCATTTTTGTGATGCATTCATTAAAAGTGTGATATTAAAAAATAATATGTGCAGTTTGAATAACATAAAATATCATTAAAACGCTCTCAAACTCTCGAAGAATTAAACTTCATCTAGAAATAAGAAAATTTAACTGATAATATATCAATTTAAGCACAATTATTTTCTGCCACGTAGAAAAAAATCACATTCAGAATTAAATTAAGAAAATCGAGATAATTTTCGAATGATTAATGAAAATCGATTAATTAGCAATTTAGTGTGTATTGTTTTTAGTCAGCGTTATTATAATGTCGTATAACACGATCATTTTTAGGTGTAATGCATGTTTCCGTCATCGATAACTTCTCCACCGAAAATAGTTTTTCTCTCGTTCAGGGGACGTAATAAGAGTGCAATAGAAAAGACCAACATAAAAGAGAAAGTAAATACGTAAGAACCAAGGTCGATGCACGAAAAAATGAATTGAAAGGTCGGGATGAAAAAATCGAACGTCGCGAAGCGCCAGTTTGGTCCGTGTAATGCGATTTCTCGACTACAGGTGCATCCGTATTGTCTTTTCTCGTAGGTAGGCGGTACACGAAGGAGGCAGGAAATGAAAAATTTTCCTTGCGGGTCCCATTCTAATGGTCGACTATATCTACTCTGGCTTTTGCTCCTTACGCAAAAAACGACGAATAAAAGAGAGAAAGGCAATAACAAGAAAAAAGAGGAAGGAAGAGGAGGCAAAACGCATGTGAAGCGCGACCCGCGCCCTCTTTCATTCTTATTCTCTTTTTTTATTCGCATCCGAGAGCTGCGCTGCGCACAACACAAAGATCCCTCGTCCCTCGCGAGCTCGAGGAGCTGCTTCACGGAACAATGGGATGCTGCCGCTGCCGGTGGCCGTGCTCCATGAACGTCTTCGCTCGCGCTGCTGTAGCCCAACGGAACGAATAAAGAGAAAGAGAGGTGTAGATAGAAGGAAGGAACAATACGTGGCGGCACAGGTAAAGAATGGAGGAGGGAGGCACGAGAAGAGAACGTAAAAACGTAATCAAGAGCTATATGCGCTCGCTCACTTCTGCGAAGTCGACGGAAAATTGTTAATTCTCGGGATATCGGAGAATTGACGTGGAACATATGAGAGGCGCTCCAAGAATGTTGAAAAACTTGCTATGAAATGGGCGGAACAATTGCTTTTCTTAGTCTGATTTTTAGCCTCATATATTGGGCCTCAAGATGGAAACTGTTCAGAAAAATGCATGCTTATATTGTAACAATTAAAATTCAGAATTCATCTAATGTTTCACTTGAGTGGACCCAAGTATTTTGAAAATAATAACGCACTACCGAATCCTTGAAAGCTTAATTAAGTAATAAAAGGCATTGTAGACTCTTTTACAAAACTGTCCACTTTTACAAACTTTTTCATATTTTACATACATTTAAAATAATTATTTTTACATAATTATTTACGATACATTATACTTTCATCTATTTATTATAAAATAATAAAAAACATTCATCTGTATATGCATATGTTATACGTAATATACATATATGTATAGGTATATCAAAGTAAATTCTGAACCTTCCATATTTCGCTGTCTTTTTTTAGAAATTGTATTAAATATAACATTCGACCAGAATATTATGAAATGTATTAAATTGTAATATCGATGGCTTTTATCAAAATCGATTTTTCTTTAATGCAACTACTGCTTCATAAAAGATTATTTGTAATAATAATAATTAATAAACAGAATGATGAATTATTTACTGAACATTCATTTTGAATATAGTTCTTGTTATACTTAATAATCTATATACTTAGAACTATAAAATATTTTATAGTTCTAAATAAGCTAATTTTATTAAAAGAACTTTAAATTTTTAATTATTATACTGTTAAACATATATTTAATTTTTTTCAAATTATATTTACAAAATTCTATAACATTAATTAAACATCGTAATATTTTTGTATGTTATAGACATTTATTTTAATTGAGTAAAAACTTTTATGATATATAAAAATATTTATAGGTCATTGGACATAGTTGATATACCCAATCTCATTGAATCCAATAATTTCTTCCTTAATATATTCTGAATTTTTAATCGTACAGTATGATTATTTAAACATTATATGTAAAATATTACATAATATTTGAAATTTTCATTTATAAATATTATATTATTGTATGATAATTGTTTGAAAAAATTGATAAAATAAAGAAGACTGTGAGACGCAACACACTTTGCTTCTATTTGCGCCAACTCATTTGCACATAATTTAATAAAAAAATCAATCTTACTTGTCCGTATTCCTTTCTCAGATAAAAAAAAGTAAGGCTTAAATAACTTGTAAAACACGTTAAAAGAAGAAATAGCCCATCAGTAAGAAGAGATTCACCAGAGTCATCTAGTTGAGGCATTCACACTAAAAGCACGCGGCAGCTTCCTGTCTATCTTCGGAACTCCTGGGATCCTCCTCTCCTTCTATTAAATGCAGTATATGTGTTTGTGAACAAGTTCCCTTCCGATAAACGAAACAAAGTGGTGGACGACAAATGGCGAATGATCGCTGGAAGAGAAAAAAGGTCCAGTGGAAGAGTCAAAAAAACCAGCCATCGATGAGTATAGAGAGATCGTACAAAACAAAAAGGTCGGCGAGGAAGTAAAGATAAAAGCAGACAGAGACTACCTGCTTACTTTCTGACTGTTTGTCTGTCTGTCTGTCCTCTCTCTCTCTCTTATTCTATTTTACTCACTTTTTCTTTCTGTTAGCAGAGTGAAATTGTTATGACATAATTAGGACGATGTTACAGTCCTTGAGATTGAAAACTGCATCCCGCAACTGTCCTTATCGTTTCATTGCAGCTCGCTTCATTCATTGAACTTTAATATTCTTCGTGGAAGTGGAAAAGTGCAGCCAAAGTAAGGGCAGAGCTTTATTTTCGCCCTTTGTTTATTGTGCCTCTTGTTTTCTTTGCTTTCGCTTCCTTCCATATACTTATTTTTCTTATATTTTTTATACTTTATGATATGCTGTATAAGTCTTTACAGATTTTTTGAATGAACAACCGTGCAACATACTTCATTTTCTTTGCTATTTTTATCTTAACACCGTAAGTACCTTAAATGTTGAGAATCTTTCAATCATTGATCAAACTAAAGATCGCATGCATACAGTATTAATAAGACAATTATTATTAAACAAAATTTTATGTGAATAAGCGGTAGACAAAAATATCATTTAGTGCGTACTTATTAATTTTCAAATGTGTGGTAAATAAGTAGTGATTCTGATGATAAAATATAAATGGAATTCCTGATTTGAGTAAGGCTATTATACGTTCTTAATGTATAATTTAGAACGACAGATTTGATTTACTTTTAATGTAACTATGTATATATATACGTCTATATGTGTAAATATATTTAACATTATTCATCAGGTCAAACAATCAAACTGTTTCTTTTAATTTGAGTTATTAGTATTAAATATATTTTAATCTATCATTTTTTCTTTTCAATTGAAAAAACAAGAAATTAGTAACTGTTCAAACAGCATTCTGTTGGAAAGGATAATTAATACAGATCGATAAAATATTACTCAAAATGATTTTACAGTCTAATACATGTATATAAGAAGAAATATGAATATACGAGTATTAATATATATTAAAATATTTTATTTTAATTAGAAAAAGAATAATATTTTAGTGTTATTTACACTAACTAATAACTACTTTTGTATTTGAATTTTAAAAAATTATAATTAAGCGAAAATTTTTATTCTATAAATTATATGTTTAATTCAAACAATATATATTTTAAAAATCGTAATATTCTATTATACAACATATAATAGGCATTATAAATATAAATTATTTTATTTATATAAAATATCAATTATTTATAATGAGTAACTGCCATTACTATAGAAATGAAATTCATTAATCTTTATAAAATTTTTAAAATCTTTTATAAAATCCTTTATAAAATCTTAATCAAAAGCTTCAATAATACTTTTATGTCCCTTCAACTGAAAATAAATTGATTTAATGGTGTACTTCTTCTTTGATTTCATATAAACACTATATCTTATATAGTATAAGTTATGCTATTAAAATAAACTTTTATTTATGTTAAATTAACAATTTTAAATTAAAATTAAATGTTAAATTAGAATTAACAATATTTTTACATAAAATTTTACAATTATAATTACTTAGCTTAATATTACTTTTTTCAATATTTTTAATGAATAAGATTAACTGATGTTCGAGTATCCCTGATTGTTTGAAATTCTCAAATTCTTTTATCTATTACATGAATTTTAACAATGATTTTGTTTATTTTGCACGTTTTGCTGATATACATAGAAAAGTATGATAAAATTAAGGACATTTAATTATATATTAAACTATTTACAAATGTTTTTAATAAAAAATATATGTTTAAATTTGGATCATTCTCCAACTACAGATTTGTATTTGATGACAAAAGCGTTACGAAATTCAATTATACTATTTTCAAAGTTACCGATTTCCGTCTAACCGAAATAATTTTTAAAATAAGATTATAAGCTTTCTATGTACTAAAATATCAGAATTTAATAAATATTGATAAGATTTTTAATGGATCATTTAACATATATCCAAAAATATCCTGTTTAAAATTTTACTTTTATGCAAGTTATCAAATGATCAATAAATTAATAAAAACATATTTCTGAATTTAGAGAATTTGTTCTTAATTAAGGTATATATCAATGGGATATATCTCTGTAGCTGCAGTAAAAGAACATTTTTTCTTTTTTTGCTATAGATTATTTTTATTATCTTAATTAATGAAAACCTATTCGCTCAAATAGTAAGCGTGAAGTTTTCAGGTTCTTAGATTAATTTTATAGTTTGTTCTATTGAAATATAATAATTTAATGAGAATTTTATATTAGACATCTGTATTATGCATTTTAAAATACAATTTACACATTCTTATGCGGAGTAAGTACAACTCTAAATGCTGCCTATCAAAAACAGCTAAAATATTTATAAATATTGAAAATGTTTATATTTAAAAGCTCGAAAGTATCTGCATTTAATGTACAATGAAGGAACTGAAACAAGTTCGTTAATACAACAAGTATTACTCGTTTGGTGATAAATACTTTCTCATCAGTCAAATCGCACCCATATAAGCATAGCACTCACGCGCACTTGTTCTAAAAGCGTAGTGCCTGGCATTGAATCGTCCGCATCACGTAAGACCGGAAGTCAATAGCGATGCTACACTTTCTTGTCCTGTCACCTCGAACGTTCTCTTCCACCTCCTTCTGCTGCTTCTTTTTCCAACCCCACCTGACCTCGTGTCAATGACTCTTCACTTCCGGGATCGTCGAATCCACCTTCTTTTCGCGCGCTAAACTCGCTTTCAATCTACATAACCTCTCTATTATATCGCATGTGTTCTGTATCGCAAAATAACAGATACATCAAAGATTCTTTAATATTCAAATATTCTTGTATTCGATATATTTTGCACAGCATGCATAATTAGGTTTCATCAGAATATTCTACATAAGAACAGCTTTTAAATTTTTCAATTAGTTCAAGATAACATTGAAAAAAGTATGAAAATCTACCAAAAATAAGTATTAGTTAATAATTTTAAGCTTCATACTATAAAAATTATTATAAAAATATACACACACACAAATAAACAACAAACGATAAAAGTGTCATTCTTTTCAAATACGAATTGTTAATACTTCGTTATATTAATTATTAAAAGTAAATTTAAACTGATCCTACAACTCCGAAAAAATTAAAGAAATGAATGAATCGTAATTTAACAAAACTTAAATAAACAAAACTGAACAAAGCTTAAACAAACATTAAGCTTTTTTTAATTCCAAGTAAACTATTACTCGCTTCAAAGCTTCTTCCAAGATTTAGAAGCTGCTGATTACATTTTTATAATTAACGTCCTTTGATTCGAGGACTATCATAACATTTAACAAATTCTAAATCTTTTCTAATTTGTCACAAAACTTTTTCTAAAATCTGATGAAAATCCGTTCCTAAAAGATGCAGTAATATTTTTATAATTTAATAAGTTCAAATTCATATAATAATCAAAGTATACGTGTAACTGTGTAGTTATTAATTACAAATTTTCTATAAAATGCTGAAATACTTGAAATACTATAGAATAAAAATGAAGAGTATGTGATAATAAAAATGAATGCCGAAACAGTATGTGATCAGTACATGATTTTACCATTATAATTGCATGTTTTATAGTTGGTGTAAATCCAATTTTATATCTACTTACTCTTTACATAGCTTCATATACGTATTCGAAAACTAGTTTTATAGAAAGTTGAAAATTATAGTCTAATGATTTTACCGATCTTTTATTTTCACGCTATCTAAAAAAACAAAAAGAAAAGTAATGCGTCGAAAAACTATTTATATATATATTTAGAGTTAATTTAATTATAAGTACTGAATTCTCTACAGCGTAAATGAAAATTTATTATTTTGAAATAAAATGATTTCATTTATATACACATTCGTACAATATAAAATAAAATTGTAATTTTGATTCGACATATTTTTGTAAAATTTTTCTTAAAATATGATCTTAAATTATAAATGGCTAATTTCATAAAAAGATTTTGATCATCCTTGCTATCTCTTTTAAGAACTCGTGTATCACAGTACTAATTGTATTCTTAAAAATATGATTTTTACATACTTTTATTGATTAATTTCTTATGAAAATATTAATCATTCCTAAGTATCAATTAAGTGAACGATTATATTTTTTGGATCTTTCACATCATTTTCAACTTTCGACATTTCACTTAATCACATCTGTTTTTTCCTTGTTTAGTGATTTTGTAAATGTATATTTAAAATTTTCAAAATCTTTTTATACTAATAGATTTTTAAATGGATGGGTTACTGAAATTTGGTAGTATAAAATGTAATGATAGCATTCCGTACATCGTTCACATGATGTTCATTATGAAGCTAAGACATTACTGAAAAGCAGAACCATAATACGAACTTATTTCAGTATCTCATTAACTAATAAAACGTTCATTTTATACAACATCCTTCTTATACATACGAATAATATATATAAAGTTTATAAATGATATTAATTTTAGCTCGGCTGAACTGTTGTATTTCCGCATTTCCAAAGATAATACTACAAATATGAAGGAATTACTTTCATAAGAATCAGGTTAAATGAATTCGGTAGTTTAGTAAAAGAAAATATTGTTCATATAAAATGGGATTTTCTACATCATAAGTAATTTGATACACAAAACTCGGAAGTTCTTAATTTTACTCATGATTAAGCTAAATTGAACTTAAAACTAAATATTTACATCCGTTAAACATGGTAAGGATAGTAAGGTAATTGTATCGGACAAGATTGATCTAAATTAATGAATAAAAGGTTCTTTTCATTCAAGCAAAAAAAAATTTGTTTATATATAAGTGTGCAATACTAATAATAAGTGATAAAAAAATAATATACAATAATAATTATTATTATTGTAATCAGAAACTTTAAATGAAATAAATTATTTGATTAAAACTAATTTCAATTATATAGTTGTACTAACACTCTTCATCAAGTCTATGTTACAATTTAATGTCAAACATTTAATAAAACAGGCACTAAAAAATGTATATATTCAATCAGTTGCTCAAGAAACGCTTGAATTTAATATAATTATTTCCTTAAAAAATTAATCCAATAACGTAATTAAATTGTAATTATATCTTAAGAAATTAAAGAACATCAACATTTAATTTATGGTCGCATAATTGAATTTATTAAAATTTAAGTGCAAAAAAATTTCGTAAAAAAGTTTCAGAAAAGTAGAGGTTTGGTTAATTTCTTAATTTATATATATTTGTAATAATTTATAATCAAAATTAATGTTAAAAATTAATTTATTTTATTTGAAACAACATTTATAAATAACTTTAAATGGTAGATCATATTATTGACAGAATTCCCAGGACATAAGTCTTTAACTTTATGTTGAATATTGATCAGAAATACCGCAGATAAATATAAAATTATTATTACTCAACAATCATTTTGTGTTTTCTCCACCTCTTAGTTTTTTAATTGGATGTATTAATCTGAAATCAATGATTTCGTTCAAGCAGCATTTTATTTTTTTTACAGTATTTATTAATTTTGCAGACTTCACAAGCCATAAATTATAATTTATTTCAACTATTTGAAAATGCTAAATGGCTTCACTTTTTTATGAATCATAATTAAATAAAACAAAATTACTTTAATTTATTAATAACTTAAACCTCTTACCCATTGATTAAAATATAAATATTCTTATCCAAAAATTAAATTATAATATAACTAATAAAATAGTATCCATTAAACAGTATTAATGTATTATAAAATCTATATAAGTATAAATATAATATATAATTTATATATATATAAGTATATAAATATAAGATATAAATATATATATATATATTTTTTTTATATACATAAGTATAAAATCTATTCTAGTTTAACATTTTATTACTTTTAAAACTAAAAATTACGTGTAATCTAATGTAATTTGTAATTTTTTAACAATTATGACAACATAAAAAAGTATGAAAAAAACTTACTAAAATTTTATAGAAAAAATTACAGAATTTAGTCATTAGTTAGAATTTCAGTAATGTTGATATAGATATAAATATAATTTATACTTTATAAGTCATCTAATAATATTTTATTATAACTCTAGAAACTGTTTTAAAATAGGGTTTGACCATTGAATATTATAACTTTTTTAATGGATATGTTTTTGAATTTTCCCATAAACATTCAAACTTGTATGAATTAGATGTAGGTAATCATACGAAGAGGGACAAACTAAAAATCTTGACAGCCATAATAAAAATCAAATTTTATCATTTGTGTTCAGTTTCCAATCAACTGAACTAAATTGAAAAACCATAAAGGACGAGTCTACGTGTGAGAGCCTTGAAATATAAAACACTTACTCCCAGGATTTTGTAAAATTCAAGACTTAAGATAGGTCCCTTCGAAAATTGTCGTTGAATAGAGAGTGAGCGCGCACACCATCGTAGTACTTCTTATGCCTATTCTTCACTTCTTACCTCACCAGGATATTGCTTTTGCTCACGCTCGAGCGAAATGCGTATAACAGTGTATGTGTGGCTTAGCCCACTGTTTTTATGGTCCAGTAATGGACCCCTTAGCTTCCCTTGTGCTCATTGAAAATGATCGAAAGGTAGAATGAGAGACAGAGAGAGAGAGAGAGAGAGAGAGAAGAAGAAGAATAAAAGGGGAGAGAAAAGATGAGATCTTACCCATTGCAAACGTACAAACATCGCGTACACGGAACCAATAGTTACGCGCCCTACGAGATGCAGCGCGCGTGTAGTGGCAATTCTCGCATAACGAAGGTTATTGTTGATTCCACCAATGAATGTTGATGCGTCTGACCGAGAGTTTCTTCTTTTCTTCTTATGCTCGGGACAGTTTCCTGGTAGTACGAATCGGGGTCTAAAGAAAATAAGAAATTGGTCAAGAGACAGAGGAAAAAAATATTTCATTCGACTTTGCGATAATTGCAGACTCCCTACCGCACCATCAACATCGACGTCAAGGGGATAGGGTAACGTTTCATCCTTGGCTTCGTCGCTTTCCTTTTTTAGCTGTAAGGAGAGGGAAAACTAATGGAAAGTTCAATAGCGAGCAAAGAGAGATTGAAAGTAGATTCCTTTCTAAGAATGCAAGTTTCACGTGTATTTACGCCGTGAATGACTGACTGAACCCTTTTTTTCTACTTCATCTTCTACTGAGCTCTTGGAGTTGGATGAAAGTTGGGTAACCCCACAAATATTCAATTGCTCTGAAAAATGAGAGGTAGAACAACTCGATCCGTGAGTGAGACTTTTTCGCATCTCAAAAGAAGTTAATTTTTGCTTTGTGTTCTTACTTGGAAATGAATGTGACCCACTGTAAAATATAATTTACTCACACTTCGGAGTAACGATAATTTTTTTATAAATTTAACTATACGATTACGTTTGTAATAGTATTATCGCTCAAAAGTACCAAGCATATGTCATAAAAAGTACATGGTTTTAAATGCGAATTCGACGAACTAATGTTTCTGTGGCGTAGTATTTTAAATGGTAGAAGCTTTTAAACTACAGTCTACGGGAATATCACTCCATAATCTTTCATCGTTTCATCACTTAAGTAAAAGAGTAATACTTTGTCTTTTATTTGATTAAAAAATATCAGCAATAATATCAATCATCACTATCCTATGATCTCTTTTAATAAATAATATTTTAACTGGGGATTACTATTTAATTTAAAAAATGAAAATTCAAAACAAAAATGTTTTATTTTAAAAAAAATGAAAAAACATTTATTATTATGTATTACTTTGAAACATTCAAAATTTTTTAAATCAACGTTAACGAAAGTTGACGTTATCGTATTATATATTACAAGTACAACCGCAAACTATTTAATATTTATAATCTTTTTCAATCGACAACAGATTCTTTCAATTTTCTTCCACTTCTCCGATAATTTAAGAATACTGAGTATATTTTTTATAACCATTGGTACATGGTTTTTTATTCACGCTTCGCGCTTGCAAATCTCGAGTTTCTATAATTCGGCCAATGCGGAAATGCTGTATACACCAAATGCAAAGTGAATATGTAGGATTCTACATCTATGCATAAATTGCACAAGTTCACACATCTATTACTCCAGATTGAAGAAAGAAAGAGTAAAAAATGTGCAGTAGTAAAGTATGTTTGCTAGAGAGAAAGAGAGATAAATAGAGAGAGAGAAAGAGAGAGAAAAGCCAAGAAGTAGCAGGATGAGAGGCGATGAAAAGGAGAAAAGATTCAGCAAATCACTCGAAAATCATTTTCTCTCGCATATCTAACTGCTTGGCACGCTCTCGCTCTTTCGCTGGGAGTCGATATATACAAGACTAAAAGGTACTAGGTGCTATATCTTTGAGACTAGATACATCTCTTTTCTCACGATTTGAACCTTTTATACGCTGCTCATCTGAGTCTTTATATTTAAGCTTAGTTTAATGTTTTACGAGTCTAAAACTTAATTGTATGTAGTTCAGTTTTATGTGGGAAGGACAAATATAATACGCCCGAATACGGCCACTTACCTGCAGGTATTTTAATTTTCATTTTGAATAATTTGGATTTTAACTTGAATTAAATTTATCGCATATGCATTTCGTTTTTTAATATTACATTCAGCTTTAAAAAAATCGTTTTCTACAGCTACATAACAGTCTATATTGATCATGCATCGTTGCATGTAATTTAGATAATATGAATTAGTAGATTTAATGTTTATTAAATATTTTCTCGATTATTTAATGTTATTATGGAAAAACAAGAATACTGAGTCCATTAAAAATATAAAGATAATATTAAGAATAACTTTCTAATATATACATAATATGGCATTGTTTAGGAATGAAGTAGAAGAAGTTAACACATCATAAAAGAAATATGCTAAATCAATATATTATATAAAATATTAAAAAATTTATTTATATTAAAAAATTTATTTGAAATTATTGCAATAAATATATTTTAGATATTGCATACTGCTTTCTAAATATTGAGAAGCTAATAATTACGGTAAGATGAGATTAATGCTCAATTTATATCTATTTTCTTTGGATAATGTATGCTTCACTATGGATATCCTCCGTAACAATAACATTTTTAAATTAATTACGACGCATCTGAAAAATTATAAGCACCTTAAAGAACCATTACATTATACTTGAAAACCAACATTGATTCATTCAAGAATTATATAAAAATGCCGAATATCATTGGCTGAAGCTTATTGTGTATTTTAACATTTAGCTCATTTCTAGAATGCTAGAAGATTCGATTGAGGCATCGAGAGGAACTACCCGATAGAGCCTTATCAAAAGAAAATTCCGTTCTATCGCAAAACAATCCCGAGTTAAAGATCCCTCCTCTGCTCCATTATTCATGTGCTCGCATAAACGGCAACGCGTAATAGTCCTTCATGGAAAAGTATAAAACGAAAGTACAACAAAAAATTTACGACGAGCGTGTATAGATTTTCGAGGAACAGACGACCGCGGTAGCGCGTTATAATGGTCATTGACATTTTTTAACGCTTGGTCGAAGATCTGCAATGGCGATCAAATAGATTGAGCGTTAACTTGCACACAAGCGAGTACGCTGCATTTCTTGCGTGGCATCATGGTTCCGGTTCGGCATACGCCATTCGCCCCGCACGTACGTACGCATAAGATGCTAACGGGATCGACTCTTCCTTCCCGTTCCCTCGCGCCAATCTTGAGCTCGGAAAATTTTATGGCCGAATCGTAAAGACCGACCGCGGGTCTGACTTCGATCATTGTAATTACGAGAGCGAACTGCTGAGCCGCGGAGAAGCCGAGTGGGCAAGTATAATACGAACCGGCGAACGTAATTTCCGTCCGCGTGAGCAAATTAAATATTGAATCATCGTCGCGTACGGGCGTACGTAAGTAAGCACGAACATATGTATGTAGGTACGTTCTGCTGCAGCAGAAGCACCGAGGCGACGGAGGGATAAGCGTGACAAAATGAACGGGCTCTGAGTTACTTGCACTTAACGTGTGTGTAAAGTAACAGAACGCACTCCCAAGAAGTGATCTGACGTGCAATTATACCTTCCTCGTGGTCTGCGTCTCGACTAACATCTCATTCTATACGGTAACGTAATTGCCGCAAACTATGCTACAATTATTTATTTTAAAACGAACCTTTCCGATACTCGGCGTACGGGCTAACTTTCATACTGGGGTAGAGAACCATATAATTGATGCCCGGGTAAGCAATCGCACGTCGAACCCCGATATATATATATATATATATGTTTAATTGAACGCTTCAGATTCAATTCTAAGAAAATTATTAATTTGCATACAGAAACGCGTAAAACATAAAGCTCTATAAACGTATGCCTACATATCTTATTTCTTTTCCTTAATACTGTCACATATGATAGGCTGTGTTACCTTTCAACTCTTGTACTGTCATCTAATTACTCGAAGAATGAAAAAATCAGTATCCAAGTATGCACTTTGTACAGTATACACTGGGTATAGATATAAATAGAGAAACATTTTACATCTGTGCGATAATTGATCATAACCATAATTGATTGCGAGCGTATGATATTAAACATTTCAAACATTCTCAGTTGTTTTTCCAATCAAAAATATAATTAAAAGCAGTTAACTTTGGTTAATTACGATAAATGCAATTACGATATTATGATAAATCCAGTTTTTTATGATTAGTAAATATTGTTTCAGTCAAATAGCGAACAGATATTGGTTGAAAATTCAATCTTGTGCATGCTTACACAAAACTGACTAGTAAGTTAATGAATTTGTTAAGTACATAAGAGCTGAACGTATGAGCGAATAATTAACGATAAATGAACGAATAAAAAAATTAACGCATGTTTATTCAACAACCTTCGAATATTGAATAAACTGTAAAATTTGCATTTTTCAAAAGAGAAATCACGCATTCACTTACAAGTGGACAACAAAATCAATGCTTAATACAGGTGAAATGCTACATGCTTCTAGATTCAGAGCAAAATCCTGCGCTATAAAATAATATAAAAAAATAATGCATGTGATTCGTGTTTGTAAAATAGGCAAAGAAATAGCCAAATGGTTGCGACATTACAGGAAACAGTATTGATTTCTAAACGGTCTTTTACAAGCTCGCAAGCCCTGGCTACATAAACTGAGATAATTACTCAAGTCGAAAGACGCGAAAAAAGAGTCGCAATTGCAGTTGTGAGTGAAGAAAAGGGATTTTTCCTTGCAGCGGATTTCCGCGTCGTTGCCAATCCTCTTTTCCACTGTGAAATGATTGTTAAGCGAGAAAATGACCGATTTGCACGATGGGAATCAATAGCCACGCGCGTGTATTTCCGCTATTCGGTCAAGCTAATATAACTTCTCTAGAAATAGACGAAGTCGTCATGATTCCGCGAGCCGTATAGTTTGTTGATTGGACGAATAACTTAATTCGCGCGAAACTATTAAAGTGCTAGATCGTAGAAGATGCCGTAAATGGACCCGAACCATTCAACCAGGCCTTAGAATGCCTGCACCGTCGTCGAATTAAATTGTTCCTAAGATTTACTTCAAGGAAGACCTTAGCGAGCAGTGGAATTTTTTTCGGAACTATCATATCTTTCGTTTGATTTAAGTGGTTTAAAATAACTGGACACCTAGTTAATTGATTGCATTATATTTAAATGATGGATGATTACTAGAGCATTGCTTGTGAACTTAATATTTTCCCTTAAGTTGCATCGTTTGTAAATAGAAATGCTAGCATACATAATGTAAACCTTAATATTCAATAAAGAGATTCAAATATATAAAAGAGCAAATTATTTATCAATAATCTGTAAGTAATATTTCTCATTAGTGTAAAAGATGGTAAAAACATAATTATTCAGATTATTAATAACGGCACCCAGCTCAAACGGAAGCAGTAGCATTAGGATTCTAGTAGTAAAATCAAGGAGCAAACTATTTCAAAGTAAATAGAAATATTATTGGTAGAAGAATATTAAAATATAACTAAAAAAATTTATGGTAATGAATTCTGTATCCATTAATATTAGAGAAGTCATATTATACTGTAATTATCGCACCTAACCTTACTAAAGTTGTTCCTTTTATCAAAAAATGTTGTGTTCTTGTTTTAATAAAAAAGAACCTAAAATAATAATTTTAATTAATTAATTAAAAAAACTCGATCAATCCAAGATATTTTTTATCATTACTAGCCTTTCGATTGTTCTTTATTGAAAAATAATCATTCAGCCGTATAAAACATGTCACATAATCGTATAGAATCCTTTAAAAATCTCCCACATTCTCCTTGTTTGTGTAGATGGCAATAGTATGCGACAATAATGTGTAAAGGGATAAACTTCAATAGATACAAATGCACACACGTATTTACGTGCATGCATGCCTGCAGGTATAAAACATATGCAATCGAAATACGCGGAATTGAAGAGCTGGAACTCTACACAGTCGATTGACCAGTATCAAGAGGTGCAGAAGGGCCACAGAAGGGGGGAGGTGGGCTTAGTCATGCAGCCGTGCACGTTCCCAGGCACGGAACTCGAACTCTTAGACGAGACGAATAACTTCGAGACAGAGTGGAATCAAGCAAGCACAAAACAGAGAATGAGAGAAAGAAAAAAAAGTTAAAGGAAAAAGAAAAAGAGGAAAGAGGAGGACCTCGCGCTGTGCCTTAGCCTGATAGCTCAAGCGAGAGAGAATAAATAAAAGAAATAGAAAAAGGAGATAAACAACGATGATAAAGTTAAGGTAGAAAATATCCTAATGCATGAAAAAAAGGAAAGGCGTTTAAGCTGAGATATAGAGAATTTGTAAAAATAGATATAAAAGCTACAACATGTGAAATAACATGTGTTAAGGTAACTTGAGAAAAGACGATTTCAGATTTCAAAAAAAATTCGGATTGTGCTAATTTAGTTTATTAAGTTACAGATATTCGTTAGAGAGGTAGCGATATCATTGAATTATGAGAAATTATCTTATGAGCAGAGAATTGATCAATGTCTCAATCGTAAATATAGTTGCTCATAAATAATTGTTCGATTAATGCTAGTGTGCACTTAAAAATGAGTATCTCTATTAATTTGACTTTTCACCTTCGGAGTAAGAACCTAGCCTCTTATGTCTTATTAATTTAATACGTTCCTTTTTCAACAGCCATTTAACGTTAAAGCGCACTACTTACGATGTAACAATTTTCACCTTTAGAGGAACTATGTAGTATAAATATTGCCCTGGCTCCCTACATTCATTACACCATTAATGAATGTAGATTCCGATTATATAGTTCGTGCAGGAATTGTTAAATGAAATAAAATTAAACAATCGACGTAATTTTCGACGAGCGCACATCACTGTGGAATGCCCTCTAAAAAGCAATCCTCAGTAGATCACAACTTCACATTCACGGCACTCGAGCCCCAGGCACTCGACCTGCATCCAAGTTCCACCGAGCGAGATAACGCGAATACGCAAGAAATGGTGTCACAATGAAAAAGAAAGAAGAGTGGAGATATTGGCAAGATCGAAGTCGGCTGAGAAGAGGAGCGAGAGCTAGATGGAGAATAAGTTTCGAAAGAAGATACTGCGTTGGAATCGCAAGTCCGTAGGAAGAAAGAGGGAGAGACCGGCTGCCGGAAGTAAGCAGGTGACTGGTAGTTCCGCTCCATCGAGTTCTGTTCCGCGCCATGAGCTCCGAAGATCAGGCGCGCTCTGCTTTTGGACTGCGTATGCGGTCCGCCACTACCTCCGCCGCTCCTGTTGCCCATTCCTTCTTCTCATTCTCATACGGCTTATTACGTACTCCCTCGCCTCGTCCTTCCACCTCGCCTTTTTCCCTGCCTCATTTTTATGATTTTTTTTGTTCTTCCTGTCTATGGGCGAGCACCTCTGCGGCCGGTGCACACTTCGGATTTACATAAGGCCTGATTTATTCCGGCCACCGTTGATTCCTTGCGGTCGTGTGCTGCTTGCGGAAATCAATAACTGCATCGCTCTAACATATTTCAAGATGTTGGTTTAACTGGGAGATTATGATGTTCGTTATGCGTGCGTTCCAAGCGTTATCTTAATTCGAGTAAAGTGTTATTATCGGGGAATCTCGGTTCTTGGCAATCTATACAACCTATAGCGTAGGCTTACAAGCATAGGTGTCATCACTTTTAAATCCTTCATTTTCTACTCAGCCAAGTTCACGAGTGACTCGATTTCGTGTGCGTTACAAGCGAAATGTCAATAATTCATGACGATATTAGGCACCAGTAGCGATTTTCGTATCGGAATACAGTTTCTTTTTATTAGAAGATTACAATCTAACAACGTCTTAGGCTTTACCGCGAATTTTCATTGGAATAGTCGTTATTACGTTTTAGTAATTTATACAAAATTATATGTCCTGGCGACAACTTGGTTAACGAATTTTTTTAAAAATCATAGCACGTATAGTACCATTAAATAGTTGACATTAAATTCATAAAATTAGTTTCTACCGAAAGCACCGACAACACGATTATTAAAAATGTGAAAATAGAAAGCGAATTCTCTTTACAAAGTAAATTATTACTTAGCTTCATACAGAAAATATTACATAAATAATTAAACCATAAATCTTTCCTGCTGTTTATCTTTTTCTTTCATTTATTTTTATTTTTTTTTCTATTGTTTATAAAAATGCATAAATGTATTGTACCAGTAGTAGAATGGAAATACTGCAGTGTTTGAACCAGAAAAAACTCATCAAAAATTCAGTTCATTTTTCAGTGACAGCCTGTTATATAAAATTCTTGATACGAATTAATACAGTTACAGTAAGTGCAGTTGTGACACTCAAACAGTTCGAAGCAAAGAATTTATCGATTGGCAAGACATTTAATTCAAAAATAATTATGATAGTTCGTGACACATATGATCTGTCAAGCTGCGTATAAAGACAATAATTCTCGCTCAACGTTGTCATTCTTTTGTACCTTGAAACACATTGATCTATAAAAAGCAATGGATCTGACTGGCCATTGCCATTACAACCGCGATAATGAAGAAATTTTGCGCGTGGATCGCGGAGCTATTGCAGCAAGTGTTATTCCCAAGTCAGTCCCTTTATAACCACGCACCTGAGTCTGTCCATCGGTCGAGCCAATCCCACGTATAATGGGGTTACTAAGTAATAGATGACAGATAACTTCGTTCCATAACGGTGGTGATGCTGCAATTCCATCCTCTTATAATCCACAGTCTTTATGTAGCCATTAATCGAACGATTTTGGCCTTTTCATAGTTCAATTCATTTTTTATCACGTATACCTTGCGCCGTTCGTTTTTTTTTATATCGATTTGACTTATATGTAATATATAGATAACTATTATTATGGTAAAGTTACGTTACGTTATAGATTCACTGAGATAAATTAAATATAAATTAAACGTCACCTATGTATTCAAATATAAAATATAGAAAACAATATTATCACTAACTTTTAACATATTTATTTATATTAATCGTAAAATAATGTTTACGTTTAGTTCTAAAATTTAGTTCATTTATGAAATATTAAAAATAACAAAATGAAATATTTTATATACGAAAAAAAATAATAATTACAGACTGTAATGTCTGTTAGATGAATTTATTCCGAAAAGTATCCAATACTAGAAAAATATGAAAATTTTATTAAATAAATATTGATTATATTACTGTGTCAAGAAGAAATGAATGGTTATCTAAAACCTTCGCTGTACTGAATAGTACAGACCTAAAACATGTAGGCACTTGGAATATTAATTAAAAATTGAAAAAAATTTTTTTACTTAAATCTAAAATTTAATCCAAGCACATGTATTTTCTATCAAAATATTTAATTGAGAGCAAATATAATATGTTTTCTTATATTTAGGAATAATGTACAATATTGATTATTTTGCTACATTTTTGCCCAATTATACTAATAACTACACTAAGTTTTAACTTAGAAATCGAGTTATTATGGGCTACTACCACATTATTTCTTTATTCACATAATTATATTGAATTTTTAAACTTAGCGATATATTAGATATAAAGTACGAAAGTCATAATACACGACAATGTGAATTTCATATTATCACAATAGATTAGCGTTACTTAAGAAAATCTTGAAATCATATGATTTTCAAAGCCATTTCTCAGATATAACAGTGTACTAAAGTTCAATACAGAATAAATAATAAGATTCATAACTTCAAAATTAAAACTTCAAGCTTCTTTTAATTTAAATAATACTTTAAAGACTTTAAAAGTATAAAACCTTCCAAAAAATAAAATCGAGATAGAATCGTGTTGAATGATACAATAATTTCTCCATTGCATTCTATAAGATAATATCAAAAACTCATCATAAACTTATAATAACTTTGCATATTACATGAGTTATTATAAAATATCAATTAATTTGAATAGAAAAAAATAACTTCTGTTTTAAAACGTGTAAAGTATATATTAAAATTTAATTACATAATAAATACAAAAATTAAATATATTATTGGAAAAAACACGTACACACATTCATCATTTGCCATCTTTTCTTTTTATTAAAAAAATTCAAAATTAAAACTCATGCGTTTCTATTACAAAAGCAAAAAACATTTTTTGATAAAACATGAAAAGTGAAGCTACATTTTAAAGTAAAGCACAGTTCTAAGCATTATTTTTACGAAAATTGAAACAATATTTGGGTACTTTGAAATTTTTTCTCGAATTATCTAGAATATTTATCTTAGAATAAAACTCTATAATTATATCAAGTTAAACTTGATACCTGATCATAAAATGATGTAGAAAATAAATCGAAGGTTTATAGCAATAGAACCTCGAGGGATCTTGTGATCAAAGACTATATTTTAAAATTTATTCTGCAATTCGAAAACTTGCTGCCGTTAGTACCAGAATCGATAAAAAAATAGGTTTGTTCCACGAGCTCGTTATAACGAATCTACCTGAAATCCATATTGCAACTAAGCATTTCATCGAAACACGTAATCGAGATCCAGTAAATAAAGAAAACATGATCTCACAGTGCTTTTATGACCAGTGTTACATCGACCCTCGTTTATTGAGGCGTCACATAAATTAAACCCTTGGTGTAGTCTCGTTCGTAACCAACTAACTTTTGCATGATTGTCCGCAAAAATTTGCGAAGAGCCGCGTCACTTTGCGAAATGTCATCGAATTGTGCAATAGAGACACCAGCAGCGCAGCGGAACAAAAGTAATAACATCGTGCAACGCATATCATCGGTGCATGGCAAGCGTGATTTCCCACGACGCGGCGTAACGTCACAAGTCGAACGAATATGCGATAGAATAGCAAATATTAAAGTCGCTCGGATCTTTCTTAGATCGATAATTGATCGCGGGGGACGCGGAGCTACACTCGTTAATTTTCAAATTATGCGCACGGTAGTTCGGCGACTGAGCCGTGACGTAGCATTATACACCAGCAATATATCGCAAACGAGTGATTTGCATGAAATCGATCGTTGCTAAATCAACAAACAGACAAATCAACCGACGAATATTCTTTCTCTCTCTCTTGATCCCTCTCACTTTGCGTCTTACCTTGTTTCAATTCAAGCTCATCTCATTTCTCAATTGCATAACGTCGACGTACACGTATATATTAATACATACACAATGAAGTGAGCGATCTAGAGACTTGCACGAGCCTTTCTACCATAAAACTGTAAAAGTTGATTGATATGGGAGCAGTTTGGACCTTATTGTTACTTCGGGATCTCGAGATCTTTCTTCTCTTTTTAGGTTCAGGTAAGTGTGGCTTGTGCTTATGCTAACGTAAGCGGAAAACGATGATAAAAGACCTGACGATTTGATTAAGATTCGTCGCCTTTGCACTACTTTGCACGAAAGTCACGAAAACGAGAGTTAAATCTTTATTTGTCACCGATTACATCCCGAATTTCAAATCATTTGCTTTTTTGCAAACATTCCTGCTTTAGGTGATCTATTCAGTCGATGTAACTCCCATATAAGTAGTTAGTAATAACAAAATCCTTATTCGATTTACTAATCGTATTTAATATTTCTAAATTACTCAAATCAATGCATTTTAATTTAATACGTGATTTAATTATATCCCAGAAAGATAAAGAAAGGCCTTATCTATTATTATTTGTATCATTGTCTATTTGAATTTTTAACTTACTATCAAATTAAAAAATTCAAGAAATTATGTAGATATGAATATTTTATTAAATATTATGCATATTAAAGTATAGTCTTGTAATATACTTAGTACCCTCAAGAAATTTATATTCCTTACAATATTTATGTTAAAGAGTAGGACCAAATATGAACAATATAAAGTTTAATAAGAATTTTTAAAATAATTTTTTTAAAAATAAATATATAACAAAACATAAAAAACGTATTTTTAAGTAAGAATAACTATTAGCATGATAATAAACTTTAAGATTTTTCAAACCAGACAATTGTTCATTACATGACTGAAATAAGTTTTAAACAGAATAAATTCTAAAGAATTTTTATTTAGTATTAGTAATTATTTATATTTTTACCCAAATGAGTGAGTATATCATATTTATACCACTGTTATAATGTAATAAAAGCTATAAGTTATCTGTTTAACATATCTAATCTTTATTTCCACAATTATTTATTTGATAAAAAAGCAGGAATTTCCTAAACGCATTTTGATTTATCCTATCCAATCGAAATGCACAACTTCCATAGAAAAAAGTCTGCTTTTCAGAGTAACTCTTTTGAAGGGTCACTTTATCTCCCCATCATACAGTGATCGTTTAACCCACTGACCTTTGTAAACGTCTTCTTAGTCTTTTAAAAGCAAGTTCGTTAAACATGATTCAACGGCAACGTATTATTCTCTTCGATTTAGATTACCATTAGTATCATCTACAGTATAAATTATTAAATATATATAAAATATTGTAAATGTTTCAAACTGATTATTTAATTTCATAATATTTGAATTTTTATATGTGAAGTTTGTATAGTTACATGTACTGCAACGATAACTGTTAAATAATGTTATATTGAATAGACTGTGCATTTCAACTAATCGACTAAATTATCAATTAAATTATAAAGAATATTTTTATAATTGCTAGTATCAGTAAGTAAGAAAATAATATAAATTTAAAAAATTTTAATATTTAAAAATTAATCTGTTGCTTAGATTTTATTACTTTATTTAATTTTATTTACACTCAAGATCACGTTGTGTCTTAAATTATTCATAGGCTATTTCATTCACTATTACTAAATCACGCTAATAAAGTATTTATTAAGATTTTCATTAGAAAGAGTTTTGAACTATATATTGCAAATAATTATATTACTGTTAGATAAAAGTATAAAACTATGTAAATTTGTCTATCTTCAGAAAAATATTTAGAAAATAAAAGAACAAATATATTAATCCAATTTGCTAAACTATAATTGATTAGGAATGGATGCGCAAACGCTTCCTACGAGTAAACTGTTGGAGGCGGTGATGCACAGATAAAAATATACAGATAACCTAGATAAAAAATAGTTGTCTATCAGTTAAATCAATGATTTACAATGATACTCGTAACAATCTCGATGCACGGCATAATATAACATTCCTTCTTTATTTACTTGTTTTCCGGGAATTCGCGTATGGTTAGTAGCCCTTCCCCAAACTTTGTACCTTCTTATTAAAAATTATTTAAATTTATGCATATTAATCTTATCAACGTATTAATACTGAATAAATTAAAAAATAAATCCATATATAATTTAGATTAGATGATATAAAAAGAATAGATAAATACAACGTAAATGTTGTCATTATTTTCTTGAAAGCCATTGGTTAATTATGAGGGAAATTTTGAATAACTTCGTTCATTACAAAATTTTTTGACAATTTATAATAAGGGCTATCTTTAATACTGAGTATATATATATATACTAATTTGATAATTTTCACATTATTTTAGTATATTATATTAAAATATAGTATGTTATATAACGAGTGTCCAAATTAGAATTTGAATGAAATACTTCACTGAAACTTAACAATAATTGAAAAAATTAGTCAGCAATTTACTAGATTATAAGAAAATAAAATTCATAAAAAAATCTAAACTGTAATCTTTACTCGATAAAAATAATGGATTTCTCAAGAATACAAGTCGAGGAAATTTTCATTACGAGTGTTATTTAGCACATAAAAATTTTAATATAACAGAATCCTTACTCAATATGTATTGAGTTTATAGTATGAAAAATCTCTCACAGACATTTCAACATGAAGCATTTAAACGTATACTACCCTATGCTTAATGATTAAATACTCATAGTACTCACGGAATGAATAAATTAGCAATACTAGATAGATGCTGAAATCAATTTACGTTAATCCTGCGAACCATAAGACTGTTAACACTCACAATCCAATTGTAAAAGGAGCTGAAAGAAAAACGGAATAGAATAAAATTATGTAGCGCGTGGCGGACAAAGGAATGAAGCTAAAGACACGAGCACTAGCTTCTTCTTGCTAGAGTTCTGTTGTATAAATAGATTTTTCTGAGTATTATCTCGGTTGGAAGAACATCCGCGGAATATATCGAAACACGATGATCTTTGCTTCGTGTCGAAGTGATGAATTTCCGGGGAACGAATCTACTTCGGCGAACGTTCGAGGCATCGTAACGCCTACTTCGTAACTAAGTTCGCTCATTTTTCCAAAAAAAAGGAAAGAATATCATGAGACTGTTCATTTACGTTAAAAATTGTATGCAGAAGTAAGAATGGGGGTAGGTACACTTTAAGTAACTAATTATTAACTTGTCGTTCAGAGGAAAACATTTTTGCGAAAATTCAAAATGTAAAAAAAACTGCCTGAGATTTTATTTTGTTTAAAAAAATTTGTTTCAAATTCATTGAAATTAGAAGAGTTTATCACAAAAATTTATCAACGGCTTTTATTATAACAAATTTCCTATAAAATTAGCACTTGTTTGTTTGTAGATCAATTAGAATATTCACTTTTTAACTATTTTAGTTATTATTTCTGTAGTATTATTAGAAATAACTAAAATAAAATTTTTTATTTTCATAAGAAATACAGAAAATGTTTTCTATTATCTCTTTTAGTACATAAATTCCTAATGTCCCACAATTTTTATATAATGAATATTTTCGATAGAATATTATGAATGATACATGCTATTGTTCCCTTCATCTATTACTTGAAACTGCATTATTTCTTTTCAACACTTATTTACTATATGAAAAGTCTTAAAATGTAGTGTATGAAATAGTAAAGGAAGATCTTTTGTATTCAGTAAATCATGACTAATAAATTATACATGGAAGAACTAAACCAAAATGAATACAACCTTAGTTACTTGAGCTTATATTTTTCTTTAATTTATTCAAATTTTGATTTCATTACTTTGATTTTGAACTGTAAAGTTAATTTTTAATATGTACGCTAATAATTAATTTAATTTATATTAGTTGGAATTACAAGATCAATTTATTCATTTTTAATAAAAAACAAACAACATTATATAGAAAGTTTATTTCTTTTATTCGGAAATTACTGTATTAGTCACAAAGCCTGCTACATTAATTGTTAATCATAGTTCCCGCCATTTTAATCATTAAGAATTCAATAACAGTAATTCTACCATGGTAAAGAATTAAAGTAGAATAGTCCGTAATTAATAAATAACAGATTAACAATTAATTACTGAAAAATATCGACAATATAAAATTTCTCTTTAATTAAGAGATAGAATTTAAAACTTTAAATTATGATTTAGTTTCGCATATCAGTAGTTAATTTTACCGTTCATTTCATCCGATGCTTGATTTAAGTTCTTCAACTCTAAAACGCATAAAATTATGAGAATACATATTACTACACAGATTTCCATATTGCCTATGTCTAATTACTAAGTAGAGCGAAGAGCTCATAATCCTATACGTTCCATTTTATATCGCATATTTCTTGGTGGAGATGAATGATTTTCAGCGATTTAGAGCTTGAATATCCAATCGTTAAATTCAGTACATACTGTGTTGAGGCTATTCGGTGGTGGCGCAGTCAAGGCTTTCTGCCCGAGGGTAATCGAGCTTTACCTTCTCTTTAATGTGGAAAGGGCAGAATAAAAGTTTTTTGCGAAATATGATCATCGGATATCAGCTCTATATAAGATGGATTAAATTTTCATTTTTGTTTTTACAGAAGTCATGCTTACTTAGTCTTATAAGCAAGTATAACTGAGTGTAAGTGCTAGAACAGAAGAAAGAGCATAGGTAACTCATTTCGATCAAAATATTAAGTAAATACCTCCTTAGATCGAAGTGCATACATAATGCATACATAATAACACGGTTTCTCCTCGTCTAACGTACTTCAGACAATGTGTTTTCAAAATAAAAAAAAAGAAAACAAACTAAGCAGAAAAAATAAATTCAAAAATATAAGATAGAGTGAGGTAATAGTGGTACAAAGTGAAGTTGTCCCCTAAGTGTTGCCGCCTCCTAGAAGGAGATGGTCATCTCGCGACCAAATTCCATCGACCCTACAAATCCTACCGCATGTACGCTTATACATGCACATACACGCTAAGATGCGCAGCAACCTATTCGTTTACTAATTCCTACTGCGTAGTCAGATAAAGCTAGAGCACTGGCTCCCGCTCTTATAACGAGCAACGCGCCGGAGACTTAAAAAGGAAACGAGAATAGAATAAAGCTCCCTCTCTGACGAAGGCGCGCGCGCGCTAAAAGAAGAGAAAGAGATGACAAGCCGTGGAGAGGGAAGAGTAAGAGGTAGAGGAAGAAGAAGACGAAGGAAAGGAGGTCCAACTCTAGTGTTAACCCCTCTGCTTGCCAATTGCGCTGGACCCATCAGCCGCGGCCTGCTCCGTCTTTTTTCATCCGCCCCACTCGCATTCTTAGAAAGTCTGAAAAAGAGTATTTAAAATGACGTCACGGAGAACGAGAGAAGAAGTAGAACTGGCTTTAAAGCGATCGAAGGAACTAGAGACAGAAAGAAGGGCGAGAGAGTGAAAGAGGAAGAACGGAGATGCTTTAAGACGCTCAATATAAATACTCGAGAGAGGGATGAGGGCCGCTCGAGTAGAGGTTGCGAGGAGAGAGAAAAAGGGTTCTGGCGCCGTTACTTCCCTTCACATAGTAACGCTTTCTCTTTCTCTCTCCCTCTCTCTCTATCTCTCTCTCTCTCTCTCTCGCATACACACTTACACTCTAGGTCTCGTAAAAACAGGATAAAGAGAAATAGAAGAAGACATAGAGAAGTAGAAGAAAACCGTAGGAAGAAGAAGGAAGAAGCAGGCTATGAGCTGCTGTATAAAGTAAAATACTGGGAACAGAAAGTGAGAGAGAGAGACAGAGTGAATGAGAGGAAGATAGAAGAGACGGAGCAAGAAGAAAAGGAGGAGGGCAAGTGAGCCTGGAAAACTCACCCCTTTTCTTGCTTACCCTCGCTTGCTGTTTAATTGCATCTTACTTTCGAATTTTCCGCGTGGTGCTATCGATCGAGACATGCGGGGTAAAGTAGAGGGTGAAAAAGGCTGTAGGTAGGGGTTCGTTTGCGTCTTATCTCCGACGACAGCGCTCCGTTTCTCTCTCTCTCTCTCTCTCTCTCTCTCTTTCACTATCCATCTATCTCGTTCTGCTAGGTTCTTTCTCTATCCCGTATGCCCGTTTCCCAACAAACACGCGCACCCACTCACACCCATACAGATTATTTAAAACTACGCATGTCACACCATCCTTACGGTAGTGAGCAGGTTTCTCTAAAGGTCAAAACTTTTTCCCTCCTATACAATTCAATTTAATAGCTTCGTAGTTGTGCAGAATCAATGATTTTCTGTTTCGCGCCAAACATTAAGATTACTGCTGAACTATTGAATCCGTAACATTTTTAGCCGTAAGTTATGCGCGATGGAAAATATTTACTATCAATCGATATAACGAAAATTTTTAATGATCGGTGAGGATAAGAGTATTAACGAAATACTTTTAATGATACAATTTGAAGATAATCATGAAGGAGATATAAGGAAATGAAGGGTTTCCAGTTTGATTTTTATGCGACTCGCGAAAATATTTCTTCTTCTAAAAAGCTTACGACTATTGTTTCAGATTTTTAACTTTGATAGGTTAACGAAATTAATAAATTAATAAAACAATTTTCAATAATAGATCCTTATCAAAGAGTTAATCAATGAGATATATGAAAACAGTATTTTAATTTCTTCGAAAAACATTATATAAACAACAATATATTACAGATATTTAAAATTCTATTCGTATCTTTAGTATAAGCAACTGTACGTAAGAACTTTATGGTTCGATGACTGCAAAGAAGCTATGAAATATTTTGGAATTCATACTAAATTTATATTTCAGTTAGCGGACTAAAAGTACAGCTAAACTAAACTAAATTACAAATAAATTAACTATTATTATTACGATGACAGCTGTTTCTAGAATTCAATGTTAAATCAAATTCTTTATGAAATCATGAATTTACACATCATTTCCTTTTATTTAGAAGATGACATATAACTTTCGTTAAAAATTTAACGTTAGAATGTAAAAAGTTATACCAAGTAAGGAGATGAAAAAGTAAGACGAATAAGGAAACAGTAAGGTAACGAGAGGGATGCTAGAGTACGAGCGCGTTCTTGACGTAAGAAGGGCTGAAGGGAAATGAGCGAGGAAACGGCAAAAGAGGGGAAGAAGAGAGAGAAAGAATTCAGGGCCGACTTAACCAATTTCAAGAGGCACGTACGATGCGAATCCCATGAGCAAGTATATAGAAGTAGAGAGAGTACACGAGGGCATTCGATGGCAGGGATGTGTTTGTTTTCTCGCGCTTTGCTACGCTCGAGCGCGCCCAGACTCTTTATACGATCGAGGGATATTAAGGAGCGAAACGCGAAATCGAGCTGATCTTATTCCGAGTCTTGCGTAAATTCTCATTTGCGCGTGTGCAAATAAAATTCTCTCCTCCGTTTTATTTAATGCAAATTATAAATTTTACGTTATAGATATTAGAAAATAATTAATTATTAATTAAGAATGACATTTATAATATTGCAGATCCAATAAATTAAAAGTTAATTGGTATGATTGTAAATTATACAAGAATATTTTCAAATTACAATTAGTATGTTTTGATGCGTTTAAGATATAATAAATATATTTTATGATAGTTGTCAAATCCTTTATTAAATAATCATGCAAAGAAATTCTACAAAAAACGTTCTTAATCATGCATTTGACAACTACCTTAATTAATATGATAAATCTTGAACTTTATTAACTAAGCAATTCACACCTTCATAAATACTATCTTATAATTTTTTAAGCTCGTTTACATTCATTTGTTCTAAAGAAATTTTACATAATTTTTTATTTATTACTGTAACACATAATACTTATTGATTAATATTTCTTATAATAAGAATTAGGTCGATTTATACTCGTAAGATTTATAAATAAAATAGTAAATGTTTTAGAATAATATTTTCTAATAGTTAATAAGAATTCAAGTCAATATAGTAAAATTAACAAATTAGCGTCATTTAATGTAATTATTATTCTAAAAAAATTTATTTTCAATAAATAATATAACAATATCATGCACTAATTGATGAGGACAGAAATCACAGTTTAATCAACACTATTTTAATACATAGCTAATACATACATTAGAAAAATTCATAACAGTATTTGCAAGAGAGATTAATTTAGTTTGAAATTACTACAATGTCTTATATTTATTTCGAATATGTTTTCATAGTTTATATGATCACTAAGAATATAATGAAACTCAGATGTAAACCTTCATACAAAATTCGGAATTAAATCTTTTGTAAAATCACTAAATAGTTTCTTTAATGATAATAATAAATATAAATGTTTTAAAACGTATTTTCTACAGACAATCTTTTCATCATAAAATGTTAATCCATTATTATGTACACATTTATAATTTATGAATTTTAAAATATATTTAGTTTTTAATTGTAGTGTTGTATGTAAATAATGGACATAAGTATATTTTAAAATCAATTTATTTAAATAGTTCACGCATAAATTAAATAAAATTAGTAAAAGAAAATTAGAAAAGAAAAATCTCAAACAAAGAATTAAAAGCATTTTAACATTTGTTTTTTGTATTTTTTTTTAAATTATCTACACTGTATTATGAAGTAGAAATATTTCAAGAAAAAAACGAATACAACATCAGGATTTTTAAATTAACAAATATTCTTATATTGAGAATAAATTTAACAAGAAAAAATAAAGGTTTATATATAATATTATGACTTTTAAATTTAAGCGGTGCAATCAAAACGGAGACCGTATTTCGTAAATACTTTGATGAGCTTTGTTTCGTATGCCCAAGCCAAACCTTAATAATGTATACGTGTGGATAGAACAAGACAAAAGAGTACGTATAGCATTTTTCCAGAATGTTTCTTAGACTTTAAGATTTTAATATTGAATACTTTTTAAGTAGCTCATACAGTTTTATAACCTGAAATTAATTGATATTTAGATTATTTTTAAAAGCAAGAAATGTCTTTGTTTTAATTTTAACGTGCTTTACTTTTCTAGTAATTAAATATTTAAATATGGACTTTAAATTATTAAAAGCCTTTATTTGCGGTTATTAATATGATTTAAGAGGTCGTTTATTATTAAAATTTTAATAGATATTTAAAAGTGTATGTTATTTTTCCGACGATACATTTTTACAAAGTTATTGGTTGTAATAGTACAATGTAAAACACCGAATGAATATAATAATTGTATACATTTACTTTTTCAATTAAACAGATTCCTACGTATCCATGACATAAACAAAAGTATAGATCATCTAAAGTTATCATATATTAAGTTAAATGGACATCAACAATATGAAATATAAAGATATATTATAGATCTTGGAACATAAATTATTTCATTAGAAAACACATTTATTTATTTCTTAATGAATCATGCAGAGAAGTAACAATTGTTAACGAAGATATTTTACTTTAAAGGATATAGTTTTAATTATATATCGAACACTATAAATAAAAATATATCGTTGTAGGACTTTCTTTTATAGAACATCGTCTCGTTAGAAGATTATCTATAGAACGATTTCGATATTCTCAACCGTTAGTTAAACTGCTTCAAATATACGTAAATTTCAGTTCACACTCACTCGTATACACATAGGCATACAACGCATTACGAGATTACATAACGTGCCGTAGCAGACACTAATTCCCCGTCGGTTTGTCCTTCCTTCGTTCCCTCCTTTTCTCTCTTTCTCTCAAAAACACACCCACACACATACACTATCATTTTTACATAACCGCTGCGGCCTTTCGACTTTGACGAGGCGGGGCTACCGAAAAGAAAAAAAAAGGAGGAAGAAAAAAATTGTCCTAACTTCTAATTAGAAGCCATCAGAAAATTCACGGGCGCTCGATGCCTGCTCTTGCTTTACACCCCTTATATTTTTAATCAATCCGTCACTGCCGCACACGGATGGGGTAAGAGCGAGACCGGAGAAAGAAGCGGGAGCGTAGAGTCGCGAGGGCGGTGGCGCAGGACGAGGTGTCTTGCTTCGTTCCCTTTCTCGGTCTCGTATTTAAAACCTCGAGGCTGATGAACGCTCTTCGTGACTCGACGCAGCCTGTATATAGAAGTACACGTGCATATCTATATGTATATGTATTCGTACGTATAACCTCAACGTCACGTCTTCTCAGCCGCCTCTCATCCTTCTTCGTCTTTCTTGCTCTCTCTCTCTCTCACTCACTGTCTTCCGCCTTTACCTTCTTTTTGCCTCTTTTTTGCCTCCTCGTGCCGCGACAACCAACCATCCACCCTACGGCAACTCTTCCTCTCCTTTTCTCTATTGCTACCCCAACTCCTCTCTTTTCTCAATCGTAGACACGTATACAACGATAGTCACTGATTTTATAGACCAATGACGGACATTTTATGAATGCCATTGATCGCCGAATTTGTACCGAATGGAACAAATAGAAATGTTTTAGTTTAATTTAACTTTTTTAATTTATACATTACGAATAAATGGTGATTTGGATTTTTACTTTAAAACTATTTTGTATTAATGTGCGGGGTTAGTTCGAGTTAACGAATGTTATTTCAGACATAATTTTTCTTCATTAATTTTTTCCTTTTCAAAATTTTATACCAACTTCTTCATTTTTAAATCTTAATGCTGCCATAACTTTTTATGAAAATGAAACAAATTTTTTTACATATATAAAATTTTTACATATATTTTTTTACTAGAACAATGACCACTGAATAAAGTGTATCATTTATAGTGTATCATTATATAATTATCTGTACAATGAAAATAAATATTATTAACCAGTAGGTTAAGCGGTAAAACATACATATAAATGTATATTTATTTAATTATACTTAATGAATATTTGTAAATAATTTTAGAGTTAAACTTCCAGTATATGTATAAGCATGGAAATACGAATTAATATTTTTTAATTTATTTAAAAAATAACAATGCAAATAGATGAAGCAATGTTATAAATTAAAAATTTGATTATTTAATAGATTTAATTTTTTTATTTAATTTATTTAATTTTTATTGACATATCGATCAAAGTACTTAGAATCTTCATATTTCGTATATTTAAGATGATTTTGAAATGGAATTATTCAAATATCAGTTTAAAGAATGAATGAAATATTATTTATAATAATAGTAATACTATTCAAACTTATGACTGTTGTTTGTTGTCTGATAATCCGAATATATCAGTCTGTGCTGAATAGTTGACCCCGCAAATGTTTCAATTCCGTTTCATAACCTATTCGCATCTATATATATCCACGTCTTTGTCGTTGACGTTCATGCTATGCTCTTGAAGATCCTTTTCCTGAAATATGAAGTTTAATAAAATAATATTTCTATTGATACTCACATTTTGGCATGGCAATTATAATATTTTTATTGAATTAAATTTTATCTTTTTTTAGGACGCCTATAATAAATATATATTTAAAATTTGCCGATGACAATAAATAAATTTTCATATACAGTCAATCTTTTCTATAAAATATAATAAAACCGTATGAATTAAATTTAAATATAATTAATAATCTTTTTATTATTAAATAAGATTATAGAAGCTATTACTTATATAAAGCAGAGTAAGAATGTATTCGTATCAAACGTTGTTGTGATCTATTAAAAGCATACTATACGTATAATATTTAAATATTCAAAAATGTTTCTATTTAATAATGTAAAAAGTTCATGCTTTATTACTTACTAAATTACAGGTAGTAAGTCAATATATAGAATTATGTGAATTTTTATTTAACAATTATAATCTAAGAATTTTTTTATTTTAATTTCTAAGTGTATATATTTAATGATTGATCCAAGTTGTCTTTTATCAATTACATCTCTGATATTATTACGTAAAAATCTATAATGAGGTACAAATAGTTTTCAATCTTCTTACGGAAGAAATTTTATCCCTTTAATATTTCTTTACATTTCTATTTAAATGATTTATAGTAATATTTACTTGTGTAACAAGTTTTTGTAAAGCATTCAAAACCATTTATAATAATTTTATAGCTTGCAAAATATTTGTTATTTTGTAACAATAAAATATCTTTGATTTGTTTTCTAACAAGTTTTAAATTAAAGTAATTCTTAGATTAATTTCCTTTTAAAAAATGTTATATTTGATATTTCATGGATACTTATTTATTATACTTAGATCCTTAATTTTTAGATTTTTAATTCAATTTGTAATTTCATGAATTAATATAAATAACATCAATTATTAATGTAACAATTGCTACTTAATTTATTAACCGGTAGAAAGTTCGTAACTTGAAGTTGCAGAGCTACACAGTTACTTGATAGCTGGTACTTGATAGACACATAATGATGAATTTTCTTTTGCTGTATATAAAGAATAATAAAAAAATATAAAAAATGTATATAAAAAAATAAACAAACTATTATAAAAGAATTATTCATATTATCAATGGTATGTATAAATAGAATTCGACAACGTAAACGTATATTAGGCAGTCTACGTCTCTTCATTTCCCTTGTCTATCTTTTCTAAACATTAACCAAGAAACTGCTTCCGGCGTTTGAGAAAATCGGGATATATTTTCACACCATCCGATCATTCCTAAAATATGTTTTAGGCAGTATAAGTTTTCGCGTAAATTTCTCGTTTTATCGACCAAAATTATAATATTAAATACGTGAACCAATCTAGAACACCATGTTGTGCTCATACACATACAATCTGAAACACACGCCTTTCTGGTCATTATTCATTCTTGACAAGAAAAAAATTATGCAGAGCTCCGTTAATTAAAGTTGAGCATGGCTACGCATTTATGTTACATGCACGTAAGAAAAAAGTCGACCCCGTGAAAAAATCGATCTGTTTGCGCTTCGCTGCCACTACGACTTCTACCGTTGCCACTACTGCCGATGACATCAGTCGCTGATTAGAATTAAGGGATGGAAGGACGTGGCACACGATCAAGTATAAAAGCTCACTCCGTTATCCTTTATAATTCGTTATGGTAGATGCGTGCGACCTTACTCGGTAGTTCTCAGTTTCTCTCTCTCTCTCTCTCTTTCTCTATCGCCTTTTCCATTTGTGTGCGTGACTCGCTTTTAGTCGCGTGTATATTTTTTTACATGCCGAATGTAAACCTTTGATTCTGCTATTCTCACTTGTAAAACTCGGGCATTTTTATATATAACGATACAGTTATAATGAAGCTCATAAGTAAACTTAAAAAACCTTCGACTTAGGAAAATATCTAATTTTTCGTATTCTTTTAGAATATCAACTTATAACAAATAATCTTAAAGTACAATTTCTTATATTAATGTTTGTATTAAAGTTTTTAATACAAACTAATATAACTAATATAATTTAAAACAAAGCAAAACATTTAACTTCTAATTCAACACGTACTTCTTTCCTTTTATGTTTCTACATAAACATATATTCATATATGCAGTTTGACTAAAGCTATATTACATTTAAAATTGACATTCGTTTTAGAGCTACTTTTTCTGTATAAATCTCTCCCTCTCTCTCCCTCTATGTCCTTCTCACTCTTCTCATTTATCCCCTTCTGTCATAGCTCTCCTTCTGAGCTCACTTACTTTGTCATTTCCTCTCTTTATTTTTTACCTATCCTGTTCTTTCACTTCTTGAGAGCCATCTACTTTTAGTTTCATAGTATTTAATTGTCTCGGTCGCATTTCATGAAAGTGTATGCTCGATGTAAATATCAGTAATTGCCTTATAAAATTTAATTTTCGTAAATTCTTTCCTTGTTTTATTTTAGTCATCTACATACTCATCGTTCTTTGAAGGAATATACCCAATTCTTAATAAGGAATATATTATAAGAATTTGACTTTGATTTAAATGATTTCGAAATATTTTTAGTTAACTAAAAAAACTTATTTTTTTTAGCCAAATGCATCGGTATAAGAGGATAAAGTCACGTAATTGATATATGCAAACATAATCGATTTTAATAGAAAAAAAATTTATCTCTAAGTAAAGAATCCATGTAATTAATACTAATAAAAACCTTATAATGGAAAACGCTAAAATAAATTAAGTCTCTTATTTTTGGATATATCACATATTTTTTTCAATTTTCAGTTTGTGTTTTGTAATGTTTATCATTGTTACAAAAATTTTCACCAATAAACACTTTATAAATTTCGTTGTTTTATAAAATTTAAAAATCTTGCTTTTCGTTTTTGTAGATAAAAAATATTGTTTAAGGTTAAACATTAAACATTTAATAACATTGTCAAAATGATGTTTTTGTACATACAATTATAAAATGCCCGCTTCAACTTTTATCTTCGGGATGTGATTTTACACAATTAATCACTTATTTACAGAAAAAACTACTACTTCGACTGTAATCCTGTATATCACTTTATATGTTAATAATAATGATGCTGATGATGATAACAATAATATTTGTCAATATATTATCTATATAGTATATAGATAAAGTAAATATTGGAAAAGATATTACTAAATTTGTGTTAACAATCAAGTACTCGAACTTGAATTTTAAAAGATACTCTATTAAAATTACAAGTTTTTATTTTGTTCAATATGTTATATAGAAATTTAATAAGATAAGCATGTAAATATTTTACATAATTTTACATAATATTTTACATTACACAACACTATTAAAAACACTGAAATTATTTGTTTACATTAAAGTATATCCATTATATTATTATTTAAATATTATATTATTAGTTATTACTTATTTAGTATTGTAATGCTTGCTTACAATAAAATATTTAGTAATTTAATTACCTTAAAAATTGCTTTGAATTCGCCTAGAATAAATAGCAGCTAATTTTCGTTCTTAAGCATAATTTTATGTATCTAAACCAAGAGAAAAATTTAAAACAATTTTTTAACACTAATATTATTAAAAACACGCAAAGTCTAAGAAGTGGTGGTATATCGTTTTCAAATTATTAAACGACCAAATTATTTACAGTAACAATTGTTCAACTAAGCAAATGAGCTTGGTACAACCGAATTCCTGTCTTCGACTAATTCATAATCGCTCCATGGTTTAATATTTTTTTTTACTTTTCCGTCGTTTGATTATTTACCACGATTCATTCCATCGAGATGGAAGGAAGCAACTGGATATGAGAAGCAAGTATCGAACAAAAGGAAGGACCATATGTGATTGAGAGTACACGTGTTATTTTGTAGGTGTTCACAACCGATAACGAAGATCGCTTCCGTCGGACAATGGAGGCCAAAAAAACGCTGGAAAATATACATATACAAGTGCACGCATATCTGTATGTATATAGGATGAGGCTCGCTGATGCATGACAAAGACCGCAGTCCACATCCGGTTAGCCTCTCTCTTTCTTTCATCTCCGCGCACGAAGCTCGAGGAATAGTTTTCATCAAGCTTCTGCTTTATCTCTTCTATGCCCACGAGCATCTTATTTTTTCGCCTTCGCATCCTTTTTTTGCTTTTGTACTTCTCACTCGTAATATATATGGGTGTATCAGGACTTCTTTCGCACACGTGCAACAAATGTCCTGTGGTCGGAGCTTTGATCGCTTTCGTACGGTGAGCGAAGAAGTGCGGCTAATTCTATGACCTAAATTTCGGAAAGTTTTTTTTTAAAGTAGCCAGCACACCGATTTGACAATCACTATTTAGTAATGGAATCTAAGATTATCTAAAAGAGATAAATCTGTTTCTGTGTCTTAAATATATAAATTGATGAGCACGAGAGATTTAGGAGAGATTCTTCAAGGATTGCATTATATTTGGAAGTTTTAAATTTGCTAATACATTTAATACGCATTTTATTCGAATGAAATACTTCAACACTTTATTTATGTCTTAAATGTCACATTACCTAATTTTATAAGAAATAATTTTGACTTAACATATAAGTCAAATGCCTGCCGTATAATAGACTTACAAATTCAGTACTAATTTTGAAGTAAAAACCTTAATATTTTGACATGCCTGCATTTGTTCACATGAATAATTGAAATATTTTATATTTGAAAGCTGCATTAGGAGCAGAAAGCTTAGTAGTAACGTTGGAAGCCAATCAATTCCACTTTAAGTCATAATATGGTAATGATAACATAGTAACGATTAACATTTCTCTGCCTATAACTATTTGAAATAATTAAGTTTATAGACTATTTAAATTTATTATAAAGATTTGTAATGGTTTTTTTACAAAAAATTTAAGTAATCGGTAGATATGAAGATTTAATTGTATATTTAAATATTATAAAATTCTAAAATCATAAAATTTATTCATACAAAATATAAATATAAAAATTATACTTGTAATATTAAATAATAATTACAAAATTAACTTAAAGTTTAGTACTATTATTTAATAGCAATACCAGTAAGCTACATTACTTGAACGACTATCTTCGAATATCTTTGGACAATAATATTATTATTTGAATAGATCATATATTTCTAATATCAAATTCATGTTACGTTATAATTTATAATCTAATATTCTGAAATCACTATATCATTAATTTAATTAATAATCAATAATATATCCTTGAAATTTTACATTGTTTTTGTATAATACACCGAAAGAAAAGTATTCTATAATTATAAGCTGTTAATGATATTTTGTAAAAAATTGTAATTGTTAATTAGTGTCATTTAAGAGAAGGAGTTGTTGAGCAAACCGTATTCTATCTTCCGCAAAACTAATATGAAGATTCACAAGTTCTATATATTATTTTTATAATAGAAAGAAACTTTTTACCAGATTAATCATGTTGGAAAGCTTAAACGTTTCTTATAGTCGATATGACCAAACGTAATTTACTTATCATGTTAATATCATCCTATCTTCTTTGCAGTTGTTTATTTGTGTTATCATATTTATTTCTAATAAGAAATAATTTGTCTATATTCAATATCTATATCGAAGATATTTATCCGACAGGTTAAATTATATAACATACTAATTTAATTTAATATGTTATTAAATTTGTTATTAAATTTAAGAATCTTTAATGAATATTAATTTAATTTAATTTAATTTAATTCTTACATTAATATTATTGCATAAATAATAATAATAACAACACAATGATAGAAGAATCTCAATCATATTTAAATTACTTTTTTTTTTCAGAAACACAGTTTTATTTTCTTTTTTACGTTTCAAAATGTATAAAGTAAAACTGACACTTTTTACTTTATGCACTAAACTCATATGTCTTAATCTATATTTCATGTCAGAAATATAAATCACACATTGCAATATACCAATCATAAATGGTAAATTTAATATTTATTGTTATTTACTTATAATTTCTTTTGGTGAATTAACAGAATCTTTAATTTTTATATGATTATTTGAATAATATGTCAGAATAAAACTTACACTTTTTCAAAATTTCTTATGAATCAGCTAGTTTAAAAAATACAGTTCTACATATATAGCTTACATTTTCTAGAATATACTATAAGATAATAAAATATTCGCCATAAAATATATTCGAACAGTTTCATTATAAACTAATTTTTTTAGTACTCATATTTTTACTAAAGTACATAAAATTATTTTAGTAATAATACGAATTTTACAATAGTGTCAGAAAATTCATCAAAATAATTTTAGATTCAAGGTATCAAATTCATACAAATATTAAACATGATCTACTATTGATATTGCTTAGCATCATTTATTACAATATTTTACAAAAAGTATAAAACAACAGTATAACAACATAATAATCAATCGAATAAGTTTTGAAAGTAAGTAAGGAAACATGGAATTAGCATGAACAGTCTGATCGGAATTATTGTCACACCCTGTACAGAGAACTTTCACGAAGCATGCCAGCCTTTATATACCTTGAAGGAAATCTGTGTTCGTTCAAACAGCAAGGAGCACGTCTCACACAAATAACGCGAGGAACTATACGCAAAATCAATGCCTAGCTTAACCACCGATTGTGACGTAATGTTGGTAGCCTTGCCTCTGTGGATTTGCGCAAGTTGAGTGCGTGCGCGCGCTCGTACAGTGAGTGAGAAACAAACGAAGGTACCCAACAATGAGAAACGGAGAAGTAGTATCGTATTGAATGAGAAACAGTAATAGAGATGGACTTAGGAGGCAGTGCCGGAGAAAATAGGACTGTCCAATGATTCGTGGTCTCTTTAGTTGTTTGACGAGCTCTTTCAGAGAAGTTCTAACTAAATGGAAAGTCGATTATTTTGTGAAAACGCTAAGAGTTGGCAAATTTTTTAATTTCCTCTCAATAAATTTCATCACACCTACAGCTTAGTGCGCGAAAAATTCTTGATTGATAAAATATAAAAGATAATGTTCTTTAATATCGTTCCTCAAAACATATTTTTCAAATAGATATCTCCTACAAATATCTGTTCATTAGTTATTTACAAAATAGCTTTTCAAACAAATGTATTTTAAGTCTATCGTACTTCATATATTTTCGAAGGATGATATGTTAAAAAATTTCTTTTAAGGACTGTAATCGCTGCTTATTTATTTTCAGATATCTAAAGATTTTAGTCTTGCTCGATCTTTTTGAATCAATGCTTTCGTTACTGTTTTGTATCTCTCTATTATAAAAGAAAAAATTATTAAGTGTTACATTTACTAATAAATACAATTTTATCAGTTTTAGGTCCAAAAGATAGAACTTATCTCATTAAGAGTATTTCAATTAATCTTAAATATTAATATTTACCACAGCGTGAATAGTTTTTTTGACGAAGCGAAAGTAAAAGACTTTAATTTAAATTCATTCGTTTAGCAAAACTAAAAATGGAAGAATGACGTAGTCTAAATCTAAATCCGTTCATTAATTAACTCGATTTTTTCATATCAAGTGAACGTAAAAATCAGCATTAATGAAATTGTATTTCATCCTTAGAAGTAGAAATATGAAAGTATTTTTGCATGGGCACTGACAAAAAATCTCGTAAGATCTTATGAGATCTTCTTTCTCTTTCTAATTTTCAATTGAATTTAATTATTAATTAATTTCCTAATCCGATTATCTAAAATATATCGATATACATTCAAGTCGTGTAATATTTAATATAAATAATGCATTTGTCCAATTATTTTTATCCTCGGAATGTAAAAGCATAATTTTGATTCTTTTGATACCTAATAATTCAATTACCAGTTAAAAAAAATTTCCTAATCAGCAAATTCCCATCAGTTATTAAATACAATAATGAACATGCCTACATTTGAGCTAACGTGTCTTTGGTTAATTTAAATAAATTTCAAAAGTACTTCCGCAGTTTGCACATGTAGTTTCTACTTGGCATAAGTTCTGCTGGAATAAACATATCAATCGATGTATAAATTACTGATATGCTAATTAATATTAATTAATATGATAATTAATTAATATGCTAAGCACGAAAACTTTCCTTATCAAGATATAAGAAGATATTATTGATTTAAATAATATATCTTGCGGTATTCCTGATAACTTAAAAATAATTGCTATGTCGGGAAAACATTAGTGATATAAGTCAGCTGAAGATGCAGACTGGTAGCTCGATGAAAAGTAACCGAATAAATATCCCGATGAGATCCTCTTTCTAATCTCTCAGTATCTTTTACGCATACGCGTCGAGCTATTCAGCCGGAGATTTCACGAGCGATTACGTCAGGAAATCGCACATATCGGAGAGCCAGCCTGGGCCAAGGCTGCGCGACTTGCGGACTCAACCGCAAGTCGCGCAGATCGAGAAAAGCAAGACTCGAGGGCGCGCACGCACACAAATCTCGGCCATTTAGTGGAAATCCGGCATAGCGGGCCGAGTACGTTTAAGGCTTTCTCGCATTCGAAGAATAAGACGAGGTTTGGGAGGGGTGGCTCAAATGCGATTCCCTTGGTGTAGTGGTGGCCCGCGAACTGATGCCGCCTGCACATAGGCGGTAGCGGTATTAGCAATGTATCTTAACTCCGACCCGCCGGTCGCGCTTTCATGTCCGCCAGTTCGTGGCCATGACCAGGAAGGTCGAACAGCTGCCACGCGGCTAAATATTTCGGGATTGTTACTATTGCAGCCTCTCCCGCCCACCATCGGCCACGTCCACATTTGAAGAGTCGAGCAACAACGAGAGAAAAAGAGAGCATGATGGAGGAGAGAGAACTCTACTCCGACCACCTCCTCGAGGCTTTTCTGATGGAATGGGTTAATGCTATTGATTCACGTGCACAAGACTCGGTGAGGTTCTCCGAGGCGGTGCGCGGGCTACGATCGCGAGGGTGGGGCAAGAGGGAGGACAGCAACGGAGTGGCCACTGTTTGACAGTAACGGATCTTGGTGTGCCGTTCTTGAGTACAGCAGAAAGGGTGGGAGGTGCGGCCATCGTGATACTGCTGCCGTTGCGGTGCTTCGGCCAGGGTTGGGAGCAAATGCAGATTCGTTCCTAGCGAATCTTACCTCCCTTTCTCTGACTGGCCGTCTCTGGTTCTTCTCCTGGTGGCGGTTTATGTATGTCTTTGTCTTTGGATGGAAGGAGCGTAGGGGTGATACGCGCTTGAAAAGTCTCACTAATGTCTCGACAGAATGAAACATCGATCGCTTACAAGATAAACTAGGATCGTTACGTCTGCTTCTAAGATATTCATTTTTTCATAATTGTCCCGTTTGTACGCCGTCAACATCCACTCTTACTAGTAAAAAAGTAAGCGTATGGGTACAGTGATCGTTAGAGGATTTGCTTTTGTTTGTGCGTTTAATGCAATTCAGAAAGCTAGTCGGATGTTTTTACGTTCTAACTCTATCTAACGAATTATGATAGATTGTTGCTTCTGGGAACATTTTAAAATCTTTACTGGTGATTAAAGTCAAATAGTAAATACTTAATTTATTAACGAATAGACATATATTCATAAAGAAAACTAATATATAAATATTTCATTTGGTACTCTAAATTTGTTTCTTGGTATAATTTCTAGTATTTAAGTTTCTTGAATACTACTTTTCGTGTGATTAGTCATGCTTTATAATACTTTTCGATATTTCAAATACCTTGAAATATTCTTTGAATTATTATAGCTCTTTTTAATTATTATATTCTGGTACTCTGTTTTATTAATTAAATATATATCGTAGATTTAAAGCAAAAAGTAATTTTCACGTAGTAGATTAATCGTGTTCTGTATGTAATCAATTTGTAAAATATCTAAATAGCTAAATTTGTATATTACATTGACATGTAATAGGTGTATATATTCAATTACAATATTATAAAATATTATAATTGTTAAGGATATCAAGTGCTAAAATTTGAATTTCCCTCAAAGTCGAAATTATTTACTCCGACTTAATGTTATTTTGTTTCATAAATTTATAAAAATTATCTACTGCTTATACTTTAATACCCTCTTTTATATTCATAATTATAAATATTATTTTGTTAATGGATCTTTCTATAATTTATAATAATAGAATAAAAGTTAATGATAATTTTATATTTATTTCTTTTCAATAATTTGTTACATATCGAACATAAACATCGCCAAACAGTTAAAAAAATCTTACAGTAATTACCGTATAGTATAGTAATTTTTGGTAAATAAATTAAGATTTTAAGATTAAAGTTGTTTCTTGAATTAAATAAGCTTTTGTTAGAAGTAAATGTTTTTAATATCAAAAACACACTTTAATTATAAGTGCGTTCCCAAATGAAAAGAATCTTCCTACCAAATTATATTTAGAAAAATCTTTTTTATAATCTATAACAAATTGTATGATAAATAACATTACGTCGATTTTCTATGAAGAATTTAAAGATTAATTTAATTTAATTCATTAAAACACAAAATAAAATAGCTCTTTCGCAATTAAATGAAGTAATTGATATTAAGTATAATTATAATTTAAAAGTAACATTTAATATAATTCATATATTTGAACGGTTGAATATAAAATTTTCTATAGCTTTGAAGTACAAAAAAACGCGATATAATAAAAATATGAACGTTTAGAAAAATTAACATTTAAACGGATCATTTCGAGAATATTTTAAAGGTTGTGGTCATCGTTCAAATACGATTGTATAAATTATAATTTATAAAATTAATAAAAGCCGATATATGCAGCAATTCGCAATTCATCTTTTTCAAATAAATGAATGACGGAACATATTTCATCCACGCCAGTTATCACGATAATGAAGTAAAATGGATTTTGCTAGAACGATCCATACGAGTCTGCGTAACGTAATGCTTCACAAGTATGTCACGGATCATGTTTTCTTGGAAATTTTCAAAGTGAAACATAGTCCTGCCTTGAAACATCGGAAAGTTCAAAAAATATCTTTAGCCTTACTTCTTGTACTTTTCTACGTATTTAGCATTTGTAAATCACGTAATCCAACCGGAAACAATAATACGACTTTCAATTGCTAATTTTTACGATATTTATGTTTCATTATTCAGCGTTGCACTGCAATGTATCCAAGTTTCTCTACTTACAATATAGGAAACTAATTATTAGGTTCTTATATTTTTAATATGCCATTAAATTTCAAATAGAACGACATTACTTTTACAAATTTTAGCTTAGACATGTGTCGATCGTATATTAACATATTATAAAAAAGCAAATAATGTAAAATATATTTTATCTTACATGATTGTATTTAATTTTTTACATGCTTACAATTATTTTTTTGCTAGCTGCAGTAAACTAACTATGAAAATATAAAGTTCAAAAGTATAGTTTTAAAGTTTCATTTTGTAATCATCTCAATATATAAACATCAGATAATCTCATGAAATTACTTTCACAATTCTTCTGAATACTTTATCCTCTAAACCTGTTATTTCTAATTGCTTATATTGATAATCGTATAAATTATTAATTAAGGTTAGTATAAATAGTTCAATTGTTATAAATACATATAATTATCGATTTGCAAGAATTACTTAATCAATGGACATTTGCATTCTCCAAAGCATTATTTCATTAAAAGAGGTAACGATCGATTCACTATTATGGTTCCTATTCAATATAATAAAAGTTAAAATTGGAGATATTGCACAATAAAATTATTTCCATTTCTATACTATTACATTTTAAAGCCTAGTTTCGATATTGACCGATCTCATTAAAATGATTATCTTCTGAAAATGCAAAAATTTGTTAACTTTTAATTCAATTACTATCTCCTTAAGAGTATAAAAATTTAGCATAAATCGATTCAAATAGGAAAGTTTATAAAGTGGTAGTGCTATTCTAATTGCAGTTGCAGCAGTAGCTAAGGTAGTAAATACTAGTAATATCATCAGTAGTGATCTTTAGTTATCTTTATTTATTTTTACTGTAAACTATTGTCACGAATGGTAAAAATGAAAATTAATTTCTGGACTTTTTTAAAAGAAACTATCTTAAAAATATTCTAATTGATATTTTTTTTTAAACTAATACTTCTAAACTATTAAATTCTTAAATTAATATTTTCACTTATAATAAATTTATAAAACTCGATTTTGTTAATATTTAATGATTAAATTAAACTTTTTCAATATATTATCGGAATATTTTTGCTTTGGATAATATAAGTTTTAATGTAAGTTGATTAAAAAATACTTCATTTTTATTGTCAATTATATTAATTACTATAATGCATAAAAATGTGAATGATAAAGTTTGAAAATTATAGAAGTGGCAAAGTAATCAAGTTTTTCATCTTCGTTTCCCAATTTCGCAATTCTTCTATAATAAAGTTTGCGATTGGTATTTTTCAGTATCAATAAGAGATTATAAAAAAGAAAGTTGAAAGATTATATTTCATAAAAGGAAAAACAACTATACGAAATGTTTGCCTGTGGAGATGATAAAAGGAAGCCGAGCGATTAAACGTTAGCGACGCGCTACGCGATAGTAACGAGCATCGTACGTGGGGTGACTCGGCTGCCTCTCTCTCTCTCTATCTTTTGCTAACAGTAGATCTGTTTCGCACTCCTTGAAAAGTCGACGAAGATGACGACTTTCTTCATAACGAACGTCACGTCTCCCTTCCTTCTCTCTTTTACGTCGTTTATCTCCTTCGCTCTCCTCCGTGCTACTTCGTTCACCAGTGCGGATGCGCGATCGTCGGCATCCCTCCTGCCAACAAAAAATTAAAAACAAACAAACGAGACGTCGACCGAAGCATTGTCCAATTACAATAATGAGACGATCCTCGTTACAGCAACTCGAGAGAGCGCCAACAACGAAGAGGAGGTTAAGGAGAATGTCGAGCCCGATAAAACATAAAACTGCGTAAAAGCTTTATGTAGCTGTTGAGCTCTCATCGAACAAATGAACGCGTTACACTGTATTCTATATAAAACCTAAGTCCTATATTAATGCACGTCCAGTATTATAATGCGTTAACAGATATATCTGCATTGGTTGCACACCTGCTCACGTTATATACGTGAATTTGTACGTGCGTTACAATGAGATGACGAGAATCGTGCCTCACTGAAATACTGTTACTATGACTTTCCTGGGAATTTTTGTTGCGCAATTATATCGAGAAGTGAAATGTAGAAAAAGAAAGTATTATATAGGAAATCGAACTATACATGGCTTTCTTAACTTTTTTAATTAGCAATTATATCTACTTCAGAAATATTTTACCGCTTATTTAGTCAAACAAATTCAATTTACTTAGGACCTTATTATATTGCAATGCAATTACTTTACACAATACATACCTAAGGTATTTCTACTATCTAAGCTATACAATTATATGACTTTCTAATAGAAGCACATATTTTCTTGCCCTGATTTCCAAAGCATCGTTACGATACAAATATTTAAAATGCATGAATTTGAATATTTCATCGATAACACTAATTACAAGAATGTGATCAATCAAAGGAACTATAGATTTGTATAATAAACAAGATTACACTATATCAATCATAGCACTCTAAAATAACCATAATTTTCAATGCCTAAATAATTGCATTCTATATAATAAAAATTGAATCATTGATATTGTCACTTATTATCCTATGTCTTATAAATAATTAAATTCATCTAAATAATTTCCAAATTAATAGATAATCTGATATATTAATAATTTCCATTAATAGTTTATTGTAGAAATAGCACAATAAAAAAAGATAGTCTATATTTACAGATATAATAACTATAAAGTGACTAACCTCGATGTTCGTCTTAATATCTAATTTCCATAAATTAAATAGAATTGCCTCATAAAATAGGTTATAACTAATTTTCATCAGTTACGAATGTATTATAGAAATAAACATGTATATGTCTGCAATATTACGCAGAGATACAATTTTATATTCCATAAATATTTGCATTATAAAAGCTCAAGTAACTACTTATGTTATAAGGCACACAATTCAGATTCTTACTAATATTATACTTGAAATAATTTTCGTTGCATATATAACAACCCAACATGAATATTTGCATTAATTTAATATTTTCAGTATTTAATGTAAGTTTCTTTCAAACTTATACACACTTAAAGATGATATTAATACAATTTATTAATAAATTGTCTGAATGTCTAAACCTCTTTTTACCTTTAGTTATTTTGATTAAAAGGGAAAGATATAGAATAAATATCGTGTATAGAACGGTTTATGACATCTATTATATTTAATTATTTGTCGTTAAACTTTATATGAAACAAAATTTCATCGATGTATGACTTTAAAAGGTTGACGATAAAGTGGATTGAATTCAACTTGAATTAATCTTATAGATTCGTTTTATATTTACTACTATAGATTTAAAATAACATGAAGTCATTTTTAAGCTATTTGAAGTTATAAATAATTTAATTAAAAAAGTATATTCTACTCGATAAAAAAATTAAAAAATTCTAATATCAATAATTATATTATATAATTCGAATAATTAATTATGTAATACAATGAAATGAAACTACGATTTAAATAAAAATAGCCAAAAGGTGCTAAGCGCGATTAATTTGTATTTAATTCACTTATGATTAAAAAAATTATTTTATGAAATTTTTTAATGATAATATTTAAATAGACAATTTATAAAGGTCGTAGGAAAATAATATTCGATTTTCTTATATTTAATAAAACAAACTTCACATTTATATAAAAATTTATCTTATATTAATTTTAATTAAGATCTGTATTACTAACAAGAATTAAAAATTCATAAATTTTAAGAGCTTGTGTATTATTAAATAATTTCATGGATTTAAATTAAGAAAATTTTGAATTTATTGTACCATTTTAAGTATTATATTTGTAAAGATTTAAATTATCTATGGTTTTGCGTTTTTAATTCTTTATATAATAACTTACATATATACAAATTAGACAAATTTAAATAGCTAATAGATACTCTAAAAGTCTTTGTAAGTTCAAAAATTTCTTATAAATATATAAACTCTTGAGTATTAAATAAATACATTTGGAATAATCCTATTTAGATTTTTAAAAAACTTAAATTCCCTAACAGATAAATATTTTTAAGCTTAAAATGAAGAATATGCAAGAAATCGGCCTGAATATTTTGTGAAACATTTTAATTAGTTGTTAGTATTATATAAGTAATTTCAATTTTATAGCTTTTCTATATCCGAATTCTAGATTGATTAGGTATAATTCATTATGAAAACAGTTTTAAATGAAGTAATTTTTATTAGCGATTGAAAGTTAAGTTGGTGTCTGGGTTACATTGCAGGGTAGGAGAAGCAATATTAACATTAAAATATATAATAATTAAAAATGGAATATTCTAGAATCATATATTTCAGAATCAGGCTATCATCCACACGATGATGCCATACCGTTTTGGCGTTAAATTGTAAGTCCAAGAGAGTAACGTCTGGTCGCTGCAGCATAGAAGCTTATAAGTGTGTTAGTGAGCTCGTCTTCCTTATAGATTGGCAAGGCGCGTTAATACCTGTACATAAAGTCCTTCGTACATGCGAAGGAGTTGGAAAACCGTGCACACACACGCACGTCTTCGAAGAGTAAGCCAACAGCAATAGCAGCAACAGCAGCAGTTCATGCTGGCTTATATACATCGCCCTCACTCGTTTTCGTTCGCCTGCCGCACACGATGCTTTACCTAGTAGTGCGATTAGAGGGTATAAGGAGGGAAGATGTGCTACCCCTCTGCGGCTGGACACGAGCTACTGTAACCTGGTGGGGGTAAGAAACTGTGAAATATCGATTAAGTTTGCCAGTAAGACAAGGAACGTCCAGGGGAGGTGGAGGTGGTGACGCTGCTGTTGGGCGAAACTACAATGAGAGAAGGGTGTAAGACGGCTCTGGACGTGGCTCGAGGAGCTTGTGTATGCGCTCATAAGACAAAGAGGAAGGAAGGGTGAAAGAGAGTGGGGAAGGTGATATGAGCATTGTATCGGGGAATTAACGGTACCTCTGAAGCCCTTACGCTCTCTTGCTTCCTTTTTCATCCATCTCTCTTGCTCAACTCTACCAACTCACAGGCTGTTCCTGCATCCTTCGTGCAACAACCATGGATACCCCTCATGTACCGTGTACCCCTGTTCCTCCAGAGTCTGAGTACGAAGGAATCACATTGTTTCTATCCTTTTCGTTCTCTACTTGTTTTCCTGTAGCTGTCGCAGTGTTGACTTCTCTCTCTCTCTCTCACTCTCTCTCTCTCTAGTGGCCTCGCGTTTCCAGCTCTCGATAGCCTTATATCCTAAACCGTGTCTCTTACTCATGCAGCTCTCAGCGGCCACTGCTTCTATCCCACTTCAATATCTCTGGAGAATGGTATTCCTTGCTTCTGCCACACGTCCCAGATCTCACACCCTTGCTTTGCTATTCCTACTACCACCCACATTCGTAGATCCACCCCAATTCCTCCCCCTTTCTTACTATTCTTCGTCCTTTCCCTGCCGTCGACGCTATACAAGCTCTGTATCCTGTCCGTTCCTTGGTTCAGCAGATAGAATGTGGTACTTCCTTACGTAATGTTGACTGGAATTGAAATATAATGCAAATTAAGAGAAAATATGAATATGAGAAATTTTTATAAAAAATTGCAATACGCAATATTACTTCATCAATTTAATTACTTGTAAATAAAATTGTGTAATGTATTAAAAGCGATTATTTAGTTTTTAATTTTATATATACTATTGAATAAATATTTGCTAAGTATTTAAATTTCAATAAACTTCTACAATTTTAATATATTTATAAAAGCAACGATAATATGTATTGTAATTGAAATATTACGTAACTAGCAAATTCTATTCATAAGTAATGTTGTTCTAACGTTGATACATTGTACAATTAATAAATAAAACACTTTCATGAACAGGCAGCAGATGAAACTAAATAATTTAAAACTTCTTTTGTTTGGAATAATTTAATTAACATTGTACTAATTTAAGTTTATAAATTAAATTAGGTAATATTTATGAATTAGATCAAACAATCCGATATTAGACAATTTATTTTTATAAAATAAATTTTAATGAGAGAACAAGTCATTTTATTAATAATGTAAATTTAGTATTGGTTTACTCTCTTATAATCGCATTTTAATATTATAATATCTGTCATGAATTCTAATCAAATGCCTTTGAAAAATGTATGTTAAGGAGAATTAAAAAGGATTTATTAAATTAACAATGATACTCATATTATGTATTTTTAAAAGACATAAATTTTTTGTATAATCTTAATTACATATTAATTAAGCCGTCAATAAATTGTTTATATAATATTCATAGAAAATATGTTAGAGCAATTTTTAAATATTTATTATAATAAAGAATATGCATAAAAATCTAAATACAGATCTACATGACATCGATAAATTATATTCCAATAAGCAATAATTAAATAAAATTATTTATATATTACGTACCTATAACAATAATCAAGTCCTGGCGTATAAAATATCGTTACTTAATAAAATTTTAATTTAATTGAGATTTTATTAATCCTTAAAAATATATTGTAAGCAATATAGAATATTATTCAGTAGAAATTTTCTTTGTTTAAAATTTATTTTTAAAATATTTTCAGAACTTATATTTTCAAATTATTATTGATTTTATTAAAAATTTATTATTTTAATTTAAAACGAAAGTATTATATTCTTACACATTGATTTATATTAAATTTATTCAGAAAAAATATTCTATCCTGATACCAAGCTGAAAAAAATTAAAAAATGTTTTCTAGGATTTTATCTATAAACTTATGAAAAACTTAACAAAATCAGGATATTGATCTAACATATACTTTTTAAGTTGAGATGCGCTATTTCACTTTCGCACTCCGATCGTACACTAAACTTTATATGAAACGTTTAAGTTCTAGTCGTCGAACATCCTAATTTGATATCTATCAAATCGTACATGTTCAAATTTCTCTTTTTGAAACGCTAATCGGTTAATAACTGCAAGATTCTGTTCGAATATTAAAACACTTTACGTCGCAAAAAAGAAATTGATAGTACTATGCATAGATTTGTAATAGATAATCCATTAGAATTAATTGCTACATATTTCATAAATAAAGTAATAATATAAAACTTCAGTATGAAAATTTAATTTTCAATCTAAATTCTCGACGTACTTCTTTGATGAATACTAATCATAGTAATCTTCAGCTATTTATGTATATTTTTTTAATTAGAAGGATATGACTTAATAAGTATTAATCTTGAAGTCATTTCTTTTTTAATCATACAATTAATATTCGAAATCCACATACAAATATACAACATTTTTGTATTTAATGAAGAAAAGCGTTTATAATTTAAAATAACAATAGTAAATTTTAAAGTAAATATATAGTAAAATATAAAGTAAAGTAAGTAAATATATAATTTGTTAAAAGATGATCTATATTCAATTATCTTCGATAATTCTTAATGAAGATAAAATCATGAGTAATATTTTTACAAATAATAAAATAGGTTTTCAAAAGAATTTCTATTATAACTTAATTTCATATTTTTTATCTTTTATTTAAGAAAGAATTTCTTTTATAACTGAAATTTATAATAGAATTTATAAAAATGTGTTTATCAAACAAAAATTACTTATAATACTAACAATATAATGTAAATAAACATTCTCATTGTGCGAAAAACATTTAGAACATTAAAGAAAACTAACAGAATAACTGTTTTATTGAAATGAAAAAATGATAAGTAAATAAACAAATAAATAAGTAAATAAAAGGTATCGAATTTATTTATTTACGTTATATTTTAGATTTTTTATTTATATAATATTCATAAAAGGACAAACGCTTACAGTTAAGAAATCATCGGATTGAAAGTACATTAAACTACAACACAAATCATCAATCATAAGCAAAAAATTAAATATAGTGCAGTTCTATGAAATACATAAGCAATATTAAACTGTGTATGAGAAGTATTTAACTCTAAGTAACCAAATATGCTGAATTTCTATGACACCTCAGGCATACAAATTGTCAATAAAAGTACTTTAGTCCCATTTGAGACAAAATCCTAGCACATAGAATGAACCCTCACATCCTTTTTATCCAAAAGAAACAGAAATATTCGTCGAAAGTGAGCATAAAAGGGAGAAAGAATTTCTTTGCAATGAGTACCCTAAATCTATGTCTCATCGTAAATAGTATTCGGAAATCGACGATAAAATTGGGCACGATAAAGGAGTCAGGTCCTCTTTCCCTATCACTTACCCTCCCTCGCTCTCTCTCTCTCTCTCTCTCTGCCATTTTAATTTGAAATTAGCTCAAAAAAGAGAAAAGAGAAGAGAAAGAGGGACTGAAAACTAACTGATACAAAAGACACACAAAAAAAACCTATGGATCTAATCTCTATCTTATAACCAAGGTACATATACTCACAAGAGTACAACTGTCTAGTCTTCGCAGTCACACGTAATGTGCATAGTACACTCCAAATCAAAGAAACGTGTGGCATGAAGGACTGTAAACTGCATCATCGTGCGGGACGAAATACGTAGGGAGAGAAGCACAACGGAGCAGCAAAAGCCATAAACAGCTTGTTGCTTCTGCGAAACTGCCAGCGAGGAGCTCCCCTTGACTGTACTGGGCCCCTTCCTCACAACCACCACTACTTCCTCCGCCACATTCGCGGTGACTTCTATCGCACTCTTCTACCCGCTTTCTCAATGTATTGTACTCGTACTTTTGACCCTTCGCTTCTTGTAAGCTAATGTTGCCAGCGAGTCAAGCGCGATTATTCTAGTACACTCAGGACAATATAGGAAAAAAGAAGAAAAAAAACGTTATCCTTCAAGAACCTTTAAGAAACCGAAAGGAGTCTTTAAATTCTTAAACTATTTTTCTTTTCTACATGTTCCTCCTTTATATACGCTAAAATTACATGCTCTAATTTGACTTCCACATAAAGACAATCCTTATAATTAGTTGTGGAATTATCTTTAAAGATTATATTTTTACATCTTGCAATTTAAAAATTATAAATAAAGTGTCAATTTAATCTTAAATCAAAATAATCATAAAAAGATCAATAATTTAATAATTATTATTATTTCAATTTAAAATAACGTTAAAAGATTTTTTAAGAAACATATGCAACTGCAACATTCCTCTTCTCAATTATATATAGTCACTTATATTAAAGTGAAATTACAATAATACTTAATAATACTTACGATTAATGTGCCAATAACTCAATCTTTCATCATTCCTTCTCATGTATTACTTATGGTGTATATATAGATTCCTAAGTAACGAATCTTATTCCATCTGTTTCTTGAATTTATTTTCCGTTCCGATCATAATAGGTAAAAAAAAGCGATTTCTAGCCCTAACCTATTAGAAAAACAACTTCTACGATCATAATATAACTAGAATCACAAAGATAGAAATGAAAAGTATATAGTAGGATTGTGATTGTAAAAATTAAAGAGCTAACAAAGGAACTTAATTATCACATTTTCATTTTATGACTTGTGCATGAAAATGATCAAAATGTACTAATTGATAAAAAAACTTTATTACACAAATCGGATTTAAAAATGAATTGTTATATACTGAAATGAAATACTAAAACATATTTTAAGCTCAAGTATTTATTTAATAACCTTTCGGTATTGCATTTTTAGGTTCACTAATTCAATTATCTTTTCTTCTTAATTTGTTTTATTTTAATAACGCTTTATAAAGTTTTATAATTAATATAGTAAAAGAAAAGTTTTCTGCTTAAGGAGTATCGAAAAAGTAGTAGTATTTTTGAAATTTAATGGAAGCAATTGAAAATTATAAACATAAATTATTTGAAACCGAAAACGTAATTTAAAATCATAAGGAATTTATAAGATCTCATTTGTTTATAATTCTATTTTAAACGTTATTATCAATATGTTTATTTGCAAGTTTTACTAAATATTAACGTAAATTGCTCGACGCTAAGCCAACTAAGCTACTACCTATGCAATTATTCGTTTTGCCAAAAGCTCGAAACTCGAAGTCACCAAGTATACGTCTGATAACAAGACGTCTAGATTAGGAGATTGGCTAAAATCTCGACTAAAGACGTCTTAATTGGAACTAATCCGCATGAAACCTTAAGATACTTGTAAAGACTATTCTGATTGTTATACTAAAAACATCATTACAAAATTGTTATAAGGAAAGAAGACTTAAAAAATAGTATCTGAATCATCTATAATTGAATACATATATATAGGTAATACGTATATAAGGGAAATTTTTTTCAGTAATAATATATGCACTGCATTAAATATTGGGACTTCTCTAAGTATAAACAAACAATATTATATACCTTAAATGTGATCTATTGCAATACTAGAATACTATGCGTGGGATCCTAAAATTTACTATTGTGTAAGTAATTAATGATAATTTAATACAAAGATATGTACTTATGTCTATATATAACTATTTATATGGAAATATATTTATTCAGTTATGATAATAGTCCCTTACTACAATTTAGACAATATTCACTCGACATAAAAAAAGATAATTAAGTATAAATGTAAAAATATATTGAAAAATATTGTAACTTCAAAAATATTTTTAAAAATTTAATTATTTTTTGTTAGCTCGTTCTAGATTCGTTATGCACAAAAATAAAGAATTTTTTATATTCTTCAGATCATCATATTTTACAGTGATATTACGCATAAATGAATGCGTTTATACGCAGACTTTCTTATAAGAAAAGGATGTCAAAAACCCTTGCTTGCATAGTACTAATGTAAATCCAAAGTTATGCACTTATTACGATTTCAATAATTATTGAAAATATGTTGTCGTGTAAGGTTTACGAATATATTATAACAATACTTACCAAGAACATGTATAGATATTTCTGCAACACCTTTCATTAGCGATCATTATTAATACGCCGTTACATCTAAAACGCTATACCAAAGAGAGAGAGTGAGAGAGAGAGAATGTACTTTCATTTTATGCATTATTTTTGTAAACAAAGTCCAACGGAAAATAGGGTGCGCTTAGGTATTTCATAGTAAACTCTCTAAAGCTAAACACGATGAACGTCAACAGCAAATTTAAGCTGCTACATAACCTGCCTATTCTGAAATGATTTAAAAGATAATGCGACTGGATAATTTAAATGCACAACCACAATCTACTTACCAGGCCAAGATATAATTTTCGACACACTTTGAGTAATTAATATCAGATTCTTATGATTGTTCTACAGATTTGATAAAATTACTTTTATCTAATTTATGTAAAATTTCAAGACCTGAAACAGATAATTATTTTTAGTGATCATGTAATATTTAATTTTTTTCATATACTTTTTAAAATTTGAATATATATTATTTATACATTTTAATATTTCAAGTTTTATAAAATTTGTATTATAACTGTTCAAATATGCATCGTTATAAATCATTAAATTACTAAATCACTGTGAAACATGATAAAAATTTCAAAACTTATTTTTCTTTATTTAAACAAGAAAGATTTGAATTTTATTCATTTATAAAATAATTTAACTGTATAGATGTACATAATGACGCAATTGATCCTGAGGTAGTTAATGTAAACTTAAAAGTTTTCTTCTTACTAACTCTGAAATTCGAGAATAAAGGCTTGTAAATCTGAATTACAAAAATGTATTTAAATTCAAACTTTCCATAGATAAAAATAAATTTGGATAAACACATGAATATTTATTTTGTAAAACACGATGTACCATATAATTGATTTCCCACAAAACTTGAATTGTAATTGTAAAAATAACTTCTTCGTGCCTGCTGCGTTACTTTGATATTCTAACCGATTCCATCTATCATAAAATCCTGTATGAAATCCCATTTGCAGCTCTCTGTCGATGCGTGCACTAACAAGGAATAATAGCGAATAGAGCAGCGGTTCAAGGGGGTTCATCTTCTTATCGCTTCTGCGGTTACTTTCCTTCACTGCAAAGACGAAGCACGGAGAAAGAGAGAGAGAGAGCCGCCTGAATAGTTAGAAAGATAGCCGATTCATTACTAAGCAGATACCAACAGCCTTATTCTTCGCGACATTTGACTATATCTAACTCCTTTCGTTCGTCGTTAGTCTCACGGCCTATTTCGCATGTAGACGTATGCAAGCGTTTGGACGCGTGTGTACGGTGATTCGAGGGTTATTTCGGCCTTGTAACTAACCCTTCTGCAAATGTGTATGCGCCATATGCATTTGTTTATGTGAGAGTGAATGCGCAAGAGACGGAGAGTGCGGAGAATTGATGCTGGTTAGCTAAAACGTACGCTAAGGAAGTCAGAACGAGAAGCATATATATATAAAGGACGGAATGTGTGGAGTATTGACTAGCGAGACTCAGGTCCGTCTTTCTCTCTGGTTGCCTTGGCTTGCGGCTAAAACACGGATGAGTGGAAGTGAGAGCTGAGACAGAGAGCGAGATTACACGGGAGTTGCTTCTCCGCACACTTTGCTAAGATAGAGAGAGAGAGAGAGAGAGAGAGAGAGAGTGAGAGTGAAAGAGAAAGTGAGGAAAGAGGGACGGAGAAAGAGAAGAGGAAACAAGATGAAGGAAACATTGCTAAAGGTGGTCATAGGGAGGTTGGCGGTACGGTAAGACTACTACCTAAGACTGATATGGATTGTAGATTATTCTGGACTTCGGGGTGCGGCTTGGCCAAGGGTTGGTATCTCGGACCCTTACTACTGCTGCAACCCCTCGACGGGCCTCGAGTAACACACAAGTCGTCCCCACCTTTGCATACGTGTAACTACGAGCGCGAGTTTGCGTGCAACAGTCAATATATAGGTGTACATCTAAAATTGGATGTGTACAGCGGTGCATGCATAGTTCTCTCTCATCCTCTCCTTAAAGCTGCCTTTGGCTGTGTCCATCTTCTCAACCTCCTCCTTGCTTTACTCCTCGCGTACGACTGCTCTTTCTCCCTCTCGCTGTCCTTCTCTTTCCCTCCTATTACTGAATTACTGAAGACTCAAAGAGAGAACGAAGGATTTTCACGGAGAGTAGAATGAAGACAGAACAGAACGAGAGAGAGCGAGTGGGGGTGAGAGAGGGCGGTTAAGTCTGCGGCCGGCTACATGCCTTCTGATAATCCAGCGAGTGAAGAGGCACATGAATTTCGGCGATTTCGATCCAATCTCGAGAAACCGGATGCCAAGATTCAGCTGAGCAATAGGGTCAGCTCACGAGTTACGTACTGCATTTTCTATCCATATACACTAGCACACGGTGGTTACCATGATGGTAATGCAAATAATTCTCTACTCTGTAATGCAATGCTGCTTCATTTAACGGCAACTATTCAAGAAAAATGATCTAATTCTAACAAATATATGAAATAAAAAATTAATTAGAAGAATAATAAGTATATTATTTTAGATTATATTCGTATATTCCTTAAAATTAATACTACAGGTAATTCTGTGTTTTTGATGTCATGTTGAACTTTTGGAAACAATAAATAAGTATAGCATGTATTTTTAATTAATTATAAAGAAATATGTTTCGTATAATAAGTAAGTAATAAGTAAGTAAAATATTCTGTAGCGTTATAAATTATAGTACTCATATAATAATAATAATAATAATAATATGCATAAAAACTGTTATATTATCAATATTTTTATCATTATTTATAATCCGAGATATATTATAAATAAATCCAAGAAATCTACGTAGTTTTCATGAAAGTTCTATAATGATTTAATTTACAATAAAATCAAATAACCTTGAAAGAAGCCACTCATTTTATTTATGTTGAAATTCTCTATATGGAATTCTATAAGCTTATTTTGCGATAATATCGTTAAATATAAAAAAAATTAATAAATATGCATACTCTAATTTATAATTTTTAATTTTAATTTAAACAAATTACGTGTCACCAGATTATATAGAATTTTTCTTATGAATTATTCTGTTCCCTTTTATTTTGACAATATCCTATCCCAGTATGCTCCGTTTCCTTCTTAAACACCTTGTCACGTTCACATAAATATGCACTTAGTTACTAAGTTGATTTACACGAGTCTGTTACTTAGTTGAATATTAGTTCAAATACAATTATATAGACACACCAAAATCCTACCGAAAATATTACTGAAATTTGGTGAATCTATTTAAAACATATGGAACTCTAAATACTATGTACTTTCCCTTAAATATAGACGCTAAAATCATTCTCTGAGGAATATAACGTTGTATTTAGAAAAATTATACTTTTTAAGTATTTAAAAATTCTTTTTCTATTAATGAAACATTATTTTGTACTGAATATTTTATTTTATTTTATAGGATAACACTGCTTGTAAATAAAGTTACAATTATGATGGAAGTATTAAAATATTTGAAAATTAAACTGACTAGATTTAATCTGTGTATATATACATATATTTTACTTAGATTATTATTTAAATAATATATTATTTTTAAAATGAATGTAAACATGAATACGTATATTCTTCATTATTCATATATTTTTCATATATTATAATCTTCTCTAATGTAAATTTCATTAAAAAATTTTTAAGAAAAATTATTTTATACGAAATATAATCTTATCGTGTATTTAAATTTGGATAAAATAATACATACTAATAATTAGATAATAATCTATTAATCAATGAAAATAAGAAAAATTCTATCATTTGAACAAGGCATATGATGTACAAGAATTTTTCAATAATTTAAAGATCAAGTCTATATTTAACTTATTTCCATTAAAAAAAATGAAAGCGATTTGATGTTATATTAATATTTTTATACAACAATTAAGTGCTTAAATATAATAATAATTATATTATTATCATATATTATGATGTATAATTAACTTATGATAATACTTATATTACTTTATCAGTTTCACTCATTGAATTGACATCATTCCGAATATTGAAGTAACCAAAGTGAATAAACTACTCAAAGTGAATAAAGAAATTATGTACGTTTGAGAAATCTACATCTAGACAAAAGTCTCCATGTCTCGATCATTAAATTTGTAATTTATTTAGAATATGACAATCTATAGGATTGGTATAATAGTATTTTATCATAGCTGAATAAATATTCTCATTACGAACCGGAAGTAGTACGTTTTCTTAAGCAACATAATTCACATTGCCCAAAATTTGTTACGAAATAAAATGTACTAGCACTTTTTCTTTTAAAAATATTTTTGCATCATAATAATTCTTAGTAATTGAACACTGCTGCTGCAATTTATTATAAAAATGTTTATTTGAAATTATCAAAGTATTATTGCACTATACTTTCATTCATGTACAAAATTATTTCTTTTCACAGAAAAAATACGTCATATAAAAAATTAAATAAATTCTAAAACTTTAAAACTTAATAATTATAAATTAACAAATATCAATAAAATATGGGTTTCGAACAATGTGTAATTGTTAAAAAATGAAAAAATTTAGCATCATTAATATCTGTAATAGAGTATACAATATTACATTGAGTATTCAAATTATTTATAAAACTACTAATGAGCTAAAAGATTTTTTACTCTTGTATTAGTTTCTGCATCATGTGAAACTTATATTTTACAAATATTCATAATATCTAACAAGAAGTAGAGATTGAGTAATTTTAAATACTTTAAAATTTAAGAAAACCTTACGAAAATATTTGATCTAATAATAATTTTTACGGATTTAAGTTTTATTAAAACTTAAGACATCTAATTATTCTAAATTAATCACGTTAATATAAATATAAAAATCAGTTGAGTTTCTTTTATGCACATTTCCTTTTTGGATTATGAATAAATAAAGTATGAAAAATATATACAAAAAGTAGATTTATATATTTTTTCAGAGTCTGCCTTTTCATGTATCGATATGCATAAAATATTTTTACTAAAATTCATCATTTTCATGAAAAAAGTATTGTACTGTATTTACAATAGTTATCACTGAATATATAATGGATTGAAAATTCAATATAATATATTTAAATTATCAACAGTAATTTCTTAAAAGATGTAAAGTTCTTTTTAACTCTCAGAAAATAATACTGTACAAAATATTAATAAACACTAATGCTATACTCATTTCTAGTGATTGATTTTTTTAAATACATTATACCACTGAGAAATATTTTATAAGCTATCTTTTTTTTAATATACTTGGGAATTATTGGATTTTTTTTGATGAATTAATATATTTGGATAATATTCAATAATAAATAAGTAGTATATTTTTGCTCAATTAGAAAAAATATGAAAATAACAAATTTCGTTTGAGCTACTGTTTAAATAAATAAATGAATAATTTACAAATTGAAATCTATGCGAAAATTTAATCATTGTTTTCAAGACAGTTAATTTATAAATCTCGTGTTTTCTACATGGTTGACCAAAATAGCGACAAGTTAATTACTTTCATCAATAAATATTCTAAATTGAAATATTTGGATACGAAGGTACAACAAAATTTTTAAGGAATGTAAAAATAACTTATACAGTAGATAATTCAGGACAAATCTAGTTATCTACGTTAATCGATGGCCCGATGGCACTCACGTAAATTATTGAGATGCTTCCTCTGCTTAATGAGATTAAGCATTGCTATACCAATTGTGTAACGAAGACTAGTAAGAAAGATATTTATTACCTCATATTTCCTGGTCAGTTATTTCTGCACTTTGATTCATCTGATTTCGAGATTAAGGCTTGTTTAAAAACGAATTTGTCTGTCAAGATATCGTTAGATTTCCTCTTTTTAAGCATATGATATAAGCATCTTGACATAAGCAAATTTTCTATTGAGTTATGTAATAGAAATTGTCATTATAATAGTACTGATTATTATTTAATATTTAATAAAATATGTAAGCAATTCAAATTAAAATTGCTTCACTTTATTAAATCTAAAATTATCGAATGTGAAAAGTGATAATTCGTCATAATAGCATATGAAAGCAGCTTCAATTTAATTATTTTAGTTTTGTTAATATATATATAATCATTCATGCACAATAGATTATTGTTACTTTGCAAAAATTATCATTATATTTAACCTTATTTTTTTGTAACGATATCTCATTCATGTTTACACAGAAATATCAGAAATAAAAATGCCTGCAGATATTTGAAAAAGTTTTCAACATATAACACTTCTATTAGTACTAATATACACTACATGTATATTGTAGCATTTACACTTTGATTTTGATTATATTTACGTGATAAATGTAGCATTAAAGAAATAATTTTTATTAAATTAAAATTTTTTAATTATTTTTTTTCAAAATTGTACTTAAAACATCTTTGATTGCGGTAACTATTAATTATATTTAGAAATTTAATTAAGTATTTAAATTCATAAATTTTCTTAAAAAATTGAAACATTAGCTGACATGCTTAGATCAACGGAGACTATCTTATACAATCGCAGTTAAAATATTTAGAAATTTAGGAATAAACGTCATAAATACTAATGTTAAGTGCCGCGCCAAAATTTTCCCTGTAACTGTACCTCTTGTATTATAATGAAGAACCACCGTACATTACTATCATGAATGTATAATAAATAAAACTAATCTTCAAAATATCTTTCGTGCTTGATGGTCACTTGTAGTGCGGTTTATAACCACGTAAAGGATTAAGAGCAAATCCAAAAAAGACCAAGTTTTCTTGCTTGACCAATAGTTTTCATATATTGCATTACAATAAAGAAATACTTACAAGAAGAATTCATTATCTGAAAATCTCTAAGCATTTCACATATTATAAAAAATATTGTTCCTTTTTGAAGATTATATTCATTAAAATTACTTAAAAAGACTTAAATTAACTTAAAATGATGTCTCATGATGTACAATTCAAATATCCTCAGTGATACAAATATTAAGTGTAAGTAAATTAAAATAATTAATAAATTATATAAATTCTAGAAATCTGTGTCCAAATTTATAGACTTGACAATAATAAGTAAATTATCATTAGAAAGTTGAAAAGGAAACGTACTTTAATACAATTTTATTAGACAAAAATTAAAAATAAATTTGATATTCAATAAGAGAAAAAAAATGTCTAGTCTAATTTTTGATTTTTTCTCTTTTCATAATGTAGTCTTTTGCGGAGTACTTATTTATAATTTCATTTTTATTCTATAACAACGAACTTAATTATAATTTCATTTTTATTTATAACAAATGATAAATAACTTTTTAATAATCATCTATATTTCATCTAATTAATATAATACGATTTCAAAAAAAAAAAGAATGAGTCAATATTCGAGCCTAATTTTTTGTGAATATAATTTCTTACGTAATTAGTCTAATTAGAAAGCAGGTACATACAATGATAGATAAACGAAACCCATACAAATAGCGATATTTATACAATGAAGAACTATATACTTTAAATTTTGCATTACTCATAGATTTTTGAGTATTAGTGGTAGAAAGGAAGATTTCTCAAGTAACTTCTTCATGCAGCTATGCAAAGGGAGATTTTACACGCGAGCGTGCAATGCTCATCTTAAGAAAATCATCCCTGTTCTGTTTCAAAACAGCTTTTCCAGGAAGCAATATACCATTTTACAATATTACCTGAACCCATAAGCACCTTATGCTAGTGACAGACGAAAATGGATTAAGGACGTCCTGTACTTTGTCAAAGACCTGCCAAAACCTTGGTCAATGCATTTTTTTCCAACAAACATTCGACTTTCATCACATTCGATTTAATATTTTTATAACTCACAGCTTTTATGACTGAAATAAATAGCTTAATTCGTTAAAGACAATTTTTTCAAATTAAGGGCATTTTCCTCTTTTATTTTGAATTTTTTTTATTTAAATAATGAAAGCTCGGGTCACAAACTGAGCTAGATCCTTTTTTTAACAGTGTTTCTTTTCATATAATTTAGAAGCTTATTTATTATTAATTTTTCTGATGAATCATTAAAAATCTCATCAAATAATAATCCAATGTAGTATTATATTTCTTTCTAACTAATAATTTATATAATTTTAATATTGAATAATCAAAGCCCTTAAATTATCAAATGTTATTTTATGATTAAATATTGGTAAAAATTTATTGAATCGTTAATTTTATAAGAGATTAATATTCGTTAATCATAGAAAAATCTATCAATTTGCAAATATGTAAAACGTAACATTCTAGAATATAAGAGACAGTTAATGTATCATTATTTTACACCAATGAATTGTATTTATGTATAGATAATATGTGTGTAGGTCATAAAAAAATAATATTTTTTGTAAAATTCTTTTGTCAAACAGGGTTATAAAAATCGTTTATATATTTTAAGAAAAAGTTTATATTCCACCAAATTTTTAGAAACATAATTTAAAAATAGGTAAATCGAGCGTTATGAAATTGATGGTTTTATCAATTGACTCGTTTGTTTAAATAATAAAGATGTTTTAACTTTATCACAGTTGGATTAGAAGAAAAATAGTAGTTTTTTTTCATTTTTAGAGTATAAATTAAGATAAGATTATTATTGATTATATATTCATATGATTCATATGATTCATATGTGATCATTTATATGATCACATATCAAACAGTGATACTTAATTTAAATTTCTCTTGCATGCAAGCTAAAATATTTGATCGAACAAAAGATTGAATATTTAAAACTTTTTTACTTATCTTGAACATAAATAATAAAAAATAGAAAGCACAGATACTAAAACAAATTTCTGATGTCTTAGAATTTTTGTACTAATCCGTTCTTTTATTATTTGTTCCTAAATTTTTTAAAATAACTCTTAGAAATTTAAACTTGATTTAGTTGTAAGCATTAGTAACTTAAAACTTCATATACGTAAAAAATTTTAGTCTTATTAATTTTGTAATTGTTCTGTTCTTAGATTTTTTACCCTATCTTATATTATAATATTGCTTGTTATGCAGCATTTGTTGAACAGTTTCATTACGGTAAGGACAGTTATTCCAAATTAAATCCATCAAAGCGTAAATTTATCAAATATTATTGTTATTAAATTGTAGTATTTTAAACATTTGAAAGAATTTTTCATTAATCTTCCATCCCTAATTAAATGTAGAAACAAGTTCAGAAGTAACAGACGTGTGGGCATAAGAGATGAAATCATGTTATGGAAGGTTACCTTGATGCTATAATAAAGAAACATAAAAATCTCATTTAGTCATTTACATTAAAATTTGATTTCTGATTATATTATATTCTGCAAGTAATTTTAAAGATTTTATGATTATTAAATTTTAATAATCTAGTGATAATAACACCATTTCCATACGGGTTTTTTCTTTTTTACATCAAATGATGTAAATTCGATACACTTTTCATGTATCAAATATATAATCACTAATTAAAAATTGGATTATCATATGATAATTTACAATTAAAAAATTCTTATCAGATTTGAATTAGGATCGAATAAGAATAGTTATGATTAGCAATAATATTTATTTAATTAGCTATATATTTCACTTGGCGTAAATAATAAAATTTCCTTCTTTCATGTTTTTAAAAAATTCTAAAAATAAGCTTTATAAATTTTCCTTAATTTTTTATTTATTATTAATCTGTCTATTTGCTCTCAGACTTTTCGAATCCTTGATTATATACACATGTTATTTATAGTAACATAGAGTTAATAATAAGTAAGAAAGTAAAGGAAACACGTGACACATCTCATAGTTTTTGAAACTACCAAATCTTTTAATATTATAAAAAAGTCAAAGTATGAAATTTCCAACTATTGAATAAACAATGCATAATAAATGTGTGAATACAAACTATTAAGAAGCCTTAATAAATTAAATTAAAATGAACTTTGTATATGTTTACTTTCTATTAATGTCGAACTATTTGCAATATACGTAAATATTGTAATTTTTAATTTTAAGTTAGATGTAGGAATCACTTAACTATTATCTATATAAGTATGCAATTAAATATTTGTTAATAAATTAATTGATTAATAAATATTTAATTTATTATCAAAAATTTATTAATAATTCTTATTGTCCAGTTTTGCTAAATTTTAAACTAAAATCATTGTTCTATAGTATTATGTAATGCCTGTATTATAATCCTGTGAAATGTTATCAAACGTGATAATTTAAATATCAAATAATGTCTTCTGTATTTTTACTTAATATTGAAGATTTTTAGCAAAATTTTGGTAAATACAAAATAAAATATTTAACTTTTTAAGAAGAAATTTGTAAAAGAAATAAGAAGAAAAAGAAATAAAGAAATTTATTTTTGTACATTGAATTGTATATTAAAGAAAATAACGTAAAAATTATTTCTAATAATTCTTATAAAAGCCTTAGTATTCTTACAATTTATAAATTCAGCAGTTAAATTTGATGAATGAAAACAAATATTTCTTTATTTTTATGTTAAGTAATGTTACTCATCTTAAGCAAATAAGAATTTTTAGTTCACTAAATCTGATTGATCGCAATGCAAGGAATTATCTTCATCTCGGTAAATTAGAGATGACTTAATATTACGTGTAATATTATAATAGAGTTACTTAATTTACAAAAATATTATTGTATTTATTGTCTATTACAAAAAGTACTATATTGTTAGAGTTAACTATTATATATTTCTTATAAATTTTATCTTTTTATTTTCATTTAAATATTTTATTAAATTTTTTCAGTACTGGTAGATGTTAAAATTTAACAATATTATTGCTCTACTGAGGCTTATTGTTAATTACTATCATGTATTTTTAGTAAATATATGTAGCTTGTTTAATTAAGGGCTGTTACATGGGGATACATACTTGAATACAGAAATTACATGGAGAGAGAAAATTTTGAATAGTTACTAGAAAATAACACAGAAGCTGCGCATTGTAATGAATAGTTTGGCACAGAATAACATTATAAATTTGCATAGTTAATGCCAAGTGAACACTTTAAACCTTCAATAATTCAATAATTGTACCTAACATGATTCTTCAGACGACAACGTCGAGTTATTTAATACAATAATTAACAATTTAAAAAAATACAATTTTATACTTTTTAAGTAATATTGTGTTATTGTATAGTTTTAAATCATAATATAACATATATTATACTATTTCAATAGTTATTAATAATATTACGAAAATTCTGTTAATACAACTTGTTTGACTATGCTAGACAATCCCGATAAAATGAAAATTACACTTGGTACACGAATTAACAAAACTTTATCTCAATTCTTTCAAGACAACTAAAAATACTCCTTCTTTCTGTTTTACTACAAAAATAACGTCTTTCCACTTTAAAAAATTAAGCACGTCCGGTAATCAAAGAAATCTCATAAACATCACTGAAAGATAAAAAAGGAAATAAAATCGTAACAAAGAAAGCGAGAAACTAAAACCCGAGACAGAAAATTTACGCAGTCTTATATTATAGGTGTGTACAAAAATCATTCTGCAATGACGTGGCTTAATGGAGACCATGAAAGAAAAAAAAACAGAAGAGAAGAAAATACTCCTCGTTCTAATTCACCTGTACATATCTGTTACACGTATGTATTTCCAAAAACGAACGCTTTGCGATCTCTTCGAACATGCGCACGTCACTCCTTAAAGTGCAAACCCTTCGAAAGGGATTTGTTTGAACGACTCAATGCGCTTTATTTGTCTTTCTTTATTATATTCTTACAATTGCTTTCTTTTTCACCTCACTCTGTATTTTACACTTGGTAATACTCTTCACCTCCCTTGACATCGTCGGCGCGTTTCAGAATCATCCACATGCTCTTGCAGTGCCAAGTAGCTCTAGGGCTCCCGACAACTCTGGCAATCCTTCAGAATCCGCCCACTCTCATCACTCCCCCTCCTTCTGTTCACGACAAAACCATACGTTGTGCCTACGTTATAGATATACGCTTCGTTGCCATACTTGTAATGTCCGAGAAAGCGCGCCTACGAGAGGAAGAGAGAAAAAGTTCGCACGCATGTGTGTGCAACTGAAAGAGAAAGAACGAGAAGCAAGGAAAGAGTGAGTCTCAACTTTGGACCTTCAAAGAAGAAACGTTATACCTTAACTTGGTGTACGCGCTCTTCCCAGAATCTTTTCTTCACGAGCGCATCTTTATCCTTGTCTCTTTTTCATCTCTTGTGTTGCACCCTACTCTTGTATACGTGCGTGCGTACGGGTACAAATACCAGTTAACCAATCTTCTCTGTAATTGGTTGCAACAACTCTCTCCACTTCCCATGCTCTCTCTCTCTCGTCACTTTATGTCTTATAATTATTACCCCTCGGAACCCCTCTCCCACTCAACTGTGCTTCTTTCGTTTTCAGTGAACGGAAAATATTTCTTCTTTCCTGTTATTTCTGTGTATACGATGACCTTGAAGATGCACCAGTCTTTTCTTTTTTTTCCTATTCTTCATTGCGCTTCTTCGCATGTGTTGTCTTATTCTTTGGTGTGGGTGCACAAAACTAACAGAGGAAGTGAACTACATGGTCCTCTCGATTTTCTCTATCTCACTTATTCTCTTATTTATCACTCCTTTCTGACTCACAGTTTTCTTTCGTGCATCATGTCTAAGTCTACATACCTACCAGATCAGTAAAAAAGAAGAAGAGAAGAATAAGTACATAATATGCGCTCAACAGCAAAAGAGTTTACGCATTCCTCGAAGAACTCAAACGATCTTACGTGCAAGGCCATGAAGAATTACATATCTATATCGAAGAATGTATATGTACATGTGTAAATAAGGTATGTAAGTGCGAGACAAAAAAATATAATTGTCAAATTTCAAGGCAAAACTGAAAAGAGAAGACATATAAAGAAGTGAAAGGAAATGGAAGCAAGATCGAGACAAAAACGATAAATTTATGGCTGAAAAGGGGTTACTTTCTACTAGGTTTTTGTAACCAATCTTTCATATTTAATGTTTATGATGTAGTAGATATTGTTTTCTCTATGAAATGATTGGCTGTATATTTAAGCTTTTTATAAAAATATTCAATTCATTTCACTTTCCAAATGTTAATTAAATACGATTCAAGAAGAATATTAAAAAAAGAAATGTTAAAAAATGAAAAAATGATGTATTATCATTTTAGGTTAAATATGGGTTACGTGTATCACATATAAAGATTAATTAATACTGAATTAATTTTTTATTAAACATTATATTCAATGACTCTTAAAATTAAAACTAAATAATTTAGCGCTGTTTAAATATTCTTGTTTTTTATTTATTTTAATATTGGCATGAATTCCTATTCATAATATTAAAGTTTTGTTCTCCTGTTACACACTTTAATCTTATAAAAATTAAATCAAATTCGTGTGAAAGACATCTTACCGTGAAAACAATTTCATTTACTCATTTTCTTATTGATATTTTTCTGGATACTAATCTAGTAATAAAGTAAAATATTCACAGTAAAAATATGTTATATGATCTGTTGAATAATATAAATAAAAATTAAAATAAAAAACCATAAGTACAGATTTTTAAATTATGCAAAAATATGTGTAACACAGTTATGAATACTTTTATTATGTCTTTATTCAACATAAATAAAAGAACAATACTTATTTTTGATAAATATAAACAAATAAAAATAATTTGAACATAATTATTAGTTTAAGAAACCTTACAATAGGCAGAAGGAAATTTAGAAGATAATTAAAACGCAATATAATAACAAATAGATAATTTAATTTTTTCTTACTATGTTAAGAAAACCCCGTGAAATAAATAATTGACAATGTTGAAAAGAAGACGTTAAAAATATAATTTAAAAAATAAGAAGCTAAAACAAAGGAATACGAAGAAAGGAAAAGGAGGAGATGGGAAATAATTCGTGGTCGATAAGTAATGAGTACAAGAGAAAGTAGAAGAATATGTTTGAACTTTTCTTGTATTTTTCAATTGGTTGTTTGTCGTACCTCCTCAAAAAGATTCATGGGCTTCGCACTTATTCACGAGATAAAAAAGTAGACGGTTTTGATGAAAGGCACCGGCAATCGTGAACTCTTACCACGAAAATCGGAACGACTGCACTAACCTTAAGTAGCCATTGTATCTTAGTACACTTTGTACAAGAGTGGTAGTCGTTTTTATCTTGAAAATGCATATTTATATATGTTTGTTTTATTGAATTTTTTTACGTATGCAATGCAGCATAATAAGTGATCTATTTTTAATAATTGCTTAAGAATATTTTATATTAATAATATATATTAGTCATAATGATTGAGATTGATTATTATTCATGAAATTAACAATTGTGTGTTAATAAATAATTGATATACTATAAAGATAATTAACACGCTTAAATCGACTTACTACTTTAAGATGATCAACCCATTTAAAATTATAGAATTGTCCAGAATTGAACATTAGACATTTTTAATTCAAATATTTACTGGCGTATTTTTCTGAAATTTAAGAACTTTAGTATTATTATGTACTAAATATCACTGGGATTCATTACATATTTACGTTTGAAAATATTTAAAATAGTTATTTTTATGACAAAAATTAATAAAAGTAATAATATTCTTATGCGATCTATTACTCAATTACTAATAAACAGTTTAATCTTGTTTCAATTATATTCTTAAATTAAATATAATATTAATTATATGCTTCCTACAACTTAACAGGTCCTTTCTCTTCATTATAATCTATGTAAGAAGTAATGATGTTTTTGAGGATCTACAAAATAAATAGTTAATTATTTTATATTTTGAGCTATGAAAACATTATTCAATTAAAAATATAACTTTAAAAAAATGGCATTTACCGCTCTCATAAGTAATAAGAATACTGATAAATGTCAGTTTAAAAACTCTAATCCAATCAATAACTAGAAAAGCATCGCTTGCATAACGATTTAGTAATATTTAATCTGTACAAAAATACATACTAGCAGACCTGATTACAGGTGTAAGAATCCAAGGTCGTCGCAAAGTATTAGTACAGGAAACTTGAAAAAGAAGGAATCTCTGTGCAAAGACACAGGCAAGCGAAAAAAAGAAGTGTTAACATCGTCAAAGAAAGGACCTCCTCCCTAGAAACTTTGACGGGTTTAGTTCGACGTGTCCCTACGAGACAGCAAAGAAATCCGACAATGAACTCACGTGGCACCTTGTCCCTTCTCAGAGGATTATAAAATTAGTGTAATACAGGAAACATGGGCCTACGCGAAAGAACTCCTATCCATATTGCTTGGGACGATGTGACGCAGCCGACAAGAGCGCAGGTATACGGGCGCGCGTTGTGAGGCCCCCACGAAAAGGTCGAGTACTCAACCTTGGGGGTAGCAATCATCGGCTTCTAGCGTACGCATCCACACACACACGCATTCGTATTTACACTTAATCCCTCCGCGGACTTCTAGTATTCTTCGTACGTGGGAGGGCATCTAATGCCCATTTCCATTGTGCTGACACCTGGAGTATACCTGAAAGGGAGAGCGGCGTATGCATGAAAACCTATTCGACGGTCTTTTCGGAAGCGTGTATTAGAATAAATTGAGCGTGAAGTTGTCGAGTGATTCTTCTTTCGCTTCATCGTCAATCTGTGGGGATTTTCTAGTGAATGGAGTTATTACTTCTGTATAGATCTACCACGGAGAGTAGAACAAGATCAGCCACTCGAGTCTTAAATTGCTTTTCTTTTATTACAATTTTGCTTTTCGATATTTCAAATGAATTATGTCGATTGAAAATACTATTATGATAAAGCCTACATTATCTTTAATTAATAGACTATTTTTAATAAATAAGTCAAAACGTAAATAGTATGCTTTTAGAGAAGCTGAAAGTGACGTTTGTATCAAATTAAATCTTCATCCGTAATTATAATTTCAACATTAGTGTATCTGTGTTTGAAAGTAACACACGAACTACAAATGAAAGCTATCGCAATTCTCTTATTAGTAGCTGAAGGGCTCACTCTACATATTTATTATGAAAGTTTATTCACAAATTTTGGAATTTAATATACAAATCGGGGTAACAAACCATAGAATTTCTATTACTATCTAGTATATTTAAATAAAGTTCTATAAAAGTTTTTCTAATGCCTAAAATTAAAACTTAATACCCATAGTCTTATTCCATATAATTCTTATTTAATTCAATTTTTTGAGACTTGAATCGTTTTAAAACTAGTACACATTACTTTAATAATAATGATACCTGTGCTGCTCATTATAAATATGTAAATGTTTGAAACCTGTTGCATGTTGAATTACTATTAGAGTCTAACTTATTAAAAATTAAGTTAATAGTCTTCAGATTATAGTGAAGATATTTTATCAACTTCAGGATTAGAAAACACATAAATACTTAAATTTCAATAAAGTTTTCATTACTGCTCTTGTTGAGCAATAAATGAAGAACTGAAAAAATATAAAAGTGTAATGAATATTAAGCTTTAACTTATCACGTGTATTTTCAACTTTGTCGGAATTTTTTCTTTATGTAGTTATTCATTGAAAATTAGAAGCATTATATTTAGTATATCATCTACGCGTGCAATTAAACCATGTATGTTAGATAATAATTTTTAGCTAATAAATACAATTTTCCAGAATATTATTATGATTCTTAATTTAAAATCAAAATCATCTTAAATTTTATATTTGTATACATCAATTGCATTTTTTATTTAAGAATAATTATGTAATTACAAAATTTATCTTACCAAAAATATTGTAAATAATTTATAATTATATTAATTAAATTTTATTTAAGAACTTAATTAAGTAAAACGAAATTTCCTTGCAAAAATAACTTTTATCACTTTATATGCATATCTGGATAATATATGTTTGCATAAGTTTTTTAACTTTTCTGAAAATAAATTTTCATACAAATTAAAGAAATTTTATTCAAAGATTTTCTGAATTAACGTTAAATGTTTTTTCATACTTCAAATAAAGGAATATTATATTCTTATCCATTTTCAACAAAATATGAAAACACCATGTTGGTACTGATCAAACGTAAATTTAATATAATCCTTTAAGTTGATGTATATATATTATGTATTCATTATTATTTCTATATAATGTCTACAGTTTTATCTTTACTAATGCCAATTTTTCAATATTTATAACTATAATTCTAAAATAAGATAGATCGATGATAGATCAATGATAGATCGATCTTTTTATCAAATATTAAATAAAAACAACTAAGACAGTACATCAATGTATATATTTATATATCAAGTACTCTCTGAAAATCACATTGTAAAAAAAGAACAATTTACACATGTAAAATAGACAATACTGCGTGTGTTATCAATGATTAATAAAACAAACATGTTATCTAGCGTTGAAAGTGTAACAAACTTTTCCATCAATGTCTTAAATCAATGAAATACACATATTTACTGATAAAATTTATATATATATATATATATTTGCCATTAATTTGAAAATAATTTTAGTACAACTTGTGTAATGCACTTTACTTTACAAAAGTAATTGTACAAATGTTCGTAGCTTTCATTATGTAACCGAATATTACTACAAACGTAACAAAATGTAGAATGTACATAACCAGTTATATTACAGATATGATATAATTCGTTAAATCATAGCAATTTTTTAAAAGACGTCTTCAACTTACTATTAACAAGTGATATAGTTTACCCATTGGTGTTTCATACATTGACTATGAATAAATAACAGTTTACGAAGTCGTGACATTATTTCAGATCTTAATAATATATATCTTCAACGAAAAATAAACTGGCATGAAAGATGCTCTTAGATTTTATGACAATACAATTCCTTGACTTTCTGTCTTAAAATAAAAAAGAGCACAAAAACGTGGTTCTTCAAAAGTTGAAGTTACCACATAAAGTCATAACATAAGCAGCTACGAAGCTCGATGTTCACTCTCGAATTAAAAAATAAGTCTTGAGATACATCCTCAACCAGCCGACTTTCGGCATCTCGTCAGCTCGGAAAGTATACGGCACGAGGACAGAGGCTAAGATTGTAAGTGAAGTTCACAGTCCAAATAGGCACATGTGGTAGCGGCACGAACGAGCCTAACTAAAGGCCAAGAGCCCTCCAAATACCGTATGCGAGAGGACAAAATCTACCTGTTTCCCTGCGACCTGCAATATACCGAAGACATGCATCGCCCGCTCCTCTCCTAGACGACTGCCCTCGAGGATGGCAAAAAAGTGAGTCGACCTGCCCCCGAGTGAGGGAGTGGTTATACGCGAGCGTTTCATACCTGCGGATAATTTATGAAAACAACTGGCAAAGTGCACAACTATGAAGGACCAGGGGCACGACGGTAGACTCTGCGTGTATATGCATATCTGTAGAGCGCCGTCGCGAACATTATCGAGGCGCTCTCACTTGCGTTTAAGATCTCTTACTCTCTCTCCCTCTGAATACTTAGAGGCCTACACTTCTCTGTGTGTATGCTTCAAGCTCTCTCGACACGATTCACAACGCTTATGTGTTTGCGCCGATTATTGGGATCAATCGATTCTCGCCGCGCTAGGTATTAATTTGTCGGAAAAATATATCCTGAACGAACGCGGATGAAATACGACAAATAAGCTTCGCTAGTCCGTGTCATCATTATTTTCATAACTGATTGAATGCTGAATGCTTGCTGGCATAATTACATTTAAGAACCTCATGAGATTTAAGTATAATATTCTTGTAATAGTTGCTTTTTCTACTAACTGTACGGACTAATATTAATTTACTACTTAATTTATTATAATGTGAGATCACAATTAATAAGTGTTTCATTTTTTAATATCCAAAAGTTAAGTTTTCGTTTTCTCCTCCTTTGAAAGAACTTTTAGTTGTTTAAGGTCTTCCGATTTATTGTCCCAATGATAATGTATCATTTGGTCTATCAATTATATACATACGTTGTTAATATTAAAAATAAACTAAGTATTTGCTTACTTGTTCTTCTAAAAATATCTTTTTATGATTTTTCATTGTAAGACAATTTATATTTTGCATATTTTGCTAATACTCAATTCATATAAAAAAATTACTTTTATTATTAAATATATTGTTAGATGATTTCTTATTTTTTATGTTACACCTACTGAGATATCATTTCCCTTATTTAACAGATGTTTTTAAATGTGCACTTTTTCATTAGAAGAATATTAATGCGGCATACATTTCGTATTTAGTTATTTCATTTTCACGGTTCAATCTTGAAACATTAAGGTATAAGTATGGAAAAATATATTATAATAGATATCAGACTCATAAAATTATCTCAAAATTAGTGATATTTTCAGGTATTTATTTGCTTTCCAAACTCTTACAATTAATGAAACTTTAAATGTTGAAACAATAATTTATGTACGCTCGGCAATAAATTTATGTACTAAATTATTTAAGCAAGTTTATTATTAAAGGCAATTACATGTATTCACGGACTTGTGCACACTATTATCGCACATAGACCTTGAAAAATTTAAGAATCATAAATTTTGTAGCTCGACGTTATTAGCGCCGTTAACATCTCGTTATGGATCAACGTAGGCAAATAATGCCTGCAAACAGGAAAATAAGTGTGTTAAAATAGAGCGAATAAAAGTTCATGTATAGAAGGAGGACTTAAACGCTGCGCTCCTCCGCCACATTCATTAATAGATAACTCATCTATGCACTCTACGTGGGCCTACGATTTATTACAAAATACACGATTCACAACTCACGGCTAGACTCTCTACACCCCTAATGGCTTCGGGATTCTTTTATCGGTTTGAATCTTGAAGCTTTCTATTTCGTCGAGGGACAATTTTCTCATAACATCCCCTTTCCACACTGCCTAGCAGGGTGACGGTATTCCACGTAAGCTACACACTTTCATAAGTCTTGCGTTAGTACAACCACCTTACCTCCTTCTCACTCTTCTACTCGTTCATTCGCTTTTCTCTTTCACACGTTCCTCTTCAGATTCACTCTCTGTTTCTTGCCTACGCGCGCTCATACAACGTCATCCACTAGGCGCTAATCTTTCGCAGATCTTCCACAGAATCTCATTAGAAATTCATAACCGGCGACAACTTACGTCTCTCTCCCTCTCTCACTCTTTCTCTCTCTTTCTTCATGTAGAAAGAGGCAAGAACGTATATTACCCTCAAGGTTTAAAGAGAGAAAAAGTTAACGAGGGAGAAAAAGAGAGAGAGATAGAGAACATAAAAAAGGTATAATACGATGCAAAAAAAATAAGCAGATAAAGTACATTAAAAATTAATTACTATGCTGATGCAAGTTAGAAGTACCAAGACCATACTATATATATATCGGTCCGTAAGCGAAGAATTGACGTATAGATATAGATAAAGGTGTTTTACAGGGCCTTGCAATCGCTGCCTCCTCCACTTTTCGTCTCTCACTCTCTCTCACTCTCTCTCTCTTTCTTGCTTCTTGCTCATCTCTCCCTGTTTCTTTCTTTGTCTTGTGCGCGTCTTCGTCCATCTTGTAAGAGGGAAAAAGTAATTCGAGCCTACGGACGCGAAAATCAATGACCATGAGCATTTCGGACGATCTTAAGGTGATTCAATTACGTTGTTCTTAATCTTGGGTTATATTGCAGTTAAGCATTGAGGGATAAGCTTTATGAGCTTTTTACCTATTTGTCAGATATATATCATAAAATAGTAGAAACATCGTGTTTATTGATTTATAAAACTTCTTTTAATTACTTTAATAAGAATGACGTACATTCATCTTTAATGCATGTTGAAAGACTATTATAATATTACATACAAACAAATTCCTTAAAGTAAATCAATGTAGTTTATTCATGCAGTATTTTAATATATTTTGTTCACTGAAGTTACATATTTTAAGTTTTATTATAAATCTAATTCAATATACATAATTAGTTTCGAATTATTTAATTCAGAAATTATTCTATAAATGGTACACAATATGTACGTGCATTGATTTATACATCTCCTTATGATAATGTCATTTTTGTATTAATATGTTCAATATGAATTTTAATAACCTTTTTTTATAAATTAATTGTACTATTTATGAGCACATTTTCAGTGTCAGTCTTCTTATAATATTAAATGTAATATTTCAATTTCAAGTTATTTATCTTTTTAAATTAATATTATATATAAGGTGATGTAATAAAACTTCAACAGTAAAACAAGGATCTCCGCTTAAAAAATAAAAAATGTTCTATGAAACCATTCAATAAGTCGTAAATTTTTTGTAAATTACTATTACTAATAAAAAAATTTTGAATGTGTATTATCTAGAAACTTGTTGACAAGCTTCTATTATTTTTTACATAATAAAAATTTAGTTAAAAAGAAATATTTTAAATACTGCTTTATTCAGAATTATGAACAAATCTTTAACTTTAACAAGGTACATAATTTGACTCTGCTTATAAATCTACCACAATTATTATAAATATATCAATGCAAGTATAATATTAAAGTAAATATTAATGAATTATCATATTATATATTTCATCTGGTAATACAACTATTTACATATTGATAACTAAGTCTACTTATTACTGCATATTTAAAGCTGATTTATGCTTGTATCATTCTGAATTAAACTGCAACCCTTTTAGTTTAATATGAGTTCGTTTGCGAACTCATATTTTAATATGTTTAATATGTGTTGGTGCTTGCAATCTATCTTTAAGAGACCGAGATAAACAGATAAATAGATTTTAATCTCGATATCGTGTTTGCTGCATGCTTTTTACCTGCTAAATGGAAGACATTTTCTTTTACTTGTACCTCAATCCTCTCTACCTTATCAACGCGTTTTATTATATCTGCATCAATTCCCAAGCATTTACTCACAGAATTTTAACCCCAGGCATCGTTGTCACTCTCATTATTGCCTTGTTTTTCCAACAATTCTTTACTAGCTATCATTTAAAGTCTTCGTGTACCTTGTTTACCAAAGATTCAATATATTTTTTTGTACTAATTATATTTTTATATCTTATTCCATACACTCTTACTTTATTTCTGTATTTGGGACACATTCTCATATATTTTATAACATTAATGCTTTTTTTATAATTACAAGATTTTCCACTTGTTAACGGTTCAATCATATTTATCCAATAAAACTAATTTATCAACTCTTACAGTCGTCTTACTGATCTAAGAAATTAAGAAATTTTAATTAATATTTATTATTTAATAGTTTTCTTATTCATCAATAGAAAATATTTGCAGCTCTTCGATGTTTTAAAATAATAATGATAAAATTTTCAATAAATTTAAATCAGAGTATGTAAAATAATATGAATATCATATTAAAATAAGAGTCTATCATTTAAGAAATCTTCTTTAATGAAAATAACCTTCTTAAATAAGTAATAAAGAAAAATTATAATACTGGAAAATCCATTTATATTAAATTCATTTTAGTATACAAAAAGTCTTGTTCTGTTCAAAAAATTATTTTTTGCAGTAATTTCAAATATCTATAATTTTTCAAGATTTCATTTTTAATTAATCTAAAAAATTCTTTCAAACCTTAGAATATCTGAAAAGCTTCTAAATTATTTTGGCAATGTCTTAACCTAAAATTTTTTATAAATGAAATTCGAAGATGAATATTAAATTAAAACATAATTAAAATATTATGATAAATAATCTACTTCATCAAAAATAAGTAAGAATATTTTTCTTAATATTCGGATACATCAATAGAAGAGGTGGATAAATGAATTTTTCAAGTCCAAATTTTTGTATGTATGAGTCAAAACTACTTATAATATTTTATAAAAGAATACTGTTTTACATTAAATGAAGTTAATTTTAATAATAATTTTTATTTTAAAATTTATTCTTTTTTCCAGCATTATGTAGTTGATAGAATAATTATTTCAACTATTTGATCAAGCTTTTACACTATCAACTATAAGCGATTATTTTTAGTATTTTATTAATATAATAAAATATTCCTTTTGAGTTTTAAAAGAATTAGTTATATTAATATTTATGTTTATCTGTAGTGTACAACAATATAGCTAGAAAAGTATATCTCATTATATTGTAAGAATTAAAATAGGTCCCATTAATTAATGTCCTTCCATACTGGTATTGTAATATGAATGAATAAGAATTTTGAAGCCGATTGTTTAGTAGCTAAAAACCTTAAAAGAAATTTCTCTCACTCAACATCATTTGTTTGTAATTTGAAAGATTATGGATTTCAAAACAAAGATAAAAGATTAGTACCTATTTTTAAATAGTTTTTGAAGCACTATTGCAACTATTACCCATTTTATAACAGTAACCGAACAAGCTCTAAACTATTCCCCAACCCCATCACGTCCACTATCCTCTTTCAGCAATCTTTTCTCTCATCGCTGCCAGACATCTTACTCTTACTTCCTCGTTTTTTACCACAGTAATTGTATTTCTTTCTCGATCGCACTCTCCTTCATCGCGTAAATGAGGTCATATCCGCGTCTATCTTCATCGTCGTCGACGTCAACTCGTTTCCGTCCGTCACGTCCTTCGAGTATGCGCGCTCGAGATGCAGGACTCGCAAGAACTCATGGATTAATTAATTACTTAACGAAGTAAACACGACGCCATCTTAGCTATTGCTCAACCACACTTTTATCATAGTTTTCCCCGTCTTGTTCTATTCCTCAACTTTTTCTCATAACTTCTCTAGGCACAACTCGTAGATACTGCACTTTTAGCTTTTTCTAACATTCTATTCTTTTGCCTCCTCCTACATTTATTCTTTTTCGGTATTTATTCTTTGCTTCATTTTTTCTTCGCGATTATTTCTTCCCCTTATCACTCTATCTCTCTCTCTTTTATTGACTTTTAGTTTTTTTGGTTTTTTTTTTGGTCGTATACGAAGTTTCTTTTCGTCTGTTCATCTTTTCGATCTTTAAGCGCTTTCAACACAAACGAGAATCACAGAGGAAGTCAACAGTTGATTTCTTACCTGAAATTGATTTGTTCATCTCTACTCTTATTCTACATTCAGTTATGTCAGTAATCAGCGATGAGAGAAAAATTAAAAAGGAAGGTAGGAGACATAGCTTTCTTAATGTGGGACAGGTATTGAAACATTGCAATAAAATTCTAGAAATTTAGAAATGATTTATAATAAATGTAACAAAATACAAAAAATTTCAATTATAAAAGAAGTTTCATTTTCTCTATTAGAAAATTTATGAGATGAACATTTGAAGCTTCTCTCTGAAAAAGATCACATACTTTGTTATAAATATTTTACTCTACAATTAAATTTTCTATTTTTTTAATTAAATATAATATTAAATAATAGTTATTAAATAAATATATATAAATAAATTATTATTTATATACATTTTTTAAAAGGTAACAATCTGAAACGTATTCAATAAAAAAAGGAAAAGTCTTTTGGTAGAAAAAGATATTAAATTGAATAATGTTGTGAATAGTGCAATGCATTTAAATACAATAAATTACTTATATGAATTACCAATAATTATTTAGTTTTTCTGTGAAATAATAATTTAAATAGTATATTGTAGCAAGTTTTTAAAACTTTTCAAAAGTATAAAATATGAGTTCTTGTATAGAATAATACATAATTTATCCCGTTTTTTATCTAAAAAATTATGATGCATATAAAAATTTTTATATACGACAAAAAATCAACTATGTGATTATACTAATTCGAAGATCAGTCTTTTTAAAGAAAATCTTACTTGCAATTAAATCATTAGTAATTTAGAAATATGGTAACAAAAGTACGCTGCTAAAATGATGATAAATTATTTTTGTTCTATACCTAATAATGGCTTATTCGATCGGTAGATTTCATATTTTTCAAACGTAGATTGAATTTAAGTATAGTCTATCTAGAAAGAAGTTATTTTAAGTTTTACAGCTTCGCCTAGAAACTCGAAACATTTCTTTTTTTTAATAATAAATCTTTTTAATTAATGAAATACCTTCTTCGAATTCTTCGATAAACATGTATTAAGACATAAAAGGACTAATCACGTGTTAAAGTCCTAACCCTAATTAAATTGAATTCCAAAGCAAGCAAAGAAAATTGACCAATCTTGTATAATTGGAAAGTTCAGATAACTGAAGCGCTACATACGCGTATGGGTTTGTATGTACGTTGCTTGAAATTTCGACGGTAAAAGAGATAGTATGCGAGCGTAAGTTTGTATAAGCGAGAGGGAAAGAGATAAAGAAAGACGATAAAATTAGCGAGCGTAGAAACAAGACTCACGAGGGATACTGTGAGCCGATCACGCGCCTGCACGATCCGTCTAACGTGTATTTTGCCTATTTGACTCGTATTCCTAGCCGATATTTTCAAATAATTAAGTTTTTTAGAAACTCTGTTTTCCATTTTTAGAGAATTTGTTCACTTAAAGTATAAACGCTCATTATTATTATTTTACCGTGACCTTCCTTTAAAATATTTCATAATTTGGATATTTTATGAATATCTAAATATTTAGTTTTAATTACAACCATTTCAATTATGTCTATTAAACGATTTTTGAAGCTACAGAAATATAAGTGATGAAGTTATTGGATAATTTTCTTGGATAATTTATTGTAGCTACAATGAAAATATAAAGCAAAACTAAATAAAAACTAAGAAAAACTAAAAATTAACGAAGTATAAATTTATTTTGTATTTTCTAATAAATCTAACTCAATGTCATTTTTACATTAATATAAACAATATCTAATCTATATTAAATGAGATAACAACAATTTGTATCTTAATAAAATATGAAATAAAAGCATTTTTTTTATTTTCTTTGCAAATTTATCGAAAAAACTATATTTAGCATAAGTATTTACTTTAGTAAACCCATGATTTATTCTATTTTAATTCTGCATCAAGTTTTATTTGTATTTTGTATTTATTTGTATTTATTTTATTTTGTATTTTCTAATAAATCTAACTCAATGTCATTTTTACATTAATATAAACAATATCTAATCTATATTAAATGAGATAACAACAATTTGTATCTTAATAAAATATGAAATAAAAGCATTTTTTTTATTTTCTTTGCAAATTTATCGAAAAAACTATATTTAGCATAAGTATTTACTTTAGTAAACCCATGATTTATTCTATTTTAATTCTGCATCAAGTTTTAAGTAAGTGTAAGTATAACTTTTAGTACCGCACGTGATTATTGTAAACGTCATGTATTGTGATTTGAAATTTAAGTATTATATACGTAGAATGATTGTAAAAATTTATTGAAACTAAGAGATAGAATATTTACTTACTAGAGGAAGCTCTTGAAATATCTACCGTTGTTAGAGCTCGTTCCATGCAGATCTCTTTGGATTTTCACAATCAACGACTCATCAAAGAGAGTCGACAATTTTAAGCATGTAAAGCTTCAAGTCTTACAAGCTTGCAAAGCTTTCAAAGTGATCTTGAAATCTACATGTGTAGAAAAGAGTTTATTATTTCTAAGGTAAGCGAGAATGTCCCCGAGTGTGAGGAAAGCAACTCGAGTGCGGCAAGTCAGAAGCAGACCTTCATCCCCTCGCTCCCTTACCCAGAGAGTCTAACCAAAGGGCCCGTTCCACGGACCTTCACCTTCGTGGCCAGCAAGCTTTTACAGTAAGCACGGGTTTCACAGCATTGATGAAGCAAGACACACATACAGATCACGTGCAACGGGCCACGCTGTTGAAGAGACGTTGACTCGCTTTCTCGCGCAAACAGATCAAGAAGGATCGTGCGACCTGAAGCGAATGGCTCGAGCTGCTAAAAAGAGCCCTGCGAAAATACGTATGTTCCGCTCCCCCTCACAGCATTGCCGATGCAGCCTCCGCGGTCTGTTTAGCTCACGAGGTGGCAGCGGTTCACGGCTCAAGTGCCACGGAGATGCGATCCACGTCTGTGATATAGAGCCTTGGCTTGGCACCGATTGGCTTATATCACGCTCGCCCGTCTAACGATGCTCCTCTTGCTGTAAAATGTCGTGCTTTTGACGATATTGCTTCGGGAAGGTAGGGGAGGCCAAATGTGAGTCTTTGCTTTTATTCGTCTTTGATTATTTTCTTGTTGATCCGGCAACAACCGTCTATCGCCTTCATATCGCCTGGGTCTAGTGCAGGAATCCAACCTCAAATTAAAGCACATTCTCGCCTTTGGCTTGTTTATAAAATTTTATATGTGTGCTCTTTTGTATTTATAAAGAAATTCAAGGGTTTTCATCACTTCATCGGAATAGAGATTTATGGATTTCCTTTTCATATGCGAACCATTATTTTACGAGAAATATTAACGACTATACTTTTAAGGTAATAATAAAATATCTCAATATTTACTTACAGCATTTCAATAAATTTCTTTAGTTTTGTTACTTGTCTTATATTGTGTAAATTACATAAGAATATGATGTAATGGCTGTATGATATAACAAACTAAACTTCATTGAAATGATGATCCTGAAATAATCAAAAGAGCGTTTTGATAAATTTTCTTATATAATATACATGTTTTTTTTTAAAACGACGATTAAAATATAAACACATTAATGACCTGTTCTATTGCTCTTAAATAAAGCTATTTCAAGGTATAAAAAATTAACTATGAATTACGTAAAAGATAATTACTGTATATTATCTTCTAAGCGCTGACTTACCGTTTTTCATAATTACTTTTATCAATTAGTAAAAGAAATTTAAAAATGTTTATTTATTTTTAAAATTAACAGCCGCTGATCATACGTCAATCCAAATCCATAGTTTATAACTAAAATAAACAATAATAAAAATGGTTCTAATGCACAACTGAATATTAGTCACAATCGTATTAATCAAAATTCAGTAATTCTGAGTTCGTAGCTGCGACAGAATGATTAAAAAGATCAAAGGAAAGTGCTTTCGTTGTTACTAAGCAAAATAAAAATAAAAATATTACCTTGCCATATAATCAGGATTTCGGTAAGAGGTGAAAATATAAGAATGCGATCATCACCAATATCATTATTAATATTCATTTGGCCCTAAAGAAGTCTTCGAATTTCATACGCTCAACTTAAAAAAGCATTGATTTCAAATATCAGTGTGAACTTATAATATAATAAAAATACGAAAAATATTCTTAAATTTTTAATGTAAACTAGTTTATATTTATATAATCATAACTTTCCTTATTTAACATTTTATTAAATAATTCTCATTTCTACTTTCTAGTAAATTTAAATTAATTCCCCGATATAGTTACTGTCACGCCTTTCGGATACTTGACGCTACGATCATCGTACTCACATATTTTTGGTATAAATTCGCCTGCAATGTTAGCAACCGCACGATAATTTGAAATAAGTAATGCGACAAAAGACCAACCAACTGCAATCCAGAATCAACAACTTCATTGCAATAATTACTGCGCGGCATCTTTTAAAAGATAATTCAAGCTATATAAATGAAGGTGAGAACATTAAGCCAGGGCAGTCGCCCACTCAGGTGGGTGGGCTTTCCATCATCCACTTGAGATGGAGATCTACAAAAGCGGGGGCGTTCATTCAATCACCAAATCGACAGTTAGAGGAGAAGGAAACATAAAACTCAGAGAATAATTCACCAGAGAATCACCGAAGCACTGTCACACTCGATAAGTAGAACTACCGCGCATCTCTCAATCTCTCTCTCTCTCTTTCTCTCTCCGTCTCACTTTCTCGAGCATTTCAATAAACCGAAGCATTATTTCAATTCTAAAATCGCGCTCAATTATTTTATCCGATCTCCGCATATGATCCAAGGCAACTTTGTCTCTTATGAAATAGACGAACTCGGTTTGAATCATTCTTATTCTTATGTTCAATTGTTTCAACAAGTGATCCTTCTTAAAAATAAATTACGATCATTCTACGATGAACTGAAAATCAGAAATATCATTAATACCTTTTATTTATTACTTTCTTTTAGTAAATATTGAGAAAGTTATTTACTTTATAAGTATAGATAATTATGGAAAAATAATTTAATGGATTTAATCGATGGATTACATTTGGTTATTGTATCGGTTATAGAAACGCTTTCTTATACAGAGAGAAACACGCTATTTATTATGGAGTACATTGATCAAAATTCACAATAAACAAAAAGTAACCTATTAATTCCCAAAGATTGCAAATCTCGTATTAAGATAAATAAAATAAATATTCAAAGTATTGTAGCAGATGTCGGAGGTTTAAAGTTCGTGCAAGCATATTACACTAAACGTTAAATCTATATGGACAAAGTTGCATGGCGTGTACATAGGCCGATCTCCTGAAGCTTCGAGGCGAGTATCAAATCACCTCTCTATCATTCTATCTTCTTTACTTTTCCGCTCCCTTTCTTTTTCTCTTCCTAAATTCATTCGTACTTGGGTCGCTGCACGTATAGACCGTAGAATAAGCGAACGTGTAGAATAAAAGAAACGTGAAATAAGAGAGCAAGAAAGATAAAGAGTGTGTTTGCGCGCGCGCCTGCATGTGAAAAAGAAAGAGAGAGAGAGAGAGAGAGATCAACCCTGAGTTGATTTGTGAGAGAAGCTACATCAGTGAGTGAGTGAATGATTGAGTCTTGCATCTCTCCCACAATTAGTCGAGATCCATTTTATGCCCCCTCGTGTTGCCTCCTCACAGGAGAATTTATCGTTCGGGGTGACTTTATAGATCAGTCGAATGCATGAGAGTCTCAGCTCGGATGCATCGCAGCGGCATTGAATAGAGGGAATGAAAACGAGAAAAAGAAAGAGAAAGAAAGAGAGAGAGCGTGGGTTATTGGTCCATGGACGCATCCTTCTCGCGAGCGCGAGTTTGTTTACGGCCGAACGAGGAGATCGTTTCACGAAGATTGAGACGCTATTCACCACCGTCGTGCGGATAGGCGATATCTGTACGAGCTGTCGAGATATGGTTTCGTGCAAAGCGGCTCCTCTCAACCATTCCTTCGTTTTCTTTTATCCTGTTTTTATTTCTTTCCGATGCATCCTCACTGTGGCTGCGGGCGTTTCTCGCTCGGCTCTCACCCATTCGCTCCCCGCACCCCGCTGCGATATATCGTAGCTGGTTCATTATTCATATGCGTGAAGTTTGCACGAATTTTGTCACTTCCTCGGGATCGGGGTGAAATGTCGTTTCTTTATCGTTGCCCCACCATTACTTATTGGTGATCGAAAGCTTTTTACGAAACCTAATTGCGACCTATCGATACGTAGTAGCGGCTCTCGTTTAATAATTAATCTGCAAGCTATGAATCTTTGCTACAATGTAATTTGTGATTGTCTGTATTCGACTGCTATTCCATAACTTATGTAAACTATGTTTCATTTCTTCGAATTGGCAACATACCATTTTTATAATTACGACATCGAACAGTACAATAGATGCTCAGTTAAAGTACAAATCGATTACGTGAGGGTAATCGATAAAATAGATCTAATAAATAATAATACATTAATTTACGTGAAAGAAACTTTAAAACTACTTAAAACAAGTTTTAAATAATTATAGAAATTCTTTCAAACTTTGAAAATATTAAAATTGATCAAATTGTTCTAATTTTATATTTTCCTTGTCAAATAATGTCAAAATGAAAAATTTTTTTTTTAATAATACGATACACCTATCATTCGCCTATTTGCATATATAAGACATTACTATGAGCTTAATTTTGATTCTTTGATTCGCATACAAAATTTACTTTTATTTGTCTAAAACTGAAATATATACAAAAATGCATTGTTCCGAAATTTAAAATTCAAAGAAGAAAATAATAATCAACGAACGTCTCATAATTCATAAGATGATTAATTTGTACTTCAATGCATATACATGTCAAAATTAAAAGCATTTTATTAAATATAATTATTATATTTATGTTTTGCTTTTCTTAAAATATTGTTTGCGTTAATAACATTAAACTTCTATTCATCGACATACACTTGTAAATATGTTACAATTTTTATAGATATATGATTTACAATACTGATATTTTAAATTAATTAATCCATAAATAGTATTAAAACAATACTAGAAATGCTGATTGTTTTGAAATACTGTTAAGAATCGTCAATTGTATATATTAATATTGATTAATAATAAATGATTATTAAAAATAAAATTTGATCTGGCTAGGTTATAGTAAAGATGATATTCAAGCCTTCTTATTTATCAATAACAAACTAATAAATTTAATTCAAACTAATATTCCTGCAAATATAAGAAAGTAACTAAAACAGAAAATAATTCTGACTACTAAATCCAATGTTTTCTTACTAATTAACTCAAGAGGCTGTACATCCCCTTCTGATCGAATTCCATTAACGAATGTGTCGCTATCGATTAGTAACGCAATTACGTTTATCCCAAACGAATGTACGAGACAGGTGTTACGAATTGTTCCATCAACTGTTACGTGCTTATCTAGAGAAGACATTGGCCGTCTTCAGCAGTGATATATATCCACATGCCATTCACTTTCACGAAGCTGTACCGGAAAGAAGAAATAATGCTCATCTTCACGTTTCGTGTACACCGTCATGTGATATAAATCATTCGCTTGCGTCTCCTCTCTCTCTCTCTCTCTCTCTCTCTCTCTCTCTCTCTCTCAATTTATCAAATAATTATAAAGCACGGTCTTCTTCTTTGTCGACGTTGAACAGATTTACTAAGTTTCAGTATAAAGTGAAAAGATGAGGAGATTTTGGTAAAAAATTTAACGGAATATCTTTGATTGTATATGTTTTTTTAATTGCTAAGTAGGGGTTCGGTTCTATAACGCTTGTATAATTAAAAACAAATTAGAATGTACACGCACTTTGCTTTGAATCTTTGCTTTAACTTAAGTATAAAATACCTCTACTGATAATTATTATAATTAATTAAAAGAACATAAAACAATGACATAAATCAGAGAATTATATAATTTATTTTCTATAGTACTTATCGTTGCCAAGGCAATTGAAATGAGAAATCGACATGAAGCGAAGAAGCTTAGGTTTCGTTGCAGAGAACTAATTAAAATGGTTATTATTACATATTTTGCTCCTTAAGACCCGTTGAAAATCAATATCAGCAGAAGCCTTTTAACCTGAGAAACAGCTGTGCTAGCAGAGTGAGAGCGCCGTCTTTCTATGCGAGTGAGAAAAAGTATAAGAACAAATGACAGAAAGAAGAGCGACGAACGGACGCAATATAGAGCAGCGACCGTCTGGCATGTACACATTTCTTTTGGTCCGCTCGTCGCGCGGATAAAATTCCATCGACGTTGGAGATTGCGCGCGACAAAATAAAAAAGCTGTCCCACTTTCGACGGCTCTCAATCAACTACTCTTTCCCGCGGCGGGTGACACACAACGATACAGAGATCACGCGCAAAAGTTTCTGCTTCGCGTCGCGGTTCAAGTTCGTAACTTTGGCGGTTATTGATGATCTACTTGAGTAAATACGCTTGCCAGCCTTAAGTCCCGAGGCGAACGCGCGTTAAGTACTGCGCGCTGCGCTGGACGGATGGCCGGATGTGACGCGTTGACAAAAACCACCGTCAGTTACACTACTTTTTATACTCTCCTCATCCTTTCTCGACATGCACCTTCCGCGTTGCCGCTCTAGTACTTTGCTATTCTCTTTTTCACGCCTCTCTCTGTATCCTTTTTCCTTCTCTCACGCTCCGTCGCCGTGTTTATCCTTTGTCTTTTCGATCTCGCTTCTTCTTATTCTTTATAGACAATCGTCGACCTCGTACTGTATTGTATGGACCACGCAAGCGAGTGATTAAGCGAGTGATTACTTCTTTTTTCAATCGAACGCGTGCGTACCGACACTTAGGATAGGTCATCTGTTTGTTATATGTTATAATATGTTATAACATCTATATGTTATAATAGACAGCGTAATAATATGCATTACATAAGACGACCTAAATATAATAATAATTAAAAATGTAATTAAACATTTATGAAATATTTTATTTTCAACGCTACATAATTATAGTTTAAGTGATCTTTAATAATAATTATCAGATGTTTCAGTCATTCAACAATTTTAATGCAATTAAGAGTATCCACAAATTGAGGCTATATTTGATTCATACTTACACTCGCCTTACTAAAAAAGATTTGGCCTTATCATTTTCTATATATATTTAACATTACTTTTAACGATTAGCTGCTTTTTATAAATTATACGAACAAGTATAATCGTATACATAAGGTATTACATACACATTTTTCATGTCGAAAATGCAATAATGGTTATCTAAATTCAGTTTTTAACATTAAAGTTACAACGTTGAAGTTCATTAGAGAAACTGACTTTGTGCATATATGATTGAATAAAATGAAATTTTTTTTTAATAAAACCGAAAGATTTTTTGCATTTTAAATCCAACTAGACGCTTATGCGACGAATGCGACATTTTCTATTTGAATAAAATGTCACGCATACCGATGTACATAAAAAATTATATTACATTCCTTATAAAATACAATTGCATCTTCGTATTGTTATTATACTCTATTAGAATATGCACTGGAAGGCTGTATCATGATATCGGCGGTTCTTAATAAAGAAAAATTGCCGAAGTAGTAAAATTGAAACAGACATTCACAAATCATAGAGTCGCTATGTTAATCCTATCACCAAAAGGCAAGCAGCAGGCCGTAATTCTCTACATTTTCCTATTTAAATAGCGAATCATGATTGTCTTATTACCGAGTTCCCTGATCGATTCCTCTACTAACTCCTCCCTCCAATCTTCCCCTTAATTCATGAAACGCGGATTACGTCGCAAACTTAGCAGTTTTTACGTTTTCCTCTTCTTCGTATGGTGTTTTACGTACGAATATGCGAATTTCCTTATTTTGACACTAACTTGCGTTTTTATTTAAGACCTTTTTCATAATAATATATTATCAAATTTTATTTTACTATTATAAAGTTTTATTAAAATAGAAAAATATTAAGTGCTTTTTCATAATATTATTTTTTTCTTCTTTTTCTTGATGCTCTACTGCTTAATTATTTATCGACAACCCAAGAAAGTTTAATTCCATTTTATAGATTAATGAAATTTATTATATGCTTTTATTACTCCATTCAAGTCTTTTGAATAAGTCTTTATTTTAAACAAATATGCGCGATAAAATTAAAAGTTTTATCCGAATTGTGTGTCGTATACATTTATTTTTATATAGCTTAATTTCCATTTATTTGCCTGAAATTTTAGAATTTTCAATTTGGTTTTAATATTTTAATGCAACACACAAAGTATTAAATTATCATTCCTTTTAAAATCTATTTTAATACCTATTTTTTTAATTTTTCTGAAATAAATCTTATTTTTATTAGCTAGCATAGCTCTTTTCCTAGTTTATACGAATTTTTTTCAAATTTAAATAAATTTTGGAACCAATATTTGAAGGAAATAAACTTTACTTGATATAATTACATTAATAAATTCAAAAGAAGAAGAAAATAAATAATTTCTCTACATAGAACATTTTCTAGTAGATTGGACAATAAACAATTATTTATACTATACATGAGCTTTAATTTATTAAATATTAAAAAATACCTCAAAGTTTCAGCTTCATTAAAATCTTTTCCTAATTTCGAAATACTATCGAATAAAAAATATTTGATTTTCATAATCATAATATATACTACTAATCTTTATTAAATACATCTTACCTATTAAAAATACAATAAATTTATTTATAGTATGTTTTGTTAAAACGTTTTATAAAAATTCTAAATTCGAATGTAATTCAATGGAAGCACTGAGTGAACCAAAAGCATTCAATGCTTCTTAAATGTTGAACACGTAATTGTATTTTTCACGTTATTTTTAATGTAATTCAACGAACTAAAACGAAACTATTTCATTGCTGATATAAAGAAAAATCATCATTGAACTTTTAATACAGCTATTATTCGGTCAATCAAAAAATCATTATTTCTATTGCATATGTAGGCAAACAATATGTAAGACAATTTTGTATTCACCAGTCATCGACTCTTTACGCGTCTCCTCCTACGCTCACACACGCGCCCACATATACGGAGATCGTTTAGAGAAATAATATGCAATAAAAGTGATACTCATTGAATTAAATAATAAAAATAGCTTAATTATTTATAAGTACTAAAAAAAACTATGTAATCTTAAATGTAATGAGTCGGAGAAAGAAATTAATATTTATGTAAGTTAGTAAATTTTTTCATAGAACGTTATGAATTTTCATTGCAATTTAGTTATTGATATCACTCTATAATACGTTGCTATATACTATCCATAATATATCACTATAGATGAGAAAACTCTAGAATAACAGAACTTAAAATATCACTAGCTTATTACTAACAATCACTTCATCTTTTATATTTATGACATATAATCATTGTTAATTGAAAAAGTCTGTGATTGAAAATAAATTTGTATAAATAATATGCTTAACCTATTTTCTTTAAATAACGACAAATAGAAGAAAGCATCGTATTCATTTATTTTCTGAAATGCTAAAATACATATTGGTAAAATGTAAAAAATCGATGTACTAAAAAAATACTCTGCATCTAACATTTGCAATATGTACAAAACTCTTCTTTAAGTGCATTGGCTCAGAAAAGTCAACAGCGTGCAATGCTCTCATTTCTTATTTCTCGACCGAGGCGCACTAAGCCTTCGAATAACTTTCCATTTTCGTGAAATAAAACTCGATCCCTGACCGCACGTCACGGCGACGTCTGCGCTTGGCTTCTCTTTCCGTACGATGTACATCACCGGGTACGGGAGGTGCCGGAGGAAAGTGCAGAAAATAAATGTCGCAAGCGGCGTTTTCTGTCAACTGTCCAATTCGTTATTATGCTAATTGATCGACCAGCAAATATCCCTAGAGAAAGTTAACGATCTGGGATCCATTTCTCGATAGCGCATAATTGAAATTTATTTAACGAGCAATAATTGCACTTCAATACTCAACTTTAGGACTTACTTTCTCAATTTTTCATTAGATTCGCACACGACTAAGTAGCAGGTGCGTGTGGATAAAGGTACCGTGAGCTTCTGCTTGTTGATTCGTGCCTATGCGACTTTGGTATTAAATTATTTCTTATTTTTCGCATGTAAATTGAAATCTTGTCAAATATTAAATTATGCCGCATATTTATTTTACAAAATACAAGTAGTAAAATTTCATTAAAAGTCTTCTTCTAGGAAATGTTGAGAATTACTACGTTTCGTGTTTATCTTTTCTGGATTATTTTTAAAAATATTTATTGTAAGCTCCTTCAAATTTTTAAATATTTCATATAATCGTAACCAAAAATTTGGCTTTACATGTTTTTGAAAATATAATATAGCCTATTAATTCACATTAAGTAACTAATTAAATTATTCTATAATAAAATGATCTATGATCTTATTGATATATATATATATATATACGTGTGTGTGTGTGTGTGTGTGTGTGTGATAAGTGAATGTAAATATGACAAATATCTGAGATACTAGCTGTTTTATATTAAATTATATCTAAATAACCAAAATTTTACCCAATAGTACTTATAACTAAAATTTTTATTACATACTTAAAATGTACGAATCATATAATATTGGAATAAATTCTTTTTCGAAAATAACTAATCATAATATTCAATATAATATATGCCATAGATTTGATTTGCTTTATAAACGATAATTTTTCGTTTTAAAACCTCGATAATTATTTGATTTAATATTCAAGTACTTTTAGATTATAAAAGCATAAATATTTATCTTCTTTATTCTATACTTATGTTTAAATGAATAATATAAAAAATCATCATAAATCATTATTCAAATGAATTACGAATTTAAGTGTAGACCTCCACATGTATGTGTTTTATAGAACCATCCATTAGAGTTAATGTAATTTATTTATAATAATTTTTTATTTATATTTATTTAAAAGATTTAAATGGTAATTGTATTAATTAAGCCATATGTTAAATATTATAGATATTTTCAAGAATGTTAAATGACTTTTAATTACAATGTACAAAGCATTATTACAAAATATTAAAGAAACTAAATGTTAAGCCTTCTTAGAAATATTTATTTTGCAGATATTATATATTAAATATTTTGTTGCTTAGAGTTTCATGTTTTATTAGTATAATAGCATCTTTTTCAATCTAATGTTTATACTTTAAGAGGCTTAATAAATTAATCACCAACATGAATAATAATTTATTTGTAAAGGTATATCTTAAATAAGGAAATTAGTTTATGATTAGACATTATTTAAATAAAATGAAATAAAGAATGTTCACATATTCTTTGCTTGCCTTGAAAATATAATAATTTATAGAAAAAATAATGAAAGTGATATTTAAATGATATCAGCAACGTTTAAAATCTGCCTCTATATTATTATCTACTTACAAATTTTTTTCATTATTTTCATTATGCAGAACTACTTATAACTAATTATCACTAAATAGAAATAATATTTAATTCTAATTAATTTTGAGTTTTCTAAGAATATATTTCATCTTCAAATAATTTTTATTACTATGTATTTCAGTTTTGTGGAGAAAATATCTTCATTGACACAAAATTAATTTCAATATAATAAAATATTTAAATATAAATATAAATATATATTTTAATATTTTCGTATCTTAAAATGGTTTCCAATTATCATATTTAGTATTATTTAATAATAGCTTCGTTTTTAATTAATTTAATTATCTGAGCTGTGTATAATTTGAAATATCCCTAAGTCAACGACAAATAAACGAATTACATGATTTTCGTACCAAAAAATATTTATATTTAATATTCGAATAAACTGAAAATATAAATGTACAACTCCAAATTATAAATATTAGTTGTTTAAATGATATATTTATAATTCATATTTTTTTAACAAATATCAATTATAAGGAATATATCGTTAAAACTTTTTTCCATTGGTTGGAATATAAAAAATTAATATTTAAATATATTCATTGTATTCGTATATCAATAAATGCAGATAATAAAATTTAATAATGTGCTACAATCCTTGAAAATTAATGATACGAAACTTTATTAATTCTCTTTTTACCGTTTAAGGTATTACTCCATATCTTTTAATATAAATCAAAACCTACAATTATGTGCATAAACTTACACAAAATTACAAAATACAATACTATCTTACTATTCGAAAAATCTTTAATCATTCAGTTAGCAATATGTGTTTCTTTGTTTCTTAGTTTCTTTCTCCCTTCGTCCCCCTTCTTTATTACGTACGACCCGCCCTCACTCAATAGAACCATTTCTCTTTCTATCCTTCTTTCTCTCTCTGAGGGTATCTCTGTATATTTTCTAAATATATTCGTACACCAGAATTCTCGTATTTTACAATTTTCTATCTCTCTTTCTCTTACTCTCTCATTCTCTCTCTCTCTCTCTTTCTCTCTCTCTCTCTTTCTCTCTATCTCTATATCCGAATACACCTACCTATATACTTTACCGTTTCTCGTCAGTTCCCCGGGGCATCCCTCTACAATCCTATTCTCTCATTCGCATTCTTCTTATCCTTCATCCTGCTTCCTCTTTTTCCTATTGGCTCATCTCGTCTTAAGAGTTGTACACACTTACTCTCGCTTTTCCGTCCCCGATCGAGCACGAGGGAAATATTCGTAAGAATTAAAACGCTGAGAATTAACATTCCAGGGAGCTTCGAGATGAAGAAGAAGGGAGAAATGAGTGAGAGAGAGAGAGAGAGAGAGAGGTGAAGCATGCGTGACACCCTTATTCGCGAAACAACGATGAGGGTATACCGACCCTGTGATTCGCTATTTTGTTCTTCTACTTTTTCTTCTACTACTTTTTCTTTCTCTTCATCGTCATCTTCTTCATCTTCTTCTTCTTCTTCGTCTATTGCTATAGCAATTACTTTAACTTCATTTTTAACTAATAAATCTGTTCAACACTGCTTCCACATTTCATTCGTATCATAATGTATTATATATGTACGTATTTAAGGAAATAAAACAGTTATCTTAAATATAATTCGTTTTTCTTGCATTTTAATTACAATAATTGAAAATAAATAATAGAATAAATATATTTATTATATTTTGTTTCTATTTTTTATTCCAATCGCAGATATCCACATAAGATATCTACATAAGAATATCACCAAAATTGTTTTATTTTGCTTTTTGCATTTTGAAAAATGTCTATAAATAAGAACTATACAATTTATAAAAAATTGATTTTGTCCTGCGTATGTATTGTTTGTTGAAATCATTATTATAAATTAGAGTTAAATTCAATTTTGAAACCTATTTACTAATCTTTATATTATTCATATATTTTATAAATTATGAAAGTAAGAAAATTTATAATGTAACCTTAAAAATTTATTTATTAAATAAAAAAAATGTTATTTCTTTTATCTGAATGTTAATACATATTAAACATTTTTTCCATTCCAAACTTACAATTTATTGAAAAGTTACAATTTTATTAATTTCGATATTATACAAATTTGAACAAGAAGTTACGTCATACCAGATCGATTGATAGATTTTCCGTAATATATATATACATATATATATATGAAGTATTTTTTAATGTAATAATCTTTTGTTGATTACTTCATTCATTTCCATCATTTCATTATCTTAGTTTTTGAGAATATTGTTATAATATCGTTACAAACAATTTGTACATCTAATTTACGAATGAATACGCAGTTTATACTTTCACCTAAAATAATGTACTTTAACCAATATAACCAATTATAAGTTCATATTTATTAGATTTTAAATTTTATATGAACTAATACAATATCTATGATATATTATACAATAAAAATGTTATAAATTTGATGAAAGGTATTTTTCACGTTCTTTCCGAATTTTGCAATTCAATGAAAGCTTAGTTAATATCTTTGAGCTAATTTTTTGTTATCATTTGTACGTATTTGAGCCCATAAAAATGTATTGCAGAAACGAGTAATTGTGTTCATGATAATTATATTTCATCGTAGGTCAGTCCCCTGAACTTGAGAACAAGACTTTGTGGCCTAACTCTGTCTTCGACGTTGAAAGGGAAATCGAAGGACTCGCTCGTTATGCATATTAACCCCATAGTATTCTTGACACTTTGGGAAGATGCATTAACACATGAAAGTAACCCTCTATCGGTTAGTAAACGGCATGTTGCTATGGTTTCAATAAGTATTTCATAAGCAACGTTCTCAGGCAATTAGCTTTATTCACATTTTTAGTACCTAATCGTCTATTAGCTACAATGCATGCACAATGCTACAATGCAACAATGTATGATCATTACTTTGAAATTTAGAAAATCTATTATCGTTTTACTGTAAAACTGAAAATAAGCCTTAAAATGTTAAGTAGAAAATTATATATATATACAGATCAAGTTTTGTATTTATTTAATAAAAGTTTAACTTTGAAAATTTTCCAAAGACCAGATAAAAGGGGAAAGTAATGGATTGTCTTACCTTACACTCCCTTTATTTTCTTCATTCTATAGTACCAAAGTAAAATAACAAACCTTATATTTTTGGATATATGTACTTATTGTTTTGAGATATCGGCACGCGTTTATAACTGTGGCAACTAATCCTGGCAAAAGCAAGAAAGAAGTAGCAAAAGAGAAAGATGAAACATGTATACATATATAGGGAGAGAACGTAGTCATCGCGAGGAAGACGAGACACTTCAACGCGAGGAGCAGAGGAAGTACGTGGGGGTGAAGCGGGGTTAGCGCGAGCTAACGGGTGGATGCGGGGGTAATTCTGGCACGACGGCGCGTCTATCTTATTCTTTCCACTCATTAAGGTGGATCGATGTGATCCGACTCTCTTTCTCTCTTTCATTTCCTCTCTTTCTAGTGGGAATTCCACATGGGCTGTACATGTACAGTTTAGCTAGCTTTTGACGGGCAAAAATCTACACGGACTATGGACAGAAACAGAAGAGCGGGTCTACATGACGCGCAAGCGTACGCTATACTGTGCTGGTTCCTTCTTTTTTCGACTGTCGTACACCCTTTAAGCGCGCATTTTTCTCCATCCCTGTACGACTGTGCATTAATATCTTTCTTTTTCTTTCCATATAGTAGTCTTGAATACTCCTCTTCTGCTACTTTTTTGCTTATTCTTTTAGCTCATTTTCTTTACCTTTTTTATGAACGAGTGACGTACGTTTGCTGATACCGAGGACTATGGCAAAGAGTAGAAATTCATCTTCCTGAATAATATTCCCGTTTTCAAGTCGATCATTCTCTCAATGCTTATTTTTATATGTGGCCCTTCTTTTGTTCTCTTTTTCTCCCTACTCGTTTCGATTTCTACGTTTTTACTATTGCTGCTAATGAATCTCGTTATGTCGTTGTGTTTTCATTCTCATATTATTAACGTTTACAAATTTTATTTTATTTTATAAAAAGTCTTCTTAAACAGACGAAGAAAGTATGAATACAATCGTTATTGTCTAAATAAGATTGATGTAAAAAAAATTGAACGTGATTATAAAAACTTTTTAATTAAACCAGATCTACTGTCGTCATATGCCCAAAACAGATAACTGAATATCTTGGGTAGTTATTTATTTACATTTTTATAATTATACCAATCAGATAGTCAAACTTCATAAAAGACTAAAACTTTTTAAAATAGTTTGTCGGTACGAAAACCATTTAAGCTCAAATAAATCATATTCAATGAGATCACAAAAATTAGTTCAAATTTACATTTATCAATAGAAACTAAGTGCTAGACTCAATATAATTTTCATTTCCTTTTTATCGATGTATTATTGATATTTTAATTACTTATAAAAATCGATCAAAACTCTGAAAAACAATAAAATACTATTTATATTAATACTTATTTTTGTATTGAATTATACATATAATTAAATTATATAATAATAAAAACGAAGAAATGCAACAAGTACAAATTCCTTCTACACATCAAAACTATAATTTAATTAATTAAAATATATTAATAATATTTCATATTATCATCATTAAAAGAATAGCAACGAGTATCTTAAATTCCAACCTTTTTTATTTAGTTCTCCAATATAATAATTTATACAATGAGAATAAGATGAAAGAAAATTGTTACAACGAAAGTATCTAATAAATTCATATTATACTTATATCGTAGAGGTATTTATTATTCTCTTTGACATAAAATTAGTACAACATATATGCGTCATATAAAAGTCGTAAAATAATTCACTGTAAATTCTTAATTATAATAATTTTTAAAAGTGATTAATTTTTTATTATGTATTTTCTTCTTATTTCTAGAAATTCTATTATTTTGAACTAAATTATTCATAATTAAATCTACAATGTTATTCAATAGCCTATATTTTTTAATAATAAATTTTACAATAAATTTTTTACGTTCCAATTAAACATTCGAAAAGTTCTAATGTCATTAGAGTAACTAATTTTAAATAAATAATTATAGTGAATATATATAAATAAAAGAAATATTTCTTTTACAGTAATGAATTATGCGTATACACGTATCACGTAGCATCTTACAATCAAAAGAATTTTACAACTGTGCATTATTACACGCATGACTCTACGCAAGAACACTACTTCACGCTCGATCAGAAGAGATGATATTATTGTAATTGTTTCCTTAATTAATCCATCTATCATCAAACTGAAAATTAATTAAATGACTTTCATTTCATGCAAATTTATACTTGAATTCGTACACGCATAAAAATTTTTTGACATTTTCATTCAATTCTATATACTAGTATTAGCGAATTATTATATTGGTATCACTAACGGAAAATCTTAGTAAAACATTCGTTTTATCATCGCACATAAATAATGTAGTCAAATAATTAAGAAATAATAGTGAAACTTTAAGAAGATCAGTTCAATATGTTTTAATTACACTTTTTTATGCAAGTTATTCTGATTTTTTCTTATTCCAATAATTTTAATTAATATTGACTTTATTTAAAAATTTTAAGTTTTTATGCAATGTTAATAAACGGTATTATTATCAAAATTAGCAAAAAAATATTTCTTTAAAAAACAAGATTTATACCTGCTAACTCATGTCAGTAGAAATTGTTCAAAGCTAATTCATAATAGATTCACTTGCGCTTAATTTTCCAAACTCCAATAACTCCAAATTATATATATAAATATACATACCGAGGTTTGTTATTGTTCATTAAAACTAGCTTTTAAAAGTACTTCCACTCGCTTCAAAAACTTTAAATCTCATCTGTTAACACTAATTGATATCAATCAATAGCATAAAAATAAATTTCCTAACTATTTATTTATTTCAGCTGTTAGTAGATGTTTACGATAGTAGTGGTTAAGGTAACATCGAAGAAAAAGAAGAGAAAATGTACTTCAATAATGATTGATATTATCAGAATGAGAATAAGTTTGTTATTATAACAGACAAGCATTTTCCAAATATTTTCTTCCCGATCTCCAGAGAATCTACTTTAATGTAGATGTGAGAGTCGGCTCTCGCAGAACTGAAAGTAACCGAGTTTAAGCACGTGCTCTCGCTCACGTGGCGACGCGACCATCTCCCTCCTTTCTTACCTCTTGTAAAGAGGAGGGCAGTTGCGACGCGCCGACGCCGACAGGTCGCCACCACTGACCATGCAGTGACCAACCCCATTTCGACAGTTAAACGGAGAATCCCACCCTCACCGTCATCCGCTCCCTCATATAAAAATCAAGCGACCACGTGGCTAACTTTTACCTCACGCGGCTCACCGACTTTTCCTTTACGCACTTGCTAATTGAACAGATTATGTATTTAACTTTAGTACTTAATTTTCTTAACTGATATCAAAGGAGGTTTCACGTCATTAAAAATGTATTACATTTTCATAGAGAATAGTGCTTTTTGATGTATCGATGGAGATATATCTCAAGATTTTGAAAGAGGAAAATTCATTTCTAAATATTCACCAATGATTTTTCAAATATTTAATTTGTTAATTATAGAGTTAAATTTAATAATGATAACTGTTCCAATCAAATTATTGAACTACATCATTATAAAATTTATCATGTTATAGAAATTATTATTAACGTAGTATTTTTTTACTTTAAAAACATTATTCTAGTTGAATAAATATATTACATAATGATGTAATGTTTTTGGTTCATACTTTGTACTTAATACAGGTCTTGATAAATAAGACAATCTAAAGCCCTCGCACAATTCAATATTAGTTTATACACTTCTCCCAATGAAAATATATCTACCAAATTCAGAACATTGCGGTAGTGCTGACTGAAAAAAATAAATTAGTTTGTAAGAAGATATCAACAAAAAAGTTCAAGACGGAAAAAATGAAGAAACGAAATGTAAAAATCCTCTGAATAGGCAGAGCAGAAAGGCGATGAATTGTTCATTAAACTTATTTAGATCGCATCTTTACTTAATTATATAGATGTCTTCGTCTCCGAAAAATCCTTGAATGCTCATAAAAATTTTATTTCTTTTTATTTTAATCCCAGTCATATACTTCTTTGATTAAAGGAATATATTCAAAATAAAGTCAGTATTTCGACGTGAAAAATTCGTGAATATCTCCACCTCTACTAACCCTTGTACTACTTCTCTTTTCTTAATTTTCTTCGTTGTATAAGCAAGCATTCATCGGTTAGCAGGTACAATAAATGTTTCTCCCGTTTACATGTGCAAGTGCATTCACACTTTTTCTCTCGCTGTCTCGCACTTATTAACTGCAAATGAATAATGAAAAGAGAGAAAATGAACCACGTCCTTTCTTCAGCAACGCAAACACGATTTGAGAACAATAGGAAGGAATGAAATGACTGAAAAATGGAAACAGAAAGCAGAGTGAGGAGAAAAGATTTAGTGGTCCGTATTAAATTTGAGAAAATTAATAAATCATGTCAACATATTCATGCTTATGTGTATAATAAACTCAATAATTTATACGTTTCAAAGTATGTCATACTATTCGATGCAAGAGATAACGTAAAGATATTTAAGATAAAATTTCTTCTACCGCTTTTTTCTACCCTTAGAGAACTTGACCATTAATGTTTTTCGATACGTTATAACATTTTTCGAAGCTTGTTATAAAATGATTATGTGAAAAATGCTAAAATTTCAGTTCTTTATTGCTATTGTATTTGAATAATTCAGATGAATATTAATTTTTCTTATAAAGATTAACACATTTCTTTACAAAAATCTATCATTATCTGCTTTTATGGAGCTGTATATATATATATATATATATATATATATATGTCGATACTACAATTCAATTTTTTTTATTTCATATTTCAATCATATACAGTGCAATAAATATTTACAGACATAACTTATATACATATCGAATTATATGTAGTATAATAATTTAAACGTATAATGATTAATAATTCTGAAATCGTTTGGCTTATTGTTGCTGTTTTTGACGTATTTGAAGTCTTAAACTTCGTAATTGATAAGTTAGTTATTTTATTTAATATATAAGAAAATCAGTTAATTTTTTATTAAATAGAATAAACTTCGTTTGAAATATTTAAAATGAAATTAGTAACGTATCAACGTTTTGTAAGTCAATATTCAGTTTGATCAACTAAATGACTAGTCTAATAAAAGTTAGTAAATCTAATAAAAGTCGTCAAACTTAAGGTGAAATTACTTTAATTCCTTTCATCGGAGCAAATATCTATCTTTAAAAAATTTGTTTCTTTCGATAATATCAAAGAAATTAAATAGGATTATAATTCGCAGTATATTTCAAAAGATACTGTGTAGTATTAAAATTTCTGAAATACGATCATTCAAAATGATTCAATATTGTTCAAAAATTACAAATACTTAGTATCGTGCAGAATGAACTTATTTAGCGAGAATTTTAGTGATCTTTAGAGTATATTTTTACTTTACCTCAAGGATATTTTGAGCTTATCTCTTAAGCGTTACTCTAACAGAGAGTAAACATCGTTGATCTTTATAGATCTTTGAAGAAAATTAACCGTAATACAGATTTAGTTCATCGAACAAAATGAATAATTCGCTCTAAAAGAGGATGCAGGAAAAATATATGTTGACTATATCTATTGAACAAATGTTAACAATGCTAAATTGACCGAGTCACCTTTAAAAGGAATCAGAGGAATAACGTTATTACATGAAAAGAAATCTTACGAGGCTGCACAAAACTCGTTCGAGTAATTAGCTTGTCAATAGTTGCGAGCAAACTTCCAAAGTTCTCTCTCTCCCTCTTGCTCCTACATTTATTACGTAATTTACAAGTACTCGCGGCACATAGAAAATCTCTTTCAAGATTCAAGACTGATGTATCGCGCCCTCAGTCAACGCAACCTTGCTTCCTTCCGCTTTCATCCGTCGTCGTCCTCTCGTTGCTCGTGGCCCTTCTGTCCCTTCCAACCCTCGACAAGCCTCCGAGCCCTTAATGACGCAAGCAAAGCAAAACAAAGAAAGGTTTATATATACACGGTGTGCGCGCTCATTGCGTACTGGCGAGAGCTCAAACGACCTACGGGATAGATGGTAAAAAGCACACCGACGATGACGACGAAGCTAAGAGCAACGAACATTCGCGTATAGATGCACGTTTATGAGGCTCTCACATGCACACAAATGAAATCGATTAAAATGCTGAGCGCGCAACTTCTAGCCGACGACGACGATGGCAACGGAACGAGACATTTGCGAAAGAGAAAAAAGAGAGACAGAACAAGAAGAAGAAGAGAAAATGCTGGTGACGAAGAAGGTGGTTGAGAAGACGAAAGAGAAAGACGGTGGTGATGAGCTAAGGAGCGAGACGCGTTCGTGTGCCGTACAAGATGGCATTATGTGCCAAAAAACGACGAAAAGAAAAAGAAAAGTGCGCTTGCGTTTCACGCGCTTTTACCTCATCTCACTAACGCTCACTTGGCATCGGTCATCCAAAATATATATAAATCCTCGTCGAATTAATACACGCACACCTGCATATACATGCTCGTCTCTCTACTTTCGTTCAGCAATGAATATTTCTGTGGCCCAAGGATGATACATTGACTTCATAAAGCTTGACGTTGCTGATAAACAGTATTGCTCTATTAATCACAAATAACAAAAACGAGGCAACCTTCTACTTTATTTAGATTCTATTGCTATTTACTTAACTGTAATTTTGTATTGTAAATGGTGGTTAATTAATTCTCAAAACTAACATTAAATTTCGAAAATCTTAAAGCAAATCTAAATAAGTTTGAGATTACTTTGGCGCTTACTATTTTGTCCACTTATCTTATTATCGTTGGAAAGCATCCTAGTGCCGTAACAGCTTTGCTAAGCAGCTTAATTCTGAACGATACTCTGTAATCGACGGTTCGTTTACACATTAACTCTGAAAATTATGATACCAATTGCATGATATCTTTCACCTTCTCTTTCATAATTAGAAAGACGTGGAAATCCTAGCAGGGCTAAACATAAGAAACGAGGAAAAAGATCTTGTAATCAGACATAAACTGCGCGCGAATGTCAGTTAATCCCTCATTATCACACTCCCTTACACACCTTCGTTCATTTCTCTGTTTTTACTTTCACGTGTCTATATCTGCACAGTACAAAAGTAGTGACAAACGAGAATTCTGTTACAGGTAAACGCCGACGAAGCCATTATAAGCGCGTAATCCTGCGAGGAGGTGGAGCAAGTAGAGGTAGTAACGCATATTCGCGGTGTCGAAACGAGTTTTTGTATATGCATGAATGTTCAAATCTCTTTTCAACCACCTACTTTCTTTCTACATTGAGGAAAACACTTACATATATGAGCTCGCAGGAGGGAGATGGAGAGAGAGAGAGAGAGAGAGAGAATCCTACGTTGGTTCAGCCAGAGTATAAACGAGTGCTCTTTCTCTCTAAACCAGTGGCTCTTTCTCTCTCTTTCTTCTATGCATTTTCGCGCACTCATTTACCGCATCCGCTCGACTTCCCAATATTCCGCTCCTGACATTCTCGTATGTCTTTCGCGGACTAAAATTCGCCTTCCCTCTTTGTGCTTTTTACTCACCGATTTATTCTTTTCTTTTCTCCCCTCTTGCTATTCCTCTCACTATCTCTCTCTCTCTCCCTTTCTCTCCCTCTCTCTTATATATTTTTCTAATTAATCACAAAATTATCATTTTAATTCATTTTTTAGATTACCTGATAATTGGCCGTTTTTATTTAACTTACATAAAATTCATTTTTGCTTTTGATTTATAAGAAAATTGAAGATTTTGTTAATAAAATAATTAAGTGGAAAGTTTTATTCTTAAGAGAATATTTTTAATTTTCTTTTGATATATTTATCTCGATTAATTAATTAATTCATTATTTCTATGAAGTTTTCAATTTGTAAATTTCTGCTTTTATATATATGCTGAACAAGAATGCAAAGCTATAAACAGACAATGATGTTTACAAAAATTCAAATCTTCCTGTGGAAGTCAGTTGTGTACATACAAGTATGTATATTTTAGATTCAGTCCTTTTAAATTCGAACGAAAAAATTAGATGCGCGACTATTGTAATTACCAAAACGTGTTACTAATAAAAATCTATGAGACACTCATCGATCTTAAGATGTATCTAAGATTTTAACATGCTCTCGATTTTTTTTTAAATCATCCTTCCCATTACCTTATATTTATCTCTATTCTGACTTATTCCTCTGTTTTTGTTCCTTCTTTGTCTATCAGGATATATATATACATCGAACTTACTCTTCGATCTCTCAAGTGTCGCTATCCCATCTCAGTTTGTAATTATTCTTTTCTCTGTTAGCCTTTTCTTAAATGCATACGTATTTACAAATATAGCATCTAAGAAGAAAAGAAAGATAGAAGCAGTTACGTGTGCAGGCGAGCGCGCGCATTTATGCGGATTGGTTTATAGAATGTGAGGGGTTAAACGTATTTTTGGAAATTCTGAACCGATAATTGACCATTTCAAAATATGCATTGCTTCAGCTCAACGCAGACGTACAATACCATGCATAATCTAGCATAGTGTGATTTTTTCCACAAAAAAAAATTAATTATGGTACTAATACAGCTTCATTTAACATAAAGTTCCTCTCAAATCAAATATCTTTTAAGAAATAATTTATTTTTGTAGTTATGTAAATAATTCGAGTCATGTAAGAGTAAAACTAAAAATCTATGTAAAACTCTTATTTAAAAAACTTAAAATTTTAATTATATAAGACATTAATGGTAGAGTTCATAAAAGTATAATTTAACTATTAAAATTTTACATAGCATACAAAATATTTTTACAAATTATGTAATACTATTAAATGAAATATATTTCATAACATCAACTTATATTAAGCTATACAAACAAAGTTTGTCAGAGTAATTATTAATATATAATACTAATGGCTTGTATATATAAGGAAGCTAGCGAGGAAAACGGAAGATCGGAAATAGTAAAATGTTCGATTTACTAGTAGACTACATCGGTAAAACGGTAAAACAGTAAAACGGTAAAACGATAAAACGGTAAAACGAATCTCTGTGCAAGTAAAATGCAATCTTATTTCAAATGTTTTCCACCAACCAAGTGAGCAGTTATAAAAATGAAATTATCGACGGTAACTTAGCGTTACCGCGTGTCTCTAAATTTTAACTCTAACATATATATACCTATAACATTGCATAAAAAATTCGAATATTTATTATTAAATTCCGTAAAATAATTCAAACAGTTCTCTTATAATATGCAAAGTGAACTTATACTTGACTTGAACTTATTCTCTTTTGACAAGGTGTTCTAATATGAGTATAAGTAATATATTAATTAAAAATATAAAATACAAATAGCTTATTATCCTTTACAATATATGCCTATTATAATATCTGATACAAATGAAGAAAATAAATATTTTATTATATACGATTTCTAAATTCATTGTTATGACGGGCACAAGTATTACTATTCGACTAAACTGTTTAGCAATTACAATTTAATAAATTTTGTAAACATTAGATATTCTCAAGGAAAAGTTGAAGAAATATATATAATTTTATTTTGTTTCAAAAAATTACAGGAAATGTTTAAAACCAATGAAACACTAGAAAATAACTATACATCCTTAATAACTCTAGAACGATTAAAAAATTTTGTAAATGTAATTACAAATTTAAGTTCAAACAAACTTCAAATACTATTAATAATTACAAATTTAAAAGTAAAATGAAACTATATTTTATAGATAAAATAATAAGTAATAGATTATATTTTATTATCAATTTAGTCATTTTTAAAAAAAGCAAATTATTTTTTTTAATTTAATACGTGATATTTTTCTTTCATATAGTAACACCATCAGTATATGATTTAATTTTCTGTGTGTAATACTTTGATCCATTATCAATGGAAATGAATGCAGTATGAATATTTTTATCTCTTATGTACAGTCCATTCTTACCTTACTCAAGATAATGAATTTTCATAAACTCACATACTGTTATTAACTTTTAAAAATGTGTCTTAAACGGTTTTCAATGTATTTTAGGAAACTAAATAATAAATTGCATTCACTTTCCATGAAATTCTTTTTTAGATTTTCTATTACCTTAATAAATTGGATTGCATTAAAGATTGATTTTTATTTAGGAAAGTACATTTTATGTTGAGTTGCTTTAATTGAAAACGATAATTGTCCGATAGTTACACATTGTGATTACGTTTCTTAAAGCGTTCAAACCTAATGGCGATTAATATATATATACAGGAGGTGCGATTACTTTGAATCACTTTGTCTACGTATCTGTAATCAGCTCACAAATACCTAGAAATTAAATTATCATAAACTGCATAAGGAAAACAAAAGTCTAATTTGAGACTACCACATTCGAAATTTAGTATGTAATAAGTTGGATAACGTGATTACTCAGAAACATTATTCTTACGATCAATTTTAATTTATTATAGATTTTTATTGTTAATTAGCATTAATAGCTTTCTAAATTCTTTTTGCTATGAGTAAACATAATTAGTGATTCTCATTACCAAGTTACATCTGAAACTTACCGTAAAAGCAACTAGTAATAGTAAATATTTAAATTTATAAATTGATTTTTTGAAGAACAATTTCGAATCAAATTCAAGTAAACCACTATTGTAGAGTTAAAATATTGATTACTTCTCTTATTGATTAATATGAAATTAATATGAAATACAAAATTATTTTAATTAATTAAAAATACTTCCACATGCTTGTATGACTGTTGAGCAGAAATAATATATGTGTCGTACATATATTATTTGTCACACTACTTTGCATGTCCTATAAAGAGAAATTAATTTTTTTGTCAAATTAAAATTCTGAATATTTAATAAAATAAAGTTCTTATATTTATACGATGTTTTATATATAAAACTGAATAACCTACCTTTTTCATTACTAATTTTTCTAATACAATTCAAATAAAATAGTTCTGTAAATTTAAATCAATAAAAGCAATAATTACAAAAACTCATCAAGTTTTCCAGAATAAGCAAAATTATTTATTGTCAATTAATGATGACAAAAAGTCTTTTAGAAGAAGGATTTGTTTCTTTAGGAAAAACTCTCATTCACAATAATCGTGAAGAGCCTCGTTGTAATGAACCGAGAGAGAAAAAAGATACCGAGTAAAAAAAATAATAATCCAAGATGCTAATGTATATAAAGAAAATGCTGAAATCGTAAGATCGAAGCCTAGAAAAGCGTCGGGCTGCTTTTGTTCCTTGCTTAACGATTCGCGAGGTTGTAAAAGTGTGAGCGAGCAAGATAAAGGCGAATGAATGAATGGGAGAGAGAAAGAATCTTTCAGGCTTGAGTAAAGTCGGAGAGAAAAAGAGGGAGAGAAGGAAGCAAATGCGCAGGAAGAAAAGGACCAGAGCAGTCGATCTGCATATTTGAAGTACAGTCACCCTAGGTCTTAATGTCTCCTCATCCTTTTCTCTTTACCTTCTCTCTTTCTCTGTCATACATATACCCATACAGGCGGGCGCGCGCGCGTGCTCGAAACTTTCCAATCCACACACAGCATCAGCAGTAACACACGAGCATACGCATCTCTCTCACGGAAGGAAGAAGACGCTCGCCTCCCCTTTTCGCGTACCCGCACTGTCGCGTGTATATACATACACTTACATCCCCGTACACAAACAAAACGTTCGCCCGCGCCCGCACAAACTAAGAGCGTATACTTCTTCTTCATTTAGGTAGAGGGGTGTCAAGGGGCGAAGGGGTGTAAGAGAGGCGAAGACGTTGGCAAAAAGAGAGACCGCGAATGAGTGCAGAAGCGAGAGGAGAGGCGCAAGGAACGAAGTGCAAGAGCGAGAGCGGCAGCGTCGTGTGCTCGTCGCAAAGAGAGTAGTAGTCGGTAAGAAAAAGAGAGTAGAGAGAATGAGAGCAAGACGAAGGAAGATAAAAGACACGAGGCTCTTTCGCCTTTCACCCTACACCCCTCCTCTTCCAGGCTCTCATCCCATGCCACCCACTGCCGCTCAAGGAACTCGGGGGATGCTTGCACTGCTCCCTGTGTATGCATGTGTGAGTGTGTAGAAACGCGCGCGCGTGTGTGTACGTGTGGGCGCACGTGGGAGGAAGGGGGTGAAGCGGGAGAAAGAAAGAGAAGCCAGGCTGGAACGTGGGGATTGGAGGGTAGCTAAGACGCCGGGCTCCCAAGTAATTATAAAATGCAATCAATACTTTACATATTTTTCACGCAGCGCGCCGGAGGGCGAGCGTTTTCTGTCTCGCTTTCTTTCTCTCTCTTGCTCCCACCTTCGCCTGCTCCACCCCTGCGTTCCTCCTTCTCTCTCACTCACTCATTTCAGATGCGGTACCACGTGACGCTGAGCTCTGCTCGCTACGCTTTTTCTCCCCCGCTCATCTTATATATGCGACTCTGTTGCTCTCACGCTTTCTGCGTTTATGAACGCGACATACAAGTAATAAGAGTCGAGTAGTCATAAGAGAGAGAGAAATTAAAGGAGACGAATCTAATTAAAGACCGTCATTTTTCATGATCAACTCAGAGACAGAGAGAACTACTGATCTGTCCCTTCTTTTCTTACCAGTGATAACGCTCATTGAGCATTGTCTTTTTCCTCCGTCCTATCTGGCATCTCCGTCGAGGTATGCGTGTGTGTTCGCTGATCGCTACTCATCTCTTTTTACTTTTACAGTCGGCGAGTGAAAGGAAAGGGTGAGCGGGAGAGATTACGAATTCGATGAATCAACTTTTTGTTACGATCATGCGAGACTACTTTCTGAAGCTAACGGAGGCGGACGAATGGAAATTGTAATTTGTGCGATTGCGAAGCTCGCGAGGCTGAGCTTCACTCCTGACGAATATTTAAATTTACGCGTGTCGTATATTTTAACGTAAGCATAGGGATTTGCTTTTTTTATAGTTAGTTATCTTTCTTTCTTTCTTTCTTTCTTTCTTTTTTTCTTTATTTTACTTCTGTCCAGAATGCTTGAGACCTATAAAACGTGTTATTTCATTCTGTTTTCATCTTTTATTTTAATCAGCAGAAAATGTTTAGGGACATAATTTTTCTTATTTCGAAAATCGGCTGTTTTTATAAAGTAATGTAAAAAATTACTTAATTATTCAGTTTTTAAATAATTTTATTTTTTTAAATAATCGTTACAAATTAAATAATATATTATAATGTTTGGTTAAATTAAATAAAAACAACTGGATGAAAAATAACCAGAATAAATTACATCGCAGAGCAATGTAATTTATAGAATTTGAATCATTAAGGATTTAATAATTGAAATTGAAACTATAAAAAAATATATTTTATTTTTAAAATTTTCAGTCTGTAACAAATATGAAAATGATTCATAGTTTTTAGCGTGTGCTTTTTACAATATTCATGCTTTATACAAAAAGACGAAATGAAATTTTCTTTATGCAAATAATAACACGGAATCTCTAGTTAACTAATTTTTTTAGTATTGCTATGCAGAATATTTAACAAATAATTAGAAGGCTGTCTTTTATATGATGTTTGTTGCTTACGCAAACGAAACTAGTACCAAATGTACTTGTAAAAATACAATAGATTTTTGCATGTATGTGTTTGCCAATTTCAAAAGCGTTGAAGGAAATATAAAATATAAACATCAAGAACAAAAAGAACAGAAACTACAAAAGGTAAAATAACACTAGGAAAAGCTGAAATGTGATGTTTTACTATACTAGGTTGTAATTTAAAAGTTAATAAATATTGCTTTTCTTAGAAATGTTAAAAGCATATAATGAAATTTATTATAATTTTTCTTTTAAATATACTAATATTTAAACATTTTATGTTATAATTTACATATTTTTAATTTGTTTAGCTAGAATAACAAGTGCATGTGAAAGTATTTATACATTCTATAAAGTTACTATTACTTTTGTGCAATTAACCTTTTATCTAAATTCGCAATTATTTTCTAAAATTACTATACTAATATTTTATGGAAAATTTTTTATTTACATAAACTCTAAATTTAAATAAATATGCTTACAATTCTTTAAAATTTAAAAGATGAATGTATATAATTTATATTATTGATACTATATTTTAAAAACTATTTGTATATCTTTGGTGCTTCTCTAAATCACATAATCAATTAAAAAATTAAAGAAAACAAAATATAATTCGAAGAAACTACCTTGAATACCAGATTACATTATTACTAATAAACCTTCGTAAGATAAAAAAAGAAACCTTTTTACTTCTTTTATAAGAAGCTTACAATCACTTCTCTATTTCCCTCTAGTTAAAAATGAACCACAGCACTTGTGACGCGATGAAAGTCAGTTTGTATCCAGAATCATTTTTATCGCATTATTATTATTGCACCTGTCAACCCGCTTCTATGAATGACTTCGTTCTTTTTGATTATTGGGGTCTAATTCAACGGAGAAATGGACATAAACCAAAGGCTGAGAGTCTAAATGAACCAGGCTATCCCATATTGAATTCACGTATCTCGAGCTGCCCTTTGATTTATGCGAACCAAGTAGATATTCCTGAAAAACAGGACTATTTTCGAAAGTATATCTGCCGTAACTAATTTTGATCAGATAATAACTATGAGGGTTCATGCGGAGTTGAATATTTCGAAACATTTCGTTTATTGATATAAATGTGAATTAATAAGGTAAATATTCGAATGGTTTGCAACTCTTGCTGGGTTTTGTTACAAAACCCTTTTTTTATGCAATATATGTATTCTGTATCTCCGTATAAGTACCCGTCGAAAATTATACATATTAATTTTATATTTCAAATACTATCAGACATGAAACTCATCATAATAATTCTGTAAATAATTTTATATAATGTAAATTAAGGTAATGTAAAAGAATCTTAATAGAAAACTATATTACCTGCATATCACTATTTCACTGTTATATTACAAAAGTGTATTTCGTTAAACACGAATTATCTAAAAAATATATTTGTAATCTTAGTATTTCTTTAAGACATTATTTGTATTATATAACAATAAAACTCTCAATCAGTAATACAATAATGTAGGTAGTAATTATATAATAACATAGTAACGCGTTAATTCTTTTTCTAATTTTAGAACCTTGTAAAGAAATATGAAGTATATCATTTGATACCAGTCTACGTTATATTCGCATAAGGATCTGAAAACGAAGGGTAGTTATTCTCACCCTCTCTTTTCGTAAGTATTGAGACATAAGTAATCCCAAAATTAACGATACGATTCATCTTTTTTTTAAAATTAATGTTTGACGTAATTCTGCAAATAATATACTTTCATTCGACTCACCTGATTTTGAGCTTTAGATTTTTCATGTTCTTTAAGATTTGTTATGTAAGCTAACTCCAGAAAAAAAAAAGAATCATTAACTCTAATTATAAAATCTTGAAATTTATCGAGAAGAGCATTTTTTGTAATGTGCAATAAAATACTAAAAAAACAAACTCATCAATAGATTTAATTAAGCGTGTATTAAATTAAATACGATTCTTCGTCATTTCGGCTTTACGTTGAACACAGTAGCTTGTGCCTTAGTTCTCTGCTTTGTTCAAATGTATACAAGTACATTTCCATGTATACCAACGTCTATATACAGAGTTGACAATCCCCGTGAGATGAGGTAAAGAATAAGAAGTAGAAAAAAGCCGAGTGGCATGGGATAGACGCAGAACTCTACGTACACATGGCTAGATATGCTTGCATATGCAGGTGTATACATGCGAAAGAGGTACACTGATGCTCGCGCTCGAGTGAACTCACCCGTGTATATATATGTGAGAGAATGTTTGAGTAGGCGCGCGAGTAAGCTCAGGACGGCCAGATTTTAACGATTCCTCCGCCGCGGAGTCTTAAGAGAAAGAAAGGAGCGGGGAGTTGAAATGAGTGGGGAACAAGAGTATAAGAAGGACAGAAGTACAAGAGAGAGAGAACGTCGTGCTACACCATGGATAAGAGAGCGGCGTGCGGAAGTTAAAGGGGGTCGTTTTCTCCCAGGATGCGGAGGGTTGTGGAGCCTCGAGGTAAGGATGAAGAAGGAGCGCTAGAATAAGAAAGGAAAATGATGAAGAGAAGGGGTAGATGAGGGAAACTGGCGGCCGAGCGACGAGCGAAATGAAGAAATTCTATCTACATTTCCAACCCTTCATACAGAGCAGCACCTTACCCCGTACACTTCTTTCGTTATTCCTTGTCTTACCTTGGGGCTCCAACCCCCTCCCACTTACTTTGTCATCTCTTACGTTTCTTCTTGTTTCTTCCTCTGTTTCATCTCGACGGTTCATTCTTTCTTTCTATTGGATGAAAGAAGAAGAAGAAGAAGAGAAGAAAGAGAGAGAGTAAAAAACCGACAGCAACCACCCCGCTGAGACAATACAACCAACTACCATCTCCTACTCCTTTTAAATCAGCATTCACTAATACCAGCACGTTAGAACCTGGACAGCAGCAAAAGCAGCAGAAACAACAGGAGCCGTAAAACCAATATGTATTACCACCAACTTATACATATACTTGGTATTCCTCTTTTTCTTCTTCTTTTTCTTCTTCTTCTTCTTCTTCTTCTTATTTACGTGCATTTGCTTGCAACGTTTCTTTTTACCGCGGAGGCGCGCGGCATCGATGTGCAACTCGTTACGTCGCGCATCACTTCTTTGCCTTTCTTTAAATACAAAAGCGAAAATTTTGCTTATTAGAATATTTCTTGAACTCCTTTCGGTACACTCGAGCGCACTATGACGTTGCCGCGAAGGTGAAGGAGAGCAGAAGAAAGAAAAAGGGACAAAAGGAAATCTCTCTGGTGAACGAAGGAGCAAAGAGCATCTCTCGCAAGTCTCTCTCTCTCTCTCCTTCTCCCTCTTTCTCTCTTTTGGTTGCCTTTCTATATCAGGGAACGTCTGGACCATTACTGTAATTATATGAAGACTTTAATTATTTTTATAGTTTCACCAAAATTCCTTCAAAAGAGAGTATGCTATAATAAATGCGGCGTACACGCGTGATTGGTGTGAGTCTTCTTTCGCAGGCAAACTAATGCGCTGCGTCGTGATTTTTACATAGAGAATTATCAGACTTTTAACATGTAAAGAAAGTTTAACTATTGTAATATTAATGTTACGTAATTAATAGTCTTCATATTTCTTTTCGACATAAGATATTTTCTTTCCTCAATTTTAATAAAATTATCTTCAGACGTTCTTTTATTTATAATATCCTACTTCTTTATAATATAAAAATAATAGTCAATAATTATTTACAACGTCCTTTAAAGAAAATATTTTTAGTATGTTTGTATTATTTACAACTTACAATGTCTTTTTATAAGAAAAATCTTTCGTAATTAATCATGCATATCAATAATGTCAAGTGACGTTATCAAACTACCAATATCAAACTATTCACTTAAAATATACGTGATTTATAAATATACTCCATTAATTCTGAGAAATACAAATAAAGCGTATTCTCGTGTATTAATTTGAAACATAATAAATACTTGAAATATGAGTTATTTAAAATAGATTTTTATCTGAAAAATTGTCTATAAAGCATGCTTCTTAATTTCTTTTTCCCATAAAACAAAATTCTTAGACATACGTCAATTTTATCGAACATTAAAAGAAGTAAACAATATTTGAAATTTTGCAATATGTTTTAATATGTATTACAAAAAGTATGAATTCTGATTTGTGGAATTTATATTTTAATTATTATAATTCTATTTATTAATTACTAGTTCTTTTTATTTAAAAATTTTTTATATTTTATACGTAAACAAAATATTGGATGATATATTTTTGAAAATAAATTATTCTACTTAATGTAAATTTAATATTTTTAAAATTTGTATCAATTTAATTATATAATACTGAAATTAAAATTCATTCATTCACAAATATAATTTAAAGCTAATTGAAATATAATGAATAAAACTACACGTTATAGAAACAAATATATACTTATTTAAATAATTGTATAAAATCATTTTTGCTGTCTTACATACAATGTATTTATATTATAATTAATACAATATTTCTAACACGTAAGTTTCTTTTATTATTGATTATCTTATAAAGTGTAAGTGTAAACCAAAACTATATCCAAACACTCATATTCTGCATTCAAAAAGAAAGAAACGTTTTATTGATAAACAATTTTATATAAGTGATTAAAAAGTTGGCAACAAATTTATGCTTTATAGTATACACTTCTATAATTTGTATTATTGTACATAAAAATTGATTTTTCTCTAATATATAGTAAAATTATTAGCGAATATAGTAAAATTATATTCAATGTCATTAATGTAAACATTAATTAATTTAAACAAAACAATTCTAATTAAGAAAAAAATCGTTTTTAAAAGTCAACTAGAAAAGCAATTGATCACCGTTAAATACTTGAATGTTGGAAAATCTTCAAAGATATTTAACTTGCCGTTAAAATGCAAGCTTTGCACGCTTGTTTTGACGCGGGGATTTTAAATTTGCGTGACTCTTTACAAAGTTTCGCTATAAATTGCATGCATTAATGTTTATTTTCTTATATCTCACTCCTTCCCCTTTCCTTCATTCTGACTTTGTCCTGAACTCACTCTTTCGATGCACACTTATTTCTAACATTGGAATATATACATACATACACACACATACACACACATACACACACACACACACATATAATATCACGTGGACGAAGGCGTGATTCAAACGTTGTCTCATTTTGCTTTGGTAGTCTCTGGTAGTCTATTTTCAATGCAACTACCAATATACGATCTGATTTCCAAGACTGGTAGAAAGAAAAAGAATACTTTATTTATGTCAGAAATATTATTTATTATACTGTAATTTATTGAATAATATTTTGCTGATTTATGTATGAAGTGTTTTCAAAAAACAATTTTCAAGGGTGATTTTTCTTCATATCTACTATTAAAAATATTTTCAGCTAACTGGAAAAATATAGTCCCAATAATCGTTTTCGTTTTCTAATTTCATTAATTCTTAATATTTAAGTTCTAACTTTTGTTAAGATATAGATAGTACTTCTAAAATCAGATACATTAAATAACTTTTTTGAATAATTATAACCTATAAATTATAACGTACCGAGATATATATAAAATAGATATAGAAGAACTTTTGAAGTTTTACGATAATAAGTTTCTAGTTATTGTTGTTAAGTTTAACGTAGTAAAAAAAATTATAGAACTCAACGAGCAAATTTATTTTATATCTCGAACTCCAAATAAACATTCTAAAAATATTACTTTCTCGTACCTTGTTTCTTAAATTACATATGTCTACTCGCATAATTACAAATATCTTAGAATATTGAAACTTCATAGGACAATATTTTTGTTTGTCCAATTTTATTTCCGATAATGCGTTATATTTCTGCTCACGCTAGAGAACGCTAAACTTATAATTAGCGAAATCTAGTATTTGGGTTTGTTTAATCAATACTCCAGGCTTACGCCTATTTAAGTAATTCGCAAAATTAATTTGGTGTATTGAGCGTATCTACCATTTCATCCATTATTTTCAAGACACGTAAGAGCTATAGAACGTTTTAAAAAATTAATCAAAATTGTCTTAGATGGCTTGACTTTTGCAAGTTGAGTGTTTTAAACTTATATAAATGTTTAAGTTCAATACCTACAATAAATAGTATGATATTGTAGTTGCTTATGAAACCGTACTTATACATTAGTTAAGTGCTTTATGAATGTGAAGAATACAATTCATACATTTATCAAAGAGTTAAATAATAAAATTAATGAAAATGAACGTAAAATTCCAAATATCACATAATGCCAAAATGATTTAGTAAGTTTTTGTATATTAATTATTTTACTTAAATACTCTCATTTTTATATTAATACATTTAATTTTCCATATTTAAATAATAGAGAAGGAAATAACTTTCAAATGCGTTAAATAACAGAATTTATAGTACTAATTCAATACTCTTGAATATTTATTATATAAACTGCAATGATTAAGAAAACTGGATTATTTAATTAAAATCACGAACCGATACACTCTTCTCTACAATTATATATCTACGCGAATACTAATAATCGCAAAACAGCGATTTTCGATTCTTAATTTGTAAATTTCAGCAGAGATTTAAGTTTGCTCAAAAAGTTGGAGCTATAAAGTCCTCGTAAAACGCACAGGCTGCCAACTCGATTCGCAATTAACGACTTTCGCCCTCGATACAACATCCTGGGGTTCGTCACCCCAAACGTTCACGACTTTCCGTGTATTTCTTTACGGCCTGTGTTATCGCGCCGGCAAATATCGAATGCGCGAGCACATCCACATACACAACTACGCGCAAGCTTTCGTTCAACCAGATGACACGCATGCAGAAGCGAAGACGATTGGCTTTAAAGATACGATTTTAACGTGAATTAAGAACGCACAAAGCGTGAGAACAAAATAAGCGAGTAGAGATTATATAAGACCCTTTGATTATATCAAAACCTAAGTGCACGTGGCTTTTGATCTTCATTCATTAATGATTGCAAGGCTAAATTCTAACGATATATTATGCGATGAAAAATTTAAATTTTCTCGATGATAAGAATAAGAGCATATTCATATACAACAACATGTAAACGAATGCTGTATGATTGCACTTGTATGCGTGACAGAGATAAAAAAGTAGAAAAAGCAAGTTGGTATGCGTAAGAAGATAGTTTCAAAGGAAGACAAAAAGAGAAAGAGAAAAGGGCAAGGAACAGAGTAAGATGCGTTTGTTCCACACGGATTATTGTTTACCAAGCTACCTTTTCATTGTTTGTTACATACCGTGCCTGCTGTTGGTCATGCACATTTTTCTTCTTTCCCTTCACTCTCTTTACCCTTCCGTCTGTACCCCTACCACCTTTCTTTTACATCTCCGTCTCTTTCTTTTTCTCCTACCCGACCAACTTCACTTTTATCCACCCTCATTTCGTATTTGATCCTTAGCTACAGAATTTTACCTCCACGACGTTTTATAATTAAAGGCAAGTAAACGCTTTTCTCGCTTCTTTATTAGTTCCTCTCTCTCTCTCTAGCATCCTTTTTATTTTCTTCTTTTTTTAAATAATTACAAGTTTTTGTACCTTATTAATTTTTTTACTCGCATATGCCAACCGTAATTAAGAAATTCTAAGCCAAGCAAAATAATGCGTTTTAAGTAAATAGCCTAATAGCGAACAACTCCATTAACGCAAATAATTTGAGAATGTATGAAGGAAATTCATTCTTAGTAACTGATAATTCCTAAGGGCTATAAATAATCTCTCTTTTCCTACTGTATGTTAACGTATAAAAAATTAATTTTTTATATTCACTCTTAAAACCTTAATAATTATTTATTTACTATATACAAGAAAATTAATTCTTATTAAATATAATCTATTATTTATCCTATTATAAATATGTTCACCTTCCTCTAAAATTAATTAATATCCTACAATCATTGTTATTTAACAAGAATAAATCCGAAACAATGTGTTCTTTTACCCATATCAATATATAATTTCTTTTCGGTTAAAAAGAAATTATTCACTTCGACTCGTTGATTAAAAATGAAGTACTGGTGTTAGTACCATACTTTCCACACTTGCATAGTATTACCGAATTATTTGATATCCAAGAAACATATGTAAACTATTGGAATATTATTTCTTGATTAACAGTGAGTTTTTACCATTAAGAAGCTGATATCCATAAGTTTTTATTTATAAGAATTTTCTATACTATAAGATTATGTAAGAAAATTAATTATTAATCGTATAATTAGAATTTCTACGTGTTCTGTAATAGCGCTTATTGTATAATATTTCTGTTACATTGTATTTATATATCTTTGTTAGTTAGTATAATAATAAAGCTACTTGTATTAACAAAATCTATGTCAGAATGAATTAAAAAAAATTTGGCTTCAAAATAATAAATAAAAGTTATCTTGATATTTCACTTATATATAATTTCTACACATAATAAATTGAATAATTGAATTAAAAGCATAAACGAGATCCCCAGTTCGGTTAACGAATACATCAACGGAAAATTACATATTCTATTATACGTACTGCATACTACAAGAACAGCTATAAAAGTCGATTAAATTGTTACTAATTCCTCATCGTTCTATACTTTGAGTAATACAAAACGAAAAAGCAGGGAGAGAAAAAGAGAGAAAGAGGGAGAGAAATCTGGTTGCAAGCCTAACGGTTGTAACCGCGGAAGTCTGTAAGAGTCGTACTACTATCTAAAGCGATCTATTCCTCTCACTCTTACCTGTATAACCCAATGATTTTTTGTAAACTTTTTACTCAATGCCGATGCTTTTTATTTCTAAATTCTTTTTAGTGACTCTTGAACAATTTTGAGAGGTATGAGAAATTTGAATATTTAGACTTGAAAATTTTAGAAGAGTATGAGAAAGTCTCACTCAATAAAAATTATGCATGTTCATTAATTCCTTATAAGTTATATATTATCTATATTTATATGGAAGTTAAATATGCAAAGTAACTACAGATATATCGATTTTTAATTAATATAAAATATTTTGATCCTAAAAATTAAGTTCAAATTGATTTTAAATATGCATTGCCAAAATAATTTACTTTTGTTAAAATAATATCTATTTGATAAATATATTTTTCTATGAAAGCAATCTCCTTGATCTAAAAGTAAATTATATCCGAAAGATATTTTGGCACTACATTATTATCTTCATATAATTATGTCTTATAGTATTAAATATATGAAACAATAGTTAATATATTTGAGATTGTAAATGCACAAATAACACGGAATTCAACTTAAATTGTTTAAGAACATTCAATACATTTTATAATTTTTTAATTATAAAAAATGTAACTAAATTTTGAAAAGAATAAAAATTTATAAATTTATATTTAAAAGATTATATTTCCTATTACTTCAATCTTAAATCTGGTTTCTCTTTGATCTGATTACATGTTACATAATCACGTTTTGGATATTTTACATAAAATTTTCATTTCATACATTATTAATTTTAAGACTATTATTTTCGAAAACATTTTTAAAATGTAATTATTAATGCAAATACATTATATTATTTGAGTTTTAAACAATTTTAAATATATGGAACAATCCGTAATAAGGAAATCCTGTATAATTAATTGATAATTTAAAAAAAAACATTGGGTGTATTAGTTTCTTGAGGAAATTATTATGATTTCAGTAAAGTCACAATTAAATGTCAGCATAAAAAAATTAAAAATTTTTACTGTGTATATTACATTTCTAGCTATAAAGAAGTCAAAAAGAAGATTCCGTATTAAAAACAAGCACATTTCTGAGTTTCAACCAATTATTGTAATTTATTTTAATATTTTCAATACAAATTTCAATACATGCTTGAATAAAAGTAGTAAATTTTATAATACATAGATATTTTTGCAACATATTTACTTCAACACTTTTAAAGGTTCTGATATTCTAAAAGACTTTCAGAAGTTGGACATCAATGCTTCCCTATCTTGAGTCTAATAATAAGTGGAGAGAAAAACCTCTCCACTTATCAAGACCTCAAACTATCTTATCTCCTTTACAAAAATTAATAGAAAGCAGAGACGCCACGTCTGGTCTACTGTGCTTTCAAGGTAGAAGGGCCTTAGAAAAAAGAGCGTAACTCAGTAAAACTTCGTCTCAATACTCTCCATTCTTACGACCATACTGATGTCGACAACCAGGCAATTATAGGACGCAGATTTCCCTTCCTTCATATATATCGGAGCATATATTTTTGAACAGATGAGGAAGTGTTTTTGAATTACATACTCTTCACCGCGTCCCTCTCATAGACAATCGTCTTGTTACTCACCCTTTCTTGTCCTGGAGGAGAAAACCTGCTGAAGTACTAAGAGACATCGAAGGGGGTATGGTGAAAAGAATATAACCAAGACCAGAAAGAATAAAAGGAAACTGCGAGATTTTAAAAGAAAAGAAATCAAAGATGATCACCAAAAACAAAAAAAGAATTAATCAATATCGACTTGCGTAAAGCTTTTGAGATGTTTATATTAACTTCTTTTCCGAAGTTTTATATAATTCAACTAGGATTTTCTGTGTTACATATGATTTTTTTTCATGCATATATACACCCTCTATTTATCATCTGTATAAACTAAAGCAATAAATAACTTTATATAACAATAACTCCTACATTATATTATTTTACAATAAAATGAATGTTTACTTGTTTAAGGAAAGTGTAGGTATATAAGTACTGCATGGGATAAACCGTAAAATGGAATATAATATATTTCACATCTATGTGAAATATGCAGAATATGAAATAACATTCATCTTAAGCAATAGATTATGGAATTTATAGTTTAGTATTACATTTAATTAATATTCTCAATTCAATGATTGCATTCATTATTTTAAAAATAAATATTTGCTAGGTACGCTTCAACAGTAAATAATAATTAAAATGTTTTAATAAGGTAAAAAATATTAATCTAAAAAATAATAGCTGGTATGACTGTATAAGACTATAAGGAAAAAAAGACGGAAAAAATGAACAGGTAAATCGAGTGATAATGACGATGCCAAGCGTAGACTCCGAATTTCTATATAATCATAACACGAATGATATGCATATGTACGCATGCAGAAAAGAAAGGTTAAATATAAATGAAAAGACATTCTAAACGCAAATAGGAAAGTTTTTCTAGTGTAAAATATTATCAGCAGCACGGATGACCAGCCTAGTGAACAAAGCAAGACGGAGTTATAATCAAGAAAAGACAAATTTACCTCTATCTCCGTCTCCCACTCTGCCTTAAAAGAGTGGATAACATCGACGAGAAGACGAAAAGTAGTGAGAGAAAGACAGAGTTAAAGAGAGAGAGAAGCAACAACTAAACAGCAGCAGTAGAAGCAGCCCACTTTTCCGCAAGAGGCGGGGTTGGGGGTGCGCACGTGTATACGAGCGCACAGAAAAGCAGTGCGGTGGTCGGGGGCACGGAGGCACGAAATGAGGGTTCCTGAGTTTTTGCCAGACGATCAATAAAAGTCTCTGTGCTTCTCTCGCGCGACTCCACACAGGCGCGCGTACATAGATGTGTATAACGAAGTGGTTTGTACGTTGGAGTTGCCGCCGGTGCGTGCATTAATTCTCCCCGGCGAGGCGCACCGAAATCTTCGCGTCTTTCCCCTACGCCTTTCCTTCTCCTAGTGACTCCCCTCATCGAGACTCTTCCTGGTGAGCTACCACCCAACGACCAGCGAAAGCGATTGGAGAGCGGTCCCTAAAGTTTTCCGCTTTTTTCTCGATTTAAATCGCGACTCCGCGAACTTGCATCCATTTGCTTATTGAGTGACGCGACTGGCATTAGATGATTGCTTTCAAAACTCTTTGACGAGCGGTCACTTTTATTTCAAAACATAGGTTTACTAATGCACGTTTCGTGTATTATGATTTACGCGTCAGATTTAGTTTTACATTGTTCAGTCGATAGACACAATCAAGTTGGGAGTAGGTTTAGTACCATTGTATAATAAATTTAAAGTGTACAAGAATTGTACGACTATCCAAACGTACTTCTAATGTATAATGAGAACTCCTTAACGTATCTGATAATAATCATTTAGTGAATAAAGCATAAATACTCGCTCCAAATGTATGGGAAATAATTATTATTTTCGCGAGTAGCCATAGAGTCACTTACCCTTCTAGATCATCCATGAGATCCATAACCATTGCGCAATAATGTCAGTTCATGAATTCTAACTCTGCCAACTTTCTTCTCGGGCGCGCACATGTAAGTGCTCCGGGGACGATCAACACCCGTGCGAGGCTTCGCACCATGGAAACCCTCCACGCGCGCATGTATGTAGTTTGGCGGCTCGCTGAAGATTTGAATTAAATTTGATCGGATAGCGCGTTAAATATATCCGCGTTCCAGACACATTTGGAAAACTTCATGCACGCACTATGATAATAAATCTCTACAAAGTTGTGAAAAGAGGCGTCGTAATTAACGTTGAATTTTCGACCCGCGTGTGCCGGTGTCCGTTCAACAGAGTTTGTCTTTTATTTAGAAAATAATTGCATCTGCGTTAGATATTCAAGTACATATTTATACCTCTGTAAAAGCATATATGCTTTATAGATTCGGTCGTGGAAATATGTAAATGTGCCTATTATTAAACATCGCGACGACCGAAGAACTTCTAAACAATTGAAAGGTGGCGTAACTAAAAATAAACCAATAACGTAACAAAATCTTTTGTTATGTATTCTGCATTTAATAAGCAGTATATAAAAAATTCAACTTATAATTAATTAGGAATTTGTATTTTTTAACTAAATAAAACTTACAAAATCGAATAGAAATTACATATATGTTGGCATCTATTATGCACTTTCTTCATTCTATCTATTAGAAAATGGTCCAATCTTATACAATTTATTTTATTCGTTAAAATAAAAATTTAGAAAATTGTTTCTAAATACGCCTGGCATTTAGCTAGTTTCTAAGTGGCGATATGTGCCTACTCTGTTGCTCTTATTTATTATTTTAGAATTAAGATTACCCTAATTGAACTATTATAATATTATAATATTACATTTATTTGAAGAAACATAGAATTCAAGAATACATTTTTAATAAAATATAAATATATCGTTCATGAAATTAATTGGAATGAAATTAATTACGTACAAATTTATGTTATTTTAGTCATGTACGTAATATGAAATATGCAAGATAAGCTAAGGATATGATAGATAAAACAAGAAACCATACCAACGTTAATATAATTTTATATTTTATTTGCGAACTTTTAAACTAATTAGTGTAATAAATAATTCTGTTAAGTATATAATGAAGACAACGAATGCTAATCGAAGGTGTCGGCTATTTATCAAACCAAAAAACAAAGGGAATTGACCATTTACTCTTCTCTTGGACTACAACAAATTAAACTATCATCGACGGTTTTTCAAGTCATCGGTATACAATCATTAATAAGGTAGCATAAAAGGAAATTAATAAATTCATGTATTATACTTTTAATTCTTAAGACTTAGTCTAAGTGTAACAATATATAAACATAAATGACTAAAACCGAATGAAAATTCAACATTGCGCGAAATCTGTTAACGCCAGAAACGTAAAAGTGGATCTCTAAAATTCGATGTTTATTTATACTTATGTAAATAAAAAAATAAAATAATTAATACTGAAGAACTAACATCGCGATGGACCTTTCGTCTTTTCCTCGAAAGAACTTTTTATTTACTTAAACTTTGGGGTAATCTGTTGGAGAGGAAGACTAAGCGGACGTTCTTTAGGCAAATTAAAATAAATATGCAGGCTCAAAAGTTGTATACCGCAGCAGCGCTGGCGCTGAACTTTTTATTCGTGAGCCCGTCCTCGTCGGTGGTCCTTTGAGCGAAAATTTCAATAGCATTGTTAATAATTCAGGACCAGCGCGTCTGAAACATATACAATTTATTTAAGACCTTTGAAATACGGCAAGTGAGAATGGCGCGACGAGAAGCCAAGAGGAACGAGTCTGCTTGGTAATATTGAATCCTCGCGGCCAAGTTATTCCGTACTTGACTCTTAGACTCGACACACTCGTCGCGTAGCTGCTATTGTTATTGCCATTGTCAGACATTCGATACAACCGCATGTATTTTTTGTATTTTCCATGTATTTTCCTTTTTTTTCTTCCGTACAGAAAAGCTTGAAAGTATGGTGATTCTTTTACTTCTAACAAAATACTCGTAACGTAGCGCAAAAAGCTGGATTTCTCTTATTTTTTTACATAGATAAACCTGTTAATCGGAACGATTCTTTATATTCTAAATAGGGTCTTATACTTTATTTAAAATTCTTTACGTTGATTAGGTGTTTAATTAAAAACAGAGTGTTGTTAATACTATTCATTTAATGTAAAGTGCTCAAAGAACGTGTCATATTTTTCGTTAAATGTATCCAATCCAATTAAAGCTGTTTTATAAAATAATGGCTGCTCTTTAATGATAGAACCTTATCATCTTTTTTTAATAATGATGGTGTAATTAGATATTTCAAGTAATATAAATTTATAAATTAATTTCTGATATAAATATTTTAATCTCGTTTAAAAAAATATAGTAAGAGAAATATAAGAGAAAGCTAGATTAGAAATTGCTGTAAATCAAATTTTACAATTTTTATCTTTTTAAGGATAAATATTTTGAAATATGAAATTCTGAAGTACTTCTCATTGATTAATTACAAAACGCTAAAAACTCGCGTTTTTCAATTCAATTAACACGTGTCACCGAAAATTCGAAATCAATGCAAAAGCATACCAGCAGACATATTTCGGCATTCGCTTGTTTCCAAGCGATTTTATTACGATGCGATGCCGAAAGATCCAGCTACTGTAGTAAAATTCTCCAGGACTTCCACGCGAAGCTTCGAAAAGCATCAGAAGGTATTTACAGAGAAAAAAAAAAGAAAAGAGAGTAGCGATACGCGGGTCTGATTTACGCGGTTGAATTAATTTTCGCGGTGGTTATGCACTCGTAAGACTCGAGGCTGTGCAGGTCCTAGTGCATGCAAGTATATCGCGCCTATGCAGCTCGAGCTCGGAGTAGTTCCGCATTGTCTGGGTCGACTCACGCATTGTGCATGTGCAGGAATGCATGCCGGAAGCCGATTATACATAGGTACGAACCTGCGTATACGTGGCAACGTGGGAAAAGAAGAAATGCACAATGTCGAATATAATCAAGTGTGAAGATGATGTACGTTCCGTTTCTCAGTGAAAAGTAATTGGCAAAGTCAGGCTGAAAAATTACCGTGCGTCCGATTTCGTTTACTTACGATCTCGAACTCGATCCTTTTGACTTTTTGTTTGGCCCGCTTTGTCCATTAATACTAATCTGAATTCGTTTAAACATCTTACAGCTACTCTATCAGCTATTTATTCCTTTGAGCATGCGTAGAAAGACGTCTACGATAAAGTTTCGGCGAATTCTTAAGAGTAGTCGCGCACCGTTTTACGGGAGTAAATGACGTTTTCTCGAAAACAGTCTTTAAACGCTTTAGTGCCCTATATTTCCTACATTCTCTAGAGAGTTTAAATTAACCGTTGGACATTATTAAACTATCATTGAAAATTCCTAAAACAAACTTACATTAAATTATAGAATAATGTGAAAATATCGATCAAAGCTTCTTATAATACCATATAGTAGTTCAGTTAGTAATTTAGTTATAAATAGAGTACTAAACTTTAATACTAATTGATATCAGTATGTACGTAGCATACTTTTTTACTTCGGTCTACAGATTTCTTTGAAATCATCTCTTGATCATATGAACATTATTATCGCATTTACATATAATTCACTACCAGTACTGCTATAACCTAATTAATTTTATAATTTTACAAAGTACCTTTATATTTTTTCTCTTTTAACATTTTTCTGCGTAATAAAAGCAATTGGTGCATGCACACTCGTGCAACTATGTTTAGTTTTAAATATACCATTAGAAGAAGAAAAATGTTTACGTATTATTTCAAACTTTTTCATGAAACGACTCAATGCCTAATTTCGAATGTCTTTGGTGCAATCGTGCTCATGATGATCGTCTTGCCATCGGCAAAATCTTATACTTGTAATTCCAGGCAGATGCCGTTTCATATCGCGCGTCAAACCCATACTCATAATATTGAAGTTACATGAAATCATTACCTCCGTGACTCAGCCAAAGAACGACCTGCCCTGTAAAGTGAATGCTCTCGAGATGAAAGTTAAAGCGCACATTTGTGCACGTACAGATGCACGCGTGCTTCGGAAGGAAGAGTGTATATATCCTCGACTTGGCACGGATGCTGCAACCCTTATGCCCTCGTTCTCGATCTATGATAAAACCCTCAGTTGTACATGCATGTATACATATGCCTCTATATCTACGGCCTAGTGTCGCCTGTTTCTACTTCAATCGACATAACGCAAGCATAAAATAGTCTTATTAAAATTCAATAGTTATCTCGACTTTTACTTATTATTACTTATCAATCCTTATTGTCCAATTATTGTAACAATCCTTATTGTTACAAATTCATAATACGTTAAAAGGTAATTAAAAATCAATCTATATTAATTATTGTATTATGTAAGTATCAAGTTATTACATATTACATATATTATATAATGTAATAATTATTGATTTATAGACTACTAAATTTTCAATATAGTATAATAAATTATTTCTTACACTTTTTTTTAATACCTCAAAATTAGTTCTTTTTACTTCTTTAAGAAAATGTTAAAAATAAAATTTAAAACTAACTACTTAATTCAAATCTAGTGAATCCCTTCTACAGTAAACTTAAATACTAAGTATTTTTTAATTATGTAAGAATAATAATTAAATTTATAAAAATTTGCTATTAACGTGATACTTAATAAATCTACTATTGTGTATAAAAATTTCATAGAATAATGAACAAGCTTTCAGATTCTAATGAAGTTTATTAGGGTTATTCGCATATCAAAACTCATATACGAGAAATTTTCTATTTATATCTTCATAATTATAAAATATAAGTTTTAATATATGTTAAGTAATAATTATAAATTAATTATAAATAAAATTCGCTTTTCACAAGGTATCGATGTTATAGTTCTTTCTTCTAATTTTATCGATTTGAAATTTGAGTGAAAATAAAACAAATTTAATAAATACGTGACAATTAATAAAAAATAATGGATTTCTGTTATTTTAACGTTTAGTAAAAATCTAAAAATGGACAAAATTGCACGCATATAATTAAGTATCTACGAAACATGTTCTCTACAAAATAATAAAAAATATAATGGTACATTTTCTCAATATCATAGTGCCACTTTTTAAATCACACATGTATAGACACAATTATGTTATCGATGAAATTCCCAAGTATTGATCATGACTATCGGCCCTTAATATATTTAATATATAAATAACAATAATATTGATTTTGCTCAATTTTACAGATAGAATACGGAAGTACAAAGTTAAGAATTTTTATAAGAATAGATTTTTCTTGCGTGACATACTGCAATATGAATCCATTTCCATGGAAGTCGGCGAAGTCGCGAACAAATCCTAAAAACAAGACAGACATGGCAAGAAGTAGCGGGCTTACAAAAACCAACTATTGTACTCGTATGCCATTTTGTTTTTATATGGTTCAGATAAACATATATAATTTTTTAAGCTAAAATCGCAAGCACAGGGACTGTAGTTCATGTAATGGTGCTTTTTTCGGATACTGTTACTGTGCGGAGCACGTTGGCCATCTAATAATCCTCCGCACGCACACGAGCCGCCATCCCACGCTTTCTTTCTTACAGAAGATTCCGCTTGTTCTTCCTTTTACTTCATTTTTTCTCTTCTTTACTTTGCTCCTTTATGTATTTCACCAGTACGCTCTTTCTTTGTAAATGCGGAGCTACGCCAATCGTACTAATTAATGCGGAGCCTCGCGCGACGAAATCGTACTTGTATAATGGAGAAAGACGTAGACACGCAAAAAAAGAACAAAAGATGCTTTTCATTTGTGACATTTTCTACTTAGCTCTTTTATTGTCGATTCACACATCGTTCTTTTTAGCACTTCTGCAATTTCGTTAGCTTTATTACAATTTTATCTCGCACAATTCTTAAAGTGCCATCTTTATAATTGAAGGAATAACACAGAGATGAAAGTATTAGAGGTGAATAAAAACACAAGCATTGTACAAAATGTGCTTACCTGTAATTCATATCTTTAAAATTAATAATAAATAGTGAAAATTGAAAAATTTATAACTATTGCGTTTAAATTAAAAAGGAAAAAGAAGTCCTGATGTTAGAATATCTCTACTCAGAATCTATCTATTAATCTATCTATCTATTTAAACCTTATCGGTTTCATTTAAATTACTAATCAAAATTTATTGAATTTTGTAGAGATTCATGAAAAGCATATTCATTTTTCTTAATATTACTAATTTTTATAATTTATTATAAAAGCATTCTAAATGAAATATTTATATTTAATCCACTAAAAGTAAAATAAAATTGTTTGAATATTTAGAATGTGAAAATGTCATAAAACAATATTAAATATTGATATTCATTTTAACTAAATGATAAATAAAAACGTTTTGAAGCTAATTTCTATATTAGAGTTACATTTTTATTATTCTTATATGGATAGCCTAGTTTTGTAACTTATTTTGAAATACGGTACTTTTTTTATTTAATACAAGCAACATTTGTCTACGGAAACATAGTATATTGAATATTTTTTATAAGTTGAATAGTCCGAATAAATGAAAGTAAACAAAATTGCTTATTTATTATAAATTATAAAAAGAAGAAGTAATGATAATAATTTTCTAAATGGTTCGAATAAGTTATATATAATTCTTTTAAGGTTAATTTATGCTGTATGTATAAAGTTACGGGGACTATTCGTATACTAAATACAACAAATTACTAAATCTACGAAAAGAATATTCATGGCATTTCTTTATAATAAGTTAAGTTTATAATATATGTGAAAAAAAATTTTGTAATAAATTATTTCTTATTAATATACATTTTCTTTACATGCAATAATAAAAGAACGATACCTGCATCGATGGTTATATTAATTACCTTGCAATTAATATAATTATCCTATATTTTATTTATAATTATCAATTATTTTATGCATATTTTACTAATGTTTCCAATACATTCTATGCGACAACTGTTTACGTAGTATTTTTATTTTTATACGCATTAAAATCGAATTAATTTCTTTTGTAAGATAGTGTTTGATTTACGTAATGATATTATTGACGTAGATAACTAGAAATAAACAGTTGAACTACAAATATATGAAAGCTTACTGTATTTTATTAATCAATACTCCTATTATATTAAGTACTCAAAATGTTGAAGCATTCGTAAAAAACGGAACCCCATTGTGAATTAATTAAGCAAGTTCACCATGGGTGTTCCTTTTAGATTAGAGTTCCATTTTTTAAAAAGCTGAGTCACCGTATATAATCGATATTTGTTGAATCATGTGGCATTTAACTTTCACATATGATTTTTAATATTTCATTGATTCGTTTTATATTGTAATAGATGTCATGTCATTTTCTAACAATACAATAAAATATAATACGCTGCTAAAATACTAAAAATTTCAGTTACATCCGGATATAAATTAGAACGATTGAAATGAATTCGTTTTGATCATATGACGTAATATATATTACTACATTCAAGTTCATCTCTGTAATCATTATTTATACGTTTACCTTTATATATTTAATATGCGAGTTACTTGTTAGTTACCTATTTAAATTTATATAAATAGCATTTTTTACCATATTAAAAAATATTATAATTATTAATAAATGCAAGAGCCATAATAAGGCTAATAAAATTATATAGAAAATATTTGACAACAAAATACCTTACTTTTTAAATTCATACATATGTAAATATAAATTAATTTTGGTTTTTACACTCTCTTAGCTCTAATATGATAAAGTGTATATAATATAACGTATATACAATATTTTCACAAAAATCTATATATCATTTATTCAAACTTTAAATAATGTTGGCCTTAAATTATGCGTAATCTGCTTTAATCCTAATTAAAAGTCTTCGATTGGTAATTAATAACTTCACTTATAGCAACGCACTTCTAGGCTCTGAAATCTCAAGAATTAGACCCACATAAATAAACAATACTTAAGAGGATTTTCTGTTGAGGCGTATAAAACAAAAAACAAGATAGCATTGAAATTAACGAAATTTCCCTACTCAAAACGAGAGATTTGAGTACGTGAACTGGTCCGTACGAGCGCTCTCGTCATTTAATCAGATAGACGGTTTGTCTTGCCCTGCGTGGGGTGAAGTAAGACCGAAGGAGTGTAAAGGTAGCGAACGGATGTGCTAGAACAATACATAAAGGCACGACAATAATTAAAATCGAAAGGAGAGAGCAGTGCGAGAAGAAGGCGGCGGCAGCTCACGAGGGCGTAATAATAAAAGAAGTGAGCGAACGCGAGTCCAAGGAGAAAGAGAGCAAAATCCTAATATGCTAGTCACGACGTAAGAACTGAGCGTTCGGCTCTCGCGCGATGCCAAGCGTCGCAACGTTTCCTCACGCGTCCCGCCGCTTTCTTAATTATCATCTGTCTATCTCGTGGTGCTGCTGCGGCCCGAGCGTGGAGGGGTTCGCTTAGTGGCCAGAGCGGCTGCGACGGGGGTGTAGGTGCGGGTAGTGGTGGCAGACTACGACTACGCGCTAGCGAAGAGAAAGAAAAGAAGAGACGAGAAATACGGAAAGATAGAGCGCGCGAAAAAGCTGTTCGAGAGAGACGTTGGCGCGGGGGATCGGTGGTGGAAGAAGTTAAGAGACACGAGAGGAAAAGAAGGAGCTGCTGATGGTGGAGGAGGAGGACGCAAAGAAGTGGTAGGAGTACGAGCGGTGGGGGGAGAGAGAGGGCAGAACACGCTTGGCTCTGGCCGACAGAGGAAAAGAGAGAAAAAGCACGCATGTGAGAGTAGCGAAAGAGAGAGAGAGGGAGAGAGAGAGAAGCTTATAGGGGGCCGCTTCTTACACTCCGCCCAGCATCCAAGATGGCGTTGTCGGCAGAGTCGCCTCATCATTAAAATCAATAATTAAAAAATACATTCGCGCAGAAGGAGAGAGTGAGACTGAGAGAGCGAGCGAACGGAGCACCGTCTTCTTCGTCTAGCGCGGCACTTGACTCGCTTTCTCTTCGACTCAGTGAGGGAGGAGGAGGTCGGGGCACGCTTTGGGGGCAGGAAGAAAACGGAGAACGTCACGATGAGAGTCACTAACACATTATGAGGGGTTGTTGGTAGTGCGCGGTACCAAGCTACACCTGGTGGTGTTTGCGCGATACCAAGCAGCCAGACCAACCCGAAGATAACATCGGCTGACTCGCTCTAACTTCGTTTCTTTTTCCTTTCGGCTGGATGTTGAGACACTTTTTCGTTTTCCTCTTTCCAATTATTTTCATGTGTTTCTCGCCTCTTTCGAGAACGATATTGTGCATTCTTTTTATTTCTGTGACTTTTAGAGAGTTGGCTCACGGTATTCGTGGTTTTTCGGCAGAGAGAGGATTGAAATGCGGTAATGAATCGCAACTGCAGCGCCACTGATATTCAAGAAGTTGCGGTTCAAGGGGACAGACAATCGTTAACTTCTTGAAATCAAATGAGCAAATTAATCTTACAATCACTCTCTTATAAACAAATGAAAAGTTATCAATTATCTTGCTTTTGACAGTTAATCAATGGTTGATCCAGTAACAATCCAATAAGCAGCGTTATTTTTTTTAAATCATATTATTTCTTGTTACATTATCATTACTCCACCCGTTCCTCTTAATAGCAAGAATATATTTCACAATATTAAATTAAAAATACTATATTATATGTATATACATATATATTGTAGTAGAAATTGTTATTAATCGCAATAAAACCAAACCAATTAGTGTCTAAATCAACGCTAGAAAATATCTTTCCTAAACAATTCGTCACCGATATAATATAAAATACAATAATTATAAAAAGTATTATTGTTCTGTTAAATTATTATCTTTAATAAAAAGTGAAAATAATACTTTACATTTTTTCTTCTTAAAAATTAAATGAAACTGTTGTTCGGCTACTTTTGAAAATATTTGATTACCCAAAGAACAAAAAATTATTTAAAACTTCATCAAAATTCATTACTATATATATATATTCTATATACATCATTACTATACCGTATATTATATACATGTTATATATTATATACATATCATATATTATATACATATTATATACATATATATTATATATTATATACTATAAATATCATCACTATATATGATAAAAGAAAAATTATTTTTAACCCTAAATTTACATTATTAGATATTGAATGAATTTATAAAATTATTTATTGAAAAAATAAAATCTTTATATTTAAAAATTCTACAATCTTAAAAAAATGTTAATGAATACCTTCAATACACTTTTAGAACAATAAAAACTTTAAACAAGTATTTCAAAGTATGTTTTTGTATTGTATTGTACCTACATATACATCGATAATTTTTATCAAATTTTTTCGAAATATAATACAAAATCATTGACTGCATTAAAATAATAGTTACATAGAAATTTTAAGAAATTAATTTCAAGGCTGTTCGACTAAAATATTTTTATGACAAGTATATTTTACAAAAAAAAAGAGTTATGTTTGAGAAATAAAATATTGAGGATATATCCCAAATAATGAATAGAATTATTGATATTCATATTGTATAAAATAATAACCAAATCAAGTGCTCATATATCATAATTAATCAAAAAAGTAAATGATAATACATTAAGTACACATTGAAACATAAAAAACAATCATTATAACTTAAGAAACTACGAATATTAAATACATAACTCAAAAATGTTATAAATTTTAATCAGTTAACACTATTCTTTCAGTAATATTAACAATATTTACTACAGATTTATAATAATTATTAGTGTATCATTAACTTTTTCTTTATAATGTATTTATTTTTATGGAAGTGAAAAGAATATAATTTATAATAAAATTAGATTCAAATTTTCTTTCTCTATAAATATTAAATAGCCAGTTTTGTTTTTAATATTTAACTTTCAAACTATTTGTATAAAACTTGTATACTATTATTGAATAAAATAAGATATTAATTTGAAATTCCTATAAAAATCAACACATGTGTAAACATTTACAAGCAACGATATTTTACTTTTTAACGCTGTTTATAAAAATATTTCATATTGCTAAGTTAACTATCAATTACTTTTTCCTTTATTGTCTTTCAAATTAACCATGATAATTTATTAAAATGGATTTGGTTGATTTATTGTACTTTTAATAATCAAAATTAATTCAAGATTTTGATGTCTTATTTCAATTGCAACATTCTAATTCAAACTTTCTGTACTTTGTGAAATTTATCTATTTGCTAATTATAAATTGTTTTATTATTAAAATATCATTTACTAAAATACTATTTTAATTGATTCAAACAAATTTTTTTAATAAAATATATTAATCTTTTCAATGTATTTTATTTTAATTTTTATTATTATGGATTAAAAATAATGCACGTATTATATACATTATGGTGCTTTTTAATTATTCTTTATAATAAATCATCGAAAGAATTAGTAATTCTTTGTTATTGAAAAATTTCCTATTAAATAAAGAATTGATGATAACTAAAATATTCCACAACTAAGAATAACAATATAAAAATTATTATTTATAATAATAAAAATTCTGTACTTTTATGTAAAGGAAGATTTCTTAAATATTCTATTTAATTGTTTAAAAATTATGTGCACAAAGACTTTAACTTTTTGTGTTCTTACTTAACAGTAAAGACTGCAGAATATCATTTGAACCTTAAATTTTTTACAGATATTAAAAATAATATTAATTATTTTTAATTAACAATTATTAAACTTATAACTTTAACTTCTAGAAGTTATCATTCACGCTTGGAGTAAAAAAAATTAAACAACATAATGTTCTGCAAACAGAGAAAAATAAAAGTATTTTTACTAGTGATTATGTATATTTCGCGTTATAAAATTCTAATTTAAATTTATTTATACAATTCTAAAATTGTATTAGTAAAAGTATATTTTCAAATCAAAAAATTATTTATTACAAACTAGTTTGAAATATATATATAATGCGTTCTACAACAATTGAATGACTTCTTTTGTTTATTGTGAAAACTTTGTATATAAGTTGCAACACCTCCAAGTATAATAAATACTCATGTATATACTTACACGGAATATGTATCCTCTGTCTGGTCAAGCAAAAAATAATATATAATACATTCAATATATAATATATAATATAAAATATAATATATTATATATATATTATTTAATTTAGCTTTTCGAAATTTTAAAGGATTCAGACACGCTCTTTCTATACGTAAATTATTGACTATCAAAATTACAAACTTGGCTTGTGTTCTATATTTGATATGTAAAATTGTATCTGTATGGATATCAAACATACGTGGATTTGCAAGAAATATTTTGAGAATCCAATTATTAATTGACAAACGTTACTGTTATTAAACTTATATATATATATATATATATACGTGTGCGTACATGTGTGTGTCAATAAATACCACTTCTAGTGAAATTGTATTTTTTAAAGAATATTGGAAGTATAATGTGGAGAATTATACACAATACTAGATACAGATGATAAATTGGACTATTGAAAGCAAGACAATAAATTTCAAGTTAAACGGGTCGAGTCGATAGGTTCATTAGATAACTCGAAAAAGATTTTCCGATTATGTGCAGGAATCATCGAAAAGAGAACAGTCTGCTTGTTTACTCCTTCTCACGTATGGCAACACACACGCTCAATTGAGTCGAGAGCCGTAGCTTGCTTAATCATCCTTTTCCGTCCTTACAAGTGCAAATTCGCCTGCAATCTTTGCTCGAACGTATCATTATTATACGGCGTGTCGCGTGAAAACTTTCCTCTGGTTCCTGCAGTAAACATGTGCCGATGTGTCACACGATCGTGATTCCGCCAAGCTACACATACTCCGTTTCTTCTTGGAAAAGCCCAAGCAAGAATTGTCCATTGTCTCACAGAGCGTTGCAATAAAATCTCCTCGTTTCGCACAATTACATCGAAGAGTCGGTGTCCCATGAGCAAGACGCGGCGCACCCATCAGCAAGGCAAGGAAAAACAAATGTGCCCAAAGCTGCGCAAACGGTGCGTCGAAAACAAGCAGGAAAAGGCAAAAATGAAGAAGAAAAAGAAAAAGCGATACTCGTAGTATGCCGGAAGTTTAGCTCGTATATCGCCATTGGACGTAAGTAGTGTTCCAACTTGTTCGATTGCTTTGCAATTTCTTGGTGATAACTTGGCGATTGCTTGACGGCTTGTAGCATTCCATCATTTTATCCCTGAGTCGCTGCAAATGAAGCCAGCGTATACGCATTTAAAGCTGCGCTCGGATAATAGAGATGCAGTGCACAGGTGCCAGGTGTGCAGGTGTACATGCCTCCCTCGAAGGTCGCTGGGCAGAGGGAAGGATTTGGGCCAACTTGCCTGGTCTATCTCCATCCGACTTGCTAGTCATCCTCTTTTCCTCTCATTTTCTCTGGTAACAGGCCAGGTAAATAACGACGTCCATGGGTCTTCGAGGATTAGGAGACACCATCGACGGTGAGTATACGACGTTTGTCCTCTTCTCCCGACAGCTCGGCAACTCCGGTACAGAGATGCGCTCCTGGATGGCCATAAATTTCATGCCCTTCACGTACACGTACGTACGCACATGCGTGTGCGTGAGGACAAAATACGTGCCTCGCGCAGCTTGGTCCTGTTTAACTTCGGCTAGTCTCTCGCCGTGAGAGCGAGGCTATTGAAAACTCGGAAGCTCGTCGTAAATGAAACTTTGACGCACTTCTCGTTCCTTGATCCCACTATGCGCGATGAAATATATTACTTTACGGCGCTACTCGGAACTTCCTCTATTTTTTCCACCTTAGGTTTCTAAAAATAACACAGGTGCAAAAGTTTATTGAGAGTGGGCGAGGACATTTTCGAGGATCATAGGTTTCTCGCGCGAAACCCTTTGCCGCGTTAATTATAACGGACTCGTCACGGATATTCCTGCTCGAGTGTAAACAATGAGTCAGGTAATAATTTGGAACATCTTTGCGGAATGAGAACTCGCAGTAGTGTCCGTTCCTTCCAGGGGAGCTCCTAGATTTTACATGCGATTATATTTACAGTTGCATGCGAACTTAGATGTGATCCCGGTTGCGTGTGTACTCATGAACACTAGTGGAGAGGCGAGGCAAATAAGCGAATTCATAAGTGAATAGTTTTAAAGAACGGCCGCCCCGTTTTGCCAAAAGCAACCATTGCCGCTTCCAAGCTTCACGATAATCTGCCATTATACGAAGGTTTTTCCTCGAATTATTCATGGCTCGAGTGGAATCGGCTACCTGAGAAATCCTTTAACACGATACATTAAACCTTTGGCGTTAACCGAAAAAGATTTGCTTTTCATTGCAGGTTAAACATTATTATTTCGATGTTTCTACTTTGTTGAAATTAGAAAATATCACTAATCTTACAACTGTCTCAGCCAGCGTCATGGGCACCTATTTGTTTTTCAATATACATAAAATCTAATATATTTCATAATCAACACGCGCCAAATCTTAATCATATATAGTAACTTAAAATATTTCACGTGCACGATTTTACATCGCAATAATTATTATTGAATAGTGATCCATTGATTTATCTATATTTAAAAATTCTTCATATTTCCTATAATTGATTATTTTTATTACTCTCTTACGTTTTGTTACTTTATTGTAACAAGTCAGTGGCTTAACATATTTCAAGAACATTTTCTAATTCAGCTACCAAATCTACTTCTTTCACAAGAAAATTATAATTCTTGAAATAGAATTATAATTCTATTTTAGCAAACACATATTTTTTAAATGTCTTGTAAAAGTAAATATAAGAAATTAAAGAAGCATATTTAGAAAATAATGTTGACATTCGAAGACCTCACTAGGGTAAAGAATGTATGCACTTTTTCATATATTCCCGGTATGAACAATTACATTCATGTTATCGATCAGACAAATATTTACATTTAATTATTTATAACATACATATTTATTGCTTTTTTTAAAGATTATGCTATCATCCACACAATTTTCTTATTGAAATCTAGTCATGTAGAAAAAGTATAATTATTAACAATATTGGGAAATATTTTAGCTGGTTGTGGCGTATAATGTAATGCATTACGATTTCTGAAATAAGTCTGCATAAATAAATTTTATAATTAATTTATTTTATTCAAAAATTGATAATACTTACGAGTGTCAATAATTACCTCATAAAAGATAAGTAACGCATGATCGATCTTACTCGCAAAGTATATACTTTATCGATAAACCGATAATAAATGGTAATATAAAAAATCGTCACGTGTATTTGCTCACTTGCGATGTTTAAGTTAAAGGACTAAATGTACTTATTGGCACGCGAATCGCCGGCCTGATTCTCAGGTTCGCTTCGAATCAATTACGCCTCCCATCGACTCCACCGACGCGATTTCACAGAACGATCGGAGGAGGGAAAATCAGTCTGTTCTCTTTAAGCCGTAGAAGTAAGACGACAACGTCGCTGACGACGCTATCGTACGGCAATAAAGTTTGTTGACCAGGGTCACTAACGATCATAAAGGCGCTCAATATTCAAGTAGTCAGGATCCTCCGTTCTCTCGTCTCGTTCCTCTCGCAAGCAAAAAAGAAAGGAGTCACCTCCAGAAAGAAGCGGCATCAACGGTGGCAGCGGCACTGACGATGGTAAGAGCAGTATCAGAGGAGAGGGAAAAGATCGGGAGAAGAAAAGGGAGAGGGTCCGGTGGGCTGGTACCCAAGGTTATGGAGGTGGCCAAAGAGGTGGGGCTCCACAACTCGCCCTCTTTCATTCTTTCTCACTCACTCAAACACAAGGTATTTCTCTCTCTCTCTCTCTCTCTTTCTCTCTCTCGTTCTTTCTGGCTCTCCGACGGTGACTCTCAAGTACGTACGCGTGTAGGCAGTCATAAGGCGACTGTAACGCTAACCGGCCAACTCGTACCTTCTCTTTCTTTTGCTCACTCGCAGTGGCTTATTCAAGGGGGCAGCAGTAACAATATTGACAACTATTCTCTTTTTTTGCATCACACGAGATCTGACTGTACAAGGAACTTTCGCAGTTCGGTAATACCATGTGATAAAGTTGGTAAACATAAATAGACACGAAGAGAGAAGAACAGAGACAATAAGCACGAACGACAAAGTTCCTCAAAATAAGAAGAGTGACATACAGTGGGAGAATCAGGTGTTGAGAGGTGTTCAAAAAATATTGTGTGCTGATTTTGCATTTGTTTATTTATTTTTTTTCTTCGTTGTTACAACCACTTTCTATCTACACACGTGTCACTTCAGTGTTGATTTTACTAGTGTTGCGAGTTTCGTTCAATCGGGTCATTGAACTACACCGGCGTTGTTATTCGATGTTTGGTCGCGAGTGTTGGATTTTTTTGTGGGGAGAATGAAGGTGCACACGAGGGACTTCGATGCGTTTTTAGAAACAGTGACGTTACGCGATTCTTATAAAATTGAACAAGTAGCCACGAAGATGGTGGGTCGTGCGTAACCCTTGCAAAATTCTGGCAAAGGTTCGCTTAACGCAGGTAAGATAGGGAGTGTTCTAACGTCTTTGAGAGCACAAGTAGTTTTATAAACCAATATAGAACCGTGCTTATATCAAATAAAGTAGATAATGACTATTCCAATTCGCTCAGAACTTACCATGAATATTATTCTAAGAATTCCCGTTCCTAAAACCCTCTGCCATTGATTTGTTAGGGAATTGATAATAATTTTACTAATACTGTATTTATGGTGTAATCGATTCAAATTTGATTGATTCATTCTAGTCTTCTTTCGATTCAAACAATACTAAATTAATTACACATCAGGACTACATACTCATTTAGTTTGTTTTATTGTGCTATTATTATGATAAAAGTGGTTCATTGAACACTTTTTTGTCACTTATATCCGTTTATTGATTATCATACTTATTATTAATTAAAACGAATTTGAATTTATTATTAAAGCAATTATCCACTTTAACAACTATATTTCAAAAGTTAAAATTCAGTTATTAAATTTTTCGTTAAATATTAGTTAAGCAAATTTTTAAATCATTGCATTTATTTATTTATTGATTTTATTATTCATAGTAATCAAGACATTATATTTTTTACTAAAAAAATTAAGTTGTATGAAGTAATTCGATTTCGTAAGTAACTGTTTTATATTCTCTTTAAATATGTTCGGAATATAAACTTACGAAAGAGTAGCTTAGTTAATTTAGTCCACAAGTTTCACATATTATTTATTCTCAATAATTCTATGGATTACTTTTTCCATACTTAATAATAGTTGATAAATATATTTGATAAGTAGGTGTTTATACTTGATTTTCCATTAAGATAAAATAGTACATCTTTCGTAAAATAAACGATTAAGCCCGCGTTTTCTATTTCCATTGTATTTAACTACAAAACAAATAGTATATTAAATAGTTACTTCTATCTGCGAGATTATTGTTAATTTTCATATTAGATTAATGTTAAAATAAGAATATATGCACGTCAAATAAGCGTAGAAGAACTAGATCAATTTAAACGTTCACGTAACCCGTACAAGCGATTCAATTTAACTCTAAGGGCGAATCACGCGTCACCACCGTTTCATGTAAATTATATATTTGGATAGTATTCTTAGATCTCTTGCCGCAAACCCGAAAAGCTCTCAAGCGTCTTGAAGATATTTCGTATCCCCCTAAGGACAGCCCAAACCGAAAGTGCAATATCATCTCTTTTCCTCATAAAGAGATGCCAGGCAGTAAGCATTTAAAAGCCATTATCCCCTTAACAGCGATCATTCTTGTTCATATGATATCAACCCTTTTTCAACATACTATATTTACATATTACCTAAATCAATTCGTCTTACTTATAAGTTAAATTTATTTACTTATCAGGAAAATATTTTGATATTCTTTTAAATTTGATGATTTATCTATTTATATTTTAGGATAAAATCTTTATTCAATGGATAAATGTTACTACTAAGTACTGAGTACTATGTTAGAAGACTTTTGAAAGTTTCATTGTATTGCTTTATATGAATATTTTATATTAATACAAAAATCAGAAAAGTTTACACGCAATCATTTTCTTTTCGTATTTTAATTATTAGCTTGTAAGAGTGTATTTTATGGTTATATTATGAACTACTAATTGATAACAAAACATAACTTTTTTCATGCATCATTCTTAGTTCACATTCCTACCGAAAACTGTTACAATAAACTATTAAAATACAGAAATAAAAGTAAATCCATCAAATAAACTTACAGTTTTGATAGAACAAGTATTTTAAAGGTTAATATTCATATAAATCAAATACAATTGTAGCGTAGGACAGTGTTTAAACGATTTTACATTTTATTTTTGTTTTTTGTTACATGCTAACATGTAATTAGATTTATGTAACTTATATAAATATTAGCTTTAAGAATACACAAAATTGATCAATATTTTTTAAATTTTCTAAGTAAAACAAAAAATTTCTGTAAAATACCATGATATCCTACGTGATAATTTCTGGCCTTTAAATTAATCCCATAATTCAGAGTACTATTGTTATATATGCATGTTTGATATCAGTATTGCACTATTAATTTAATGTAAAAGAATTTGATTTATTCTTTATTATTATTATAACTAATTATGCTCAGTTGTTTTTGTCATGAATTGTTATCGATGATTGTAGAACCAAACTTTTATTAATCTAAAAATAAGTCTAACATATGTATGTATATTCATTTTATTAGATACTGTAGAAGATTACGTACATTCTATATAAACTCATAAGTACATAAAAATGCTGTTGAAATACAGTAACATTTCTTATACTAATGGAAAGGTATTTTCTCTTAATTAGAAATTGTAATTAATATAATTTATAATTGATTGTGTGCTTAGTTGATTGCATCAGATTTTATTTTAAATAATTTATTAGTATGCACATTTGTGGATTTTTAAATCTTTAATTAATTAATGTTATTTATTTTTTATTTCACCATATTATATCATTGTACCTCAATTTATATTTTTGTAACTTAGATTTTATCTCAATCGATTTATCATCTACTTTATATTAATTACTAATTATGATATACTTTTCGAATCAAGACACACGATACATTGTATTTCATTTAATATTTATTGATAATTGGTATTTAAGGAACTTTAGTATATTTTACTCATTGAATACACAATACTCGTGAAATTGAAAAGTATGATAAGTTAGAAAAGCAAACCCCGTTTTTTTATATTATAAAATTTAGTGTGGTATTCCCAAAAAGAAATATTTGATTTTGCTTTACGGAAAACGATAATCAATTGATATTATTTCAATAATAAGTTTTGTTAGGGTATCATAAAACTTTTCGAAAATAAAATATTGCAAATAAAATAATTGGATTAATTCAAATAAATAATTAAAATATTGGTATCATCTTAGTAATTTTATATGAAAAACATAAATGTGACTGACAGCTGTTTCAGCTGTAGAATATAGTATTATAAGGATTCTGTTCTAGCGATAACAAATTTCCTAAGAACGTACCTCCGCATTAAGAATTGCCAGTAAATAATCACGTTACTAACCCAAAAACATAATGCTTTCAACTTCATCGTAATGTTTCCGTTAGCAGAAAGAGATTTAATAATATAAAATTCTTAAGAGACGCGGAAGCATCTTGAAAAAGCAAATCACAAATAACTTTGTCAAGAAAGTCGTTTACCGATGTTCCATAAAAATTGAACACACGCAAGTGCATGCATGCATAAAAAATGCCACGCGACTTGAGAAAGCGTTGGTGGTGGGTGGGAACTGGGGAGGGAGTTTAAGACGGAAACCGCGAGGTGAACGGAGACGCGTCGACTCGGATGGCTCCTTGCAGGATACGTGACATCTCATACACACGTCCAGGTGCATAGACAAGGAAAGTTAGTTCGCGGTCCGTCGAAGGAGGAACGTACTGGTGGGCGTTCGGTGAAAAAGACAACGAGAGAGATGAAACGCAAGCCTTGGAGGGGTGAGAGGCGTCGCGACACCATCGAGGGAGGGAAGAAAGAGAGAGGCCTCGATACCGCGAGGTCGTCGCGTTTTCCGAGCCTCAGAGGGGGGAAAGGAGAGGCTGGGAGAGTCGTGGTGGGGGACTTTAGGAGGGGCGCCCAACGTCACCGGCGCATTCACTCACCGGCCGTCGCCGACTAAGGCCGCACACGCAACCCTCCACGCACGGTTAGTTTTTTACCACGCACTCTCGAGTACGTTAGGCGGCAAAGCTACGCATCTCCACTTCACCCCTCTCATTTTCCAAAACTGATAATTCCTCTCTCGTTCGTCATTCCTGCGACTCTCTCTCTCTCTCTCTCTCTCTCTACCTTGCTTGTCCTTCACAGGAGGATCGGAGATCGAAGATATTCGAGGTAGTTCGGAGCGATTCATTGTGTATTTCGGATCGGTAGCGCAGGGCCAGTCAACAGTTCTGGAACGTGAAGTGATATTTTATAATGGAAAGCACAACGTGAAAGTGATCGATATTATTTGTGACTTCGACAAAGTGTTTACGGCTAAATACGAAATTAGCCGACACATGCAATCAACCTCGTGAGGTGTGACGATTATATATTCGCTAAGTGTTTGTCAATGCATTCGATGGCAGTGAGTTCGATTTACTTGGTTTTACATCTTTCGTAGACAGGATTGAATTGCTATTCCTAAGCATTAACACTATTTTTGTTTGTATCGCATATTTATCTTGCTTTACGTGTATACTAGGTACGAATTGACGTTCTATTGTTTCACCTAATTCGAATAAATAGTGAGAGTAAGATTGATTTCAATTATATTTGATTTATACTTCTAACAGCTTTTAATATAAAGATGATCGTTAAAACGAATGTGAAATTTCCTTCATAAGAAAATCTGTGTTTCGTAAGAGGAGAAAACAATTTACTTCATTTTAGAATACGTATGCATTTCTGTGTTTTTAAACATGTTCTATACATGTTATACGCTAAATTACTCTGGTGTATTGATTCTCTTTTTAGAACGACCCTTGCTATGAATTCTTATAAATCAGTGTCACACACGCCATAAGGATTTTATACACTATAAAAGTCAAACTCATAAATATACAAATTTTCTAACTCCATCTTCCAGTCGTAGATCACTACCTGACAGTTGCGTTATGGCCGAGAAAACATTTAGAAACGAGACAAATTTGTTATTTATTTTTTTAATTCTTTAATCAATAATCAACCGTTACCGCATAATAATACGGTTAATAGAAAGAAAAACCAAGATAATTAGAATAAATTGAGCCAACATTATTTTTCACAATAATATTTGCTCGATTTTGTTCAGTTGTAAAAGCAGCGGAAACCAAAAGAAATCGCACGACAATAGCCTGATCTATGTTTTGAAAGGACGACGAAGGCTGTACATTGGCGAGATAAAAGCTCAGCTGATCATCCGCATGGCAAAGCTGCAAGTATACTCTCTCGCACGCACACGCATGCTCATACATGCATGTGAGCAGCCACTGACAGAGGGATTAAGTGAATGTGGGTGATCGCCTTTTTCGCGCGCTTTCCAACTTGATCCGCATGCTAGAGCTCCACGTGACAGGTGTCGGCGCTTTTCCTCGAGTATCGTGTTTCACACGGACGCGAAAAATCACATAAGCATGAATATGCACCCGATCGAGTTTCCCGATCTCAGTTGTCGCAATGTTTCATCCACCACTAGTAATTTTCAGCCAAAGTATATCGGAATATTAGTTGCATATAGGAACAGAGCGACGAAAGTTAATGCAGATCTAGACTTTTATTCTAATGGAGATGTCGTGAAAAGAAGACCCCCAGAATCGCATTTCACTCATCGAATTCAATGCATGTTTGTTGTTATTTAATGATGCCAGTACAGGTATCTCATTACTTCGAATGGATATTTTTTACCCCAAACTGTACATGCTCCTTTTCTACATTCAGAACAAATGACATTTTTAACTCATAACCATGCACGATTGTTTGAAAGAAAATTTAATAAAAAAACAAGACAAAGTTTTTATATAAATCAGACAAATTACGCTACTAGTTGGTTAAGCAAAATGCGTGTTAAACAAATCTGAGCTTATAATTTGTATTGAAAAAGCAGTGTCAAGTAACATTTTTTCAAGATTCACCTTCAGCTATTATCCGGATTCACGTTAACGAGCGTAGAACTTCATTAAGCCAATCAAAACAAAATAGAAATTCTCGCTGTTCTCTACGTGAGCCTGATTAAATTTGTGAAAGTCTAAAAACTCCAACTCCGAAGCAAATTTTCGCGCGATCCATCTTCCTGTCGCTTGTTTCGCCGAGAGTTCAAATAATAAATATAACTTACGACATTAACATCTGCTAATACTCTCAGCTGCTTCGACATTATGCGTCTCCCGTATAAACGAGAAAAATGCGACTTTTTGCCGAGTTTCTTCCTCTATTGTATGCCGATGCAACGCATGAACACGTGTCAGTTTGACAACAAAGTTTGGTGGAGAACTTTAGCAATGTGGTAGGTAAGATCTCGAGACGCCCTGAGTATTCCTACTACTTTTCCACCGCGCAATAAAAAAGACGGTCTTCTTTATAAAAAATACACATTCCAGAATTCTTGACGTTTCTTTTTCAGTTTTAGTATTCATACCTAGTAACTTTTATCTCTGGTGCTTTATATATTTTATTACAATTTTATTTAGTAAGATTAATATGATTTTGCTTAAATTTTCTTCTGAATATAACAAACTGACTGATATGATTTGAAAATTGATCTCATTTTTCAATTATATTTATCAGCTTCTATTTGAAAATAATAGCCTCAACAAAAAAACGGAAAAATATATCCTCACATGAAATGGTATAATCAGGCTTACAAGCAAAATAATCATACGAATGCGGCATAACTTCATTCTGCGAAAAAAAAATATTTTAATAACACATGAAAATTTTGAATAAATTTACACATTAACAATTCATAAATGGATATATAACAATTAATAATTTTATTTTTATTGCGATGTTATGATTGGTACCGAACATGAAGATAATAATATTAATTTCCTTGAAATTTCGTATTGTCAAATTATTTTATATCTAAGTTTAAATAAATTTTTCGATTTAATTAAAATAATTTGATTAACTAAGTTTAAGGTAGTATCTTATTAGATAAAAAATATCATCGTTTTCCAATAAACTATTATATTCAATTATATATAACACGAGCATGTATCGTTATTAATTTATTATAGTTAATTGCAAAATAATTTAATACAGAAATGTAAAATTCTTGTGAAAATTCTTTTCAAATTTTTCACAGAATAATCATTAAATCGTAGAATTGAGTTGCATAATAAATTGCAAATTGCAAAGCGAACAAATTACTCTTACAAATAGTTATACCCATAGTTAAACGTACATGCACATAAAATAATATAAGTTCGGTAAAAAAATGTTTTCAGAAGATGTAGAATATATCAAAATATTTTTAAAATACTTTAAAAACTTAAATTTTTAAAAGCTAGGAAATTGAAATATGTGTGTGCGTGCGTGTGAACGCGCGCACGCTGGTATTTTTTTATAAAATTAAAATACAGTTTCAAATGAGCACTATCTTAAGATCTACAAATCATTCGGAGATATGTTAGTTATTTAATAAGTTTCATTAGTTTATAAATATATTTAGCTATGATAGAAAAAATAAAAACATCTCGATAATTTACATGCAAGCTGAAGAAACTAGTTAGTAGACGAGGCTATCCGTAAGGATTGCCCAAGTTTTTGGCGTCCCATGGCGGCGCTCGACGTGCAACTCCTCTCTTGTTGAGACGATAACCTACCTCCACCCTCCCGCCTAGCCTAAAGCACCTAGGAGAGTACGCACTCTCGCTTTCACTCCAAGTGTACTTTCGAGCGACGATTCGCGACTTATGCGAAAATTGACACTCTCCTCGTCTGTAATTATCAACCGTTAAATTATTAAAGCGGCAATGTATATTGGTGCCGTGCGAGTTACGAATTATTTCGAATGAGCGCACATGTGTTAACCACTTGCTGAATCTCTCTTTATTTGAAAAAAATCTTTATGCATCTCATCTTTCTATTTTTACATGTTTTCTATTCCGCTCGCGATAGCTTGATAAGTAAACTGCGTTTCGCACCCATTAATTTATGTTTAATTAATGAAAAATGAAATTAAATCGTTAATGATTTCTGTTATTTGCAATTAAAAGAATATGCTATTCAACTGGTGAAGTATAGAATTTTTAAAACATATTTTGTTATGTGTTCGGTTTTTTGAGGCACTTATATTAAAAAATAAAAATATATTCATTCAGACTACAAGGAAACTAGTTGCAAATCAAATTTCGTTCATTATTATTTTCGTAGTAATGGATAGTTAAGTAATGTTTACTATTATTTTTTCCTATGTTCGATTATAATTCCTTCAAAATCAAATAAGGAAAATCGTTATCTGACATACTTAACGACGCAAGTAAATAAATTCTCTCGTTTTCGCAAGGAAAAATTCATGTTTGAAAAAGAAAGACCAATGAATCTCCTTTGCCGATAACTAAGTCGAGTCTATTGCTTACAGAAAGTCGTTGCCGATCGTATACGAGAGAAGGAAGAAACCAGGAAGCGGTACAAAGCGAGGTGCGGCAACATCGGCTCACTTGCATGGAAGTGCACAGGGCGAACGAGATAAAGGGTATCGCGAGGCTAGGTGGTGGCGGAGGAGGAGGAGGAAGAGGAAAAGGAGGAGGAGGAGGAAGAGGTGAACGCGACCCAAGGTGGCTTCGCGACTAGCATCGAGTCGAAGAGTTAGGTCGAGGGCGGAAAGGTGGAGGCGATTGAACGATGTCGAGCGTCGCGGAGAGTCCTGACGAAATGGCCCTGCAGTCGCACTACTCGCTCAGATGGAACAATCACCAAGCGCATATACTGCAAGCCTTCGAGGCGTTGCTGCATGCCGAGATACTCGTGGACGTGACCCTTGTGTGTGCCGAGACAAGCTTGAGGGCCCATAAAGTTGTGCTGAGTATCTGCAGGTGAGTCTACATCTGCGCGCGTTCATTCGAGTGCTGTTACCTCGTTTGCGCTTTGTGCGAAACAACGAGCCAAGTTTTTCTTTATGTCCAATAAGAATACTTGTATTTTCCAATGTACATTCAATTTTGTAAATAAAGATATGGCATGGAGAAAATTCCAACTAAACAATAGATAACAAGAGTATTTTGTTTTCAATTCTAATTTTCAATTCTAACATTTTTGGAATTCCATACATAAATATTAGAAAAATTAATATTAGAATAATTCAATATTAACATATTATAGGGATTCCGTTTTATTTTCTGATGATTATACATCATATAATCGAATGTTGCAAATGTTTTTCAATCGATCATAAAAGCAAACCAATTAAATCATTTTAATGAAATTGTATTTTTAATTTATTTATTTATTTGATTTATATTATATATTTATTTATATATATATTATAATTATTTATTTGACTGTTATTTTTAAAAAAATTTCTATTTAATGTCTTCCGAATTACTTTGCAGTCCCTTCTTCGAGCGGATCTTTGCGGAACATCCGTGCAAACATCCTGTGATTGTACTAAAGGACTTCCCGGGACGTGAAATCGCCGCTCTCATCGACTTCATGTACCGCGGTGAGGTACGAGTCGGCCGCGAGGAGCTGCCCAGCCTTATGCACGCCGCCGAGAGTCTCCAGATTCGGGGTTTGGCCTCCTCAGAACCACGACCCGCGAGTCCACCCTCGACGCCTAATACCGATTTGCTGATGGGTGAGCCCTCGACGCCTGAGGGGGCGCGGCAGATGCTTGTCGAAGGTACCACCCTCGAAGAGGATGAAGAGAACATTTCGGAGTTCGCTACCCCTACTGCGACACGCTTGCCTTTGTTGCCTCGAGACCTTAGGCCTCAAACCGCTGGCCAACCTAGTTTAGGCTTACGCGAGTTCAGAGACGCCTGCGGCTCACCGCTCATGCCTAGACGAAAACAGGCCAGGCCGAGGCGAAGGTCCGGGGAGCTCGTGCCCCAAGACCTCAGTCGTCCTCATCCTCCGACGAGTCTCAGCCCACCGAGCACCGGCCTCAATCTCAGCCAAAATCAGCTTACACCCCAGCACCTACACCAACAGCAGCAACAAGCCCATCCGCAACCGAACAGTCAGCAAGAGGACATGGCCGAAAACCTTTCGATGAAGAGGGAACCCAAGCGCTCCCTTTCCCCTGCGACCTCGAACGAGAGGCTCGTCAAATCCGAAAGCGAAGCCGCGAGTAGTCCTCGCGGTTCACCCCTCACCGGTACCAGTCTTCATCCCGACGCCTCCTTCTCGGATATCCCTGCAGCCGGTCTTACCGCCATGTCAGCATTAGCCCTCACGCCACCCCACCATCACGGCAGCGAGTACTTGACCAGCCTCGGACAGTTCGCGGCCCAGTGGCTTCCATCAGGTCAATCGAGTAGTCAGACAGGCCAACCCAGTCAACCCCGCGACGATAGCCCTCATGCCAAGCCAGCCGGGAGCTTTTCTTATCAGCAAAGCGAATCGCCCCTCGCACCCAGGAGCGCCTTTCCTATGGATGGGATGGCGCCCCTAGGAGCTGCGGCGGGCCTTTTCCCCCACGGTGGGCCCCTCGAGCTCCACGACAGCTTCAAACCTGAGAGCTTTCACGGACTGTTCGTCGGGGCTAGCCTCGGTCAGCAGCAGCATCACCCCGCAAAGAAGCCCAAGAAGCACCGGACCGATGGCCTTCCCCGTCGCTGGAGCGAGCATGCGAGAGGTCTCGCAGTATGTAGACCCAAGGGCCAGCACAGTGCTCCCCGAGGCGGACCGCCCCGTTCCTGGACGAATGCCGACCTCACCGAGGCCCTCACCATGGTCTGGAACAAGAAAATGACGACCTCCCAGGCGAGTCGCGTCTACGGCATCCCCTACAACAGCTTGCTTATGTACGTGCGCGGCAAGTACGGCAAAAGCCTGAAGCTCGAACAGCTGCGAAGGGATTGCACTGCGGGCGAGGTCATGAACTCGCTCAATAATAACGTCAAGCCGATCGAGCCTCCAGGTCTGACGGGACACCCGGGTCATACCGGTCACGGGCACCCGACCCACTCCTCTGACGCCGAGACCAACTTCGCGCATCATCCCCTGCTGAGCGGAGGCTTGGCTCAGGGCTTTTTCCCCGACTTCAGCGGTTTCCCGGTGCCGGTTAACATGGTTCATCTACTACCGCCAAGCGAGCAGAAAGCTTTCGATACACCGACGAAGCCCCAGGGCAGCAATGGACCTAGCAATGGCCACCAAGCTCTGCGATCAGAAGAGCTACTGATAGCCGGTAGGAGTAGGAGCCCCTCGCCGATCGACGCCTCGACTACTGGACTGCGCGATGGTTTGCTCCCGGGCCCAGCTCAGTCGGCGCCGGCGTTGCTCCAACAAAATGGCTCGGACTGAGACTCAGGACCCTTGAGGTTCTTGAGACACCAGAGACGCGAACCCAGGAGGGGTTACCAAAGGGCTCACGATAGCTCTTACGACTGCGACGAGCGCGTCACTGCTCCTCTCACAAGACTGAAATCGCACCGCCGGGGTAACACGCACGATGACGTTCTTTCATCTGAAAGCTTGCTTTATTATTATTATTACTATTGATAACGTTGACTCCATCATCATCATCATCATCATCATTATCATCGACATCGACATCGTCGTCGTCGTCGTCGTCGTCATTATCATTATTATCATCATTATTACTATTATTATTATTATTATTATTATTATTATTATTACTACTGTTTGTTCCATTGATGCGACTGCTAAGATGATATCACGTATTATCAGCAACTTTCGTTGATGTGTTTCGTTTCCTTCTTTCGGCTGATTGGCTTCTTCTTTCAATGCTCTTCCTACTTTTCGTGTTTTCATACCATTTGAAAGAGTGTTCTATCCTGTCTGAAGAACGCGTTTTATTACGCAACATTCCGCTGAAAATGGATATTATCCTGTACCGCGCATAAGTATATTTTACTCTTCAAACGACGAAACAGTCACACTTCATACGAAGACCTTTACAAAATTTTATACGGTTTTGCTTCATCCGCATCGAATACACAAGTATAAGAGAATGTAATGTCGATAATTAACACAGTATATTTGTTCGTCAAGTTATAAGAAAGGTTTGTGCACGGATAAATTTAATTAGTGATTTTAAAGAATTGAATATCGCTGCTTGCTTCCCTCCATTGTTTTCTTTTATTTTTTATATTTTATTTTTGCTGGAGGCTTTTTTTAGTCATACAAAGTTCACACACTCGTTTCTTCTCCATCAACTGCATAGTATAGCGAAACATCAATCGAAATCGAATCAAACTCTGAATCACGAAACCCTTCCTACATTTTCTCAAAAGATCTTCTATTGAGGTTACTTTACGAATGATGCGCTAGTTACTCATTTTACTATTAGGTATTATTTATTTTTTTGGACTTTCATTCGTTAGTCACATCAACGCTAGACTCATTCTTTTACAATTTTATATCAATCTAATGCTTACGGGATCGGAGTTTGTGCTCACACTCTAATAGCGCAAACGAATCATTCACAAACCTCATATTAAAACATGAACACGAGTATATACAGCTTATAGTACTAAATGAAAACAGTTCCTGCTACACCGAATGATCAAATACCAAATAGAACGCTCATAAAAGTATCGAATCGACGAAGTTACAATACGAGAGAGAGACATAGTGAGGAAAATTCGCTAACGAGCTACGCCTTATAAGTCGAGACTCGCGAAAAGTTCCAATGAAGTATCGTTTATTTTTCTGATCCATCATTATTAATAAGGACTTGCTTAGCCATTTCTCTTATTTGCATGTTCGTTATAAGTTGCATTAAAAAAGCAATCAATTATTATCTTCTATCCTTAATCAATTGTTATGCTATCTATAAAAACTTTTGCTATAAATTATTATTCAAAAAATTTTGCAATATGTAAATTGCTAATTAAAAAACGTTTGATATTTGTTTCGATGATTTTTTCTCGAAAAATATTTTGATGACTAGTTCTTTTGCTGGACAAAATGAAAATATTCACACAACAGTTTTCGTAAATAGAAAGGAAAAGTTACGAAAAATTAAAATTCAACGTTGCGAATTTTTAAAGTATTTGAAAAGTGAATTAATTGAACAGAGCGAGAAATAATTCATTAATATCAAAGAAAAGTCTTTACTGCAACAAGACGTTTTAAAATTAACTGTGTTTTATATTGACTTGAAATTACGTTCACATACAATATACTGAAAAATGAATGAATTTTAACTATAAAGCATTAGTAGATTATTTCGTCCATTATGCATTGAAAAAAAATTCTTTAGCGTTCCTAAACAGATAAAGAATGATTCTCGATATTAACGAGTATTCTGCTGTGCAAGAATCTCTTTTACAGAATATAAACAAGGAAAAAAAATACATGCAGACTATTTATCGTATTTTTTCTTCGATGGACTGAGGGACTGGTGCAATAAAGCCGCGGGTCAAGATCGAAAAGCGAGTTGTAAATTAATATATGCGATTAAAATGATTACGTTTTCTCCATCGAGCGATGGTTATATAATCTAGAGGGAGAAACATAAAAAATCCGAGATGAATGAGCTAATAAATATTAAGAAGAGACAAAATTAATGCGAAGTGAGGAAAGACGAAAAGCTGTAGTAAAACAAGCGATTTTACTCGTTTGTGAAAGTAGCAGATTCACGATATTTTCACAAGCTCCATAGCTGTTAGCTCGTCCATTTGTTTTCTTTGTTACCGATGAAACAGAGAAACCGAGAGCTTGGTCTAGGAAGATATTATAAATCACATAATAGACCAGAATTTCGGACAACAATATTTCGACATTCAGACGGAAGCGCAGGGTAACTAACACATCAGGGATAGCCACTGACAAATCTATGATAGATTAAAAAAAAGGAAAAAAATACATATTAAACTATAAAGATAAAAAAAGTAATTCATTAAACGAAGAGAGACAGATATAGAGAGAGAGAGAGTATAAATTAAATTTACAATTACATTTCATTTTTTATAATAAAGGAAATACACAAAGTAGAATTGAGAGCGACGAAACGTAAGAAAACAATGAGGGAAGTAAAAATCTTAACGCGAAACAGAAATTGAATATAAACATCAATTTCCTTTTTTATTCTTTATCTTTTTTGCAATAAAAGATACAGCAATCAAATAATAAAATGTTTAGAATTGACAAGGGAAAAGAAAACGCAATTTTTTTTTCGCTTCACACCGCACGAGCGAAAACAATTTAACAAAGTAATAAAAAATAATTAGAAATGCGTGTTTATGTAAAAATATTTAAATTTTTAACGATTAATTAAAATACATAAAAGCTGTTAGCGGTAAAAAGGAAGAAAAATAAGAAATAGGAAGCAAGAGAAAATAGAAAATATCGGTACAATATGAGATGAAGTTAATTCTTAGTGACCACAGGCTTTCAGCCCCTCAGAAAAATATATAATGTACAATACAAACTGATAATATTATTAATTATTAATACATACATATATATATATATATATATATATATATATATATATATTCCATATACAGGGTGTTTCAAAAGAGTTTATTAATTACCATAAAAACGGTGCGTGTTACATGACCTCCGTCAATTTTGCTTTATTAATTAAACAATACATCCTTCTTTCACCCATTACCTTTTGCATTAAAAAATCTTTCGATTTTCACCATTGAATGCAACGAAAGTGTAAGAAACTGCGCTTTATACAGTTTAAAGATTTTATGGAAACTTGTAGTTTAGTGAACATGAGTGGTTTAGTAAACAGAATACTATATTTTTCCAGTAAAAATTGTTTTTATTATTGTTTGGTAAAGTATACACATTATTACACAATTATTATACGTAGTATATTTCCAGTGACATATTAAAAATTGTTTAGGTTTTGTGAATTTTCCAAATGCGTATTATTTAAACATTCACTTTCTTTTAAATAACTAAAAATATATTATTTCAATGATCTCATTACACTACTGCCAACAATATTTATTAAAAGACATAAATAGAAGTGTTTTTTAATTCTATAGCAAATATAGTATTTAGAATAATAAAGTAACCACGTAGTTTCAACAATTTCGTAATAATAAAGAAGTTTAAAATTATTTATTAATATCAATTTTTTAACATTTATATTTTGTACATAAAAATGATTTTATGTAAAATAATTAAAAACTATCGGTATGATTTTATGAACTAATATAATTAAACAATTATACGAAAAAAATAAATTAATTAACTGCAAGAACACTCGAATTAATAAAATATAATTCTTGCTATTTTATTTTAATGTACGTAGTGGTTGACTGCAGTGTAAAACAACTGACCGATTTCTCGACATGATCCCATTTTTTGCATCACGCGGGCGTGCGAATCTCGCTTCTCATTGGTTTAATGATTTTTAACAATTTTCAAATCACTTTATTTGAAGGAAGATAGAGAAAGGTAATGAAAGCAAAAAAAGAAAGAACGAAAAAGTATATATAAAAAATCATGTTTTAGCACTGTAAGTGACGAGTGAATTGCAGAAAAAAGAAGAACGCACGGGTGTGTGTATGCTCCTGATCGTTTGCGTGTACAATTATATATATTATATATATATATATATATATATAATACATATATACATACATACGCGTCGACTGTGTTCGTATGATCGATATACGAGAGTAACCATAGACACATAATGTGATAGCAGGCACCGTATGCGGTTTTCAGTATTACTTTGCAGTTATAACGATAGCGTGAAAGAATGGGAGTGAGAAAGTAAGATTGAGAGAAAAAGAGAGTATGTGAGAATGAGTATGATGCAGGGGTGGTAGGTGAAAGAGGAAAAGGTATTCGCTCTATGATATTCTTTGACGGGAATACGTTATAACGATAGTGAACGTAGAGAATGTGTCATTGAATAATAATTGACTAATGACTTTTCTAAAAAGTCAGTCTTTCTAATGAAAATTAAATGATTCGTGATCTTTCTATTGTATGTATTTAGTGGGAATATTTCAAGTAGCAATTTTCTTTTTATGATACAAATATATAAATATTATTTGTCATTTTCAGTAAAAGAAATACATAAAATTACACAAACTTAATTTTTCTTTTAATATAGTCTTATATATTTTAGAAATATTTCAAATTTAATTTATTCATACCAATCGTTCATTACATATAAGATATTACTGAAAAACTTGAGATATTGTTATGAAGTTCGCAAGATATTAAAAAGCATATTTGTATTCGTATTATATTTTTGATTAAATAGTTCTTAATTTATTATACAACAATGTCAACACTATTTTCATTGAAAATTGAGAAAGAAATCGGATAGAAACATCGTCTTCGGCTATGTGTAAAAAACCAATAAAAAGTATTTGCTAAAATAAAACTGACGAATTTTACGCGAAATATTATATAAACCTTAAATTTTATGTAATTATTGTAATAAAAATCCGTCAAGCGTCCATCCGCTATATATGAGTGAGAGCAAATAAGGGGTATAAAGAGAAAATATACGCGCGAATAATTCGGTAAAATTTGTCTCAATAGGTGTGTATGATTTTTAAAATGAATGCGTCTTTCGTGAGAAAGAAAAATAATAAAAAATAGCGCCCGCGCGATTGGTTACTTTATTATTAAACGACGATGATTATTATGAGGTATAAATATTATATATATAAATACATATATGTAGAAATGTTAGTTCAATTTCGAGGAAAAGGGGCGAGCAAAATAAAAACGAAAAACAAATAATTATAGAAAACGAGAAAGGTTAGAGCGACGCGGGGGTTGGCCGTCACGAAATCATAATAGTAAAAATAAATAAATAAAAGTAATTCGTTGTTGAAACTTTTAAAATAAGAATTTGACATGAATAATCGCACAATGGAGAAAACAATAAGGGGAACAGAAAGATAAAAATATCCAAAATACCAAAAAAAATTAAAAGTAATTCAAAAGGTATTGATTTGAAATCCATTTTAAAGAAAAATTAAAAGAAATTACAGATTATCTTCAAAGAGATTAAAAAGGTTGTATTCGAGAATCCAATCGTAGAGTTAATATATTTCAAAATGAATTTTAAAAATTAATGAAAAAAAGTGAAACTTATCGTTACATCTATATCGTTAATTGTCATCTTTATTGTCTTCGTTGTCGATTTTAACAAATACATGAAAATATAAATAAGGATTCATTGAGCGAGGTTGCTCGAGGCTAAGAACTTTTCTCCGTTAAATAATCATGGTATCATAAGACTTTCTGAAACCAAATGTACGTAGTGTGATTAAAGGACAAAAATTAACTCTCGCCTCAGCTTTCACGATCAGTACCAAACTTTCTGATAATGAAAAACAAACCATTTATGTGTAAAACGTAGAAATTTGTTTTGCAATCGTCGCAACATATCACATCAGCAGATAAAAAGACTGCGAAAAAATTTTTCGACGATTATTTGCACTAAAAAGACCAGTTTCTATATCCTAACTTTATAGAATTATTGTAGTTAAAATTATGATCATTATTATTATCATTATCATTTTTATTATTTATATTTATTAGTAATACTATATTGCGGTTATAAGTTACATGTTATACCGTTGCAATACACTTGAATTAGTTTATAATGAATAGGGCAATGCAATTTTGTATCGTGGGTATAAAAATATTAATATCGTAAACTTTCAATAACCCAAATATTTTATTCGGATTATCAATAGAATTCGTTTTACCGGAATCATAAAACTTGAAAAGTTTTTATAAAATAATATCATACTATTTCTGTAGATACTGTTTTAAAGTAAATTATAATTTAAGTTATCGATCACAGATATTTGAAATTATTCTTGATTCGTAATAAATTCTCCAATGTATAAGAAAAATTGTATCCATGATCCAAGCTTGCATTTTTTCGGAACTCCTTAAATAGAGAACCGCCATCCTAAGTTCCTAATGACACGAGGATGAAATAGTATGATTATCCGACGAAGAATTATCTTAATTGTTGTATACAAGAAGAGCTAGAGAGAAGGAGACAGAAAGCGAAAGAAATACAGAGCTACGTAGAGAGAGAGAGAGAGAGAGAGAGAGAGAGCAAAGACGCCTGTAACGCGATAGTATTGTTTTTAATTTTTCTATACGTTGTAAATAGAATCGGAGCGCGCAGTCGGTTATTTATTGCGTATTATATAGACAGATATATATACATATATATTTATCTACATGTGAATCTCGTAAGACGTTCTTCGGATACAACCTTTGATCGATGCGTGAATGAATGTAACATAATAGACTTGAAAAGACAAAACGAAAGATGTGAAAAGAACTGCAAAACTAATATAAAAATAATAAAAGAGGAAAAACAAGAAGAAAAATCAAGCGATTTCGCGTTTACGAACGCATATACATAATATTTTGTTTGAAAGAGCCGCCAAGTGCGTCGTTTAGTTGCGATAGATGTTCGAAGATGGCGAAACCATCGCTAACCAATAACGCTGTAAAATGCGAAATCTTTGTTACCGACAAAAGTCGATAACTTATCAATCGTCGAAATTACACCGTCTGCTGATACTTAAACATTTTTGACATTTTATATAGCGCTAAAATTGCCGAATTAGACTTACGCAACAAAAAAACAAACAGATAAAAATACCGAAATCTCATGTGTAAAAGCGAAGAAATAGTTACTTATGCATCGGTTGTGCAGTCGCGTAGTTCCTAAGTCGCCCTAGCCTCGCCACAAGCGCATACATCCGATATTATTTACTGATCGCATTGTATTTTTACGATTTGAAAATTGCATAATTTAATATATTTTATTTTTAATACAAAGTACAAGTTTATATATGAATTATGATTTCAATAATGCCATATTGATGGCAGAATATATGACGAAAGGCTCATTTATTAAAAAATCAAATAAAAAATAAATGATAAAATATATTTTAAAGGAAGTATTTAATTACTTAGAGCCTTATTCGCGCATTAAAAATTTCTTTCGAGATATTATAAATCACTGTTGACTCTTACACTTGTTAGTTTTGAAATATAATTGTATCGAATTCATTTACATGTATCAATGTAGTGATTTTAATAATCACGTTACAATTTTCAAGTTGTAAAATGCATCGTCGACCTTCCGTAAGTGAGAAAACGAGACAGACAGTACACCCCATTACATAATAATGATATATAATATATTTATAATGATTCCGTGTACCATAAACAGAAGATAATACTACTTATATTATACAGAGCCGCCGTCACCCAGTATATTTTTTACAGGTTTACATTGTATTACAGTTTATATAATGTTTGATATACAATTACCTACCACTAAAGCATACGGGCCTGCCTCCGTGGCTTTTACTTTATATGATATATTACAAGATTTTTACAACTACAAATAAATCGAGCGTTCGCGAATCTGACATAATAGCTTTAGATACCTCCATCTTACATTCAATTTCAACGGGACATTCACTGGGTTCGTCAAAATCAATAATAGCGACAGTGTAGATTTAAAATTCTTCGATCGATTTCATTCCATACTTGGCTTGCTACCAATTTTTCACTAAGACTGAGAATACTCCATTTAGAATTATACTTTTGATTAGTTAGAGAAAAATGGTATGTGCTCGCGGAAACATATTACTCGAAACACAATAATTTAATTTCTCGTTTCCAGCGAAGACGATGACGACGACCACTTAACTTGCGATTAATGATGCAAAAATATGGTAATCTGACTCGCGAACGCTCGTGACGCCGATGATTAAATATGATGGATGCTAAATACATGTGATACGTTTTACTACTGGTTACTACAGAGACTTCCTAAGCCCGGTGCGTGGACGCGTGAGACGTTACGGCCACGCACCGGTCGCCACTAGTTCACTCACGCACACACAGGCTTATTCACGTTTTCAATAAACAAGTAGGTTACAATGGATTCATTGATTGATCATGAACGATAAATACTTGCGTGCTAATTAAGTTTATAAGTATAAATGATATGTACCTTGTGCACTTTACACAGGTGAGAATGCAAGAAAGAGAGTGTGAAAGAAGAAAGGTAAATAAATAGATAGATAGATAGATATATAGATAGATAGATAGAGAGAGAGAGAGAGAGAGAGAGAGAGAAACAGCTAATAAGCAAGTATGAAAGTGTACATTATCTTTATTTACATTTGTTTTCTTACGTTTCTCTTTTTACTGTACGTCGATATGTGCGAGTTATTAATAGAAAAATAATAATATGCGTACGAGGCTAGGACGAGGATAGCTACCTTCAAATATCCCTTCCCTCTTCCTACACCGCTTATCCTGTTACATATAAAACCCATACACCATATGAAAAAAGAATCGAAAAGCATTGTGGATTACGAGATTATCGAATGAAAATGAAATTCAGTCTTGCGTATAGATACAGCGAGAGAAAATGAACGTTTGAACGAGTAAAATATTTCATAAAAGAGGGGATGGCGCATCTTTCAGGATATGTAAACATTTTATTTTTAATTAGAACAAAATTACACATAATATGAAACAATTTGAAGAAAAAAATACTTGTTCATCAATTATCGGTTCAGCTAAATCGACTAATCACCCGCCCGCCCTTGTAATGAGAATTACTATTATTAACCCCCAATAAACTGTACATACAATTGTATATTTGTCTATTTATTAATTTCATTGTTTAATTTATTGTTGCTATAATCCCGTTTTTCCCATTTTTTCTCGAGATTATACAATTTCATACATTTTCATAGAATGCGATTAAATGATAAACTATATATTAGCATATACTTTTTTATATTTAGAGTAATTTTTTTAAATAAAAGTGGAAATACATCTCAAAAGAATGTTTAATATTTGTAAAGAATAATATTTAGAAAATATCTTAAAAAAAAGTTAATAAATTAAAATTACATTATTCTCTGTATGATGTAGTGCTATTATAAAATAAACAAAATGTTGAATTTTTTATAGATATTTTCTTTAAATATTCAGTTTTATTGTGTAAATTGAAAACTTAAATGTACTTGTAAAATTGAGTTTTTCAGTATAAATTTAGTTGAAAAATAATAATTTATTGCAGTCATAGTGAGGTAGAAATGTTTTTAATATTATTTATCAAATAAAGTTTATGTGGTAAATTTTGTACATCTTATTTTATACTTTCTACCAATTTAATTCTATCTAAGAAAATTTTTAAATTTTTTGCTTTGTTACTAGTAGTAAGGGTACACAAACTTAAAGAGACTTTTACATTAAATTTGTAATTTTTGGCTAATATTATAAATATTATATACGATAAACAAATTATACGTTTCTAGCTAATTAACTTTAAACAAACTGTTATTATAATAGTTAACTTTGAAATTGAATAATGAAACCTGTAAAATACTGTTCCTTGAATAAGAAAACAGTCTTACAAACCACACCTCTTCATTTTAGGAGTTCATGAGCATCAACCGAAAGAAGAAGGTAAGTAAACATATAGATTATCAATCATAAAAATCAACTCATAATAACCTTCTTAAAACGAGGCATATAAAAATGACAAAAAATAAGAAAACAGTCTTACAAACCACACCTCTTCATTTTAGGAGTTCATGAGCATCAACCGAAAGAAGAAGGTAAGTAAACATATAGATTATCAATCATAAAAATCAACTCATAATAACCTTCTTAAAACGAGGCATATAAAATCAATGACAAAAAATGGAATAGCAACAAAGTCTCCGATGTTAATTCGCATCGTTTTACACGAACCAGTTTTTTTATGTTTTCAAGCTGGATCCTGGATCATTACGTAAAGTGACGCGTAAAGAATTGTGTTTGAGGTGTCGAAAGGCGCGTAAGCTAGACTTCCTCCTCCCCCAACACAGCCCCGACCACACGAATTCGAACCCACCTTATTGTAAGCCGATCAAAGGAGCTTCTGTGGTCTTTTCGCACTTATGAGTCTTCGTACAATATCCTTTTAATCTGTAGTCTGGCGGCCGCACCGATTTTCTCCGATTCGAGATGAGAACGAAAATGAGAATTCGAATTCCACGAAGCAGAGCACGCACGCGTATCAACGTACTTGATATATTGAGAGTTATGGGTCATTCTTGTCATCGTGAAACAGCTGCGAATTATATAGGAGATTAATGTGGATCAGTTCTTATGGTACACCTTATATTTAAACAGAAGCTCGAGAACTATGTACTCTTTTTATTTATCAATTACGTTGCTATTTTGTTGCTCAGAACCCAGAATTCTTACTACAATATGATGAGTTGATTTATTACATGACTTATATACTCTATTTTATATGAAAATAATTTACTACTGCTAAGAAGGACTCTATAAAGTACAAAATAGATATTTTTCACTTGGTGTGTGAATATAAATATTGACTTATAGCGTAAAAAAATTAATACCTCTTATAGATTACAAAGGTATAATAAAAGTCAATTTCAAATTCATTGAAATAGAAAGAAGTCGTATCTGATCAGACTTATACACATATCTAAATATACCAGGAAATAAACAATATTAAACTCAAAATTCCTTTTTCTTCGGTAGCTACGTATTTAATTCTAGATATTATTTATACATATTAAATATGTATAATTTTATAATTCAATGGGTTGTAAAGAAATTCCACTTAATTAGACAATCTAATTTTATACTCAATAATCAAGTACATTTTGAGCATCTTAATATGTTTCATCATTTTGTACTTTTTTTAAATTAAATTTATGACATTTACTAATTTAACTATATTGCTTAGTGTTGATTTAAGAAATGAATCGACTGTTTTTTACATTTAATTATATATATTTAAAAAAATTAAACGAAATTATTATCATTAAATCTGCTTATTAAAGCTATTGATAAGTATCAATTACATTATAATAAGAAGCTTTTAACTTAACTAGTTTAATGGCTTATGTTGTTTATATACTTGTCGTACTATGTATGGAATTTTTATATCTTAGTTTCAATTTGAAACTATATAAAAACTACATGATTATTTACATTAAATTTCAAGTCAATAAAATAAATTTCAAGATTCCGTTACAACTAATGTTTTTTTGCGTTTTTATTAAACTTACGTACACGTGCATACGTGTGCTGCGTGAGCGCAGGTAGTGCGAACAAATTATTTACACTTTTCTTAAAACCAGAAATATATAAGCTTGTATTAAACTTTAAAATTATGAGTTGAAACAATTAGATATTCGTCATTGATTTGAATAGGTTTTAAAAGTCTATCATGGAAAATAAAATATATAAACATAAAAATAGAATTTATTATTAAAAAAAATAAAATATAATTTTTCTTAACTATAATTTAAAATATAATATTTAAATACAATAATACGATAATAATGTATATTTTAAGTTAACCATAATATTTAATTATAAAAATATTTACTTATCTAGATCTAGAGCATAACTGTAGAACTTGACAGATTTTCTAATAACTGTTAACAAGTAAAATAAATAAAAATAAATACTTAAATCGAATAAAAGTCAATAATTATTTTCAGCCATAATATCAAGAATAATAATTATTTCAGGATTCGAATTACTTTAAAATATCAATCCAGTACTAATTTCAATATCTTTTTTATAATTAACTTCAATCTAAGTAAGTCTTATCTTAAGTATCTCTTTTATTTCTTTTAAATTGGTGGCTACTTTGAAACAGCCACAGACTTGGATGATAGGCAATCATTAAGTGGGTAACGAATTATATACTTTCATTTGTAAGATTCATATTACATTATATCTAGATCGAATTAACATGTAGAATGATTTAAAAGTTTTTCATAATAATTAAAATATAGCTTTAGAGTAAAAGTACATAGTCAATTGAAAAATGAAAGATACAATAAATTGCGTAAATTTATATAAATTATAAATTTCTTATAAATAATAATGATTTAACATTTATGTCTGAAGTTACAAAATTAGTAATATTACTATTACCAAATTAACGAATAAAATTGTGATGGGCCGGGAGTGGTGTGACATTTCTCCAGTGGAGGGGAGTAAGAAATTTCTCCCGCCGGTTTAAAGTCTACAGTCATTGTTCCGACGTTTACGTAACCAAATATAGACAGTAGCAGGGCTTTTATGAGCCTAAGATTAATAGAGATGGTTGTCTTGAAAAGGGCTGATCGGTATATGTTGTGCATTCTCTCCGATAGCCACCGAAGGGCCCAATATCTAGAAATCTCGTTATCTTTCCTGGGCGATTCCACCTTGTTAAGATTTCAGTTTCTCTCTGCTTTGTGAGGCGAAAAGAGCGCCTATTTCAATTATTTGGAGAAACTACGTCGCTCTAATCGTTTCATAGATTTCCCTTCTTAATGGCAGTGTTTCTATCCACTTCTCGTGGTTTTTCCGGCGATAGTGGGCCGATGAGCTCGCGATATATAACGAAATAGAACGCGCATCTGGATGAATATCTCGGCACACGTCAAAATATCATTTTAAATATTTATATTATGATAAAGTTGAGTAACCATCATTTTTATTTCTTAAAAAAAAAGAATTTTAAGAATCCTTCGAAGGTTTGAAGCAACAATAATATCAAATATTTAATATAGCTACTAATATATGATTAAATATTAGAATTTTTTTTCGAGAAGCCTAAAAGAAAATTGGCACATGGCTTTTCTCGGACGGGAATTGAATCTGAAACCTTCCGTTATCCAACCTAGTTGTGGATGTATATCTATGCGTTTCTTTCTTTGAGTCTTATGTCCTAATCCTAACGCAATATTCGACATAGTTTTATAAATTAATCTTAAATTAATATGAATATTTTATGATTCCCAGAAAAACCTAATTTCTAGATTTAGGTTAATATTAACGAATAATTATCCAATTGAATTATATAACTCTAGAGCTATAAATAAGGATGTTATCTAGCTTTCTTGAAAAATGAAAGTAATTATGGCTAGATTCTTTCATAGATTTAATATAAATTGAATAAGAAAAATACAAAATTCTAAGTCATCTTGGTTGATTTTCAAAATATCACTCCAAGCAATAAAAATACACAATAAGAAGATTTATATTTTACAATAACTGTAATAAACATAAACTACAATTTTCTCTGATGAAAAAATAACGTTGAAAAAATATAGTAGCTTTATTCGTGTATGTAAATTCTAAATTAATTTGAAGAAAAAAATAAAATTTACAAAAAAATCTTTAAATGAGTTTCACTAATTTTATTGCATAGTTACTTCAATTTATATTTCATATTTAGTACAATTCAATTAATATAGAATTACTTATATATTACTGAAATAATTTCAAATGATGGAGCATAGTACTAAAATTTCTTTAGTAGAGCTAACTGAAAGGTGTATTATTTCGAGCAACGCTACAACAATATCCCATCGCTTTACGAATCTATGTTAAAAGTTAATGGGAACAGATATTCAATTCTTCAGAATTTTTCAGTAGAATTGAAATCGTATGAATCTTAATATATCAATGAAACAAAATTTTCTATAAATTTATAACGCATTCAACATATCCAATTTAACCCTAATTTATTTCCGACAGTATAATAACAAATGAAAAATTATAAAAGCCATCGGTAACAAGCAAACCTTTCTACAATTATTAAATCATCTTTTGATTTCTTATGTTTTTTCGTGTTAATGATCATCAATAGATGGCATCGGTATTTTTACGATTAATTGAAAGACTTACAACAGAGCGAGAGAGGGAGACAGATAGAGAGAGAGAGAGAGAGAGAACTAACTCCTCTTCTCTTCTTCGCATGAAGCAGCATTAATATAAGAGGGAAAGAGAGAGATATTATCGATCACCGAAGTCAGCAAATGCTTATTCAAAGCTATTTCGATCACAAAATCAAGTTGAGTAACCAATCTTCATTCAAGTTGGAACATTTGTCGTTCATTTTTAAAAGAAGTCTCGTCTCAGTTTTAGATTAAAGTTATAATTATTTTGCATGATGTAGTACATTTAAGTAACGGAGTTAAGTTTTGTAGAAGCTACATACTGAAAAGAGTAAATCACATTCGAAGATGTTTTCGATGATTCGAAAAACTTAATTATAATAAAAAAATTATATGCTTTTGTCTTATTCAGATAAAATGGTATAAGTAATGTAAATACTTTTTTATAATCAAGAATACCGTGTGCACCTGAAAGTACCGGAGGTATACGAAATTTATATATATTATGGGAAATTTTCATCTGAATACAAAAAACCTTAAATCCAAATCACTTGGAATTTTAGTATGGATTATAGTATAATGTAAGAACGTAATCAGAAAGTTTTTGAACAACTATAAAACTTGCAAAAATACAAAGGATTCTTGATTTATAGAAACAATAATTGCGTATAATTTTAATTTTATGCCGTTTATTCATTATATGCCTATGATTTATTTTTATTTTTTTCATAGCAATTATTTCTTAAGAATGATTAGTTACTTTTTTTAGTAATTGATTTACCATAGATATTGTTATTTATAAACTTTCGCCGAAATAATACTAAAACAGTACCGAGCAATTAGATAAATCAAAAACAGAATTTTCTTCTATTAAATACCTCTATTTAACTGGATATTCTTATCAAATATCGAATATTGCATAACCATAAAGCCAATTTTAGATTAAATAGTTTAAAACTTTTGGATTTATTTACGATCGGTAAGTTTGGCATTATATTGGTGATAGTATTAAAAAGTCGTAACAGGTGAACACTTTTTGAGAAATTTGAACTTGGCTGTAAGTCTGAAAATACTTTTTATCTAAATCAGGGCTATAAATAATATTCAATTTAGTTTCGAAAAGCAATTCTGTAATGAAAGCTTTAGTCCAAGTTGATTGTAAAATAATACTAAAACTTATTTTATAAAATATTAAAGATAGATAAAATGTTATAAAATTAAATTTTTTTCAGGCAATTATAGTTCACAAGTACGCGAACGGGAAGTACAGAAAAACAAACGTGTTTTATTTGTGAGCGGGCGTTCATATCTCCTGCATTAAGTGGTGGGGATTCTGATGTTATCGTCGGCAACTGTATGCTCCTATTCTGATTATTCTTACAGAAGTCACATTCGAATGTAAAAGACCCTTTAACTCTTGAATCTCAGAATTGCATCGGATATTTTTTATTCTTACTTTGCACTTCATAAAATTTACACTTCATAAAAAAAAATTAATTGGAAATATTAAACTTTGTAATGAGCATGATTTAATGATTATAAAAATAAAATCCTTTACGGCATTGTTTATAAAGTTATTCATGTAAAAATCGTCATATTTATTTTCTTTAATACTTTATTGCAAATAACTTTCTGAAATCGTACATATCTAATAATTTTTTTAGTAGTTTTATTTTAGTTAATCATAAAATTCTTTTACTTGAAGATTTGAAATTTATTTAGAATAGTTTCGTTTTTATGAATTCTTTGTAATTTCAATTTTCAATTCTACAAAATTTTACACTATTATTATAAATGAATTAACTTTTTTGAATTCGATTAATAAATCTAGATGATATTATCATTTTGATCTAATTCTTGTTATGGCTTCACATTGGATTAATAAGTCATATTTTAACGATAGCAGTTGAATCGTAAAAGTAAAAGCTTTTTATTTTTAATTTTAAAAGTTAGATAAATCTTATGGTAGTAAAAATAAAATATAATAAATTAATTAAATAATGCTTAGAATTGAATAAATATATGATTACTATACCTAAATATATAAGTCAATATTGATCAACACTTGAGCTTATGATTAACTTACTGCTCAAAAAAAATGAAATTTTTTGAAGTTAGAATGAGAATTGAGTACCGAAATCAATATAAGATTAAAAATTTCCTAAATATGCTATATCATGCAAAATAATTAATATTTTAATCTAAGACTGAGATGAGACTTCTTTTAAAAATGAACGACAAATGTTCCAACTTGGATGAAGATTGGTTACTCAACTTGATTTTGTGATCGAAATAGCTTTGAATAAGCATTTGCTGACTTCAGTGATCGATAATATCTCTCTCTTTCCCTCTTATATTAATGCTGCTTCATGCGAAGGAAAGAAGAGAAGGTAGTTCCCTCTCTCTCTGTCTCTCTCTCTCGCTCTGTTGCAAGTTTTTCAATTAATCGTAAAAATACCGATGCCATCTACTGATGATCATTAACACGAAAAAATATAAGAAATCAAAAGATGATTTAAGAATTGCTGAAAAGTTTGCTTGTTACCGATGGCTTTTATAATTTTTCATTTTGTTATTATACTTTCGAAAATAAATCAGGATTAAATTGGATATGTTGAATGCGTTATAAATTTATAGAAAATTTTGTTTTATTGGTATATTAAGATACACACGATTTTAATTCTACTGAAAAATTCTGAAGAATTGAAGATCTGTTCCCGTTAACTTTTAACGTAGATTCGTAAAGCGATGGGATATTGTTGTTATGATATTGTTATTCGAAATAATACACCTTTTAAAAATAGTACTTAGAAATTAGAATAGAACCAGACCAACACTATATTCGATAATTTTTCCAACACAATTTTAATATTATTGTTATTTATTTGAAGTTATTTGAAAAATTTGGTAATAGTCAAGTTTCAGTTACAAGGTACTTATTAAATTATACATTGAATTTATCACGTAACAATATCAAAGTTACTTTAAAAATAACAATCAATAAATTTAATAAAATCTTTTCTTCTATATTATATTCATCTCTAGTAAAGTAAAATGTTTCCTAAATTATATACTATAACATATAAATAGTTATGAATCAGAAAACCATCATTTTTTGGTCATTTTATATTCCAGCGTAATTTTGTACGGTTCTTTTCATTACAGTAAATTTTAAACAAAAATTATTCTTTGGCATATTATTATTTTTAATTAAGATTCAAAAAGTATTGTTCGTCTATGACGTAAATGCCTCTTTTAGGCCTATACTAGCTTGGGATGGGCAACGGTCCTATTTAACACGGTGCTAAGATTTATTAAAATTCAGCTATACGTTTCAGTTACTTTACAATGTTATATATAGTTAGATTAACACTATTTTAATATTACTAGAATCTGCGTCTACTCAATAATGAAGAAAAGGGATGCTAGAACAGATACTCCATATCACAACATAGACTTTTGTTCAGTCCGTTAATATGGATAGAACTTTATAGTGATATATAAGAAAAGAGTTAGGATAAGGAATCGGGTAAAAGGTAAGGGTTCGAATTCCCCTTTAAAGAATAACTACATATTTAATTTTAAAAGCAAAGTATTTATTACTCACTTCTTTAATACAAGTCAGTAGGTCAGCTGCCAGGTACAACAAGATTTGAAGGTGAACTCTGGTTTTGCATGGAGAAATGCACCCTTTTTATACAAAATTTAAAGAACAAGCAGTATAGGCAAAGAGGGGATTTTTATGGCTTTTTCCGGAAAAGTCTATACAGCCTGTATACAATTTTCATTTTTATTAATTACTTAACTGCTTATAAAATTGGGTTCGCAATTTCCTTTTCGATAATTGTACAGTTTTTAATTTATAAATTGATTAATTAAAATTATTAATTTATAAATATTAATTTATAAATTAATATTGAACGTGTTTTTATTGATATTAGTTAAATTAATAATAATTCGTGGTTACATTTAAATTTTCTTCGGATTTTATACTAGATATTTTTTTGTTATATTGATTTTTACTAATTTTTATATTAGTATTATTATTATTGTTGTTATTATTATTACTCTTTTATTTGTTTACTATTGTGTTCTCTTTAATTGTATAGAAAACGTTATTAATGTTTGGTTTTTTTTGTTAATATTTATTTATTTCGATTTTTATTTTCCTCCCATTTTTTTCTTATCCATTTTCTTTTTTTTTCTAAATTTATATGTAAATATAACAAAAATAATAGTAAGAAAAATATGAATGATTGTGGCATTTAATTTAGCCTTATAATATTACTTATATTTGCTTAAATAATAATTAGAAAAATTCCATGTTATTAATAATATTAACTACATTAGGTTTGTTTTATAATAAGATTTAATGTTATAGTAATTTATTATGACTATAGTTTTATGATTTTATTTTGTTTTTCTTCTTTTATTGATTATTTTCCTTTAATTTATTATGAAATAAAAACTAAAATAATATATGAGGAAATACGTTTTCCTTTGTTAATGCAATTGCACAGTCGCAGAATGTACATGCATGCATGTGTGAGCGTACAGCTGTCGCAGGTACTAGAACGCATTGAAAGATGCGTTGTGTGTGTATGTATATAGCGTTCGGCCACTTGCAGGTCAAAAAAAATGCAGGTACAGTCATAAACATGTCATGGTTATGACTTTTAGCCCTGACATTCCAGGCCTAGGTGTCGAATTTAGATGCTTTAAAATTTTCTTATTGGAAAGAGAGAGAAAGAAGAGAGGAAAAAAAATTTCTTTCTTACTTTGAATAGTTTTAATGAGATGATGTCGTAACAATATCTACAGTAACTTGGTCAATATGTCATATCTCATGAAGACTACTGAAGTTGTAGTGAATTCAATCTTAGAATTATTATGTATATTTTTTAACTCTCCATAAACGATGGCTGATTTTTAATTTCAAGAAAATTCTTCAATATTTAGTTAGTTATTATTTTAAATATTCTATGATTTTATTAAGTAGACTGCTTAGATCGATCATTTTTTTCAAAAATCTATATTTTAGATATTTTTCTATACTCGTTCATACTCGTTGAATCTGAACAACCTATTATATACCTATATTTATTAAAAGTAGAAATAGATTAATTACCTAATAAAGTACTTTAAAAAATAATTTAAAAGTAAAGTACTTTAAAAACATATAACATATTTTTTATCGTTACAAAAATCATTTTATAAATCACTTAAAGAACTCACCTATAAAAAACTATATAAAATTTTTTTAGAAATATATTTCAATAATTGCGATGTTTATTTCTTACTTATATTTTTATTATACTTTATTATTTTTATAGAAATATTTTATTTAGATAGATACACTGACATTTCAACTTGAACATAATAAATCATTTACTGGAACATGTTTAAGTCGTGTGAAAAATTTGATGAATGGAAAACGTTGCTTGCAATTATTTTGGACAGATTCTATAATACTGCATGAATGAAAATTACTGTAATTGTGTTTTTCCAAAGTGATATTATCAAAAACGATGTAAATAATAGTTTGGAGACTGCTTTTGATGAAACAATAATATTAATCTAGATGATATTATCATTTAATTTATTCAATAGTCTTCTTCATGTGCGTTTAGAAATGATAATATCATTAATATTTTAGTATATTTTCTAAAGATTTATATAATTTTTTAGTTAAGAGTTTCTTATTTAGTAAAGAAAAAATTCAGTAATATAACAAATTTTTAAGATACATTATTTATATAAATTTATAGTAACGTATGTGTAATAAAATTTCCTAGAACATTAAATAGAATATATTAGAACAATTTGCAACTTAATAAGGTTCTTATGAATTTTAATATTTCCGACAGGATTATATTAGATTTTTCAAACTATTTAGAAATAAATACCTGTATATTTTATAAGTACGTGTAATAATTTATTTTTATTTTATAATGGTTTATTATGTTACAGTCAGATTAAGTGCAAAAAGTTTTGACAAATATATGAAATATATTTTAATTACAAATTAATAAGGTGAATAATGAATATTTTAAATATTCGTTATGTTCCGAAACTTATTACAAAAGATTTTCATGAGTAAATTGTAAAAGTATATTATAAATTTATCATCTATAATACGTATAAAATAGGTAGATATAATTATAAAACAATTTATATAAACTACTTTAATAATTAAATAATAGAAAATTATTAATGATTTTAAGAAAATAGCAAAGCATAAATTTTGAAAATGCGATGACGTTATTAACTAATAAGTAGCAATAAAATTTGTGTAAAAATTAAATAATTATTTTATAAGAATAAGAATTGCAAAAATACCGTGAGCCTATTTAGTAAAATCTTTTATAAAATAAAAGGTCGTAAAATAATTCCATATGGAAGTTAGTTAAAAAAAGAAATAATCAGTTGAATGTTACTACTTAAAGTCTAAGGTAACTAGTTTGGTGTCATATTTTAACATCTATAATTTAGATAAATGAAGATGAATTATACTCTGTAACAGAACTTGCAAGGTATAATATGTGTATCTATATATAAGCATTTCTTGTAACGTGCATTATTTTAAGCTTTCATGGAAAGTGATCTACCAAAGTTGGTATAATATATTTTTGATACCAAAATAGTAAATCTACTAAAATATGTAAAAAGTATCTATTAATATATTTGTTTATCATCATTTTTTTGTTAGCCTTGAAAGTTTATTATTTGCAGAGCAAACAATGATTAATGTCAAAAACATGCAACGTGAATCTCAGACGCTCGCTTTCTATGAAAAATCTTTATATATAAGTACTTCTTATAAAAGATGTATTATTTAGGGTATAATAAAAATAGTTCGTGTAATAAAATTTCCTAGAATATTTTGCGAACAATTTACAACTTAATAATATTCTTAAATTTTCATATTTCCCACAGGATTATATTAGATTTTCCACACTGTTCAGAAATAAGTACCCTTATATTTATAACTACGTGTAATAATTTTTTATTTTTTTTATTTTATAAGGGTTTATTATATTGCAGTCAGATAAGGTGCAAAAAATTTGACAAATATATTAAATATATTTTATTTAAAAATTAATAAGGTAAATAATCATCCAATAATCATCGTATACTCGTTAAAATGTGATTTATAATAATTCATATTTTGTAATTTAATGTCTCATTTAATGTCATGTCCATCAAAATCAAAGTAATTGATCTTGAATCTAATATGTTTCTACAATATTGTATCCCTCGAAACAATTCTGATATCTTCTTTTTACGTATTTCATAATCGTTAATTTGTTTGTTGATTAATTTGTAAGTATTCAATAGCTGCAAATGTTGATCTAGATTTCTCTACATTCAAGATAAACAAGGTAATAAAGTCCATAAGTCATAAAAATAATATTAGCATACTTATATAAAATATAAAATAATATTTTATAAGGAGCTTGTACAAGAACTTTTATGTAAATTAGCGCGGAACCCTTATATATTTTTTAAATCTTATATTCTAGTCACTTTAATCAAAGAACAATAACGTGTTATAGTAACAATTCGATTCAACACTATGATAAGTGGAGAATGAATTTGTTCGTATTTGTATGCAAATTTTAATCATTAGCATGCAAATTTTTTGTTAATTAATGATATTTTTATTTTAACTTGAAAAACTTTTAAAACTTTATTTTGCTATTATTTTGGATTAAAATTTTATTGTACAAATCGAAATTGTTTTCTTAGATTTTTATTTACCTACTTGAAAATTTATCAATATACTTACATTATTATATATTTATCGATGAAAACATATTCTTTGAAAAATTATTATGAACATCGTAATAAAACAAGCACAAATTAAGCATAGAAGCTAGTTTCCTTTTAATGCTTGATATAATTCGTTATCTTTGAGGAATAATTGGTGATTTGAGCAAATCACTTAAAGCTAATAGGTACTATCCCTCATTTACATCTAAACGACTATAATAAATGAGTTTTATCGAATCACTAAACTTTCAAAGAGAGACAATTAAAATTAGTATCCATACGAGCCATTAAGAAACCAATAACGAAATATCAATGATATCTTCAAATAACATTTTTCATAGCTAGATGGTCAAAGTTAATAAAAATACTCCATTTTTCTTCAAATGGCTTCAATATTCCATCCTCTATATACTTGGATATAGTTTGGTCATATTGAAGAACACATCCTTCGTAAAGAAAATAAGAGATCGTCACGTAGATGCCATAATACAAGCGGGTTTCGAAATCACAAGATTCAAGAGGGTGGTGGGAAGGAATAGAGGGAGAGAGGAAGGAGGCATTAATAAAGTCAGACTGCATACACATACATCGATTGGTATAATTGAATTTCAGCGTTAAATATCTCTGGGGGAACCACCAGAAGTTTTCAAAGCATTACGAGCTCTACGCATGCGATGCGGCACTGCAACGATGCGCATATACGTGCGCGCGCGTACGCACATGCACGCATATGAAGGTAGTCGTACAGTCAACGAACGTAGGGTAAAAACGAGCTTTGTCTCTCGCTCTCATTCGGAGAATAAAATTGACGATTATTACGTGAAACGAGGTGGTCCCGAGTAAAACCCGAATGCGCGCCTTCGAACAGCAATATAAAGACAAAGAGATTGACTGTGCCCAAGAAAAAGGAGCGAGGCGAGATATCGAAGGCAAGGTGGAGTGAGAAGGAGACAAGAAAGATATACAGAAGGAAACAGAAGATAGAAAAAGACAAGCGTCATATACATGAGAGAGGAAAGGAGAGAGCAAGGAAGACGGCGCGTACGCACCGATCGCACCACCATGATTCGCGGATATATCTGCGATTTTATGGCGTGCGCGGGCGTTCCGCTTGCAAGTCATTGGTGTATAGTTTTAAAATGGAATTCTTATTTTATTGCGTATGATGATAGGGACGGAGATATTTATCACGGGGCCAATCATGCTTTGCCTCACGTGAGCGCAGTCTCCTTTCATCTCCCGTTTTGGCGCGCGCTTGCGTCCCAGAACGCATATATCGGTTCCGCGCGCACAATGTTATATTATAAGAGGATATTTAATCAGTGTTCCATTGGGCCACTCCTTCAAATTAACGATTGGCAATGTACGAGGAAGATCTTATGACGTTGGGCCCCAGCTTGGAGGAGTGCTATTTTTATTCCAAATGAATTTCCGTTAACTATAGTTGCAACTCGCCCCTTTCCTCCCTAAGTAACTCTAACGATACTCATTTTTCTACTTTTTTCTGTTTTGCTCGGATCTCATTCCACGAGAATTAGATTAACTTTTTAATGTCACATGTGTCCCACACGATGGAAATTCTCAATTTTCTCTGTTATGAAAATACTATAAACTTTTCTAACAAATATTAACGCGAGAGCTGCGAAGAGTTTAACCTTATCACGAACTTAAATGTCTGTGTTTCTTTTTTTATTCTTTATCAAAGACCTGATACAAATGTTGAATTTCAATTTCAAATCATTTGTTTATTATCTATGCGTAAAGAATACTTATGCTATTTATGAAAATTTTCAATTAATTAACAACTTATATTTATAAAATTATTGTTTATTTCGCAACTTAGTTTCGTCGATTTCTTCATTAACACATACAACCGAAGTTTTGAAAGATTATTATACTATTCACTATCTAAAACCATTCAGAGAAATTTATTTCTGATAAGTTACTAGAAACAATTTAATTTTTCACTTTATGTCTTTTTATGCATTTAAATTATTTTTTGGTAAATAATATATTGTGAACTATTATTTCTTAAATTTTAGAATAATAATGCTAATTATTAAATATTTTATGTTTTTTAGGATATACGTATGTTTTATTATAAGCACGAATATATATATATATATATTATTTTAGCATGTGTAAACCCAAGTTTCCTCAAACTGCAATATGCAAAACCTATTACAAAAAAACCATTAAATTCTTTCCATCCATTAAGAAACTCTGTCTAATAGCGTATATATTTTTATAAAACCTACATCTTTATGCACTAATCTTAAGCACTAATAAATGCAATATTAGTTTTAATACTATTAATTTATTTGTTTAGTCCTTTAAACAAACATTGAACAGTAACATAAAGAAATTTGAAAAAGAAACTTATATACCGATTGAAAACATATCCTAATGATTAATATTTTATATACAACTAGTTTGGTCTTAATGTTCTTTGGTCTAAATCTCATATCATTAACAGTAATTGTTATTTTGACTAACAGTAAAAATTAACATGCATTATTCATCCACCCAACTTTGATAATGGGAGCACAACATATAAAACTGTAAAATGGCTCAAGAGTCTATATTATTGAAACCCTCATAATTGCCTAATGTAATTAGAGTAATGAATATATAAGCATAATTTTTTCACTTTATTAAGAGTAATTATACAAATTTAACTATTTAACTAAATAGTTCGATTACAGATGTAGAGTAGAGTATAAATAATATAAAATTTAAATTTTTACAAACCTAAAAATTAAAAAGAAGTTAAAATCTAACGCTTAACATGAAAGAAATACAACTTTCTAACTCACACATTTAAAATTATTTTTTGTACATTTAGTAATTTATTAAATATCATAAGTACATTTATTAAAAATCAATGAAAAGTAAAAGAAATTAAAAAAATGTTGCTGATCCTTGAATCATTATTATGGAAGTACACGAACGGATTAATATTACATGTATTTATTTATGCTGAATTATTTACTCTAACTTAAAGATAAAATTAGTATTGGAAAAACATGTTTTAAAATCATTGAATTTTATAATAAACAGATAGTCAAAAAATTGCTGAAAAATATTACTCCAAATACTAAATACTATTCTAAATACTATTACTAAATACTACTCCAGTGTAGAAAATAGAAAGAATTTTTAAATTCTATAAAGAAAAAACACTTTTAATAATATCAAGAAAAATATGAAATTCCTTATTCTTATGAATATTATAATTAAAAGAATGTTTATTAATTTTCCAATAACCAATAATATATGCAAAGCTATATGTAATTTATCTCACAATAGTAATTCTTAAAAGTAAAATATTTTTATGATGAATATAGAAGTTTTACACATGAAAAGCGAAAAGTTTATTTAAAAGTTCCTAATAATATAAAAATAAAATTATTATTACGGTAATCATGAAAATTTATATAAAGCTTAGCTGTAATATTATAAAATTGGAAATACTACGTTTTAATCGGAGCATTACGATTATCAATCGAAGATCGTTTTTTAAATCAAACGTGAGAGTAATTGAATTTATAAAATACATTTATAACAATAATATAGATTATATATAGCTTATCATAAATTTGAGTTGACAGCCTATTCTTATGGAATTTTTAGTTTGAGTGGCCAATTAAATTAATACATTGGCTAATTGGAAGTTCATCTCAGTTATACCGTTGATGCTAAAAGTCCCTTCTCAGCAAACATTAAAGAACACTATTAACTCAGAAGATTTGTAGTAAAACTTTTTATTTAGATCTCTATTTTATGAAATAAAAAATATTTCTGCCTTATCAATGAGACCCAGTTGATTTCAGATGAAATACATATGTTCACATTTACCAATATTTATATAAATAATAAATCTATCCCTATTTATCATTAGGTTTTTTCGAATACTGAAACTCGTGAAATATTGAAATTTAGAAGTGTTAATTATTTTCTTAATTAATTATTTTCTTAAATGATCTTCGGGTAAATTAATTTTGTTATATTAGATTTTATATTAGCTTTGCATTAATAATAGAGTAAATGATTTTATAATATTTCTTTATAAAAATAAAATTGAAATTTTAATTAAAACTTAAGGGAAAATCTTTAGAGTTGATAAATGTTAGTTTAGTTAATTAAAATCTCAATTGTAGGAAAAATTAAAAACCAATAAAATTAGTTTTAAGAAAGCAATTGAGAAACTTTATTCTCAATCTAAATTAAGTATAGAATAAAATATAAAATTTTATACAATTAATTTAAGAAATACGCGTAGTTCTGAAGTAATTGTTTTGTAACTTTTCTTACATATTTCTTTGAACTTTAAAAATATAGATGTATAATCAAGAAAATGTCGTAGTTTAACAAAATTTTTAATTCTTTCTATTGATTTAATTTACTACGTTTATAGAGAATGCATTTTGAGAATAAAAGAATTGTACTCTATATAGATAGTGTATTACAATATGTAATGTGTAAAATATAAAAGTAATCAAAAAGAATAAATTCTTATCCTAATACATTATTTTTCATTATTAGCCATCCAAGGTATTTAGCTGTGATAATATAAATTTATTTGTATTAAATATTGGCGGAAAATAAAATATGACAGTGTTAAATGCAGAAGTATCTCGTAGTTACATATTCTGTAAGTATCTTGCAATTTTTATCTGATAATTGATCAGAACTTCATAAAGCGATCATAAAGTCTTTGTCAGAAAAACTTTACCTTATTTTTTAGTAAAATTCATAAATTAGAATTAACTTTTTCGAATCCCAAGGTATCAAAATTTATGATTTTTGTCAGGGTAATATTTCAAATAAATACAACGTTAAACGAATATCGAGGTTCAAAGTGAATAATTGTTATTGATTATAAGAAAATATATAAAAGAATAAATGAAATTATATTGATTATAATGTTATTATACAGTCTATTATTGTAATTTATATTACAAGCATTACCAATATACCTTATGTTAATATTTTCTATTCAATTTATATATTTTATATTTCAATATTATTTTCAATTTAGGTTCAGGCTTATTTTAAAGAACGAATATGACATTTAAATGTAAAGTGTTTATTACATGTAAAGACAAATAATTGATAAACGAAGTATTTTATTTATAATTTTGCAAATGGACAAATCTACATTGTGTGAACGTTTATATTCGCGTAATATAAATAAGCTGTAAATTAACAAGGAAGTTGTAAGGTGGAGAAAAGATAACGAAAGAGGGTATTAAATGTAAATAGTTTATCTTGGAGTATAATAGTTGATAAGATACTGGAGTATGTTACCAGGGTACTGATCAAATAACGATCGATCGAGGAAGCAGGGTAAAAGAGGCGGATAATGCTTAGCGAGCTGGGATCTCCTCTTTATACGGAGGCTGGTGCTTTCCTCTAAAATCTCCTTGGCGTCTGACCGGCGCCTGAATGAAGAGCTGACGAACAAGAGTTGTGCACATCCTAAAAGTGCATGTACCCCCGTGGCCACGGGCTTCTGTCTTTCAGATTGATGCCCAGTCCTTCCGACCAATTTTATTGCTATTATTACTATTCCCGTTACATAATGAACAGGATTAATCACGAAGACAGGCTAGTTTTAGCTGCCTTCAAAATACTTCAAGTTCCAATGTTTATTTCATAATTACTTTGTTATATAAACTTTCTTTAGAAAATAATAAAAAATATTAGGATTTAGTCGACGACTGGGAAAGAACGTGCTACTCTATACGATGCTCCTTTTCTTCGATTCTTGTTGAATCGTCTGCCTGCAAATTAATCGAAATAAAGATTTATAGTTTCAATTTTAAAAAGAACTTACAAGGTAAAGACGATGATTAAGATATTATTATTTATTAAAAAAGTATTATTAACCATCTCCATATTAGGATTTCTTATTTTTAACTCTTTTGTAAATATGCGTATATACATATATATATATACATATAACGTACAAAGCCTATTTTTTAAATGGTAAATAAAAGTTTTTAACTATACTAAATTATGTTGAAAGTATAGGAAGCATTTTAAAGAGTCAGTAAAAAAGTTATATAAAATTATAGGTGCACGAGTAGTTATATAATCACATACACATAATATTAAGAACTAAAAATTTCTTCTCAAAAAGTAAAATATTTTTCTTCAATAGTTTTTTTAATGTTCATATAAAGGATCATCAAGAATTCATGATTACTCTTATTTTTATACTTTTTGTGTTATTGATCTGTTAAAGTTAACATCAGTTAAGATCAACTGATAAATATTAATTATATTATATGGCATATATCAATTATACGGGATCAAAACAAAAAAGAAGATTATTTTATAATTGATATTATGAAAATATTAATTACCGTTATATCGCACTTTATAATCACCATTAAATTTGAATAACATGATCCACCAGATTTATTTAGCCATGCGACGCGACTAGTAAATTTAAATAGCTGCGAAACTTTCATTTTCGATCATGCTCTAAAAAATTCTATGTTAATCTTCGACAAATATTAACACTGCTATCACTAGCTTTATTGTCTTGATTTTTGAAAATATTTTAAAAATAATTACATTTTTTCTTATTATTGAAATAAGGTTTGAATAATGAAAAATTTAATGTTACCGGTTGTGATTTTTTTTAAGAATGTCCAGTCACAATTTCCGTATATAAAAACCAACAATAATCTACTTAGTATATAGATACACACACGCACACATACACCTGTAACATACGAATGGAAAAGTGCCACTGAGAGCCAATGAAAGAATTTCATTAAAAATTAAAAAATGTTGCTTACTATTTCTACATTTTTTGAGCTCTATTTATCACTAAGTATATCTATTTTCTTATAATATAAATTTGCTTCAAATTAAAAACATTTTTATAAAAAAATTACCGTAGTATATAAATCTTTAATAGTACGTATTTTGTTTCTAGAAATATCACTTAATTTTCTTTACTGTAATCTAAGTATTTTATCTCTAATATTATCAATTATTCAATAAAAAGTTTTATTTTTAAATTATTAAGAATATCTCAATTCATAAAAATTAATATCCTGATCCCATGAGTAATAATTTTTTAACCAAAGATCAACCAGTTTCAAATTTAGATTTTCATAATAAGTTACTTTAATATATATTCAATTATCTCTCCATATCTTTAAATTGAAGTTGCAATGTTATTATTTACTTATATCCTCTATTTATTTGAGATTTTCATATTCTATAAAAATATTTAAAAATCAGAAGCTTTACATTAAGTAAACTCGAAAACATTATGTGTGTATATATTGTTATATATATTGTTATAAACTTGATTAAATTTAAATAAGTTTGTAACACTTTTATTCTTCAATATGTTCAAACGTTAACTGCAAAGAAAAATATCCTTGTATCTCAACGATTAAGAATTGAACAATAAACGACTGTTAACTTACGAATATTTACACGAGTATATAATAATAATATAATAATAATGAGTATATAATAATTATAAGAATGTTATAATTTCAGTTTTCACAATATTATTTTTCACATTGATACTAAATTTAACTAAATCGTATATATTAAATATACGTATACATTAGTAGACCTTTACTTGTAGGCGTATTCTCAATAAATTTAACATTATAAGAAATAATGCCGCAAATTTTGTAATTATTGACCTTGTACATGAAAAGTTAAGAATTGCATAGTATTCTGATTAGAACAGTATATTTCCTATATAAAAAGATCCTAATGGGACACAATTTCATACATTCTAAGCAATTTTTCCTTTTCAGGATAAAAGCTAGTTTTTCGTTCAAAAAGATATTTTCAGTATATACAACTTTATTATTGATAATTTATATTTTATTACAAATATCAATATTAATTATATACATTCATATTATTATGTGATAAAAACAAGTAACAGAAGATTTCTCAATTATTAATAACCGTTATTTTTAATTCATCTATTAAATAATAATAATAATAATTAAGTAAATTAATAAATTAATAATTTTTCGTGGTTCAAAATTACCCTTCAGTTAAACTTTAGGCTAGATTAAGTTAGAAGCAATTCCATAATCAAGTGCAACTCAAAGATTGCACATAGAAAAATTTAAATCTAGCACTTATTCGTTTCGTTATTAATCTTTGCATTCTATAATAAACAGTAAACGTAGCAAGATCTACATGATATTATTGTTTTCTCGAATCTCCTACAGCGATTTGAGAAGTTTTTTTCAATATAATCCTCATTCTATGTAACAAAAATATATGAAATCCTATCTATTATAAAACTATTTTATTATTTTTAGGTCTAACATAGTAATCATTATAGCATTATATTCCATTTGTACATTCTCCAATCCTGATGCTGCACTGCGTCTATAATTGATAATGATATTTTGAAAGGTATTTTTCGAATCTGATTGCTTGACAACCTTGATAATGCTAGAAATGTCACTTCTCTTTTCAGGCTTATGATTAGGCGCATGGTTTTATTTTTCTTCATCCAAATCTCGCGAAAAATCATAATATTTATTTGCATTTATTCTTTAAGAATAATTTGCACATAAACGATAGGCTCTACGAATTACGATAAATGAAGTTAACCTGCAATAGCTGATTGTATTAATAATAATCTGATATACGAAGCAGTATCCAGAATCAAGTTTTCCCATGTGGTATCAAAGTTTGCAATATTTATTTCATTTAGTAAGTTCCCTACAATGCTTTGTAAAATAGAAACAAAATTCAGAATCAACATTATTTATCTTACATATTTATGCTATGTTGTAAACAATACACTCAGGAGTAGGTCATCTGCATACCAAGATAAAATTATGGCCAACAAATGTCGCAATGCTTTAAAAATACTTGCAGTCTTATCTGTCAATTTTATAGTCTTGTCTACAGCAATTGTTATTTCAAGATATATGCTTTTCAAATTGTCATGCTAATTAATGAATGGGAAGGAATATTTAAGATTTATCTCTTCTCGTTGATTAGAGATTGTCGTTAATAAAGTTTTGACTTGTTAAAAATTTATGCAAATACTTATATTATAATCGTAATAGATTTATGATATTGTTAATATATAAATTCATTCTGATTTATAATTTAATAAATTTAAGTTAGGTTGAAAAATAATTTTTTCTTTTCAATATATTTATGTTAAACCTTTCATTGTTGACATCTCTCTTATCAATTTCGCATATAAATTATTGAAAATGTGTGTATGCCTTGGTGAAAAATATTTTTTTTTTATAGAAATATTTTTATTAAATTTAAGCTGAAAGGAGGTGCTAGATAAAACGATTGGTAATAAAAAATGTTCTATGTTAATTCGCTAAAATTGAAATGCTGATAAATTACTATCTTAAGTCATCAGTAAAATTATTAATACGAACTTGCGGTAAATATAATTATTAAGTGACAAGGAAAAATTCGAGATTCATTTATATTCTGGTATTAATTAATATTGAACTTTATATGGATTATATATTATTTCAAAGAGTGAAATTTTCACTCTGACCATACTACTCACATGCCGACTTCAATTCTTTCAAATTTCAATAGCAGCAAAGGAACTTGGTTGAAATTGATGAGCTGACCTCCAAACTCCTCCTGCTATTGGTAACCCAACCATATACATTTTCACATAAAAAAGAACTGACTTTAATAATTATCAAAGAGTGCAAGGAATTTTTATTTTTATGGATTAAAGATGATATTGAAAAGCGTCTATCATTCCACTTCTCAGTTAGAATGCATAATAAAATTATACAAATAGTAACATACATGCTTTTGATCTCCTAAAAATATTTTATCCACTATGAATTATAATTAAAAACTAATAAAATTATGTTTCTTCAAGTATTCTAAAACATCATTTCAAATTTACGAAACTAAAAATTTGAAAGAAAATTAACACTATTGTGATATGTTTACTATTAGCACTGAAAAAACATTTTAGATATTTCTATACATAGAAAAGTATATGGGAGAAACATCATGAAAAAAGAAACGAAATACCATCTCAAGATTACTTAAAAATAATTTTATCCTTTTGATAGCTATATGAATGTTAAGTAAGGTGTTTTAGAATTACTTATGAAAAATAAGATTTTCAATTAATAGACATGCAAATGTAATTGCAAGAATATATCAAATTAAATTATGAAATATAAAGATATATCAATGTAGCAACTGTAAAACATATTTTAGTCCCGTCATTGATTAAAAATTGTATTTAATTTGTTCCTTCTATTTAGACTTTGTATTAATTATAAAGGGCTGCACATGAGTAATTAAGAGGTAAGATACAATATGTAAGGTTTGCATCAACCACAGTTCATCCGGAGAAGGTATTTTTATGTCCAATTTCACTCTGACTGATGGAAGTCTTGTATCTTATAATTTGAATGCTTATATCCAGTTTATTATTCAAACCTTATTGTAATTATTTCTTAATTATGCAGTAATATTTGAAATAATATATAGTTACATTCAAGTAATTTGATAAAAGAATCATTTAATACGAACAAAAAGAAGTTGTTTTTGCAAATTGAAACAATTCCTATTTAGTAATAACACAAGGTCTTATATATTTTACAGCGTTCTTTATAATTACTCTTCTTGAAGTTTACTTGAATTATTATTCTTGTTTATATTAAAAAAACTTATGTTTCTTAATATACGAATATTAATATAAGATAACTTTTCTTTGAATATAAATAGCAGTTTCAAGAGATCACATTTACATGAAAACTATGACTTTTGATAAGATAAATACAAAATTAAAAAGGAATTAAAATTAAAAAATATATTTACAACTACTATTACATGTTTATTTGAATAATTTAGCTGCGAATAATTTCATATTAATACAAAATAAATGCGTTTACGCATCCATTAGAGATCGTTTAATGTCAGGTATTATTATCTGGTTATATGTAAATTAAATGTAACAGGTGCAAAGAACAGAGAGTGGTTCTAGTTATACTAAAATAAGAAAAAAATAAGATTGATTTGATATATTCTTTCAACGTCTTTTACGTTTTATTATTCCATTTTTTTCTAGAGTATTTGTCTATTGTTTGAAGGGTCCCCATAAGATTTCAGTCGTTTTTACCAGCGATGAGGTACAATCTGAAATATTGCAAGGGATTTTAACATTTCTCAAAGGAATAAAGAGATTTTTCGTTCCTCGAATCCATCGTTCATACTACATGTCTTAATTAAGATTTTATACTTGTAGAAGTAAATAATGCTTTTGTTTACATAAAATTTCTTGACCATGCAATTCGCTTAAAACTATAAAACTGTGTGTCTTTGTATAAGTTTGACCTCCATTTATATAATTATTAATATAAAAATAAATAATAAGTAAGTGTTTTTAACCTTTAAAATATACAGAAAAATATACCATAATATTATACACGGCCTTATCAGGATCTGCAATCTACGTGGTTCTAGCAATTTTAACAAATTACTGGTTTCTTGTATTCATCTGGATGGGTCTTACGATCTCAATCATCCGTTTACACTACGAGCATCCTATTATATGATCGACTCTTCCTCGGACTGGTCGCGACGCTGTTTCAGAGAATTATTTTCCCTCACCCAGATGCAACTAGTCAGACTCGCTTGAATTAACATCGATTGCGCTCGTAAGGATACTTCGAGATTCATCAGATTTTTAACTGGAAGTTCACCTTCTCCAGGGTCAGAGAACTTGTGCGGTCAAGTTTCAGAGCGAAAGAATATTTGTGGCTATCGCGAATAAATTGAGAGTAAGAAGTTATGATAAGAATAGGATATTTATTACTCTTAGCTGTACATCTATTCAGTATTCGAATCTAGCATCTCTTATCACATACGGGTTAAAATTTAAAAATCCATCTTACGTTTCTCGAAAATTAATTTAATAATTACAAGCACTAATTAGAGTAGTTTTATTTTTAAAACACTCAGCGAATAAACGCATATGTCGTGTTATTATATTTTAAAGAAATTTATATATCAAGACTAAGCGAGTGATAAACTGTATCCCGTACAAGTTTTCAGTGCATAGAACACGTCATAATTTAAATAATAAATGTTTCAAAAGATTATACAAAAGCTAAAAGGATTTGAAAAAGTATGCTAATCGAAATCGCTTTTTATTCGAAAAGATGAAGTTTTGAAATATTTGACCTACAGAAAAAGCTCATATTTCAAGGCATTGTTATCGTGTCCCATCTCACTATTCGTACTTAAGACAAGAAGAACAGGCCAATATTCGCCGAAGTTCGTCTACAATAACATTTATCTCCGTGACTCCCTACATGCGCCTTTTTCTCTGGCTTTTTTTAAAACATGTATTATACGTATATAGGCCGTGAGTAGATGGAGAAAAAGGGATATGGCAGGAAGAGAAAGGAAAGAAAGAGAAAAAGACGAGTGAAGGGTTCTCCTCTCTTTCTTTCCTTCTGGACCCCGAAACCCGACGGAGGAAAGCAAATGCGCGTGTCACGTGGTAGGGACGAATGAGCTAGAGAGAGAGTGCGTGAGTGAGAGAGGAAGGAAAAGACGGAGTGTACTGGAAGAAAAGAGAAGGATAGAACGCGCTTGAGTTCCGCGAATCCGCGTAATCGATTCCATCATGTCGCGGGACCACCCGTAAGGACCTAATAAATAAGTAATACGTTGGTTGAAAGGAACGTCCCTTTGAAAGAAAACGAGGGAGCAAAAGAGATAGACACATATTTCGCTTGTGAATGCATCGAGACCGCAGAGGTGGACGAAAAGAGAGAGAGAGAGAGAGCGAGTAAGAGAGAATGAGCAAAGGGGCAAAGAAAAGGAATAGAGGGCACGTCTTTAAAAAGGTTACTGGGAGACTACGAGAGAGCGAGAGACTGAGTGACGGAGGGAGGGCGGTTGTTCTCTCCGCGTTCAGCCATAAGTTGCAACGTGGGAATAATGAAATCGTCGTTGGAACTGTCGCCATCGCCCTGCGGGATGTCGGGGGCAGACGATTCTTCAAGAGGTTCGTGAAGGCATAGCGCGCGAATCAAATTCTGTCTCGGTAGCCACCGACAGGGCGAGATGTCGCAAAGGGCCGCTCTTTCGAAGGAGCGACTTTTCTACAAGGACAAGTGCCAATTATGAAAATAGAGTTGCAACATCGAGGACCATTTTTCACGTTTTAGCAGTGCATGATTTTGTTCCTCTTGCTGGGTAACGCTAGGATTAGTATATCTCTATCACGATATTTGCTTGCTTAAAGAAAAAAAAACCGTTTCATCTCGAGTCATCTGCTGAGTATACGTAGCATAGTATCGATGCATTTTCAGAAACTTGTGAAAGCTATATAATATTTAAGTAATGCAATTGAGTATAGAATCGGAATATACTATCTTTAGAAAATGCCAATGATTGCCTACATATCAACGAATCTTTAAAACATATGCAACTCTTCGAATTTAGAACATGGTTGAATGGATTTTTAGTCTTCTAGGAAATCTTATTTTTTGCATTTACTTGTCAATGTCAAAGTTTTTATTTTTAAAAATATTGTTACATATTTGTTATAATACGAGCAATAAATCAAACTAAAAGACAGATAAATTAATTAAGTAGAGAAATTAAATATTATTATTTGTAATATCTAAGAATATTCATGTACACGTACATAAAATATATCAACCTCGATTATGCAGATACGGCATTAGTAAAGTATTATTAAAATACCAATGCCTATTACTCGAATATTTCCATATTAAATTGAAAAGAATTTTATTAATAAAATACAAGGTATAAAATAAGAAAAGATGAGCATTTATTTTATCTGAGTGAATTTTCACAAGTACTTATCGCTCTCCAGTAAAACTTTTTCGTACATAAATAATGTTAATCACACGATTAGAGATTAAAGCTGCGCAGTCACGAAATGATTAATTCAGCTCTAAATCATTGCTCAACGTCCTATTAATTATGGTGGAGTAAAGGGAGACGTGTGAACTGCAACGAAAGTCTGCGCGAAATAGACGTAGTGAAAGAAAAGTCTCCAGACCCAAAAGAAAGTCGAGAAACTCTCGCGACGTCCGGAGTATTCGCACTGTCAATTTCACACTGTCGGGCGTTTCGTGTTTGTTAGGTCGTTCGTTTGCTTTTGTTTGCATACAGACGCAGGAAAAACGATCTCTTTCCAGCGTATACACACGTGCACATATATATGGAACGCTTCAATCAAGCATACGTTATCTTTTATTATTGTTTTTAAGTATTATGACCTCTACAGAGGAACTATATTACAAAAATATTACACTTTTAGTTCTAAAAGACGAATTAATCTAATCATTAATAAAAATATTATATATTTTAGATTCGTGCAGACACAGTTAGAGAAACAGAATCTTTCGTCACTGTATTATATGATAATGTCCTTACGTCTTTGATAAAATAATTTTCATATAAAAAGTAGTCTACTATACATTCCTCGATATTATAAGCAGTCGATTCTCACTACTAAGTGGTCTTCTGTAACACGCACTTATGACAAAAAGCTGCCAAAAATTGCCAAAATCCCAAGGTCGCTTTCAACGAGAAATCTTACGTAGACGCGTGCACACTGTTCAAGAGATCTCGGGTTGCCATACTGGTGAATAGCAAGTATAGAAAGGTGTCGGACACCTAAATATCCAAAGAAGATTCGACTCGTTCAAGCGAGCAAGATTTGGACCGAGTAGCTGCTAAATATGAAACCTGTGTCAAACGCGAACTAAATTACACTTGCAAGGTGTCGGTCGGTTCGATGAAGCTGTCTGGTGAGAATGAAAGAGGAGAACTACAGAATGTGTGTGTGCGTGTGTGTGCGTGTGTGTGTGTGTGTGTGTGTGTGTGCGTAAGAAAGGTCTATATGAAAATCTAGCGGTGCAGTGTTACGTGCAGATCTTCGAAAGCAAAAAATATCGCTGTACGACAGTAAGAGTCGCTTTAGTTACCACACGTGATAAGCGTTACATTTTATTAGCGGAAATGCGACCATATACATGAAATCAATGTCTAAAAATTTCCGTTGTTTTCAAGCAATATCAGTCGCTGTATTTTAATATATAATTCAAATAAGTTCATGCTATTCGAATTCATATATCGTAGTTACGAGTATTAGATCTTAGTAAAAACAAATTTATTGCATTTTATTATAAAAATTACATTTCTTTTCTATATCGATCATTAAAATAGTAGTCTTACGTTGCATTAATTATTTTTAGTTCTACTACTTAAAAATAAGTGTATAAATAACTTAGTAAATAATTGATATCCAGCTTATTCTTTATCGAAATTAATATTAGAAATGTATTATAATAATTTCTAGGTCTGTGGAATAAATAATTTTAAAATCTCTAATTAGTAAGTGCTACGTTAATTAGTTGTTAATAAATAATAATAATTGATTATAACAGAGAAGTATCCATTGATTAATTAGCAGATACTTTAATATTTGTATGTTGTTAAACATACTTAAAATTTTGTGTAAATGAATAATTTATCAGAAAAAATTCTTTTTACAAATTTTATGCATATAAAATATAGAAAATTTAATAGAACAATTAATTTTAAATTAACATAAAATTTCTACATCATTTTCATTTAGAAATTAAAAACTTTATACATTTACAATTTCTAATATTTCAACAATCTATTATTTATAAAAAATATTCACATATATATATATATGTGATATATATATATATAGGTATGTATGTATATTATAACAAATAAAATCATCGAATACTTAAATACAAATGGAATAAGATACAGTACTACAGTAGAAAATGACTATGATTACATTTAAGAAAAGTCTAGACCAAATTATATATAATAAACACTTATGAAACTTCTTTTAGTAAATCGTTTTCTTTATTTAATAGAAAATAATTTGATATCTAATAAGAATATTATCTTATTTACTTATAAGTATTTGTAGAAATTTTTGCCCAAATCTAAAAAAATGCATTTGTATCTTACAACATTCAAAAGATATGAAATGTATTTTTCTTAATTATTAAATTAAAAAAATTTATTAGTTGTATGTTAAGTATAAAACAGATACTCTTTGAAAATAAGAATATTCCAAGTACTGTATTTTTTTCACGAATATCAACCATAAAAAATTATAAAATCATGAATATTTTTCCTTGGTTAAAACTCCTTGATTATTTCCATGAATATTTCAATGAATATTTTCTGAAAATCACCAGACTCATTTATAGATTTCTAAACCACTTTATATTTTAATTATGTTTTGGTATTATATTGAAAAAAAATGATATCAAGATGTATGGATTCTTAATATTAAGTATTCAGTATTTATATTTTTCGTATCAAAGCTAAGTAAAGATTAATATTGCTTTATAGTTACTAACAGTTCTATAAATAAGTTTATCTCTTTTTTACTTTTAACAATAACAATTTAATTTTTGTTATATTTAAAAATTAAATTAATGTCCAGTAACTATGGATTCTGTTCGAACATTTATAAGTAATTTCAATAGTACACATTCGTTCTCTCTTTCTCTCTCTCTCTCTCTCTCTCTCTCTCTATATATATATATATATATATATATATATATCTCGCTTTTCTATTGTCATCTTGTTTGTTTATCCTTGCCTATAGTGTACAATTATGCCATATTAAAGAAAATAAGTTCTTTTTTTTTTACAAATTTTTCTTCCTTACATCAGTTACCATAATCCATAAAACATACAATTGCACAAAAGCACCTGCAAGAATATTCAAACAGAAAATAAAGATTAAAGAATGTTAAAATTCATAAAAAGACGGAAACAGTAAGAAGGAAATTGCCTAAAAGTAGGAATGTTTTCGCATGTTATAAGCACGATTACAAATGTATGTGCGTGCATGCTCTCACGCGTGCTTAAAAAACTTAAGCCAGGAATCATAGTCATAAATTTCCCGATTCAACTGCAATTTTCTCGTAAGCAGTCCTACGAGACGTATCAGAACAAACGAGTTTATCTGTTGACCTCCCATAGAGAATTCGTGTCCTGTTTCTAAATAAGTGGTATGTCTGTTTATCAGGTGCAATTCAGGAACGTGCTCCGCGCTGACGAGAAATAACCCTAATGCAACATTCGCTTATAGTAGCTTGTTAAAGCTTAAGCTTCTATAGATTTAATTTATTATCATATCAATTACTATGAATAACCTACAATAAATTTAAGACAAACATTTTTTTCTTTAACTTATAAAAGTAATTATATATTGATTGATAAATATTACCAAATTAATAACAAAATGATTTATTTCCACAACATTTTTTACATTATACAACCAGATATCCTTTGTTTAAAAATTGAACGTGTATTCTTACATCTAATATTACAAGTACAATACTACAAAATTAGTCTACAAAAGGAAACTATCTATTATGTAGTTATGCCTTGTTCACCAAGTGCATTTCTAACAACATTGCATTTTCCATTAAAGTACACTGTCACATATAATTTAATGGCTTAATTTTGAAGAGTGACCAGTGGTAAGAAGATGTAAATGAATTGTATAATGACTAAATAGTGAATTAGCAATATTTGTTGAATTAGCAATATAATTGTACTAGAAATAAAATTACTGATGTAAAATACATCTTAAAACTTTTAATATATTTAAACAATCAAAAAATATATTAATGAACATAAAGAAATGTACTGCAAAAATTTATTTACATAATTAAAATAATGTCTTTAAAAAAATAAAAATAATTCTTATATGTTTTGCGTCATTACGTAACAATTAGAAATTGCATTATTTATTAAAAAGAAAAGTTTCAACTATTACCAAAATACTATTGCTTCTACCAAAATATCAAGTTATAATAAACAAAGGTACGTAATAAAATATTTTGATTAGACTAATTTCTTGTAAAATTAGAATAATTTCTTCTAAAGTGTATATTCTTATTTAAATAATTTTTATTTAATAATAACAAAATTGAAATACTTTCATCAAAAGTATATATAAATAAAGTCGACGCAATATGTTTTAAGTATTAAAAAATAATTCCTTACTCTATACGTAATATTAAACAGTTAATTAATATATATTTGTATACTGGACGAATTTTATAATAAAACTTTGTAAAAAATATTTTTTTAATAAATTCAATTTAAATATTTTAGAGCAGTTTCAATATAATATTTCTTTAATAATTCGATCATATTTTAGTTTAACAATGTTATTAACGTATATATTCTTAAATTGTCAGATAAAAAATATTTACAATGATAGAAGATAAATTTTTTAATTTTGCAATAATAAAGTTATATTTATAAAAAACATGAAACTGACACTGTCATAAAAAAATTTATAAATAAAAAAGTAAAGTTATTTGTATTTTAGTTTTGATTTAAAGTTGAACTTATGAATTTTACGATTAATCTTTTATAATAATATTTAATAGATTTAAAATATTTCTAGCGCATATTTAATTGATATTAATTCGAATTTTTTTTTGTGAAATCAAAGATTAAAATACAGTATTCATCTAATGTAAACAAACATAGTGAATTGAACAAATTACAATTATGAATTTTATAATTAATATTTGAATTAATATTTCATGTAGGGACACGCAAGAGTTATATGAATATTCTCCAAATTCTATATGCTGAAAATACGTTTGCTAGAAGTTTTATACTTGGGCTGAAAAGACCAATGATTTAACTTCTATAAATATTTGGTTTTTTTGTTTACTATTTAATATTTAATATTTCATAAATATATAAACTTTAAATATTTAACTTCTGTAAATAATAAGTCGTAAAAGGTTTGAAAATGCGCAATCAAAACTTGATTAACTGTCAAAATAAAATTCCTAGAATAATTTTTTTTAAGGAATTAGTAGTTTATATCTATCAGCAAACTATTAGCAAACTATCAGCTTCGGCATTAACTGACTACTCGACCTATTTATGGTGGTGGTACTTATGACACGCATATTTTAAATTGGTATCGTTTAATAAATTCTTTTTTAATCTATTTGACTTACAACATTCTCGGGCACTATTATATCATTAAAATACTAGAATTTAAAAAATATACATAATTTACGTATATTAAATATAAATCGATATGAACGTAAAATATAGACTATTATTAAACTAAACTATATACTAATATATATACAAATATTAAGAAACAAATTTAGAATATTAAAACTGGAAAATTAGAAAACTATAAAATCAAATCGAAAGATAATATTAAATTTAATGGTAATAATGTTATAATCTTATAATATATAAAAAGTCGATTTTTTATTGCTAAAGTAATGAGCTTTTAAGCTTTTAACATCAATTAAATATGAAGCACATAAAATCGACAATAACAACAAAAACAATTATTATGTCAGTTTTTGTTCTTATTCTGTCAGTTTAGTTCGATATTATTAATGAAACAATCAATATTTTTAGTTAATAAATTATAAAGAAAATTTAGATATTGCAAGAAAAAAAAGTTATTATTTAAAAGTCAATTTCTGTTAAAAATTTAATACTTATGCCAATATTGAGGCAAAGTAGAATGAAACAGATTGAAAATTATAGAAATTATATAAATAATCAATTATCAAATAATAGAAATTATATAAAATTTAAAAATTTGAATTCTTTATCGTATACGTAATAAATAAATAATTTCATCAAACATTTTCATATAAGTTTATTCACAATCATAATAAACTTTATCTTTGTACAACTGTTCTTTACCTAGTCATATATGAATTATCTTTTTCAAATCGTTTTAACTTCATATATAATTATTATAATGAATTAAGAACAAGCTATAACTTACTTCGTCATGGTAATCATTTATTTATAAATAACATTTAACACTCGAAGAACATTTTACAATAGAGAATTATATAAACATCTGTATATCTGTTAAAAAATAAATAATTCTGTTTAAAATTTTGTTTAAAAGTAGTTGGTTATATTGATAACTAGTAACAAAGCATAATTATTTGACTAATAATAAATAGTTACTAAATAAATTTGAGCTTCGAATGTTAAGTAAAATACTTAAATCTAAAACACTTAGGAACAATACTTTTTACTGTATAACAAATGAGTTAAGAATTTGGTGGTTAGTAGTACTGAAGCTAATATTTATTTAAATTATTAATTAGTGATTCAGCAATCGTTATTTCTAAAAAGAACATTTCAAAAAATGCATGAAATAACAATTGGACTTTAAACTACGACTTTAAATACTAATAATTATCTTGAATGATTAAACACAAATGTAGATTTTACCTAACATACCGTAATTAATGAGTGAATAAAATTATTATTAATTTGTATATGATTTACAAATTAGTAACAATAGTACACTATTTCAAGGTTACACAATAAATAAAAATTATTCTTTTTTAAAAGCGAATATAACTTTCAAATATTTTCAAGTAAAATTCATTGAACTCCTGAAGTACTTTTTCTGAACAATCTTTCTCAAATGTTCACATAAGTTGAACTGCTTACTGAAGATAGTAATGATCGAAGTACTGATGTGTAAGCTTTACTGGATTAAAGAACTCGAGAATTTAACGTGTTTCTACTGCATACCATCTCTGTTGTGCTATAAGGGATGACACAAAAGAACTCTCCATTCCAAAAATGCGCACAGACATTGACTCAAAATCTTACCAAATATAAGGTATATATTTCTGAGACTCTTACACTACTCATTCCATTATTTATCAGCTCTCATGACTGTTAAATTTAGAAAAGAATCCTTTTATATATTAATTAAATGTAAGAGATACGCTCGATAAATTTAATAAATATATCGATAAATAATTTAATTGATACGGGTACCTCAATATTATTCATTAAATTAATTTATGTGATATTACGTGACTTGTATAGTAGTAATTCTAAATTGTAAATAACAATTTTTATTTCTAATTTTAGATATTTTCATCAATATTAGAAAATTTAACATTCAATTTTAAATAATTTTCTTCAATGATAATAGAAACCTTAATTGAAAATTAAAAATTATTGAATCCTTTTTAGAAACATAAAATTTCCTATGATTATCATTATGCGAAAGTTAAATAATATTCAGTAAAATAAATTCATTTTTTTGTAGATAATGATTATCATCAGCAATTTTGTTTTTTAACTGCAGGAAATTTCAAACTTATAAATTTAATAATTTTAAATGAACTTACTCAAATCTCTATTTAGTTTTTTCATTACAACGTAAAACTATATTAACTAAACTATATTTTATATTTAAATTTTACCTTCAATATTTTTGTAAAAGTTTATTGTAAATATGAAAAAACTCTACATTTAGATAAACTAATTCAGGAACTAATAATATAATTGTATTTACTTTAAAATATATTTGATTTCCTTCAATAAATTTATTAACGTAAATTCTTAATTGAAGTTTGCACAAAATTTTTCAGGTACAATTATTTTTTACATATAAACTTTTATCAAGAATTTAGATTAAGTTATATTTGACATTTATACCTGACTTCTAATTCCTCATACTATATAAATAAAGATATAAGATTGGCCTGTTTTAAACAAAAGGGCATTAGATATAAATAAATAAGCAAAATCAACCATCTTGAATAAATTTATTTTGCATTAATAATGTAATACGATGTGCATATTTAATTTATTTATTCACCTTTTATGTAAACTTAAAAAATTAACGTAGCTGCGACTTCGGCAAAAGACTCTAAGTATCAATACTATAAAACTGAACAGAAATTCAGAATGTAATAAAAGAAGTTCGTTTTCGAAAGCCTTAAGCATTCTGACTTATAGCTTCACTCGAAGGGTTATGTCTCTTCTCACGAAATATTCTATGTTCCACGCTTCTGTTAAAGCAGTCTTTAATCTTGAAATGCGAGACCGGCATTGCATGCATATGATCTATTCATACGTACCGTATATTTTTATTGTTGTCTCTTTCTCATTTACTTCTGTATCTCTCATTTTCTGCCTCTCTTTCTCTTTCGATCCCGAAATTGTTTCTCTCTCGTTCTTGTTTTTTATTTTTATTTTATTTTTTCTTTCTGAGCAAAACCAACGCGTAGCTCGATTCTTTAGGGATATACAATAGCAAAGCATTGTATTGCGTTTATTTACATTCGGAGATACGAGCTATGTAGGCTTTACCGTAAAGTTGCTTAATGTGCTTAAGGAAAAGCACGAAATTTTTCTTCTATCGAGTCAAGAACGGAAAAAGAGCTGATGATATTACAAGCGTGAGATCAATATCAATTTGTAAGGATCACCGTTGATTCGACGGTACGAGACATACACTTTTCAAGACTGTGGGAACATGCGTGTGTATTGATGATTCTCGGCGTTTGCGAACAATGTGTATAATTATGTCATTTGTGCAGATGATATAGATTATTGGTTCTGCGGATTATGATATTGCATAGCTATAAAAATGAATTAGCGCATTACCTTAACCGCTCAGAGACCATGAGAGTCGTACAAGTACGAAGTTGATAAATAAAAAAGAATATCATTAAGGAAATGGAGTCCTAACATATTCGAGGCATGAGTAAATTGATTTATTATGAATTAAATCAGGAATTCATTTTCTTATATTTTCTAATATTTTCAATTTTCAATAGTTATTTTATTAAAAAAATTATTGCAATTATTTTATATTACTTCTACATGTTAAATCAAAGAATAGGAAAGGATAAATCTTTGGATAACTAGAAGTACGTGTAGTACGCACTGCATTGGTATTGAACTTTACGCATTTATTTTTAAAAATTAGTATTTTTATTCTACCGAACAACTGATAGTGAACTAATTAAATTTAAGCAAACTGAAAGTTGTAGATTACCATTTCAAGACTTTAAATGTTACAAGCATATAGTAAATAATATTAATATCTGTGACTAAAATCAGACTAATTCTATTATCAATAGCAAAATTATCAGAATAAGTAGGACAAAAGCAACATGTTAATCAATATATTTACACGTACAGTGAAAATTATGTACTTTTAAGTATTGAATATCACATCGCTAATCATATATTGATTAAAATATGTTTCATATTGATTAAAGTATGCTTCTAACTGTATTCAAGGAAAGAAAAGTATTATGTAGATCACTTATATTACGTAGATTTTAAAATAAGTACGTTAAAACAATTTCCATTAATGAGACACCAACATACATAAAAAAGAGATAAAATTGGAAGATGCTAATAAGGAAATACCACAAAGTTAGAAATTAAAATACTTTTAAAAACATATTTTTTTATAATTTATACAAAGTAGAATATTAAAGAATGATTAGGATTTGTCGTAAGAAACGATTAAAAATAAATGTTTCTGTTACTAATATGAATGCATTCAAATAATTATTATTTATTTATACAGAAAAGATAGGTATATATTATGCGAAATACACATTTGTTAAAAACGAAAGAAAAATAAAAAAATTATTATTCCGTTTAATAGATTTATTTCATTACTTCACAGCCTCTAATTGTAAATATATAACATAAGTTTCATGTACGATTGGTAACTGTAAATATTCAAATAACTATTAAATTACAGTTGCAAATAGTGCCACCATGGATTTTTTCTCAAATAAGATTTTCTAAAAGTTTCGATCTAAATCCAGATGTAGCAAAAGTGATATATAAGTAAAAATAAAGATATTATAAAAGCTATATCTGATGTATTCCAAATCTTTTTAAAATAAACGTGTCTTTAGTAGATTATTGATAAGATATACACGTAATTCGTACTATCGTGGAAACTCAGAAAAGGTAATGATCAGATACATTAACTTTATATATTATACTATATATATACTATCTTTTACAATAAATAACGCGAATTTATTTATTTACAATAAATAAAGCGAACACATATTAGGAAATAGCATTTTAATAATAATAAATAAATAATAATATATTACATATTTCAGATAATATAATATATATTACTATTATTTGCTATTATTTAGGAATTGTGTATTGTTTTTTATTAACGTTTATTAGATTTTTATTATATTTTTAATATTAAAGAAATGTAATAAAATAAATTCTATAACGAATATGAAGAATTCTTTGATAAATTTTGCCCACATAATGCAAAGATGAATGTGAATATACGTGACTTTAAAGTAAAAATAAAAATGAAACGGTATTTAAGGTTAGAAATTTACCGAGAAATTTTTATGATGAAAAAGAATGAAAATAATAATGTAAAAGTTTAAACTTTGTTGCTTATAAAACTTTGTTTATAAAATACCTGATTGAAGTATAAGATATACACGAGGCAATCTAGATTTTTACAGAATAAACTACATACATACAGATAGATTTATTTTAATTAAAGAATAACAGTAAATTATTAAAATTTTTCAAAGTATAAATTAAAAATGTAATTACTATAATAATACTCACAATTAAAATTTGGCTTAAAATGAACAAGAATTGTTACATACATGCTGACGCAAGAGATAAATTTTTCTTAAAAAAACTTAAAGACAAATCTGAGAAAATTACTCATTTTTTAAATTAGAATAAAAAACCAACATTATGTATAAAAAAATTGACAATGTCCGGACAATTTTCGAAATATAAGTAAAAATGAGGAAATAACGCTAAATATAAAGTTTTAATTAGTATTAGAATATATTATAACATTAAAATTGTTTACTCTATAAGTAGTTACAATCAAGATGTAATAAAAGTTTATGATAGATTTTTATGGATTTATAACTGTTAAAAGAGATTGATATTCATATGCAAATGTATCTTTTTTATTTTGTTTCAAATAATTTTAAAAATATAGTAAAACTAAAAAATTGTACAAAAATATAAACATTATCTTTATCATAGGTATTGATGGAATATACTTGTACACATATATTTCTGTAAGCGTGTAAATATAACCGAAAATGTACATAAACGTATATATGGTTGATGATATAAAGATATTGAATCATTATTTTATTAATATAATTAGCTAACTTGTTTTAAAATAAACAAAAGTCTTTTAGAAGTTTAGAGTGAAAATATTAATTTTTTTTAAATACTTGATAAATTACTTTTATGATTGAGCAAAATTTAGTAAAATTTTTTTAATAAAACTAGAATAATTTCTTAGAGAAAAGTATGATAGATAAATATGACTAACATAATAGATGATCGTAATATGTAAATATAGTTATTAGGGACATTGAATACTAAGACTTTCTTGAAAAACTTATAATCGATACTTGTATGTCCTTCTTAAATTAAAAACATAATTATAATATAAATATTACATAATTATAATATAAATATATATATACATATACGTTGTATATATGTTACATCAATCTTTTCGAAAACTTATTGATTCGTATAAATTTTTTACGTAAATTTATACGATTTAGGCTGATATATGTACATAATTAAAATTCTTGTAAAATGAAAGATTGATTTAGATTTCCGAAAAAAGTATATAAAATAAATAATTAGATATTATAGATATCAATCAAAAACTAACTTGAAAATGAAATTTAGCTATTATTACTACAACTATATTTTAATTATTAAATATATATTACATTATATTACAAATATATTTTAATGTTACAACTCTGTCAAGTATAAAAAATATGTTATTCTTTTTAATAAACAATGTGTAGAAAATATTTTATACGCTATTAGTTTAGAGGCATGGTCGCACATACGCGCGCACGCGTTCAGACACACACACACACACACACTAATCAATTAAGTATTGTTTTCAATTACACTTTTTAAAGATACATCGGAATTATAAAAAATGGCTTTAAATCACTACTGTCATTATGAAAAAGATGTGTAGTCTTTCTATATATGTGGTGTAGTTTTTTGGAAAAATATACAAAAGTAATAAATTTTACTGACACTTATCAAAGCCACATGTTGTTTAGCCTTAAATTTCTGTATGTGAAATGAATTATACAGTTTCTAACCATGACTGAGTTCACTTTAATATTAATTGATATTAATTGTCAAATAAAAGTAATGCATTATTAATGTTTAGTAAATAATGAATTGCGTTTTCGCGTGTTATACGTAATGTTTTAGATAAAGGTATTCGCAACAATCAAAGAAATATATTCGGTGTATTAAAAATTGAAAAACTACTTTCAATACTGTGGTAAAAATAAAAAACGAAACTTCTTTCAAAAGAAATATATCAACATTTGAAACTCGTGACTTTGCAAATTCCTATAATTCCTACACAATATGTCTGTCTCACGTGAAACAATCTACTTTATCAATAATTCAACGACTCCAATTATTAGTTCGAATACAAAGTAATCCTCACTCAAGGAGCCATGCGTAAAAAGTTAACTCGTCGTCTACAAAATAAAAGCATAGAGATGCACATTGACGAAGCAAAAGCTACAATCTGTGTGCACAGTGCCAAGGTAAGATCGCACGGGGCCTAGTGAGTAGTTAAAACGGTCCTGGCTATCCGAGTTGTTCATCACAGAGCAGGGAGAGGGGACCTGAGGTTGCCCCCGCAGAGCATGTGTAGAATCCCGGTTCCCACACCGCGGTCCATGATTTATCAAGCTGCCAAGCGGTAAACCGGCTGTCATCGTCTCTCGCGTGGTCTCCCGACAATGGATGAGCAAAGAGTAGGAGAGAGAAAGAGAGAGACAGAGAGAGAGAGAGAGAGAGAGAGAAAGTGAGAGAAAGAAAGAACGTGAGCTCACATCCTTTTTTCAGGCCCTACATACTACTGCTCTCGACTCACTTCTTATATTACTTCCCTGGACCGCGCAGCTCCACCAAACGGGAAATCAACTCAGCGCGATCGCCCACAAGAAGGAAAAGGACGAGGCTGGACGTTTGTGAACTACTTGCATTCGGTGATGCGGCCCTTTTTTGCTGCCTCCTCTTTGCGCTTGCACACGAGCTTGCTACATGACGATACTAACACGAGCGAGGAACTTCTTTTCTCTTTTTCCTTTTGCCGAAGATGACTGCGCCTTCACGTTCCACTTGTACATTAAGATTGTACGTGATTTTCTATTAGTTGTAGCGAGGTCATCAACTCTTTGATACCTACAGCTATTTGTTTTATGCGAAGATATTCAGAGTATTTTTTGTGCTCAATAAATGACAAGTATGTCTACTCCAATGGATCACATCTATCACTCTACTACATAATACTACGAATGTTACAATTGTATACTTTGGAGCTTCTAATGCTAATTATTGAACATTTCTGAAATTCTATTTCAACAACTATGTTTCGCACTTTCTTATTACTAGCGATTGAATTATTACTAATGCACTACATGAGACTGGTACGAATGCGTGTACATCCTTGAGATATGTTGATCCACATAAACTTAAATATACATTTTAAAATTAAATCTTAACTTAAGCCAAATAAATGAGAAATGTAACTGATTTATTTATAAGTATGAGATAAGTTTCATCCGATTTAATGTACCTGTAAGCATACTTACTTTATCTTATCAGTTAATATGCAATAATAAAATGTAAACAAATTTTTTCCTTTTAGTCCTTACATAAAAATTTATAAATATTTGCTTTGACTACTTTTACATTAAGCAAATTCACACTATTTTTTTAAATAATTATCATTAAGATGAAGTGAAATGGTAATCGTATTATTATTTTCCATGAAAAATAAAAGTAGAAATATTTTTTATATTTTCTTAAAAATATTATCCATATAATTAATTTATTTTTTACTGGGCTGGGAACCTCCTCCAGTGATAAACGTTCACAAATACAGATAATGTATATTACATATAGCATTAACAAAATCATAATTCTATGAAAAATAAAATTTTAAGTCTTTCAATTAAAAAAGAAATCGTTAATTATGTCTAAATGAATTCATTTCTGAATTCATGCAGTGATTGGTATATTGAAAATTTGAGTAATTCACAATTTTTTAAATTCTTGGTAATTTTCGAAGTTGTATTAATTTAATTTAATATTTTAAGAAAATAATTTTTATTTTCTTCATCTGAATTTTATAATTACAGATTTTCATTTATTTTCTATTTATTTTAGAAACTTGTACTATCAATTTACATTCATTAATAGAATTTTCATCCTTTAATATATTTAGTAACAAAAAGTAATAATAATGACTTATACTCAATTTCTTTCGATAATGTCTGAATCTGTTTTAGATAATTAATAATATTATATATATATATTACAATTTTAATACTATCAATTGAATTTTACTAATCAATTGAAGATATTTCAAAGCCGAAAAGTCAGTTTATTTATATTCCATACTGTTACGTACATATTTTTTACAGAATAATTGTCAAATAAAACCTATCTAAAAGAAATGAATAAGAAATTTATTTTCTTTCATATAAATTTAATCTAAGACTCTATATACTGTATTATCCAAGCAAAATATCAATTTTTACATAATTTCGTTAATTCGCATGAATACGGAAATCAAGTAAATTGGAAGCCACGGGATCAATATGCAACACTACTTTGGTACAAATACTCACACAATTTTCTATTAATTAGTTAGAAATAAATGAGTAATATATTTGTAGATTTAAAAAGTAGAATTTACATAGACATTTTTATCTACGTAGTAATTATGAAGGACTATTATTAAAAACGTACAATAAATCATTTAATAAATCATACAATCAATAAAAAATTTTGTAAATTTTTTAAAAATATATATAAATATAAACTTTTTACTCGTGGCTACTAATAGAAATATTAATAAAAGAAGTTTTCGTAATAATCACTTGAATATTTATTTAGATTAATATTTATTTTTCATTTTTTATGAAACTAACGACAGTATTGATTGTTTTTTAATTATAAAAAATTGCATAATATTCCTTATAATAATTATTAGTAATAAAAAAATAAGAATATACTTTTTAAGAAAATTATGTGTATAGCAATTGATATGATATGATGCATCAACTGTTTTATGCCCATATTTTATGTATAAAAATAATAACAAGTTAAAAACACCTTGATAAAATTTCTCTTCTTAAATATTAATGTATTAAATTTATAAAGGATTCTAGATTTAACTATTTTCAAAAACTATGGCATTTTTAAAATGTCATAGTTTAAAATAATTGTTTACCTTGCACTACATATAGTTAACGACAAAAATAATTCTGAGTAAAGAATCGAAAAAAATGACAGGCGGCTTTATTCGGCCGAAAATCTTTCGAGAAAATCCAATAGAGTTTCTCATCTCGTAGTCATATCGAGAAATCCAACACTTCTTAATTTTTCGAAAATTCTTATATTGTTATCAATTATTCAATTTTATAATAGCAGTAATGAAATGACATAGTATTGAGCACCATGAACTGATTATAAGATATTTTGTTCTATTTAAAATTATTTTAAATATTTTAAATTTAGATTATACATTTTTATATATATTATCATTAGTAATTTCTTGAAAGAAAATATATTATTACTATCTTTTGAAAAAATGACATTTTTATGGTAAATAAAATTACAATTGAAACATTACAAATAGTTATGTTAAATATTTTTTTAATAATATTGCAAACATTTTAACTACTTTTATGACTTCTTTTATATGATTTATTAAAGCAGTTTAATAAAACATGCACTACTTATTAAAAAATATTAGTCCAAAAAGCTATTCTATGTTTATAAATAATAACGTAATGTACTCAAAATAATCTGCTTGTATTATTTTTAATAATATCTGAAATTTCTTAACGTTACTAACTTTATTTTATCTGCTGGCTCTAAATTGAAATCTAGTGTCTTTTTTCATTTATTAAGAAGTATGGATTTTTATCCTAAATATTACCAACAGTAATTAACTAATGACTTGTAAATACATGTTGTAAATGAACTTTACTAGAGTCTAGTAACGAAATATTATTCCTATTATATTAAAACTATTTCATAGAGAATCAAAATTTTTAACAAACAATTTGGAAAATTAAATCAATACTTAAGATATAGATATTTGCATAAGATATAAAACAATTTTGAAAGGTATGCGAATTCATAATTCAATTTTCAATCAACATGAATGGTATTTACTACAAGCAAACTTGTATGACTTGTATGACTACATTTGACGTATTTTATTCAATCTAAATAAATTTCAAACATCAAAACTATAAGTACTTACTTTTATTTGTTTTATAATAATTAATATCATTTTACTTATTAGAAAGAAAAATTTAATGTAGATAATTCAATTGTCATTCATCAACTATAAAGAACTATTCAGTTTCACATATTTAAAGCCTAGATAAAAAAAAACTCAGTGGCTACTTTAAATCAAAAAGAGATCGGGATAACATCATTGTAAGCAGCATTTTATAAGATTTGAAAATTGTTCCGCAAAAAGTGGATTTAAAATTATTTATTACAGTGTCCAAATAAAAGTTTACACACGCACACCCCCCCCACACACACTGAATAATTATTTATTATTTGTATATGTACAAAATGATTTATTACATTTAAAAAATATTTTTAACTTAATTCAATACATACATAAAGCTCCCTTTTTTATAATGTATTTAAATTTATGCTTACTGATAGCATAATATAAAAATAAATATTGCCTAGACAAAATAACAAGATAATTTCAAATGAAAAACTCTAAGGTGTAAGCATGCAATAATATCTTTCTTCTTCTATTTGGCTATAGTAAATGAGAAATAAAATAACAAAAATAATACTAGAAAATATCTAAAACAAATCAGATTTTGTATTTTATGGTAACGCTTAGTGTTTACTCGTACATTAAAATATTATCAAAATTACAAAGACTCACGCAACACTAAATATTAAGAACAAGCATTTTTTTCAAAATAGTATCTTTGAATTTAAATTGTTTTATGTATAGAAATAATCGAATATACTTTGATGTTTTGAAAAAGTATTAAAAAGACTTGATAATAGAATAATAAAAACATTGAGAGAGGATTCAAAAAAGAAACATTAAGCTGTACTGCCTGACCACACCATAGCCTAACTACTTAATCAGGGGCGTTGTTCACGACGGACAAAAGGTCTGACCTGCAACGGCTGAATTTCTACCGTAGTTGTCCTGATATACGAATAACTACAACGTTCCGATTGTCAAGTTTCTTCAATTGACAAATACTGAACTCTCATGCCTACAAACCGGTTCAAGGTGTCTTGTTGGCGAAGGGACTTAGAGAAAGTCAGAACTTGAGAGTAGGGAAAAGAGAGAGAGAGAGAAAGTAACAATATGCACCAAGGGAAATAGCGTTAGTCTACCTCTAATATGTACCTGTACCTACGAATAGCGTGCTTGCGTCTATGTGTGAATGAGAGAGTAAAAGGTGCGGAAGGAAAAAAATAGTTATAGAAAGAATTAATTCTCCGAAATATGCATTCTTCTGCTAAATTTCTAATGGTTGCAGTGTCTGATGAAAGAAAAAACAAGAATTTCGCACGCGTCGAGACTTGTTGTCAAAACGAAAAGATCGGTATTCTCTGTTTTTAACTCTCTTTTCCTCTCTCTCTCTCTCCCTCTCTCTCTTTCACCTTAACGCTTCCTATTTATATCATTTGTATTTTTGCTCGCTGAATTAGTATAGAAATTAGAAAAATAGAGTAAAATAAATTCTGGATTGACTCGCATGCGCACGATGAAACTTTTATTTTATTATAAGTTTAGCTTTGTTACGTTTAATTACTGTCGTTAATTACGTTTCATTACGTTTAGTTAATTTAATTAATAATACATTACTTTGCATTTAAATTGATCTATTTACCTTTAAATTATAGTTTAAATAACGAGAGTAACGTGCATTTATCCTGGTAAAATGAAATTCTTATTTTTTATAAAATTTTAGCTTTGATCAATGAAATAATACTTCGATATGTATAGGGAGAGAAAAATTAAACTTCGAATTGCAATTAAAAATGCGATTGTAAAACTTTATAATAAGATAAATTTTAGTATTGTAATCATATATCAACTTTTAAGCTTTCGTTCTTATAACTAATTATGTTTGAAAATAGTTACGCTTAGACAGAATTATAAATTAGAAATAATTTATTTTACAAATCTATTCCATAATTATTTATTATAACATGTACATTACGTAAGTTATAACGTCAAAATTTACGTGGTATGTAATAAAATGGATAAAACGAATAAATTTGCAGAGTAAGGTTTCAATTATAAATATAAAATTTAAACAGTATTACCTCATAAATAATTTACTTTCCATGTGTTATAATTTTTCAAATTTCACTAAAGTTTCTTATACTTTATACAAAAACGAAATTTAATAATTTTTACGAAATGTTTATTAATTTTAAATAACAGAATATTTACAGAAAGGATGAATAGTAATAAAATACAAAAGTTATTATTTATTCATTATTTAATATGATTTACATCATCAAATCGTTTATATCTGTTGTTTAACTAAATTTATTGACATACATTTTAATTATACAGCTCTAATTCAGATATTTCTAGGATAATAATAATTTGTGTTTTACTTTCTACAAGAGAATTTATCATTTAAACAAAATTTAAAAAGGATATTTTTTTTCAACTATGGCATTATTCAGTTTTCAATTAATCATTGCAAAACAAGTTGTACTAGACTGCTCAATTTAATAAATAATCAGAGTGGTTAATATTTAAATTACATATTGCTCGGAAACGATAAAAAATCAAAAAACGAAGAATAATCGAAATTTATTTTGCAAAATTAATTTAAAAATTTATATCAACCTTTGAAAAAAGTGATAATTTTTATCATAAATACTTGAAGGTTTATTAGTTGTATTATGAAATGTATTAATTAAATTAAATTAAATTAAATGTATTAAATAAATATTTTTAATTAAAAAAGCATATAAGAATATATATATATATATATATATATATATATATATATATACACACATTTTTCAGTTAAAACGTAAAAGTATCTTCAAGTACAATGTAACGTACATAAGTTACAAATTTCGGTCATCTTTCTTTTTCTAAATTTATCACATTTTAGAAGATTTTTAAATAAATGTAATTATAATTTATTGAATGTATTGAATTCAACTCTTTTTTCGTCTTTGAACATTTCTTATGTAAAAACTGATTCTTGCAACGAAATAACACTTTCGACGCTACCTATCCATCTACCCATCTGCCTTTATTTTAACTTCCTTGTTATTACGGAAAAGTGTATGTTCTAAAGCATTCGTGTTGCATCAACCAGAACAACTAATAATCATTTGATACTATACTTGGGAAATATGCTGAGTGTCCAATGATCTCGGATTCTACTTTCATATATATTTTTTATAACTAATGCAACATAATGACGAGCGTTATAGTCGAGTACAATTATTTTTCTGTCATTTGATGATACTGTAACCATACGGTGATCGTTTTCTTATAATTTAATGTCTCATAAAATATTATCTTCTTCATATCCTATAGATATTTAATATGGCTTTGGAAAGAAGCCATGATTGATCATGATTAGTACATTTCAATTTAAATTTATATTTCAAAATCTGTTATAATAGACGCTGATACCAAAGAAATAGTTATATAGTTGATTAATTCCCAATTGAGACAGTCATTTTATTATTTATATATCTTCTCCAAGATATTTAAACAATATTGATGCTATTGATTTTTCAACTTTATATGATGTAGAGAATTATTTTGTTTAAGTATTTAAGAAGATATATTATTGAGTAAATTTTTAACAAGGCACACACTCTATACGTCTTTGTAAGCAATCGGTGATAATTAAATATAAGTAATCTAGAGATATACATTAGCAAAACATGATCCATTTCTAACTTTTTTTCTAACTTTTCTAAAAATTTTTCAATAAACATTTTTAATTATAAATTTAATATATTAAATATTAATTATTATTATGTTGTATTTTTTATTATCAAAAAAAAGTCCATCGAGGCTATCGCACGACAAAGATTTTATATAGACCAAGAAATTCTCGCTAAATTCTAGCATAGAAATTATTTCCGAAATCGCTTTTTTTACAGCAAGATTGTAAGGAACAGATTTTGGTATATAAACATTACCGAAAGCAACCCAAAAGCCACAAGTCAATCCCACCAATTATCCTTTAACGATCATTTGTTGTTCGTGAAAAAAAGATTAGACCACGATCCTTCGTTGCATGTGAAATTTCTGAAAAATCTCTAAAGACGAAAACGGGTATGAGCAGCTCTAATCTCCACATCATAAATTCCCGTACGGCTTGTCTTTCTCAAAGAGACTCTAATAGCAGTATTCCCCTCGCCACCCGTTCTGGTCACAAAGCTACATTCACCGTTATCGAAATGTTCGCAGAAAAGAATTTCACTAAAGCATCTCGAGGATGGCTCGGTACGATGACGGCCACGTCGACGACGTCGGAGGGCGGCTGGATTTATCACCCGCGCTCGTCGCGTGATGCTGCGCGATTATCGTTGTACAGAGTATGCGCGGATGAACACAAAATTTAATTTAGGTAAAATACATGACGGGATCTTGGCAAGATTTCTGTAAATTGTCACGCGCCCCCGGCTCCGATTATACTGATAAATATTTAAAGTATTTTTAAAGGTAATTAAAGGTAATTAAAAGTAATTAAAGGCTCGTATTTAAAGGTAATTTTATTCCATCTGAATAGCTTTAAAGGCTACGGCGCTCTTTTTTACAACTTCTGTCCATTCTGGTCTCGTTGCCAGCTACATTTTATCCGGCGTATTTCTTTTGCGTGATTGACAGAGTTGTTATTCTTTTAGTTTCTTAAACAAGCTAATTTTATGCGCTTGTCAGCCAGCATATTTATATTAATTGAAATACCATTATCAATACAAGGAAACTAATTTCTTATTTAAATTTCGGTGGTGCTGTTTAAAAAACACTAATATCGTGATCATCAATTATTTTATAATAAATATGAAATAAGCACTCTATTGCATTAACCGGTTTCTTTTGTTATCTTCCAGTCTACTCAAGCATATAATTTCTCCGAAATTAATATTTTCTTAGACGTTCTTACTTATGCACAACGTAATAATTTTAACCAAGGTAATTGTTGTGTTACTTTTCTTCAAAAAAGTGAAAATGTTGATGCACTGCTTTTATAAGTGTAATTTGAGGTCATTCGAAATCACATCTGCTAAAACAATTTAAAAAATGAGACTATAAAGAACGAAACAAAATTATGTAAAGTATAGACTATTACAAAATTTTAACACTATATGAGATTTCAGGGCAACGTGTATTAACCTAAAATTGTAAGAGTGTAAATTCTTTGCTGAAACAAATTTCAGTAGCTGGTATAAAATTATCTTATTATCTCAAAATTTATTAACCAATAAAGGTGCAATTATTTTTTATATTCTTCGTCAAATATTTACCTTCCGTCGGCCAAACTTTGTTAACTATTTCACGGAATAAATATACTACAAAATTGTAGGATGCACAATTTCTTTGATGAACGATTATTTTGTACAACGAACAATTTTAAGAAAAATTTTAGATAAGACAACATTGCTATTACATTGTATAAGGTCCTAATTGAATTATAGTTCTTTTATTTTTATCAATATAATAATAGTATTTAACGATTATTATGAAATTATATTAAATTTATATTACTAATTAAGTAGGATTTCTTAAATTTATCTGTGGTAATAATTTCAACTAATTATTTTTCCTCATTACAATTTAATACCTTTATCAAAGAAAGTTCAGCCTTTTATTATAATCATATTATCAACTACTCTTTTTTTTAAATATTTAATTAATTGAATTTCAATTAGTTGTTGAATAATTAATTATTATATTTGAAATAAGAAAGTTGAAAAATGGGAAATGTAAAAGAATCCTTGATTAAAATTCTTTTTTCTTTTTGATTACGTAGTATTTATATTTATAATAACAAATGACACTTACTTTGGTTATATTTTAATTGCGATTAAGCATACAACGTAAAAAATGAAATTTTTTAAATATTGGACAGTCTAGGGATTACAGTGTCAGATTTTATGCTTCATATTAAGAGAAAAAAATCAAAAAGAAAAATCAAAGTTAGATTAAATTTGAATAAAGAAGGTACACGTCTGGTCATTTTGTCAGATCACATTATTCAAAAACGTCGCGTATCATATTTAACCGCTGGATAATATTCTCTTTTTCTGTGACCGGAAAATTCCATTCCGGTCGATCTGACACATAATATCATTTGAAGGAAATGCTATCATAATTTGAATCTCTTAGTGGCGGTGCAGTGGCTTCCCCTTTCAACCACTAATAAATAAAGAAAATCCTGAGTCGAAGATTGCCAACGGCGATCGTAGAATTTTTCGCGATGAAGAGCGTCAGCAGTAGGGGAATCGTCGTCAGCAGCAGCAGCAACAGCAGCAGCAATGCACAATAGCAAAGAGAAAAAGAAAATAAAGCAAGAAAGATGGAGTGAAAAAGCGAGCGAGTGATGGTGGGAGAAGAGAGAGAGAGAGAGAGAGAGAAAGTCGTCACGCTGCTTGTGTATAGAAGGAGAGGAAGCAGAAGCAGAAGAAGAAGAAGAAGAACTAGCGGGAGAAGGGAGAGCAGAAGCCGGGGGTTTGTTGGCACGAGTCTAGCGAGTCGTAACAGCGACGAACCACAGTCAAATTCCTTCCTCTACAGGCGACGGACCGTTTGTCAATTAGTTTTCTCAATTCCAGAGCTAGTGAACCGCGACCCGCGAAATGCGGCTCCTGCTGCTCCTCGCGACGTCGTTACTCGGCGCGCACTGCCGCGCCACAGCCGATGAGAGTCCACTCCAGCGGAGGTTGGTGGGAATGAGCAGCCACGGGAGTCCTCGACCCTTCGGAGTCGAACGGCCCTCGAGAGCCGAGGAGTTCAACTTCACAGGGGTGCTGCAGCCGGAGTATCAGATCAGAGCCACTCTCAAGCCCAACAACGTGTCACAGTGAGCGTCTTCCTTTTTTATCTCTTCTTTCTTCACCTTTGCTCATCTCCCCTTGGCATTTGAGCCGGACCTTACGAATTTCATTACGAGATCTCGATTGGGTCATTGGCAAATTCTCGCTATTATAATAGAATTTAGAGTACTGACTTCTGTATATTTATTATTAGTTTCATTTAAGATATTACAGTCGAGTAAGACATGGAAACATTTGAAATAAACTCAAAATTTCAGCGGTAATAAATTGATCTATGTACAGCTGAAGTTTTAGACATTGTAATGCAATATACAAATTCGTGTAAATATTTATTACTTGTACAAGTATTCAGTATTGTAAATATATTTCACTTGACACATTAATACGTAAACCGCTTGACTCGAACTACTTCTTTCTTATATTTAAACATTTCAAATAAGTTTTACGTATTAGATATAATCGTGAAACTAATAGTTGTTAATTATTTTCATAATGTTTAATTTTATATAATAAATTATACTCGAAAGCTGTATGCATTCAAAATTATAATAATAACAATGCACACTATGTTTATAGCACGTATAAATATTTTAATAGCTTGCCTAATAGACTTAAATATTACTTACGATAAATACCTTTTTGACCATTTGAACTCCTATACATGTGCTACAAAATTTAAAATCTTTTTTTCAAATAGATACATCTATTTATGCCTATGTAATCTAGCAGTTGAGTGAAAAATAATTATTGCATCTAAATCATATGTCATTTCCATGTAAGCACTGCAAAATAATTGTACATATTAATTAATGCAATATTATTAATCACTGCTCATGCCATGTACATTTAAATAACTATTTTAATAACCATAATAATAGACATTATAATAGACATTATCTTAATATCGATATAATTATTGCTAAAGAAAAGAAATAGTTCATATTTTAAAATTGCTAGTTATAACAAGATATGAAAAGTATTAAATATAGTATAGAATTAATAAAAATTTAATAAGACATTATATTTAAATATTTAAAATCAATTATACTATGTTTTTTTTTGCAGTATAAAGTGTACTACATATATTGTACTATATTTCTCTACTGTACATTAAGAGTATATATCTACATTTTTTGCCATTAATAATTCAAATAAACATACTTATAATAAAAAATAAATAATAGTCTCTTTAATTATAATAGGTTTACGTATGATTTAAAAATAAATCAGAATTCGTCGAAAGAAGATATTGGACAAGTAATTTTACGTGCTCTATTTTTATTGTGAATAATATTTTAATGAAAACTTAAAAGATTTTATCAAGATCAATATGCTTTCTATCAACATATTTATATAGTACGGAAAATATTTCCACTGTTCTTATCGGCTTATTAGCTAATACCAAAAGCATAGTCACGTGCATTTTTAACTCATTGCACAGCATCGTTCTTTCTTACATACTTCTTACAAAGTATCATATAAAAAGAATATAATCAAAGTTAGAAAATTTCGAATGAAACGTAGATATTACGTAAGAAAAGAATTCGTCGGTGACAATGACTTCGGCTCTACTTTCTTCTTCCTTTTACGATAGAAAAGACAGTTAGCAACGTCAGGCATCGTGCCAGCAAAATGCGCCATACCGTTGCGGTAGCACTGAATAGATAGACCACGTGTTTGAACCGCATGCCTCAAAAATGAAAGAAAGAGAAAGCATGAGGGAGAGAGAGAGAGTTTATATATATATCTGTGTATGTATATGTATATGTATGAATTCGTTGGTTCACTGACAACGAATGTATGATAAGTAAACTGACGAACGATTCCTTAAGGCTATCATCAAAATTAGCGTGATTCGAGTCCCTCTCGTCTTTTCGCGTACTCTATCCGTCTATCTGCCTTTCTCTGTTGGTCTTTGAAGTATTTGCGAGCCAAAAAGTTTCACATTAAACAAAAGTACGCGTTCCCTTTTTCTATGACGTGACCTCTGCATCTGTTGACTCTAATTGTATGACCACAAGCGAGTCCTCAAAGGATCTTTTTTACAATGAAACTATTGAATGATGACTACGAGCTTTACTTGCGTAAACGTAGTTGTTTCGTTTACTGTGACAATGATACCTTGTGACGTGTTAACTCGCGTATGTAAAAGTGCGTACTTTCCTTTTTCTTATTATCAATGACAGCATTGACCGCTAATGATCTTAATCCGTACATACTAAGTTTGTTTCAAATGTAGCTTAGTTACTATATATACATATATGCATATACAACAATGATGCTTAAAGAAGTAAGTCTCTTATATTTGAATCAACAAAATGTGCCATTGGTATTATTCAAATATGAATTTACTTTAATAAATTAAAATTAGCATAGGATTTATTCATCTTAAAGCAGCTCGCAAGCAGACTTTGACTGATGATTATATTAAATCTGTTAAGCTCACCGATATCTTATATTTTCTATTCACGTGTTTCCCTTCGCTATTACTAATAATCTACTTTTCAAATTGAAATACACGAATTTGACCGCGGTATAGAAATTAAAATATTAAGTAAAATATTAGTAAAGTATGAATAAATATTATTTGTATTACGCGTTTGAACCGATTTATTAATCATGTTTATTTTACAAATTAATACGATACAAATAGTTCTTTCGTGTTACTTGAAAACTCGCAGAATATTATTATTAATACATTATAAATAGTTTCACCGCCCATTACTCTATTACAAAAGTTTAAATGCGAATTAGCAGCGCTTATATATCTAAAGTATTCTATTATTTTAATCTTGATAGGCCTTATTGCTTGGTAAATAAGAATGCTGTATAATCTACTCTTGCAACAACTCAAAAAAATATTCCACATTTTATAACAGAACGTACTATATTCCAAATTATAGCAAATTTTTGAAATGCAGATTAGCAGGTAATACGTGAATGCAGAAACAGTGACTAGAGATTCATATATTTTGAAAAATAGTAGGAGCGTCGAAAAGAAAAGTAAAAGCTCGGTCGAAGGTAAACGAAGAAATGACGAGTTTCACGGAGATAGATAAGTCAAAGCCAGTGTCGTTCACAGCTTGACGTTGTAGTTTTCGAATGAAAACAAAGAGACAATCCAAAGGCGTTTCATCGGTGCAGACGGTACGGCAACTTTCGTCGGTGCATCGACTTCTACTCGCGGAAAGACGATGTGTCACTTGTCCATCATCGTCGTCGTTGCCGGCGTCGCTAATATTAAAGGAGAAAAGGGCTTGGGAAACAAACTAACGCGCTTCGGGTGCGTTAAACGACGCGCTGCGTCGCGACGCTACGCGCCATAAAGCCGAGCTATCGAAAGCAGCTCTTATTCGCTCTACTGTCTCCTTAGTTGTCGCTGCAAAATAAGTAACATTTAACTCGCGCGCTAGTAAAAGCAACATTGTTACTTGATTATGGTCAGAATGTTATTAAAATGGATTTTAACTAGAACTGTGCAGGCCAATGCGCAAGTTCTTCAATTAAATTTCTTGCACTTTTTCATGAGTATTAACAATCTTCACCATTTAGATTTATAATTGGATTTATGGACGTCCTACTGCTTAGAATATTAATTAAACATTGATCAAAGTTTAAAGGTATGTAGCGTAATTTGCTCAATTTTTCACAATTTCAAATCTTCATTCGAATCTTTCGGGACTCTACGCGAGGAAAGTCAATCGCACGTACATTCGGCAATAAATTGAATCATTCTTTCACTTTTGAGGCAATATTTGACTTTTTAACGAATTCTGAGCAATGTAAACGAGCATAAAATGGATTTGTCATAAAATTAATAAGTTATTCGTAACGTTATTTTTCTATAATTTTGTGTATATGTACGATTAAAGTATAATTATGAAGGAAAAAACATTAATTTTTGTCATTTCCTCGTATTTAAATATCGGTTTTGAGAAGATGAAATGTTTTTGTAAATACAAGTATTTTCAAAATATAGTTTATCATCCGGTATAAATTACGTTACTAAGTTACAGGATTATTAATTCGTTTATTGTAAAACATGTTGCATAAAAAAGTTATACAATACCTTATAGAATAAACTAATTAATAACCTTAAAAGTATAACTTATAAGTTTTTTATTTAAGATATTGAATAACTATTTTTAATTTAATAAAAACGTTAAAACAGCTCTATCTAATTGCTATTTTTGAAATTTAAAGAAATTTTTATTTCTTCGATATTATGTTGTAGACATTTTCTTCAGAGATATGCAATTATTAAAATAAGTTCTAATTAAAGTTTTCAAGTGTATACAATGCACTCGATCAAATTCCATTTGGTATATAACTTTATATATATTTATTTATCTATTTAACACACAAAGTTTCTGATATATACGTGAACTTCTCAAAATAGCAAATTATGACTAGTAAAAGACTAATTTGAGTGTTGCTATTTCATTTATAAAAATTGTTTTACCATTGACTTCAAACTTAGTTATACAAATTCTAAGCCTATATTTTACTTTCTCAAGAGTTTAAGGGAAATTGACTGATCGACTAACAACCACTTGTCACCATTTTTAATAAAAATAACGTGTTTTCTCTTCGGTTTTGGTTTTATAATTTAAAAAGCCAATGATTTCATACTTTTGAATAATCTAATCTACTTAGCTTAATAAAATTATTATCTTTAGAAATTAGATATTATCATCGTTTTCATTGAAGAAATTTTACTACAAAAAAGATTAGTGAAATGCTAATTGTGTGCCTCTCACACAGGCTAAATTGTGTAAGAAACATACCAATACTCGTAACGGTATCCGTCACATGTAGCTGCACTTTTACAATGTGTACTTCAAATTCTCGTCTGTTTTAAATCTAGCAATGCACTTCGTCACCATAAGCCTGACTATGCGATGGAGAAAATAGCTTAGAGAGAAGTTAAAAGGATGTGAAGTAAAGGAATCACAAGGAAAAGTGACTGTAAGAAATTGAATTAAATCAATTTTAGAAAATTGTTTGATTGCTTTAAATGAAAATAAGAATAATTCATATAAAATAATGATAATTTACAAAATCGTCATTGATCTATTTAATTCATACAAACGAAAAAAAATAAAAACGTTAAAAAAATTAACGTCATAAAAGTTTCAGACACCTTATAATTAAAAGCGTTTGCGATTCTGACTTTTTAAAAGTAAAATGATACTTGTTTTGAATGCTTATTTATAATCTTCAAAGAGAAGGAACGGAATTAAATGTAAACTGAAAATTTTCCCCTATAATAAGGATGAGAAAACCTATTTCAGTGTTATAAGAAATTATTTATGTAAACAAAATAAAAATTTGCAAATAACTGAGCTGTAATTAAATCATGACAAGTTTAAGAGCTTTCTTAAAAATATATACATCTAGAAAATGTATAATAACGTTATTAATATCGAAGAGAAGTCTGCTTTGGATTTGTAAATGAAACCAAGGATTCCCTGTTTCCGTGAATGTTAATTAGTAAACCTTGTAATTTGTAACCTTTAATTAGTTACTTGAAAAAACCCGAGAAAAGTAAGAAGTTTCAGTAATGGAATCCAGAAAATGGATGTTGCGTGAGGTCCATTAAGCAGAGACGAGAGAACGCCTCCAAGGAGGCGGAAGAGCTCCCACAATAAGCAATAGGCGACCTGCGAAGAGATGTCCGCACATGCTGCGTGAGAGCGAAGGTGCATAAGCACTTGCCTGGCAGCGCCTTTCGCATACTTTTTTTATCATTGCACTGATTCATTCGACGCGCGAACGCGGCTGAATTTAGCATAGGGGTCGCGACTCCGGCATTGTGTCCCGACGCTAATTTTACAATGGTCTCCATATAAACGGCTGGGCCTGTGGTGCGAGAGAGCGAACGGCGAGAAAGAGGAAGAATGAGAGAGAGAGAGAAAGCACGTGCGCCGTCGCCGTCGCCGTTCTCGTCGTCTAAGTACGCACGTGTGATCCCGCGAAAAGACGCCTCTTGAAAAAGACGCCTCCTATTCTGCGCGCTCGGGGTGAAACAGTGAGGCAAGGCAGAGTCAGATTCCCGAGAAACCAAAGGCCACGCGAGCGACACGTCGAAGCTGTTGTAAATTTTAAATCACTGCAGAGCATACATATATTTATACCGCTAAAGTAGAGGCAAGCGGACTCACGCTTTTTGCATTTGCCGAGCTGCGGATAACGCTCAATGGCCTGTCCAACTCGTTCGCTCAACTCTAAGATACACGAATTTTGAAGATCTAATTAGACGTATTTTGTATTGGTATTGTGATCCATCGTTCGATCGAAACTACCACGAACGGCTCGATGAATAATTTATTTTGTAAATTGGGATTCGATCGAGCAACTCAAATCTTTAAACTATTTGCTGATTTCTACAAAGACCGATATGTTTTGTGTGATTTTTATTCAAGCTACATTAAAAAGACGACCGATGCTGTTTCTTGCTTCAAGCTTGAACTGCTTGCTGCTTTGCTTATAGCAATCAAGACTATGTTAATACAAAAGCAAAAGATTTTAAGCACATTAAAAGTTATCTTAATTACGAAATTAAAACATTTTTGTATTCGTTGTTCAAATGTTCATATATTGCATTAATCAACATTGGCATAAAATACAACACAAGCTAATTGTAGGCATACAATACTTTTGATTTCATGAATTTTTAGAATTTTATATAAAATAACATAAAATTCGTAAACTATCCATTTTATAAGATATTTATTGTCATCGAGTAATATTCCATTTTTATCATAGATAAAGCAAATAATATTTTTTTCTTGCCTTTCGAAAGAGTCTTTTTGGCTAACCTCGCTCTATGCGCGAATAAGTAATTATATGAGTGTTTAGATAGAAACAAAGATTACTGTGTGACATAACTTTTAAATTCAAATATATCGTGTACAAATATAGGAAACGAGTATAAGTTTTTAGCCACAAGTAAAGACTATAAAGGAAAGAATTTCTTTTTCTCAAAGATTATATTCTCAGATAATGGCCAAGGTTACACATCTGTTAATGGTAAAAGTATCTTTTAAGAAGAGAATAGTGTCCATAGTTTAGATTATTTGGTGTTCCAGATATAACTGTTAATAATATTAGTATTTTTCTCTGTAAGAGAGGAGGAAGAATAAAGGTTACATAACATAATAAAACCTTTGAGTATAACCATAGCTTATTCGCAAATGCTATAATATAACATTTTTATACTTCTGAGAGCGATTCATTATTCTCAAGGGAATACTTTTCTTTTTAAGTTACTTAAACCATCAATGAGTGCTCGTATTTAACACCAATATTCCTACTTTTCCAAATTTCCTATTGGATTTTGTTGGATCATTCTAACTGCGCTCTTACATCCGTTTCGCATTATACTTGGATATCCATCCTAGCGAGTCAGCCTTCCCGAAGTTAACTTTTAACCGAGTTAACCTTTAATCACAGCATTTATATATGTAAGCCTATTTCTCGTAAACTCGCAAATTGCGTCAAATAAGATGAAAACGTCGATGTTCTTGATCATTTGAAGAATCGTGCGCTTTAGATAAATAGTTGAGATATCTCCAAGCTATCGGATTTCAGTAGAGTCGTCGTCGCTATACAGATAATTTCAATTGCCGCGGCTCTTCACTACGGCGATCTCTGAGTGGATGATGAACGACTACCACATAATCATAGCTATCTGCTGCCTCCCGTCGAAAACAACCAAGCCTCAATGTTTGCCTATTTCAGATCGATCTTAAACATCAGGTAATAGTCGTTACATTAATCGTTATATAATCGCTGTTGGTCTCGTTCACTACGGCCCTGTTTGTAACGCATCAAATTTTCTAACTGTTACGTCCTCGCTGCCAATATCTACGTAATCACCTAATGAATTTTCATTTATTATAAGTTTCCGAATCGACGATGAAGACATTCTCTGCTTTTTTGAATACAGTATTCCTTCTATCCTCGTTAAAAGCGTGTGGGCTGAGGCAACGAGAGGGCGACAATAATCTCCGAGCCTATTCTCTTGCTTCATAAATTTCTTCTTTCTAACGTCGTACCTAGATTAGATGATATCGTCATACACCAACTACGATGTATTCCCCAGCTTCATATTTCTTAAAGACACAAGTACTTGTAATGCCACTCTTCTCTATGAAGTAGAGGATCAAATCCTCCTCGCATCTCTTAACTCGCACCAGCATCCGCCGCAGTCGTATTGGAATCGCGACATAATCTTAAAATATGCTACGGAGTATCTCCTATCACTTCACCTCTATTAGTATGCTCAAACTCTGGATCCATGTACCATGCACAAGCAAAATCTGTGAATCACTCCGTGGAAAACAGTCGCGATGGTATCACTTCAGTACTCTACGTACTCTGCTCTCTCTCTCTCTCTCTCTCTCTCTCTCTCTCTCTCTCTCTCTCTCGCTGAATATCTGAGAGAGCTACGTCGATAACGCCAGCGATTTCCACCTGACCTAATGGAAACAGTAAATGCATGTTGATTATTCTACTTCTGATTTCAGCTTTCCCCCGAAAAATTGGCATATTCAGATAAATAAAATACATACATCAATGATTGGTATAGAAGAATTTTATTACCGTGACCAAACAGTGCAGCGACTGGCACTTCATTGCCTTCATTGACAGAATTCCTGTGCAAGGTTAACTCGCATCAATATTTGATCTGCAAGCTGTTTATGGTTTTGCCTAGAGGTCGGACTTTCTACCATTTACGTCATCTGATTCAGGGTCCTCGTACCTCCCTTTGTCAAACGCGGCAATGGATTTACAGAAATCATAAATCGAACCGGTTTACGAAGTTGAGTATTTTTTCTATCCTACGCAATTCTCTAGCAACTCTTAAACCTATAACACTAAATAAATAATTATCCTGGTTGTTACTTACTATTTCTATCATTGAATTCTTATTTTAAAACTACATAATATTTTATATTGTCTGACGCGTGATTACTGTTATGGAATCTTTGTGCTATTATAAATTCTTCTATGTCACCAGTAATGTAGCGATCACAACCGAGTACTTTCTTTATTTCGAAAGATCCCTTAAATTTAGGTATAAAGTTATTTTTTAGCTTGTAATTTTCATAAATAGACGATCCAATATGATTTCTAATTTCTGTTTCATGTGCTTTAATACTCTTTTCATTTCAAAGTTTTTATAATGCATGATGAGTTCTTTATATTAAATATAATCTATTTTATATATTTTTTATTATTTATTTCCCTTTCTTCAATTACCAAGTTCCGAATTTATTTAGAATTTTTCTGTTACATTATTTAACGATAATTATAGTCTTCTTCGAAGAACTAAATATTTCATAATTGCTCTATTCGTTTCTGATTTATCTGATTCCTTTTTTTTCCATAATTTAAATTTTATAATAACAAAACCGCTTTGGTGCAACAATGTTTTATTCACAAACGCTATAATATAACACCTTTACATTTCAAAGACCGAATAATTATTCTTAAAAGAATACTTGTCTTTTTAAGTTGATCAAAGCATCAATTAATGCTCATATCTCGTGAAAAATATTCCTTTTGTTACACTCATTAACGCCTGCTTACTTGAGGTTCGACTATTTTTCCAAATTTCCTACTCAATTTCGTTAGGACATTCGAACTGCGTTCTTATATCTATTCACATACATGAATGTCTATATTCCGCTACAATATGTTACATCTTACTACAGGTACACAACAATCATATGGATTTTTATAAAATTTTCTTTTTCTAAACATGAAATCTTGTGTTTTTATGTTTGATTTTTACTCATTGGTTTCAGTTTCAAATATTATGATGTTATAAAATATTTCATTGTTATAAACTAATATTTGTGTTTCACAATTCACAGAAATAAGTAGTAGTTATGTTAAATTTAGAACAAATTGTTAGTTATATAAAAATTAATTTACTTACAAAGTATATCGATACATATTTTTCAATCTTTTAATGATGGGATAATATATATTCAGAGAAAAATATTAATTATTAAAAGCTTAAATAAAATGTAATATAACAAGTTTATAAATATTTCTATTTGTAATCAGTGACTTTAGTATACTCTTCAATATATAATTTATTATTAATTATAAATACATATATTGTAAATATATATACTTCGATCTGTTATATTATTTATTGTCTAAATGATTATGCGTTTCATAAATTATGTGTATGCATTTTAATGGTTACGCCTTAATTGTTGCTAATTTTCGTAATTACAGTAATGAAAGGATATAGAAATACGTAACATTATAAATTGTATAATATATTTAACATATTTTTAACAATGAAAGAATATTTTGAGATACATAAGATTACAGATTTTAAAAAATGTTACACATAAATTCTGTTCAATTAATCTATATATAATTAAAAAATGGTATGCATAAGACAACGACATAAGGTCATGAATAACCTACACAGATATGTTAAACTATCGGAATGATTAAATAATAAAATTAAATAATAACATTTTTTTAACATAATTAAATATACAGATTAACTAAAGGGATTCCTAAATATAAGACCATAATTTCTATTTAAATGAAAAGCGTAATACATATATCTTGTAAATATATGAATAAATATACATTTTTAGTTCTTTAACATTCAATAATAATTTTTCTCTAATGTTGTATCTAATTTCACTTATCGACATCCTTTTAAAAATTCATACTAAATTTTATTCAGGTACGTCCATTATTCTATTAGTAATAGTCATTTGAACGCACTAAATATTACCATTTCAAAAAATCTGTTGAAAATTTGTTCAAATATTACTTTTCGAAATGAAAAATAGCACATAAATTAAATAAATATTATCTAATGAATCTGATTTATCAACAGAAATAATTTGTCAGTAAATTAGTAATTTTCAGATGATCCTTGTAAATATAATTAATCTTGATTATTATGAATGATATAATGTTATAATAACTGTGAAATTATTTAAAACATTTATTTAACTTAAAACCAATTATAAAATTGATTAAAAACGGAATAATAAATCTGAATGAAAAATAGGTATCGTCATAATTGGGTTATCTTGTATTTAACATAAATCCAAGATAACAATCGTGATTTGGTTTATTGTACATAAACCATTATGAAAATAAGAAGCGGTGAAATGAAATACCGAAAAAGGCCAAAGTTTTTACATATCTCGTTAACTTTCTAGAACAAAACAAAAATAAACCACGATTATAAGAATACAATATATAGACACTATATCTACCATTTGGAATTACAGCATGTAATTATTCTAAGTAATGAAGAAATATAATTCGGATTCAGAATTTAAGAAAGAAGATTAAAAAATTATAATAACCATCGGATTATTTCATTATTTTCAACCTGTTACAATAGTTTCTAATATTTTATTAATTAATTTCGCAGTTTATATAGAAGATATCTATAATAAATTATATTATAATAGATTATTCATGTGAATTACATCAAAATGAATCATGAAGTATAAAAATATTCGCAGACATGCTAAAATAGCGAAAAATTATACGCCAGAGAATGTACTATTTGTTACTTTTAAAGCTACACGCGATAGTTTGCTAAATCAATGGACATTTACTAATATTTATTCTTCTATTTTTATTTCATATTCATAGTGATACTATTTTTTTAATGGTAAGCACAAGAACGAGAGCAGATTTTGTACCAAAATAATTTTAAATCCAACGTGCGTCAAGAAAGTAATGGCACCCTGTTACCTCGTAATCGATTTATTTTTTAAATATGACACAAGCCCAAATATATATATATATATATACGACTAATATTATACGAATCAACGTTGATAAATGATGTATATTTGGAGTTAAATACTGGATAAATAATAATCATGAATTTAAATAAAAATTTACTGCGTTCAATTACAAAAATAGCGAATGAAAAGTAATTACTGCGATCTCATGAATTATTTTGAATGCTGTGCAAAAAAAGTAAATTAAACAAGGACTACATTTAAGAATGAGTCTTCTGTTCCATCAATTACTGAAATTTTCAAAGTATAAACAAAAAAATAATGTTATTATAACGAAGAAATGTCTAAATTTTAAACTATATTGCAAAGATAAATAAATATCACAAATAAAAATCAACTATGAATGAAAAAATAATTTAATAAATTATTTATAAATTATTTTACAAACATTTTAAATGTATCTTGGTGAATGCGTATGCGAGTACAAAAATATGCCAATGTAAATATAGACATCGTGCATGCATTAAAGCAGAAAAAAGCGAGATGGAAATAATTAGATAAAAATAGTAAACAGGTAAAAAATAAGGGAAAAATGATAAATAAAATGTACATAACATAATTGTATAATTTATGAGTTCATTACATGAAATTCTTAAAAAACATGCGTTAGAGAAAGAATTATCTTTTGTAAATGTAAACTTTTCAAATGCTTGCTACAGCGATAATATATGACAATAAACATACCGAGAAATCAAAGTAATATTTTACTCATAGTATGAAGCATAATATATTGAGCATATACATAAAAAAGAATCGAACACTTGAGTATTAAGAAAATATATTTTATACATAAAATTTAAGATAATATCAAATTTATTTTCTTTTAATAACATAATTATTCATTAACTAAATCACTAATCGTGAATTTTTAATCATAAATTTCCTTCTTACATATTAGTACTGATAACTAAAATTTTTCAAGAATATTTAATATAACAAACTAACTTATTTTGAGAACTATGGCTCTGCATTTCCATAACAATTTATTGTAAATACAAAAAGACTGCGCAACGACAACGTCAACAAACAAACAATATTCAATGTCTGAATACGGAAATTTAAAAAGAACAAGAATATTCTGGATTCAAGTTGAATGATCTAATGAGAGAACTTTAAAAATTCGCAAACAAGAAGATATTTTCGAATTTAAATAGAAACTTAATAAACATCTTAAGCATCGTCACTATTACTAAATTTTACTAATAATAATCTTCTTGATTGTCTTAAAGCTAATAACCTATATTTCTTAAAAGTAAAATCAATTACAATAAATCTTTATTCAATTAATTTAAGCTTTTATATAAATAATATAGTAATTAATTGTTTACGAAGAAGTCAATTTCTTCGAAAAGCTCACACTTTCCTATTTTGGTGCACACATCACAAATAAATGATTTTAAAAAACTAAGTTATCATTGATAGATCGATTAGCCATGAAAGATATTACGTAGTTTAAGCGCGTACAAAATAAAAGAAAGTAGAGCTGCAAAAATTTGAAATAAAAAGTTTAATGTAAAATGTCGAATAGAAATACAAGTTCTCTCTGAGCCGTGAAGAAGTTGAGTAGAATAGCCGAAGGGTATCACCGGTATTTGTGATCGAGCTCACGCGCTTAAGCGGAATAATGTCGCGCGTCCAAGTGCAGCAGTGGCCTTTAGTGGCATTTACGAGGAAGGAAGCCGTCGTCGGGGTGAAGTGGCAAAAAGTGACGATGATCGTGGAAAAGAGAGCCAACGCTTACGGACCTTACATACGCTCGTAGCAAGTTTATAGTAAATGAAAATGATACATAGCTAAGAAGTAAACGATTTAAAAAGTTACACGTGATCGAATTGCTTGGACAAATATTAAAACAAAGAATTTTTGCAATTCGTACTTTATTGTTTTGTAACTCATCTTTATATTTTCTTAAATTATCAAGTGGATACTATCTACATTAATACAAAAGTTTAACTATAAAAATAGTAATACAATTTTATTAACAGAAATAATATTAAGCTATCTCTAAGTACTATCAACAATGAGAAACATATCTATTTAATAAAGTTAAATAATATTTTTTAGGAATTATAATAATAATAATATGTATACCTATCAATATTCTAATCGCGCATTCGCAATATATCAAGTATTAAAATTATTTGAATTCCATACTATGTAATAAAACACCATGCATACATAAATACATATATAATATATATATGTATATATATATATATATATTCACATCAAACCAATGTTTTTTTCTTTTCATAGAGCTTCCACGAATATAAATTATTAACGTAGCGTAAAAAAAAAGAAAAAGAAAAATAACCGTAAGACAAAAAAAAATGATTGAGTTTCTTTAAATCATAAATTATTACTTTCTTACATATAAAAAAACATTTGCTTTTGTAGTTAAATAATTAAATAATTCTATTCTTTTATAAATCAAAGAAAATCAACAAAACTATAAATTCAGATGAATGAACGCGAAAATGATTTAAATTTAACATTTGTAGATATCTTCATATTTTAAAGGTATTTTAAATTAATTACAAAATTAAATTTATTTAATTAATACTAGTCTGAACAATATTTATAATTTTTTATCGAATCAGTTTTCTATTGAGAACAATGAGACTTATTAAAATCTTTTTATACATGACAGTGGTCTCTGCTTATTTAAAATAAAAAAATATATTTATTCGTTTATAGGAATATTGAATTGACATTATTTTCTATTGTTTTGAATAAATTATTGAAAATAATTCGATTGTTCTTTGACCAATTAATTTTTTTTATTACTTTTGAAGCCCACAGAATAATGTTATTAAGTAAAACCAACTAGTTTCGATATTAGTTTCATAAAATCCCTATTATTGATATGTTAAAAATTTTCATTGCTAATTTTATCTGATAAAATTTCTGTATATGTCGTTCCTTTCTTCTTACTAACTTCTGTTTCAAATTTATATTCAATGCTACCGAACTTTATAAATCAATATTTATCAAAGTTTCTATTCAAAAATTGTATATTGACAATTGTTACTTCTTGATTTAAAATATATTCTATATTTAATGAAATTCTTCTTTAATGGAATTTGTAAATTGATTAGATTCGTTACTTTAAATGTTAGAGATATTCTGCTAAAAAAGAAAAACTTTATCACAACATTACATACTGCATTGAAGTAAACTATTTTATTAACGCGACAAACAGTGCTAGTAGTACTTGAAAAAAAATATCAAATAATTTAATCTTTTAAAAAGCAACGATTTCCTTTTTAATACAAATGTCACATAGTAAGATTTAACAGTTTTTTTTATATTATGATTATAACATTGTTCATAAGAATTCATTTATAGAATTTTTTTCAATTTGACTTTTGCAATCTAATATTCTCAAAGGAATTCAAAGCAGTTGAGTTAACTTATTGATATTTGTAAATAAATAGGTCAAAATCATATATATATACATATAATTTTATCTATTTTTTTCCAAAAATTATATGATGAAAAAATTAATTTAGTACGAAATCATTGAGCTTTGCTAAAGAAAAGAAATTACCATTTAAACTACCATTTGATTTTAAACTTATTTATTGTTATAGTTATAAATTACGTTCTTTCTGATTAAAACCATAATTTTAAATCAAACGTTATAACTATTTCATGTAATAGGTGAGATATCGTACATGAAATTTTGAAAAAAATTTTGATTATTTTTCAATGTTTGACGTGCAATTTGTGTCAGGGACGTTTCTTTGGCCGCTGCTACTGCTCGGCTGTACCTGTATTTCTGATTGTCAAAGCTGTGTTTAGAAAATTAGAAAAACGGATGAGAAATTAATCTAAAAATTAAAGAAAATGATTTATTATCATTTTAATTAGTTCTTAAATCAACATCTCCCACAGTCGATGTGGCTACCTTTCGAATAACAAAATTAAAAATTAGCTCACCGCATCTTTCCTTTTTTATAACCATAATTATAAAATAAATTTTATATCGCAGTACATTAGATATTAATATTATGTACACGTTATTAATATATGAGTAAGAAAATAAAAATACGTTGTGTGAGTATCGGTATCGTTCGGTAACGGAGGAGTGCGGCAAAAGTCCACGTCCGCTTACGAGAAGAGTATTGTTTCACTAACGATCGAGGCAGAATCACCGTCGTCTCACATTGGGTGCCCTTCTTTAATATTTTTTTGTGACATTTGACTCGTACTTGCGTCGGAACCCGTACCTCTATACTGCTTGTGCATGTATTGTTCGCCCTGCTTATTTCGGTGCCTTTGGTTTTTACTCTCTTACCGGTTTTAACAGGGGCGGTGGTCGCTACACGCACACTATTATGCTCGCTTTTGATCGTACCAATAGCCTTGTATAGAGTGACGTGAAACGCCGCTTACGTTCTATTGCGTTGACATCACTGCTAACAGATATAACAGTGAATAACTTATAAAACGCTCGCTATTACTCTTACCCCATGCGAACACTTTCAAAAGTCTGTTCTCACTATGACAGAAATCAAATATCCCGACTCTTAAAGCTTCATTTATAACCGTAAACTGAAGATCATAATTAAGATTGATACCTATAATATATCGATTGTAATCATTTAGTTAATATCGTCGTGTAAATATAGTAGTGTTTTTTATCTTTAATTTATACTTTAAACTTTTTTATAATTAAACATAAAAATGTAAGTTTTTATAAACTTGTAAACTGTCGGGTAAATTTCATTATTTCTTAAAGTTTTTTATTCTAATATTAACAATTAAAATATAACGTAATGTATTAAAAACTTCATAAAAGCCTTTTTTATAAAAATCATTATTTCTAAAAATTACTTTTTTAGAAACAGACATACTATGTAATATTTCTAGTAAATATTCATTACTTTGTTTATACATATATATATATATATATATATATATATAATATATTTTTTCATTTCGCCAATAATTTATATTCATATTAAATCATAAATAACGAAGCGAAATTCTCTTATTAAATCTAAAATTTAATATCCTCTAGGTGAATAAAAGAGATTATCAAAAATTAACTGAGATTATAAACGAATGAATAATGTTTTAATAATATTTTTACAGAACCTTTACATTTACAATTCTTTCCATGCATAATATATCATCAAGATCTTTAATCATTAAATTGCATTGAAAACAAGTTGAATTTCATTAAAGAATAACAGTATAAATTGGCAAACGAAATCATCACATATCAAAATATCAGGATACGTGCCAGTGTAATCATATGTAAGTAACTTTGGTTTACACATATCATAAATTTCATTTGGAACAAATACATAAATTTCAACTAGTTCATGATATCATTATATCTTTCTTGTCTATTTGCACGGTATAATTTATCGAATAATTTTTTATGCTATTTCGTAAGATTTGCATTATTTTTAGATTCTTTACAAAACTTATGGTACTACTTTCTAATTCAGAATTCGTATTGTGAATTCTTCTGGTCATCGTAAGGAATGGTCTTGTATCAGTTTGATTACCGTAAACTACCAGTTTTCTCATCATTCTACTCAGATACTTATGTTAATAACGCTGTGAGTGATATTTGTGTAAACTTTTTGTTTTCGTATGGTTTCGTATTATTACAACCTTGTCTCGTGACGTCGTAGTCATTAATTTTGATTAGTTTTACCTATCAATCGACCAAATTTTTTGTACTAATAGAACTCGAATTATTGACATCAATTCATTATTACTTGATTTTCCATATCAAATTGGCAAATTTGGTCGGCATAAAATAAACAAGTTATTGAATCAGTTTTTTAATAATAAAATAGAAAAGCTCGTATAGAAAAACAGATATACTAATATATACAAGTCATACAATAATTGTTTCTTTTTGATATAAAGATGATATAGATGACGTATACTTATTGGAAACGTATTTATGGTATATAAACAATCTTTCCCCCTGAGATTGATACGTACCTTAAGAACTTCACTTCTTGACATTGAAGGAAGTCTTGTTACCTATCGCAGCCGTCAATTAAATGTTCTCAAACATAAAAGTATAAAACGCACCATGAACTTAATCACTGTTTTAATGCTAAGTTATGATAGCTAGAGAATAATATTAATTTCTGCATACTTCAAACTTACTTCTAGTAATGACGTTCAGAAACGATGGAAATGCGCTGATATGAGATTAGTGAAATTTAGTCGAACCGTTAACACTTTGATATAAAAAAAAGGATTAACGACATTACCTTCCCCGGGAATGTAATTGATATGCTCAATGGTCTACATGTTTAATAAGAATTACTGTATCTTATTTGCATTGTGTTCATTTTGTTAAAAAAGAAGTTCAATAACGCTGAACATCAGCAACATTCTTTTACATTACGCCCCTACAAGGATATCCATTTCATTGCGTGCAAGTTCAATGAACATTTGTGGTCGTATAAGCAATACAATTTATACCAAGTCTTTGAAAAAAAAATCCTTTGGCAAACAAGAATATACGTAGAAGTGAAATTTGTTCTAATATAGCACAGAAAAAGTAAATCGATGATCAATAATTATTACATCAGTTTTGGTTATGAATTCCATCGAAATTTTTCATAATCGTACAATTATCGGTTGAAGGTAGCAGATAACCATCTGAAACGCTTTTGATAATAAATACCCCCACTTAATTAATGTAATTAGGCGATCATTAATTATCTTACGCGAAGAAAAACGCAAACTGTTTAAAGTTGAAACATGATATATACGTACACGTTCACGTCTTCACATGTTTACTATGCCAAAATATTTTGCACTTCTTCTCTCTTGCTTTCACACAATAGTTTTCCCTATTAATATCCTTACTATGCCTTACTTTATTCTTCACCACTACATATAGGAAATCAGTACGAATATATATTGAAATTTAAGATAAAAATTCGGAAATAAGTACATATAATGATAAACAAACGAGTAAATTTCCTTAAATATGTATTTATAACGTTTTCATATAATTATGAATGAGCAATTTTAAAGGCTTTGCCTTTCGGTATATGACACTAATCAAAATCACTCTTTAGAATCACTCATTAAAATCACTTAAAAAAATTAACTTAATCAAAATTATTTAAATATTCATTTATTATATTCATGTTTAGTTATGTTATTTAGCTACAAATTATATTAAAATTATTAAAACAAATATTTATAAGATAATTTTAAGATTGTTACACAGGTTTATATTAATCTAATAAATCAACATTTAATGAACTTTTTAAAGAATACTCTATTTGCAAAATCTATTAAAAATACTAGTTAAACCTATTATAAAAATTAAATTTCGTAATATAAAAAGAACTACATTTTATCAAATTGTCAGAAAAAATTACAGTAAATGTATTTATTTCATCTAATTCTAGTATTTTGAAAATTTCTCTCCATATTCAGTCTCTATAATTATATAATATTTTCTTATAGTATATAGTTTAGTACGTACAATTTACATAAAAGATATAAATCTTCATTAAATTTTTGTATTTTCTCTTACGAATATACAGCTTATATATATTAAAATTTCTATTGAACACGATAGAAAAATTCTGCTAATTAAAAAAATCTTTAATTTATAACTCGATTTTTGGATAAAGTAACATCCCTGAGAATACACATGAAGGAGAGAAATTAGGTAGGTCGAGCGAATTTGCGCAAGAGTCTCTCCTTAACTTTGCGCAGACCACTTTCACCGATATATCGGTATTAATATCTTTGAATGGGATGAGCTCAGGTCGTCAATTCTTATAGCTCTTATGCTACGATGCTTAAATGAGAAATCTTAAAATGTAAAATTTGCTCGGTATGAGTTTCATGTAAATTATAAAATTCGATTGAGCAACTTGTAGAAAAAATTTGTTCGGTCGCGTTTTATATTTTTATAGACTTCAAAGAAATGTATATAATTGAAATATTGTATAATTTAATTATACATTATTATAAAATTTTATGGTTTATAATTAAAAAATTATAAACAAATTTATAAAATATAAATTATTATATTAAATATTTGTATTAGTGAAACTTGAGAATAAGCATTAGTAAGTAGTTAGTTGTTTTTCCATGCATACATCTGCATTTATTATATTTTTATTATTATTTAGCCTTTAAAATGTTCCTGTCTAGTATAATCAAACAGCTAATTTAATAACAGTTAAATTAATGGAAATTGGAAACTAATAATGAAATCATTTATTTACTTAATTATATATTATAAATAATAAGCAATTAATGTTAGATAAATTGTACCAGAAATTTTTAAAACATCTATTTTGTAATGTGTCTGAACTTGCTTTGAAACTAAGTAAAAAGGCAAATGTATACAGTTCCTTAAAAGTTTCTTCACTAATTTAATTAAATAGCTAGATACATTTTCACTTTATATTATTATTTACATATAACTTCATATTCATATTTGAAAATAATTAGATGTAATATCGTTAAATTTTCATAAAATTTTCAAATTACAACATTTTATTTTTTTAAGAAAATAATAATATATAAAAATAAAAATTTGAGTATAAATATACATTCAAGATCGAATAATCTATTTAAAAAATATTAAACGAACTATAAAGTACAGAAAATAAGAATAAGCATCACGAAGAAAAAAATTTTTAATTTTAAACTTATTTTAAATAATTGTATTAAAATATATTAATATATTGAAATAATGCATATTAATATAAAATAAAAATAATACATTTATAATAATTTTAATAATTTCAATTAATACGAATTAAATTTATTAAAATAAACATTACAAAGCTTAGTAAATAAACCGATTTCATAAATATCTAAATTATGCAATATTTAATAAAAATTCAAAATTAATTATAAATGCCACTAGCTTGGAAACCTGCATTATTAAAATTATACTATATAAAATTATATAAAATTTCATCAGATAATGGTTTAATGAACCAAATAAATGCTATATAAGTACATTCCATCTTTATGAAAGGTAAATTTAAAAGTAAAGAAATATTAAATTAATTGTAGATCTGATGGTAAGTATCAATTTCAATGTCAATGATTACTTTGGTTTTGTTGACAAATCAATAAAAAAAATAAATGATTAGCGTCATAATGATGTTATAATTAATTGATACCTAAGATATACTCCGTGTCACCGTTTATCTTCTAAAAAAGACAATTTTTTTAAGATATCAAATGATTTGAAAAAAAAACTTATAATATGAATATATTATACTATAGTATAATAATTGTATGTAATATATAATAATTTATCAAGTCTCAAACATGATATTTTTGTTATAAAACGAATCTCTAAATTCATAATGGTTAATATTATTTTTAAACAAATGAAACAAATATATTCAGTTTGTTTGTTTAACTTCTTCAGATTGAAAGTTGATTCGAAGTTTTTAAATAAATTCAATACAAAATATCTGTAATATTGATTAAATCTTGATAAACGATTACCAATATAACTGTGAAGTAATGAATATTTTATATTCTTTTGTTCATTTTATTTAGGACTGTATATGGTGTAATGTTAATAACTTTTTACAAATTAAATTTCATAAAATTTAAATATAATTTATTAATACACATATTTTATTTGAATAAATTCAGAATAGACATTTTAAAGATCTTTCATAGATTAAATAAAAAAATCAACTATTGGAAATTTCTTATAGATTATAATTATTTTGTAATTATTTTAACCAAATAAAAGTTTAATTTACAATCGAAAAAAGAAACTCTTTATATATTAAAATTAATTTAATTTCTACGATAAAAGTAGATTAAAAATAATGGTTTTAACCAGATTGAACTTATGCATATACAATATTGTAGGATTTTTTACAATATTGGAGTATACTTTTTCAGGATCAATTTGAGAAGATTTTAATATTACACATTGAGAAACAAAATTATGGAAATTGAATCAAAAAAATCCATTATCTTAAAACCCAGACAGCTTTCTTATGAAAGCACAAAATAAATCTATGAAGTTATCAAAACATAATTAACGATTCGGATAAGAAGTAGACAATTTTATTATATTTGAAATATAGAAAAAAACTACGTGGATTCAAATTATTTAATTTAGAATTTAACTTAAATCGTAACAAATAGAAACAACCGAGCTGAGATTTCTTATTAAATAAAAATGAATATATATTCATTTCAGATGTATTAAACTGCATATCCTAATAAAAATGTGAACTTGTTTACATGTTTGACACATAGAAGTTGACTTTTCGGAAAGGAATTAAATTTCTGAGCGATTAAATAGTTAACATATTTCGTTTGTAATATCAATACATTAAATAATAACAAATATATTAAAATAAGCATCAGAATTATAATAATTAATATATTAAATATTACTATATTATTGATAGCTATACGTGTTTTTAATGAATACTTTACATAAATCGAGGATAACACCTCTACAAAATATCGTTTATCAGAAATCGAAAAAATAGAAATTATCAAATAAAAATGATATTTCATAAAATATAACGAAACTTTCATTTAAATACATTCCATATCTTTAATTGAAGTTCCGATGAAAATAATAAAATTTCAAATGAAATTGCAGTTTTAAAATACGAAGCATCCAATAGTATTAATATTATCTGAAAGCTACTAAACATATTATTACGATTATTACTATTTTGATTCGTTATCTCCTAATATTTTCATATTAAATAAAATTTTATAAATCCCATAAGTACATACTTATAAATTAACTGACCCTGCTATGCCAAGAATTTTGAAACAGTGTATATCATTCTCTTTACTATGTATTTTTTTCTGAAAATAAAAAATACTAATATTTGTTGTTGATCTTTGAATGAAAACTAATGCGTAATATTATTCGAGTTAAAATAAAATTATATTTATTTTATATATTTTTACGTAGAATAAATATATTTAAAGAAGGTTGATATATAACTCAAACATTTATAATGGGAAAAATACAAACCTCATTAGATTATTGAAAATTTTTTAACAAAGTATCTAATGACTTTTTAAGTAATAGATGATATTTTTAGATTATATAGGTATTTCTAATACAAGTTCAAATTTAGATTGCATTCTATTGCCTTAGATTAAAAATAGTTGCAACGAAAAATATGCTCTTAACAATAAATGTTATACTACATATACTATATACTATATACTATACTATAGAAATTCATTACTATATACTATATAATTCTACTATATACTATATACTATAATATACTAATTCATAATAAAAACAATAATATACTAATTCAACCCTTCATTTTAAATAAATAATGACTTATCAATATCAGATAAAAGGATTCTAACCAAATATGTAATACAAATTTATAATTAGTTAGATATTTATGCAATTTCATATTTACTTTTACAGTTTCTTGTAATATTTCAAAGAACTTCATATTCCACAGATTAATTATATTTTAATACTATTAATTTTTTCTATTTCATTAAAGTAAAAATAAACATGCCTAAAAAGAAAAAAAAATAATACATATAAAAAATGATATTTACAAAAAGTTGCTTGCCATTATTGACTGAAAAATATATTATTATTAAAATAAATAAAACTTAAATGTTCGTACCTATTAAATGTATAATATATACGAAAATTTTCCAATATCAAATCTTATTGGATGCAGATTGTCAAAATCATATTTGACACTCATTATATAAGTCAAACGTATTTCAATGGAGTATTAAATTTTCATTAAAAGATGTGTAATATCTGAAACAAAAGAGTAAACTCTTAATCAGATGAAAAGTTTTTACAACTCAGTAAAATAGTCTTTGCGAAACTAATTCCAATAAGCTTCCTATTCGTATTCACCTTCAAAATATTGTTAATTTCATATTCTTCATAGAGTAACTTTTTACACGTACTTTGACAATTATAAACTACTAGCTGTGTAAAATACACAAATTGATTATTTCGATTGATTAAGTAGAAAAATATCCGTGTAGACATCATTAAAAACTAATTTTTTATTCGCCGATATATGAACTGGACTTCACATACATATTACGTGTAAGATCCAGTCGATAGAATTCATATAATGCTTAAAATTAGGTGAATTAATTAATTATTATTAATTATTATTTATTATTAATAATTGTTATTAATTATTAATTAATATTCGTTATAACTAATAAGTAATAATGTTGAATCGAATTAACTAATGATTATAATCGATTAATTTTGAATTACCGATGTAAAAAGTAGCACAAACTAATTTATAAAATTGTAGGTAAATATATTGATGTAGAGGTTAAGAATTGACTATTTTACGAAAAAAACATGTTTCACCTGAGATGATGTCGTAAGTTCAAAGTTAGTATTATAAATAACACCAAAGGAGTTTAAAAGGTGTACTCTTTAATGTGCTCTATAGTAAGCAGATTGTCGTTTAATAACAAAATAACAAAATAATTCTATTGATTCCTGACCTCGACTGAATAGTAATATCATACTGGATGCAGATGAATTCATTACAGGTTCTATTATCTGAGCCCGAAAACTGGATCACCGCCGACGCTACTAGTCAGCCCATGCAGTGGCCCGATATCTTGGAGTATCAGCTACGTAGGGCCCCCCGAAACTGATCAGCACTCGGAAGGCATGAAGTGTGAGTCTTACATACACAAAACAGACTCGCAGTTGTCGCCAAGATACTCTATAACTCTCTGTCTTAGCTTGCAACAGTCGTGTGCCTGTGCCTTCCCCATTTATCTCGTCATGTATCTTTTTATCTTTTAATACAGACACCTTTATTTTTCAACAGCGCCTAAGCTGATTCGTATTATTACCAAAGCTCTTATTATTGGTCTAATCCTCCTATTATTTTTATCTAACCCAACAAATTATAAAGTAAAGAATTTCTTAAGTCATTGTTTTGTAATTTTCTTTTTAATTTTATTATTTATTAACAATTTTATTAGAAATATTTAATTTAAAATTATAATAATTTAAAATTATAATCAACTAATTATAATATTTTATTTGTATTAACAAATTATATAGTAATGAATTTCTTAAGTTATTGTTTTGTAATTTTCTTTTTAATTTTACATAGTAAAGCTAATTCCTTTTTATATACTCTTTCTACTTAGCGATGTGCTTGACTATTAATTATTGATGACTATAGATGTTTGTCGTGTATTCACTCCTTGTAAAGATATAAAAAATCCATTTTGAAAACTAAGTTGGTTAAACGTATATTTATATAGTAAAATATAAATATTTGGTTTGATGCATACAAGATGTGAATCGAATCCGTGCAAAACAAATTTTGTTTTTTTAATAGCCCATCCATTTATGGCATACCAATTTTTTACATTCATACCTTTCTTTTTTCTATTGTTAAATTCTCTTTCGTTTTTCTCTCGTCTTATTAGACTGTATATATCCCCCTCTCTACTTTTGCTAAGCCAACTTGGTGTCGGTTCCTTGGTCTCTCATCTTCTTCCTTCTGCTTCTGTTATTCTGTCGTTCTTTCGCTTTCGTCCCCCACGTTTCTCTTTTAGCGGCGTTTGGTCACATTTATAGCTTGTCGTTAAAGTAGCGAGTTTATCAGCAGCTGTAAACTATTTCGCGATGTCTAGACACGCTTTACCCTTCGCGCTCCACCCCCTCCCTTCTCTTTCTCAATCATCCTCTCCCTCTCCCATTTCTTTCCCCTCAACCTTTTCCGTCTTCTTCGTCCTCACCGTCACATATGCATACACTATTAAATTCTCTCTCTCTTCCAATCTCTTTTCCTTTTTATGTCTTCTTTTCATTCTTGACGATTGCAAAGCTTACCATTAATACATCAAAATTTATTTTGCTTCTATTTTGTCAGTAATGAAGAATTCCTTTAAAAGTTTCATTTAGAGCTTTACTGTCACCCATTTAAGTTCTTTTTAATCTTGCAATTATATACTAAAACTTGCAATACAATCCCGTCATGCTGTTTATTAAAAATGTAACATTAAGATACTTCGTATATGACGGTGGATAATGAGGCTGTAATTCTTAAAACTGTTTAATAAATAAAGTATAATTTACAATACTTTCAAAAAAGTAGACGCTACGTCTTGATTAAATAAAATCATAAACTAAAGTTTAATTAAAGCTACAAATCTATCTTAGACCGATAGCTGTTAAATCCAAAACCATTCAATATACTAACAATCTGAATGAGTACGGTTTATTAAAAAATTTACAATTTTAAACATGCGACAGATATAATTGCAACATAAATTACATGTCTCTATATCGATTGCAAGGATTTTAATACATGTCAAATAATACACGTCAAATTTATAGGCAGTATATAAAACAATCAAACAACGGAATTTTTTTCTTGAGAAGTACTACTAATAAATTACGTGAAAAGAGCGAAATCAATCGCTTGGATTAAAGAACCATAAAAAACTCATTCAATTAATTCGAAATAATCAACAAAATTACTCTATTAATTCGGAATTTTTTATCATTGTTATAAATTCATATGTTAATAAATTGGTAATTATAAAATTTTTGAATACTTTTAAATGTTATATATAATAGTTTAGTTAAGCTTATCTAGTAAGAACTTGACAAAATTAAACTCTTGATGAGCTACAAAGTGATAGTCTCTTTAATACGTGTTATTCATTGATTCCTTCAAACTACGAATAAAAAACTGAGAAAGTAAAAGATTATTTTTAACGAAGATTATTTTAATTTATATCAACCCCTTACATTTTTAATTTTATAAGACTAACGCTTATTTTATAATAATCTTTCTTTATGAATTATTTAATTTTTGAACAATATAAAAATATTTTACTTTAGAGTCATCAACGATATTTTAAATGAGCTACTTTAATTACTGAAATTATAGAAATATACGTATTGTAAAATCTTATGTATCGCATTTAATAGAATGACTTTTTTGTCCACTTTCATATTCTAAAACTAATATGTATTCATCTTCTATTCCATTCTACGTTTTTTCTTAAATTTAAATTTTAAAGTGATAAATGTAATTGGTAAATAATCATAAATTATCCGAGTACAAACTTTGGATATTTAATTTTCTTGTTAAATTACAACTATCCTCGCCAAATGTTTAATATAAATAAAATATTATCAATTCTACTATTGAAATATTATTTATGGTAATTATTTAAGGTAATTATTAAAAAAGAAGCTGAAATTAATTTCTTTTTCTTTAAAAAATTATAATTCTTAAATCTCTGAACTTGTAATTTTTAATACTTCCTATCCTCAATTTACATGGTAAAGTTGATTTTATAACACATTAAAATGAATACATTAAATTCAGTTTGCAATAAAACTTACTTGGTGCACTGTTACAATTGTTTTACTCTAATTTCGATAACTTTGTTATTAATAAGCAGCTTTAATCACTGATTGATATTTCATTATGTTTTCAAACTAAAGTAAAAATATTATTCTTCAGATAAAAGTCATGTAAATTCTTAAAATAATTCTAAATATTATAAATAACATTTTTGTATTCTTAATAAATTTTTTATGATTTACAATTCTAAATGTCTCAGAAAAAACAAAGTTAAAAAATACCCAATTCTAATTATGCAGATTATGATCAATAAACACTCTTCGAAAGTTAATTGAAAATGAATTAAATTTGTTAATACAATCGATAAAGTTTATATAATTTAAAACAAGTCCCTATGCTTCTATCTCTATATATATAATTTTCTTTACTTCAGTATTACTGGTACAACTGAGTGCTGTCGACTCCGTTTTCGAGGTCCATGACAAAATTAGATTTTAACTTCGCCTAGACTGTAAGGTTCAACATTCTAACCCACCTTATTGTGCCTATTTCTTTTTCCCTCTCACTCGGTCTCTTTCTCCTTCTTTTCCGTTCTCATGATTCTTTCGACTTTTGCTTTTCGTATGCGCTTTCTCGCCTCCATCCTCATGTACGTCACCATCATAATAAATCTTTTTGTCTTTACTTTGAGATTTAAGGATACTTTAGCATTCAATTCTTCTTCCTAGTTTTTAAAAATATTATTCTTATAATATGATCGCAACATTTCAATCGTATGAAAATTTTAAGTATTCCACAATGGAATTAAATAATTATAAGACATACGCTATATTTTTGTATCAGTTAGTTCTTTAACGAAAGCCAGATAAGAACAAGCAGTCTTTGTAATAACAAATATAATCTGAAAGAATATTATAATATGTACAGATTTACACAGGCCCTACTTGTATTCTTTTCACTTTAAGACATTAAAACTTACAGAACTTGGAAAATCATTAGCTCAAGATTATCACGAATTAGTGTAGATTGTATAATAATTTATAATAATACATTAGTAATTATTCATTACGAAAATGAAGTTAAACTAATTAAAATTAAAATGTATATTAACACATGTTTTCAGTGCAAATTTTGCAAATAATAATAAATATAATAAAAGCGCCGGGTTATACATTGGTTATCCAACTAATTCTAAAGCTAAAAAATTTAAGCTTCGAATATGAGCCGAGAATTAATTTTCTTATCTTTAGAATTAAAATTATTTTTTCAAATATTCTTGAAATTTTATATATAATATTAAATATATGACTTTAAACGATATAAAATTGAAATTTATCAACAGTTTTTCATATAAAATTCGATTTAATTAAAATTAATTGAAAAATCAATTAATGTAAATTATAATTTGAATTAATTTTAATAATAGAGTATCTATATTTATACATTATTTAAAGGACTATTATTTTTAAAATTTTGAAACCATTTTTATGAAAAGATTATAAAGCGTTTAATTATAAAATGAATTTTATATAATAGTGAATATTAAGAACAATCGACACAATCTCATCATCATCGTGTATCACTTAATTAAAAAACTTTATACTTTTATACACAATATTACACAATAAAGAAAAATTTCAGCAATTTGTAACTTAATAAAATTAAGTCCTATATTTTAATGGTCGAAGTGCCGTGAATAATTTGTCATCGTAAGACGACTCAATTTCTTGTTTTCACGTGATCATTTGTCATTGAACACATGAATTGCTTGAGGTATTTTTCAATTCGTTGAAATTACCTTTATACTTTCACGATAAAATGCATTTAAAAAGTATTCACCTAAAATAAATTTGAACCCGTATTATTTCAGAATATATTAGTTAGAAAGATTGCACGCGAGAGCCAAAAAAATTCTAAGCATATTGAAGGTGATTCACACTCGGGACACTTGGATAGGATGTACCTACAACGCAAGATACTTTGTTTTGACAAAGCGCAATGGCGCGGCTCGTGAATTGATCATAATTAAAAAGAGAGCAGGTTACGCTTATAAGAAAATAAAACGTAAAACAGTCACAATAAAGCTACATTATTTATGCTTATTTACAACCTCAAAAGGAGTGAAAAAGGAAAGATAGTAAATAATACGCGCGCGTGCGTGTGCTTGTGCGTGTGCGTGCGTGTATGTATATCACCTTTCCAATCTCCTCTGGTGCCTGACTTTTGGCAAACGGCAGCTCAAACACACTGGCCGGTGAAGCAGATGATACCAGGCTCGCCGCTTTTCAAGTACGAAGGCGCGGAGACCCGAAATTTTACGATCCCCTCGGCTCAAGCCAATCTATACCGCATCGACATGAACCCCATCAGCCCGCCCATGCTCGACTTGAAAACTCGCTCGCCCAACACCGTCTTGCTCTACGCGACATCCGATGCCCTGGGCCATCTACCCGCCAACCTCGTCGCGCCTATCAGAGGCAAACGTCAGCAGCCGTTCCTCAAGTTCCAACAGAGGTGGAGTAGGCGCAGGCTCATCGTCTCCTGGAACAAAAGGTACTTTTCTTTACGCACATTGCACGTCTATGGTTGAGTGAGCTCGAAGGAGAAACGAGAGCGGGAAGCGCGGATGGAGTATCCTCTGACTAATGAAATTTAACGACCCATAAATCGCTTGTAATACGAGTTTCATTCTCAAACACAAACACGGCACGAATGCATCCCATAAGATGCCTATGAAGCTCGAGCAAACGTTTCGATTCATACTTTATTCGTGCGATAAACCTGCTTTTATATCTAAATCACTGAAGTGGCTGCTAAATAATATTTTTAAGCTGATTATTATTTTCAAAATTTCGATTGTCAAAGTATCTACAAACATTACGTTGTATGTATACGTGATATTAAGTTTTCACATTTAAATTTCGACAAACTTGCTCGTTAATGAGCAAGTGGATGAGCCTTTGCATAATCGCAAAAGAAAAAAAGATTATACTGGGAATTATATTTTATTATCATAGGTAATTTTACTAATCTAAATTTTTCTACACATTACTTTAATTAATAATCAAAGTAAGCATATAAAATGATTGATAGAATAATAAGAAAACTTGATACAATTTTTTATGTTTCTCTCGCAATAAAAATAGAATTATCTCTTTCATTTGTACAACATGATATGGATACGACCATTCACTACATGTATAAAATAAAAGTACTAATGCTATATTTTAATTGTAAGATTAAACCTCCCTTACATAAGATATACACAATCATATAGTGTAAACATAACAGTATTTTGAATTTCACAAATTAAAATTAGTTTAACTAATCCAACCCTAAAGAAATTACTTGTCTTCATTTCTAATGTCGAAAGAAACAAATTCAGATAAATTTTTTCAAACTTTTTTTTCTAATTTACAGAATATGATCTATATACAATTTCTAAATAAACTTTTAGAAGCTACTGCTTATAAAATATAAAATAAAAACTATTGCTCTTTATATAAATGATTAAAAATAAATTAAATATTTTATTTCAATGTGTGTGTATGTGTGCGTATTTGTTTATAAATTATTCAGATAAACGATTAATTAAGAAATTAATAAATAATAAGTTTCACTTTTTGTTATTTCAGACTATATAAAAAGTTTTAAAAAGATGAAATTTAAATATAATATCTTTTTCAATTTATAAACATATTCAGTAATTAACATAAGTTCTTAGATTATTATAAATATTAGATATTTATTTCATATCTTATATTGATGTAAAGAAATTATAAAAAAGATTTTTAAGTCTTCCATTTATAAAAAATTCTTAAGTACATATAAATACTTATGATTGCACAATCTATTGAAAAAATAGGAAATAACTTTAGGAGAGAGCAACATGTCTTTAGTCGAATGGAAGTTGAATAAATGACCTTTTAATACCTATGCACTTTCTTTTTCAAATCGTTCTATCATAATCAAAACATAAATCTAAACGCTTACGCTTGCATCTCATAAGCAATTATATACTTTTTATATATACAAAAATAATTGATAAGATTGGCATTAAATAATATATTGATGAACAGCTCGTAATGAAAGATTATTCTTCAACGATAAAAATTATTTTCTACTTATGTAATGTATGTTTATATAAACTAACTTTTAAATGTTCCTCTTTCAAATTGAGTAACTCGTTGTAATGTCATACTTGTATGGATTAATAATAAATAAAATACGAGTGTGAAAAATATATATTAAACTTAAAGGTGAAAAGCATTAAAAACTTTGAAGCCAAGATAATATTTTAAGTACTTTTTAAACTGCAAGGTAATAAAAAATGTATGCCACTATGAAAAGAAATAAGTAAAATTTGATAAATACGCTTCACGATGGTGACATGTAATTTATTATCGCGTATTGTATTGCTCTAAATTCGAAAATTCATGGTATACATTCAGAATATACTACCTATAAAAAGATTTATTTAATTAGTAAGGCTGTATTCATCTTTCTATCATTGACGTAACTTTTTGCAATATATAATAATGCGTTTGTTTGGCTCTTGGCTCTCGAAGTAAATTAACGGGCACAAAGTATAACTCTCTCGGCATAATAAATATACGTATTAACGAAAACACTGTAGCTCCTTTCGCAGAAGCAAATGCGCCCTGCTTGCTATTAATCCTTTCCAACTTACGGTCGTGGAGCCCAAATTGCAAGCAACTTACAAAACAAAGTGGATGATTGAGTGCTTCGACAAAAGTTCCTTGACATCATGTTTCAGCCACGTCGATCCGAATACGTCGAGCTACCTACTGGCTGTGACTTCGGGCGCCCATTTGCATCCACCGACCCTCTGCGCCGCCGAAAACATTCTGAAAAAACATCCGTGTCCCAGCAGGTCTAGCGGAGTTCAACAGGAGCAACACGGGAGCGAGCCGGAAGGCCTCCACTGCGTCAGAAGGACCAAGCTCACGCTTTTCGGCGTCAAGTTCAACACCACCTACTACTTCACACTCTACATTGTTAGTCTTTTTTCCACGCATATGCTTACTTTACCTTTTACTAACTGCCTTCGTTCTTTAAATAAGGAACTTTACGCGCATAAGGTATTTTTTACTTCGAGCCAAATACCACACTAAACTTTTCATTCGATCACACTTCTTCGAATGTACGTATTGACTCTTTATTCTTACTTTTATTTTACCCCTACTAAGTCGCACAGAAGATTTTCGTGAATATAGATTTATTTTTTACTTATAGTATTTCGATCTCTTTCTAAAATCACAATTATTTTCGAACTTTTACTAAATAGCTCACTTGTATTTACACTCTTCTATTCTTTGAATTTACGAGCTTATCGTAAGTTACATACATGAATCACAGTTTCTTTCACAAATTTTTATCGCTAATAAACACTTTTATAAATATCCCGTATGACTATGTTTCTGAGCCGTATGGAGTATTGCAATAAGCGTAATTAATTCGAGATTGAATTCGTCTATTCTACTTTTCGGTCAGATTTCCTTCAATATAATAAAATTAAAAATTACTTTATGTTTCTTTTTACAGATGAATACGCACAATAACGTATCCAGTCGAGTGGCAATGGATTCCATTAGATTTCACAGGAAATCACCAATTGTTTTACAAAGTGGACGTTATGCAACCACTAATTTAAGAAAAAGCGATGGCTTTGCAATTTTTCGTTATAGACCACGTGAAAACACCAGTACGGTATTTAATATACTTGCTTGTGGAGCTTGCTCAGTGAAAGCTAAATTTCGAGGACCAGGATATTATCTAGTAAGAAGTATTAGTTATTCGTTCTTGAAATGTAGAAATTGATTTAAATGTTTCTTATTGGAAGATAAAAGTTAATATTTTAGTGTCTATAAAAATTTGCTCGATAAAGTCCGACATGCACACGAGAAACAATCGTCTCGAAGCTTTGTTTGCAATCAAAAGGAGACTTTTCTTTGAAGCACTAAATTCACCTTCGGGCGGCATAATTAACCTTTGAACTATTAGTAAATACTGGGACATTAAGCGCTTTAATACTATATCCTTAACCTTGATACTATTAAAACTGCCTCACTCGATGTTCTCGATCCATTACAATATGGATCCCCATTCACTCGGTAATTATTCTTGAATTCTCTACCTATTGTTGAAATTCATTTTGAACTATATTACTTGTTCTCGAAATTCCACTTTCTATAAAATACATACATTAAAAGTAATTGTCATTCATAGGAATATTAGCCTAAACTAACAGGTACAATGTGCGAAAAGCCTATATTAAAAACTATGCCCTATATTAACAAGTAATAATATTTTACAATTTATTGCATTACTTTAGTAAAGTCTCAAATTTTATAATTTTATAATAATTTCATCACTTACTATCGATTCTTCCACTAATTTTATTAGACAAATTTATAAATTTCAAAGTTAAATATGCTTTTTGAATTATATTTTGTGCTTTGTAATTACATTATGTGGCATACTTATATTCAGTTTATCTATTACAATCGACAACAGGAAGAACAAATTGGTGGAGAATTTTTACTGCGAGCACCAGCATTACCAATGGGCAGAAGATTCAGTATCCAGATAACCGCTTCTCAGTCGGATTTGGTTAAAATGTCAAAAGTAAAAATTCTTGCTACTGATGATGAATCAGTTTCTTTAAACAACGTAAGTATACCGTATTACACTTATAATTTTATTTTCAAAAATCTTTTATTTCATTATCAGTATCAATATTAAGCTCTACGAATTAGATTATAAAAATTACATTATTATATTATAAATAACCAAGTTTCTCTTTAGTAAAATGTTGAGGTTATTAATGCGTAATTAATATTTTAATTAATATATTTAGAAATATTCCATCATGATTTAATTACGAAAATTCGTAATTAAGACTGCATTAAGATTTTTGTGGCTTTTCATTGAATTCAAATTTATATACGCACATATTATATATCTAGTTATTACTAATAAATAGTATTTAAATAATTCTAAATTTATTATTATTAGACTAAAACAAAATGATAAAGTATTTCAAAAAATATGTTTGCTGCAAACAAGCCAATAACACTTTACTTGAACATAAACTTGAACTAATACTTATTTGCTTGAACGTCACCAAATTCAATATCATTAATTGTTCATTTACTGAGATCAACTTGTATCTAATGTAACAACCATAGATTCATAGATGACCAGTACTTCTGATATTTAAGTCTAGTTAATTTATTAAAATCTTAGCCAAATTTGCAAAACAAGTATAATTATCAAGCAGCATCGGACACAATCAGCGTTACGAGTGTGAAAGAATTTTACACGTTTCAGGCGTGTAAAATTCTTGCTTTTTCTTTTAAAAATTTCAAAGTTAAGAAAAAAAGACCAGAATCAGATCTGCGTCAGTAAGAGAACACTTTTCCCTGTCCAGAAAGAAGGGTAAAAAAGAAGAGTACAAATACATGTTACAGAATTCGGCAACACGGAGTTCGCCGTGGGAGTATCGGATGTTACGCAAGTGTCGGGCTAAGCCAGCCTCCTGGTGTGCGAACTCGCGGGGCCCGCGGATCCCCTCGACAAGCGGTTCATCCACGTCAGAGCCCTGCGGAGAATCTGATAGAAGAGGTCCTACCCACTTGCTCCCGCTGGTAAGGCCCTGCCCTTCCCTCTAAGTGTCGCGACCGGACAATTGTACTTTCAAAATGGCATCGCATAACTCCCTTCCCTTGGAGCGATCATCGACAGACCTCACTCTATTTTTAACATCGCCACCAAGCGCGTCCTGACATCTCGTCCAAAAATTCTCCAGGGGAGGCTGTTAACGAGGCCTTTTATTAAGGCGTGGGGAGGGGCGCGAAACCCAAAGTATGCTATAAATATTGTCTGCGCAACCGTCCCCAGCAAATTTTATAGAATACCGTTGAATTAGTGGACGAAAACTCAACTATAGAGAGCCGATTGTCTAAAGATCGGAGTACTTTGACTTGTCTTTCATTCAAGGCGATCCAGTGGAATTAAGTTTGCTTGTGTATCGGAGGATTTTGTATTTTAAATCAAAACTTTACAAGAACGTTAATAATTAAGTCACCCTATATTTTCGATTTGCAACTTCAGATAATGTGCAAGTACTGCAGCCTCTAAATCAGCCATACCATAAATCCCCTCTCTTCCCCCGTCCATGTAATATGAACTCAAACTTTCTGGTACTTTTTGATTGTCACTTTGGTTTTTAAAGATAATCAACGCCTTACGCTCTTCTAATTAATGACCCTTAATCTTCCTTTCAATAATCATGGGTGCTAAAACATTATCAACTACTAGACTACATTATTCCATGTTTATTCTAGATTGAAAATTCGTACTGTTTTAATCAACAATGGATGTCTAAATTCTACAAATCCGACGTAAAATTAATGTCGTGAATTTTAATGCAAATATAGAAAGAAAGTTTTTACTGTATATCAACGTTCATAAGAGTTAGTATGCAGAAAAATTTACGATTAGAAAAATAGAAAAATGTACTTGTTTATAAAAAAATGTACTTGTTTATAAAAAAATATACTTGTTTATAAAAAAATGTACTTGTTTATAAAAAATGTACTTGTTTATAAAAAAATGTACTTGTTTATAAAAAAATGTACTTGTTTATAAAAAAATGTACTTGTTTATAAGATTTATCTCACATAAACGATTTTAATACCTACAGTAATTCAAATTTTTTCATGAAATGTCACGAAAATTTCAAAAGTTAATAATTAATGTGTAGATTTTATATAAAAATTATGTGCTAAAAGCTAACACACTATTTTTCATAACTAGATTTGAATAAAACAAAGTGTACGATACGCGACAATGTGAATGAACAATGATGATAAAAAGTCGTTAAAAAAGAAAATTTTATAATTGTTGTGAGATTATTAAACTTCATAATTAAGATGAGTATAAAAAATTATTTGTTATCCTGTAGTGAAAATCTTATTTTATTTGATAAAATTTTATATTTACTAATGCTTCGGTATAAATTTCTTTATTAAATTATTTGAAATTTTGATTATGTATGCTACAAGTAACTTTAATATTCAAAAAATAATCACGTGAACGCAGGCTATCCATGCCTATTATGATTAACACAATTAAAACACCTTATATCCCATTACACTATCAATTATCAATGCCTACGTAAATTTATATAATAATTTTTCAACTAGTATTTAAAATTTTTAACAGAGTGTACACTAATGTCGAATTAGTATAAGCAGCATAACATAAGCTATAAAATTATTAATTTCGATATTATTATTGTATTTATTATAATAATAATATTATTATATAATATTATTATTGTATTTATTATAATAATAATATTATTATGTAATATTATTATTGTTATTATTATAATATTATTATATAATATTATTATTATTCGATACATTTCGATAGTATTCATCTTATTCTAAGATTTATCAGTTATTCAACTATTTAGTATACGCAATAAATTTTACTATATATACCTTTCCTATTGGTTTTGATAATTATTTGAATAACAATAATAACAATCAAATTTTCATCGAATACTTCAAACTTCAATAATGATAATAAACTTGTAGAAAAAATCGGCTGCTAACCATAATCGTATTTAACTATTGTGAACGATTGTGTATCTTTATAAAATAATTTTTTTTAATAACTGAAATTAACTTAAATTTAATTCAATAATATAAATTGATTTTTTTTTAATAATTTTTACGTTGATGATTTCAATTCCCGGAAATATTCTACAAGAAGTAAATCTAACTTATACTAAAACTTAATTTTATTTTTTTGACTTTATACTATTATTTGTTTAAAGTTAACATAACAAATATATTATTGTATAAAATTCAGACTATTTCTTCGCTGTCTATTTTATGTGTATAACCTGTATGTTACAATCTAAAAATTTTGCATACATTGAATGGACATCATCGTTATGTTCCACTGAAAGTAATTTTCAAAAAGCAACTGAAAATGGTTACTGATGTAAATTTTTAAAATATTTATACTTAATTATCGATTATAATAAATATTAAATAATTAATTATCAATTAATTATTTAATTGATAAATAATTATCAATTATTATCAAAATAATTATCAAAATAATTATCAAAATAATTATCAAAATAATTATCAAAATAATTATCAAAATAATTATTAAAATAATTATCAAAATAATTTAATTGACAAATATTAAATAATTAATTATCAAAATATGACAGTAATTTAAAAAAACAAATTAATGCTAAAAACTTCGATAAATTTACTTCGGAGTGCGTATAGTTAATTTCCCACGTTCATTTTGATAAATCAGTCTTGGCTCTGCTGAATATTATGTACATAAAACCCGTGATACAATGACTACGGAGTGCACCTGGAAAATAAATGTATAGGTATGAGTAAGAATGAATGAGCAAATGCTTTGTGCGTTGTAATCGAGTAGCATAATTCTTGGAAAATCCGATACAAATAACGTTTACTTAGTTGCGAGAATGTACGTCACTATCATTTTTTCTTAAATTTTTAAAATATAATTAACAAAAGCAACATTTCAAGAAATTTCATTAAATGCTCGTCACTACAATATTCATCTTATCGTTAAATCGTTTATGTATAAGTGAATATGAGTTGATTAAATATTTTAATTGTTAATCACGCGATTAAAATTTAAATTTAAAACGGATTACAAATACTTTAGAAGAAAATTAATGATTTTAAAAACGGCCTTCAATTTTGTATTCAATATATTATTAATTAGTAAACAAATATGTTTCATATATTTAAAAATTTAAGAATTATCATAATAAGTTATCACCTAAGGCTATTTTTAAGACGATTTATATTCCGTCAAAAAACTTTTGTTTAAATTTCAATTTTTCTATAAAGTTCTGTATTTATCTTATTCATTTATTTTCAACCAACATTTTCATCCCAATCCTGATAAATGTTGACTTAAATTTTTAGCAATTATTTAACTTGTGTTTAAAATCATATTACATTTCTTATTAATGAATTTATATCTTTTATTTTATTTTTCATTTGAATAAGGAATCTAATTCTTTCTAGTTATTTAGAAAAAATTTTAGTTTTAATTTATTAAATCTCATGTTTCTTTAAATTGTATAACAAAAATGATTTATTTTCTTACCATTTGTATTGTACAAAAATATTTCATAATACATCTTTCAACATCTCAAATAAACAGTGTAATTTATTTTTTATTATCCAATACACCATTTACGTGGAGTTTTATATATTACTTTTTTTATGTAATCTAAGAATTATAATAAATATATTATAATAAAATACTCTAACTTTTATATCCATAATAATTCTTTCATGTAATATATACTATAAATATTACATTTTTTCTTGGATTAATTTACCTTGGTAATTATTTTATCTAACCCTCAACCATATTTTTTCCTATTTTTGGTATAGTGAACATAATTTCATACTTCATTTGATGATATTGAAAATTTTTAAAATAGAAGAGTTGTGTCAATTTGAAATTGACTTAAACATTAAAAAATACGATGTGTTAATGATTCATTATTATACTGATATCTCCCTTTTTACTTTCTTTTTCTGTAAATTCCCTAGAAAATTTTAATTTTCTTAATATAATTTTCTTAATCTGATTATAATCTATGTAAAATTTTCATATATAAATTTATAAGTTATTTTGTAAAGTCTGATGAGAGCTTAAAATGTCAATTTTTACAAGTACATATAAATAAATTATGTGAGCAATAAATATCATCATTTATTTAAGTAAAATGATATGGTTTTATTTTACAAGATTTTTGTGTATCTCAAGTAATACCTTGAATAAAAACCTACGTATGATATTGCACATTATATTTACTAAAATATTATCTGTCCAAAAACTTTCGAGCAGATAAATTATAGATCCATTTACTGTACTCTACAATACAGTTAAATTATTCAGAAATAGAAATATTAGTTATAAAGTGTATCGAAAAATATTTTTTAAATATCCTAATAAAAAATGACAAAATTGTGTTTTTGTTTTCGAAGTAAGAATTAAATTTTGAATATAATGGAAAATATATTTTCCATTATCATATATTAGATCATATATCATATATTAGAATCATCATCATATTTCCGATGGCATTTTTATCAATAGAAATTTGAATAAATAGTAAAAGCGACAATTAATTTTGAAATAGAAATAAAAGAAAACTTATTTTCAGGTAATTTTATTTCAACAAATATATGTATTTTTCTAAATAATGTTGAATAATACCATATAGCCTTGATACTGTCACGGAATTATTTCAATGCATAGATGCAAATTTTGTAATTTGCAATCAAAAATTTCGATACAAATCAATTATAATAGCTATCTTCCAAATAATTTTTAACCACAAAAACAATAAAAGTTAAATCATTGTAGTATTTACAAAAAAAGAATTTTCTTTAAAATCAAAATACAGTCCTATGAAGGACATAATTTCAAATATATGAAATCTGCAAAAATTCTCTAGTTGGTCATAAATAAGCGAAAATAAATACTGTAATCAATAGTCAATTTGCAATGCAAAAATGCGAAAAATCCTGAATTAACTAATTCTTGGAATAAGAACTGCACGCGACTTACTAAGAAGAATAGCTTGTATCGAGACTTAAGGCACATTCTGATTATTAGAAATTCAAGTTCGCACGGACTTCTCAAATTTAAAGATATCTTGCGTGATCTGGATGTAGTTTTTTTCCTGTCTATACGTTCTTGACCATCTCCGCTGACAAATTATAAAAATCTCCACGATTTGCCTTGTGGGAAATAATTGCGTGCAAGACCGTGATGTGTGAGAGTAGTTACACAATCGTTCGATCAATTAATTATTTAATCACTTTACTTTCAATAATGTAAATATAACTTTTTTCCTAAAAATATAAGCAATTGACCATTAACTTGAAACTCTTAAAGAAAAAATAAAATTTGCAAAACAGATATTGAGATATAATATATGATATAATAGATACAAAAATATACGATTTAACGATTCTTAGTGAATTCTTTCCTTCTCCTTGCTTGTATTAACTCTTATTTCATAGGAACTTTCGTTAATATTATACAAAGAAAAAATCTGTATAACAATATAACATGTGTTCTAAATTTTTTAATTTTTATAGTTAGTTGCAGGTTGTGACATCCCTCTAAATATATTACAACATAATAATAAATAAATCATAATATGGAATAATCATATAATACTAAATATAATTATTGCCATTAATGATTAAAAATAATTGAATAATATAACGCATGATTTGAAAATAATACTAGTACTGTACAGATATAGGCAATACGGTTGCAATAAATTCACTACTACATTACAATACTTGTCCAATTAAGTAAAAAAACGACAGAACAGCTGAAATTATTTTAATAAACCAATTAAATCAATTAATTCAATGAGCTAATACGTTTATAATTTCGAGAAAGTGCTAAAGAATTTTAGAAGCTACGAAATTGATGCTAATACCACCAAGTTCGTGTGAGATTTTGAAAGTTTCAGGTAATTTAAAGTTTCGCAAAACTTGAAATAATACAAATTTCTGTACATATATATATATATATATATATATATATATACGAATGAAATAATTTATTAGCAAACTTAATACGATTAATTACTATTATTGTAATAATTTAAATAAAATAGAATAAATAATAACAAAATTTTATTATTTTGTATATTATTAAAATAATATTATTAATCTTTTTCAACAAATTTACAAAGAAATTGAATAAAAGCTATAATTCTTTTAAATAGGCTAATATGTTATCTATTTATTCTTATTTAGACTAAATTTTTAAAAAGAAAATATTAATTAACAAATTAAAACTTGCTATATTTTATCCTTAAAACCTGTCAAAATGTAATTTTTGCAACTACACATATCTTCATTTTACAAGTTCCAACAAAATCATTAAGTATCTACATATAGGATTTATTAAAATATTTTATTTTAATTTATAATATTAATTTGAAAGAAATGTACGTACATAAATTAAGCCAAGAGATAACAAAAATAACGACAAAAATATTTTCTTTTATACAATTAAGAAATCAATATAGTTTTAAAATTGTTTCACTCTATATATACTATGTACAAATATTTTACACATATCTTCAAAGTATGATATTATCTATTTATATGATTATAAAGTATAAATTATGTAGTAAGTCATTACGACTTACTACATTACAGAACCTAAATTTTTAATAAAATATTAGAAATCAGAACAATTAAGTATCATTTACAATCGACTGATTGCATTTTCTAATCGTTTTCAATGATTGGCCTTTATTTTAAGTACTCATTTATAATTAATAATAACTAATATACTCTAAGCGATAATTACATAGCACTTTCCGATAGACCCTTAGAAATATAATTAACAGTATTTGACATACATATATATATTTTTTCTTAATGTGTTATCTAATCTTCAACTGCTTTAACAACCTTTATACGAAATAATCTTACACTTTTCCCAAATAATATATATAACTTCGTTTTTCTTAAAAAACTGTTTCTTTATATTATTGTTACAGTACTTTCTTAATATAATTCTTATTTTTGTCACGTAATCTAATAATCACTAATTCAGCCTCAATAAGATTTTAGCATTTCTCAATTTTCCTCTTGCGTTTGAATCGAATGTTTTTAAAAATGTGTATTATATCGTATTTAGAATTTAACTACTTTAATTACTGAAGTTACAAGAGTTTTCTCAACAATAAATGTATACCATAAAATCCGCACATAAGCGTTATAAATATAAACAATATATATGAAATGTATTGTAATGGAAATTGCCATCAGTCTCAAGCCCTTCTGAAGTATAAACATATATTACTACCAACTGTTAATTACATAGACATTAAACAATCATAATCGATGACTCCATCTTGATTGCTTAAATGCGAAAAAAGAGGCAAATTGAAAATTGATCGAAAATTTATAAAAGCAACCATCGACGCTTCTTATCATTTATTCATCGATTACTGTATTATTTTATGAATTCGCAATTTTAATCCACTAGAATTTTGAAAAACACAATTTTAAATTTTCTAATTACAAGTAATCGTTTTCAGTAAATCCTCTTAACATACAATTTGCTAAGATTTGCTACTTTATGATAAGAATAAATCAAAAAACTTCATTTAACAAGAATTAGTTTCAAATGCTGTGAATTTTTTTCAAAATCTAGAGTCTCATTTATGCTAACTAATAAAATGAACTTTGAAAAATGCTTACTTTATTTAAAAACACAGCATTTAAATATCTCTACGTACTCGAATAAAATTTGAAAATTCTTCCGCACAATGCTAGAGTGACTTTTCAAGCACTACTTTGACCAATCATAATCATTGGTTTTATCGTCAATTCAGCGGTTCTGTTTCGAATTATTCTAGCGCCTGGTAACAAATATTCGGTATTAAAACCCTTCTAACGTTTTCTAGCGTTTTCCTATTATCGTTAGCCAGCTCGGATTTGTTACGTTTCCGGCTCTAACGCACAATGAGTGTGAGTTTTTAGTACTATGATATTACGGAAATCACAAATCGGACAAGTAATGCAATATTTTACCTTCAAGCGGCTGCATTATTCACAGGTCCCGTTACATTGGCTGCAATTACTATAGCTCGGTATGTATTTTATGAGTTTTTATTTACTTTCTACGATCTTTATAAAAGACTAACTTCTTAACAACATAAACAATATTTATGTAAAAACTTGGAAATTTGTTTTTTGTAATTTTTTTGTACTTTAATTTTATGTAACTACCCAACAATTATATTCACATACTATATGCTAAATTATAGCTTATGCATATATCTTGTTTAATTTCGAGCTTTTTTCATTTTTTTAATTTAAACTCACTTTTAGATATAGTAGGACTACAATTTAAACATAACGATTCCTTAATGTTGGTAAAATAAACTTTTTGTTTTTTAAGATTTGTGATATTTTTTTTTATTCTATCAACTGTCGTATAACATAATTCAAATCTTAATATTCGATTATATAGGACCAATTAAGAGCATTCATTATAATGCCGGATTTTAATGAATTTCTATACAATATTTTATTAGAAATGGGGTTTATACATTTAAATTAAATTTTTTGAGAATCGAAACGTCAAGTATTTTTCTGCTATACGTGCAAGATTAGAAATATTGGTAGTATAAAAGAAGAAAAAAATATTGTTTATTTTAATGCACTATTTGAAAACAAACTTGAGAAGTTAAAGTTTTTACTTTTTCATTAAATAGACATAGACTTTACTAATGAAGGAAACATCATTATCGTACTTTTTACAAAAAATGAAACCAAATTCACTCAGTTTTGTAATATTAAATTATTTATGATACAGTGAGAACTCAACGAATCAGAATTAAAAAATATTCAATCTTGACGAGATTTTTGAACTTTTATAATTAATTGTTGAAATTAAATAATCGTAGAATTAGTATTAAAATAAATTGACACATCCATTATCCGATATTTTTAAAATTATACTCCCATAAATTAGGTATAATATTTGCCTTGATTACTTTTTTAATTTCTGAATAGATTTGAATGCTAGTATTATACTAAATCAAGAATTCATTTCAGAAATAACTTATAAACATAATCCAAAAGAAAATTAATTTTCAAATTATTAAATAAACAATTTCATATATAGAGGATTAAAAGAAACGTATCCGTTGAATGAAAAGCACAGGTGGACTTACACTATATTTTTCAATACATTTATTTGGCTCACCGCCTCGGCCGTTCACATCCAATATTAGGAATGTATTAAGTGATTGTGGTCTACATTATCAAAAATGATTGGACACTTTATGAGTACACACTTTTATCGAAACCTACGCTCTTGCTATATATTTTATCTAATAATTTTAAAAATTACCGAATTCAGAATTTTTCGGTTTGACGATACGATTTTTTCTTACATTTAATTCTACCGAAAACTTACTCTTTCTTAAAATATAATTTTTCTTCAACTGCTTGTATTAAATACAAGTATTCTTTTATAACCCAGATAATTATTGCAATTGAATAATTACAACAACGTGTTCTTAAGTATTGACTTTAGTAATTCTTATAACTAATGAAAATTTACTGAAATTATATCCGACTAATCATTTAAAAGATAAATATCAATATTTATAGAAAGATAGCTTTTCTAAGTTGATTCTTTTTCCAAATAAGAATTACTTGGTACATTATAATTTATAAATATATAAAATTGTTGAATAACTGAAATATCTGAATAACTATAAGTATTTAAATTAAAACAATAAATTTTAGATTCCTTTTTATTTACATAATTATAAAAAATAAACTGACATGGCTGCTATATTCTAGGGGATATGTATACATATTCATTCAAAATCAACTACATTGATTTTTATAACCGTACACGTGTTTCTGGCATTTGACGACTTCAATTGAAAAGCAGCGACAGGTCAGGACAATTAAATTTATTTTTATAAATAAATTACTTTCCTATTCTTTTCGTTTAACTTATTTTAAATATTACTGATATAAACTGGTATTAGAATTAACATAATATTTATATTATATAAATTGATAAATCTTAACCATTTTTATCATATAATTATTAAATTAATAAAATATAGTAAATTGCAGTTAATTATATTGTAAGAAATTAAAATTGTCTATTAAATTTTAAATGTAATAAAGGACGATTATTACAAAATAAAATTTTATTAAAGACTGTCAATGACTCCTGCTTCTTTATCGTTCCATTTTTTGATTAACTGGTTAAAAAGTTTACATACATTATGTTTGCAAATTCTGCTTTAAAAATGAGCTGCACAATATAATAGAATTTACAAGCAACATTTTTTTAAAGAAATGTTGGAATTTTTTAGAACCGTCATTCACAATATTAAATGTACTTCGTTTATTGACACAGTCTGTAAATCTACAAATAACATTTTAAAACTTTGTCACGCTCATCATTTTGTGGGATAGTAAAAAGCTAACTTACAAAGGTTTAAAAGACAACTGTTTTTTGTCAACTTGATTTATACAACTTCAAAAATGTATAAAGTTTAGAAAATGCTTTCAATCGTTAATTATAGAATATGGATTTTTCAGTCCTGAATGAATATTCTTGTTTTACTAATAATTAGTTCTAATAGCAATTATATAGTTTTATATTTATTATATATTGAAAAAATATTTTAATGCATCAAAAAATAATTACTAAAAAACAATTAAGACGAGTAAAAGTTAAATATAATCATACTCCAATCATTTTCTTAATCCAGAATAAACATTCTGAATACTTCAGAAACGAATATTGCTTATCCTCAATGATATTTTTCGTATTTCAAATAAACTTACAAAAACAAACATAAAATCTAACAAAAGAAGTTTAAAATAATTGTTTAAAAAATTAAATATTATAATAAATTAAAAAATACTAGCTTCGAATTGTTAAAATATCTGATTGTTAGATCATGAGTAATTCAAACACGTGTATTAAAAACATTGTGAGAAATTTCAAGTACAATATTCTGATTAATTACATGTGAAGAACCAAATATTAAATCGAGAAAAACAAGTTTTTCAATAAACGTAAATATTAACTCATACTATACAAATGAGATCTTGCATTTTATACTCGAAATATTTAAATATAAGCGTGATAATTGTGATTTTTTTTGGAGATTGATTAAAATAATTTTTTTTTAAATTTTCATTTACGAATAATATTCAGTACCCGGAATCCAAGTCTCAGATACCAATAATTTCGAAAAAAAGTGTAGAACAGTGAACCTCATTCTCGTTTTAATCTTTGTGTTTCTCGTTGGGTGAATGCTAATATAGATATTTGTTTTATTTAAGCTACATACACAGTTTACAGCAATTTTATGATGATATCTTCACATAATATTCTCTAATTTAATATTTTTTAACTCTGCAATCAATCCATCCCTTTACGTATTTTTGACTGAAGCTTTATCATTACTAGCATTTTCGCAAACGTGTTGTGCAGCCAAAGAAAATGTTAAAGTGACAACATGCAATGATGAATAAAAGATAATTTACATAAATTCTACTATCGTTCCCCGAGGTTCCTACATGCTTTTAAAATACGTATTGTACATTAATTATATTAAATATAATTCTCTTATGAAAACTTTTAATAAAATATATGCAACTTTTAATATAAACCTTCCGCTTTTAAATACCTATATAATAAAATGTCAAACTTTTACTTAAACAATATTTTATATTTATAAACTTAAGTGATATGTTATTTATAAAAATGCTTATGAGAATTTTAAAATTTGTTGTGAAATCATCAAAATTCTAATGGACATGTTTAAGAAGAAAACAGCAAGCGTACAAATTGTGCCTCTTGATACCAGCAATATTATCATTCTTTACTCATTTCTGTTGTGTAACCTTATTAGGCAGTAAAGATATCAATAATGAAAATGTACATTATTTACGAATACTATGTAATAAAATAATATCATGTATTATTATTATTTTGTATTTATTATGTATCTACTGTTATAAATGTAAACAAATTTATATAACTAATAGACAAATTTTTATGTACTTTAATTTTCCTGTTTACGCGTGTTTCTTGCATTTATTTAAAAACAATATCGAAATTCGCATAAACGAGACTCAATTGTTCGTAAAACGGGAAATCCCAGAATAGATTAAAGTTCAGATAGAATGATGTTGGATAACATATCTCCAGCACTATCGGGAGGCTCATATCGCAATGACTCAATAGCCTTCAACAGGAGAATTTGATTTTCCTGATTAGGGCAGTTCGACAGCTCTCGAAGCGTTGTCGCCTGGTATATATTGAGACGTGTTCCGTAAGGGTCAACAATTGCAATTGTATCAAGTATTCTTTTACATAGCTCTACTTTTTTGGGATCATCAGAAGGTAGCAATTGTATCAGTGAATGTCCGATCGTAATGCACTGCTGGTGACACGGATGTAAAAGAACGGTTAATCTGAAATTAAAAGTTTGGATTTTAATAAAAAATGATAACCTATAGTTTTCTATAGGTTTAAAGTGCTTCCATTTATGTTTTTATTTTTATAATGCAAGTAAATATTGAAAATATAGGCACATAAAATTTAATATATATATGGTACCGTAAGCATCGTTAAGAGATAAAAAATTAATTGTTAAGACTCAATTATAAAATAAATCATATATCTGAATTTAACTACGTTAAGTTTTACAAATCAACTTTTTAAAATTTTAATTCATCATATTATTATTATTTTAAGATCATATAAAAACACTATTTTGCTTGTGTTAAACACAAATAAAAGCAAAATATTAGAACAAAATAATCTCAATACAAATATAAAAATGCTACTTGGAATTATATATTTCTTTCGTCGATTAATTATCTAAATTCTTCGGTAAATGAAATTTAACGTAATAAAATTATTAAATACTAACCATATAATTGAAAACTATCAATATTTTTGAAGATAGATTCAAAAAATTGAATTACTACTTAATTGAAATATAACATTTCGAAAAGAAATGCTAACATTTGAACTTTTTGTAATCCGATATATAAAAAATATTAAACAAAAATTACAAATGCAAATTTGAAAAAAGTTTTATGGAATATATTTTTATTCTCTCAAATTTCATTTACTTTTAATAGGGTATCTTGCGTAATTAGAGTACAATAAAAAAAACCTATATTGAGCTCAAGCAGAAAATTTTAGTCTATAAGTATGATCTTAAGTACGAAGGACCTAACAAGAAAATAAGATAAATAGCCATCTATTATGTATTATATAAAACCACTTAATTTAATTACGTTAATTTATGTGTAACTTTATAATGATCTGCGATTTAACAAAATGTAAAGCAAATAAATAGGTAAAAAATATTTACCGTACTTATATTATATATATACGTAACTACCGAACTAGCACGTATAAGAATAAAAGAGACCTACCGACGAAGTAAATCGGCCATAACCTCTTTGACTGGAACAGTCATTGCCCCTTCGACTTCCTCGGCGAGTCTGTCGGTGAGCTGGGCAACCTCGCTATAGCTCAGGACACCAGGACATGCGTCGCAGGTCCAGTCAGTCTCGGGGTCCAGGGGATTGGTCGGTGTCACGAGGCCTTTCTTGCAAGGACACTTGAGCGTTCCAAGGTGGCTGCCCAGCTCCGTCGGGTCAGAGCAACGCTCACAACGACAGGTAAAGTACTTGGTTGACAGAAGATGCTCCCGTCTAGCCCTCGTCGACCAAAGTACGTGCGTGTAAGTCGTGCTCAGATGTTCACCCCTATGATGTAAGAATCATGTTTGATAAGTGCCATAATGATCTTTAGATTGTACGGATAAGTGAAGTGTAATGTAAAGTTATCAAAGTTATCTTTAATCAAATAATTATCCGAATGAGAAAAAGTAAACCGTTCAGTTTTTTCGTATAAAGTATTAAATTCAAATTCTGCTTCGTATGTATTTTAAACGTATGTAATTATAATTCTTTTGTGAGTAAGAAACAAAAATTAATTATACGATTAGTGTGTAAGGCGCAAAATCGTGTACAAAAAAAACATTTAATGTTCAAATAACTTACATCTTAACTTTACTTTCATTATAAATAAAATAACCTTATTTCATTATATGTAAACAATCTATGTAAGCGAATACGCATGAAGTTTTAAATAAAACAATTGGTAGAAACATTTTTCAAATATTACATTTGATACAAAACAGTAAGAAATACCTATTGATGAAAACATACTTTACTTGTCTGGTTGTTCAAAAATATTTGGCACCAAAGTGAAAAAAATCATTCAAAATAAATATTAAGTTCCCATCATATTCATTTTCAAACTCAATCATTAAACTCCTGATCATTGCATTCTAAAAAAAATTCTCTTTTTTAAATGAAATCACACAAGCGATATATTTGATCGTACGCTTGAGAATAAAATCAAAACGTGTACGTAACATTGTACCATTAACTTCTCTAAAATCTCGATAAGTAAAGACTAAGAACACACAATATAAGCTTATCGTACTTTTTAATAGGTCTGACAGCCATAACGCTGATTCTGGGTCTGCCCACGTCATCGAGGGAAAATGTGTGCCTGGTATTAGCGATGCAGCGATGCTCCAGAAGACAGGCTATCTCATAAATAGCGGACGAACCCTCGGGTGGATTAGTCTCCAAGGCGTTCACGTCGATGAGACCACAGATCTTCGGCAGAATCTTCTCTGAGTCTGGATCGTAGGTCAGGAGCGGACCAAAGTACCGGGTGACGTTTTGCAGCTCCTCGTGAGCCTCGGTACCGGGGCCTCTGCTCGTTTCGTGACTCTGGAGCTTGGCCAGCAATTGCCAGCGCTTCGGGTGTTTAAAACGCAGGAGTAGCACTCGTAAAATTAGCAGATAACCACACCTGTTCAATCATTGCAAAAGGAAATAATGAACAAGTTATATGCTGCCTCTAATTTATATGCCAATTTACCTCTCCCTTGATAAACACTGTTAAATCAAATGAGAATGACTATTTATAATAATAGTTGTAATAATTAGGTTGGTAGACCGTTAGTAGTGTGTCGAATTTTTCTAAAATATTAAGAGAAAACCCTCGATAAATTTTCAATTATCCAGCCACTAAGAATGACGCGTTCCATTCCCTTTGCGTAATTAGAGAATCGAAATGAGTCCGAAAGAAGCCATACCTCGGCAGAAGTCTCGCCTTGGAGAGGATTGCACACTCGAAAGCGTGCCTGTTCTCATCAACGAGGCCGTCGCAGGAGAGTTTGCAGACGGGCCAGGCGCAATTGGGACACCTGCAGAGTGCGTCCTTGCAGCCACAGCCGACGCAGACGCGTTCTTCGATATGGGCTGCCGGACCCCAGACAAGTGGCGCCTCCGACAGCACAACGTCATCTTCGCTGAGATTCCGGGCCGCGAGCAAGTGCCGACCGAGGCTCTCATCCTCGCGCACCTCGTAGGCTCTGCAGGTGGACTTGTGCCGAGGCCAATCCAAGCGCTGGTGCTCCCTCTCACAGTAGAACTCACATCTGCAGCTGCTACATCGGGTTGGCGCGGCCTTGCCACAGACGGCGCATCTACCCTCGAGCCTCTCACCCATCGCGGGTACGATGGGAACTTATCCGGAAGCCTCGGTTTCTCCTGAGAAGTAGCGTTAGATTTATCTGAGCGCTCTTGATTCATTTTTAATATAAGTTCTATTGTGTTTCATGCATTGCCTTAAGTGCAAACGCTGACATTTTTAAACGATTCACTTTCTTTACTTCAAATCATTTTTTCTATTTTTTGTAAAAACTAATTTGGATGTTTAAGCGCACCAATTTTTGACAGGAGAAACTGAATAAGAGATTCAAGTTAATCTAAGACGTAAAGTCTGAACTCTTGTTTTTATGCATATATATTAAGGGAAGATATATATTAATGGAAATTGAAAAATAATTGAGGATAATGAAATTCTTTTAACTGTGTCTTATGGCTTATAATATCAACATTTGTAGCATATAATATATAACGATATATGGATAAATGCAGAAACACTCGCAAACGAAATCATTTTTTTATTTTAATTTACATATTATCATTTCGAACACTATATACATATATATTCTATTATACTATTGTACTGAAGAAAATATTTTGCATAAAATTTATTGTTTACGAAAATCTAATTATGTTTTCAGCGTCAAATTATTTTTAATTAATATTTCAAAAAACTCCTACACTTACATAATTTTAGAAAGAAAGAGGACAGTGAATATTTTATCTGATCTTATCTTGATTTTCAAGTATAATATTTAATTTGTTCCCGATTTATATTTTTTACTAAACCTAACTAACAGTTTATGATAAATAATTATATGTCTAACAAGATTAGTCGGTTGGTTAAATTACATTTAAGAATGTTTGGATGTCTCATGTTAAGAGAATTATAATTCTATAAAATACAATTCTATAAAAATCTTATAAACTAATAATTTAATGTTTAATTTCATTAAACATCTAAATTTATTTTTATGTTTTTATCAAACATAATTGATCAATAATAATCATAAATGACCTACTAATTTTAAAGTACGTACTATGTTAAATAAATTACTTCTCCTATATCTTAATTTCAAAAAAAGAAAAGCAATTTTTGGATACTAACTTTTCTATTATCTTTTGGAAAGTGTCAAATTATATAATAACATTTACTTTTCTTAAAAAGAATAAATTTATGAAAAATTTATAATTTATGATGAAAATAAAATAAAAATAATGAAAATAAAAATATTGTATGATAACTAAATATCTTTCGAGAATTTTATATTTCTCGTAAAGTACATAAGTGAAAACGTATTCAATTTATTGCATAAGAGGACACGTATATTATTCTACAAATGCCAAAATACCATATTCCTTTTTGAATTAAAATTACAGCGATAAAGTATAAAATTTAAAATCGATAATAAAGAGCAACTTATATATATTCAACTTTGTTCGAAATAAAAATGTTTGTATTGAATTAAATATATAATTGAATTAAAATTATAATTTCACAAAATAATTATGTGATTGTGAATATATGCTAACTTCACAAAAGACTAAATTTCGTATACCAAATTATTATTATTATTATTTACTTAACGTATACAAATATGATCAAAACTACGAGTTACATATAAAAATTTTATGCACTTCTTTATATTTGAAATTATATAAGAAATCAAAAAAAAGAAGAAAATTATCTACTTTCACTTACCTTAATATGTTGTTAATAAAATAATAAATAAGCATAGAACTTCGCCATATTGTTGGGTGGCTTTGTTATTACATTTGTAAAAATAAGAAATTAATAAACGATGACTGTTTTTTTTTCTTTAAAAATTTAAATTTCTAAAAATTGTAAAGTGTACCGGATGTAAGCAAGTTGATGTCTCTTTTCAGACTGCGAAGTTATAATAAACATATGAGAGGGATGTTTAATTTTAACCCACTATATTTAGAAAGGCGAGGCCTATTGAAGGCATCTTTAATTACACTACTGCGGTAAAGCAACTAACTTTTTAAATTATAAAGGTAAATTTGTTTCAAAATTCATTTTAACTCAAATCTTTTAATTAACTAATTATTAATTATTTGCATTAATATTAATTACTTGTAAAGTAAAATAAAGTAAATTAATTGGGTAAATAATAATAATAAATTTAAAAACAACAATATTTAAAAAGTACAATTTATTAATTTAATTATTAGAATTTTTTATATAATTAGAACAAGTATTTTATATTTATAATACGCAAATATAAACGAAAAACTTTGAGCACAGCTCAAATTTATTAACATAAACATAACGAAAATAATCGCATATCAAATATAAATATATACATTTACATTGAGCTCATCATGTGCAGAAAGATAATTTTTGATGAAACTCGATATTAGTTTTAACGATTGTATTTTTTTTTCAGTTTGGCAAAACGGTAGCCACAGTACGGTAATGTATAAAAGGTTTTATCGTACACCACTTTCTTAATTGTTATTTTAAGGTCAGTTCTTATATAGTCTATCTAAATTATATTAAAATTCTTTTTTTACATTTGTGAAAAATTTATAATTCCTTATCAAGTACTGTACAATGAAAAAAATGACTATGAATAAATATTGTATCCTAATATTTCTAATAGTTCGGGTTTGATTTTCGAAATAATAAGAATGATAAAGCTAAAATGACGTTGATGATTTTCAATTTATGCACTAAAATTAATATTGTACGCATTAACGGTAGTATTAAAAATATGTACATATATTTCTTCCCGTATTCGTGTACATAACTCTACCTAAATCAGCACCATTGACATAATTTTTAACAATATTTATTAAAATATTAAAAACAAAATCTCATCTATTCTTTAAACTACATTGAACACTTCGTCAATGTAGATGTTAATTATAAGGAATGATAAATATTTTTAAAATATGAGAAAATAAGCACTGAAAATAAGGACGGATGCTACCTTTTTACGTTATAAATAAAACAACAAAAAGAAATAACATTGATAATTTTTTTAAATTTCAGATAAACTGTATTAAATTTTAGAATCTGAAATTATATTAAAGAATTAATTAACTATCATGCAACTTCTTTAAGGAATTTTATATGCTATTGCAAAAGAAGTTTTATCACACCATATAGTAAATAAATATTTCCACGTTTCTACAATTATAAAACTCATTTTTTATAATTATAAAAAAATAAACTAATATCCGTTATGTCACAAATTAACAATTAATTCTACATAAAAAATATTCAACACCTGATTATTTTTAAAACGTCTAATAATGTACATCTACAATCAATTATAAATTTAAATTAATTTATTAAAAATACTCTTAATTTCAATTAGTATCAATAAAGGAAGCTATGCTTCCTTCAAAAGCCTCTTTTTAAATAAATTAAATTTAAACGGTAATCCTATTTTAATTTTTTCTTTGTCCTGTTTATATTCCCATTTAATTTTTTTTCTAATCTTGGAGTGATTAAGGATAATCGAAAGTAATTGCAAGCATCCTTAACGGCGCTAATCAAATTATAAATGATTATCGATGGTGTCTCATATTCATTTGGTACGATTCCATCTACAGACGATTCAAAAAAGCTAAACAATGGAAACCAAATCCTTGTTCTATTCGAATCTCGCTGCATTAACGCTTGATTATTCGCTAACGTGTGGTAATATAAAAACAGTCGAGAAGTAATATAAAATGCCACGAAAACGTCGATTGAATAATGCTCATGTGCAGCAAGTATGAAAAATATACCAAACATATTAAGCATCCATGTAAACGTATGAACAAAATACAGCTGCCTTGGAGTATCTGAAAAGTTCATATAAAATAGATGTAGTCATTATTTTTTAAACAAAAGATATTACATGTATTATCAATAGAAATATTTCATGGTAAAACATAAAAACTTCTAAATAACATTATGGAAAAAGAAGATAAAAGATATATACTTACACTCTGTAATGAAAAAGTTCAACATTGTAAGTGCAACAGTATGTCCACTAAACATGTAATCTCCACAAGTTCTAACTCCTTGAATTGACATACCAGCACCACGCCATATCACATAAGCCATTTCAATTTTATTATAAAGTTCATTGTAAAAACTTCTGTAAATTTAAAATACATAAATTACGTTTATATAAAATTATCTGACTAAGTAGATAAAAACATATAAGATAATTATTTGAAATTTCAACCTTAAAAAATATTTATGAGATAAATTATTTTTAACGGTATTTACAAAATATTAATGAATTAAGTTTATGTAAATTGTCAGTATTGAGTAAAGTTCCTTAGTAGTTTAGAAGGCATTATTAATATTTACTATTGTCTCAATATATATTTAGGAAATTATTTTACTAATTTAATTAGATATCTAATAGACTCAGAAATTGTTTTAGATTTTTCTGAATAAGACGTTTTCAAATGACTGTAAAAATAGCTGAAACATTAATTACGACACATAATAAAAGCTAATTCTTGACTGTACATAAAATGGAAAATAATTATTTTAATTTCGTAATGAGTAACGTGAATAAAAGAAAATTATATCCAGTGAAAGTTGTATAAATTGTTCTTGCTTACATAGATAAATCCATGTTAGGAATATTTCTTGGTTGACATTGCAAATGTGCACCTGGTACAGAAAGTGAGGTAATTATCATTGTAACACATCTCAATAAAAAAACTGTACCAGATAGAGCAAAAAATCTTCGTAATAATATAAACCTAAAATCAAAACCCGATTATTCTATTTCTTTACATTAGCTTTATATTAATTTCTTACTCATATTTAAAAATATATTTCATTCATTTTATTTACCTATATTTATGAAATATAAGAACAAGCAGCCATATAGCAAAAAGTAATGTTCCAGTTATTTCACACATATCAAAGGCCCATGGTATATGTGGCACATTATCTAAAAAAATGTCTGGTAATGGCGGATACTTTTTCATATCAGGCACTCTATCATGCACTATGACCATCACAAATGCAGTAATCCATGTAACAATAAATAAATATCCTAAACTAATGAATGTTTTCCAGATTTCTGGAGGTAAATGAGAAGCAGTCCCATCTTCGGAAATTGATGTAGAGTAAAATTCATGATCAATGGAACCTTCATTTATTCCACCACTTAAAATTACCTAAAATAAAAAATAAATTTTATAATATAAAATAAATTCTAAAAACATTATAAATTATAATTTTAGAAATAAATTTACATGAACAATTTGATTTAACTATAAGTATTTTTTGTACATATTGTATTTACATACAATTAAATCATAGAAAACTAAATCAAAAAATAAAAATAAATTAGAAAAATATTATTAATTTAATTATTCAAAGTACTTACATCATTACTCTTAGAACTAAACAAATTTTGTGTAGAAAATAATTCTATATGACCCAATTCTAATAATAGCGGTACATTATCTCTTTGTAGTTGTTTGATACTAATATTCAGTCTTTTAATTACACCGATTCTATAATGTGACATTATTTTTAAATCATCTTCTCTGAGTGTCAACAATGCTTTACCATCAATTTCATGTTCCTTAAATTTATCAATAGTATCGCTATCTCCATGACCTGTTTGTATAAGCCAACTTATCACATCGTTAACGCTCCATTCTATTATATTTTTTGATCTCATCTTTACTCTAAAAGTTAATGTACATTCTTCTTTCATCTGAAAATCTGTGAACAAAACAATCATTAAACTGTTTTATTAGCTCTAATGATAAGTAATAATAATAATATGATAAAAATATTGATTATTAACTAGGTTATGGTATTTCGAGATAAAATGTAAGGTACATTAAAAGAATATAAAGATGAAAGTTTAAACAGGATTTTTCATCTTGAATTACTTATGTCAATTCACTTATGTTTAAAGTAACTCCATTTAATGAAGTGTTATATTTTTAAAAAAGATTTTATTTAAAACTATTAAACATTTTTAAGGTAAAAAAATAAAAAATATATAATTAGAAGTAAAAAAAAAATTTTGGTTTTATATTTATACCTAAAATGGAAACTTGAAAATTATACATCATAAAATGAATAAGTAGGACATAACTGTACATCAATATGGTTAATGATTTCACAATCTATGAAACAAAGATAATAACATTTTCTTGAACTATTCCTAAATGTTCTGATATAATCCAACTGAACTTTAACAAAAAATGATTAATTAATAAATTAGTTATAATCTTGTGAGATTTTAAAACTAGGACAGTATAACACGAAATATTTTAAACTTCAATATATAATGATTAAACTAATACAAAAATGATAAAACTTATTATTCAATGCATAATAAGAAATAGATATAAATATATTTTCATCTCAAACTTTATAACCTCGATGATAATATACATAAATAAACGCACGCGCGCGCAATTATGTCTTAATGTTTACCTTTAGTAATAACTGCCTATATGTTATTCTTTTGTTCATCATTAACTTGCACTAATGCACTTTTTATATTTTACATCTTTCATGATACCTAATGCCTTAAAAACTTCTTAACAAAATTAAAAATACTTTGCTTAGTGATTATTGTCTTTTGTTATTTCTAAATAAGATTCAAAGCTCATAAGCAACCTCTCTCGTTGTCAAAATATTTGACTAGTAGCTACGAAGCTTTACTAAAGAATTTACTAACGCGATGTCTTAAGTATGCTGAGCCAGTGAATAATAAGCCTATCTCGGAAGGAAACTTGTTGTCTGCGCAGTATAAGCTCGGCACTAACTGACTTTCATGCTCGCGCGACTTTTAAAACAGTTAGAGGAGAAGTTGTATCTGACCAAAAGTGTTGTGAAAGTGACTATAATCTCAATTAAAAAATTATGTAAACAAAGTAAAAATGCATAATAAAATAGATAAGATTAACACACATTTAAAAAATACTTGTATAACTTTGAAGCATGAGAGCATTTTACCGTTCAATTTATCTCACTATTACAAATGTTTATAAAATAACTGGTATTCTTATATCATATTATTATATACTTATTATGTATTTCATTTATTATATGTCCTACTCTACTTACTGATTTATTATTATCGTTTTTGTTATTGTTGTTGTTATTGTTGTTGTTGTTGTTTAACTATTATATATGGTATTGAATCTACATTAAGTCAACAAATTTATTTTAATTTATAAACAGTTATAAATAAATGATTCTAGTCTAAGTTTGACTGCACCAAACAGCAATTTTCGAAACCTCTCATTTCAAAACTCGCATGAAATAATAAGCGGTTGACGTAAAGCTATTTCAGATAGAATCAAAATGTTATTCCGATGTATATAATAGAGGTCGTATGCTCTGAGAAAAGCTGAAGATAAAAGAAGATTCGGGTTGTTTTTATTTTTCCCAAAGGTAAAATACTGAGAGACAATGGAGAATAGCTGATAGTATTCTGGAAAACTATTTATCGAGTATTCCATGGTTATTTTATCTCGTGATTTTGCTCAGCAACTATAAAATACATGTATTCACGATACAATCATAAAAATACATACTATTATTGTTGAAATCTATCGCTAAGAAATATTGTTAATAAATCAACTTTATCATATTGAGAAAATATATTGAAATGATTATAAATGAATAAATTATACTTCTTTAAATCATGTTCTTTGAATTGACATAAAAAAAAGGAAAAAATATATTCAATTTAAAAATGAACTGTTAGTACATTTAAGAAATTAGTTACGAACTGCAAAATTATACTTTTTTAATTAATTTTTTTGATTTGTGTTTTTATCAAACAATAAAATTATATCTAGAAACCATAATAATAATGAAAATAAAATAAAATCAGTTCTTTTTCTTTTTATTGATTTAAAAATTATGAAGCTTATTAATAATACTACTACTTTGTAATTAGAAAATTTTCTGACTGCTTATTACATTTAAATAACATAATATTCTATTATAGTATGGAAATATTACAATGATATGCCAACTACAATTTTACAAATGATAAGAATTTATAATTACGACAGACACTTAAAAATATTTTTTAAAACAACTTTTTAGAGATAATTTTGTTTTTTTATATATAGAGCCCACATATTTATAAATCGTTAAAATGTACTGATTATATTAATTGGTTATTTCATTATTTATTATATAAAATGATAATAATAAATATTAATAACAAATCTAAATATAATATGTTTTTATACTACAAATATGTTTATATGAAAACCAAATACTTACGTCTCATCGCCTTTCAATGCTTTTCACCATCTCTCTTTTGTAGAATCAATAAGAAAGAGAGAGAGAGAGAGAGAGAGAGAGAGAGCATAAGTGCGCATTCAAATTATAATTTGTACCTTTTGTCTTATTATTGACTCACTTATAAGATATATTATTTATTTATACTTTCTATAAAGATTGACTAATTAAATCAAACTAATTTGATTTTATATTGCTACATTTTCGAATATTGGTACACAGTGCGATTAATTGCAAATATATTAACAAAGGGTACTCATTCTGAAACTATATTCTGCAAATACACAAACAATAAAATCCTTCAAAGTATATTTTACAAATTGACTTAAATAATATAATAAAAATATAATCTTACAAAGATATAATTCTTATTAATACGGGATAATCATTTGAAATCTTGAAACTTCATGAGCACGTATATTCGTAACGTTGATATTCGTGAGAAAGAATTTATTTTATTTTAGAATATTTTTATATATTATTTTTATAAAACATAAATTATTTTCTTTACTATAAATTAATTCAAAATCTCTCGGTACGTTTGTACTCACTTTTTACTCTTGATATTCTAATGCAGGACTCTATTCGCTGTAACAGAAGAAAACGTAATCTATAATTCTATTATAGAAGAAAAGAAAAAAATCAACTACAATGGTCTACATTAACCATTCAAACAGAGGCCAATCCGTAATAATAAGTGGATTTATACTAATAATAAAATAAGAAGCTCTTTAAAAAGAAACTGTAACAATAGAGTTATTTCAAATAGGAGATCGGATTCGAAAATAAGATTAATTAATTTTATTTTTAATTATGAAAAAAAAGTCTTACAATTAATTATAATAACCTACAAAGTTGTTGAGGAAAAATTTTCATATCTTTTAGATTTCAGTCATTCTAGCTTATGTAAAATTTTATTGACCTATATACGATAATACTCGAAGAACTACAGCAAGTGAATGGGTAATAATCAAATAGCAAGCTTTTTAAAAATTTCATATCATTAGAAGTTAGGTAAGACACAGTGTTGAAAAGAAAAGAAAATATTATTATACGAGGCAATCATTATTGACTTGCAGATAGTTGAAGATAGTTATCACCTCCGTAGAACTGTCATCTGGAATTCTTCTTCTGAAACATCGTTACTCCATGAACAGATACCAATAATAAACTTTAGCGAATCCCTAGAAGCAGCATTAAACCAAATATTCTGATATCCAGACAAGTTAGGCTAACCATATATATATATATATATATATATATATATATATATATATATATATATAATGTGTTATATTTAACAATATTTCTTATCATAAAACTAATATTAATAATTATTTAAAAAGCAAGGAATATATACATCGCTTTTCTCAAGAATCTATGACTTTTGTATACAAGTACAACTTTTGTGCTTTTATACTTTTATAAACATTTTATACTTTTATAAACACTTTATACTTTTATAAACATTTTATACTTTTATAAACATTTTATACTTTTATAAACATTTTATACTTTTATAAACATTTTATACTTTTATAAACATTTTATACTTTTATAAACATTTTATACTTTTATAAACATTTTATACTTTTATAAATATTTTATACTTTTATAAAATATTTATACTTTTGTAAACAATAATTCTGAACTTTATTTGCAAATATGTGTGATGATCAATAATTCCGTCTCTTACAGTCAAATAACTATATTAAATATACCAGCATTGGGTAAATGCAGTAAAACAGGAAAAAAAATTTTTTCCTTTTCTCTTACGTTTTATAATACGTTTATTGTATTTACATGACATTGGAGAGACTAGTCATTGATTTATTCATACATTCGTACGTTTATCATATACATATATATTTATATATATCCTTATACTAAACTTTGTATTATTGTTGAATAAAGTAAGTCTTGTTAAAATTAAATACCATTTCGTTCTAAAAGCTTTGTTTCAATTTAAAAACAGATTAGAATGTTGTATCACTTAAGATTAATACGTAATATAAATTCACTTATTTTTCCTTATTCAGTATTGCATAATTCTACAAAGTTGAAAGTAATTATTATAATAGCGATTTTAATATGTGTCAGAGAAATAATAATTAATATACTAATTTTCATCGTTTACCAAAAACTTAACGTTGATTATTGCTGTGTATATAATATTAAGTTATGTATTATTGCTGTGTATATAATATTAAGTTTATTGCTTTTTTGTGATGTTAAATTTTTAATAGAATCTACTATAAACATCAAACCTATTATGAGCTTATGAACAATATAAAAAAATAAAGGGTCAAAAAGATTTTGAATAAATTTCGCTAGATACCAATTTATACCATTTAAGTATCGTTAAAGACGATATGTTAACAATAATCATTCATTCGAAGTGATTACAGGAAAAGGCCGATAAATCCTAAAATTAACAATGACTGAACTGTTTAATTACCTCCCTGATTTGAAATAAAAGTACCCCATGTTAATAACATCGTTATTATTACGCATGGGCACTCTCTAGAAGTTTATCTTTTAACCAAACAGTAGGTAATTGACATCGTTGATGGTTGACATCGCAAATGCAAGTTATTAGCCTATAATATATTAAATAAGATAAAACATGTATTATTGAGAATATGTGCAATACGCCAATGTCTAAACTTACAACAAGTAACTTATTTGGAAAAACTGCCTAGAACATAAATATTCTGTAATAAACATAAAGTTACAATAGAATAATTCAATCATAAATAAAAATTAAAATGAAATAAAAATTAAATCGGTACAAAAACATTCAATAATAAAACAAAAATGGCATTATGCCTACATTATAAATGTTTATATAATGTTAAATGTATTTGAATAGTATGTTGAAAAGTTGAATCTGTGCATGTAATTTCTAAGCTAATAAAAAAAAAATATATATATATACAAAAATAAAATTTAATCTATTTTAAAAGAAAATGAGATTATTGATATTTATGGTTACGTGAATAATTTACAAAATATTATTTATAACACGGATCCGATTCGATGATTTTTTGTTTCCTAATTCTATGATTGAAAATTTTTAATTATTTTACATAATGCAAAAAGTCTTTCATTAAAAGAATATTCAGCGTAAAAGGAAAGGGAACAAAATATTTTGGAATATTTTGTAGAAAAAAATTTAGAAAATTTTAAATAATTTTTTCTTAAACTCTGCTTGCAGCGATATTACTTTATTAAGTTAAATGTTCATTTTCTTCTTTATTTAAGGTTTTAACTTAATTTCTTTTAATTGTAAATCACTTAATTAATAATAATGAATTGATAACTATATAAACGTAATGAAATTTACTTTTTGAATATTGGTAATAAGACTAAGTATAAAATTTCAGTATTCTTTTAATCTATTTGATAAATTATTGCCCAATAAATTTTGTTAAATACTTTTTATTATTTTTATATGATTATTTTGAAAAAATAAATCTTCATAAAAATTATTTTTTAAGTCACTTAATTTTAATAGTAACTTACATGCTTGAGAGAATATAGAAAAAAACTATCACACTGTCTGGCTCAACAATTGTTTATTGGTAAATTTTAAGTTACTTAAAATATATAAATCTCGTATACATTCTTAAAGAAATTTATAAATAAATATATTATTAATAATTAAGAATGATATTAGGATAAGAATAATTCACTTTTAATTACTATACTAATGTTTATCTATATCACCTATATAGTGAATCTTATAATATGAATTCAATATATCTTGCATCTTTATTAGTTTAATTAAATATCTCAATTATCATAACGTAGATTTTCAACGAAATTCAATATTTTATATCTTCTTAAGCCTATATAGAAATTAATTTCACACATTTAAAGTAAAAATTGAAAATAGTGGGCAATAAAATAATTTGAAAATGTAAAAGTAAAAAATATAGTAGAATTTTTGTAACTATTACAAATTATTGTTATATAATTAATTAAACTAATGTATTTTTTAAATCGAATAATAAAATGTAATGTTATATATAATGTATATATATATAATTCCACGCTTACATGTACAATAATATGTTACATTATATTATATTGCTAAAAAAAGGCATTGTTTTATTAAGACGAGGGCCAGATTTGTAAATTAGCAATTTCAAATATCGCTATTATTCCCGCCGCACAATCACTGCATTACCCTCTATAGGTACAAGGGTTTGGTTTGCGTTTGTGACACGTTCGATCACCAAAGTCGATTCGGGTATCGAGATCGACACAAAGATGGCGGAGAAGCAAACTAGTATCGAAGAAATAAGTACAGGACGCGGCGCTTGCGCTCGGACTAACGAACCCAATCAAATGTTTTCCTACAGCTCATTCTCGCGCTCCTAAACGTCAACCTGTTGCTTCATCTCCATCTAGTGTCCGTAAAAGCGCTCTCACATTCGCGACGAACCGCTTTCCGCTTTCTCTCGTCGAATATTCGATATCGCAAGTCCAGGGGTTGGTTTCGAATTTTTTGTGTGCATTTTAGTTTACGCTTCTACGATACCGAGTTCCATTCGCTAAGCAAAAGTTCAAGTGGGTGTATGGAAGTGTGTAATGTATATGTATTTGTTCCTGCCTTGAATCATAAAATTGGAGCCTGGAGGTACGTAGGCCACTTATGTTCCTGGAGAAATCTCTTTTTGAAGAATAGCGTGAAAAGTAAAAATGAAAATCGTGCCAGGATGATCGTGGAGGCGACATCGAGACGGAGATTTTTGGCATGCTTATGAGTGAGTATTCAACATTGTGTGGGTGTTCTTTGTGAGGCTCTTAAGTTTCCGAAGCTCGGATTCGAAAGGGAAATATGTTGTGTGCAAATTGTTCCTGAAATTTCGAAAGAACTTTTCCGAATTCGTTACTTCGATAGCCTACGTGAAACCTACATCAGGAATCTTCGATTCGATCGAAAGCGACTGTTGGCATATTTATTATCCACTTCTCTCATTGAAAAGTGCGTTTAGTCATTCACTGACATACTCAAGTATTTAAAAAATGTAACACCGAAAGTACGGTTTCAAGGAGAAAGCGACGAAATTTTTGCTTTTTATTCGTCGATCTATTTTACATGCCAACGCTTATCCATTTACACCTGTTTTTTATGACGACTCGATTTGTTCTAATATTATGTCATAAATCTGCATTTTCTACCTGAAATGACCATTATTAACTCTTTATGCTTTCGCCTATCAAATCAGCTAACTGTTACAGATTGGTGGATTAAATTGAATTATTAATTGCTTAATTCCTTCGTATCATAAAACCTGGATATTATTTCTTTCATGACAGTTAATATTTTTAGTTATATGGACTAGGAAGGTTTTTAAATAATAAGCATTTCAGTTTGTAGCATTTCAATTTGTAAACGTTACAAATTTTTCAATCGAAACAAGTAGAACCGTGATGTATCGTAATTATTTAAGAAAAAGGTTAAGAAATTTAAGAAAATATTCCAAAGTTAGCAAAATTTATCAAAATGGTAAAAATGCGTTGAACTATAAATATTTAAAATGCTTTCGATAATTATTCCATTTTAATGACTTTAAAGTCCAAATTATAATTTCAGAATTATTTGACGAATTAATGTTGTGTCAAGTAAAGTGACTATGCGTAATAACTCATTTGTGCAATCAAAGAGTTAAGTTTTTGTGCCATTATCATATTGCTAAGAATTCGCATAGTGATTAGAAACTAATCTATAAAACGTTATTCCTGAAAATTCTTAAATTCGCCATTTTCAAAAGTCTATTTCTTACAATGATACAGTTAATTGTTTTTTTCTTACTTATAAAATACCTGGATATGTACTTAAAATAATCGACGTCATATTAATTCTTAATGTTAATTCAAATTTTAATTATTATGGTAGATAATTAATAAAAATCTTTAATTCGTCCATGTTCATAAAAATGAAATTTCTCATTGTTAGTAAAAGAATGTATTAATAATTGAAAGTATTAAAAATTATCATTTTACGCTAATAGTTCCTCATTTTAATAAGTTCACTCTCGAATTTTACGAAAAACTATGATCCTAAATTAAAATAAAAGAAAAATTTAATAAAATATTATAAATAAAGAAAATAACTGGAAGTTGTAATAAATTAAGATATTTAATATAATACATAATTATCACAAATTTTTAAAGTTGCAGTTTTTATTAAAAAAAAAACAATTTTTATAACATTTTTGATAAAATGAATAAAGTATTATTTAGTTTTAATATACATCGGTTAAAGAAAATATATCCAAAAAATGTAAATTGTCTTACTTCTGATAAATAAACTGAAATAAAATAGAAAATAGTTATAGTTCGTTATAAAAAATTTACTTTTCCGTTGATTCTAGAGTAACTCTAATAAAAATATTTAGAGAAGATATAAAATCCTGTATTTTTATATTTAAAAGAATTTAATCTATTTTAGTTGTTATCTTCACTTTTTAAAATAAATTTTCGACACAAATGTTAAAATAATGGTTTAAGAAATTGGGCTTATCACACAAAATTTCAATTCTTTTTAGTAGCACCATGCTCTTCTAAATTTTTAATTACCCATTTTCCAATTGTATCTTACTTTAAGAATGTGTCATGCTTTCACAATAAAGTGATTTTAGTATTTACAAAAGCTTTAAATTTTATTTCTTTCTTTATTCTTTATTTCTTTATTTGTTTTGTTTTATACGTAAGTTATGTATCTATCTAGAATTTTTAAAAAATAAAATTTTATCCTTTTAAAAACAAACTAATTAAAATACGAATCTTATAAATTGGAAGCCTTTCTTTCAGAAAAAGTACGTTGAATTCACCCCACCGGAAACGATCCTACATGTCAAACCCGTTAGCTAAATTGCGTTCTATTCTTTGCTCAATGCCTAACTGATATAAATACGTTGCATGCAAATAACAAAATACTGATCTCACTTGTAACTGACTTAAAATTTCTCTTCTTAATTATTTTACAATTGTTAGTTATGTTAATTATAATTTAAATGTTATTTACATTGTTTTTGAAAAAAGTTAATTTTAATTTCCAAAAAATTCGAATACGAAATATCATCGCATACGATTGTTTGATTAAATCATTTTACGAGATATTGAAACAAGCGATTCCTTGTAAAATAGAATACTCAATCAGTCATTTTCTAAATAAATATTTTCTTCGAACAGTACATATATTATGTACATTTTTGCATACTCTCGTGTAATCTGTCTTTTATTGATTTTTCAATTTTCTAAATATTTTTTAAACTATTCAAATAATAGAGTTACATTGCAAAATTGATTCAAGTAAATTTACATGAATGTTATGACAAGGCTTTGACTTATCTAAACTGTTATGGTTGAATAATCGTTCTATAGAATTGAAACACCATTCAAATATACTTGAATGTTTTAATACGAGAAAACTATTAGGGGTAAATTTATCAAATTGTCATTGTTACTACAAGTGAAACATATATTTTTAATTAGACATTTTTTAGAGTCATCATAATTAATTTTTAAGAAAAAATTTAATTTGACATTATTTTTAAAGTGAATAAATATGAAAAATTACCAAGAAGTTATAAGTATTATATAATAAATATATATTTATGAATATTACCGTTGTATATAATCATTAAAGTTTATCAAACATTAATATGTATATTAGTAAATTTCGAAAATATTTGAAATTATTCTTCTTCACTTCTTTTTTTTTTTGGAATGATTGCTGAAAATTTCTTAAACATTAAACGAAAGTTTTTAAGTTTTTTTACTTGTATTTAGAGAAAGAATATTTAAGTAACTTTTTAATATAATTCATTTTAGTATTTTTGAAACGAAAAATCTATAATCCAAAAAATTTTAACAAAGTAGAAGGTTTATTAAGTATTCGTATTTTATGTATTGTCCAAGTAAGTAAAAATATTTTCAGTAATTGTGTGTGTGTGTGTGTGTGTGTGCTTGTTTGAAATTTTATAAGAATATCCTAATTAATAACAAACATTTTAACGATTAATCTTTTATATCATTTATTAAGACATCAGAAATATATGCATATATATAAGAAACTGTGAATGTAAGTTAAATAAACACTATAATTTTATTCCGATAAAACATACTTTAATATTTCATGATTATAAAAATTTCTTCACAGCTCTTGTAATATTCTTATGCAATCAAAGCAGTCTCAATAGAAAAAATGAGGATCTAATTTTGAAAAATATTTTAATAATTTTTATTTTTATTTGAATATTAGAAACTCAAATAGATAAAAATTAGTAACAACTGACAATTGTCCAAGCGTATATTAACTCATCAACTCAAGAGATCGGTTGCTCGACAATTCTTAACCTAGTGTAAACCAATGACTTGAATGACCAATCGGCTAAAAAAAAAAACACCATAAATACAAATACTGTATTCTTTTACAGTCGGTGCTCGTATTTGGGTGGCAGGATGCAACAGCAGCAGCATCATAGCCGGCGCAAAAAAAAGCGAGTCAACTACGGTACGCGTACGGTGGAGTTAGCTCGAGGTGACAATGGCTTTGGTTTTACGATATCTGGACAACAGCCTTGTCTTCTCAGCTGCATCGTGCCAGGCAGTCCAGCCGAGCACGCCGGTCTACGCTCCGGTGACTACCTCGTCGCGGTCAACGGCCACCGGGTCGGCAAAGCACCCCACGACGATGTCGTCAAGCTTATCGGACGCTCGAACGGTCTGCTGCGACTAAGGATTGCAGAGAACTATTACAGCGATTCAAGCGACGAGGAGGAAGCTTCTGCCAGAATCCGCTCGAGGCCAAGATACAGGTCAGTTGCTCCCATTGAAAGTTAACGTATTTTAGGACTGATGTTCTCTTATTATGAATTTATTGTGACTACCAACGGTAGTAGTGGAAGATCTTAGCAGCAACAAGAAGTTATTCATTGGAGTATTTATCATGAGAAGTCATTTTTATCTAAATCACCGATAAAATAGAAAAACACCATTTTTTACTGCAATAAGATTTAAAAAAAATTATAAATATATTATTGATAAATTAAAAATGTTAAGTTCCTTTCCGATATTTTTATAGTTACACTGATCGAAACTCAGCTCATTTTTAAAGAAATCATTTATCAATAAACTCAATTTAATTTTGTTAGATAATGAAAAGTATAGTTACCTCATACATCCACTTAAAACGGCTTTTTCATTAAATTTCTTTAAAAAAAAGTCTCTTTATCGTTAAACTTGACATTACTAATGCATATATTTATAGTATTGTCTTTTGAAGAATAATAAAAACGACTCCTTTTGTGAATATTTTTATAAATTGTCGCTCTCTAATGCAATGTTAAAAATTAGAAAACTGAAATTTTGTAAGCGTATAAATCATGATTAAAGAAATTTACTGTACCAATTCTAAATAGTTCTTTTTTTGAAATGTATTTCAATTACATGTCATTTATAATTATTTATAGATACTTTAATTATAAAAGAATTATAATTTTTTTCTAAATTTAATTTTACTAGATTAAACTATTCTGTAACTCCTTTCAATTCTTTCCAAATATTGTTTTTTGTTGATATATTACATTAATTATACGAAAATATTTAGCTGGAATATAATGATTAAGCTTCAAAATACAGTTTCTTTAAAATGCAAGTAAGTGTATTTTAAAATTTATCCTGACTGTAAATATATTCTTAAGATTTTTCTAGTAACGATGTTTCAAAAACTTATTAATAAAAAAATAATGCTAGTAATGGTGGTTAAGAGGATACAAGTACACAGCATACTATGCATATAAAATACTTTTACCATAATGGAAGATTAATGTTATATAAGTGGTATAGTAATACAAAAATATTTGAGTATGAGTTTATTTTTTTAAAAAAGATAAGCCAAGCATAAGTGGAAACTCGTTGATCAGGAACTATTACACAAGTAAAAATAGTGATATGTGTGAACTATTATTGCTAAAACATATATAAGTAGCTAATAAAAGTTAACTTTCTTTCTTAAATATTTACAAAGATATTAAATAATAAATATTAAATTATATTATCAACTATTCACTTATGAAATATATAAAACTAAATGAAGTACATTTTTTTTAATAACTCCACGTATTACTGATATCAATTTATTTTACTTGGCATTATCTTTATAACGTTCTGATGAAAAAGTATAAAAATACAAAAAGAAATTGTCATCTAAGATAGAATATACTATGAATTTTCAAATTACGAATTTAAAAGTTATTTTCTTTCAAATGAGAAATGCAAAACAGTCAATGGCACTTCACTAAAAATCTTCTGTAGACTTGTATATGGGTGTGTCCTACTACGACTCCTATTATTAAATAAATAAATAGTACTAAATAAATAAGAATTTCTCCACTTTATCATTTGATTAATGAACAAAATGAATGAACCATGTTTATTGCAGGTCGCGATCCAGCAACGCATCGGGTAGTTCAGGACTGTCCACATCACTATATCCACAGTGCAGAGTAGCCAAAGTTGTCAGAGATTTACAAAGCGGAGCGATGTTTGACGCTAGTGCTGCTAGAATATCAGTTCTGCCTAATTCCCACAGGTGGAACATGTCGAGTCCATTGCCACCACCACCACCGCCAACCTTGAGAAAACGCGACTCTGAAAAAATTGTCCACAGAGCGGTGCTCGGTTACCTCGGCACTATCGACATTCCCAGTTATTTACAATCCGTATCAATGGTGTCCATAGTTAAAAAGTGCATTAAGAGAATTAAGGCTGAAAAGCGAAATCCGACTACGGTTTGTAAATTTTCTTTATTTACTACACACATTAATTAGGGTGGTTTTGAACATTTAAAACAACTTACACTTTATCAATAAAACATGAATATATAGCTTTAATCTATTTTTAGAAACAAGTATAAATTCTTAATTTTCACGTATAATTGTATATTTACATATTCATTAAATACACGTTTCAACACTTTCTTAAAAGTCAACTTCTTGGAATATATATTTGAAGTTAATTAAAAAGTAAAAGTTTAATTTGGATGGATTTTAGTTTTTAAATAAATAAATTATGTTGTCTATGAATATATTTCATGACGTAATAAAAAATATTAAAAAAAATCAAAAGTTAGTGAAGCAATTCATCAAGTTGCTTTAAATAACTTGTTAATTGGTCTTTAATCTGATGTGCAAAAATATTTTAAAAATGATATAAAATTATTGAGGTCAATTATATTAAAGAATTTCAAATAATTTATACAAATTATAACGAAAACTTGAAAAAAAAATAAAACATAAGACTAATCTATACATACACGTAATAAATTTATTAACTAAATAAAATATTTACATAAAAATTAACAATCAACAATATCAGTTAAATACATTTATAATGACAAACGACTATCATTGGCTAACTTCATATTCGCAATTTATCAACACAGTAGAATTAGAAGAATAAACGGATAAAAACCTTAGAGAAATAATCAGTGATATGCTACACCCCTAATGTTACACTATAAATAAATGTATTTTACTTAGAATAGCTATATAATTATATTAAATCTAATTTTATTACGAATATCTAATTATTAAATTTAATTAAGAACAATTCATGTATTAAAAACTAGACTCATGTATCAAAAAACTAATGTGTTTGACTTGAATTATTCTTAATTATTGTTTAAGAAAGTGCGTATATAAAAAATTATTATTAAATACTTGTCTTGATACAATTTTATAAATTGCCTGTATTTCGTAAAAAAGTGAACACATTGATTCCCAAGATCATCTCTCACTCATTTAATATTAAAAGCCAGAAAATTGTCTTTAGCTCGTTTAAAACATTTGTGAAATCAACTTTCCCTCAGTGTTTGGAATACAGTAATTCAGTACTGAAATGAATACCTAAACCGACAAATTCCCATGAGATAACACAAAATTTTTTATTCTGAACATATGATAGACATTAATAACAACTCTTATTCAACCTTTTATTACAGGTTTTATTAACAATCCACGTGGCAAACATAAAGCTTGCCAATACCGAAGGTCGAATAATCGCCGAATATCCCTCGTACCGGATTGTCTACTGTAACTCATTCTCAAATGAAGACAAGCTTCACTTTGGCATCCTTACAAAATCCATCTTCGATTTCACGAACGAATCAAACGAAAACTACGAGAATAGCAGCAGTTCGAATTCTTGCCACGTCTTCAAAATCTACTCAAAATTAACGGATCACGCGATACATTCAAGTACTTGTGCAACGTTTGGATTCGCCTGTACAAAAGCTAGTGAGCTGAACAACCCCTGTCAAGAATTTCCCGTAAGCTGCGATGGCTTGGTGGGTGCCATACAAACGCTGTACATCGCGGATACAACTGAGGGCGAGGCGAACTTGTTCGATAACAGACGAAACCATCGGGAAACACAACCTTCACCTCAACCTAGCAGTATTAGCACGTCGACGATTCACTCGAGTAATAGTGATTCTGGAATTGGTTTTAAGGATGAGTGTGGTTGCTATTCTGATCGAAATCTCAACGTAGAATTTACACCAAGAAATTACGACAGGGTGAGTATTTGCATTTGAATATTTGTCTTAATACCGCTTTAAAGCAGATGATTACTTTTTGTAATATCACATTTCATATAATTTTAATATAGAATTACTATTACTTATATAGAAAGTAATAGTAATTGAGCTGAGGAATTATCAAAAATAGAATTGCAGAATAAAGAAAAATGATCTACAGAGTATCATCTATTAATCAAATAATATAGAATATAACGTGTGCAATATCACTTATATATTTTGCTATATTAGAATTAAAATTTTACACCTTAAATATTTTACTTTTTTTTTTGCAATATCTCAGACCTGTAACTAATACCTTCTAATTCTATAATGTACAATTGTATCATTTACTTTATATACTTATACACTTTTCTTTGATATAATTATTAATTTTTTCTAATCAAAATTTGCAACATACGTATATAAGCTTATCGAAATATACATAACCTAAAAGTTTTAACCATCTGTAATACCTAATATTTACAATATATTCTATCTATTCCACGATATTTTTAAATAACAACCTTGTTGAATAGCTAGTTTTATTATGCATAATAAGAGACTGAAAACTTATTTTGAATAATACAATATTCCGATTTTTTAATTCAGAACATTAGTCTGTAACAATTTTGTACTTAATTTTTGTATTATACTACACGATTTTTATTAATATTTGAAAATTATTTCTTATAATGTACATAATTTTATGTTTCGTGAAAATGCTTCTAAATCAATATTCCTGAATAAGTAGTCAAAATACATCGAGCTTTGAGAGAAATGTCGATGCATAAAGGAAGTTTTTAGAATTTTTTGTTACAAAAACCACATTTGAATGACAGCCGTAATGAAATAAAAAATAATTTTTAGAGCATTATTGTTTCTTCTCTTGGAAGAAATGCAAAAAACCAAGGAAAATCAAAATTAACGGTTCGAGCTGTCTCAGATCCAAAATGGAGTGATTTCTCAAGGTAAGTTTGCTATTGATCGTTATTTAAAACATCGTTTCCTTGATCAACAATTTTAATCGATTCATCCTAAGGTTTAAGATCTAAATTGAATATCGAAGATGATTGTTTCCATAAAAATCCAATTATCTTTACAGTAATTTCCTTTTTTCATGGCATATAAAGTAGAATAATTTAAAATGAAATAAATCACATTTAATAGAATGAACGGGTTTTTATTATTATATGCGTCATTATCTATATATATACCCCATTAAAACATTAAATATCACGACCATGTCCCTGTAAGCTACATGGCATACAATGTTCTTTCTCGCCAGCTCCCGAATAATGTTCCATAAAAACTTAACGATTCCTTAAGGCGAGATCAATTGTTTGACTGACATGCATCTATTCCTTCCCCCCCCCCCGCCACACACCTCTTTTACAAGCGAGCGTAGCCTGTTAAACGACGTCATTAAGCCTTAAAACGCGAGGATATGATGCTTTTAAACAGTCCATTGGGGCCGACGAGCGGCTTCGAGGAGCAGCAGCGACAGCAACTTCCTGACGACTGCAGCGACACCGACTCCTCCAAAGACTACGAAGACTACCCTGAGGAGCACATCCTTGCTCAGTGCCAGCTGCTGAAACAGTCACGACGCGTGCGGGAGCAGAGGCGTAGCAGCGGCGCACGTCACGGCGGTAGCGGCGGAGAGGGGAGTATCGTCAGCTGTCCGGCTGTACCATCTGGTCGCTTCGCCCATTGTTTTCAATGCCACCGCGTCAGCCCCGCGCCCTTGTCGGCGTATGCGCGCTCGCCCCGCTACACTTCGACGCTGTCCATTGGGTCGCTCGCCGCGCGCTCCGGAGTTAACGTTGCCACCAGGAGTATCTCCAAGTCCACCGGTAGCTTCTTCGGCGTGCAGCGGGACCCCGATGTGCCCGACAGACTCAGTCCCAAGGTGCTCTCTCGCTCGCTCTTTTGCTCTTTGGTGTGGGCGCGCTGCCGCTAGTGGGGTTAGGAACCGTTCTGGAAATCGTTGCAGCCCGCGCATACGTAGGTCCAGACGTAATTTGTATTGGGGACGCAACATCGGTATTATCATCAGGGTCATGAAAAGTCATCGGGCATTGTTCCGCAGTCGTGCACTTCGAAAAATGCCGTTTCCTTGGAAGTGACGACAATGCAAAGTAGACAATGGGAAGTGCTTAAACAATATTAGCATTTGAATGATCTCCCATGAATTATGTATTCAATTTTAATAAATTAATGTAAATTTCCAGCATTAGTCAAGTCAGCATAAACTGAACGACAATCTAGTGCTTTTGTTCGGCTTATATTTGTATATTTGTATATTTTTTATTTCTATCGTGAAATAATAAAAAAATCGTGAAATTATTTTTGGTCCACTATTCATTCGTGAGAATAAATTACGGAAATAGCGCTGATTGTCTACGATTGTCAATTGTCTAAAGCTCTTTTCTAACGGCCGCGGCTCGTCAAGTTGGTACTTTAGAGAAATAAAATGAAATTTTTGAAATTTCAGGTTTATACCAATGGTACAGAAACACAGGGTTACAGCATGGAAAATCTAAAGACGAGCCCAAGTTCCGAGTTTCAGAACGATCATTGCAATACGTCCAAGTCATTGCCGCATAATCATATGGGCAAGGCCAACGACAAACTATCAAGGGCTTGGGGCAGTCTACAAGAGATTCGAAAGGTCGCCGGCTGTGAACTCGATGACTGCATAGTGAGTGTAACGTGTAGCTTCTCTTTTTATTCCGTTGGGACTGTACAATTTTTCAAGGCCTCCGCTTTTTCGGTTTAGTTTCTATACATATGACAGAAGTGTATAAGGGGCTCTCGCACGCGACCAATTATTAAAACATTTAATGCATTGTCAATTGAGATTAACTAATCTCCAAGTACTTGTTAACGCCTTTAGCACATTCTGTGCGCGTTAGATCAATTTTTATATTTTACGAGCTTCTTCAAATACTAGATCTTTTGATATCATCAATATTAGTAATTACATTTTATTCGTTTTTTATCGATCGAGTCTTTCTTTGCTTTCAGAGCACATCCTAGTAGATATTTTTGATTTGTTCAATGGAAAAGAAATTATATTCTGAAATGTATTTCATAGAAGAATATAGTTGAATTGAAAGCTATTTTCTCGAACATTTATTTTTACACAAAACTTTTTTTAAAAACTTTACACATAAATCCTTTATGTGAAAATATGTCGTCAAATATAAATGATGGCTTCGGTAATGATTTTACATTGACAAGCCTTTTACCAAAAGTAACATGCAAAAAAACCGAGCTGTTGTGTAAAAAGAATTTTCTACTAGATATTTAGACTTAATATTCATAATATTTATATTATTATTAACAACTAAAGTTTTCTTTTCGCTGAAATAATTGTTTGACAATTCAACCGACTGTTTAAGATTTACAATTTACTTAATATTTACAATTTAAAAACTTATCCATTCAATTTTTAATTACATTTTTATCGAGATTTATTTGTATACACGACAGCAGTTCAGAAGTTAAATACTTGATGTACGGGTAATTGTGAAATTGTTACAAAAGATTTATGAAATTGAAAAGTAGGAAGGTGTTTCTTATGCTTTTGTAACTTTGTACTTTCCAAGTGCAGTACTTTAATCTTGTGATAATTAGAAATAGCTTGATTCAAGACTGCGTTAATTGTTGGCGTCTCCGTTGTTCTTATTTAGAAAAAGTAACTTTTCTTTTGGCGCTGCATCCGAGAAAATTCTCAGGAAAATGTAATGACCAAATATGTATATACATTCTCTTCGTTCTCTTGCACGTAAATAGGCGGCTTGCTTCTTTTATCTTAGAACCGTAGAAAATTGCAAGGATTATTTTTTCATGTATGAAAATGTGCGGTACATGTTTTTATATTAATTTAAAGAGAAACTTTATTTCTAAGAATTTATGAAAAATTATGACAACGTTTATTAGGTAGTTTTCATGTCTATGTTAAAAATACATTCATCGTTTCAAAGATGTATAAAAATCACTGTATGGAATTGTGATAGTTTACTTTGGCCTGCAATAATAAGTCTCGTAATGACAATTTTTTTTTGTATAATTTATACCTTAAAAGTTCGTAATCTCTATTTCCGCACACAAAATCGTTGAATTTACCGTAACGATGGTGATTCTGGCCACAATAACTTAAAGTTACACGGTAAATTATTGTACTGGTAATTATATTATTGCGATTCTTAGATCTACAAAAGGTATCTTTCTTATAGTCTTAGTTGCGATCCTTTCTATTACGGATAACGTCAAATTTCATTTTCTAAATACCGAGAGAAAGTTTTTATGATTATTTTATATACTGTTATCACTTTGACGCAAAGTTTATTGTTTAGTAAGGAAATTAAGTTTTTCTAAAAAATTTAGATATAAATCTTAAATTATTGACTGTTTTAATATCAAAACTTAACGGTAAAATGTAAGGTGTAAATATTACATTTTACTCATTTTAATAAGCAATTGAAGTATTAAGAATATGTTTCATTGACTCTGATAAAACATTATTCTTATTCTTATGAGTATTCTTATCAACAACTTAGCAACGTATAGATGTTTGGAATTTATTTATGAGGAATGTCTAATTCACAATATCAACATAATTCTTGTAAATAAATATGAAATTAGTTTAAAAGATCTATGGGTCTATTTTTGCAATTAAAAAAATATCTTATATTTCTTATATAGAATATTTTTAATGCTCATTTACGTGCTGTTGCAAAATAATATACGAAGTCTTCGGTAAAATTAAGCAATTATACAAAGATAACTCTATTATACTGTATATAAATGATGTATAAATTGCAGCATTCAGAGCACTGAATTTCAACCAGTTAAGTCTCCGTAGCGCGAACGCAAAAAAATCATTCGTGCAAAGAGAAATCTCACAATTATAAACCTGCGTGAAAAAAGCAAGTTTAGATAAAGTAATCATCGTAATTTAAAAGTTTAGTTTCGCACAAACAAATTACTTAATGTGTAAGCATTTAATAAGGCAACTTTTTATGTATTTTAAGTTCTACAAATTAAGAATTAATTTGCATATATACGAAATTGCATTGATTTCGAATACAAAGTTATTGTTCGAAGAAAACTTTAACTTTCAAAGATTGTATGGACTTAGTTAATAAATGTTTTGCAATAAATTTTAAAACGGTTCATGGAAAGAAAATCATTGATTACAATGCGTTTAATTGTACAACAAATAAATAGATATAGAAGAAAATATTTTCTAATTTTATAGTTAGTTATCAGTATTGTTGACTATTACTAACACAGATAAAACACAATAGAACGAGTATGTAAATACGTGTGTGCAGTAAATAATGATAAGCAAATAAGATTTACTTTTGTACATTTAATCGCATAAGCTTACTCGAGTAAAATGATAAAGCTTGACTTTTTATCGTTAAACGTTAAAAACATAATTTAAATAGTGAAGAGCGATGTCGTTAAAACAACGTTTTTGTCTAGCATGATATTTGTAGAAACCATGACAAATAAAATGTAACCTCGCAACAAGTTAAAGTAATTCCCGAAACCTAAGAATCACAATTAAGATAACAATATCTTGTTTTCTTCGTGTGCCAACGTACCAAATCAAAGACAATAACAAAGTTATATTGGAAGAAATCCAGGCCAGTCCCTAAGGTGAACTCGACCGTTCACCAACGTCTATAAATTCTTACGACCTCACCTCGAATAAAGAGCCTGGAGTAAATAAATCTACTCGGTGAGCACATTTTTCGCTCGAATTGCCATTGAAATTTCTTGCGGTTATAAATGGGAATACAACTGGCCGTTAATACAAGGGCCAAGAGCGCAAAAAATGCCGGCCGATGCGCGGCGTCTAAAATGATAACGAACATCGACCGTCGCTGAACTCGGGAGGTATAACCGCGATCGTATAAACGTGGGGCGCATCCATCTGTAACGGACGCCTGCATTCGCCCATGCAGAAGGAAAGGGCCGCAGTCCATAGGAGCTACGGTACTGTTTGTTTTTCTCTTTGCACTTGACGGCGGCCGCGTCATCGCTTCCTGTCTTTACGTGTACCGAGAATTTGATTTGCACGCGCATACAGGGGGATGTTGTACGCCGAGAGAAAGCAGAGGCAATTCGTTAATGCGCGGCCGTCGACGGCGCTAACGCGCTCGGCTTTACATTTAAATGATGGTTGGCGAAGAATCGAATGTATCCGATTACGCGCTCGTCTGGAAGAGAACAAATCATTCGAGTCCCCGAGATGTCGCGAGTGTTGAAAACGTTAGTATTTCGTGTGCAATATCGAGTTTGCTTGAGTGCTTAATTTACTCGATTGAAGCTACTTAAGTGAACATCCTTTCGGCTGCGTGATTATGGTCGCTTAATGCTTTTCATCGTGGCCTATTTCTTTTCCTCTGACGTTCGATCTTGCATGGAAGATGGAAGCAACGCAAAAGTTTCAAATGCAGTTGTTTAACGTTGTATCTCGTTTAAATAGTATTTTAATACCAATTAGTAACGTACTTATCAGTCAAAGCAAATTTACGCGAAAGATAAGGATAAATGAACTAATCTCTTAAATAAAATTTAGTCTTGTTACATTTATATTATAAATTTTGTCAATTATAAATCCTTGATGGCCTTCGAAACATAACGTACGAAGCACTAATACATCTAATTGTATACTATGACAATGCGTCTTATCGAGTGAAATTCAATAAACGAAATTCCACCATACCGTTACTCAACGTAAATATCACGAGGATCTTAGCTTTGAGAATTCAATAGGCAATTTTAAATTTTAAACAATGTTTACGGTTGGAAATTTTCGGTTGGGAAATCAATTTAAATTGACATTGGTATATTACATCGACTTTCCATTTAAAAGATATTACGTTGAGTTTCAAATAACCTTTTAAAAAATGCAATGTAAAATAGAAAGAGTACACAATAAGGGATGAGTAAATGACATTCAACATAATTTTAGAAAATAATGGAAAACGTCATGTTAAGGTGTAACCGATGATTGTGAGATAGAGAATATCGTTGTAAAATTTAAGAAGAAATAATAAGAATAAATTATTGGTTTACCGAAGAATTATGATTTCCCGAAAGAAGACGTGGATTTGAAAGAAAAACATGCAAAACCGTCCACGTGACCGAAAGACAAAGCAGCATACATGGATGCAGCTCCGAGAAGCGGAAAGAGCCCTCGCCCTATTAAATAGCGCAGAGAGACGGTGCGTACTCGCGCGTTCACTCGTCGTCGGCGATCACGCGAAGTGGCGGAGGGGCAGGCACGGCGAAGCGGTGGAAAGTAATGTGAGCGGGACCGAGGAAGAGGATGACAAGGAGAGGGGAGAGCGCGACTTGATCGGGGGGAGATCAACCATCAAAGAGGTTAACCTTTCAGTATTAGCGCAGCTCCTCGCGACGGTTTATGTCGCTTTTCCCTTCTTCGACTCGTACGAGTTGACGCGCGCGCGACCTGAAATTCAAATTTCGCGAGTGTCAAGTGCGCATTACGCGCTATGCGGAATAGTCACCGGAGTCGAGAGGTGACCACAAGCGTCGTGTAAGCGCATTCGGAGAGGGCGCGGACAAGGGTCCAGGGACGCTGAAGGAAGAGCCGCGGGGAAAATCGAGGTCGCGAACTCATGAGAGCGGCGAGCATAGGTGCGCTGCTTGGGCGGAGCCCGAGATATCGGGACTCGAAAGCTGCGAGAACTGTCGGAACGCGACTTTTCTAAATCCCAGAGTCATAGCCAATTCTAATTTCGCCCGGAAGGAAGACGATTAAATGGGCGTACCTCGAAGAAAGAGGAGAAAAAAGACGCGAGTCGTGCCGGCGGAACATGAGTCGTACGGTAAGGAAATGGCGTGTTGGGAAAATTGCATGGACGTGGAGTTGCGAGTGCACGTTTATTGTGTGTGTGTGGGTGGTTGTGGGTTGTGAGTACGCGCGCGAGCCTGTGTAATAACGTGGGAACGAGATGTGCAGTATAGTCTGTAAGCGCTTTTCTGTTAGGAGTGCTCGAGTAACCGAATAAATGCCGTGTACGCGTGATTTTTCGTACGCCGTTGATCGGGATGATGTTGCATTCGCACAACCCGTTTACTATTTCTGCTGTGATTGATTATTTTATTGTGAGCCAACCTTTCAATTGTACGACACGATCAATTTTTTTCGATCGTTCGCATTAATTCATCGATAACGTTGATGTTATCTGGCTATAGCAACTTGTTCGAGACTTTTTAACTAGGACTGTCCGGACGATCAAAATTCACGATCAAAATCATCATAAAACTGATCTTGAACGAGAATCATAATTTTCGTTCATTGATAAATGTAACCCTTTCACATGTCAATGGTTTATCCTCTTCATAGATTACCGTTCATTTTCTAACTTTTTTATCTAATCGATAGATAAGATTATCAAATACTCATCGATTGCACGGCATACGTTCTTATGAATTAATTGAGTAATGCGTCAATAATCTCGTTGTCAATGCTCCATTTTCACAGAAGATCCTTTTAAGATTTATCTTAAAATAACAGCTAGAGAAAATAAATAAACCGTCGAATGAAAAAAGAAATATTGTTGATCCTAGAATTATTAATATTATTATTATTATTATATTATTCAACGTGATACACACATTTTAGTTACAAGTTAAAAGTAGTTTAGTTAAAAGTAAGAAACTGTATAATATTTTGGAAATGAAATAAAGGAATTTTTCGAGCATGAGAAGTACGTTTCGATACGGTAATTACATTGATGTCTGGCCGTCTGAGAACGTGATGAGAATGAATATCCTCCGCTGAGTGTACGTGTACCCCGTTAGACAGTGCCGTACAGTTTCAACTATTTCATTGTTTGTCGCGCTTTATTTTTCGTTCTCTATAGTTTGAGTCATTTTTCCATTGCTTCCGATCTTAAATTATACCAAAATGAAAACAATAATATTTTAAGTGTTATAGCGATTTCTGCTTAAAACTTTTGCGTGATTTATATTACGTCACCATCTAGAATATCTTTAAGTCTTCGCGAGGGACATACTCGTCATTTTGTTAAGCAAGTATGTGCTTAGCTTGTATTCGTTGTTGAATTCGTTACTGACTTGGTCAAAGTAATTATAATTATAATAAAGTCTACACACATATTCAGTGATACGATCTATATCGTTCACTGAACTATAAGTTATTTCATAAATAATTTATCGGTATTCAGAGAAAACTCAAAATTATACAGTTTCAGCATGGGAGTACCGAGTCATGCGATAAAACAACAGGTTGCGGCGTCCATACGTGGTCTCAAAGTTTCGAAAAACTTCTGGAAGATCCAAAAGGTTTGCAAACGTTTGCGGTGAGTCAATCAGCAAGTATTGAATTTTTTGTTTATCCACTATTTTAACATGTGCCAGTTATTGAAATCATTCAAAGCTTGTAATTAAAATATTCATAAAAATTTAAAATGATTTAGTGATAAACGTTTTGTTGTGTTAAATTATTTGAATGCCAAAACAATTAATTATCAAATAATATAAGAAATAAGGCTTTAATAGTATATAAATATACCTTCTTTTCTTTTAGAAATACCTTAGGAAAGAAATTAGTCACGAAAATATTTACTTCTGGGCGGCATGCGAACGTTATTCCGATACGGAAAACTTGGCCGCTAGAAAACGACTGGCAACGCAAATTTATCAACGGCATTTGTCCAACAATGCTTCGGAACCAGTTAACGTTGACAGTCATGCAGCGGGTAAAATAACATCGGAATTGTTGAATGCCGCTCCCACTAATCTCTTCGCGCAGGTATATCAATAGATTTTCATCCACAAAGCAACAAATATACAAAAAGAATAAATTACTCATTGTTCACAACATCTCCATTTATTTATTTACACTTAAATTAAAGCTTGTTGCCATGGAATTACCCTTATTTATTTCAATTAAACATTTTTAATCGAATTATATGATTTTAGGCTCAGAAACAAGTGTTTAATTTGATGAAGTTTGATAGCTATCCTCGTTTTCTTCGATCAGATATTTATCAAAAGTATTTAGAAACTGGCCATAATAATGAAGATACATCACCCGAAGATGGAGATCTTTTTTTAACATGTTCACCCAGTATAAAGCTCAAGAAAAGCCATTCCGATGCCGAAGATCGGTGCAGGAAATCGATTCTCCCTTGGCATAGAAAAAATAGGTAAGTGATACAATCGATGATTTCCTTTACACAGCAGTAAGCTTATAACTGCAATTGATTAATTAAATTTTCAATATATAAATTAAACGAATGCTAACGTCAGCTTAATAATTCAGATCTTGAAATACACATTAAACTTATAAAAAAAAGAATGTCTATTGACATTGTTAAATTTTCAAATTCGAACACTTTTTAAATCATCTCTTGATTTAAGAAACAGTTTTATAAATATTTAAAATATTATGTGCAAATATTTACATAAAAATCATTAAATAAAAGTATGTTGCGTATGTATGTGTACAATTTTTATTGTAGCTGACGTTAACTTACTTTTTAAGTAATGTAAACACAGCATTATAATCGTTCCACTAGTATTTCCTTCCTTCAAAAGTAAACATGCTACATGTTACAAATCCATTATTATGTTTAAATTGAACTGATTTAATGAAAACTACGATTACGCGAAACTAGTTGTATATATGTGGGAATGCACGCGCGCGCGCACACATAATTTTATTCATTTTCAGATCAAAATCCAAAGATCGGGGCGAATCAGAGTACAATAAAACTCCAAATCGAGGAGAAAAAATTTACAAGAGTTTCTCAACTATTCAGCGAGACAACGAAGGAAATAATGACGATGATAATGTTTCCATTTCAAGCAGTCGTTCATCGCTTGCATCATGGGACTTAGCATTAAGACAGTCTTTCACAAAACACGTAAGTGACTTAGTATTTACGAATAGATTTTAGTTCTTTTGACTAATATAGAGTATTGTGTGAAAAGTTTTTGTATTCGCTATAACACATTGGAACTGTAAACTCAAAAAATTTATCCTGATAACTGCTTGTTCTTTTATTTCATTTTTCTTGTAACCTGTACTGTATTCTATTGTCCTGAAATAAATTTCTCGGTTTTTCATCGAGTTTGAACTTCTAATACTAAATTAGTGCAAATTTTGAGAAAAGAGGAGTAGATTTAAGTAAACAAGATTTTAAATACATTTGTTTAAAGAATTAATTACATTCTTATTATAAATTGTAGGAAAATTTATTTTTATAGATATAAGCTTTTAAATTCTCTTATTCTATCGAAATACATCGTTAACTTTAAGATATTGATCAGTTAGTAATGTACTATTCAGTTTTACTTTCAATATTATAACTATTAAGAATAAAGAAATTGAAATATGCTGTATATTATATTAACCGTATATTAACCGTATATTTTTTTAAAGCAATTTGATCTGAAAGAAATAGTCAGTTTGAAGAATAAATGTGTTGCAACAAAACGACGACATTGATTCATATTTGACTTACGAAATTCCCTTTTCAAATCGCTTTTCTTTTCGCATTATATCGTACTACAATCTATCCTTAAAACACTAAAATAATGGAATAGTCGAGAAGCTCGAAATCGATAATTTTAACTTGTAGTCGGCCTCGTCCTATGAAGGACAGTCGAATGAGAAGCGAGAGACTCATGTTTCTAAATGCGCTGGCCTTTGTCGTGTTATCCTGCCGGACGGCTCGACGACGGTAATACCAACCAATCATTCGGATAGCGTTCGAGACGTCGTTACGCGTCTACTCGACAAACGCGCTCTGCGGTACTCGAATTACGACGTTCTTGTGCTCGCTACAGACGAGGTTTGTTCTTGTTTTAATTTAAAACCAAATTTTACTTATTCATTTTCTAAACTATCTTATGTACTTATCACGAAGATATTTTATTAAAGGGAAAATTTAATTTCTGTAGTTAATCTTAACAAAAAAATTTAAGGTGTGCATGTGGTTAATGTACTTACTGTTCTTAAAATCTTAGAAAATTTTATGTATAGTATTATACTTGAAATACAAAAAAACAGTTTTACTTTTTTTCTATTCAATTGCTCAAAAATTCCTTTCGTGATATTTCTTTTGGCCAAAAATAACTATTTTTATATTGATAAATACGAATTAGCAATACATGTAAATCATAATGAAATTTGATTTTTTAATATTTATTAAAATTGATTGTATTCAGACTACTTTTATTCAATTTAATTTATGTATTAGAGGTGTAAATTATACATTATAGAAAATAGCATGATACCTAAATTAAAATTTAGATAAAAAATTTGTTTTTAGTTTTGGTATTGAAGTGGTGTTAGTTAAAATATTTAGAAAATGAAATTGGCTCGTGTTTAATTAATTTTTTTGTTGGTAATTTGTGTTTTAAAATATCTTTAGATTATAAATCTCAAGTATCCAAGTTCAGTATTAGCCAGTCAAGAGGTAGAAGTTATGCCAACAAAAGTTATCAAGGTAGATTTACCATCTCGTCGTGTGATAAGTGTTGTTGCTCACAAAGGAAGAACTTTGAAAGAAGTGTTGAAACCACTTTTACACAAGTATGGTTTCAAGCTCGATCTTGTTACGATTTGGGCTGATGGGCATCCTGTATCTGTTGAGATTCCTGCGATAAGTTCCCCTGCAAGACTTGCACTTACTTCAAATAATAAAGGTAGTTAAAATTTAAAAATAAAACAAAAAAGAAAAATTGTGTTTAAAATATTAAGATGACATCGGTCTTCTTACAAAACTAAGATGATATTTATACTTTGATATTTTAAATAAGAATTACTTAAATAAATTTCAAAAAATGCCAATAACAAAATTAGCCATGCCATCTGAATTAAAAAATTTATTACAATCCTTCAATACTGGTATACTTTAATTGTATCGGTTTTATCAATCTTGTTTTTTCATTAATTAAAGCAGTAACTGATGTCAGGAAAAGAATCTGTAATTACGTAATAAATGCATTTCAAACTATTTTATCTGTACTTAATTTTTGCTTAGAAATAATCGACGTTACGCCTTTATTTAAAACACCGGATGTACCAAAGGGTCAACCTACACTTGATGAAATTACAAATAAGGTCTTTGAGGAACTTCGTGTTGGAAAAAGCAATACTAAAAATGAAGGAGACAAAAGATCTTATAAAGTATAATAATCAATTATTAACTTTTCAAATCTTTTGCTTTATATAATTAATTTCTTGTTTTAGTCTGATGATCAGAAGTCTGAAGGTTCTTCCAATCTTTCTAATAAATTCTTTTCGAAAGATTCAACGCTTCATTTTAAAAGAAAGGTAAATTATGTACTTAATAATAGATATCAAACATTAATTCCATATTAAATAGTAAATGTTTTCAGTCAAAATCCAAAAGTAATAATATGAGTGAAAAAAGTAGTTCAGATTGTGGAAATGATGAAAGTCATCAGCCACAACCACCTCTAATAGCTAAATTGAGAAATGGTGTAAAACTTCAACTACCAAGTAGATTTGATGGAGATGGTAAAAGTACTGTTTTTAACTATTAAATAATTCGTATATGTATTCTTAGAAATTATTATTTTTATTTTTTAGATTTATATGAAGGATTAAAACGTGCACAACGATTAAGACTAGACGATCAAAGGGGGATAGAAATTAATTTTGAACTTCCCGAGTTTCTAAAAGTGAGTATTTCGATTAAAAGATGTATGAAATTTAAATTATTGTTATTCTAAGATTTAATTAATAAAATTGAATTTCAGAATAAGGAAAATGGAAATTTATTGGACGAAAAGAAACGTCGAAAATCTCGTACCACGTCGAGAAATAGTGAATATAGCAAATTTTATGATTCTGAAGATGGAAAGCCTATATTAGAAAGGTGTTTTGATAGTTCAAATAGCCTAGATGAAACATTAGTTGATAATGACAAAACCATTATTGAAAATGGTAACCATCAACTCGATGCTACAAAACTGTGCAATCAGGATGTTCCAAAAATTTCACCGACAAAACTGTCTAAGCCTCCGCCTCTCCCACCGAAACCAAAGAGTTTATCGAATTCTTTGCGAAGTAACGTTTTGCCTTTGAGACCGTTTCAACGAGTTGTTAATTATAATAAAAAGACAATTTAACGAATTTAAAGAATTACGAAGCTATTATAAATACTACAAATAGCTTTAGTAACAAAAATTCAACAAAACTTGAAATTATATAACAAAATGTATAATTAGTATACTATTAGATAATTTTAACTTTGTAAATTATATAAGGCAATCAACAAAATCGAAAAATATGCAGCTATATTAAAATAAGTGCCTTGCCTTGAACTATTAAAAAAAGCAATAAATACTTTCATGACATTAAAAAAATTAAAATATTTGTTTATTATATTTATGTTTTTTTATTCTATTTAAAAACTCGAAAATAAATAGAAAATTACTATTACTATTATTATACGACAAGTATTATTAATTTTTATAATATTATATCAGAAAAAATAAATTATATTAACTTTTTTTGATTTTTGACTTTCTTTTACCACAATGTTCACTTTTATTTGTAATAATTTACAAAATATAATAATTCATTGCTTTCATAGTGCATGTTATTAGTTTAAAAATCAGATATTTAATATTTGCATATAATTTATTTTCATTCATGAACATGGCTTGTAACTAATGTTAAAATACAACAAATATTGAAGTACAAAATTCTTCAAAAAACACACATGCTAAAGTAAGTGAAGCCTACAATTTACATATAATATGTATTATAACTATACATACGTTATTTTTAATAAATATGAACAAATCTTATATATATATATATATATACATTATAACATAATATATTAAATACATCATATTATTATTTATCAAATATTATGTAAATTTATAAAATTAATAATAATACGTAATAATAATGAAATTAATAATTAATAAAAAAGCTTATAATGTAATCAAATATAATTAAGTTGATCTTTATATCAAATGTATACACCTTATCTGAATAATAAATTATTTTAATTTATTATAACCTAATCAACTGATTTCAATGTTTTAAATAATGATACGTCAAAATTTATTTAATTTCAATAAATAAAAATAATATATAAGTGAAAATATTAAAGCAAAAAATCTATTCAAACTATGAGATAGAATTTGAAAGATCCATATTCAAGCACAGTATGTTTATTAATAGAAATAATTATTTTACAGTATACTGTGAAAGAAACATGTATAATTTCTCTCATTATTTGAATATTTAGAATTTTCGAACGAAAATTAAACAATCTGATATCTGTTAAAAAATATATGAGCTATACATAGAGTTACATCTTTTAAAAGTAATTAATTCTCATAATATCAACTCAAACTGATTTATAATAAGTATTAGAAATTATTTTAAAAATAATCAATAATTTGAAATAGCGAAAATAGAATTTAATAAAACATTGAGATATTTGTTGTTAATTTATCACTCTTGCTTATTAATATTTATATACTTATTAATATTGTTATACTAATATCAATATATATGACGTAACTAAATATTAATTATATTGAATTTTATCAATATTTAAAAATTTCTTTGTACTTTGTACTTTTATTATTTTTACGAGTAACTTTAAAAACAGATTGACGGTAAAAGTTTCAGGAATTTTACAAATAAACTTGAAAAAATCTTGACCAATTATCACTCAAATTAATAATTAAATTAGCTTATAAATCTTAAAATAATACCATTTTTACCTGTTTATCCGCTACTTGCTGTACACAAGAGAAGGGAAATAATACTCCTTTATGATTCAACAATGTACATATAAATGTAAAAATATTACCATTACAATCTTTTGAATCGTGAGATTATAATTTTTGCGTATTTTATTCTATTTTATCAATAACCTCATACCGAGAAATAATTTTTGATCAATGTAGGTTTATTTCAATTTTAACTTAGTTATTGACAAATTTTTAATCTAAATTTTTAAAAGAACTCCATTTTTCCACGTAAGTATTACTGCATTTTGTAATTTACATACGAGTACGTTTTGTCATATTTCATCAATTTTAATTTAATATCAATACTAATTTCTTTTAAACGATATTACCTTATATTACTTTATTAAATATTGATTTCTTAAACTACTTTCATTTTATCACATGTCATACAATAAAGTAAATAAAGTAAAAAGTTACATTAATAATCTTCGAAGGTATGATTCTCGTATACCGTTGTAAATAAAAAAAACAGGCGTATAAAATGTTCATCCAGAAAAAATACTGAAAGTAAAGTAAATATCCATGTACATCGAATATATTTTTATTGTTTCGATACTGGAAATATTTTATAATCATATATATTTATTAGGAAATAATAATTTAAAAATTTAATTATCTGTTCTATACCCACATTGAGAAATAAGGCGGGCTTTATTTGCGCACGCGCGACCGTAACCGATCATATATTAAGATAACCATCACAGCAGAAGAAAGAATCGATCAAAGGGCGGGAAATCGGAGGAGCACAATCAGAAGCCAATTTCGATAAGAGATAATATTACACGTAGCCTCAATTTCTCATGCCTGTTTCGGCATTGTTACTCAATGAGAACTTTAACGTTTTTGTGAATGCATTGAACTTCTTCAGTTGGTTGTTTGACTTCGAATGAGTCGTGTACAGGAAGCGAGGACTGTCTGCATTTCATAAGAATATTCGTCGTATTTTCAATCGTTTTTTACGATTTATTAACAGAGAGGTATGATTACATGAGGGCCATGGCATTTTTATGACGTTTGAATACACCTAGTTTCATTGTTCTATGGAACATAACCTAATTGATCGATATTTGTGACTGGAAGAACATCCCGCCAAAAAAATTCTTCGTAAATTAACGGTTTTTTATAAGAAAAAGTGAGTATTTTCAAATAAAATTTTCTAGCGTACCTTAGTTTTAAATATTATTATTGATCGACGTATAATATATTTTTTATTTGGTAGTTAAAAGTACAAGCTTTACATTAATTTATCATCTAGTTATCCCCTTCAAATATACACATCGTACCTGAAGGGGATAAGTAGGAAAATTTAAGAGCCTTGTTCAGATGTAATATTTGAATTTCGTCAACAAAAAAAATTTTCATTCTAATGCTTGGATATTGTTAAGATTACTTTACGTTTCTTATTTTGCACCAATGAATATAATGGCAAAAAATGTTAAAAATTGTATTTTTCAAAAATCAGATATAAATTAGATTTATTTCTAAGGTATACGATTTAATTGTTTATAAATTTGACACTTATAATAATATCTATAAATTAATAAATTCAGTATAATTTAATATATTTATTAATTTATCATAATTTGCATAAAAATATCATTTATCGTAAGTAAATGAAAAAAAATTAGCTAAAATAAAGCCTGTGTATTGACAACAGGGCATACAGCTTTGATGGTAATGTTGCAGTTTCGTTTTACTATCCAGATATAATGCATTTAAGCTCTATTTAAAGTGCAAAAGAAAAATGTACATTTATTAAAACACAAGCTTTGTAATTATTTTTACAATTTACAATACAAATTATAATATTTAAATGAAAGTATAATAATTATTTACGCTATTATCAATGTGACAGTACAATAGTTCTAATATTATTCTATTTTTATAAATTAATTATAAATTATTTTAAATGCTAAAATAATATTGCGGAAGTGATATTATCGCAGTTTCTTTAATTTTTCGACATATAGCCTCTTATTTATAAACATCTTCTTACCTCAATTAGTATTAATACGTTGTGTACACAAAGCTAATAACGATTTTCAAAACTCTGAATTCTACTAATAGGAGTATACAAAATTGCAGAGTTTGGAACAACTGTAAAACTTTTATGCGACTGTTTACAATCAAAATTTGATATTTAATAAGAGTAACGTTTTAGTGCACACGTTCATTAGCTATCAAATTACTTGTTGCGAGTAAGGACTCTTTTCTTTGATGTGCTTATTAAATGCGGGACGTGACTTTCTGGACCACCCGTAAAAGCATACCTCTCCCCTCTCTCTCTCTCTCTCTCACTCACTCTCACTCTCGTACTTTTTCCAAAAATAGCAAAAAAAAGGAAAAAGAGACACGGGAAGAAATAAATAGATTGAAAGGTGGATGAAGAATGGATAGACTTAATGTTTCTTGGCGAACTTACTCATTCGTTCGTTAATTGTGTGTGTGTTGCGAATTTAATCAATGGAGGAGTAACCGTTAGAAAAATATCTACGCTTGCCGAATATCGCCGTATTTTATCGTTTCATTGCATGCATTTCATAACACAAACTCAAAGTTATAAAGCATTGTTATGTAATGTTTAGAATAAAGGGTTCAAATTTATTCTCAACACGTAAAAAAGTTAAAACGGCACATGATAATTCTACATTTATTTTTGCTTTTATAATTTTAAAATAATTATACAAATAAAGTATCTAAAAGTTTGTATTTCGCAATTTGTAACAATTACAGATTACTTTCCTTTACTGCTGACGTACTTCAAAGATCTACATTCACTCTCAATGTAAATAAGGTAATTAGAAGTCAATAACTACTATTTTAATATTGTCATTGATTAATATAAAATGTCATTTCAACGTTTCATAGGCACGTAATATCATAAATAAATTATTCTAATAACTAGTAGATGTTGTTAGCAGAGGTTGAAATATTGCTGTTGTTTGTCTTCTGTTTGTTATTGTTATCGTCGTTGTTGTTATTATTATTTAACCACTACTAGAAATATCAAAAGTAATTACCTCATACAAGTCTGCTCTTCTTTATTTTGCTCTAAAAATATCCCAAACACTTCACCAAACTATACTTTATTTGTTAATTCTTAATTACTTTTCCATCTTAGATTTTATCTATCTAGGTGTCTTCTAGCTTGAAATTTTACGTCTAAGACTGTGTAAACTCTCTTTTCTTGTGTGCATTTTCCATTTTAAAACTCTATAAAATCATTAAATCATTCGTGCGTTTTAATTATCAAGTCAATATTGGCTGAGGTTTATATACTCTTTCATTTCATGATTATGTGATTATCGTCATACTAATTTTTATATTCATGCATTCTCTTATTGCTCCAATTCGTAGTAGATTTTTTATGAGGAATAAATTCTTCAATATTAAAAATTGATTTTATTCGTATTTCTTATCCATGCAGTATAACTCGCAAATGACGCAGTAATAATTCAGATTTGAATAGCTTGCTAGTGAAATAGAATATGCTTTTTGCGGTTATCATTTTATAAATGTACGTATTTATAGTTCATATCCTTAACCGCATTGTTTCATTAAATCGTTAATATTATCCAATCTTTTTTCATAATACAAATAAGTTATGGCCTATTTTAATAAAAACAGAAACTGTAATCATCATTTCTGTAATTTAATGCCATATGCTATCATGCGACTTTGATTCTTATTTAAGAATCATTTATTATCACAATGAGTACCGGCGAATGAGTACGTTTGGCCATGTGGGAGTGAGAGAGAGTGAGAGAGAGAGAGATAGTCAATGTTATTTATATTATCTGCTACGCCATCCCCACTACCGTACCATTCATGCTTGAGTAAGTATCGAATCGTGCACATTCATGTTCACTTCTATAAAGAGCGTAATTTTTTTAAATCAACGATATTAATTCTGAGTTATTTAACAATATTTGATATTTATTAAAAACTCTAAAATTATTTTACATGTTTTTTGTTGGAATATTGAAGAAATATTCTGAAGTAAAAATTAATCGACACTTGGAGAGTACAATGGCTACTCAATTACTCTCTCATATCTCTTCTAAGCAGTGATTGTGTAAGGGATTAATTGATACTGTTGCTTTGGGGTGTTATTAATTATAAAGTAAAGGCAATATGATATGGAGCCAATGTTAAAACCGAACAGAATGCGTTATTTTTGTTTCTATAAAGTGATTTTAAATTTCTTACTTTTGGTCCTTGCATAAAAAATAAGGATAATTACAAAAATATATTATTTTGTAGGATTATTTATCAATTTTTCAATATTTCTGTATAAGTGCTTTTTGATTTGATGAAAAAGTTTATTCCATTTTTTTTTTTTTTTTTATAATAATTCAAGAAAAATTTTAGTTACAAAAAATAAAAAATCAATCAATATAGTATTTAATATTTTTTTGACCATTTCTCTATCTTTCTAATATTTACTCGAAGATTTTACTATTTAATTTATTTTTAAGCGATCTAAATAAAAAATAGTTTTGGGATGTAAAATCAGAAGAGCTTATCTCGGGTAATCCAGAGTTCTGATGGTTCAGTATTGTCTTGAAGAACGCAAAAGCTTTTCGTTTGACTAATTCAAACCACTTCTGGTCGATAGTCGCTTTAATTTACTTCTGTATGAGCAATATCTCTTCGTGTTAATGATCTAGTAATCAAGTAGCAGTTCTTAATAAACGATAGCGTTTCAATTCTACTAAATTTATCGTATAACCTTCAGAAGTAAACTAACTTTTGCGACGGTCACTCTTACGAGATTTGATTTGACACTATTAAACAAAATCCATTTTTCATCATGTATAATCACCCACTTTAAAAATACATCCGTTTTGTTACGTTACAATAGATAATTGCAAGCAAAAATTCATTCTATCAATATTGTACAAAATCCATTTATGAGCTTTGATAACTGTCTTCAGTTGACGTAATTGCCTTGACACTATTGATTGATTGATTCAAAGAATTTCTTTGATCTGTGGAGTTAGCGGTAAAATTTCTTTGCCATCAGCCTCGATTAATTATATCCTGAACCGCTTATCGTACGTGCAATTGCCAACGGCACCTGCATTATATCTTTGCATAGAGCATGTTATCTTTTATGTCTACGAAACATTCCTACCTTTTCTGGCAAAGAAAAAAGCTTAATAAGGTGAAAGTGCTGCTTGCCTTCCGTCATTTTTAATAACATCACAATTTTACACATGCCAAATCGACAATACTTTCGTTTTATAATGCAAGGCGATCTAATGCCAAAAGCCGAACAAACTTTAACATAAACCTAATTTTGCATAAATATTCAAAATCTTATGCTCTTTGTTTTATAGTTATTTAATGAACACGCAACTAATAAATGATATTCTTTGGCCATTTATTTGATAAAGTTTCTGATTTTGAACTCGAAATTTAATAATGAGATTTGGTATTCTCATTTGTTAATCTTAATCGAATTTGTATACTAAAATCATTTTAAAATTAAGAAAAGTCAAATTCTTATGAAATTAACGTAATTGGTGTAAGTGAACGTAATTTTTCATCTTCATGACGATATAATTCCCAATAAATTAGCCATTTACTTATAAAACTTATAGTAGGAGTGAGTTTAAATAGTAATGCAATTTAATTAAAGATATAATAAATTTCGCGTGAAATTTAATATTTACCTGCAACAAATTCGTACATTGTTTGTTGTCTGTAAGTCTATGCATTGAAGACATTGAGTATTGGAGAAAAATACGCGCAAGTAGAAAAATAGAAAATAAAGAAGAAAAAGCACCGATTAACATTGTTAAATAAAAGCGAATTAATGAAGCGATTGATATAAGCGTGAAGCTGCTTTATTCAGGAGGAACCTTTGTTCGTTCTTTTATTTCCCTTCAATTTTTCACATTTCTCTTTCGCACTTCTTTCGTTCTCTAATAGTATCTTATCCGACAGTTGGCGCTCGCTCGCTGCTTATCTTAAATATTGACTCGGCAACGCGATTGCCCTCTCGAGATTTTAACTTGGCACATGTAATCAGCCGCCCGGCGACCGGTGGCGGTTTGACACTTGCTCTTTCTGGCCTTCCTTCATCCGCACTCGCCTTTGTCGTTCCTTTTCTCGCGATCACTCAGATCGGAATTAGTATGGATTTTATACGTCAATGAGTTCGGCATTCACGTATCGGTTGCGCTCTTTCAAAGTCATTTTAGAATTTAAATCAAGAAAACCGATTTGTTTTGTGAAACATTTGACGTTCTCCGTTACAAGTATACAGCTGCAAAGGAAGTCGTTCAATCATAACCTTATGAGAGTGTGTTTATTGTAATTCATAATTGCCGATTTACTTCATACGCCTATCTCGACGAATTGTGAATCAGCCATAAGCTAGCTAAGAATTTTAATTGATTCAATTGAAATAAATTAAAAGTTTCTCAAAATTTTATTTCATAGACATACTTCAAGTGTAATACCATTTTCGAAATAGTATCTCAGCCTTATATAACCTTTCCAAAAATCGACATTTTTCTTTTACTTTCAGGTGATACTTCAAGGTTCGATGTTACAAAGCTTAATTTGTAAACGTAAAACTTCGTTTTGAAGAACTTCTCTTTCAACGTAAATACTATTAGCATTTTTATGAAGTAGAAGCAAAGGGAATGAACAAATGAGTGTAACTTCAAATGAAAATTGAAGTAATTGCATATTACGAATAAGGAATAATCACGTAGTGCGTGCAAATTAGTTTTAGAAACAAACTTCTGAAATATCGAATAAGCACGTATCGCTTCGCACAGTTATATCGTATCAGTGATGTCACGTAAATTAAATTTTAACGTCGGCAAGTTGAAGCTTTCGAAAATTACGGAGATGGATAACGAGGCGCCTTTGCAGACGCTTACCGAGTCGTCCTCCCCGTTGACGCCGGTGACCAGCATCGCCCGGAAGCTTAGCCGCTCCAGCTTATACATAGATACGCCACCAATCAAAACCAACCGCATAATGGGTAAGTCTCATTTTACTTTTTCAATCTGGGGATATTAAAAGTTATTCGTTATAGATATTTTTGTTTCGTCGAATCTCGTATGAGAAAATAATAATAGATAAATAATATCAAAAAATTTCTTTCTTTAACTAAAGTTCGTTAATGTGATAAATTTTCATTTATTACGATGAAATAGTTAAAGGGATTTATTTAATCTTTTTAGTGCATATAATTCTTTTTTATACAAGACAACAAGTGCCATTTCACCCGAAAAATAAAATAATAAAACGTACACATATTCAAGGTCATATACACGACACAATATACGCACATAGAATCAAAGGTACAGTGAACAAAATTTATTGTTTATAAATTATCTAAAAATTAACATTCTATAATTCAATATATTATAATGATAACAATTATTAAGGAGAAAACTGCATTTAAAAGAAACTGCAAAAAATGTTTGCGAGGTTAAGTATTGCTAAAATTGATAAGAATATGAATAGCTTGAGCTTGAAAAATCTTACATTATTTTAACACTTATAGATAACACTGAAAATATACTGTTACTATATATTTTTTTATAACTGTATAAAAATAAAAAATATTCTCTTAATTATTTAATAAGTAAAAAAGTAAAAGATTTATTTTTAGACATATTCATGCGTTTATTGATTATAATTTTATATAAAAAGCTTCTATTTTTATTTTCATTAAAATCTATATTAAATACAGTTGGCAATGATTCAATTTAATTCATAAAATTCCAAGACTAAATTTTGGTAAATATAAATGTTTCCTATATATTTTTATGATCTATGATATGCTATTAATGCAAATAATTATAAAAATAATAATTTTAACTTTAAATATGAGTAGAAAATATCTAATCCAGAAAAAAACTTAAAAAAGAATAATTTTTTATTGATTTGAAAAAGAATGGTAATTTGAAATTTATAATATTTTTATATTATACTTAACCAATTATAATAAACATTAGTGGAGAAAATTTGTAAAGGACAAATCATGAAGTACAAAATACGAAATTACAAAATTCTAATATTTTATAACTTGAATGGATCAGATAAAAATTTAAAACAATATATTTTTAAAATTAGTATTCTTTTAAATTATAAATTGCATTCTAACGTCTAATTATTCACAATTTTATAAGTCCCTTACTTATAAAAGAACGTACAATAAAACATAAAATTTACATATTACAAGACTGTAAAATATATGCACTTTGTATAACAATAAAATTTATATAATAAGAAGGTAGTTCAAACATAAATATGTTTGCCGTTATTAAATCATGAATGAGAACTCGCTTTTTTACATAAAATCCATTCAAATGGATAATATTCTACTTTCATTAAATTAATTTGAATATTATCTTCCTATATCCCTTGTCTACTATAGATTATTTATTAAATCATTTTTTAATTAGATCTATGCACTCTATTTTATTTTTAAATTCTAGCTGACAGTTTTCAATCCCATAAAACGAAACCAGTTTAATTCGAATATATAAAATTGAAAGTAATCCAATATTTCATTCAATTACGTATTTTAAATTATGAGACAATAGCTTATTAAGAAAGTTAAAAAATGTATACTTCAAAAATTATAATTAATTTTTCGTATAAATATTTATGTAAATACTCGAGATCTATAATATTTCTGATTTTGCATGTATTTTAGTAATTGTTTCTGAAATAAAATTGAAAAAGAAATGAATTAGCGCTTGGCTTTATTTTCATTAATTATGAATATCGAATGATTTTAATAAATTATACTAGTCAATACTAATTTTGTCAAAGAAATGGTGAATTTTTTTCGTAGATCGCAAACAAAAAACCTAAAACGTTCTATCGTCTCATATGTTTGTAAAAGAAAAAAATACGTTTTGGTATTTTAAAAGCTCGCTACAAGCAAAATTAATCTGTTAGAATATTATACAAGTTTTTAAAGGTAATCTTGAATTTAACAAGAAGATAATTTATAATTATGTTGTGAAGTCATATGACTTAAAATGTCAAAAACGAATAGTTTAAAAATTTTCTAGCAAAAAAGAAATGCTGTAACATAGTTATTTAAGATAATAATTTGCCTTGTTAATAAATTGGTGATTTTCTTAAGTTTTTTTGAAGCTAGTTAACAAATCTTAGATACTTAAGAAATTATTAATATTGGAACATGAAATAAAGTGTATGCTATACGAATTTTTTATATTATATTAACTTAAAATATTCGTGTTTAAGTTTTAATTATAAACCGGCTTTAAGTTACCAAACAAAATTCGTACGTTCAGTGATTTAAATGAAATGTACGTTTTTTAAGACGTGAAGAAGAGTGTGATTTACTTTGCAAAATCATATTGTTTCAACTATAAAAATGACCTTATGTTTTGAATCCTTTTATCTAAAAATCCACAATGGTAATCTTTAAAAAATTAATTCTACGTAGATGGTAATTAGATTAATAAAACGTTGGTCAAAATATTGTAGTAAGTACTTATATAATTTTTGCAATTTGCAATCTATAGCAACTCCTTGTTTATGATTGAATAAACAATTGACAATATGCATTTCTTTAGTTTAAGTAATATTATGTCAATCGAGATAATTTTTAAATTCTATAAATTACTTTTATATTTCTTTATCTAATTACTTTAACTGTTAATTCTCTGATTAATCATTAACACGTTGCATTCTAAGAACTTTTTTTAAACATAAAAAGCCTAAGGTTTTATTCTAGAAGTAATTTTAATCAATCATTTTTAGCCATCTAAATCACTTTTAAATGATCTCTTCAGTGTTTTTACTCGAATAAAGAAACACCGATTTGATCTTCGAGCCATTGTGTACAACAAGACAAAATTAATAATGACACACAGGAAGAGAGAGAGAGAGAGAGAGAGAGAGAGATGAAAAGAGATTTCAAAAGAAGGTTAAAATCACGAATGTAAAAAATGAATAGATTGAGATATAGTAATTTAGAGATCACACTACAAAGTAAACGTATTCGGTGTCGGAAACAAAAAGAGATTTCCTCGTCCTTGATTAACATAGCTCTCATTCAACTTGTTCCCCTTCTCTCATTCTCTCTCTTTCTCTATTCCGCATGTAATTATCAAGTCGCATATGTATATATATATACGTACGCACGTCCTTGCCAGTTACCCTCCTCAAAAGGTACCAAGCATGCTGTTTGCGAGATGGTCTTCACATTCACAGTGATTCCCACTGTCCTTCCCACGTCATTAATTCTCACGTCATTAATTTGGTTGCTTTTTTATCCGGAACATTTGGACTTGTGTTCATATATAACGGAAAATTTGTTAAACGTATCTCTGATTTTGAAATAGGTATTTTATCTTTTAAATAACTATTATAAAGATATAGCTCAGCTAATAAAGATTTTTGCATAATTCGCTTGCTTATTAATGATAATGCTTCAATTACGTAATTGAAGCATTATAATTATTATAAAAGAATTGTTTTTGTTCTATAAAAATCAATGAAATATCGTTTCATTACAAAAATTACATTAGGCAATTATGAATAATTATATTTTTTGTTATTATATTACAATTATTGCAATGTATCTTATTACTACATAAATTTAAAATAATCGTAAGTATAATTTTGCCTTCCTTACCATGAATTAATTATTATAAAAAGATCAAAAATTTTTGATGAACGAAGAGAGAACTTCAATTATTCTATATTTGGTCAATTTGTTTATAATTTTTTGGTTTATAAAACATTATAATGATTATAGTATAAGCTAGAACAACATTTTTTAATTCGTTATCTTTTCAGAAAGCATGTAATATCAGTTATGAAAATACCAAAAGTACATTATATAATTATGATAATGAAAATTTTTACAATAAATAATGGTAAAAGTATAAGTAAAAAGTAAAAATACAAATCTTGTTAATGTTTCTGAAAAGACAAATTATCAATATGAAGTAAATGGATGCACACTTTATCTTGTCACCGTATGCTATTTACATTCATAAGTTGCTTAAGATTTTAGAATAAATGATTAATCAAGATAACGTTAATAAATATTGCTTTGGGATATTACAAGTATTGAATAAAAGTGAATAAGATTTCATAAAACGAATGTTAAAATCGGTAATTATTTAAGAGGAGAAGTGAAAGATAGAGAGAGAGAGAGAGAGAGAGAGAGAGAAGGCAGGTAAAACGACAATGCGCACCCGGTTAAAGAGAATGAAAACCTTTTGGGGTGTTCGCAGCTCGTGCCAGGCGTTCATCAGTAGTATACGTAACGACGGTACACTGACACCAGGTGCTCACCTGCCCCCTCACGTTAGGTGGCTGACTGGCTATGTCTGCCTTCCTGGCGCCCCCTGCTTTCTGGATCACCCTTGTCCCACCCCATTTTCTGCGTCAAATACTACAAGAGCAACATATGTGTGTACACACAATCACGCGCGCACACAGGCGTGGCGAAACACGACCAGGGGAAACACGATTAGCGGTGAATCGCCTTACACATTTGCGCGTCTTGGCGCGCACGATTGTGGTAGGATGGCTGAATTCTTCAGGGAGATCGAGAAGAGAGTCAGAGAGAGAAAATGAGAGGGTCTAGCGCGATGAAAGAGGATGGAGAGAAAGGGTACGTTGAGAAACCCTCTTGGGGCACTGACCTACCCTTGTATCAGCCTCGACACGATACGAGACGGGTATAGCGATCACAGCACCGCCTGAGGACCGTTATAAGGAATCAGCTGTTCACACTTGCAATAAAAAAAGAGTCACGCCTTTTTTTACGGCGCGTACACGCGTTTACGCATCTACGTGTATTGTATAGATGTATACCGATGAATTCAATTAATCAAATAGAGATACGAACGAAAGTAAGAGTAAAGAAATGAATTTCATTGCGGCCAGATTTGGCAATCAAGCGCTTGTACTCCTACCGAATTAAGCCAGTGCAGATTGCAAATCGAAATAAGCGAATATTTTAATTGTATTTATGACTCTCGTAATATTTAATTGTACCTCATAATTGTTTGCTGTAAAAAAGCAAAACGTTTTTAGTTGTTGAAACACGTACATCCTTATTTTTATGAACTTTTTATCAACCACTCAATACAGTGTATGATTAGATAATTTACTGAAATTGAAATCCAATTAATAGAGGAAAAATTTTTATTGCTTAGGTAATATGAATCCTTTCAAAACATTAAAAATGTAATTTCAGCAATAGCTGTATTTTAAATTGTTTAAGACTTATTCATAATTCCAAATTAAATTGAATTTGTTACAAAATTAATTTTTTCATTCGATGAAATTACTCTATTTTACTTCAAATATTGTAGAATGAGATTTGATTGTAAATTAATGACATTATTTAGTAGTTGTAATTACTGCCATCTTAGCTTCAAAAGGATATTACATTCTTTATTTTAAGCGCTTGATTATTCATTTTTTTTTTAATTCAAATTATAACAATATTGGGAATAAAATGTCTCATTGCATCACTATCAGAGAATAAAAAGTTTCTTTAACTGCATAATAACTAATAACTAATAATAATAATAAACCAAAATAATCCAATTTTAGCTAAAAACTAATTTTTCTTGTCTGTAAATTAACCAATTCCTATTTTCATTTATTCACATTTATAGAAAAGGTATTTAAATCGTGTTTATGTATTAAAGAAATCAGAGCAACCAATAAGAAATAAAAAAAAGTTTTAATAATTGATAAACACATAATAATACTGATGAAATGAAAGTACAATGTTTTAAAATATTTTTAAATGCTTGAGGCAGCTTTGTAGCTATTGGTTTTTATGTAAAAGACTTGAAAAAACTTGTTATAAAATTGACCCAACGTTATACGTAATCATTAGTAATATTATATGAAAAATTGCTTACTGAATTCTTATAAAAATCCAATTACAAAATCCAAGTACATAATACAATTTCATAAATATCTTTATTATGAATTAATAATTATGTAAATACTAATTATTTACAGAAAGTTGTTACTGCATATAATTATTTTAGCACCTTTTCCACGTCTATTTTAATATATTTAATACCTTACAAGTATACATTCTGGAAGTATTACTACATAAAGTTATATTTTTTAATTCATATTCATTAAAAATTAAGTACAACAAAAAAAGAATTTTTGATTTTGAATACTTGTTAAAAACTCAAAGTGAAAAGAAAAAACTAAAATTCAAATTTTAGTTTTAATTTTAAAAATAATTTTAAGTTTTTTAATAGGTCGACAAAGAAAATAATACACAGATGACATATTGATATCGAAATCTACAATTTGCAAATAATGAAAGTAAAATTTGCAATAAGTGTAAAAGCCATAATAAAATAGCTTAATTTTTTATTGCTTATCTAAAGCTGAAGTGTTTAACCTGTTTGACTTAAATTAAATTCGCATAAGTAGTTACTTATTTAAAAATTTGAGGCAACTTTCAAATTTGAAAAAACTTTACTTCTAATGCACTTGCAAGGAAATGTTAGCATTAACTCGCAACATTACAGAATCATTCGGGATGGCACGAAAAAATGCATGATTACGCACCCGTTAATAGCAAGAAATACTTTATTTAAAGAAAAAGATAGAAAGACGATGTTTATTCGTCGAAAGGAAAAGCTCGATGACTCGAAAAAGCCCGTTACTCTTCTCCCTTGCCCTTCACCCGGATCTCGAGCTCGTCGTCACCCTCTTATATTCCTCTTCTCCTTTTTCTCTTGGTGCCCATACCTCTTCCTTTCATTTCGCTCTTCTTGCTTTCTTCGACGACGCTCATTTCTCTCTCAATCTTCATCCCCTCATTTTTTTAATCCCTTCGCAGCCCATTGTCGCCGTCGACAAAACCCCCGGGGATGCGCGGGGCACCGAATTTAAAAAGACTACGCCACCGTCTTGGCATTTAAAGTTTAAAAACCCCTCGACAAGCGTCGCGATGGCAACGACGAGACACCCGTCGCCTAGGCAGCCGACGTCGCGAAACCAAACGCCGGTTAACCGGCCTAACCACGTGCTTCTTAGTCATCCCGTTTTTTGGCGGGATTTGCCCTCGTTTGCCCAAGATACATCTTTCTCGACAGTCCTGGAGAACACCTTTCTATTTTCAATAAGAATTAAATGCTCTCCTTTCCGTTGTATCGCGAGCGCTCTCTTAGACCTGGAAACAAAAAAAAGAAACCTTGCAAAAAGAGCGTTGCATATTTTCCCTCCCTCCCTCTCTCTCTCTCTCTCTCTCTCTCTCTCGGTTCTTCTTTTTGCACACGTCATTCAGTCACGGGCTTTGTCGCATTTACGAACGTTACAACACCAAGATATTTTTTACATTTTTTGACCTGGGATTTATAGAAGAATATATGTTTTGCCCTTGCTTCAGGATAGAAAGTTTTCGGTAATTATTCATTTTCTAGTTTCTCTTCTGTCGTATAGGGTTTAGTTTTATATTGTAGAAGTGGTGAATTTATTGTAATATATTGACTCGAGTATATTAATACCTGAATCGGTATTTTAATTTAAGAAACTATTACTTTTGATAAAAGTCGTACGTTAAAATTTTGACTCAGCAATGATGGAAAATAATTAAACAAATGCTTAAAAAATATTGATCCTTAAAGTACAATGTTATACATATTTTGTGTGTGTGCGTGCGTGTGTGTGTGGGTGGGTGTGTGTATTAATGTACATTTAATCGATACTCGTTATAGCGTAATTGAATTTTTATTGAATATTGCTTGTTAAATAAATAACGTATTTTCATTTTATTTTCTCTAACAGACATTCTCATATATAGATATTACAAAAATTAATTATATAAATTAATAAAATAGAATGCATTATTCATAAAGCATTTTTATGAACGACACAAGTCACTTATAGGTGTACTTCAGCCCTACTTGATAGCGCAACGTACTTTAAACGCAACGGACAAGAACGAAGTCGACATGTGGAGACTTGATGTTGACTGTTACGTCAATACGACCAAAATTTGACTAATTTTATTAAATAGATCTGGAAAAATTTTATTATAACGAAAGAGAGATTTTAAGTTACATTAATATTAAAAACGAAGTTTAGGAATAAAATTGATAATTGACATATTTTATCCGACTTGTATATTCTACTTTTAATTTTTTAAACATGAGAATTCCCGTATTGCGTAACTAAGAAATAAAGTCTTGGTGTATGATATTTATTGTTACTTTTTAAACTAATAGTTCTCTTTGAAAAATCGATTTGCACGTTCCCTTAATAAATTGACAATATAAAGTATAGTTTTTGAAAAAGCTCTTGTTTAAATAATTTAATATGAGTAAGTAGATAAATCAGTACGCTGTTTTTTTTTACGGAGAGTTAGCATATTTCGACGTAAGTTTCTTGCCTTCTTTTCAAGAATAAATAATATTAAAATAAATACAATAATAACAATTGCTCAATGAATCATACCAAATTAAATAACAGTACCATGCATAAAAAAATTTCTTTAAAAAATGTATTAACTAAATTTAATTCAATGTTATAAATCACGTTCAACAATATAAAAACAAATTTCAGAAAAATGTAAGAAACACTAGTATTCGGCTTCGTTCATAAAAATTTGAAAACAAGTAGTGTTATCGATCATGGAAGCATTCTAACCAAAAATCATATATCTTTAGGTATTTCAAAAATTAGAAAAGCAAGAACTCGCTTGTCTAATAAAAAAAAAGGAGCAACGACGAGATTAAAGACTGCCGCCTCTCGGGAGGTGTGTATTCGTACGTGTGCGCATACGCCAAGCGTGAAAAACAGTCGTGTGCCCGTAATCGCGAACTCCCTATCATCGGTTTACATTCCATGGGACACCTAAGAAGTATAGAAGAGGAGGGCGACTTCCTGCTGCTGGCGAGAGGCGTTTGCGCGCCTTCGGTACTTCCAACGGAAAACACGGGGAAAGGGAGTGTGTGCGCCCTCAAGTTGAAAATGGGGAATCGTAGCAGATACCCCACCTGTTGCGCAACTTGTAAGTGCACTCGTAGACATCCAGCAACTCTTCCAATTTTCCAAAAACATTTTGATGTTTGATTCGTCTTTCAAAAGGCTTCTTACCGTGCCGCGAATGAAATGTAAAGTAGTTTCATCATCGGTCAATTGATCTTTGGTCATTATTTATATGTATACTTTTTCTATTACTTATGTGGATTGTAACCGTATTTTCGAGTATCATGCTTTTGGAAGGAGTGGATAATATTGGAAACATTATTCGCGACTGTCTAAATTTTTAGTACCACAAGTACAAATTTAATATAATAATAATTATTTTTCTTGATGAAGTATCTCTAGGGAATTTTTATTATGAAATTAAAGCTTCCTGAACGTTCAAATATTATTACTGTCGCTATTCGATGATTTCACGCTTAATATGTATATCTATACGTACACCTTTTTTTCATTTTTTACATTAATAAAGATAAATATTGATAATATGCTTATAATATGTAATAAGTACCGATAAACCATTATTTTTATTAATACATTAATAATATATAATTAATTAATAATCATTGTAAATAATTCATTTACAATGAAAATTGAGAAGGATAATAGCTACTGACTAATATCTGCCTCGTTTTACGATAAAATTTAGTTATCGATGTGAATTTTTATGCGTTTCTTGCCGTGATATTCACTGTCAATTATCATTGTAATATATAAATTTAAGCTCATCCATATAAGTTTGAAATTTAGAAATAACTCTTAAATACAAAAACTTGAAAAATATTTAAATTGATAACTGATTAATCGAAAAAGTGTATTGTAAAGCATGTTCTTGTTCATGAAACCAAAGATATTTGCTTGTATTTTCAAAATTCAGATACATCTTAATAATAATTTAATTAAGAATACAGTAGATGAGAAAAGACTCCTGTAAAAGTAATGAATTTTTATAATAAAAAGGTCAACTAATTCCTTTTAAAAATGCATTTCCTATTAAGTTCTACAATATTTCACGATTCACGGGACTTATTCGAGCACATATATATTCAAATAATTATGTATTTGCATGCATCTAACAATAGACAACTGTTCGCATTTGGACCAATTTACTCGCTGGTCCATAGATACATTGCCTCGGCGGATATTCACGATTCAAGCCTATCACACAAAATTTAAAGTCATAGGCACAATTTCAAATTCAAATGATTATTGAGCCGAAATAACGACCACTTCGAGGAGACACAGCATCTCGTCGAAAAGGGCGCCGCAAACCTCGTCGAAAAAAGGGGCCGCTCAGACGTGTGGAGAGAAGCGAGAAAGCGCGTATTCGAAGAAGGGATCACAAAATGGGAGAAAAATAATAGAAAAAGAACGGAGAAGAAGAAGTAAAATTTTCGCTCGGTGGGACAAACGGGCCTCTCTTTCTTTTTAGTCATCTTCTTCATCTCCTTCTGGGATCTGGGAAGTCTTGGATTTGCATATCCTGTAAGGCCGGTAGTTCAGCTCGTCGTTCACCGCGAACTTTGTCCGACCTCTTCGTATAACGGTCGTGTGCGCGCGCCGAATGGCTAATCGACTGTAAATGCTGTGCTTCGCTTGTGCACATCTTGATTTATTATTCAGAAGGCAGAAATACACGTAGAGATGGAAATTAGCGCCAATTTGTAATTATATAAAAAAGCAATATAAAAAAAGAGACACTTTATTTTCAGAATCATGAAAAACTATATTTTTAATAATTATTCGTCCAATTATTCTTCATGATGAAAAAATGAAAGCGTCAACGGTTGTAGCTTTTTAAATCTTTGAGCGAATATACGCATATAAGTAATAGTTTTTATTTACATTAATTCCTCGCCCTTTTATCGATTCATTTTAAAAATAAGTATTTGCAAATTTTTTCGAATACGTCATAAATGAAAATGAGAAAAGACAAGAAAGCTGAAATAAAAGAATAAAACGAGAATTTTATTCCACTTATCTTGCCTCTTAAGTTGATTAAACCGTTTAGGTAATAAAAAACACAGAATGTTTAATAATTAGTTTGAAAAATGCACTCAGCAAGTGCAAAAGTGGGCTCGTGATGAGCTTTCCAGCGTGCACTACACACAAATCCCTATAACCAAAACTCTTTATCTGTCGGGTTTTTTCGTCTTTGCTTTGGTGCTTGTATTTCTGGCAATGCGAGAAAACGTACCCGGGAGCTAAAGCCATATAGATTAGTTACATATGTTCGATGCTTACGCCAAAGGCCATTAGTGCCTTCAACTTCCAATACCCTGGTGGACTTTTCGTCTCCCTCACCCCTCCCCCAACATCATCTCTTAACAGGGGAGAATCGTCACGCCGCAAGGGCACCGCTATCAAAGAGAAAGAAGGATAGATAGACTGGCCAACGACCGTTTTCGCCTCTTCCGTGTCGCGCTAAATGTGCACATTGCACACGCGCTTCGTGCAAGGGTGCAAGTAGAGGGGTCAGACGGACGTAGTTTGGGGCCACGCGAGCGCGAGGGTGAGGGCGCCGCCCCGTAGCAGAGAATAAGAAAGAAGCAGAGGCCAACAGAGACGAACAGAGACGACCCCCCTTGGTTGGGTGTCCCTCGAATACCAGTAGCGAGCGATCGCTTTATTTTTTTATCTCGTAGTTGGGCCCTTCTGTCTCTGTTTGCCGGAGATTGTACGTTTGAAGCAGCTTATTCGAACGAGACGAGGATCTTTTAATAATGAAAGAACTACCTTTTTAGATCATGCTTTAGCTACTTCGTTTGGAATAATAATAATTTTAAAAGATATGAAATAAAATGAGAAAGATGCTCGTTGCTCCTACTGCAAGGGACAACGATGAGACGGTGAGTAGAGAAGTTTAGCCGGACTTTTCAAGTACTGATTCACTGTAAAGATTTATTGAAGCAAGTGGAAAGAATGTCATAAGCAAACCAGTAGTAACGGGAATTAATAAAATTGCAACCATATGAAGTGGGCATTTATATGGTATCGTTTGTAAATATTGTCAAACGTAAGCAAATTATAGAGATGTTTTCTCTCACAGAAATTATAATTATATATTCGATAAATGAATGATATTTGTTTTTCAATATTTTATGAAAAATCCTTTCAATCGGCAATAAATCTAGTATTTTACAACTTTATTTATTGTTGCCAGAAGATTTTTTGTTTTATTTTAATATTAAAATATTCTTATTTAGGCGGTTGATTCTATCTTAGGTATTTGACGAACCGTTAAACAACTATCTTTTAGAGAAGAAGAGTATATACTTTTTTTTTTAATATGAAAAGGAGAGTCAAATACTGCCTTAGGAAAACGTACCCTGTAATTTTTAGATAGATCTCAAATATCTTTAACGGTCAGGTAATAGAAAAATTATCGACAAAAACATTATTCGAAGATTATTATAGATAAACAACATTTACAACAACTATTTGACCTCCGTATTAAAAACTTATTAGATAAAACTCATTTGATATTATAAATAATATCTACTTATAGTTGAATAATAACTAAATTTGAGTCAAACCTGTATATAAATATATACAAAGTCAACAGATAGCTGTATGGTATTCTCAGCTTTAATGAAGTAGTAAAGTTTAGTTTATAAATCAGCATTGAATTTACCTCGATTAAACAATAGCAAAAAAGAAGCTAAACACAAAAATATAAAATCGAATGTAATATTTTATAATTATTGCTTTACATTATTTATTTTCATGTCTAACATTGAATTATTTTAATATTTTACTACTATATTTAAAATAAAATTGTACAATTATAATACGTATAATATTATTTACTATAATATAATGTATACTTCATTCCCTGCTTCGTTGTCTTTTATATTACGAAGTCTTAGTACAATTTATTCTTTTTTCCAATATGAATAGTAATAGAACTTGTTAAGTTATTTACTGAAACCTATTATTAAATAATGAAACAAATTATTTACTTGAATTTTTAATGAATTACCAGCTCAGTTTTATCCATTTTGCGTAAGAGCATCCGTAGCCTTAGAAATATAATAGTACTTTATATTATTGTGTTCATTGTGAATAAATAATTCAGTAAGTTTTTTCCTTCGTACTATAAATCGTTTTATAAATCTATATGAGCACAAACGACTCGATCATAATTAAGGTACGTTAACATTTTTTTAATCTGATACTGATTAGATTAATTATATGTTGTATTCATGGTAAACGAAAATATAATCAATTTAATATCTAAAATTTCATTGAAAAATCTAGATTAATTAGGATTAATTAGAAAAAATCTAATTAGATTAATTAGTAGATTATATTGATAAAGCTCATTCTGACGCTCTAAGATTGTAATTAAAAATTGAAAAAACATTTAATATTTCGTAATAGTATGCATAAATATTATAGATCTAATTATTTTTATGTAATTAAATGAAGATCATACTACTTATAACGAGATAAAGCGAGAGACACTTTGAAACTGATGCATATTTTAATGTAGAAAAGAAATTTTCTTGACAATATGTCATTTTTATATTTTAAAAATTTTTTTCATTTAGTGCCCACTTTAATAGTAAGTCTAAAACAAACTTGAATCCATGATGTTACACAGATAAATACATTTACGAGTGAGAAAAATTTAAAATGTAAAATTTATGACAAAAAATAGAACTAATGTGTAAAAGGAGAATCGTAATGTAATAAAAAACAGTCAATTGCAATATTATAACTACTGTTCGATTTGCGAATCAATCTGCTGCACTTCATGCACATACCATTATGTAATACCATTTACGTATCCGTGTATTAGGATGGTTTACCGCTATCTGTCCTTATAATGTCATCAAATTTTACTTTTTGACATGTTATGCAGTTATAGTCACATGATTCAAAGAACATCGCTCGTCGTTTGTAGTCGTATACTAAAATTTAACAAAGATTGAGTCAGATATGTAGAACATTTGAATTATTACAATTCTCTTCTCATTAAAAAAGTTAAGAAATGTAATCGAAATTTACGAGAAAGAATTTTAACGTCTTTTATGCAAGTAATTGACATTTTGTTGTCAACGATAATAACTTTAAAGTGTCTTTCACAAAGCCTCGTCAAATTACCAACAGCAAGCGAAACTCGATAATCTACCACACTGCAAAATATTGTGTTTTATATATATTGTGTTGAATTTTTTATTTCAAATTTTTAAATATTTAAATCTAAACAACACTTTTATCAATGTTTATTTATCAGCTAATTTAAAATATCAATTAAGAAGCTAAATGCACAACGATTTGTCTCTACCTTTAAAAATTCTGGCGATGATAATTACAAGACGAAAATCCTGGTCTCAATTGTCGTATCGAAAAGTTTCGTAAAAGAATTTTGTGATAATTTTATGCTAACAGTCGTCTCTGCCGAAACTTTTAAATAAAAACCATTTCTTATCGCAACTCCTAATAATTTTAGAAAATTGAGCCATAACAGTTTCACTGTGTTTTCTACTATTTTATTATGAATAGAATCAATGAATCAATTATTAATACATTGAAAGTAAATAATATTTTACAAATAATACTTGAAGAATTAAATTGTCGATTTTTTACTTTGGGAACTAGCCTCGCCCAAAAAAAATCAACATCAAGATCTAATTCTACGGCAAATACTATAATCATTCGTTGGTTGTAACGTATTAAAATTTTAATAAACATGTGTTAAGGAAATAAAAAATTAATAAGTGATATATATATAAATTGGTGTGTCCAATCTTGAGACAAATTTATTGTTAACTTCTTAATTCGTCTAGAAAGACTTGGATAACTATAAGTTGTAATATAAATGTAATATTATCTTTTTTTTACCGATAAAAACTACCAGAAGATGAATATGATCAAATATGAAATTATCTTCTTTGTCCTTGATGCAGTCAATTTCTCATTTGTAGATAAAAGTAATTTTCAGGCTGATTTTCGATTACTAACTTTAAGAAAGGATCACTCGTTCATTAACTACTCATTCATTAATAAAACATGAAATAGAAAGAACTATCAACAACAGTATCTTGGTTTATCTGAGTAAATAAGTTGTAATCGCCAATTTACTTTTAATTCGGTAATGCTAAATCCGATTACAATACTTTCAATTTAATTTATCACTGGTATAAAGGTAAATTAAAATACAGAACAAAATGAACGATCAGTAGCGTTAAAATTCTATCTCTTGTTATTTGAATTTGACGTGAAAATTAAGAAACATAATACATTCATTTCTTGCTGGTCAAGTTGGTCACGGTGGGGCAGGTTTCACCTGTTAAAATTCACCCACAAGTAGCAAGCAACAGAAACACATGGCACAGTCTCATTTTCCTTTTAGCTTCCTACTATACACACGCGGGTCGTTACACTCCCGGTCATTACCTGTGCGCCTTATTTTTTCATGCGCGACAGTCTAGTTGTTTGCCTGCAACTTGCTATTTCCTGTTAAAAATTAAAAGGAACGGGGCAACAAAACGTTTATTTCGGATACTTCGTACTTAGTAAATGTAATAAAATTTTTTCTTAAAAAATGTTTTTCACTTATAGAAAAAATTAATTATGCAATATTGTTTTTAAAATCACTTGTATAATGGCACCTATAATATTTAGCTATTAGTTTAATAATAAAAGTGTTTGTTTTCAGTCACTTTTACGATTCACTGCCGTAATTTACGAACATTTGTAATCATTCCGAGTAATAATACAGAGTAAGAAAAGTTTAGAGAAAGAGTTTAAAGATAAGTCGCTAGTCATTCTCTTATCTATTCATTGGAGCACTGATCCTTGTGTGCAATAAAGTAGAAATTAGTAGATTTATCGATCAGACAGAAATGTACTGCAGATCAATCTACTACAGAGTGAGAACCAAATAAATGGATGACTGAACGGAACGGGCACAAAAGAAGCCTTTACCTCGAGTCTTCCACAGAACACAATTACGGCTGATTTAGCCACAAGCATGTCCATGCGCTATAATTATTAATATGTTTATTAACACCCACGGCATGCCTTGCAAAGCAGTGCGTAACGTTTAAGTTGATTGATTCTTTCGCTAGATCGAGGCGAAACCTTGATTCCTCCCCCTCTTTTTTTCTCGCTTGCTTTTACCATTGCACACTGGCTATACGCCGTAAAAATACGCAGACACACCTATTCGCATACAGGTATTTTGTCACTCCGACACCGACAGCAGTGAACATCGATGAAATAAAAAAAAGGGGAAAATTCAGTCTGAGGGGAGCAAGATGTATGTAAGAGAGCGAGAGAGAACGTTGAACAGTGCTCGCGCGGCAACTGCTGCATTACTATGAGCTATCAAGCCGAGGGGTACCTATGAGCAAGAAAGACGAAAAGTTCCATATCGGGGGGCTTATAGTGCATTTCGTAACGGTGGCACGTGCCCGTTAGACTATTCGTTTTCGCCCCAATACTTTGGCTCTAACGGGACGAAGAAACGGTGCTTGCGAGAGACGTATAGAGAGAAAGAAGGAATGGTTAATTTACATTTGTTATCATTTTTAATATTTTAAAAATAAACTGTAGTTAAATATAGCATTTCAAAAGAAAAACAATAAACTAATCATTTGCTTTACTATATATGCATACACCCAAGTTTACGTAAAATATCTTTTATTGTAGATATTAGCGATTTAACGACCTCTAAAGATAGTTAAAATTTATTGTAACATTTTCTGTAAAATAAAATTTAGAACCAAACTGTTGAAACTATAATAAATCAGCAAAATTGTTTGTTATTGATTTATTAAGGTATAACATTCGTTAAGAATGTCTTTAACTAACTTTTTAATAACCTACATGAACAGAATCGAGGAAAAATTTACAATAAGTGATTAAGCAATTTTTTACGTCTACTAATTTGAAACACCTGAATATACAATTTTATTTCAACGTGGTCTTACATTAGGAAACATATCTATTGAATAATTAGAGCCGAGGGTAAGAAGGTAGAAAAGGAGATCGTGTATGGACAATTTGGGCATTCTACTTGAATGTACTTGGCGCTTCCTTTATTGCACCCGTCGGAAATCTGAGACGTTGGGTTCTACTTTGCATTTGCATTTTTCTTATACCTGAGGTAACAATCTGCCAAATTTTGATTCCATTTACTTGTCTACCATTCCCTCCGTGAGACAAGACGTCGAGTTGCGGTGCGGCGAGACGGGTCTCGCAGTTCTGCTGTATATGTGCAACGACTTGTAAATGGTGTAAACGGTAAACGGATATACTCTGCGATCTTTAGGGGGATTTAAATTCAGACTAGAGAGTTTATTTAATCAATTATGTTTTATCCTTTAGATGATTTTTTCGGTTACTTATGCAATACTTTGGAAATATTTATGGGTAGCATTTTAATACTTTTATTTTATCACCTAAATGTTCTTGACTTCTAAATTATCGACTTTAATCAATAACACGTTTTTTGGTAGCGACTCTACAGTATTTTAATACCACGCGAAGTATCTCTACATGCGTTTGTCGGCACAATATATTCATAAATATATTAGCAATGAACTAACGTATCTTAATATAAGGATAATTTTACTCATACCACTACGTTGATTTACCCAATTATAAAATTAATTCTTTTATATCCATAAGAGTACATAGGATGGAAGTAATTATTATAGACACATTTCAGTGGACATTATAATTACGCGTATAGTTTTTGTAGCTTTAACATTAGAAAAATATTTAATGAAAACTAAAATTTTTGTTTTAGAAAAAATCTCGTCAACTCTATTAAACGTACCAGCTGCTGTATAACTCAATAATAAGAATCGTTAGTTAATCGTTCGATATAACTACAACTAAAAATTTTTTAATATTTATATGCTAAACATCAAATATTATGCTTTGGCAATGTTTGACTTTTATCTGTCAATTTCGTTACATAAGTTTTCATTGAAATGTTTTTATACAGAGCAGTCGCTGTAAGTAATTACGCAAGTCCCCGTAATTTCGAAGAACTTTTTGCACTTGATCCTTGTAGTGACAAAGTTCTAATAACAAAAGATTTTAGATTGAAGCGAATGTATCGCACTTAATCATAAATCAATAATTCTTCCTAAATAAAGTATAACATTAGCTTCTTATAAAAAAAAAAATGTCCAGCAAGACTGAAAGTCAGCGTGCGCGACGCGTATACTATAGCTTCACACATCCTTTTTATCAACCTCTCCTGCATCTTCACCGCCATCGAGTCCTTCAATAGCCCAATAACAAAAGTAAAAAAAAAACCAATGCCACAGTGTAGCTTTCAGCATTGCAACTCGCGTGCACCTTTATTATCCGATGCAAGAAACAATGAAGCGAATTCGCAGCTTCGTAATTTTCAATGCGAAAGTCGACATAGGTATACACCGACTGGCAAGTCGTAATCAAGTCGTGAGCAAGTCGTGATTTTTGTCCGTCGAGTGCATGCGTGCCTCTACTGCGGTTACGCCTGTCGCCGTTTATTATTGTGCACGTTCTCGAGCTCGGCCGTCCACATACACACACACAAACGTCAGCGATGGAGGTTTGAACCTCTTTCGGGTTTGACCCTTACTCACCATGTCGTATCTGCCAATGTGTAATTTGTGCACACGCGTACACGTATAAAGTCAGTGCGCGTGTGCGCTCGCAATACCCGCAGAAGCGAACTCGCCCCAAGTGCGTTACAATTATAAGGTGAGGGCAGAAAAGGATAGTATGAAAGAGAAAGAGAGAGAAGAGACTCAAACATATGAGCACACATGGGGCGATAGCCGTCACCTGGTTACGTGGAGTTCAATACGCGCCACCCCTGTATACTTGACGAGCAGTGAACGCGCGCCTCTATAAACCGGGTGACTCGATACGTACGGAAGTGGTCTTGATTCGCAAGCGTAACACTTTCCCATCGATTTTGAGTTTTTCAGAGGGCAAATTACTGTTATCCTATTATTTTACTAATTCTATCGTCATACCTATTTTATATTGTACAGTTATATCCCAGTTACAGAAGTACTATAAGCCCTGGGGCAATCTTATAGCCATGAATAAAAACTCATTACCATGAATGCTTTGTACTTTGTAAGTTTGAAATCTCTCATTTTCAACTAACAACGGAATAGTTGTAAATAATGAATGTTTCGCCTTACGTTGATATAATATCAGTCAACGTCGCATCGAACGAGAGTCAACAAAACTGTAATGAGTAAAATGTATGGACAAAAGTTGAAGAGTACACCCGCTGTATTAACTCCCCGTCGAGAAAACTCGCCTCTACCCTCAGACTTGGCTCGTGCCGGGCCGCATTGTCATATAAATTCGAAGTTCAGTGGTCGCGCGCCTGATACGCGCACACGCACACACACACATACAGCATAGTCCCCCAGAGGGTGTACCACGATGGAAGACGGATACATATGTGAAGCAGTATGCAAAAATAAGGGAATTTGAGAAGTTGGTTGATTCGTCCCTGGCCCTGTACAGAGAGAGAGAGAGAGAGAGAGAGAGAGAGAGACTTGAGGGTTGTTATTCTTTATATGTATGTTTACGATCGTATATTTTTCGCTTTCTCTCTTTTCTTCAAATCTCCTTTCTATCGCGTTTGTTGTACTCTTCTGCCTCTCAAAACGGTTTTTTTGCACGGCAAAATGAATACACCAGTTGGTGTGTGCCAAGTATAAATTTGTACACATATCCAATTATCGCCTAATGCCTTGTATAGATGTAATTATTCTTATCTGAATGTAGAAGCAATTACCGGACTTTTCCTTGAGACCCGTTAAAGAATGACCAGGATAAAAAGAAATAATTTCTAATGTTATATCTCGATGTATGGATGTATTATATGTTTGTAGATTCTCTTGTAGAAATCTAAGTTTTCTACAGTAACTAAAGAACATGAGTCTGATTCGTTTATTCTTTTTCGTTGTTCTATAAATTAATGAAGAAAAAATAGTGAAAATAAATGCAATCACAAATTTTTCTTTTTTCAACGAAATACCAAATGTTGCGCGATGAAAAATTTTTATAATGAAATTTTTGGTTTTTCAATATTATGGATAAATGTATTATATTTAATATGAGCTTTAGTGACTATTCTATAATAGTCAATATTATTCTTTAATGACTACTCTCTAAAAATTACTATTGTCGGAAATTTTATTTATCAGTATCAAAATATTTCATTATAAATAACAATGTAATGATAATAATAATAATAATAATAATCTAATTAAATTTTTCTAAATAATGATGATAGTATTTTCTAATTTTCTGAAAAAGTATAACTCAGTTAAAATTGTTCATTATTTCAGCGCTATAAAATAAAAATATAATATTTTTATTTTCGTAGTTTTTTTAAAATTTATATTTTATTTTAATAATTATATTAGTCAATGTTTTATATTTTAGTTTTTTATGCTTTATTTACTTTTATTTACACGTATTATAAATCATACATCTAAATAACACAAAGTTGTACTATAAAATGTTGAATCAACGAGACATTAACAAAACAATCGACACCTTTATGTATATGATTTTATAATTTTGGTCAATTCAAATTAAGTGCATAATTATATCTTGACAAATAAAAATGTAATTAATGAGATTAACAACTGTTTTTCTACAAGCAATTATTTAATGTTATTAAAATTGGTTGAATTATTTCTGAATGATCTGATACTTGAACATTTCATAATTGCATGTTTTTTAAATTATATGTGATACGATAATTTGAGACTTCATTATCTTCAATAATTTTTTCTACAACTCCTTTGAAAAACCTTTTAAATGGATTCTTATAAATTCCAAATAGCATTACAAATCTAAATGACATTACAAAAGACTTATTTCTAATTTAGCAGTTGTTGGAGAAATCTTTTAATCATCTACCAGACTCTTTTACATTACTAAACAAAATGATACAATAAATTCATTATGTACATAATAGGATTATCAGGTAAAAAATAAGTCGGCGTTGAATATCGCAATTTTATTATTCTGCGCATGAGCGTAGAGCTGCATCCACGATTTATCCCACTGTTTCTTTAATGGAGTTAAAAACTACCCTCCACGGAAACGAAGCTGCTTTAGAAGAGAGCAACTGCATACAGGCACTCCCGAGTCTGAATTCGTCATTAAGCCAACGCTAATGGTTGTTACGAACGCAAATGTTGTACAGGACGTACAATGAATATCGTGCAGATACTAGAGTACACTAGCAATCCTCCACACACGATCGAGAAATAAATCGATACGCGTACGCAGCAGATGCAAGTGTGCACGCGTAACGTTCCCTATCCAATACTCTGCTCTCCTTCTATCATTTTCATTTGGTGGCGCGGGTACACGCCCCCACATTAACCGGTACGATTTTTCTACGAGAGTGTGCGTTCCGCACGATGTTACGTATCCATTAACCCCGCACATGTATTAGCACCATAGAGATGTACCGCCAACTATTACAGTGTATACGGGCAACGCAACTCAACGCGTAGCATGACCGGTGGACATGTGCAAGTCTCATGCGATACGATAGCATGTGTAACATATATAACAGTCGAATGAAAAGAGTTCGAAATTCTATGGCCGAGATTGGACGTTTGTTTGTCCAGAGGGTCCGTATCTACGATATTTATACGAGGCAAGAATATCAGAAGTAAATGGCCGAGAAGAATTCAAAGCCTACTAAAAGTAACATTTCCTTTCGAATAGAAGATATACTCGTGTTATGTTAATTATGGATTAGGACTTGCTCGGAGCATCTATCATAAAATAGGAACATTGCTTTGGCAATGTAATTTTAATTCGTAATATAATTCATAAGTGTACGTAGATTATTGACCATCTTTTAACGGGTTTAACTGTCAAACTGGATTTTAATAATCGAAACAATCTCAAGTGTGAGTCCAGCCTTTCATAAACAACATTTCTTACAATTCATTGTCTTACAAAGCATTTTCAACATACGCCGTGTAAAATTACTATTACAAGTCGTAGGATCGAGGTGCATTAACCATCCCTACGTCATTTTAACATACTGTTCATATTTTCTTTTTCCCCTCTTATTTTTACCAGAATTTTGAGAATTGCACTTACTCCCAGTTAGAAAGTCTTCGTTATTAATCACTTATGAATAACACTGATCGATTAAAGCGCACCTCGTTGCGCAGAAGGTACGGTATGCGCGTTTTTCATCGCACACGTGGCCTCCGCTCAGTACAAGACAACGAGTTCGCTTCCCTGACAGAAAATAGCTTCGATGCTTATTTTGATCTCCTTCGTGATCTCCCCTCGCTGCTGTTTTTCCAGGCTTACAAATAACCGAGAAAGTCGGCAGGCGTAGTCCCGAGCTCGCGAGGGCTCGTAGATGAAGACGCGCACACCTATCAGGATAACGGGTCGGGGGAGGGGAGACGAGTCAGCAGCGGGTGCACGGCAAAGACTAGGCGAGGAGAGCGGCGTGCCAAGGAACGTCGGTGACAGACTTCCGGAGGAAGTCGGGGCACGAGCCGTGACACGGCATCCCCCTTGCGTAGCCTTGCATAACGTTAACGAAAAAGGCAGGCTGCGCAAGATACCGAAATCAGTAAGGAGAGCGCGAACACTTACGCCTTCTTCTAATATACGCTCCGAGTGCACGCGTATGCTGGTACGTGGCTGACAATTGGAAGAGGTAAGATGACAAAGGTATTTACGCTTTCTGGATTTCTCTAGGACTCGAGGTGAACGCATTGTAGTATTAATTTTGAACTAGCCTTTCTTCTGCGGAGCTCTCGCCTCGAGATTATTATAACACGTTATAAGTTTTATACGATGCAGTACTGCTGCTGATTGACAGTTATTACGCTTCCCTAGTATATTCTAAATTTAAGCAAAGAAAGTTTACTACAAGCTTAAATGAACGAAGAAAACATTAATAATATTTTTAATAATATTTTTTAAAACATGCATTAAAACATACTAGCGTAACGTAATATTTGGTATAAAAATTCAAAAGGAAACATCGTGCTTATTGTGAATGTTATAAGAGGACAATTGTATTTTGATCATTTTTACCGTAAGTACTTAACATGAAAAATAGAAATTCATTGATATCGAAGAAGTAGAAGTACATTTGTAGTTACGTATTGTATTAGTGTGCAGCAGCAACTTACTTATAAAGTAAAAGTATTATTCAAATACGTTCTTAATTTATATGTATATTAAACATAAATTTGGATCTGTACTCTTATATTGATATCATATATGGAGTTGGATAAATGTTCCTTGGAGAAAATTGGTGCTTTCAGTTATTAGCCTTCAAACACAAGCGATAAAAGAATTAGTTACAAAAGTGAGCACTTAAGCTAATAATAATTGTCAAATGAAAGACTGTAGTAAAATTCATTTTTTAAGTGTGAATTAAAATTGTTGCGTTATAAATATTGCGAACGCTTTGCAAGCTCTTGATCCATTGAAAATAAATATTGATTGAGGTAAACCAGCTTCTAAAGTGTTCTCACGAGGGATTTCATTAACGAAGGGAAATGACTGGAAAAGGATGCATGTGAGGAGCTTCCATTCCTGTATTCTCAGCGATCCCTCCTCGAGTTCTTCCTTTCCGGTGACGTTTTAATTTCCGAGCGATTCTCCAACGTTTCTGGTTGCTCTTACTCTTGGCGAATACACGCCGACGTGCGCGCGTAAACGTGCCCACACCCTTTCGAGGCACGCTCTCCGATTCATTCAAGGCATAAGAGTCGAAAGGAGAGGAAGCCTTATCCGTGCAAACACGCCTCTGTCGGTTCTCCTTAAATTCGAGCCTCTCCGACTCGCGGGTATATCTTTCGCTCTTCTTTGTCGTCCTCGTTTCATCGCCCCGCCCTCGTCCTCGTTTTCCTTCTTAGCCTTTCTCGGATGAATTCCGGCTTACGCTTTATTTAGCTCAGTGTCTTCTTTCTAAAAACCCGTTGTATCTAAGTAGAGCGTTATTTCCTAGTCTGATTCATAAAGCATCCCAAGTTAGGACGTTATGTCGCTGGTGTCCCGAGATCGAATTTTATTGATTGATAAACGATTCTTCGTCTTCAAACCATTTCAGAGCGATTTTTTCATCAATGGCTCAAATAAAAACTATGAGCTCCACAAATAGGATCGCAACAAATTGCGAAAAAATTATGAGTGTAAAATCGGTGCCATATTATCTTTCAACTTTTATTGAAATCATTCAATTAAAAAGACAAATCCGAAGACAAAAGGTACTTGTATTACTTTTATATCATACAATACAAAATACAACTTGCAGATTGTATGGAAATTTATATTTAAGTTTCGGTCCAAACTGAAAAAGTTGTTTACTATAATTTTCTATTGTTTACAAACATGTTAAAAATATGGCATAGCTTCCGTAGATTCGTGAATTCAAAACGTATAAAGGCAAAGCTAAATATGTTGACGTTAACAAATAATTAGATTCCATTTAATTTCGTCTATGCGTGTTTCTCTAAAGGCTTACAAGGGAGCCAGTAAATTCGTAAATAGACACGCTGATATTAATAGGTACACGGGGCAAACTGCATCGAGAACTACGACAGGAGCCATAATACAGTATTTATAAGAAGACTCGCGCACGCGACTAAAGCACTGCTTATTTCTTCGACGCGTACTGTTTCCCCCTTCGCTATTTTTGGAGCTCAACCGTTTTCATCAGTGGTGGTAGTTCCGAATGTATCCGGCTTCCGGCAACGCGTGAAATTAACGCGAGAGAGTTACATGGTTGTCTCATTTGAGCGGAGCTAATTCAAGTCGATGATGATAAGGGGTGCGAGCTCTGCGGTACGTGTATTTTCGTACTCTGAATCTGTCTTTTTACTTCTTTCTCGCCCCTCCCCTCAACCCCCTAATGACTTTAATGACCTTTCGTGAATACCCTTATCCTTGACTTGCTTTATCAATATCTTCGAAGAATCATCAAGTTTGGTCAAGATATAACGTACTTTTCTTATACGAATGTGTTTTGCAATTCTAATTCAATAAAAAAAACTGTTATCATTCATTTACTCAATCATAGATTATCTCTAAATTACGTTTAGATGAGAAATTTTTATTTATCGTGTCGATGCCTACTCAAATTAGCTATTGTTGTTGTAAATATTGACAATGATGGATGTAAAAAATTTTATATAATTTAATATAAATACGCATCTATATTTAGCACTGAAAATAATAATTATTATTATATTATTATATATCAATTAGATGTGTACCTTGTTTATTAAAATATTTTTAAAAGATTTTTATGCTTATTTATAGAATAGTTGAAATTTTAGTGATCTACAGAAAAATGGATATAATTACATTCTAATGAAGCTGAGTTTTATTCAAGTCAACAGTTCCGTTCAGAAAATCATTTCTATCTCGTGTATTACGTGGATTACAACATAAACATTTTGTGGAATCTAATTATCTTAAAAAATTTAATCTATACTCTGTTTCATTTAGAATTTTAAATTTTATGGCCTAAAAATGCCTTTTCATTCAAGCAAATGATCAAGATGCTAAAAACTATAATAACGTATAAACGAAATATATTTTAAATGTTTGTCGAGAATGCTTACATGAAAGGTGCGTTAATATTGAAACAACCTAAAGATATGGATATCAAAGTATCATCTGACGTTGCATCATTGTAACTCAATAGCCTTATAATTTAATAATAAACCAGCACTCAATTTGCAAGATTAAAATATTTTATACAATTATGAGTACACTAATTCATTCTTGCTTATTTATTCATGTAAACAATAAGATTTTAATCCACTTACTATTGATTAAAGGATTTATTTATTAGACAGGGATATAAAAACGTGCTTTCAAGTTTGAAAAAGCATGTAGCAAAGTAGTAGGAAATGTGTATTAATCTTTTATTTTTTGCAACTAAAATATAGACTGGTCCACTCGTAAAGCATTTTTCCTTCATTTCTCATAATTTTCAGATGTCTTGTAGCACCTATATATTTTTTCTATTATTTGGAACCGAGCATCTTCATTTTTATTCTCATGGTTTTCATTTAAAAGAAAACACTTGACTCGAAGTTGAATTATTCTTCTTATTCTATATTTATCCATGAATATTCTTGTAGTATTCATATTTTATGTCATATTTTTCGGTGTTTCTTTTATTTTTAATTATTTCTTTTAACAAAAGTTCATCAATTTTTTCAAAGAATAAATGAAAATTAAAAATTAATTAAATTTAAAAATAAATTATGAGAAGTTGATATGAGAAGAATTTAATGTCAGATTCTAAGCCACTTGAGCATGAAAATAATTTCTTTTCTCTATCACAATCGCAAATTTTCAAATACTGTACTATTAATGACTACATTTCTACCATATGCTTGAATTTATTTGTAAGTATATTTAAAATCAATAATTGCAAATATAAAATATAAATATTAAAATAACAAAAGCTGTTGAGTTGAAGTAACCGAACTTCACTATGTGTAGACATAATTTTTTCAGACAAAGACCAATGTTATATTATATCTTGAAAAAATTTCAATTGCGCGGTGTCCTTCGAAATGATGCTGTACAATTAGATATTTTAATAAGTCATTGTCAATACAGGTCCTAATATTATTTATTAATGCAACATTACCAAATCATCTCTAATACGATAGCTCAATTAATTCATCAATAAAATAAGCAAAATGAGAGTTGAAATTATATGTTTAATAAAGCGACATCTACTTCTCGTATGATTAACCGTATTATTATAAATTTGCAAAGCGTTAATAGATCAAACATCGTTATGTTATACGTAGGTAAAGTACTCCGTTAGATCTCTCAAGTAGTTGCGGCTTTGCTGAACGAATCATTAGTAGCCTACTAAAAGTTGCGCCCATTCGATTGATTGCTAAACTGAAACCAGTGATCGAGGACACCCCACAAAGTGCCGTCTTGTTCCTCTTGTTTTCCTCTCGAGTGCCACAAGATTTACGACATGCAAGAGTGCGAGCGCATCTTTCATGTGTCAGACACATGCGCAGTACGCATACGACCAACGCAACCGCGAAAGCTCTCCTGCTAAGAATGTGTACACTTTCTTCTCTAAACGAAACACTCACAACTGGTGCACCGTCAGCTTCTTCAGCTCATGTTCATCCATCGAAGCCGACCACAATATTACATTACGCAAATATTCGCTTTTACTCCAGTTAGATACATAATCGCTATCGCTTCTGGGCAATCGCTTGTCAAACTTACCTTGCCCATCAGTAATATTGACTTGCTTGTAGCTGTCAGTTTCATATTTAAAAAGTCGTTTTGTGTGACGTGCGTTCGAGAGCAAACAATATTGTTAATATTCTTTTTCGTGAAATGAAAAATGTAAGCCGCGTAGATGAGTCGTTTCTTTTCTATCCATGACAAGAATAAATGTGAAATTATTCAGATGTTTTTCATTTATGTTCTTATTTATTTGCTGAATTAGCTTAAGAAAAATAAAAACAACAAAAATACGAACTACGATTTTGAAGACCTGAGATAATTTTCAGATTATAAATCTTACTTGTATCCTTCAACGTCACTCGCTGCGTACTTTTGCATTACATCTGGGCAAGCAATGGAATATCAATAAGAGGTTTGCAGAAACTAAAACAAAACTGTTTCCTTAATGCCAATTTGTGAAACTTAACTCCTATACGTCCATGCCCAACTTCTTCAATTCAATTCAAACTTCTCAATGCGTTGAGTCGATATTCTAATATTAAAAAGTAGTTGAAGGGCCGTCGGTATCGGTGCACACGATGGCTCCACTCCCATCCTCGTCCAATTACCACGTGCTGTTGCGTATTTGTCCATCCACTCGTCGGCGACAGGAGTTGCAAAAACGCATGAACGGATAATCAAAAGCGGTACCTCGGGAAATGTCGGGAGCTACGACGTGCTTGTGTCCGGTAGACGTTCCGGTGGGGCTGCATTGCAAACGCGATCCTGTCCCTCGCTTTGCAGGGGTTGAACCACTCGTCGCGTCTGCGCGTGCACCCTGTAAAGCCACATAGAGCTTGGAGAGGAGATAACGAGTAGCAGCTGCGTTGTACACACCGTGATTCATAGTCCTGCGAGCTCGTCTTGCACGAGACCGCGCACGTGCCACGTAGTCTTTCGTTATGCCGAGAGAGGAGAGTCGGGAAGAAAGATAATGGATGTTCATAGACGGAAGTAGTAGAATTTCGTAATCGAGGGTTCCTTGCGTGCGAATACCTCCCTATGTTGTAGACCGATTGATTATGAGTGGCCTAAAATAATAAGTTTCCAAGGAGATTGCACACTTTTTATCCAACTCTCTTGCCTTTATACATAGCACTATTATTAATGAATTTAAACTAGTAAATATCTGCTTTATTTAATTGAGTCACACTTATACCTGTACCAGAATTTGGTTGAAAATTTGAAACATTCTAATAATATTGTGTGATACTATATTTTTTATAACCATTTTCACTAATCATGTATTATCCGTTAACGGTAGTTTGAAGAAGTATGCACCTTTTTCCCAAAAACGCTCAAAATCCCTCACATGTCTCATTTAAGACTTTCATCTAAATCATTCGAATTCAAAAAAGCTTATTCATAAAGTTCACTTTTAAAAATTTACCAGCGATAGATAATTATTTATAATAATATTATCAAATGAAATCACAGAGAATATTAATTGAATATTACTTTGAATTTTTTATTATATCGCCGTGGATGGCAGACTAGTAAAAAGAATTCTAATTTTTATATTTTTATAATTTTGAAATAATTTTTTTCTTTTTAATAAAAGAAAGCATTTCTGGTTAGAAATGCTTTTAATTACATACTGATAAATGTAGATGTATTAGAATTTATATTACTATTTATAGATATTAAAGAGGTAATAAAAATATGAATAATTTAATGGTTCGCGTTTTATTTTTAAAATAAATGTTTAAAATAATTTCGTTTCTAAGTGACATTCATAGGGGCTAATTACAAGCAATTCAACTCGCCAATTCTATCTTTACGTCATCGCATTTTTCGAATGACATTACTATATTTATCTTAGTATAGGTATTTAAAAATTATTTAAAAAAGATGAAAAATAAAAATAATGAATGTGAGTTTTTAGTAATATTTTTCCGTGTCACTTACGCAGATATTATGTATACAATTTTTTTAGGTTTTGCCTTATTAAGTAAGGTAAAATGTTATTACATTAGGAATATCTTGTAATCCTTGAGCCACTTTCCCATTTGAGAACAGATTTAATCTAAGAATACAACAAAAGTGTTATTATATTTAACAGCTGTAATCACAATTTATCATGCCTTCTTCCACAGTAAGTAATTATTTAAATGATGTAATCAAGACGTGCTTATATTATCTATGCTTATATAAGCCATATATGGTACCAAATTTATGCATAAGAAATAAAATTACTTATACTAATATTTTATTATTATGTTACTGAAGCATATTACTAAATTTTAAACGTAAAATCTTACGAAAACTATATTGCATTTAAATGATAGATAAGTTTACATGGTATATTTAATTTACACATACCATGTAATGTGATAACTCATGTTGTAGACGAACGAAGACATTATTTTTCTTTATTTTGAAATAAGAATATAGGTTTTATTACGGTGTAGAATAATATATTCTCGAAAGTTTTTTATTTATATTTAAATTAATTATATTTATCTTGTGGTAATCACGTAATTTGACGTTTGATATTAACTTATTTAACTTAACTGTATCAGATCACGTATGCGAACAATACGTCAATTAAGCAGTTAAAATTTAAATCTTTTTCACGTGTTCGATATTGCTCAAAATTATGCACTGATTCATTTAACTGTGATGTCAATCTTCTTTTTCAGAAGACACCGAGGACAAGCGTCGCTGGAACGACGAGAACAAGATCAATGGGTGAGTAAACGACAATAGTATTTTCCATTTCTTTGCTATCCTTCGTCGTCTTATCTTCTTTCCACCCCCTTTTACAATTTGATTCACGCTCAAAACAGAATTCGTACGTTAGACTTCACTGAAGCGAAAAACTGTGGAGTTCACTTAAGCTCGACAAAGCCCCAAATCCACGACCCTTCGAATAAAGCTGGAAAAAGGATCGAGATCCTCCCACGTGAACTGTATGTGCACGGCTACATAAGAAACCTATTAAAATACCACGTCGTGTTAGAGTAGAACCGCTGTTTCATATATTTCGAATTGCCTTACTTTCGCGTCTGTTGGACTACGTTTCTGAGAAAAATCATATATATGCTCAAAGGAAAAAGGCCTGGCGACAGAAAGATGAAAGCAGCATGTCGCCTCGAAGGAAGCTTCAGGGCTCTATAATATTTATTTGGTCGTCATAAACATGTTTGCAAGAACAACGAGAAGCTCATGAAGAAATTCAGTGGTTAATCAGATTAATTTATATTTGAAAATTTCTTAAACTGCTGTTTAAAAATACATACAGACGTTACTTCAGTGAAAATGTCGCAAGTTACAAGAAGCAGTTCTAAATAATTTAATCGCAAATTTGAAACTATAATGATTTCTTAAATACTACTTCTCTTAAATTATATATATTTTTTATAACACGATCAACTTCTTTTTCGTTTGTTTGTTCAATCTAGGAAAGACAAGTACGTTTCTTTCCCTGTCGATAGATTGATATTAATAAACTTACAAAATCAAATGCTCGCTCAAAACATTTTTTATTAATAATTGCAATTTATAGATAAATGTATACTGTTTTTCTAAATATACTCGATTTCTCGTATCTGACATTTTTATGTAAAAAGTTTGAGAAAAGAAAGAATACAAAAACAGTATACAAAGGCTGCATCTGACCTAAGGCGGGAATCCTTCACCTATCCCCATAGTCGAGGAACGAAATGCAAAATGTCTTGGAAATATTCGCCTTCTGTCCAAAAGGCGCGCTGACGACTGGTCCGCGCAAAGGCACATACAAAATACGCCTTCAGCATAGAATAAAATGGTACAAATAGAAAGAGCAAACATTGGTAAATCCGTATTTTGACTCAAATTTAAAGCAGACTAAAGTCAAGAAAAAAAGATTGGTCCATTACGATTGCGACTCGATGCAAAAATTTGGATGGAAAAATAGGACGTAGGAACACGTAAAGATTTTTAGACTTCTGGCAAAAGATATGCACCCTCGGGTGCAAACAGGTAGACTTGAAGAGGCGCCACCCCCTGAAGTGAACCAACGGGCGTCGTGCAATGATAGGTCGCGTGCGTCTTCTACTTTGTCTTTGTACTTGCTGTGACTGCAGAGAGGCCCTCGAGATGTTGTCGATTACTGTGTACCGTCGCGTAGCTGCAGATGCTTTTCGAGCTTTTAGGATTGGCTATTGGAGGAGGAATCCTCGGGATCATTGAGAGATTTATCGATAGGCTGCTCGTCTCTATGCTTTTACATTCTGTCATTTGAACGGTTTTCGGATATGAAGCGTGAATTATATGTCTGTTTAATGTAGGCAATAGAATAAAGGTATGAAATAACGTGTTCTCAAAATTTCCTTACAGTTGCCTATTTTTCTAACGAATAGTATACTTCAGGGATAATCCGGTATAACTTTGAAATTCTTGGAATTAATATAATGAAAAAAAATACGTAAGAGACAATCACATTTGAAACAATTACAAAAATTATAGCTTGGTTAAGTACGTCTAATAAAAACGTCTGATTAAGTGTCAGAATAGTAGTCAAAGATAAGAAACAAAATATTTTGTACTTTACAATACAATACAATACAATACAATACGTTTTAGATTAATTAACGAGTTATAATAATAAAAATTAATGTTTTATCCAAAATGCAATGTTTAAAGTTGAGAGCTGCACTCTCTAATAATATACAAAACATTGATGTGCAGCAACAAATATTTATTCATTCAAATCATTGTATAAATTTGGAATTTATGGTGTTGTTTTATCTGCATTGATGTATTTCTATCTAGGATTAAAGGAATTCATCATCAAATAACATCAATTTTCCTTAATTTCAGCGGAAACAAATTTGAATATGACTAATAAAAAATACGTTAGTTCTGCAGTGCCACCTTTTTTAAAATTTTTTTTATTTTCATTTGTAACAGTGAACAAGATTATGCTTACTTTGAAGTGCGCTATAATGCATAAAATTTCTTATATGAAAACATTTTAACACGACTTCAATTTACAGTCTTCTTTTTGGTTAATGAAAATTACTATTTATAAAAAATATTGTGACTATTGAGTTATGAGAATAAATAATTTAATTTTTACATAATTTTCGATTTTATATGATACCGCAGGCAGTTCAGAATGGGGCACTTGAGTTTTCACTTTTTCTTCAGACCAATAGTAGTGCATTACTAATAGTAATGCAGATAAAGCAATTGTAAGTCACTCGGTAAAAAACTTTTAAGTCATATCTCACTTTGAGCTGTAAATTATGGTGACAATACAGCGTTCCTCTTAAAATTCGGGCGCTAATAGAAAGTTAATGCTCGGAACAAAATCGTCAGAATAAAATAATCGCGTGTAGTGAAAATCGATGACAATATTCTTATATTCTTGCTATATAATAATAAGAAGTACAGAGTATTTAAATACGTGTCTTTATTTATTTTTCTCTCATCCAAAGCTTTTCTATAAATGGTTGACCAAAAAAATTCAAAAAAGTCATAGAATAAAGCAACACGTGAACATCACAGCACAAGGATAGCCGTTATCGATCCAGTGCAAATTGACATTTAACAGCGGTCTCGTGCCACGGAAGGAAAGTGAAAGGAAAGAAAAAAGAAAATACTAATCCGATTTGCACGGGTGGGTGGATGCGCAAGAAAGAAAGATGGGACTCCCTTTCTCCGGTAGAAAGGTCGAAATTTTTTTTTTGACTAAAAAGGCGAGAACCTTACTATTCGTTCCATAGATGGGCGTGTATGGCTTTTTTCACTGCGTCCTTTTTCCAAGGCCGCTCGAGCCCTCGGCTTCGGTACTGGCAACGTCTAACCGGCAGAGATACGTTGGTTAACTAAGAAAAAAGATCCCTTGAGCGAGGGCGATGCGAATTCACGCAAAAGGAGGCCGGTTAGTCACGATTTTCTCGGCTAATGTACGTTCTAACGAGTTGTGGGCTAGTCTTTATATATATATATATATATAAGTATAGGACTTGCGACACGCACTTGCTCGCTTCCTTTGGAATGAAATGAAATGAGACGCTCCAATTCAAATTGTAACAGTATGTGATGTGATGACTTTTGTTGAAACTTCAAAACTGAAGGTTCGAAGAAATTTTGAACTTTGCCACGATTTCATTGAAAAATAGTTGCTATTGGGTATAAGTATTTGACGTCTCCACCTTACGAATAAGTCTTTGTGTACTCGATTTAACTAATGGCTTTTAGTCATTGATGATACGATACGTCTAATTTTTCTGTCTACTTGGACCATAATTAATCTCACTAGCTTTTCTAATAATTGAATACAATTTCTTATGTAATCGTTTTTTCTCTTAGGTAGTTCATAATATGTTTAATTTGTTTGAATTGAAGTTCTAAGAGTCAGAATAGAGATGAAAATAAAAGTAAAAATAATCTTTCTTAATTGTAGGAATTGATTTCAATAAAAAATTACTACCATGAATTGTCACTTGAGATATTAACATATGTAATAATATCCATTTAATAAGAAAATTATATATACGAAATTGATGATGCTAGATGAAATAAAGTATAGCTGCTATTACTCTCGTGTGGTTATTTCGAGTACAAAAGCTTTATAAAAATTTTAACCTACATTTAAAAAAAAGCGCAGAAATTGCAATTTTGATTTTTCGTAAATTTGGGATAAATGTGGTATTGATTGGCCTACAAATAAAATCTAAATTATTCTCAAATATGCCTTAAAATATTCATAAAAAATTTTGAATATCATTAGAAAGGAAAAATATTTAATTTAACTTTCTTTTTAAATTCCTCACTTTATTTAAATTTCATAATAAACAAAATGTATCAAATAAAACGTGGCAAAGGTCTCACTTACGCTGTGTCACTTATGCTATATAAACACGCGCCAACTTGTTAACAAACAATCTACTAATATAATGAAAAAAATTAATTCGGAATAACTACACACTTTAACTAAAAAAATTAGCCATTAATACTTTTATGCAAAAATAACTGACTGTATCTTCTTATATGAAAATGAAGTATTTCACATTACTTTTGGTGCAAAAAAAATATTTCGTTAAAATTCGTTCACTCGGCATCATTTTTCACGTTATTTTTTAGCGTGACTTTTCTTTTGACGACAGAAGAAGAAAACAAAAAGAACTCGGAAACCGTCGGTGAGAAATAAAGAAAAAAGTAAAAGGTACGATAAAATCAATTTAATCGAACATTTGCTAGTTTTTATTTCATCGAGGTGTGGTGAAAATGTACCCGTTCCTTCTGTACGTAACTTGCACTGAACAGCATTGAACAATCTCAGTTGCCATTTCAATCTTCGATTCGTCGCGTTCATATTTGATGCATTACTTCCTTCCACAAATACTATCCTTATAAATTTCACCGAAACGTGAAATTATACAAAATTCACAAAAAGGCAAAGGGAAAAGTTGAAACAGCAACCGAACCCACGTTCGCATCTCTGCAAATTGCAAAGGGGACAACCTACCACTATTAAGACACATAAAACCTTAGCTTCAGGATTGCTGGTATGAATTATTAACGGTCTGTGTTGTTCAGTACTGGTGCACTAGAAAGTTCGTACATACGTACTAGTGCTAAGAATCAACTTAATCAAGATTACTCGAGTGCGGTTTGAGCAGGATAGCAATCGCATCTATACATCGATCGATACTTCACTCTCCTTCTTCGAACGGCTTTTCTCTCCTAGAATCCACGGAATTATTCAATTTTCTTAATACCCTCGTGCCTCTATCGCGATCTTTTGTTCTCGTACGCGCACTTTAACGGACAGCTTGCGCAGGTACAAAACGAAGGTTCTCTTAGGTGGTTGTGTGACCCGTTCTCTTCAATGTCTCGAAATTCCTTCTTCTTTCGTTAATTCTTCTATTGACAAGTGTTCTGGGATGCACTTCCTCTTTTCTTATTCTCGGGCTTTCGTTTCTCTCCCCCGGGAATTGCCAGCGACCCCTTTCGCGTTGGGCAGTCTTAAAAGTTTCACGCGTGGACACGCGTCCAGTGAAAGCAAGCTGTTGTTTCGTTACTGCGATTCGGCTTGAAGTCACTTGGTTTAGCTTACATCTGTCCCGAGTGCGATTAAGCTTTGTGTGGCACTAGCCGCTGCTGCGTCCGGTGTTTTCAACAACAGAATATGGAATAGAAGTATCTCTGCAGGAGATTGTTGACTATAGCCCCCTGAATATCGCTTATTCTTTATAAGCCATAATTCGGTCTTCGAAGTTTTTCGCTAAAAACAGATTTGTATCGGCTGTAACAATAAAAAAGCTATTTTGCTTTAAGGCTTGTGCATCTAGACAATTGCAAAGTGTAATATGCAAATGTGTGTTCATTTGGTAAGCTTATTGTTTCGATAGCTTTTCAATGCAAAGGACTAATCCAATAGTTAACCATATGTTAAGTGTAGAATTTTATTATAAAGATTCATTTTTTTATACGTTGATATGAAACCTTTCGTTGTCCTATTAACGAAATATTCTTAAAATCAAACGTTACAAAAGCCATAATAGCAACTTTATGTAATTGCATAAATAGAGATAAAAAAAGAAAGAAAAATAAACATTTTTTGCCGAACTTATTTAAAATTGATCGCACTTCTGATTCATACCCAGTAGTAGTAAAACAAGAGCCTCGCTAAATTAAGACTGATGCTTTAAAGAGACCGATATCCTGTGAGAAATATGTCTAACGGGTACGAAAAGTGTACACTAGCGATGACTCTACGATATTTCAAAAAATGCAATTGTCCCTGACGTTTCAAACATCAGAGGCGAACATAGACGAAAGAAAAACAGTGACGCGTCTCCGAGGCAATTTAACTGCCAATGTATAGATTGTCCTGTATGCTTTCAAAGCAATCCATAGTGGCAATCGCAATAATGGAATACACAGAAGGTAACCGATGAAAAGGGTTCGTCCCGCCCTCACGACATCTCGTTCGCTCGTTCTTTGCTTCGGAAAACCTACATCCGCCTTATTGTGACGCGCATCCTTTCACTGGTATCCGAATCAGTTGACGCGACATTGTGGCCAATCCCAGAATACCCATGCGACAAGTAACGAAAAACACGTACGTAGAATACACGTACTTCATAAAAGCTCCAATTTATTTAATCGTCTTGCTCGTATTGTGTAAAATGAAGACTCCTTGGCTGAAATACGCTTTTATACGTTTTGATGCATTAGATAACGGTTTTTACTTTGAAATTGTACTTTGTCTAGTTTTTAATTTTCTTTCTTTCTCAATAGATTGTCATTCTAATACTAGATTTAATTAGGAACTTCTGATTGCTGTAAGTTTAACTTTTTTCCCATAATTCTTTAACGAATAAGATATGTAAGGCATCTATGTTTTTAAGAATTTTTAATTTTTCTACAGTTTTTAAACAAAATGTATTCCATATAAGTTAAACATTGTTTATTTAAATTTCAATGAAGTACGATAATAATGTAATGTAAAAATACAGCAATTAAATAATAACATCTTCATTTTCTCTAATAAACCTAAGTTATTGATGATTGTATTAAATAAAAATTTACTTCAAGCAGTCAAATTTGTTCTCAAGTTAAGTAGTCAAATATTAAAAAACGAATTTTATAAACAAAGGAAGGGAACAAAAACAGAATGTATCTAACATTTAACACTTTAGAAGTAACCAAATACAACTAAACTAACTAAATAATGTATTGAAATTTCCTTTTTAGTAAACGAATTGAAGTTACAGCTTAAATCTATGAATGCCTTATTTTATATTATACAATTTCATTGAATATCAGCAACCACCTAATGTGCACGTATGGAAATTAAACTTTTTATTAATCATATGAAAATTAACAGTCGAAATTGATAACGTGCGACGTATAATGGCTTACTGATATTTTCTTTCTTCTCGCATTCCGAATGTATGAAAACATTGTCGCTTTGGTGTCATATATATGTAGCTAATCGAAGTACAAAAACAGTTCGTTATGTTCGCTGCGGGATCGCAATTGCCTTCGTTTCCCATGTGTTCAACCGTCTTTTTTCAGAAAACTAGTCGAATCTTGCAGAACCGATATTTCTCATCACGCATACATAAAAAGCGAAAAAAAAGAAAACCCAAAAGAAAAAAATAAGTGTAAAAATTGTGTGAAACGTGCGATCTCAGCCCCGCGCTTTCTTTTACCTCCCCCACCTACCTTTTCCGCTCATTCTTTCGTCTGGTTGAAGTACTAAAAACCCACACCTCGCGACAGGCATCCAGCACGCACCCACTAAAGGACTATAAGCTGCTTTATTCTCATAGATCCTCGCTATATGGGCCTGTGTACAGTGTATAGGGTCTTAGTTGACGAGATCAATGCATCCGCATCAGTAACAACACGACGACAAGAAGATAATTACTTATCTTTCATGCTCACTTTCTATGTCGTTTCCTTACATTCGATCGCGTTATTTGTTTACTTAAACTGAATATTTTTCATTTCATTGAAATATTTACCGACATTCTACCAAACAAATATTATTATCTATATTAATAACAATCGTGAATATTAGCAACTGCACTCAGAATCGATAATATTTGCATTATAAAAATCAATTATATTTTTATTGAATTCGTGCAATATGCAAGTACGAAAGTTGCTTTCATTTTAAATATATCCTTGACACACATTCAGAAAAGCCTTTCAGCAAGATTTTATATCGTGATTCAAGTAAGAGTCTTAAGTAACAAATACACTTAACATTGCGTGCAATATAATATTATATTGTATTAACATTTAGTCACGATAACGCTAAATTTTTAAGCAATTTATTTAATCCTTATCAAAATATTTCTTTAGGACAGCAAAAATTTTCACACTGAAATGTTCAAACGATGAAATCGATGTTTTGTTTCTGTTAGGTAATTATAATTATTTTCTTTGTCTCGCGTAAGTGTAAGATTATGTCAACCACCTAATAACGTCCGTTGGTAATTTTGTGAAAAGTATGGGCTGTTTTTATTCAAATTTGTTCTTTCAACTTCAAAGACTGATAGACAAGTGAATTCCGACTGTCGCGGCGGCTCCAATATTTCGTGATTCAATACGTCTGGACGTAAAATGGCTTAATCTCTCATAAGATACGGAAATCCATCCACTCATTTACCGACCTGTGTACCGACGATTGGCTCTGTCTGCAATTCGTTCGAGTGCACGAAAAGTGATAAAATGTAGAGCTTTAAAGCATGAAAACGTCGCCCCATACCACCACGACGCTCACCGCGACCCTTATTCCAATGATGCATTTGCTCTCGGTACGAATCATTAGTTTAAACGAGATACATTTAACATGAATGATCGTTCGACCGTCTTCCCACTCGTCCACCTCCTGCGCCCGCTCTTCCTTCCATTATGAGTCTTTCCTTCATAGTATCTCTTCCTGACTTTGCGGACTAGTGAAAATACAGGGGCTCGTCTCCGCAGGGGCCCACCGCAGAACGAGGCTCGACACAGGCACGCGAGAGGCTTTTTCCCTTTGGCGCGGAAACACACTCTCGCGCGCACAGCCGGCCTATAAGTTTCTCGAAAGACCGCCGCGACGCGAAAACGGTTGCGGCCTGCCGTTTTTTCCTCCCCCTCGCCGCGCAGACCCAACACCCGGACCGATTCATTCACGAAAGTTGGCTTCATTCACGAAATTCCTCGAGGCTCTCGGGCCTCGCTGTTGCCGATCCACGCCATTCTTATTCTTTTCACTAGTTACGCGCTCGCCTCTCGCATGGCTAATCCTCCCACGTCTCCCGCCTAGAAAAGCCCCGCGAGCCTAAAGCACTTTAAGCCCCGGATCTGCGGATGCGTGTCCTCTCCGATCGCGCCGCCTCATTGTCGACGAGATCGCTACCAAGGTCTGCGTCATTATTCGGGAAACGGGACTCCCGTTTTCCCTGGGATTCGCGCACACGCGCTGGGACAAATGGAAGCCTGCTTACGCATAATCGCGAAAATCTCGGTTGGAGGGCGACTGGACGGCTGCGAGTGCAGGATAAGACTCTTGAGGCGCATGCCGCGCGCATGTGCCGCGCATTATTTCGCCGCGAGCCATTTAAACGCGCTTCCTTCTCTCTTCCTTTTTTTGAAGAAGAGACCGTTACGGCGAACTGGAGGGAATCGAGATGCGTTTTTACGGTACACGCGGATTGTATTATGGGGCGCGTGGGCGAGAGGCGCGTTCCAGGAAAAAGGCGCGTTCCTCTGCAGTACGCAGAGGAAGTGCCTACACGAATATCTCTTGGGCTCATTGTTGCGCTGTATCTTGGAACGTACGCGGGCGCGCGCAAGGCACAATGAACAAAGAATCCCGGGCACATGTTGATAATAGGAGCCGAAAGATCTCCATTTCTTAACGGACTGGAGGCGGTTTAAAGGTCTCCGATGAGTGAATTTTTCGCCTTTTTTTATTCTTCATTCTATTCTACGATGCCGAAGGAGACCGCGAGAGCATTTTAGATCTGATGAGCCACGCGCGCGCGGGCGTAACGTTCGCTTTTCCTCGATCGAGAGATCATTGAAGTAGAAATTCGTTGGATTCTTTTCTCGCTTTGTTGGTTTTTCCTGGCTGTGCGCTTTGTTGCACATCTTTATGAAGGACTTGAACTTCGATACTTTCATTTGGACTTTTTTTCTTCTCGAGCCTTGTGATGGAAAGGTCTTGGATTACTGTGGCGCATTTTCCGTTACGAATTTTTCAAGATTCCGTAAAATTTATTTGACTAGTGCAACGTAAGTGTTGCGAACGTTCAGCTTCTGTGCTTGTACTTCATTGTCCAACTAAGAAACTCTCGGTGGCGAGTCGAATTCGACATTAGTATGTGATAACTCACATTTTATCGAATAATCGAACGCCGTGCTTGATCCCATTGGAAACTAGATCAGAAATTCAGTCATGAGCAGTGAGTTCTGATGATCCAATAATTATCCATTAAATCAAATAATATTAAATCATTTAGAGAAATCGAAACAAAGTGGATCAGCGTACTTTTCCGTAGATAAACATAATTTGTATAACTCTGGATCTTTGATGAAATATCCAAAGTCGATATTATTTAAATGCAGGAGGTGCAATTGCGATTTGCCGGTTATAATCGCGCGTATAATTTCAAGTCTAAAGACAAACAGTGATACCGCAACTTCTATTAAGTACTTAATAAATATCCTAATGATATTATGTGCTTATCGCGATTTTTATTCGTGCTTTCAATTAAATAAATTACATCTAGTGAGCAAAGAACGCCAACCATCTTCGATCGAGCGCATTGGTAACGTTGTCGGTTCTAACGCGCTCTTCTACCGTGCACAGGTCACAGTAGCTCCTTGAAGAAGCTCCTGATAAGCGAAAATGTGCGTCGCAATCAAGACGCGTACAACGCACAGTAAATGAAGCGAACGATCAATCACAGAAAAGAGGATAAAAGTTGCGGAGAAAGCGTCGGAGAAGCAAGTGAGCGGCGATGGAAGGGTTCGTTGCTGGGATTCGCATGCACTTAGGCCCAAGCGTTAAAGCGTTGTTTCCTTCGCTGAGACTCATCTCGGGTAATAGTACTAATCACATAAAGCGCTGTCCTCGTATATGCTTTCGCTTCTTTTATCGAGGGAATGAAGGCGCTCCCTTCCCTCTCCTTTGCACGGGTACCTGAGCGTGTATGTGCGCGCGTCCGTTTGGCCACTCTCGAGGAGGCTCCGATTTCCGACAATGACAAGCAAAGAGAGACACACAGTTAGACTGTAGGTGGCCTGTACCTGTTCCGTGTGTCGGAGCGCAACGCAAGCGTAAAGGCCCTTCTCGATTTCTCTCCAAGGGAGTGAAGCCACCTCCTACTCGCTTTCCACTATTGCGATTGGAGAATAAGTGAGAACGTTCGCGCAACCGTTGCCGAGCTTTTTTTCTTTTTCCTATATTATTCATCGCCTCGAACCTTCTTTATTCCATACTTTTCCCTCTTCTTTCTCACAGAGATGTCACTACATTTGAAAGTGATACAAGAATGTGATCAACTCGGTTATCGCATATTCAAAATGTGACACGAGTTTTGTACGAATATTTTCACTTATTTTGCTTTCTATTTAGAATATGCAAGCAGAAGACGCGTAAAACAAATATTGAGATATTTATCGCTTTTCTAGCTTATTTGGCAACAAAAAATTTAAAAGGTATTTATGAGCCTGCATTTCTTGATTTCGACGATGTTACATCAAGAATGCATCCATCTATTAGTAACATACTATTTCATGCATTTAGACGTTTTTGCATGTCAAAGTATACCTTGAAACTTAAAATTTCAATCTTTATTCTGTACTTAGGAAACTAATCAACAACTTGGTACCATTCCTTTATCTTTGAATGAATTTCTTGTTTCTTTGTGATTCTATTCTAGCTTTTCTTGCAAGATGCTCGACTTTTACTCTCTATCTCTACTCTTGAAACTTGTGCTTTATTCACTTTTGAAACCGCTTTTCAAGAATGAGAAAAAGATCTTTGTCTCTCTCTCTCTCTCTCTCTCTCTCTTTCTTTCGTGCACGCGCACAAACAACAGAACGACCGCGTCGCGCCCCCGCTGCTGTGCCATCAGTGCGACAATGCGACTTGTTGTGCTCGCGGCCTATTTTTAGGCCTCTGTCTCTTAACCTAGTAGTATCGTCATAATGTTCATGTACCATGAGACGCCCCCTGTCACGTACCTTTCGTTTTTTCTTCTATTTATCACAGCAAGAAATGCGATTGAACTAATTTCCGCCTTTTCAACGAAGATTCGTTTATACAAAGACGTAGCGGTGCATTTGTATGACACTTCGTGTGAAAATTAACGAGAAACTGTTCTTTCACGCTTATTTCGGGTTCACCACACGTACAAGCATTGAATTTGGGTGTTCTTTCATTTTTCACTTTTTTGTCTTTTTTGTCTTTTTTGCTTTTTTGCCTTTTTCGCCATTACAATTTATTACGAACAGCTTGAATTTTGAGATCGTATCGCCTTCTCTCTATACTTTTATTCCTCGTCTCTCGAAGTGACTTACATTTTCAAAATGACGTTTGATAGAATTTATTAGAACAGCTACAAAATTCTCGTATGAGTCGAAATATTAAATACGAAAATAATGATAATAATATATACGCAATCTTAAGGAAATAATCATATTTATTAAATATAAATTTATTAGTTTGATAATTATTTTGAACAATTATTGAATATTGCTTTTTAAAATTCCCATACAAGTATGACAAAAGCAATTTAATTTTTTTACTTACGGAATAACATTTCAGAATTTTAATTGGACTACACATAAACAACACTTACCGGCATAAATATTTCTGTTTATGTAATATGACGCGCAGATATTTTGAGAAACAATGACAAAACAAACACAAAATTTCTTTAAAGTGTGCGTTTTGCAATTAAACATCTTTTAACGCAAATATATTATGGATACGTGTTTATACTTATTTATATAAAACTCAGATAGACGGTTTTCTTATAAAGTTCTTACAAAATGATAGTTTTGTCGCTTTAGAATCCAACTTAATATTTAGATATTAAAGACTGTAAAATTAAGTTATAAATCATAGTTCATATCAAGTTATAATCATAGTTATAAATCAAAGTAAATAAAAATTGTACGTAATTTTGAACCGCTACGTGTTGTAAATAATGTACTTTTTAAAGTTCATTTTAATGTTTCAATACGAAATTTCATTTTGCGATACGATCTGATACAAACAAAAAATGTTTACCACCTAGCAATAATTGCGAGTTGCTGGAAACTAAGCACGGCGAGGAAGAGAGAAGGAAAAAGAAAGTACAATAAGTGAGCAAGAAAAATGCCCCGACCGTGGCCATAACAAGACGAAAGAAGCGTAGCCACGTCAACGTCGCCACATCCCCCCCCCACCCACTTCGTCATCACGCGAAACGACCGTTAAAAAATGAAGCAAAGTGACGGTGTACGCCCATACACGGCGACCGCACTTCACGACCGGACCTTCCCCCGCAAAAACCCTTTATCCCCCGGCGATCCTTCGCTAATAACACGAGTCGCGGCATCTCCTCTCATTTTTCGTTGCTCCTTTTGTCCGTTAGGCGAAGCGTCGGCACGGCATTGGTCCAGCGCCGTCCAAAGGGACATTTAAGAGCGTGTGGCATTTAAAGTCCCTCCCCACCCCACAACACCCCTCTCCACCTTACCACCGAAAGAAAGCGTTCGCGCGACCACCACAGCGCGAGTTCCTTCTTCTCCATCTTTCTCCTCTCATATGGGTATAGTATCTTTCTTTCAAGATGCGAGAAGAGCTTCCTTGATTTTGCCTTGGAGCGTATATGCCTTGGAATGCGCATCTGTTGCTGAATCTTTATACTTATTCCGAGAATCAATTTATAATACATTGATGCATGAATTTTTTACTATGCAATTTAAGAAAAGTAGTTTTCGATTTCGTGAAAATGAGTACAAAGTATTATAGAATATTCTAGACATAGAATATTGCTATCCAATATTATGCTATTGAATTCGCTGGTGTAATCGTTATATCTGTCGTATTCTTACTCTCAATTTATTTTGCCGTGAGAAAATGTTCATAACAATATTACTTATAATTAGGTATGTATAATAATCAGCTGCAAGAACTTGTACCCATTTTTTCTAAGGAGACCTATACTAATCTAAAATTTGAATATAATAAATTAAACATTTTTAAATATTAAAACCTTATACAAGCCACTAGTTTAGAAATAAACTAATTGAAATTTTAAATCCAACTAAAAATTTGCTTTTAAATCGGATGCGCAATTTGTAATTTATTACAAATTTACACAACTTCAATTTTTATTAATATTTTTTTTCCTAAACGGATGACTATATCTAAAGTTTTTAAAAAGTCGATAACCCTGTCAAGTCCACATTTTCCGATAAATGCCTTCGAAAAATCTAACCGAATATTGGGCTGCTAGTTTTCTAAATCATTTAACAAATCCTTAGAATAACCTGAAAAATGATAGACATCATTTACAACACAATGCTACAAACAAAAGTTCCAAATCATTTGTGACAGAGGATAGACAGAACAATGAGCAAGAACATTTGGTTAAAAATCTATGAAGTTAATTACACAATATCGACTCATGACTGTGTCTCGACAATTTAAGAAAATCCGTCGATCCCTCCACGTAGCCGTACTCCAGGGTTTGAATTTTTTCATCGCCCTTCTTTGTTCTCGTGGTACGCAGTGTGTTTGCGCTTCAAAAAGATGCGGAAATGCCCTCGTGTTTACCACATTATACTTTAAAGGGAAATAAATGAATATCAGGTCGGACAAGTGTATCTCTTTGAGACCCTAACCCCTCCCCCGTCTAGCTGACTCGACATTCTTCTTTATGGACGAAGAAGAAAAGTGGCAAGCGAAACGGTTCGTGCGGCGCCGTTTGTTCAATATCGCTGACCAACGGTTTTTGCGCGAATCTCTCCACCTTTTTTCGCTCTTGTCCACTTCTCGTTTTTGCTCTTTCTTTATGCGTTCTGCGCCGAATGAATAACTCTATTTTTCAGGGCTCTGTGAGCTCTCGGCCAACAAATTTGACCATCGATTTAAAAGAAAAACTCCTGAGCTGTGGACTTGTACGCCGATTTTACCAAGGAGGATTTTATTCTCTACTTTTTCTTCTTTCGACTAGAATTTTCGATTTACTTGAGCTTTCTTTTTCAGTTAGATCTAGTTCCTTAATTGGCCTAGAATTATCTAAATACTGTTATAAAAAAAATATCGTTTGGAAGCTCTGAGCTACCGCCTTGTATTCCAAGGAGAAAGAAGTGTATGAAGTATAAGGGAACAAAGGAGAGCACTTTTATTATTGTACTTGCTTAACGATTATTATACAACTAAAAACAGCTCCAAACTTTATCTTGCTCCCATTAATACTTTGTGACAAAAAATAAATAATAAAAATATTTTAGATAAATTTCATTGGATTTGCAAAAATCGTAATGGGTCATAATAAAATGGAATTTAAATGAGGAAAATTAAAAATTTCTATATTCTATAATTATTGAATTTAATAACCAACCATAAACAATGGTAACGTAAATTAAACGTCTAAATAAATGTGTTTTAGCCACTGTTATGCATTTATTATATGTAGAACAATATATAATAAAATGTATGTGCATTAAAAAATGATAATAATTTCGATAATACCGAAAATGATATATTAAATGCATTTCTATAAAATATATGCGTAAATATATTAATAATAATTAAATAATAATTTCTATAAAATATATACGTGTAAAATTATGTAAATTGAAAATGTAATTAAAATGTATTTAAAAATACAAATTTATGTAAGAAAAAAAATTAAATTTTCAACACAATTTTTGTGAAATAAAAAATGACAAAGTTTTCGTTAATATATGAACAGATATTGATGTACGTACTTTTATCTAAACCAGCTTTAAATATAATGTCTTAAAAAACCATTACTACAAGATATGAACAATGATTAATTTTTAGTAGAAATGAGAATTTAATATAACATAGGAACTTTCACTTATATTTGTTAATTTAATGTAAATTAAGTAACTATTTATACAGTAAGTGGACGTTTCAATTATCTTATAACGTTAGGCTATAATTTGAACTTTAATTAGTTTATTAATGTTTAACTGTAATTTTTTTAATTTTAACTACACTTACTATACATATATACATGACATGTAATCTAACATGTGACCATTTCAAAAAACTTTAAAAAAGTTATGTAATCACTATAAATGTATTATATATTTTACAGTATCATAATACCTTTTTTATTGAATCAACTTATATTTTTGTATATTGAATATTGTATATTTTCAATAATATTCACATTGTATAACAGTACAAAATTACGTAAATGTATTATGATTAATAAGCTAATTATAATAGTATATATAGATCGCAATTAGTATATGTAAACATTAGCATACATCCTATAATAACTTTAAAAGCCTGAACATCTTTATAATTTTTATAATTTTCTATAAAATTTTTTATTCAATCGACTTGTTATAACTTTCAAACTTACGAAAATTATTAATTAGAAGATACTATAATTGATTCGCGTGCAATTATTGACAATTACCTATTATTCTAACAACGGTACTCGGATAAAATATACAATAAATATTCGTCATCATGCTTATGATTAGCTAAACTTTTCGCGCTAAGAACGTTATTTACATTATTCTCTTTAATAGACTTTAATTACAGAACCTTTTCTTGCACTTAAAGGGATATATCTTTCATTAAGGAAATTAATTTTATTCCTATTATCTGTTTTTTATCCTTACATAATCTTTATTAAGATTAACAGATCTTGATCTGTTAATGATATTTTTTGCGTAATTTTATAAAGATATGAATAAAATTTTTAAGAACTTTCATAATTTTTTAAATAGTTAAATTATATATTAATTTAACTATTTTATTTTATTCCAATTTAATATAACCTTATTCAATTTCACTTACATTATCTCTACTATATTTAGTTAAGTTTTATCAATTAAATAACAAGTCTACAAACTTTTAATACAGCTTTTAAAATAATACTTTGTTTATTGCATATATTAAATGTATACACGTAATTTATAAAATAAAAAGTTTATGTACAAGGTTATTATGATTCTTTAAAATATGTACCGTTAAAAACTTATAAGTTTATTTTTTTAATACATACTAGCATAAAAATATGACAATAACTAGAAATATTAAGCAATAGAATTACATTATGAACGAGACTTCTTTACAATATAAGAAAGAGTTTTTCAAGTCATAGTTTAATTGTATTATTCAACATTTGTATTATTTTTGAACGATATTCTTTACGAATTAAAAATATTTAGAAGTACCTTTTAAGGCTTTGGATCAATTATTTGTAGGAAGAATCTCTTCAACAAAATAAAAATTCTAAATACTATATGCATATAAAATTAATTTCAAGAAAAAATAATGTTATTATTATTATTTTTATTATTATTAGCGTTTCATTACATAAAATTAATTATACATTTTTTGTTGCAACGCTTCTTTAAAATATATTTTGTTCTACTAAGTTTACCAATTTTTGTCTCAATACCTACTATACCTCGGTAATTTAACATGAAATAAGAAATATTTTATTATATTGATTTAAGAAAGTATTTTTTAATAAACGAAAATTACAGTAAATTTCGGTATAAAAAATCATATTGTGCAGATACGTTCAAAATAAATAATATTTAATTTTTTTCTATTTACGGTAATATGTAACAATTCCATAATAAAATGTATTGTTTCCCCTTAAACAGTAGTTATGTTCCAAAAATTAATTTGTCAGCAAAGTGTTAATAGACACGTCGGCCAAACGCTTAGAAGAATAAAAGTAATTAAGAAGTAGCTGACGATGTTTAAGCTAATTAAATGGTCGCAAAGGATTACCCGTAAAATTGGCAAATCTGCGAAATACTACCGAATGAAATATCCCAGCTGTGAAACCTCGCAATTAAGTAAGCGCATTTACTCGTTAGAATCGTCTAAATGCAGTCTATTCAACGTCAACGGTTGCTCGTAATTGCTGGCTTGCCGGCGGTTGACAATCTGATTGGTCACACCAAACACTCACTTTTCAAGTTCTCCAAACTATCGAATCTTCGTAATTCTGAGCGCTTTTACGAAAAAGACGTGAACTCATTTCGGAATTCACAGGTTCCGCAGTTGACGAAATATTAGGTCCAAACTATGGTTTTTAGTAATTATAGGAAACAGCAGTTACCTTTTTCATTTTTCACGTACAAATTGTCAAATAAGAACAACTTTGAAATATTCAATTTTACCATTTTTAAATAAATATGAATTGCTACATACTAGATACCAAATGAAACAATATATTAATTATATTTCTTTCACTTTAAGCAGTATCATCACCATTTATAATTTATTCCAAGTTTGGACATTTACAATAAAATATTTCAATGACCTTTAAATTTAAACATTACAAATACGATAGTTACTATAAATATATTAATATTTTAAAGCAATTTCTTTTATATTATACACAGGCGCGCGCGCGCTCACACACACACACACACACACACATATATATATATATATAAACAAATATTACTTAACATAACATTAATTACAATCTATCTCAATAATACACAATTACAAATTTCTTAGAAATATTATGGTTCGCTCTTCTTTTGTGTATTTTATGCTGCCCAAATGAAGTAACAAGCATTGAATAATTATGTCTTGCTAAAGTATTAATTTTTTCATACTCTTCAAATTCATAAGAGTGTACTCAGCCGCGTAAAACGGGAAGTAGGCCTTAACATTTATACACATTTATGTAAGCACAGTTTCAAAACTTCCCGAAACGCATAAAATCCTATAATATACATTTTTTCCAGAAGAAAAACCGTAAAATTTCTTTTTGTAACTAATGCTTAAAGCCAAAATGACATAAAATGCAACACGGTTATAAAAATTTAACCAAAGCATATAAAAGGTGGAAAAAAAAAAGCTCCGCAGTGCTCACATTCACAATTATTACACCGGTCTAGTCGTCAAAGACGTAAAAAGAGGCTGAAATACAACAGAAAAGAAGAAAAGCGAGACATAAAATTGATGTAATAGAAGGAAGCTGACCGGAAAATGAAAAAGAGCAAAATAAGTCTCTGCGTACGATATCTCTGAAAAGAGAGAAAAGTAAGAAAAGCAGACCTCCCGAATTTTGAGAGGAACTGAGCAATAAAAAAAGGTCATAAACTGCCTTATGTCGTATTCCGTTCACTTTTTTCGTCGCGCTACTCGCGAAAGCATCCCTCCTCTTAAAATCGACTCGCTGCTATTGACAGTCTAGACTATAGTCAGGTATTAGATGAGAATGAAAATAGCATCCTTAGGGCGAAACCTTGCTTGTGTAGGAAAAGAGAAGAAAAGGTGGACAGCGACAAGACGACGAAGAAGTGTTACCAAGGGGATGAATAAGTGAGGTGTGGGAAGCATTCAAACGTTTACCTGTGCTCTTGCCGTCCATTTCAGTTCAGGGCCTAAGGTCCCCAAGTGCAAGCGCACATTGGCAGAGGCCGAGAGAGAGAGAGAGAGAGAGAGAGAGAGGGAGGGAGCGAGAGTGATCATAGTGAGCGATGGAGGAGAAGAGGGAGAGGAACCGACAATTCTCTATTCTTCTCTTTCTCGTTCTTGCTCGTCTTCAACTGCATTTTGCACCAGACCTGCTCTCAAAAATGTAAGTCCACCGAATGATAGATTTTCTCTACTTTCCTCTTTTTCATTTTCAACCATACAAATACTAATGCTGGCAAAAAGAGTAATGCGTTCCCTTTGCACACAGCATAAACTTGTGAATACCAAAAAATTATTTGGGTAGCTATTGAGGTATCTCCTGAATGTAAATGAAGACGAAGATGAATTTCAAGGGATGGAATTAGGAAGATAGATAGAAGGGACTTTTGCCCTCATTTTGTTCATTTCACAGAGGATTATGCCAATTTCGGAGTATCTTTGTGCGGATCTCATTTAAACTTGTTTATTCTTGTCGCTTGTGAAGTAAGATGTGTACATATATATATATATAAGAATTTTTTGTAGTCACAGTACGTGTGTATTGAGATTAATTCGTATAAAAACGCTATAACAAAATTTGTTAAAATTGAAATAAATTTAAAATGTGCATAGAATCAAAATATCTTCTAAAATTTTTTTTAGAAAATTGATAAAAAAAACTAGATAAAATTACTTAATCATAATGATTAATTTGATTGTTCCATTTTATATGAAAAAATTTTGAATCTCAATATAATTAACTGTGTAATTAATTTATAACATAAGTTATTTACAATTATTTGTATAGGAATAAATATGTTTTAGTGTTTTCTTATTCAAATAATATTATATTTATGGTTAACTTTCATTGATTACTTATATTTATACATATATGAAAAATAAATCGTAATGTAAATTTTATAATATAATAATAATTTAATTTGGAAAGTGCAAGTAAGAATAATAAATTTGTACAATAGTTTAGTTTTAAAATAACATATCAAAAGTATGACAAATAAATTAAAAGTAAGTATTAAATAAATAACAATTAATTTTTTTGCTCTATTTGTATGCATTTTCCAAAAACTAGATTGTAAGAGCTTCTTGACAAAAAAGAAACATGAAACTAATCCGTAAAAGTCTGTGTAAAACTAGTTTCACAATAGATTCTTCTCTTACAAGTATCATGATACTTGTAAGAGTAGAAAAACCATTGTCGTAAGTATCCCGATATAAGTAGTAAAACAAAAAGATAGAGAGAAAAAGAAAGAGAACAGCCTTTGTTAATTTTTGGATATTAAGAAAACAATACGAATGCTAAAAATGAAAGTATTTTACGAAAAAAATTGTAATTATCAAAGGTTATGTAAAAGGTCATCGCAAAAAGAGAAAAATAGAAAATAGAAAAAAGTAAATAAGTGTAAATCAAGCATTAATTTGGAAGACTGATATTTCATAGCATTTAGTATGAAGATTTTATAAACTTGATTCAATCGAGTCGAAATCATTCAAATATAATGAAACATTAAAAATTTATTTTAATACCATCATAATTAATATTACTATATCTTTCATAAAACAGTATAAATAATGAAGTTTTTTAAAAACATTCTTAAGAAATTAGCTTTTATTAGAAAATTACTTTCTGAATGCATTGAATAAAAAAGCACAAATACGAAATAAAATATTACATTTTTAAATAAGTAAAATTGACAGAATAGGGAATAAAATAATGTTTGAGTACTAATTATTACCTACATGATTTTAAATACTGTTTATTCAAATACGATAGGCGTATATAATTTTATCAATAAAACTGTAATGCAATAATAATTTGACGAAAACACAATTGTTTCAGTTTTAATAATTGTATTCAGTAAAATCAAAATTTACAAAGGAATTAATATGTACGCTATTATTTATTTTCTATACTAATATGATATATAAAAATTTATGGTTATTCTAATTTCTCCAAGTTATCGTACTAATTTTATATATCTAACATAATTCTTGCAATTTATAATGGTACATATAAGTGTATATATGTACGCATGTTTTTCGAAACTTTACTGCCAATGAACTGGAATTTGATATAAAATTTTAAAACGTAAATTGCTAGTTATTTCCTCATTCCAATGTATACATCTGTGTATGAGGTGCTGGTAACCAAACCAAACTAGACCATTTAAATTTTGCATAAAATCAAAGAAAAAATTTAAGTATTTTTCAAGAGACTTATTCTGTCTACTGAAGCTGCACACTCCAATATTTCTGTCTGTTTGTTCTCTTGCTTTTGATGGTTTTGGCAGGAAAACGGCTGCTGTAACTTCCGTATAAGGGTTTTTCTTTTTACAGTCCCACATGTCAGTATCTCGTTCATTTCGTTATTTTTCTCTCGACCTTCTCTCAAGTACACTTCTTGTCAGTAACCATGAGAAAAGCCAGCAATAATGCTGTAGGAAGATTGCTAACGCAGAGAGAGTAAGAAATGAAAGAGAAAAGTCAGAACGGGTCACTAGATGCCACGCGCACCTAATTCTTCGATAAGCTTATCTTCTTTTGACAGTCGACTTAATTCTCACTCGCTCCGTTCCTCCCTTCCGTCTCCGCCACTCACTCTCGTTCTTTGTCTTAGCTCTCATTTCTTTGTCAATTTCACTATGTACTTTTTCTTAAACTCGTTTGTCAGTTAGTCGACAGCGGCGCCGCAAATAAGAGCAACGACATTTCCGTTACTTCTTCCATAAAAAGTATACACATGTCAAAGAAACTAAGCTATTAGATATATAAATATTATAAAAAAGTTTCTATTTTTTGTAGAGTAATAACATACATTGCCTATGGCTGTGTTTGACAAAAAGTTGCTCAAATAGAGAAATTCTTTCGCATAATATAACATTCCATGAACTTTAATACATCATCATAGAATGAATCGATTACAATCTATTGAAGTCATCAATAAGAATTACATAATTAAAAAGTGATCTTTATGATAAAAAATAAAATTGTTTATCGAAACATTAGTTGAGACATACTGAGTGCTAAAATTTATAACAATGAAAACTTCATAGACTATTTTTAGAATTCAATTATACAAGCAGCCACGATAAACTGACACTATGATGTACATTTTAACAGTGGATGATAGTCCTTTTTTTACAATTATTCATTTTAGGAATTGAATATAATTTATGTTTCTGAAAACAAATAGAATGCTTACATTTGATACTCTTAATACCAATTATATTAACAATAAATAGATATTGGTAGCCTTAATTGAGAAAAATATCCTGCATAATTGAAAATACGGTTACATAATTAAAAAATATGTAATACTTTTATGCTATTAAAAAGTAACACAATCTTTTATCATTATTACAGAGTATAGTACCATTACAAATAAGTAGTATCAAGTAAAATATATATATATATATTTTTCATTTTTTTCATATATTATCTCTCATTAAATTAATACATTAATTTACTATATTAAGTAGACTCTAAAAACACTCGCAAATAATCAATCAACCTTGAAAGCAAAGCAATACAAGTTTAATTAAATTAACCACATGTTTACTAGGACCATTTGTTACGTATAGGAATGCCGCGACATCCGCTGTTTTTTGCACTTCACACTTGATCACTGCATTCACTATATACGTTAACACTTAGAATGCGATAGTATTGTAAGTGATGTAAAATTTAACATACTGTAGATGAAAGCAAACTTGCGTGCACAGGTCTATCCAGTATGTGAACGCGTTCGAGAAGGAATCGAAAACAAAAGCTGATACGCAAAAGAACCTTGGATGTTGGTCGTTTAAAGGGTCTTCCTAGAAATTGGCGGAAAAGCAATACCCAGGCGTATAGTAACCGGCACAACTAAAAAGTGTCGGAGATTGCGGATAGGAAAAAGATCATCTGAGAAACACGTGAGGAGGGCCTATTTTCCCTCCATGTACAATGAGAAAGAGTAGTAGTGGTGCGAGAACAAAGGCTCTTCAAAACGAGGAAACTACTGAGACAAAGCGACAAGTTGAGCTACATAAGACTGGAAAAAATCGAACTTTTTAGTTTATCTATTTTCTGGGGAATGCGTTGTTACACGATTAACGTCTAGTTTGCAGTTCCAACAAGAGAAATCTACACAACATGTCAGAACACTATTTTTCATAGTTGAATATTGATTCGGTCTCTTTAATTGAGAAAATTCCTCCGAATCAATTTTTCATATCGCCATATTTTCTTGAGTTCCATTATTTCTTTCAAATGGTTAAATCATTTAGTTCTCTTTCGAAAATCGTTTTCCAAACGTTCTAAAGGGGCGTGTAAACTAACTATCGCATTTTATCTGAAATTTTTCAATCTGAAGTCGATTAGGCGGTTTCACGCGGAGCATATTTCTTATTTTTAGAAAAGCATGCATTCTTTCTAATAATCGATACAGTGAAGAAATATTTGGTTTTATGTTAAAGTAAAATATAAATAAGATGTTACGTTTCGAATTACTCTTAAGATTGATAAGTAATTTCAATTCTAATTTGTGTTATAATTGATAATCTACTTTCTGAAAACTACCCTAGATTAAATTGTTTGACTATTTAACTTCGACTTACACGTGGTACGTATTTCTTGTAATTTTAATGTACTGCTCGCCTGTTTTCTTACTTAGAAGAAACTAAGGTAAGAAACGAAAATGTTATAGATTTCTTCCTTTTCAGTGCATTTATGGAAAATATTTTAAAACTGTAATGCTTGGGTATCGATGTCGTAAAACTCAGGTATTTCATATCTTACAGGCAATTTACAAATAAATATCCAAATATCAAATGACAAGGCATTGATTCTTATTTCTTCATTTTTCTATACTTTAATTTTTAACAGTTAGAATTAGTTGGATGTAAAGTGCAGATAGAATGACGACTATTTGTAATTATTTTCAAGTCATAGCAGCACATTGGGTGTAGTAAAATGACCATAAGTGAAATAGCTAAATTTCTGCTTATTTATTGTTCGACTTGTTGCAGTAATACAGGTATGAAGAATGCATTATATACCTGTACAAGCCTTTTAATACTTTCCCTCATCACCTTTCTCTCTTTCATTCTTATATTCTTGCAGTCGAAGCGAATGATATATCTGTGAAAGCAAGTGGCTCGTACCATAAAGAAAAATGAAATTTTTGTGATTCGCTTTTTTATAAAAGTTGAATTATGAAATACTCGAAAGAGTTCAAGATACACAGAAATCGGAAATAGACGGAAGCGATGTGAAATCATAGTAACATTGATCGATCGTAGAGGCAATTAATTACGAAGCGAGCTACAAATACGAAGAAGATGAATTAACATGACTGAAGATGAAGCTTAATACAATTTTTAAAAATTTCGGTTATATTTATTTAACACGGAGAGAATATAATAATATATATACTAATATACATTCCTTTAATAATATCTATTTTGTTGTTAAGGTCTTGTTGTCAAGGTCATCTATTATGTGTTTAGATAAATATATTTACATTCAACTGAAATAATTCATTAAGACAAATAAATAAACAAATAAATTCTATTGGTAATTTTTAATTTTAAAATAATATTTATCCAGGTTCTTGCACTCATTTGAATGATTAATTTAATTAATTAATTAATTTTTTTTTTTTTTAATTTATTAATTTAATTTCATTAAAAATGTTGCTATTGAGACAATTGTAAATTTAATTTTCTGTATATTATCTTGCGGTTTTCCAAAAACTTATATTTATAATATAAACATAATAATTCTCAAGAACAATTCTTAAGAATATTATTGTGTAAATAAAAGATGTCCTTAATAAAAGAAATCTCTCTATTATCGCATATCAAACACGTATAGTTGCTCTAAATCGAATAATAACGTTATGTTGACTTGTCAAAAATTAATTCGGCTTCTATGCGATGCTAAAAATGAAATCTCAAATTATCTCGAAAATCTACAATTGATAACTATATGAGTGAGAAATTATATTTTTAAGGAAATGCCACCCTCGTCCACAAATAAAAACTGTAACTCCATTACCAATATTTTCGTAAAGACCGATTGGTAATGGAAGAGTGATCTAGAGACTGAGAAATGAAATGCAGAAACCAGTGACATAAGGTGCTGGTACAATGAAGAGGAGCAAACTATAAAAGGAAGACTGTCACTTCTAGTCTTCACCGAAATAAATGCAAGGAGGCAGTAAGACAGGCGTGTTTAGGCCCTTTAAACCCACCGCTGTCTCGGTTTATATACTCGGTATTTGCGAGCAAGGGATTTAAAAATGGCTCTGTGTGCCCAAACTGAATTCTCGCTCTTTCTCTATATCTCTCATTCTTGTTGAGGCTATCTTTATCTATCTTTCCGCCTTTCATTTGGCGCCAAGCACAGCTGACTCACAAACGGTCAAGTTTTTCCGTGAATTAGTTTGAACCTGCCCTTTTCCTTTAACTGCCCTTTTACTCGTTATTGTGTTTTTCGGTTTTTCTGATTAGTTGAGGAAGTACTTTGCGAGGTATCTGCTGTGGTTGTATTTTTAAGCGAGAAAAAATGCACGCGATTTAACGACGATACCGACGATAAACAATCGACAATCGGTACTTTTTCTCGGTTGTGTATAAATAAGTTAATACTTTACTTCACTCCTAAAAAGAAAATCATTCGATCTCATTTTACTCATCATTAGGCAGCTCCTGTTTATTCCGTAGGTAGTAATGCTTGTCGAGCTTCTAAGATTGCAAATGATACATATCAAAGATGAACTTCAAATATTTCTTGAACTTATTTCAGTAAAATGCATAAAAACAAAAATGTAGTAACTCTTATATAAAATATGAGAATAAATATATAATTCTGAAAAAAAGTTATCTTTATTATGATAATATGTAATTAAAAGTTGAAATGTCATTAAAAAGAATTTTATTATTTTTTCTGAAAAATATAGTTGTTTTTGAATTTATAGTAAATAGACTTTACTATAGCCAACATATAGTTTTCTTTTAGTAAAAAAGATGTTTCTTGATCCCATTTAAAAATATAACATTATAATTACAAAATATTTATACATACATTCTTTAAATACATGATATTCTTAAATACAGATTTAGCTTAAAAATGGATAATAAAAATACGGAGGTATGAAAAAAATGTTTGTTAATTTGCCTAAAATACTTTTAATCCTTAACAAATTTGGAATATGAATCTTTTAAGAGAATATTGTAAAAATTTGACGAATGGTTATCGTAGTATTAAGTTGTTTTGCACTCGCGAAATAGTTGAAATCTTCTAAAAACATTTTACTGAAAGTAAATATAAACAGCGATTCGATGAATCGACTTATTTCTATGAAATTACATTTTTTTATTATTTTTTATACGAGGTTATTTTAACTTCTATCGCAGAAAACATTGTGATATTTTGTTATCATGCGTAGCTAAAAATTATTTTCTTTTAATAACTAAATAAGTAAAATCTTATCGGATCAATACTTTTTACTACAAATTACATTTGCCATAGAATCTTTATATATATAATACTTTAATGACATATCTTGCTTTTTTTGTTTTTTCGTTTTTTTATATAAAATAAAGATATTTCAAATAAATGAAGTTAATTTTGTTATTTCTAGATTTAGAAAACAATCTAACTAATCTTTACAGTTATCTACTTATAGGTAAAATAAATTCATACACTAAACTGGATAGACATATAATTTTATTAGTTAAATTACTGCTTTGCACTTAAAGTTAACCGAAGGTTATTATGCTAAACTATGTATAATATTAATTTCTCATAAAATACTATTTTTCAATGCCTACTAATTTAGTTACTGTAGATGCATAAATTTTCTACATTGGTCTTTCAAATACTGTCTACGGTATCCTGTTTAATAATAAGGTTTAATAAAATTTAAGTACGTCTGGAAAACAAAACAATAGAACAATAAAATTAAATAGCAGTAAATACGTAAACTGCACCAACTTGCAGCTTCTGAAGTCGGCATAAGCCTTAGAACATTCATCTCTAAGATTTCCGTAATGATGGAAAATCGATACTTTTTTTCTTATTTCTACTCTTCGAAAATGACCACTGTAAAAGAAAAACGCGAACAGAAACAAATTCTTTTGTATCCTCGTAATTCCGAGTAAAACAATATCGCAGCAGATTAGAAGAGGGACTTTGCGACTCTGTATTTCCGGTGCTCACAAGTGCCACATTTTTACACTTTCAAGGTTTACTGGTAGTCAACTTCTTACCACTTTGTTGCACAATTAGAATGTTTTAAGCTTTATCATGTTTAACGCGAAATGCATACTTTATTAACTTACTGCAAACATTTTAAGAATAAATAATCAAACACTTTTCAAATATATACGTATAATTATATGTGTTTATAAAAAGTACAATATTGCAGTATACTATTAAAATAAAGAATTTGCAATTTTAAATATTGTTCTTTGAAATACAGGTAATTTAGTACTATTGACAAAAATAGCAGAACGATTAAAAGTCAGAAGTGTATTAGAGTAATAATAGATAAGGGCTTCAAATAGACGACAAAAATGAGAAGTAATTGTATTGTAATCTTAGGCAAATATGTGTTGCAGTGAAAAGAAAGTGAGAAAAAAACCAGTCTGCTCCGTATCAGTTGACCGGTCTACATTAACAGCCCTTCCAAATAGTCAGTTGCTAACTGCACACGATCTCATGCCGGAAACAGACATTTCCTAACGAAGGTCCTGTGAGCACGGGTTCTCTCTGTCCTCCTCTTCTCACCCCTTCTCATCGCTATTTGCAAACGCAGTGTCTTTTTTTGTGCGGTTTGCAAAAATTTCAAAAATTCCCATACACTCCACAGGCCAGTACGATATTTAAAAATGACAGCGATTTTCTTGGAGTCGCGCCAATAGTTCAACTATGTAGGAAAGGCGCGAAGGCTCGTAGACCCGATGTCACCGCCGCCAATCCCACGTCCTAAGGCACTTTTGATAAGCATTTATAGTGAAATTCGCCCTACTATTGTGCAACTGATGACACGAATAGAACATGCAAATCGACCAAGAATAATGTTTTCGCGATGAATAACGTGCAAGGTGTATTTGTGTGTTATTATGCTTTTTTCTGCTTAATGCTAAGATGCAATACTTAATTCAATTTATCAAAAAACTGTTAAAATTAGTTCATGCGCTCTCTTTACCATTGTAATTTCATGTTCAGTCGTTTTTTTTTTGTTTTTTATGAGACTTAATTTGTATTTCACAGATTTCACAATACAAAATCTTTTGTTCGAAAGATATTTTATTAATTAATTACATTTATATTACTAAACATTTAAATTTATCAGATAAACTTCAATATACTCTTTTTTTAGGAATCATTTTATTGTTATATGCTTTTATTAATTTTGAGCCTGAACCCTAGAATGGATCTTAAAAAAAAACATTATATGGACTCTGATCCTGATAAAAACAAATAAAACTACATTACGATAAATGAAATACACCAACTTTCTTGTACAAGACTATAAATCCAAGTAGATGATAAAATTGATCCTTCATCTAATAAGTCTCCTAACAGCTAATAAAATATGCTTGAATATACATTACATAATATTTGTATAATATAAATTCCTTTCCAAGTTTTATATTTATATCTTAAAAATAAATTTTTTATTACCTAAGGTTATAGATATAATAATATATATAATATAACAAGATATAATATATATAACATATATAAGATATAATATAATATAACAAGACCTTCTACTTTACAGCTTGGACTACAGATTTATCCCATCGATAATTTTATTTTGTACCTTTCGATTTTTAAAGTGAAATAATGGTGAGATAAAAGCAAAAAGCGATAGAGAGAACGAGATCCAACTCATATTTATACCAAACTGAAAAGCTTACGTGTGCGAACGTTTTGAGGAATACTATTAGATGTTAGGGCACGTTCTTTCCAAGAAACGCCCTGTCTGTGTAATAGGAATAATAGTCTCATTGCCAATAGACTGCAAATCTATATACCAACTACTTCAGAGAGAGAGAACTGAAAACTCACACTTACATATTGAACAGGCAGCAGTACTATTATCGTCACAACTTTAACTCTACATCCAACCACTTTCATCAATATCTGCGAAAAGGTTTGTCTTTTCTGAGCAAAGACTGCGTTATGCAACAATATTCTCTTGTACATTATCTACGCCGTTGTTACTAGGAATGTGAAAAAACAATTATTCCAAAAGAGAGAGAGACATTCGCTTCCGCTTCACATGAATTGCTGGCGGATACAAGCAAAGAACGTTTCGAGTAAGGCACAGAGGAGAGTAAAGCCCATGAGGTCACATTCAACACCCTCAATGAAGTACGAAGTAAAAGCTCCCTTGGTGACTATAGATGCCATGACTGAAAGTGATCTTCCGCTCACATCTTCTCTTTTTTCAAAGCGCGTATTTTTTGTTTCCATTTTTTACTCGACCGTACATACTTTAATATGTACCGTTGAATGGAAAGTAGGTTAAGCCGCTTTTTGAAACGTCACATGCAGACATAAAATAACTAAGTACCGGAAAGACAAAATTTTCTGGAACACTGAGTGAGGGCAAGTGCTTTTGGATGTATATGACATACAAAGATTGATATGAGCCACTGGTTTATTACGCGGATGTATTAAACAAATGAGGCATGAAAGAAAAGAGGAAGATAATTCGTCTTTAAAATAAAAATAAAGTTAGGTTGCCTATGTAGGTTCGTGCCTATTTGAAAATTTTACCGTTGTTTTTTCTTAAAAGTAAGAATATATTTGTTTGGTGAATGTAGTTATTAATTTTAACTCGAAATTATCAGATCAGTTACAGTAATTTTTAAGAATGTGAGCACATTTTTATGTGGTTTTATTTATCATGAAATTCATAAGTAAATGACCGTTTAATTATACAGATATCCATATGTTAAATGTTAATATACATTGCTGAATGATAATTTGCTTAAATAAAAAAAAAAACAAAACTAATGCGAATGTATTTTCTTTATCATTTTTATTCGTTCGTAAAAATATTTAAATTGAATGAAATACACCGATTCTAATGGATTAAAACATGTATTTTTTAAATTAATCTAATGTATTAAATTGAAATATAGACGTATAAATTAATTTATATATAAAAGTAAACAGTTACATCGAACATTAATACAAATCTGTCGTATTTTATTTCACATTCATATTCTGAACTTATAAAGTTTTCAGAATTTTTGTAGCATAAAAAATGTTGTAATTTAATTCCTTTTAAGTTGAAAGATACAATAGTTACAAAAAAAACTTGGAAGTACTACGCAATTCATAAATTTAACGGTACGCATAAACCCTTCAAAATTAGTTTAATTAACATTAGCATAATCATTTGAATTGATGAATATGAAATTCGATTCTTATTATTGTTGCATCATTATATTTAACAAATCATGAATTTCATCGAGAAGCTGCAATCTGTCTAATTTAAGATTACAGATGGAAATGATTGATTTGAGGGCAACAAACTCGTTTCATTAAATTAATAAAAGTATGTCGACATGTACTCGTGAAAAAATTAAAATGCATTTTTCTGAGCTTTACTTGCACTCTTTAATAATTTCTATCTAGTGCAAATTTATATACAAATTTATATACAGTCGTAGAGTCATTGAATACAAGCCTCCAGAGAATCTATCATAAATAGTTCACGAACCGTTATACTTTACTCATCGTTACAATTGGAGAATCGGAATTTCGCGTGAAATCGCCACAAGGAAAACAAGTCAGAACGTGCTCGGCTTAGCCCAGGCAAAATTGGAAAAACCCCGTAATTGCTGGGCTTGACACTCGTGAATTGGTAACATCTTTGGTATCGCGTTCATACTTCATACATCCGAAATTCTCACACTTACCATGTATATTTCGTGGTCACTATTGTTAGTGCCGTCGTTAAATGGCAACCGTACGCCGCTCTTATTGTATTGCTCACCGATTTGTTCTTAGACGTAGCTTATAGTTAGTGCAGGACATTGAGAGAGGATCGGTTACACGATTCTGTTCTATAAGAAGGAAGTTCACCTGTTCGTTTAAATACGTACATGTCTTCGCGTCTGACGGCAAAGGCAACAGAGAGTGATAGAAAAATGAGCTTCTTTTTTTGCCTTCTTCAATCCTGATGTATACTACCTCTAAGTTCGACAGTCAATAGGTTTACGATTAATGACCTTAAATACCTAACAATAACCATCCTATTCTTGATCTCTCGCGCGCTCTTCTCAACCTCCGCCGTTTTCTTTCATTGCTTATAACTGACTTTCATAGTTCTGTTTTTTACTGATTCCGAATGAAGTTGATTTCGTTGAAGAGGTGGACGACGGATGTTCAAGGAAAAATACGCGTTGAAAGGACAAGAGGTTAAACGTGACGATTGGGTTTTCTCAGGGTGGTTTATTCCCTGCTTTCAAATGCTTATTTTTAAGGCACGTTGATAAAGATTTGCTAGTCAAATATTGGGGAAACTTTAAATTGAATAAAAATCCAGCATTTCTTTACAAGGTATTTAAAATGAAACGTTATTTTTTTGCATTTTACATAAAATAATAAAAAGTATTATATGTCTTTTTATCTGTAAGTCTAAATATTGCACATTCACAACGTATTATTAACAAAATAAATCGCTCAAACAAAAACATATATTTATTAATTTTATTTTATCATAGGAGATGCACGATATCTCAAATAACTCGATAGAGGTGAAATATACTTATTGAAATTTTTATTTGTGAAATATACATAAAAATGAGATAAAATTATAAATATGCATTTTTCGTTTGTTACTAACCCAATCATTCTCAGAATGATTGCATATTTAATATAAATGATTCTGTATTTTAAATGCAATTGAATGTAATACAAAAAAGCAAATTTCAATTTTAAACGAATTAAATCGAAATGCGATAAGTGAAATTGCGTAAAATGAAAAAATGAATTTGATCCGTGTACCATTTAGTAATTATAAATGATACGCATGCTTATCGTAAAAACAGGAAATTAAGCATAAATTCTCAGCTGTTCATGTTTTATCATGGAAAACTATTTTCCTCTGCAAGCATGCGTAACCTTTCCAAGTTTGTAAATACAGATGTGCATGCCATCAACTTCCGCTCTCATTCGCTCTTCATTTGCGAATTTCGTGATTTTCCTTCAAATTCAAAGACAAAAAAGACAATTAGTTATTTATTACTTTTATTTAACTCCATGCGAAAAATCCTTTCATCTCATATACTTCGAATATTTAATACATTTTTTTAATATAAACGAAATTAAGAGAAGGCCTGATTTTTCGAATTACATAATTGCAACACATACTTTTCATACTTTTACTTATATATATATATATATATATATATATATATAGATATTCAAAGAAACATCGTTCGGTACTCGTAAGTGTACCTTTGTATCTCGTAAGTGTATGCGCCGAGTCATTATGTAAAACGGGTTTGAAGTCGTACTACACACGTGAGAATATTTAAGTCGAAGAAAGCAACGTTAACTTTGCAATGATATTACGCATCTCCTTTCGTTTCCTTCCTTTTCCAAGATCATCGTTCAGCTTCTCCATTACGTTCAATGCAAATATTTTCTATTTTCTGCTTGCAGTATTTATTATTAACGTGGCATGTCCAAATTTCCATCAGGATTGGATATGCGTATAATAATGTGAAACATATTTTTCTCTGTAAAATAGAATTATACCGTAAGTACAATCGAATTCTAATATTACAATTTCTAAATCAATCATAATTATCAAAAAATTGTTATCTTCATATTTTCGTATATAATATCTATTCTATACAAAAGGTAAAAATGTTACTCTAGATGATTATTGTGGCTGTCGTTAAAGAGTAAAATTGATTTTATACACTCATGCGTCACAGGCACACATAAGTTTGGATTAATTAATTAATTCTAATATTTTTGACATTCTAATACTTTTTATTGTGGTCCATTTAATCGAATACGAACGTTGGAAGGTATCGGTTATTAAGAAATTCCGCGGGTGTCGAATATCGTTACTAGTCCTTCGACTCTGATCAGTTATGCATATAAATAAAGAAGAAATTAGAATAGAACTCGAACTCTTAAACGAGTAGTAATGGGATTCCAATAGCTGCAACATTTAAAAGTTGACTAACGTTGAATCATCGGATTACATATCGGGCTAAAAAAGCACGAGGGATATTCGAAGGAAATCGGAATCGATCGCTGTCACTCTGTACATCTCGCGCGAAGCCATTGCACAGCGCTAGCCAAAATATATTAAAATCTGTTAGCGAGGCAAACATTCGGTCGTTAAGATTTTGTTCGCGTACGGAGCCCAACATCGGATTGCGTGCGTTACGTGAAAGATGCGCTTTCGAGTTGCCGAGCGCCGCGGTAGCGGTACATTAACCGTCTCTCGTTCGCTCTTTTGACTCTCTCCTCTCCTTCATTCTTCGCGACGATTCTCTTCTTTCTCTTCCTCTTCAGCTTCATCTTTTCACCTTGCGTAGTCCACCTCTTTGCCACATCTCAAGAGACTTGGCCCTCGAGGCTTGCAGACTTTTAAAATCTGCTTATCTCTCTTAAGAAATATCCTTCTTCTGCATGTGCTTTTGAGGATACAGTGCAGTTTTCGACAGCGATTAATTTATTTGCTTCGAGATATTCAACTTTTACATATTCTTCTTTTTAGGAAAAACGAGCTGTTTTTTCTTTTATGTGTGAATTTTTGTCAATCGACCTCCAGTTCGAATTTAAATGTCTTATATAACGCTATTTTTGGTCATAATAGTAAACAACAAAATTCCAATGAAGATTTCGTCTTTTACGCGTGATTCTTTTAACCAATTAATTAGCATAAATAGATATGATTTTTATATTTTTTCATTTTTTGAAGGTTCGCAAAATCTTTACTTTTATGACAAATAAGATAAGATCAATGATTGTAGAAAAATATTACCGAAACAGGAACAGCAATTACTTTAGATTGTTAACCATTTTTAAAAAGATGTTCAACATCGTATAATATAAATTATTAACTATTGCTTATTGTTTTTGTATTATATATTTATTATATATATATATATTTTTTTTTTTCATATTCAATATATATAACATTGAATTCATAAGATTTTAAATAAATATTTTTGTAGAATACGAGAAATATTTTATGATTAACCTTCGCCAATCTCTCATCAATGTAAAGTAAATTAAAGGAAAGTGCTGAAATTAAAGGAAACTTGCTCAAAAAGTGAATTTAACCACTATTGCGTAATGCTTTTAAATACTATATTTAATTGTTCTCTACTAGCATATTATAAATAGTTTTAAGTATTGGTAAAAAAATGACCAAGTTAAACGCAGTTTGTACATACTTCTTTCTACTAGAGTAGATTATTAAACTTCTTATCACTTAAACGTAGCAGTAAAAAAATATATACGAAATATATATATACGAACGGAAACCGTATAAAGTATTTGTTAATGTTAGAAAAGGAAATTACGTCAAAGAATATCGATAATCTTTTAATTCTTTTATTGAATACATTTGTAAGTAATTCAATTATTTTTATCAATTGATCGATTCTTATTTTATATCTGTTTTGAGTCTACGGAATATTTCATGAAAATTTCGCCGTTTATTTTTCAAACGCTATCTTAATTACATGATTTATAATTTTTGTACTCAATCATTTCATTGTATTTTTAAAGAGATTTAATGAATCTGTGTCTTGCATAATGTTAAAAATATTAAATTTTTTAAATAATTGTAGAAATTTCTTATAAATCATTGATTTTTAAAGAATTTGTAAGAAATTTTGAAACTATTTTTCTTGAAACTTTTTGTATTCTTATGCAGCAATTCAATGCCTCTGCGCTATTGTTATTTTCAATTACTGCGCAGCATATCTATTTATCATTATCGCTTGTGTGACCCTTCACGTCACTTGAAAATACACAGGCGTTTATGTGCAAACTAAAAATAGTATGGGCTATACATTCTTTAACTTCCGTTAAAGTTGAAGATTTGGAATCCTATATAGAGAAAAGTTTCTACTTTCAACTATCAAAATCGTTATCATGATCCTTTCTTCACTAATCTCTTGTTTGAAACGCGTTTACGTTCGATGAAGTTTACTTATAAAAAGGGTCAGTTCGTATCTTCTCGGTATCACGATAACGTATTTTGAAGACCAGAAAACGAACGTTATAATGTGCGTGTCAAAATAGAAGATTATTATTTTGTTGTAATAGTAAATATTCATTTATAATATTAATAGACGATATTTTCCATAAGTATTTTTTATGGAGGCTTATACATTCCAACAGTTATAACTGGAGGTCTGAAATCTGCTGCAATTTATTATCTAATTACTAGTGCAATTTGTAATGGAGGAACTTATGCGGCATAATAAGTTAAATAACAGATTAATAACAAGATAATGAGATAATAATCAAGACTGATGTTCGAGAGAGTATTCGGTTGGTCGCGGGCTGACAAGATTCTGCTGGATCAACAGTTGTGGATAGCCACACAACACTGCAAATTCCGGGCCCGGCACTTCTCCAATCGAGTCCACAAAATCTTAGTTGGTCTGGCTACATCGTTGGACCAATCGCTGATCTGGATTGGTTATGCATGAGTATAATAAGTTGACCGTATCCATTCGACAAAAGGTTCCTCTTTTTCGTCTTTTATTTTTGTTCCTCCTGATTTATCCTATAGACAGGTCGCTTATACTTCAACAGAGTGAAAGAAAGAAAAGTGTCGGACTGTCGAGATGAAAAAATAATGCCAAAAGATGTATAGATCGGCATAGCGGCTCAGAGGGGTGTAATTAAAATTTAATTACCGAGAAGACAGGATCTAAAGGGAAAGAGAAAATGAAGAGGATATTGAAGTTTTATATTTTTTGTGGTAAATTGAACGGAAAAACTGGACTATTAAATTTGAAGTATTCCAGAAAAAGATAGGTGTGACCTGAAAGAACATTGTTTCAATTGAGGGTTAAATATTTTGGGATGGATTGGAGCGGCAAACGTGGTGTTGCTTTTTTTTTTTTTTTTTTTTTTTTTTTTTTTTTTTTTTTCATTATGCAGTAAAAACGTTAATCTATAAACGCTTTAACAATAAATGTCTTTTAAGAGTACGGCCTTTTTGTAAAATAAAATTACAATCTTGCGCACTACAAGTATTACTTAATTTATCTACAATTAATTGTAATTCAACATTTCGATATCATAATTTGAAATGGATGTGCACAGAGAATAACATTATTGATTAAAATACGTTTTTCCATAATTATTTAAAAAGAATTAAATTAATATAAAATGTCTTAAAATTTTAGCGATTAAGAGTGTGAACATTACTTGAATCACAAAATTGAAGAAATTTAGGTAATAAAATTAATGTATATTAATAATGCATAACATGCAGATTAATGTGTGAATTAATTAAAACATAACAAATATATATATATACTTATATAAGTTTGTAATAGATGATAATGATCAAGTAAAAATTTAAAAAGAGAAACGTCTTCAAATCTTCAAAATAAAAATCGTATAAAAAAGTTTACGTGTGAAGTTACCGCAATTTGAAGTGAAGAGGATGAAATGAAAAAAATTTTCAGAGAAAAAGGTAACGATAGAGAAACATCACCTACCTTGACATGGGCTTCAAAAATTTCCATGAAGTAAATAGACCCCCTCTCATATATACGATTACATCGTTAAAGCACCTTTTTGGCTTCTCTACCAATCTCTCATCTTTGTTGATGCACTTCTACTTCACCCACGTGAACTTTTAACTTCCAATTCTTGGAAAAGGTCTACTTTCGGATTCTAAAACCTCTTTTTGGCTCTTCACCTTGTCGTGTATAAATTTCTCCTTTAGCACGCTTATACGCACACATCTCACAGTTACAGACGCACCCACTTCGTCTCTCCTGGATCTTTTAAGTTTTCCTTTGGAAAACATTATGTTACCTTCGTTTCCTTGCCGATGCCAAGACGATAATTTCTATCTTAAATGGGGAAACATTTTTTTTTGTTGAAGTCAAAAATCTATTTGCTCTACTTCTTAAAAATACTCCTTATTTTTCCTATTTATATCGGAACTTTATTTAACAATCACAATCTCAACATATGTAACTAAAATTGTTTTTTCGTAATTATTTAATAATATTTAGCCTCAATTAGATTTTTATTTTAAATTCATTTTTGGTAGATAGCACAAACATTCGATTCATTATTTATTCAATATTTTAAAATTACGTATTGTTAAATACTGTTTGAAATAAAGACATCTGTTTAAGAATACGTATTTAATTTGATATATTTGTAAATAATTATTAATTTATTATTTTATTCATAGCTAGAGACAATATGAAATAAAACATGAAATTAATATTGGTATGGAATCAATTATTTAATACAAAGTAATAAAGATATGAATGTGCAATATGAAATTTATTTTCAGTATTTTACTGAAAGTAAACAACAATAGATCCATCGTTTTCTATCTGTCAGTACGCACACATACCCATGCATAAAATCAATGTATTGAAATAAGCTGAAAAGCGAGATATGAAAACGCTCTGCAATATTTCAATCCATTTCAATATTTAAATATCATTATTTTGTTTCGAAATTTTGGCTATAAAGCGGAATTCGATATAGAATTTTTTAAGTTGTGTAAATTTTAATGATCTTTAATGCATAGCTAATAATCGATAGTTTTATTTCTTAAATATTTCTATGAAATCTCGGACTGAGAGTTTAATAAAATAAGATAATAAAATATTATTAATATAAATTATTAATATAAATATAAATTAATAAAATAAAATAAGAATATTTAAGTGATAATTTGCTTTAATTTTTGTTGTTTCTAAATAGTCGATGTTTAAACATAAATGAATAGACTATCAAAATAAAAAAAATGACATCGATATTTTAAAAAATAATATTAGAAACTGGTTTTCTTTTATTAGTGAACAAAACAATGTGATTTTGTACTGCAATATTTTGAAAAGTTAATTAAAAATGTGTTGAGATATAAATGTATACCGAAGAAAATTCAGTAGCCAGCAATATTCATGATCGCAAAATGCTGATCCAAACAATGCTTATTGCGTCAGAGATCAACGACTTTTTAGACTTAATATTGCGCCAAAGTAAGGTTTTACTCTTAATTAGTCAATATATCAGATAAGGACGAATTAAATGAAGTAAACAGTGAAGTTAATTGAAATATTTAAATTATTTTTTATTCTTATTTTATTGTTATGTATTATTAATCTTTTGTTAATATTTGATGATTTAAAATGAATTTTTATTCTAATTATTAATGATTTTAAATAAAAAATATTTAGAAAAACTATTCAGATTAAATTTTTTTTCAATCTAAACTATGCGATATAAATATATAGTCGTTACCAATACTGCATTAATTACTAAGCTGTAAAATCCAGCATATAAAGACAATTGTTATTTTTTTAAGAGAATAAAACGAATAACGATTATTTTCTCATAGTATTTATAATATACTCTAAATAATAACGTCAACGCTACGTTCAATAATATGGAAATATCCAATGTAACATTATATACCTCCTAAGAATAATGTTTTCCCAAATGGATAAATGGTTGGGCGACCTAAATTGGTTTTCTCCGAGACTGAGATTTATCTAGCCTATACGAAACACTGGATGAAGTATCGTCGACTTTCAACTCAATGTTAACTTTAGATATTAATGAATTTACACACGAGTGGATTGCAACCCATTCGATCGATAACGCAATCATAAAGATATCAATGTACATAACACATGAGGTCTATATGACGCGCCCACTTAAAGTGTCATCAGAAATGTAAGTACTTTTCCTTCGCCAAGCTCTTTAAGCATCAAAAGAAACAGAAATTAATTTCTGAACAAAAGTATGGATTACTTCGTATATAAGTCGAGAAAATAGTTAAAGTTCACGGCTCGGACTTCGTAGACGCAATATCTTGTACATTCTCGTGACACGTGTTTGCCACAATGAGTGCATTCATATTCGTCGTTAAGGTGACGCCGCTGACTCGCTATGCTCTCACGCTACTGCTGTTAACCCGACGCAACCAACGCTTCTTCTCAAAATGTCCCTGGGAAAAGAAGGGAGGATGGGTGATACGTTGCGTGTGTGGAGATGCGCCTCTGCGAAATAGCGATTCCTTCACGGAATATTAAGTGAGCTCTAGGAGTGTCTTTCTTTCCGTTTCTAGAACTCTCTTTCTTTTCGGAGTTTTGTCTTAAGACGGCGATTTCAAAGCTTCCCTTTTTTCCGCTGACATGATTTATGCCCTCGTCAATATGCACATCGCGCTAATGATTTTCAGACCCTCTTGCTAGCTCGAACTAGCAGAAAATTAAAGGAAATGACGTATAAAACAGAGTAATTTGATAATTGTGTAACTAGCCTGCTTAATCGGCTGCTTATTCAGTCCTCCTAAGTTACTAGAACGTTTTTGTTATTAATGCTTAAAAACTCTAAAGAATTCCGTATCAAATATCGCGACATTTCTATCAAAGTCCAAGCCTCGCATCTTTTTATGCCGGAATGAACGTAAAGATAGCTTAAGTGTAATGCGGTAAAAAAGCACCATTCGAGGCTTCGATGGATAATAGCGAATTTTAGCGGTAACGCAATCGACCTGGTTGACTCCGTTTGTCGAGGGGAAGGTAAAGAATCCCAGCTTGAGCGTGAGACGAAACGATTACGTAAAGACTCGGGCAAAGGCCAGAACCGGTGCTTTGGGCAGAAAAGCAGCACGTAATTCGTCTGGCAATGAAAACGCGTGCCATTAATCCGTGGCACAGTTACTCCCACTGATATCTGCGAGGCGGACATAGTAAAGCGGTCCCGACCGCCGAATCCGTCGCGAAGCGGATGGACGGCTGGACTCCGGAGACCCAGGCGCTCGTTATCAAGGGGTCCCTCGTTGGCGGCGTTTCGCTTCAGCCCCACCACCGCTACCTGCTCCCTCGTAATGTGCAAGAGTGGCGGCGTCTCGGACGGAGAGAAGAAGAGGCTCGCATAGCAACACGAGGAACGGTCGAAGAGGAAAACGTCCGGAGCGACCGTTTGCGCGCGCCCGTGGCGGATAGAGTGCCGGGAGTGCGGGGGGCGCGGATCTCCGATCTCGTCCCTTTGCTCCCGCGCCAAGGAATTTCGCTCTCGCCTCTCGCCTCCCACCCCACGTGGCGAACCTCAACGGTTTCGGTGCTAACGTTCAGCTCGCGATCGCCGAGGCTCTGCCATAACCGAGAATTAACCGGTGCATGATGGAGGGATTTAGGTCAGCCACGTATCTTCGACATCACGAGAATTCTAAAAAAAGTGCGAGAAGTAACGCTACAATTTATTATAATATGATACGTTGGCATTTACACGATTTCGTGAAGTATCTGCTGGAGCCTATATCTCACTCGCACTCTCGCGTTCACGAGTTTACCGTCCTTCGTACTCTAGGATAATGCTTTCATTTTAATGAGGCTAAGATTACGGGCGTTTTCACTCGAAAGTGCATCAGCCCTCGAACAGACGACATTTCATTCTCATTTCAGAGAAAATGAGGTCGTTGGTAGGCTCCCTATATCAATGGATTTTAGAATAATTTTATTGTATTACACAGTGTAAATTAAAAAATCTGACTTGTCCTAAATTTTAATTATTAAACTACACATAAAATGCCTTAACTATACTTTATAATGATCTCGATGCGACTATTAATATATACAAATTACTCGACTTTGATACACCAAATGTAAAATAAAGCAACAACAATTAGTTACATTATTTTAAAATTTATAAAAAATAAAAAGAATTTGAAATGTTGTAGCCCAATAATATATATGTAAAGAAGCCACGCAAATGATCGTATTTCTTTTAAATCGAGCGAAATTAATGTCGATCAAATATTCATTCTTTACCTCCATAGAGCGCTTCAAGGTCAATCCATCCAAGACGCGCTTTTAAAAATATTCCTAAACGTAACTTTCCTAAAATTTTTCGATTACATTCTGCATACACGCAATCTGATGCTTGCATGTCCCCATGCTCCCATACAATGCTTCTTCATAAAGTACTGTTTTCGATTCTACGCGATATATATTCACAGGATTCAAGGCAATTGATCTTTTGTGCTTGCGGTGAATCTGAAAATTAGTAATATTTTGGTGAGATTACAGTCAATCACGAACAGTTGCCTACAGATTTGTAAAATATGTTGTGCTTTATTATGAAATAAATACCTGAGCTGCGTACAGAATAGAAGCATTAAAAATGTTTTATATATTTATACAGTTATTAATTAAATATTAATAAGCATCAGTTAGTTTACTTACGAAACAAAAAGCCAGTGAATATGTTCCATTCAAAGGCAAAAAAGTAATTCAAAGCATACTCGTGTGTGACAGCAACGGATACTTGCGAACGGATAACTTCAGAAAAACTGTATCAATAATAACAGGAGTAAGGCTGAGACTCGGAAGAAAAATCTTAACTTCGTTTATGTAAATTTAAAAGCTAATTTAATAAAACATTGAACGAAATTCCCATACTTTTTCCAATCCAACGCTATTTTAGGATTCTCCTTTTTTATAAGTAGCCGCGTTGTAATAAGAGATCGCAATAAGTTTTGAAAATTTATTTGGAGTATCGGTTTCTTTATCTTCGCGTGAGAATTATCAGGAGCATTTAAACAACGACAACTTTTCGCTTCTTTTTCATTGGACCGAAGCGCTCTTCCGTAAGCTCTCTGTTTACAAACAAACGAGTCGGCACTCTTGGCTACCTCGTGGTTTTCATCTTGGCGCGCTCTCTTCGATCTTCTATTTTTCCTCCACCAACGACCTCCTCATCTCGACCCCACTCCCTCGCCCTCACACGATCTGCTGCATTCTCCGCGAGTTGAACCCCCACCGCCGCCAACGACCGTTGAGATTTAAATTCCGCTTCGTGTCCGCGTAGAGAGTTAAAGCCTGGGAAACGAGCGCGATGCCGACTCTTTCATTTCCATCTCCCTCTTTCCTTCTTTTCTTTCTCTCTTCTTCCTCCGTTTTCTCCACTGCCGCGCCTCAATTTATCAGCATGAACGGTGCTCTCTCTCGCCTTTGGTCTCTCTTGTCCCTCGTATGTCTGGACCTTTCCAATATATCGCGATCTCTCTCTCTCTCTCTCTCTCATGCTCATCATAAGCATTTATATTCTTTCGCTCATATGGTTGGGTGATCGTGGCACCGCCTCAAACGTTTGCGAGGTTCTTGCGCTAGGCAACACATTTTTATCACTCCGTTTAAGTTGTTTTCACCAAACGGGCGTTAAAAACTTTTTGAAATTGAAACATCATGAAATAGAATGAGACAAATGAATCCCGTGAGCGGATGCTTTGTTTTGCACTTACAGTACTGTAACAATGTACTTCAGACTAAGTTACTTGTATTTGGAATACGAACAAAATTACCAATTGTTAATAAATAATTTAATAAATATTCTTTGATTAAATAAAATTGGAAAAATTATTCAGTAATATCTTAACTCATGTAAATACAGCTTAACATTATTTTAATCATTTTTCAGTGTGCTAACTTCGTAATTCAGTGAACTACTTAAGACTCGCAGCCAGTCATTTTAGTTTTATTTACAACGAACAGCTGTAAATATTAAATAATTAAATATTTTTTAAATTTCATAATACTTGCTACCATTACTTACAATGAAATAGTCACATTTGTTATTATGCGTATTTACGACGTATTATTATCTTATACTCTTAAATTTTACGTGACATTGGAAATGATTAAACATTCGTAAAGACCTTTAATTTATTGTACTTTGTATTATTTCAACCGTTACAAAGTCCTCATTATAAAACATAAACAATAAAAACTCATACATCATTAATGTGACCTTTATCCACATTGACTTATATATACTTGTTTTGAGTATACTTATCGCAAATATTGCGTAGTTGAATAACACGATCACCCCAGTCAACTCAGCGCGTTTCTTCTCAACATCCACTCTGAATTCCAGCGATAATTTTCATACATTTATGCACTGCGGCAATTCGCTCTTTTTCTTAGTTGCGTTCTTTAAATTCTTACTAAAATAAAATATCTCGACTTTTACATTTTCACGTAAGACGCTCATTGTTCACAGGCTGCAGAGTTTTAAATTCCGAGCACCTTATTTTTCTCGTGTTGAATCGAAGGGACCGAGCGAGCGATTTATCCTGAGCACGAAAATAAGAAACCAACATTGAACTGCAGCCCGAAAAATCCTTGGTACGTGATCGTCGAATGGTATACCAAAACGCACGTTCCGTAAATGCAAGCGTGAGATTACGCATCTTCCATTGGTTTGTAGTGCCGCACTCATGGCACCTTCCACGCGGTTACAGATTTACCTCAGTTCGCTTGGTTCGCCTGCTGCTCCATGCTGTGAGGTCATTTTTTTCTATACACATTTTCACTGTGTGGAATTTTTCTGAACTTTGAGGCCAATCGAGAGACTATTTTAATTATCTAGCGATTCTGGCCCTACACCTGCCTTTATTACTTAAAGGAAAGAATTAGAACCTTGACATTTTTTATTTTTTTATTTTCTTTGCTAATTTGAATGAAATTACACAGAAATAATTATTACTTATCAGGCTTTTGCTTGAGAATGATAACTCAAATTATTTTAATAATCATGCTTATTTAATTATATTTTTCTCGATGTCAATTAGAAATAATTGGCGTTCTTCAATATTTTAGCTAAGAGGCGTTTAATCAACTGTAAGAATATAAAAGATTGTAATATAATTAGCGATATACAATGTGGATATCTTATTCGGACAATTACATCTATGCTTTACGACTACATCTTCAATTTGGTGTTTTGAATGCAGAAAAAGTATGTCAATTTATATTGTGTAATGGTCAGAGTACTGAGTCATCAATACAATACATAACATACTCAATAATTTTAAGTTTGCGTACATAATTTGTATTTACGTACAACTTGAAAACAAATGCAGTTCTTCTTATAACCGATTGCATACAATTTTAATAAAATTGTACATAAAATTTTCCGTCGATTCAAATAGAATTTGTCGATTATCATAATATAATATTTTATGTTCCAACAACATATAAATCTAAAAAATTAAACTTTTACCTAATTAATTAAACTGACAAATTGCTTGTATTTAATAAAATGCTATGTTGTAGTGAATTTGATATTAGACGTTGCCTTTTTTCTCTATAGCGAATATAATATTATGATATACGTTTTTCAAGTGGAATTTTCGATGACCAGGTTTACTAATGTATTATCTTTACTTTAGACTTTGTGTAAACGTGTTGAATTGCTTTAACACTTTCATTAAATGAAAAAGAATATTTGAATAGAGAATTAAACATACAAGTATTATAACATTATACTTACTCCATGTTTATAGGAAAAACTCTCTTTTAACAATAAAATAAACATTTTGATATATGAATGTTTCAGGTTATTAGATTTTCATAATATTTTAAGTACCATTATCTGCTAACATAAAAAAAATTATTACAAATCATTGAAAATGTGTTCTTAATTTTCCGAGTAATTACAAAATTGGAATACCTTACCAGAAGCCACTTTTGAATTCAGTAAATTTTTATAAAATTGGGATTTCAGTAATTTGATGATATAATTTATTAATAATATGGACTTTTAATTCTGTTAGAGACTAAAAGTAAGAGTTATATTCAAGTTATTCAAACGTAAATATAGTGTTTTATTATTTAAATTAATGGATAGTGAATCAAATAAATTGATTCTTGATTTATTCGTGTTATTACTTTCAATATATATATTTACATGAATTTTAATGCAAGAAAATTGCATTCTAACTTTTTTGGAATATTTAATGAAGTTTTAATAGAGTTAAATAAAATTATGAATAATGTCCGAATAGAAATGTTCTATTAATTTACTTGTATATTTATTTTTTAAAAACTAGCTGATTCATAAGATAAAGTATCTTATAAGTAAATTGATCAAAATTTTAATTTATAGAGCTCAAAAAAAAATTAAAGAAAAATGAAGAAAAAATAATTTTATAAGATATAATTTACAACAAACTTAATATCGATAGACTGATGAAGAATTTTCAATCAAAATGACGGATTATTTTGTAAATGAAATCTGAAACTGTACAAGAAACAGTTAATCATTTCCTTTGTTAATCATCCAAACCACTTTCATTTAAACGTTGTGAACCAATTTATTAATTGGTTTTCTTCGAGAAGTTATTAATGGATCTACAAAATCTAATAAATGCGCTAGGTAATCGTTTCGAGATATTAAAATACATAAACTCGTAACTGGACATATAGAAATGCAAGCGCATGAAAGTGATCGATGAATTTTCATAAGATATTTAAAAATCGAACTCATCTTGTCTTTTAAGGTTTTTTGACTAGCTTAACTGTTTTCACTTCCATGAAAGATGAAAATCTGAAAAACTTACCATCTGTTCCAATGTAATTCAAAAGCAATCAATGTCATATTAAATTATAAAAATCTATACTGAATCAAGAATAACTTTTAATAGTATATACTATACAGTTAACGTTATATAAAAATACAAAATATATTTAATATAAATAAAACTTTAATATAACAGAAAGTTTAATATAAATAGAATATAATTTTATTTATTATTTGTATGAATTAATAACGTATTTATATTGCTGAAATACAAAGGCATAATAATTTCATAGTTATTTATAACACTTAATTGTATTATTAATAATTTATAGATTGTTTTTGAACGCATAATTTTAATAACAAATTTTGTTATTAAATATATATATATATAATATGATATATTATATATATTATTATTTATATTATTATAATATTTACATCTATTTATAGTTATATACATTAAATGCACAAGCATAATGAATTAAAAAAAATTATATATACCGTTCTTTGAACGAAAATTGAGAAAAAATATTGAGAATATAATTTCTTTTTATTCTAAACTCCTTCACTTTGAATGCGTTCTCTATTCGAGGTGACAAGCTTGAAAATGACGCTTATTATCCTTTTCCTTGCTAGTGCTCTTTAATTCAATGCTTTTGCTTACTCGATATTTCACTTCTCTCTTTTCAGATCTCTATTATTTCCTTATTTCCATCCTTCTTTGAGCGACTTCACTTTCTGAAATATATCGAGCAATACCTGCATTCTAGATTGGTTGACATTGACACGTTTATTTTTTCCGCCTCTCTAAAATAACATTCAACGTAAGCTTTATGACTTTGCTAAACTTTGCTAAATAGTTTCAGCCGTATTCCATATAAACTTAAACATAAAAAGAATATTTATAATTCTATATATAAAAGGGTTTTTTCTTTTTATCAAATTGTACAAGTTATTATAATATTATTATATAAGGATCATTTAATCATTGTCGATGGTTGGTCTAAAGCAATGTATTCTTCTGCTTAAATAAATAGAATTACATTTACATAAAAAATTCTAAATGAAAAAATATTAACAACTAAAAGAGTTATTAAAATGTTTATGAAATATAAATTCGCATTTAAATTATAATTTATAACATGAAAATAATAATAATAGATTGTTAAGATACGAAAATTATAATTTTTATATTTTAATATAAAATCGTAAGTTTCAAATTATTACATTTCTCTAGCCTAATAGAACACTACTGACAACAACTATATCTTTTAAACGATGAGTATATGCAATAGTAAATGCATCGTGTCTTGTTTGAGTATTGAGATTACTAATGAATGTTTTAATTAATGAATTGGTAAATCGAACTCGTTTATTCATGATTCTATAATAATAATGTTGTAATATAAATGAATGATAATAACCAAATGTAATAGTTAGCTGATTGTTGGATTCTTTTATAAAATGTTTCATACATAGGGTTCAGAACATACTAAACTTTGGTAAATAAACAGAATACAATAAAAAAAATTAAATAAATGCTATAGAACGAAAGTAAAACATGTTATAATACCATTAAAATAACTTCGAAAAAGAATACTTATATTTCTTAAGTAAATTATAATTATTTAATCTGTGAGTTTGCAAGATTACATTCACTGAAAGTTGTCGGTATTTCAGTGTGAGGTAAAAGATATAGGATTTCCATTCTGATTTTCTTGCTCATGTACGGTATATGTGTAATTTTCTATTGTATTTGAAATGTTAAAAATCATTTTATACATGTATTCAGTTTATTTAAATGTACGGTAAATCTCTCTCTCTCTCTCTCTCTACTTTTCTACGTTTAATGATACGTTTTTTCTCGTCTGATGTTGATTCGATGATGCCGTTTTTTACGCTACATACGCATTGTACAGATATACATACGGAATTAATCAACTTAAAAGTTTTTAGTGAAAACGAACAACTTCCAAGTCTATTATATCGAAGGCTATATATGTGTACTGTGACAGTAAAGTTTGAATCAACTATTTTTGTAATAATTGCTATTAAATAATTACTCGTATAATATTGTAAACGTTCACCTCATCATAGGCGTTAAAACTCTAGTCAGTTAAGTTTTGCGAAAACGTATTCGATGTCTGGTCAGTTTCTGGAAGTAGTTTTGTTTTGTTCCTTGCTTTCTCATCTGCTTCCGCTCCTTTCGGATCCTATTTTCTTTGACTCTTTTCTTTTATTTCCTTTCAGTTTTCTTTTAGTAAAATCTGAGAAATCGTTTTCAGTGCGTGTACCAAATGCAATGCTTTTTCTGCTCAATTGAACTCCATTCATATACGGATTTCATTACAAAACAGTAAAGCGCGTCCGGTCGTCCTTACCTTGTATATTTTATAACGACGGTTCATTTGTAATCATCCAATTATTACGGATAACATAATGTCAAGACTTATCATATTAAGGAGTTACAGACTCAATATTTCTTTATTTTTTCCCCCTTTTTTGTAAAATAGTGAGCATCTTCACAATCATGTGGAATATTTCGTTAACAATAATATTTTTTTAACTAGCTTTTTTTATAATAAAAGTATGTTAATAAAATATATCAATAAGAAAAAAGAATTAATGCAAATATTGCTAAATTTGATCGTAGTTTAAATTTATAAAAGTATGTTTTATAAAAATAAAAGATTAAATTATTTATTACGAGTTCGAAACTAAGTCAAATTACTCCTTTTTAACTACGTTTTTTATAATTTAGTTAAAAGAAGTATAGATTGTAAATTTTGTTCGTATCATTAATATCTTAAATTTAGAATATACATAAATATTATTCATTAATTATTAATTATCGAACACTTATACAATCTTTTTTTTTACATAAAATCTTTATTTTAAGCAATAGATTATTATATAAAAAATGCACTTATTACTTATTTATTTGATTGATTCATAAATGAATATGTACTTTGAACTATTATAAAATCAAAATTGTAATTGATGAAATATTATTACGAACTACAATTTTTATTCCTTACTCTCTTTGATTCCAGAAATTGTTATGTTTGAATTAAAATTATTTATTTGATCGTAAATTAACTCTTTCTACGAAAAATTCGGTTATATTTTACAATTATTCATGTAATTGATTTTATTAAATAAATATAAATTTAAAAGTATATATAACAATTATGTCAAATCAATCTTATTCCGAATCTTATGAGTAAACAAAAGGATATTTTAGGAATAAAGAGTAAAAAAAATTTTCATTTAAGTTTGAAGATTTAACAATCTATAATAATTCCATCGCATTATATATGACTTACGATGTGATTTAAATAAAAACAAAATATTTCGGTAGATATAAACAACACACCATTTTACGAAAATATAAGTGTACTATTTGCAATTTTGTGATATTATAATGAAACTGTAATCAACGTAAATAATTACTTTGCTTGATCAACATTGTATTTCTATTGTGTGTTGCAGAAAGAGTCTTTATAACAACGTAAATAGTCCTTTTATGAATGCATAGCTTAAAATGTAACTGTTAAAAAAGTAAAACCACTGAACCTTAGTTCTATATAAAAATGAATACTCGGTATATAGAGCAGACCTACTGATAAAGAAACTGCGCGATACGACAGCATAATATCTATCGTGATAAAAACATACATAATGGTTCATGTAAAAAAAGTATATAACGGTTGGAAATTACCCTATTTGAGTTCTCCAAGACTTAGTATTTCATTACTAGATCGGTTCTTACTCGGTTAATGTCTTATTAATGATATATATATTAAATTGAATTCTTAGATGGAATTCGCGAAAGCTTAATAATTTTCAAGTACTAAACTTTATAAATGAGTAAGATTTATTATTAGATATCATCAATTTCATCATATTATATTTTGAAAAATTACCGAATGATATCATAAAGCAATCATAATAATATAATAATAGTAAATATAAGAATATTCTTAAAATTGAATAATAATTCTCAAACTTTGATTTTTTTTATTAAATATTATTTCTTCATATGATATTATAATTATATATATATGTATATTAAAACAAATATTTCACTAGCTTAAACAAGAAAGACAACTTCACTTTCTTAACAAACTTAAGAAAGAGAAAAAGATTTATTCTTTTTAATTAATTAATTAAAATTATATTAATGTTAACTGAAACATTTGTATTATAAGCAAACAAATCTTGAGCCGCAAAGATAAAATTTAAATTGCCTAATTTTTCAGCTGATTTAAGTAAAAGTAAATATTCAGGCATAAAAGTAAAATTATTCATTTAATTTTTAAGAAAACATACTATTATATTATTTACATTGATTTTTACTCCAAATAAATTTGTTATTTTGCTGAACCATTTTAGAATTATATTACAACAATCTTTTATTCTTAATTTTACCTATTTTAATTAAATTTTGGATTTATTAACTCATATTATATTATACTATAAAAACATGTCAATAACATTATTTTACAAATATAGCTAAAATTAACAACAAATTTTAATTTTCTTAAATTTATACAGTTGTTAGTTATGATTACGCGGTTAAATAATATAAAAAGAAGTAAAACAAAAGCTTCAAAAGGAAATTTAAAAGTATTAAGTATCAGTCAATATATCTTTGGAAGAAGCCGGTATTTTTTTCAATTTCATTACATTAATTTGAAATTTTTTATTTTTAATTATTGCTCTATAATTTATAACCTCAAATCAAACTAATATAGTTCTACTCTATAAAAGAAAACTAATATAGTATATATTATAAATAATATGATTGAAAAAAGTTATATTTATGTAAAGATTATTCAATAAAAGAAAATTGTCCTGTTTAATAGGAATATAGGAATATTAATGAAATAAAATTTATTGTTATTTATAATATTGCCTATTAGTAGATCGGTAAGGTAAAAATATCACATATGCACCTTTTATTCTAATGTATAAAAAAGTATAAATGTATTTTTAATATAGATCATTGTTGTTAAATTTAGATTAAAATTTAGATTTTAGGTTGAATTAGGTTGAATTTTAATAACGCAAACGATAAATAAAAATTTTATTAATTAAAAGTAATACGTTTAAGTTAAATATTCCAAAAAAGTATGTTTTCTTTTTGAATAATTTAACTTTTCTTTAGTTATTGACCTAGCTATTCTTTGGAATAAAGGGAATATATGATAGGCCTCTGTCGACTCTAATATTTATAAGCTCTCTATGAATTTAGTATAACTTTTATGAATATAGTATAGTATATATAGTATATATAGTATATATAATAGTATAGTATAACTTTCACTGACAGCTGCGTTTGTAGCACGTGGCATTTAATTTCGGCACGCGCCCGACACCCACATGAACTAAATATCCTTAATAAAAAAACGAAGAAAAGATGAAAAGCAAGAGGTACTTCGATGCCTTTTAACCGCCCTATAGTTAAAGAGAATTAAAGATGCAATCATTTCTCAAATTCTTGGATCATGCGTACAAATTATGTTGATCAATTCGTATTTTTTCTTCTGCATAATAACTATAATAATAGTGTTTTCAGTAAATATTCATTTTGTATATTTAAACAGTGTTTTTGTTTGTAATTTACTAATTTTTGTCAATAATAGTCGCTATCTGTATTCAACTATGTAAAAAATGTAAAGCAATAAGAATATTAAATATGAATTACTTTGAATTTATCAATATGTCTACATTTTATTTATAATTGCATACGTTTTATAAACATCCAAGTTTGATACGGAATCTGCTATTTAAGGTTACGTGGCCTCTCTCTGGGTATGCGCGCGCGCGCGTGTGTGTATGTGTGTGTGTGCGCGTGCGTGTGTCAAAATTGCCCATGCGAAATTCATTTTATTATTGATATTTTTAAGTGTGTGCGTTATTATATATTAAGATCATTTAATGAATAATACATTAAATTGCAAACAAAGGAGAAATACTTTTTTTTCATCAATAAGAAAGGCATAAAAACTTTTCACAAAAATGTGAATACAAAAAAAATCTACCTATAATATTAATAATATTAATAATATTAATAAAAGTATAATTTTTTTTACTTTCCACCTCAAGCCGAAGCTTCTTTATTGATTTCATTTTTTAACGTGCCATACACCGATACAAATTAATCCGTATATGTTTTCTTATTCATTTTTAATACGTTCCCCATAGTTAACTATATATATATATATATATATATATATATATATATCGATGTAGTAAGCCTTATTTCTGGGCTAAGAAAATTTTGTAATAATAAGTCTTGTGGTTTCTGAATGGTTTGTCACCTTCTATATATGAATATATTACAGGTTTTGTTACATCCAGTTTCACTTCCTACTTCCGTGTTTAGTTTTTCTCTCATTGAAGTGATAAGCTACAGATCCGGTCGTCAATTCTTAAATTTCTCGCCTATAGTTCGTGAAAATCCCGTTATATTTCTATGGTGTCTGAAGATCTGGGGTTAGTAGATGTTAGTTTCTCCAATCAGAATTAGAAGACAGGGAAAAAAAGAGAATAAAAGTTTTGAGGGAGATTCAGAGAGGGTGAGACACAAATGTAACAATGGTTTCCAAGGTAAAGGTCACACAGTGGCTTACTAGCTTTTAAGAGATGCAGAAATAATTTTTGTTCATTAGTGCATATAGCATACATATAAAATAATTTTATTAATTGTACTATAAAGGAATACATAAAATAATTTCAATTATAATGCTCGTAAAAGAAAATAATTGACATTAGATTATCTTGTAATTATTTACGTTGTACATTATAATACACCCCTATGTTCTCACATTTTACATATAATAAGTTTATAATAGAACAATTAGTTGGGCTTACGAAAATAGTTCATAAGAGCATAATTTCCATTAGACATTTCTTTTATTTTAGTACACATTAAACTTAAAGTACTTTCACTTTTTATTCTTTATTTTTTTAATATTTTTTTAAAAAATATTTGATCTAAAACAATTGTTGAGAGATTTTATAAGTATATTTTAAACAAGACACGCATCAACCTTTATTTTATCAAATTTGCAACAGTAATAATGACAGTTATAGAATATTTTGTAGAAATTAAAGAAATATTTATTCACATTTTGAAAACCGTAACTCTGATATTTGAATTAAATAGTATTCCTCGTTCCCGATAGATTACTGCTTCCGATTCTCTTGCACTACTGTTGCACGTTTGTTGGCTATTAGAACTGCTACTTCATTGTGTTTCAATTTACATGTGTATAAACGTATAATAAATGTGTATAAACTTGCTCAAACACTCATAATCTTATTCTACAATTCACATAGGGTGAAGATTCCCTTAGAGGATCGCTACGGTATTGGTTGGGTTGATGCAATCAGAGTGTCCCGAAGTGTTCATAAAAAGAAAGAGAGGAATGTACTATAAAGTCCTGAAGGAACGATTATGATCGCGTTTGGTATGTTGCAGCTTCCGTATTCGCTTCTCCATGTATAGATGACACGTTGCGCAAGAAATACTTATCTATATGTATGTAGGTATGGAGACTTTCGGTTGTGTGACATCGATTTTAGGGACTCGCCCGTACTGCGGGTGCTTTTACTGTTTCGTTATTTATGCTCATCGGTGCCTTTTTTGCCATGACTTGAAACTATAGGTGAACACATACACAGTGTGTATTCGCGCGCTTTTCCTTCCGGCATATGCGTAATGAAGTTACATATACTTCTTTTCTGTCTATTTTTTCTCTTGCTTCTCTTTTATTCAGTTGTTTCTCCCTTCCCTTAAGCATTATTTACTTTGAGACTGTATATGTCTGGTCGTTTATTTTTCAAATTTCTGACATCTACACAGATTTATAGGGATACAAATATAGATTAATTTACAGAACAAATTTTTAAAAGAAATTTTCATTTATGCATTATTCCCTATGTTTAGGAACAATATATTGCAATAATGTATTTTTCAACGTCACTAGTAGTTCATCCAAATATAACAATTTAAAGTTGCATCAATAATTTTTCATGAAATTAACAATTACACCCAATTGTTTAAAAGTAATTATGTAAAAGTAATATCACTATATTTATTAAAATTAAAATTAAAACTAAAAGAAAATACTGAATTTAATCTTTTTAAATACGCGACAAAAAGGTCGTCTAAAAATGTACTGTTTTATTGAAATAATTATGTATTAGACTATTAATATAACCTAATAATGAATTGTTGAAGAATTATACCGGTTCTAGAAACTAATTTTATAAATTTATTAGCGTTATAAATCCCAAGTAACGCGTTGATTTCGTAAAGAATTATGACGAAAAATATTTATTGTTAAACAAATTTAACGTATTCATTTTAAATGTTTGCAAGTTTTTACGTGCAAAATGGACCAAAAAATCAGAATTAATAAATATAGATGTCACTGTCAAGCACGGTGATGGTAGTTCACTAATACTTTAAAGTTGTAATTCTACACAAGGCATACTGTGCAATACATAAGTTAAATCTATTTATAGGTATTATAAAAGTTAATTTTTTTGTACTTTACGAATTTAACAATTGGCAAATGTATATTTATTTATTGTATATATTTTTTAATACATATTTAATATATTTTTAATACAAAATAAATTTTTTTATTTAATACGTATTTCAGTTTTAATTCATATTTTTCCTTTACCAATGAGCTATGATTTATCAATATAGTTTATACTTAAAAACGTGTATTATTGTTCACGAATAAGAAAACGTAATTAAATCTATTTTAATTAATAGGGTACAAATACTTTAGAAATCAATTATATAGTATGTACGTCTACTACGTTTATTTTCAGAACCTCGGGTCTGGTTTGAATTTTATGTCATTAAAGTAAATATCAATAGATCTTATTAAGAAAAAAAATTATTTAAAATAATAAATTAAACTTGATGGTAATTATTTGAATTGATTAATATAAATTGTTCTAAAATTAATCTATAAATTATATTATTTTACGGTAAAAAAACATAATGAAATTTCTTTAAATTTTAATATTTAATTGTTTGAATTTTATTTCGAATACGGACACATCATTTTCTATTTTTTTTATGAAATCTAAATTTATTTTTAAAATTATTCCATTTTAATAGCGTATATTTTGTTAATACTAATTAGCAAAAGTTTAATACATTCGGCTATATTAACAGGTTTTTTTTTAATTTCATATTGTAGACTGATTCAAAATTCAAAATAATATTATTTTGAAAAAAGAATATTAAAAATTCTATTTTATATTCTATTAAATAGATCTATATTTTAAATTCTATTAAAATAATATTAAATATAAATTCAAAATTCAAAATTTATTATTATCCAATTCATAGAATATTTAACTACAATATCGCTGGATTTAATATGTTATCTTATGCTGACGCATCGATAAAGAAAACATCTTATTATCAACTAAATTATTCGAATTAATTATGTAAACATATTAGGTATTCCTACTATCCACGTAGAAAAACAAACTGTATGAATACCCATGAACTGCCACTAAAGTCATCATTCCCCATTATAACTATTTACGCCTTGAAGGAAGTAATCGAAAAAGTCGATAAATGTTTTTATTAGCATGCATAAATTGTGAATGAGTATATGCCGGAACGTCGACCGAATGCGTAGGCATTTGCATAGAATAGGACATACGATGTATGTATATATGTTAGTGCGCCTGGCATGCCGTATGCACACCTGTGCATTTATTTCCTCGTGCGAATGCCAACACTCATCATACAATATCCTCACATTAGAAGTATGCCTATCGCTAGGAATATTTTTAAATAAGTAACTTAGAACAATATTTTAAACTTAAATAAATCGCGTATTTGCATTACCAAGTCCTTGCACTTCTTAATTTTGCTATTCGGATTTATCCTCAAAAACTGAATTTTTTCTGTCTCAGATAAATTTTTAAAAATTATCTGACAAGCACGAGTAGTCACAATTATTTATTAATAACTCAACTAACTAAGTATTGATGACAAATTTTATTTTATGTTGTATTTATATTTCAACTCGTAGTTATTTTGTAAATAAGAATGCGTAATAAAAAATTTCATGGTAAATTAGTATAGATGACGAGTCTTTCAATAACATTATTCTTGAAACAATCAGTCAATTAGGCTTCATCATTAAGTGGACGTTTTTGTAAGTATTTACCTTTAAATATACAAATTAAAGTACACAAATTTGAGTAAATGAACTCTTTTTATACATCTAAAGACAGGCGCGTGCATAATCCTGTAAAAGTTGATATCAAAAATCTTTTTACGGATCCTTTAAAAGCTATGTATAAATTAAATGAGAAATCCGTAATAGTACATATAATGTTAGTTATTTGCATGTACGCGTATGCGTACACCAATGTTGGCTCAAATCTCGCTCTCTTAGCGTTAGTATGCGCTATTACATATTATCCCGAGAGAGCGAGAGAGCCTTTCTATTTTCTCTCGTATTCGCCCATAAACATTCGTGTGTACTGACATCTGCGCGACCCGATACGTAGTACATATGTACATGCGATGGGTTTGCTCTCTTAGACTCGTACATGAGACAGGTACATGTATAAGTGTACAACGTGTCTTCCTATACTTTTGTGCCTTTCGGCCCCCTTTCCTTACAGTGCACCAGTATTCTTTCGTCTGGCGATTTTACTCCCTTATATAATCGTGACCCTTGGAAATCAAAGCTGCTTCTCAGTCGATTCGTCACTCGAAATCCTCCTCATTGTTGGATCGAATTCCTGTGACCAATTGCTCTGCCTAATATTCCCACAACGAATTTCACTCTCATTTTCTATTGTCCGTTCACTTGATCACTAGCAAAGCTTATCAAACTTTTACATCCACAAATTTGGAAGTTTGTGGTACATGCATTTGATCCGTGAGCCCTTTTATTCATCTTAGGACAGTGTATTAATATATTATATAATATATTAATATATTATAAAACAACTATGAGATTTAAGTATGATTGTTGAAGTAGTATCTTTCTTATAAGATGCTATATAATTAATTGTTCCTGATATTAGGTCAAGAAAGTCCATGTAATGACTCAAGTAATAACCATTACAAATAAAACTGTAAATTTCTTTGAATAGTACATTTGATAATTGTTCGGAATAACTACAGTTTATTGAATCAGTTCTACATTGTAAATTCTTCGTAAAATCTGATCTCCATCTATATTATGGATAAAATAACAATTATTAATGAAAACAACATTCTAATTACTGTATACAAATTTTTATTTCGTTATCATTTATCTAAACATGAATCAGTAAATTAAAACATTTACGGTACATAAATAGTATCTTTGGTAAATAGTATAATAGTATAAATTATAATAATATTAATAACTATTAATAAATAGTATAATTTGGTAAATAGCATCAATGCTAAATTTTCAAAAAACATTCCATATCAGAATTAATTTTTAAAATATTTTATTATGTGTATGTGCGTGCGCGCACGCGCGCGGTATCTTAATATTGAAATGCTTAAAAGAATAAATAAATAAAAAAGAGAAATACAAATCAAGAGCTTTAATTTTAAACCTTAAACGATATTTCTTTAGCGAATAAAAATAACTAGAAAATAAATCAAGAATCAACTAGAAAAAAAATTATGTAGGAATGGAAGAAATTAAATATGCTTCACAGAGTTGATGTATAAAATGATGTTATGATAATAATATTTCCAGTTTTCTTAAGTCATAACAAGGTACATTTAACAGTGTATCGTAAGATCTCCAGAGTACGGCTTCAGATTACGAATTTCTCAAAATACATCTATTTATTTAAAGTAAGAGCACCCTACACGTTTGAGTAAGGAAAACGAGGGATAGTCGTTAAATAGTTCCGGAGTTCCGGAGTTGGTGGCTAAAAGATATCTTACAATCCAATAAGAAAATATATGAATTTCTGGTATTAGAGCTTTGAATAACTTATATATATATATATATATAGTACATGATTCGGTAGACGAAGTATACGATATTAGATAAACTTAAATAACGTAGCTTCGTGGTAAAAATGCACGTGTAACGGAAATTTTTAAATACAGTATTAATTCTTTTTTCGTGTACTATATCATTTGATCGCATACGTAATTATACCATTTTTAAAGAATATGTACTTTAGTAATAAATACCTAAAGATAAGATGAATATATATCAATGCTCAAAAACAGAATTTAGTTTTGAAAATTTACTTAATTCAGGAATAAAAATATGAACTAATAAATTAGCGTAATTAACGACTTATTTTTTAATCCTTAAAAATCAATTTATTTTAATGTGATTTTTCAATTAACTTATCAATTTGTCATATTTTGGGAGGGCATAGATGTATCGTCTTAATTTACAAATCTTAAAGATTGCATTTTAATAAATTTCATTTTTATATTGAAGTAACATCTGTTAATCTGTTAATAATTTTTAATATCTCATAGTTCGATATAAACAAAACCTCGCTGTCTAATGAGAATCTGCATCCAAATTACCCTTTTGAAACAAATTTACCTGCGATTGCTTGTATTTTTCAATGGAGGCTTACTCCCTGTTATGATCTAATAATAAAAAAGCGCCAATATCAATATAGAGACTTTCGAACGATAGCTCAGTTTCATCATCCATTTCAAACTTGAACGTTGCGGTCAACAGTCGTCTCCATAATTAAGGGTTACAGCATCAGCCGGCCAGTCGCGTGTATTACCAATTTTCTCAGCGTGTATAAACGAAGCATGAAGTCGTGGTGCTCGCATTTATGGTGAGCGGCAACGGTGAGCGGCTACAGTATGCGACCACGGTGTGCGGCCTTGATGCGCGTCGTGCAAGGGGTTCACTAGAGTCTCTCTTTCGCCTTGTAACGTACATCAGCTGGTCGTGTACCGTGAGTCATGTACGCGGACCGAGGAGTCGTAGTTTGCGCCAATCATTTTCGTCCGAAGCCAAGAGCCAAGAGGCAAGGGTCCGCACAAAACCGCTGGTGACTTTGGGGTGCGTCACTGCACCCCGCTAGTAGTAACGTCAGCAGCTGGGCTGCATTTCTCTCTCAGACACACGTACACGCGCACGCACGCACTCGATATCTTTGTTTCGATCGATCGATCTCGCTTTTGGCGTCTCCACTCGCGAACTCTCCTTTAATCGAAATGTAACTTATCGCGCGAAACCTTATTCGGGAAGCCAGATTTTTATTGCTCATCCCGTTTCAAACCACTTCTGCTGGGAGACGAACCGGATAAGAATATTTAAACGTACGTGTGAGGAAGATGTCATTTTTTCTATCTGATGATCCATACCCTATTAAACTTGCCCTACTACCCTTGCTATTAAATAATTGGATTACGCGCAATGGGATAAGTAAGATTGCAGGAAATTGAAAATTAAGAAATGATATGTATACAATTGACACGTACCCTTAATTCATTTCCATTAAATTTATACAACTATACATTGCGTACTGTTTCGTGCGTAATAGGTAATCGATTGGAAATCGCCACTTAATTAATTTCTATTCAAATGTTACTATTAACAGTTGTATTTTTATAATCATTATTTCAAGAACTACAAACAGTTTTATTACTAAATGATAAACATGCGTCTTTTAATTGTAGATAACATATACAAGACTAGTTACACTTTTTATATATAAAATGACAACTCTATTTGTTTTTGAAATTAATATATTACAGAATGCTGTGAGAATTTAATCTATTCCCTTACGTATAATATGTATTGATTAGTAACATTTTTATTTGAACCATTGAAAGTTCATTTTGAAAAATTTTTATCAAAAGCAAGAATACTTATAGAATACAATAAAATGTCTTATATAGAATTTATTGAAATAACTAATGGACGCGTCTATAGATCTAACTTTCGTTTGTTGTTTTAATTCTTATATTGCTTAGAAGAGATTCTACCTTTAATTTAATCTCACATACACACTCTCTCTCTCTCTCTCTCTCATATATTACTCTCTCGTAATAAAGCAAAAATAAAAAACTAACGCTTCCTGCAATCTTTTTCATAATTCAGCCTCCTTTTAAAATAAAATAAAAATTGGTACAAAACAAAACCGGTAACTCTCTTTTGAGTCACAACGATTTCAATCAACACTTTATTACGTGTGTAGATTTATACAAAAGAAGATACGTATTCGCTATATATAAGATATTTATTTATTTGCGGATGTAACGAATGTAAGTCCACTTGTTTTATATCTAAATATATGAATTTGTATATAGGTAATGCGTACCAAGGGCGGAGAAGTAGGTACAAAAAGAAGTATAAGAATAATACAGGAGTGTATAATAGTTTTTATAGGCTAACTTCTTTTCTTTTTAACGATTTGTTTGAAATCTTCTGATGAATGAAGCCATAATATATATAAAATTACATACCATCTTCTATATTTACCGTAAAAACTATAAATTTATTCTTAGTGCATAACTATTAACACCATTCTTAAGGTATTTGTACCTAATTCTAAAGAATATTGTATTTAACATAAATAGTTACATGAGTTATTATAATAATAAAATTAATTAATTCATATTGATTCTTATGATTTAATTGTTATATCTGGTTGACAATTATTTAAAAATTACATAGAATTTTTTATACCGAGTAAGCAAGTGAATAATTAAATCATTTTGCCTCTTCTGTTAGACAACGTTGTTATATGCAGTCCTTTAATCGACAGAATTTATATAAAAATATCAACCGAATCGGATGCTTTTTTTTTTTTTGTATCAAATACAAAAAACTAAAAGATAACAAGTATACTATAAAAATCAACTATTTTTTTCTAAAATAAAGGGAAATGTATTGTTTTGTTTAAAAAGTTGGAATTCAGAAATTGAGTGAAAGCAAACTCAATGACAACTCTTACCGTCGCGAAATTGCGAATATTTCTCTGGTCATGATCTTACAATTTTCTATTATACATATTTTCAGAAACGAATTTCAAGTTACGTTTACGGAACGGTCGTTTACCTCAGCTTATCTCAGTCTACCGCAGCTGATCGTAGTCCTTATTAGTTGAAGTCGTCTGCGATGACGTAATTAACGTCTTGACGCTCTACACTTTGTGCCAATGCCACTGAGAGCTACCGAAGGTCGTGAAAAGCCCATCTAGGCAATGCACTCATTCTAGCCCCAGAACTGTCCTTGGCATGTGTCAGCTTGCCCCGTTGCCCTCCAATATCCACGAAGGCGTTGCGCGATCAGGGATCCTTCCGCGATTAAGAGTCAAACGCGCCCAACAGCTGATCTCCTTTCCCTCCTACCCAAACCGAGAGCCTTAAGGACATAAGTCAATAAGTACGTTGGGATTGTGAGTGTCTCGCCGCAATCGCAGGGTCACCTTCCCGTTTCTTCAAGGGAGACAAGGATACTCGGTGCGAACACCAAAGCTTCAAGGGCGATGGGACGATTGGAGGGAGGCGAAGATGCATTATATGCGAGAGAGAAATAAAGGGGAAGCGCAAGCGAAGGGGGGACACCAGATACGCGGGAGGCTGTGTGTTATTTCCTTGCGTGTGCGCTCGTTACTCTCGTAATGGATATGTCAGTGTTCGGTGCACGCACGGAGATACGCCGGAATTTCGTAGTGCCCCACAAATGGAGGTCCATTGTTGAACGCGTGTAGGTTTCTCTTGCTATTTCTCTCTGTTTTTGGCCGATGGCGGTTTCCAATTGTCATATACTTAAATGCCTGAGTCAGCGATCAGTGTAGCTCGAGGATCCATTAACGAGACGCAGATGCGCTAAAGTTCGTTAATCGTTCGTTAATCCTGCATTACGATATAAGACACATTCGCAACAACGACTTCGATTTTTTTTCGCTCTTCTCTTTCATTACTTTTCTCAAACTTGACGTATCTAGACTTTTACGAGAACTTTGCTTTTTTTTCAATACTTTGTAGTTTTGAGACTGATGTATTTATATATGTATTTATATGATGTATTTATATTCACACTTATTTTTCAAACATTTGAGTAACTGTTAAAGAAAAATGATAAAATACTACAGTCTCGTTTATTCTTTTAATAAAAGATTAAAATTTAGTATGCGTTTTACCTTTCTAAAAAGGCTACTGTATTACACGTAATTTAAAACTAATATTCCTTTCCATTATAATTTTAAACCACTTTAAATTAAATTTAGAAAATTCAACTACATTTATTATAATAAGCACTATAATAACTTTGTATTATGAATTTTTTAATTTAGTTCTCGTTTAATTTGAGAAAATTCAAATATTCATATCTTACTTTATAAAATTAGCTAGGTGATTACACTATATCTATTTTGTAGATGTATTGTGTGTCAAAAATAACAGATATTGTCTCTCTAATTATAAAAAATTAATCCGAAAATGAGAATGAAAAATTAAATTATTAAGAATTATTTCAATATTAAATTTCATTAATCTCAAATTGAAGATAAAAGGAAGGAATGAATCAAAAAATGCATTATCATATACTTTACACATTTTTCAGTGTACGATCATTATTATTATTATCATCCCTATACCTATCATTTATGAAACGCCTCGACTATTTTATCGTGAATAATTTGTAGACTGATTCCAAGTTTTACATATTTTATAAATTTCCGAAAACAGAGATTTCTCAAGCACTTTGAATATGCCACCAACGACGGCAGAGTTATTCGAACGGAAACTCGATATTAAAGAGTTGAAGATCTTAAACCGAAAATTTATTTAGGTGCATACAACGTGCACGTTCACTTGTATACTTCGGTTGATTTTAAACACAATATTCGATATTTAAAGATTTATGTGCGATACCTACACCGCCTCTTCGTGAAAAGGACTCGCTATTCATCATCTTTCTTACTCATCCGTTGTCATTAATGAATAATGCTCTTCAACTACCCGATGCAATATCTACACATCTTTGCCTCCTCAATTTTTTCCTTTTTTTATTCCTAAGATCTGAACACGGCTCGTCTTCTCTCAGGGTCGTGTGCCTTGCATGTAAATGCGGGAATAATAAACAAGGCTATGAGAAAATCAGCAAAGTATTGAAAGCGTAAGGCTGAAGAAGATACATATTTGAGAGAGAGAGAGAGAGAGAGAGAGAGAGAGAGAAATAGGGTGGCTGACAAACGGCACTAACGGTATGTTACCGCTTCTATCTTGTCTTCTCTATTAATAATACCGGTGGATAATCTATGTGCATATACTTATATAAGTATTCCCTATTTACTCCTCTCTAGACACGAGTCTTGTTTCTTTTCTCCTGTTCATCAACTCTCTCTCTCTCTCTCTCTCTCTGCTAATTTTTTGCCTGACCATCAAAGAAATAATGTATGAACGTCCGTCTGCAAACCTATGTATCAATTGAAAGTCCATCTATAGTTTTAATTAACGTGATTCAACAAAGAATCTAATGAATTTTTTCAGATTTTGTTGTCTTTTTGATTTTTGTTACCTTCATTTTTTCAGAGATTTTTTTTTTTAAAAAAAATTCATTATAACGAACTCAGAGAATGAGAAACGCTATCATTAGCTTATATTTCTTTTACCAGAATTTTGAAATATTAAATTTAAATCGCCGTATACGTTCAACAGGTATCGAGTTTTTTTAATTTTTATCATAAAAGAATACGTACATACACATATGAATATACTCATATATTATTTGATCGATATTGTCAACGGCAAAATTATACGGTAACTTATGCAAATATTATATATAATTCAAATTATTACACAATTACAAACATTTAAAAAATATTTAATAATAATTGTAATTTTCCTCGACTACAGAGTAATATGTTACATTATTAATTAAAAGCGTATTCTAATAACAGTAATAGCCAAACTCTCGAAACTCTTTGAAGTTTTATAATTGCATTATAAAATAATGTCGTCGAAGGGATATATAAGAAATTTTTTTAAAAAAGAAAAATTCTTAATAAACAAAATAATTTAAGTAAGCCATTTTTAAATATCCCGCTACTCAATGTGCATCACAATTCTTAGTATTCGTTGTCTCTAAACTGGAAATCAATTTTCATATAACAATAAGGATACCCAAAATATGTCGAAACAAGTTTCTGGTTTATTTAATTCAATCAAGCGGGTTGTACAAAGTAATGATGATTACTTATCACTTTTACAGTACTCCTTCCTTACCATACACATTTTGAAATAATACCACTAAATTTGTTACTCAACTATAGCTATAACAAGATTAGAAACTAATCAAACAATGGTCAATTATGCAAATTATGAATTGAATGGAAAACACCTACGTCACGCCTAGGGTTGCACCAATTGGCCTCAGTAACAGTCCTCAACATACGCCCATATATCGACAAGAGTTCGTTAATGTTGCTATAATATAATACCGCCAAAAAGCACCGCAGCCTTTAGATTAGTTTACTGTGTCCTGGGCAGTTGTTAAATGAATAGTTCAATAGTCAAGAAAATCATTTATGACACTCAATTAGATATTAATCTACCACCGAGTTTTAATCCTGTACCCTCGGCTGTCTAGCATCTGGAATGGTATATAACCAAAGACAAGTTCACGTTACCACATTCATTCCGAAAAATGAAATTGTGTACTGCTGAGAAGACGGTCTGATAAATCTAGAAAGCCGAATTTCAAAAATGGAGGAATATTCTTGAACATTGAAATAAATATTTAGTCTGTAACGAGACATTGTGGGCGTTGAAAAGCCCAAAGTCTGGCATAGGAATTAGAAGATGAGGGAGCACTTTAATAAAAATCCGAACGAGTTCTGACACGCAGGTTGTCTAATTAATAAACTATTGTATGGAATTGTAGTCAGGTGTAGTTCCGTAGATGATACGTGTTTACACTTTGTTTCAAATATAGTTGTGACTACCAAAAAATTATCAACTTTTGACATATTCCATGAATTTTTGTATAAAAATAATAATTTTTTTTTACCGATCGTCAAAAACAACTCTTTGGAAGATTGAATTATTTAACTCAAAAAAAAATCATAATAAACATATAAATATATCAAAACGAAAATATGTTCCTTGAACAAACAAACATACGCGTGTGCATGTGTACAGATTTAGTTAATTAAAAGAGTATTAAGAAATCATGATGCAATTCATGAATAAAAAATGTATTTTTCTCACGTGCTACAGGCGACTGAGAACTTAACCGTTAAAATCCAACTTTGCTTTCAATGCCTAGAAATCATGGAGCGGAAGCACCATAACTCAACTTTGGAAAATTGCGATTTACAAATAGCGGGTAAATATGGACGCAAACCTACGCATAAGCATACATTTTTTCGTGCGTCGTTGCTTAGCTCTTTTCAGGATGAATTTACGTGTGCTTCACGACTACTCCATTCGGCTATCATATTCAGTCCGGGATTCATCCTACCATTAATAACAGGAGATAGGACCTGCGCACGGACTCCCCGCGACGTGCAAAGAACAACCGTTGATAGGAGGCTCGTTCAGAGGAAAAAGTGCACCGGTATTCATGAGGATGGGTCAAAATAGAAAGTCGTTGGCATAGAAAAAGCTAGTAAGGAAATTATCAGTCGAGGGGCCAACTACCCTAACGTCAACTCAATTAAGACCAGTAGATTTTCTTCTTGGATTTCTTAAAGTTTTTTTTATTTAATCTAGATGACTTTACATCCAACTGTGAAAAAATTCAAGGTCTTATATGCGCGCACGCGTCTGTACACATGCGAGCGAGACATGTAAAAAGTAGTCTAGATTTTGTTAACTTTTACTAAAGTTTAAAAAAAAAATTTATACAATTTGCGATGAGAATGATTATGCAATTTTTCTGTAGCTATCGATAGCTAGGGATAGCTATTATTATATCACGCACCGAAGATATTGGATAATTTTTTTTTAACATGTATGTCCCTAATCACCTGCATTATGTTGACTCGGGGGGGGGGTTGTCATCCCAATTGCAGACTTTTTGAATAATTATTTTTTTAGAAAATGAATATTTATAGTATAATTATAGTATTAAAGAAAATAGCTTTTAATTTATAAATATGATATCTCAACCGAGATCAACAAAACTATGTACAACGGTCTTCAAGTTTAAATTAACGAATGACGATATTTTCAAACAAATTAATCAAAATACATGACTAAATAAAATTCATTCAATAGAGAAATCTTTTATAAGATTAAAATAAGATAATGAACTGTGTATAATAATATATTAAATCTGTGTAAGTGAAATATGTAGCAAAGACAAAAAAAAAGTTAAGCTTAGCTTTAAGATTAAACATATAATAAAAAAATGAAATTTATCAATTTTAAAATATTATTTTATATTTATTATATATTTTCTATAGTCAAATATATATGCAAATAATGCAATAGTGTTAATAACGCAAGAAATCCTGCTTGAAGATGCAAATATTATTAAAGTAACAATGATTTTCGACGTTAAAATAAAAATAATTGAAATTCCGATGCCATCAATAAGTATGATAAATCGGAAGTCACTAGGCAAATATTTATGAAAGAAAAATTTTGAAAAAATATACTTAATATTACATACCTTGTTATATGATTAACTTCATAATAATATCCGCTTTACTTACTTGCTTAACTACTCATAAGCATTTATTTATTAACAGTAATAAAATTTAAAATAACGATGAATAAAGTATTATCTGATATTCATCAGAATTTAACACAAAAACTATTAATTTTTGTTCGTTTAGAATTCTGCAAATTATCATTGCAGAGTAATATTTTTAAGATTTTTCATCGTCAAAAGTTTTAAACTAAAAAAGAAACTTGTAAATTATTAAAGAATAAGATACCCTAAGATTAACTAATAAGATATTTTATTACCGATAGATAGAATGTTATAATTAATAAATAGACTTACACAATTTTAATGTTAAATTGATATATTTTAAAGTTCTCAGTGAGATATTTCTATTCCGTAATTCTTGGCGTTTGTTATCTATTCGGTTTTGAAAATCATGGATATAAAAACTAAATTTTTAAGAAGCGAATAGGAGGTACACGGTCTAGTTTTTCATTACACATTAAAAATACTGCTTCATTTTCAGAGAGTTTTAATATATACTTAGCAATAACTGCCTAACAAATTTCAATAATAAAATTTTACTTAAAAAGTCTAATAGTAATAAACATACAATGTAAGAATTATTCATTTTCATTTAGTACATTATTGTTATTATTTGATTATTTATTAATTTATACATGATCACTTTTTGTTGATATTTAAACTAAAGTACTTGTTATTAATTAATAAATTAATTAACTGAAACCAGCATATTAATAATTAAAATGTAATGTTTTCTCGATCTCAAATGAAAAATATCTCAGTATAAACATGACATAATAACAGAATAACAGAGCTTTTGTTAAATTGAAAGATCATATTGGTAAAAAAACCACAAACAATAACGTTCACTTTGTCATATAATTGTAAAAGACGTTTTCGTTCATAAATTACATCTGCGTTATTTACTTACCTATTAATTACATTAGAAAGCATTATTTCAGAAAAAATGATTATTAAATACGTAATTTATAAACTTACAAATCATAAAATCATATAGAAAGTATAATTACATTCGATGATAATTTTTATTTTTAATTAAAAATAATAATCAAATACGAATACTACCTTCGACATATTTTTACTGAGACTAAGTATTTTATTGAAAGTTGCAACTATTTAACAAATCAAGATAAAATAAATACAAATTGTCGAAATTATAGGTTATACAAAAAATACGTTTCACATACATATTTCATTAATTTCAATAAACCAATTTTATTAATTGTCAAAAATAACTAAATTGCTATTAACTTAATGGTTAAGTAGATAAAGTTACAAATAGACAATTATTAGAAAAACTTAAGTAATTAGATATAAGTAAATTATTTCACTGAAAAATTCTCTTTGGTCTATATAAAAATAATTTGTATTATCGTGATTTTACTTATTGCCAAAAAATTCATAATGGGCGAACTAAATCGATTTAAATTATTTGAGAACTTAAAAAAATACTGTACGATTTTAACATAAGCAGATCTAAAAATATATCTTGATTTTTAACACAAGTTTTTGCAATCAATCGAGTTTTTTATAAAATATAATTTTTTTCTTAAACGCCCATCTATACAATTCGGTTAAGTAATTGATTATTCGTTGTGGTTGCTTTCAATATACGTGATGGAATGACTCTGTAAGTATAATGAAATGTACTTTCTCATATAAATGTGCAACTTGAATTGCAAGCACGCGTCGATGCTACAAAATAATACAAAAAAATTACTCAAACAAAATTAATTGCTGCATCGAAATTTAAATTTAATTTATTATTCTGAAAATTTCGGTTGAAAAGTTATCTCGATATTTTATATGGTGCACAAAGTTAAAAAAAATCAATTCATTCATTATCAAACAAAGAATTTTAGAAATTGAAATGAAATCGAAGATTTCCCTTACTCTCAGTTTATCGTTGATAACTTAAAATACCCGGTGCATTCCGTTCTTATAAACAACATTATGCACCTGTTATATAATCGAGCAGAAGGTGGATTCCCTAATAGCTGTCTGGAATATGGCAATTTTCATCCTTTTGTCATTTACCGACACGTACACGTGCGTACGGAATGGAGATTTAAACGACGGTTCTTACACGTCTCGTGCGTAGCAACAGACGCATTTGCTCTCCGCTTCGCTACATTCTCCCTCTTCTCTGTCCTTCGTTTTCTTTGACAGCCAGTAAGCAGTATAACTCAGACTGGCGGTTGGTGTGAGAATGCGACGAGCGGGCGCCGAAAAACCCCCCGTGGAAGGTCCGTCTTCGCGAGCAGGTACTTAAGGATTTTTTCCCCCACATACCACTTCGTTTTTCGTCCTTTTTGTCTCCCTCCCCCTCTCACCCGCTTTTTCCACCCGTGTGTTATTCACCAAGACGACGCTCTACAATGTTTCACCTGATCTTGAAAGGCCACCCTCGTACTTTTCTCCGAGACGCTTCCCGAGAATTTTTCTCACACGGCAGGTATTCAAGGCGCTAAGCCAAAAAAGAGCACACGCACACATTACATAATGCACGTGTATTTACAGAATCGCAGTTGGTATGCAGTCAGATCAACTAAGAATCTTCGGATGTATTGATTTCTTTCGTGGAATGCTATTCGATGTCATTCTCGAAAAGGCACTTACTTTACACGGCGATGATCTTTCGCGATTCGTCGATATATATTGAAGCAGAATCTTGTTTTTTACGCAATCTAACCATCAATTCCAAAAACTGCCACGACATCAAAGGGTCCTACTTGTTTTTGAATTTATCATGAAATATTATAGCATTTTGTTAGACACCTTCGTAATAATTAATTTTTGGATGCAAGGATGATTGTGATAGAATATAATACATTTGCTTTTATTACTGTTTTTACTCCATAATACTACAGTTAAAAAGTAATAATATATTATATTTAATAAAATAAAGTATATTTATGGTATCATAAAACAGTGTTAAATTATAATTTTCAGAAAAACTATTATAACTTGCATTTGTTTAAATTTCTAATCTGAACCGTCAAAAATGTACAAGAAGAATACTTACCACAATGATAGTCGCAAAAATTTATTACTGGAAATATAATTGTAATCATCCTAGTTTTATTTAAATTAGACCCAGTATTAAATTATTTATTATAATTACCATTACTTATTCGCTTTCATTACAAAAAAAAAGAAGCTGACTCATTTAGAATGACTTTAAAGTTAGTTCTTTCCCAATTTTAAAATCAAATTGAAAACATAGTAGTATTAAATTTAAGTGAAACTGTGATTATGTCCAAACTTGTGTACTTGGAATTAATTACGTATAATAACATTGTTACTATATATATTAAAATGTACCAAATATATATATAATAACAAAGACTCGATAAATCATTACATAAGTTTAGCTATTTATAATATATCTAATATAAATTTGTCAAGATAAACAATAAATATAAAATTTTCAAACAGATATTTTATATTTTTAATAGTAATATGTTAAAAAATATATAAAACTGGTACTTCCTGAAATTAATCGAAAACTTATATGTAATAACATGATATTTAAATACTTTGTAAAATTTCCGGGATATAAAAATTATAATTTATTTCTAAATATTAGAAAATTGAAATTCACTGAAATAATTTATCAAAAAATCATAAAAAAATAATAAAAGGAAGTTTTTCAATGTTATTATTTATTAACAATCAATTTTCTGTGATAAAAAAAATGTTTTGTATTTTTAATGAGCTTTATATTAAAATGCTTTTCTTTTTTTAAGTTCTTCTTTTTATTTTTGCGAATGTGTTAATCATATCGCTGACATTGATATCAGAATAATTTTTCTTTTACAAGTAGCTTTTACCTTTACAATCATAGTTTACCGAAATTAGGCATAATTTTCTGATTTATGTCTCTAAATTGCAATAGAATTCTTATCGTAATAATGAAATTCTATGAATTCAATACGTAATATAAATATCATAAAAATACAAATTACTTTATGAAATTATCAATAAATTAAATATATTGAATTAACAATTATTAGTATGTATTTGAATAATGATAGATAACGATTTCACGGCAATATTAATTTAAATTTAAAATACATTGTGGATTATACAAAGTATATACAATTTAATCCTATTAATCTGTACCAAAAAACATATACTCTCTTATTCGAATACGTAAGTTTATAAATCTTCTTAGAATTAAAGCATAAGAGTTCATATTTGAACAGCATAATAAGAGAATATGTGGTAGAATTAATATTCGCTTATTGTAAAAATTGAATAATGAAAATCAACTATTAAATAATTTTTTTATTCGCATATGACTGTATTATTACAATTACGAATATAATTTTGTAGAGTCTTTTAAATAAAAGGTTAAAAATTGGGCGATATTCTGCGAATCTAAATTATGTTTCTTCAAAATATTAAGAAATGTGACTAATATCTTTAATTACAAATCAAAATAATACAACTTATAATTTGAAAAAAAAAATGTAAGTAATGAAGTTTATATAGAGGGTTCTTGCATGGATTAGACAAAAAGACCTGTTCTAACAAGTCTACAAGATTTTTTCTTTGTCCGATAGCTAAATCACTCATAAGACGTTTGAATAATATCCGAAATTGGATGTGGCATAATTTGCCTTTAAATATATTTCAACGACATAATACTACATGTGTGACATCAATACAGAATAATTACAAGCGATATAGTCAAAGACTTCTTGATACAGGGCAATAATGTACGTTTTAATATTTCTAGAATTCCTACAAGTAAATACTAGTTTTTGCTTGTCTTAAACTGGTCTATAATAAATATTCACATCATGGAAAATTATATACCAACATTTACAATTTTATTGTGACAAAATTTTACTTTATTTCCTGAGTCAACTTGTCTATCGCTTGTTGATGGATATATATATATATATATATATATATATATATATATATATATGTTTGTATAGCTGGAAAATTCACAGTTTTGTTGTACATTGCAATATCAATATAAGTCATGCAAATTATTACTTCTTCATTTCTAAGACTTGCTAGTAATTTCATAATTTTCTCAGTAAGTGAAATCTAATAGCTAATTGCCAATCTTAGCATTGCTGATAAATCCAACAATTAGTAATAAGTTATGTAATATGTTCTTAAAGGATTTGCAATTTTTTATGTTATAACTTCTTATTCCTAGAATGCCCATGAATAAAGTCTTTTTTTATTTAAATAAATATTTTATATCTTGTTATAACTGACATGTATTCATTTTGAAATGATTGTGATTAGGAATTTAATTTTACGCTAAATCTAAATTCACTTGTCAAATGGCTATAAAGCAAAATTTATAATTTACAACAAAAGTTAACGTTTTTGAATAAATTGTTGATAAGACTTTCGACGATCAATGTCGATAATCATAATGACTAGTAAAGATAAGCTAAATGTGTTACGAATACGTACCTAACGAATGATTATTGACAGTGCATAGTTTATTATTATTTAAAATCAGTATATTTTTATTTTAATTATAAATATATATATATATTGCAATGCACTTTGATAATTTATAGAAAAAAGAATATGAAATTGAAAGTACTTAAGCTTATTGTTTAAATTATATAAATAAAATACTTTTTATTATTTATTGAGATTTGTTATCATAAATCGTACATGGACAATTACTTTTTAATCGTTTAACGAAATCTAGCCCTTTCAACTCTTAAGCATGAGTTTCTATTCTTTTAAATGTATAAAAATATCTTGCATTATCTCATACCTGCTTTTTGACTGAATTATATTTCAATGTTGCATTTAAGCTACTGCATCTTTTCTTAGGTATAAATACCAAATCAAATATTAAAATGTAATATATTTGCACGGTTAAGAGAAATTATTCCTTACAAATCATTTAATAGGTTTCTGTGCAAATTTAATTAACAGAGAAGCATTGTTAATGTAAGATATAGTAATTTGCAGTTTTTTTTTCTTTCTCATATTGTTTTTAAAGTATACTTAAGCGTACATAGAAAATTATTTGATTTTTTAAAATTTAATTCTTCGGTGCATACAGTAATGCTTACATTTGTATATAATTGCGTTTTCATAAATAAATTACTTGTGACTAGAATAAATTTTTTCTTCTGAAGATTATATCTTATATATAATATATACAATTCAATGTTAATCAATTTCATATGTAATTAAAAACAGCTACACGCAGTGTATCTAAAGGAAGCGTAATATTTATTTAAAATCCATAGTATCAGAAACAGTGCAGTATAACATCGCATTCATTTTTAAAAACTAGTTTTGATTTAACGGTCATGCGAGTCAGAAGAGACGAATACTCATATCGAAATATTCTTGTCTCGTGTTGAACACCGCTTCGCCAACTAGGCAACTTATTGGCTGGTCCTAAATGAATAAGAGAGAGAGAGAGAGAGAGAGAGAGAGAGAGAGAGAGATCAAACGGAAAGAGGAAAAAGTTTCTGAATGAAAGAGTGGAATACGCCCTTATTGCGAAAATATAGAGAAAATGGAATAAGCATTTTTCACTCATAACTGCTGGTAATCATCTTTGTATATCTTCGTGATTTGCCTTTTGATGCAAAATAGAGACTTCTCACCTTATACTTAAATACTAATAAATTAAACAAAGATTTCTAAAAATTAAGTGCAATGTTTGTGTGCAATGTAAATGCATTTATATATATATATATATATATATATATCTTTAGGAAGTAAAATAACTTCAATGAGACATTAGTAAATGAACGATTAAAACAAGATATTCATATATTGATTTGTTTATAGTAGCACATGGTTTAAAAGTGTAATTCGTGGATAAAATTAAAAGCGACTCAACTGCTATTAGATCCAGAAAAAACACAAACACAGAGACTCGTCGGGTGATTGAAACGCGCCACTTGTCGCGACCGCCCCTGCTCATTAATGGTCAAATTAGTCGCTGAATAGAAGAATAAAAAAAGTATCTGGCACAGAAAAGAGTGCACCACCTCCCGGTCGACACACGCCGACAGCTTCGTACTTATATTTGACCGAGAGAAAGAGGGACAGCACGCACACGAGGGGCAGAATTCGGCGGGATCCAGAGGTTACCCGTGATTGGCGGGTACGTAGCCCCTCTACGGTCGTGTTCGCCAGCGGACGGTAGCGCGGTTGGGGGACGAATACGATAAAAGGGCGCGTGCCCCTCCTATCAGCCAACAGTCTGTGCGTAGTATCCTACGAGTGCGAGTTGATCTTGTGTTTTTCACATTCGGGACTTTTTCGCATGGTGTTCGAAAGATTCAACGGGGGGAGGATTTCGCTCGATTCTGCATCACACCCAACGATTTTCTTCCCTGGCCCGATAGACATTTAGCCGAATGGGGAGTCGTCGAGGGAACAGAGGAAACCCTTCGATGGATCATCGAGGTTGACCTTGATAAAGAAATTGTTAGGGCGCTGAGATATAACTCTTTCATAATGTTGTGGGAACCAGTTTCTGAAACGTGCGACGTGTGTCGCTGCACAAGGTAATTTCGAGAGGATTCGGTGCTACACTCACTCATCTGCGATTCGCTCATTTATTTGTAAAAAATTCAAGTATTCACCGTCTCTTAGCAAACGTGTGTTAGCGAGCGACTTGTTGTGTTGAACGATAAGATGAAATTTTTGTCTACGGTGCTTCTGTCGTTAAATCTTTTTATAAATTTCGAACCAACCGAAATCAATACTCACTCGTGCGAACGTCTTTTTTATAATTATTAATAATATTTGATTTTGAAGAGTCTCGAGCAAGAACATTAATCGCAAGGTAAACACTAGTATTTTAACTGAACAGACAATTTTTGCACGTTTGCACATGCACATTGATCGCTTCTGTTTACGTTTGTCGACCAACTTTTTTTGTTTATTCACGCAAATTATCTGCTTTAATACCTTTTTTACTTATAGATTTGTAAATTCGAATTTCGAATACGTGCACTGACCCAATGCAATAAACGATCGTGCCGCTTATTCTCTTCGTATTTTATACCTTGTATATAATAATGATAATATTACAGCTATTGCGCCCGCTGTTGCGACTGAATTTAGTAAGCATAATTTATTTGCTGATGCATATGCGAGAGTTTGTCAATTTTCGCTTGGGTGGTTAAGGAACGAGGCTCCGAGCTCGGCAGTATCGATTTCAAAATAAAAACGCGCGCCCTAGAATAAAGGACGAAAGTGAAAAAAGAGTGTAAAGTTTGAGAAAAACGACGAAGAGAGGCGCCACGTACGAACTTCCTATGTCGCGGTTTCCTTTTAGTGCTCCGCCCTCTTCAGTCGCGCGGCAAATGTCAGCCGTGTTGGTTTGCGGCTTTAATGGGATTTCGCTGATGCGCGATTAGAGATTATAAATTGACAAAGACCAGTGTTTTTATAACATAAACTGGTCGCAAAATAGTGTTTACCACGAAGGACGTGTCACGCTGTTTCGGTACGATATCAAATTACAAACTTCATTCCCATTATTATTTAATTTTGGCTGCTCCGAAACGAACCACAAGCGTCTCTCATCGTCGCGCGAATGCTCGCCTTTTTTAGTCCGACAATGCTTGATTGCGCGATGCACCTTGTCGTTGCTCAAAAAGCGATCTTGTACTCGAGGATAACCGTTATTGTTATTACAACGACAAGCTCACTTCCTAAATACTAAATATGAGTACGAGTGCGTTTAACACAATGTGCCTTTTCTTGTCGTGTGATTGCAGGCTGTTCAAAAATGCATTCAAGATCAAAGGAACACCGGAGGCCTCGGTGAAGACGTTCGGCTCGACAGCGCGGGTTAGGCGACTCATCGGTATGGCGTCGGGACGCATGTCTAGTCCGGACCTCGGGTCACCTTGCGCCAACAGCCAGAACTTGGAGTGCGCCGCCATCTTCAGTCCCAATGTCCAAAACTCGACGCCGCACAAGGTAAACTATGCTGACACGTTCTCCCGTACATACATACGCGCACGCGCGTACCTAAACCCCGACGCATTCTTTTCCCGCACTTTTTTTATTTTCCGTCTCCTTGCCGCTCACATGGGGATCAATTTAATCACTTATCCCTTTTTTTTTCTTATTTCAGCTTCTTAATTTTTTTCAAGTATTCTGATTTATTGAATAATTTACTCTTTACTTCTAAATTTCGCTACGTTTCGGATATTGTTTTCGTACATGATTTTAAAATGCGTTTCGATGAATTTAGCTCAGCTATTTTTTAAGGTATTTCAATATTTTCATTAGCTACAATGTCTTTGCGTATTTACAAATAAATGCACCCTAATACTTTCAAAATAATGCCGAAATCGCGCATTATTATATACGTTATATACAGAATGCATAATGCGAATACTACCCACATATTATTTTGTAGACACATGATTGAATGGTTTAAAAAACATTGATCGTCTCTATTGTGAATTTTTAAATAAATTCGGTAATCCGAGAAGGAACATGGCATCTCATATTTTTGTACGAATGAAACTGCGCGCTTGAAAGCTGACATCTGATCTTTGAATTTCAAGTCGAATTTTCTTATTAATCACGCGAATCGGGTATACGTATTGACATTTTCGCATGAATACCACATGTTGCCAAGTTATTAATACCACAGCTATTAAGTAGTATTTAATTAGTTTTTTGCATAAATTGTACGTCTCGTATTTATTGTTTCCCTTGTAGTCAGGCGGACTCAAGTCGTCGAAGCTACGCTTACCGCTCGAGGAGTTTGATCCAAATAGCCAGGACAGCGGCTACGGCGGCTGCGCGAACTACTCGGACGAGAAGTCGACCCAGTGCACGAGCTTCCAATTCGCCGAGCCCCTCGGCGTGGCTCCTCGACGACTCTCCCTCGAGTCCCGAAGTCCCATGAAGTCACCATTGCGTTCCTCGCCTCAGCGCAAGCGACCTGCCCGACCCGCGCTCTTCCGCAGCCTCTCCTCCGGCTACGAGAGTACGGACGATGGCTTCAATGACCTCATCGATATGGAGAGCCTTGACAACGAGCTCACCCGGCTGCCCAATGGGCTATCCAGCCTTATCTCAGGGGATATCGTCGTTGGCCCCGAGAAGCCCATGGATGTGGAGATTGCGGCGACGACGCCCGAAGCCCCCACGATCGCAAGTAGGCCCAACCCGAGCCTGCGAAGGTCGCTCTCGTTGCAATCCGACCGACTGCAGGGTCAGCTGCCCGAGGAGGATAACACGCTTAGTCTGTCCAAGGTCAGATCTTGCCTCTTCCGCTCGCCCAATGCCAGCTCCTCCACAGCCAAACTCAGCTTTGACGAGAGTCCACGCAGGGCACACGAGGTCTTTGACGAGAGCCCGGTCGCGAGGAAATTCAAGCGCCCGGAACCACCCGTTGAGCATTCGCCCACCTTGGTCAAGCGCTCGAGGAAGTGTACGAGCTTTCAGGACGTTACGCTTGCCATCAGCCCCGAGCTCAGCTCGTCGCCGTCCCCGCCGCTGCTGCAGCGCAGTCACTCCGAGACGGAAGCTCACGCGCACATCAAGTCTGCGATCCATCGTAGCACTACCGACTCTGACCTCACCGGCGACTTCAGCAAGCCCTGCGTCCTGCCTCTTGCTGACGGCCAGCACGAGGATCTCAAGTCCATCAGTCCTGAGACGCTCTCTAGGCTTATTAGAGGTGACTTTGACGGCCAGATAAGCGAGTTCAAGATTGTTGACTGTAGGTACCCGTACGAGTACGAGGCTGGCCACATCGAGGGCGCGCTTAATCTTTACAGCAAGGAGATGATCGAGAAATTCCTGCTGAATCCGCTCAAGCACAAGGCCGTATCTATTGAACCCGACACGCAGAAGCGCAGCATCCTCGTCTTTCACTGCGAGTTCTCATGGGAACGGGGACCCAACCTGTCGCGGTTCCTGCGCAACGTTGACAGGCAGATGAACAAGGAACACTACCCCGCGCTGCATTATCCGGAGATCTATCTACTTCATGGCGGATACCAAAAGTTCTACAAGGATCAGAGGATCTTCTGTACGCCCCAGGGTTATAGGCCGATGCGCCACCCAGACCACGAGGCCGATCTCCGTCAATTCAGGAGTAAAAGCAAAAGCTGGCAGGGAGAGAAAAGTAGTAGAGCTAATGTCGTCACTGCAAGGGCAAATCTCAAAAGATTGGGATTTTAAAGCGGCTCATTGTTTACCGTTTGCTCTAATTTACTGGATAACAACAATAACGACGACGACAGCGACAATAATGTAATGATGATCACATTTAATCGAAACACTGCCGAACTAGTGTTCATTGTTAGCTTAGATGTTCAGACATTCGGATATTCGAGGAGTAAGGCATTCGCGTATTTTGTGAGATGTTTCATTAAGCTTGGAAATTTGACGAAATTCGCGTGTTTTATGTGCAAATGTAAATAAAATTTATAAACCACGGTCGCAATAGGCGGAGCCTGTAAAGCCGCGCACGAAGCAGGTTTTTTAAACGCTTTAATTTTCGAATTCTGTGCCGTTTATCTCTTTTTTTGTTTTTTTTTTATTTGTAAAAACGAAAAGAACCGAACTTCTTAGAGATTACGAGAGAATAGAAAATCGATTGTATTGTTTGTATGATACTTGTGTGTGAGTATTTAATAGTATTGAATATTTATGTATAGGCGCAAAGGACAGGACGAGGCGAGACTTAAAAGCAAAAAGCGACATAGTCATTTTTTTAGTTCGCTGATTAGCTTATATGTACCAAATTATTTTAGGCGCCAGATTAGTCAAGAAATTATGAAATATGCATTAAATAAATATAATTTTCTATAGATTGAAATTGTACTTGAGCACGTCTTTTTCACTAGAAATGGAAAAAGAGTCGCATCGATTTTCTCGTTTCTTCCTCGACGGAGTAAATGTCTATACACGTGTATAATATAAAATGTATACAATAATTGTTATTATATGAACTGAAAGAAATTGATTTATTGATCAAAAAAATGGGAAAAGAAGGTCCGACTTATCCTCTCCCTAGATATGTGCAAAGTAGATTATTATTATATGTTGTACAAAGCTATAGCACGTATTATGTGAAATCATAAGCATTAATATAATTTCTCATACAAAATAATCAGATGTTAATATTTATTACCTCATTATCCTTTATTATGAGCCATCTAAAATTTTTAAAATATGAATTAAAGAAAAAGATTCATAAAATCTCCGTTATTAAATATGAATGTTTTCCTTTTGTTATAAAAAATTATTAAAATTTTTCATATTTTTAACTAGTTTTATAAATTTTAATACATTTTTTTACGTGCAAAAAATTGATCTCGTACATGGACTTCAATTTAATTTGAATAAATACGTTATTTCATATAATTTTATAATTACATGAAATAACTGATAAAATGATATAATTAAAATTTTTAATTTTAAATAAATATTTGATTTACAATATAAGCGTTTTTCAACGAATAGTGACATTTTCTGAAATTATTAATCATTCAATATCACATGATTTAATTTAAAAACTTATAATTTCAAATATAAATAAGCTGACAATGGAAATAATCTCGAAGCAAAGGTAAAAATTCATGCACTTTAATTTATAGAGATGTAGCATAATATTAAAATTTGTGTACATTTTGTTGTTTATAACTTATTATTTATTGAATAATTTAGATTATCTTAGAAAACATTTTCATGACATTTCAATACAGCCCGTCGGCATTGCAGTACAAACGTAATATAGCATGACGAATTTTATTTTAAGCAGTTAATAATCGAATAATCTCGAATATTTAATTATAACTTGGTATGAATAATACGTATTATTTTGTAGTTTATATTATAGTTATGTAATCAGAGCTACTTTTGCATTATTATCAAAATAAATAATTAATTTTAATAGAGAGCATATATTAAGAAAATATAATGGGTAAAGTTTTACTTTAATCTTTAAATATTTATACATTTCTGTAAAATTTGTTTTTATTATCAAATATTATAAATTATATTTTATGTATTAGATGTTAATACGTTATTTCAATAATTCCTTTCAAAACGACATTAAAAATATTATTATTGTAAATGTATAGAAATTTTTATAATCAATATTTTTGTTGATTAGTAAAAACAAATTAAATTTTCTTGATGCTTTAAAGATTTCATCTCTACTTAAAGCATTTCTACTCACCAGAATGCAGGATTGCAGACGCAACTTGAAAATTTTTTTTCATCGGCAGGCATTGGCTACGTAACTCATTTATAATTATACAAATATACTGTGGATTGATTTTTATATATTTGAATTTTTTTCAACTAATTTCTGATAGGCAAGTGTTGTTTAACCAGGTGCGTTTCCTGTAAAAAATGAGAATAGTTGTCATTACAGTGGCAGTTTTTGAGTTGCTTTTGAATATGTTTACGTTCTCTTTTGTCGCAAGTAATTAATATATAATTACAAAGAATAAAAAAACATTGAACTATCTTTAATATTTTGAAAACAGTACTCTTTGTATAAGTAAAACATTTCATTATATTGAACCTTAAATTTGTAAACTTATATAAAATTTCTTGTCATTTTAATTTTATAACCTATTATCTTCTAGGGTCACGTGATAACCGGTAAAAATTTGCACTTCTAGAAGATTCTGCTTCTAAACTTATTAAATTAAAAGATAATTTTATATGAATTTCGGGTTCAATTGAAAAAAGTATACAAATGCAAGCTTAAATTGTTTATATCTTTTATTTATTTATATAAATTATATTAAATCATACGTATGTATTTACTTTAACTTTCCTATAATAAATTGTACTAATTTACAAATTTAGCTTTACCTAAAGCAAGAATACCATTGTGCAATATTGGTTCACGTTTTTTCGCAACAATGATAAAAGCCTTTGAAACTCATGCTGTTATACCAGATGTAATTGATACAGTACCTCCTGCCATTATTAAAATATCTTATCCAAATGGAATCTCTGTAGAGATTGGTAAAGAACTAACACCAACTCAAGTTAAAGATCAACCAACCGTTGATTGGGATGCTGATAACTCAGCTTATTATACCCTTTGCATGACAGGTATTTTATTTTATTATTAAATTCAAATACTTATTATTTACTTATAATGAGGAGATTGCTTGTTTAAATTATAAGCACTTTTACACTCACAAAAGGTAACATCAATTTTTGTTTAATATTAGTACATGAAAGTAAACTGTCTTATTATGACTAGATTATTTAAACTTATATTTTTCTATATAAATAATTGTAATATCTACCTCAAAGTATTTACAATAATATCTGCAACATTTTACACAAATCTTTGTGTAAAACGCAATCTTATGCAAATCTTTACCTTTTCTTTATAATTTAAGAAATATAATTTATAAAATAACTTAATTATCTTTGAATAATTAGATTTGATTTAAGTATGCGAATGTAATACGTGTATATCAATTAAGTATCTTTTTGTCAGATGACAAACAAGTAAGACGCATAATAATTGTAACAATAATTTTTATAATTTTCTTGAGTTTTTAACCCATTACTATTTCTAGATGATAAAGTGATATTATAATTTTCATTGATTATCTAAAAATATTGATTTATTACATCTTAGAAAGCAACGAAATCATTAAAAAATAATAAAATTATTTTTTTGTTTACTTTTAAATTAAAGAGTAGCAAAATATTTTATAGCTTTTAAAAATGTTATTAGATTCTTGAACTGTATGAAATATTTACCTTTAAAAAATTTGGTTATAAAATGTAAATATTCATGTAGTTATTTACTCATTACATCTTTAGTAATTATTAGTTGCAAAATCAAGTAAGACTTTTCTTGATTAAAAACATTTTAAAGAAACAGTTAACATTTAAATACATAAAAGTTTTAAATGTATTCATACATTTAGTATTATATTATGTATTGATTCCTATTATCATAATAATTTGAAATATATATTTCAACGAATTATAATATTGATAGAAAGATTTAAATTTATTAAATTTGTGTTAGAAATAATTGTTTTTTATCTTATGGCAATTTCAAAGTAAAATAAAATATTTTTAATAATTTTATTTTGTAACCAAGTTGAGCATTAGTTTCAATATAGTACAAAACTATGTGAAATTAAACAAATCTTAAAGAAGATTTTGATATAAAACTTTAACATATATTTTAAAAAACTAAAGAAACAAAAAGTATAAAGGTCTAAAATTGTTAAGTATACGTTATATTTTATTTTCTAAACTCTATTTTAAAAAAATTTAGATTTAAATAATTCTTATTATTATTTATGTAAATTTTGTTACAAGTGAAGTTATATTATCTTTATAAATTACAATTAGTTCCAAGGGTTTCTTACCCTTGAAAGGGTTATCGAATCAATAATATAATTATTGATTCGATAATTTCTGTCACAATCATCAATAATTGACAACACAACAAAATAATAATATAATTATGGATTCAATTGATTAACGTTAGACATTTTATAATTGTATTTTTATTTTATAGATCCTGATGCACCTAGTCGTAACCAACCAAAATTCCGTGAATGGCACCATTGGCTTGTCACTAACATTCCTGGTAAAAATGTTTCCAAGGGAAATATTTTATCTGATTACATTGGTTCAGGTCCTCCACCAGATACAGGCCTTCATCGCTATGTCTTTTTGGTATATAAACAACCAGGCAAATTGACTTTCAGTGAAAAAATCTTAACAAATCGCAGTGGAGAAGGGCGTAACAATTTCTCTATTAGGAAATTTGCAAAAAAATATAATTTAGGAGATCCGATTGCTGGAAATTTGTACCAAGCTGCATATGATGAATATGTTCCTAAATTATATAAACAACTTGAGGGATAAATTTACTGATAATAACTGGTTTTTAAAATGTATTCAAGCATACTAGGATCCTTAATAAGGCCTTAATATTTTTATAAAATATAAAAATATTAAAAGTATAAATAATAAATTATTTATTATTTTCAGTGGTACAAAGCAGATTTCCAATTTTTGTACACAACAATAAGTATTTAAAATTTGTTTCTTTATAATAAATAAAATTTTATACATCCATAATTGTCGATATTGTCATTAAATTTGACCTATTTTCGTCTCATTTTATTTTGATTGCAGTAAATTATCTTGTTTGTTATAAAAATGTATTTTACGTAAAATTTAATGTTAGAAAAATCAATTGTGTATTTCATATGCACATATTAAAATTATACAATACGATATTTTCTATAGTAAATTATGATATATTTTTAAATGTTATTAAAAGATAAACATTTTAAATTATCAACAATATTCTACATGAAGATCAATTGTTACTCTTAAACAAATTTTCAAGTTATTATAGTATCATTTTTGTTCTATTAGAGATGAAATTACCAACGGATGCGTTTCCGTTGGAAAAAATGACTGCATTAATTTTGATTATTTTATCAAAATTTTGATAAAATCTTTGCTATTGCTGCTCTAGAAAAACATTCCATTGTTATATAACATATAACGTATAAATTTACCTATTTGTACGAATTGAGTAACAGTCTGCTTATCTTTATAAAAAAATGAAAATTATCACAGCAAGTATGATATTTTTCTCAAATTTTTCTTAAATTTTTATTAATTTTTAATTTAAGATATATATTAACTTTACATTAAATTTTACTTTTAGGTATAAATTCTTATAACATTATTTAATATTTTATGTTTTGAAGAATTTTTTTTTTTAAAATGATGTAAAATTAATACGATTTGAGTGTATTATATATAGTAATTCTGAATTCGGTTTCCAATATATTTGAAAATCTTTGTAAAAATGAACTTATAAATTTTATATTTAAATAAAAAATGTGTTTGAAGTAGTATGATAACAACTTTTATCATTAAATTTAAATCATTTAATAATCATAATATTATTTAAATATCATTAAATAATATTTAACCTTCGAACTTTTATTTCAATATAACTTTACAATTTGAAACAATTAAAAACAATTTTAAGCAATAAATTAAATGTTTCCATTGAAATTTAGATTACTGTGGCATTTACACATTTACTTATTCCTTTTTACAGTATACAGTTGTCACTATAAAAAATAATTTTCAATTTTGATTATAGGAAGATATTTAATTTAATATATATTTTTTAATATTAAATATAAAGATCTATAATTTCTTAAATTATAATTATTTAAAATGTTAATTAAGAAACTAATTTTCTTCTAATATGTTTATTTTCAAAGTATAATTTTAAAGCTATTTGTATATAAAATAGTTTTTTTGGCTATGTAACGGCGTAAAAAATAGTTTATTTTTAAAGTTAAACCTATAAAGTTAAACTATCTGGTAATATGTTGTACACGATGAAGTAACAAATTGATCTACATTCTACATTAAGTATTACTATTCGCAAGATCATGGTTTGAACTAAATCTAATAATTTCATTTTATCATAATGTAAATAACCCTTTTTTAATGTACCAGGTCACTTTCAAAGACAGCACTCGCAAAGAAAAAAATTTACAATTCGGAGAAGAGTTGTTACCGATAATGGTCAAAGATCCTCCTTGCTTAGCGTGGTTATTTGAGGATTCTTCTTACTATACGGTTGTTATGATTGGTAAATAATACATCATTATAAACTCTAGATTATGTATATTAAATTTAAATCATCTTTTATAATAATAATAATATATTAAAGAAAAAATTTATTAATTTTTTTAAGTTCATCAATTGACGTTTAGGTTAAAAACTTAAGAATTTTATGGGAATATGAGGATTTGAAAACTGTAAGTGAAATTGCTATTTGAAGCATTGTTAATTTTAAAGAAAATTTTTTGATTTATTTTTACATATATTTATGAACATATCTTAATTATCGATTATTTATAACGCGGATCTAATATGAAGACTTTAAGCATCTAATATATGCATATCGAATATACGCATTATTTCCGAGTGATTTATTCAATAAATTTTAGTCTATTAATGTTTGTAGTTATAAAATAAATTATACTTATAAAAAGTTATGGTTATAACTACGTACAAGATTTTAGTTATCACCAACTAAATGTCAAGTCCATTTGAAAATTAAATTTAATGGTTATTTTATTTTTAAGTAAAAAGCTGAAATATATCGATTTATTTTTAATAAATAATGATGCAAATATAATCATATTATTTCTATTTCCATTATGAAATAACGAAACGATAGAATTAAAAATATTCACTAATAACGAATAGTTTGCATTTCTTTCTATCCAGACTTCTTTCTATTAGAATTCATTGAACTATATGTGATTAAAAAGATTTCGATCATACACGAAAAATGAATTCTTAGAGCTGTAGAATTTCATTTAGCAAGAAAAATATAAGAAAAATTTTAGACTAGTATCTAAAACCGCTAAAATTGATATTCACCTGATATAATATTGTAATTTGTATTCAATTTCTGTACATATCTCTTTAATGTCTGGTACACAGATTCAGATGCACCAAGTAATCAGAATCCTATATACCGGGAAATGTTACATTGGCTAGTGACCAATATTCTCTGTAGTGACATAAGCAAAGGCGACGTCATTGCGGATTACGTTGGTTCAGGTCCTTTAAAGGACACCGGCCTGCATCGCTATGTACTGCTGATATACAAGCAACCAAATAAATTAACCGTCGATATGCCACATATTTCGAACAATGAATGCGCAGGCAGACCGAGCTTTGCTATTCGTAATTTCGCCAATAAGTTCAACTTAAGTGAACCCTTAGCCGGTAACATGTTTCAAGCGCAATACGATGATTATGTGCCCACAATTCATAAGCAAATGGGTATGGCTTGAATCTTTTTAAATTCCCTGAAATAGTGCGTTTTTAGGTTCTATATATTATAACCTTTGTTGTAAATTTGTAGTATTCATACAAACGTAAATACAATCATTGTTATATATTTTATTATTATTTCATGTATGTGCCCTTAACACTTTCCTCAAATTCAGTAAGACGTTTTTCAAGAAACAGTGACGTATAAGTCAGTTCTTTTAAAAATCTATCAACTAAAAAACTATTAAGAACACTTGTCATTGAGCTATTGGTTTTCTTTTTCCAATAATCGATTTTATAATCCGTAACAAAATCTTATTGCAATTGATATTTTTTAATTGCGTATTATACCAAAAACGCAACAAGGTAGAAATAATTTATTATTATATCAATACTAAATCATTAAGTTCAGTATCATTTTTAATTAATTGTTAAATATAGTTGGTTATATAATTTAATTTATAAAGTTATTTATGAATTTAATTAATTCTATATCCTTTATGATATAAAGAAAATATCATGCTTTAAGTATATGTTGCACTTTTTCTATTATATAAAAATTACTAAATATAAAGATATTTAGTACAATCTGAATAGTAGCTTTAATTGCAGCCATTAAAATCTCATATAAATAATTTCTTTTAATATGAAGATAAGATTAACATGATATAAGGTCACTTTGAAACATTTATGAAATTTCGTTGTTCCATAATAAATCTGATAATGTGTATTATTGTTACATTCGTTTGCATTGATATATCAAAGCGTTTCATTAGACTTCCCATAAATTTTTTTCTATTTTCATGCCAAGTATTATCTATAATCGTATTTTCTATTTTTTGTTTTCTAACTGAATACTTTTTTCATTCAAGTCATTATTTAAATTCTTTGATTTACACTGAAGAATGAGCGTATCAACTGTTGAAATGTATATAATTCATATTTCATAGCAGAAATCCTTGTCATTTATTTTTGATATTCACTATAAATTTATCAACTTATATTGTAATTCTATCTATAGTATTTATCTCGTTTAGATAACTGTTCAGATTATTACGGTTTTCATTATTAAACAAAGTTTTCAATTATCATCGGGTAGCAAATACAGTTTTTATTTCTTGACACATGAAAATATATACACACATTGTATTATAACATACAAATACCTTTTAATACCTTTTATTGCTAAATTCTTGAAGATGTAAATTTCTTATTTTTTAACGCAACCACTAATTATTCATATTTGATATTAATTTATATGCTTAATTTACTTTGCAATGAGGACATAATTAGTAGCGTTCTTTATTTTGATCTTTTATAACAGATTTATTATACTAGATTACCGAACACGAACATTTGCTGAATAGATTCTTTAACCTAATATCCCTCAACTATTTTTATTATTCTATTGTATTGCAACAGAATCATACTTACAATGATTTTAATCAATCCCATATTAGTGATAAATGAATTTGAAAGATATTTTTTGAATTTATTGTAAGATACCATTACTTTGGACTTCTTATAATTAGAAAAGCTGATTCGTAAAAAGACACCTACTGAGAGCATCAATTTTTTAAAATTTAATTTGGTGCCAAATATCATATCTATCATATATTTCATATAGTCATTGAATTCTACAACACCTTAGACTAGGCATTGTAAATAGGGATTCTGTTACAAAATACAATTCCAGTTGACCGAAAATATCCTTAAATTTTAATGCTTTGATGGGACGCATTTTTATGTAGATGCCTTACAAATAGCATAGAAACTGCTTTTATAAAGCTAAACTATCGATGATGATTTTTAGATTATTCTAAATTTTTATTAAAATTTAGAACTTTTTTAAACTGAAAAGACAATACAATATAATTATATAATATATAACTTCTTATATAATTTACCCGACTGTTCAACATTTTTAGCCGTTAATATAACGAAAGTCTATTATATTGAATAGTATTCTGGAAACATCTACTGGAAGTTTCAGTTGCCTTAGAACGTTGTCACTAATAATAAGGTGTTAAATATTTCTTTAACGTACAGTGTACAAGCTAAATTCAATAATAAGTAGCTAAGTTAATTTTTAAGAAAAAAAAATAAGTTCGGATAATTTAAATAATCTGAACAAAGACATATAGTAGGCTTATGATACATAAAACAATTTATATTGATCATTATTTTATCACCATATTGTAATATATTATTTTATCATTTTATTGTTTCGCTAAATATCTATAAGATTCAAAGTCAGTAAGATAAAAAGTTGTATTTTAATTTATTTAAAAAATATATGAATATTTATTTTTATAAATACTAAAAATTAATTAACATTCTATATTGAAAACATCGATATATTGTACATATGTGTGAAGATATTGTGTTCAAATATTATAAAAATAGTTTGTAGAAAATGAAATTAATAATATATTACTGCTTAAAGTGTAAAAAAATTGTTAAAATTATGATATTATTCTACATAAATAGTATACAACCTGAACATAAATATTTGTCATTTAATAAAATACTAGAAAAAAATTTAATTAAAATATTAATAGGTTACAAAACTCTGATATTATTTATATACTGTATTAGAGATACATTTTCAAAGAATATTTAACATTAACGTTAAGTAAATTTTATTACATTAGAAATTCTCTCTAATGGATCAAATTGAAATGTACCATTAACAAAATAATTTCTCAATATTTGTATTATTTAATTTAACAAATATGTATCAAGTTGATAAAAACTTAAAAAAATATAAAAAATTTGTTTTATGCTCTTATCTGTAACAAAATCATGGAATGGTATGACATAGATTGATTTTTATTTTATACAAGCCTAATTTTGGTAATTAATTTTTCATCACAGATTCAGACATATGTTATTTTTTAAAATAATTTAAAATTATTTTTGAATGTATTAATTAATTATTTTCGTACGATGGTAATCTATGACATTAGTTGCTTTAATTATTTTTTTCATTACATTGTCGAATCACTATATGACGTCACTGGCGAACACACTCGTGCTGGTAAAAGTTTCGTGCTTCGAGAGAAATCGGTTGCAGTTCACGGTAAAGCATCAAAGAAAGATGATACTTTTTACGGCAGGTAAGTGCTTTATTTTCAATTATTAGCATTGAAGCATCTCTATTAAAAATAGAACTTTCACTATTACAATCGATCATTTTTAACTATTATAAGCAAAATATCACAATTTTTGATTATTTAATTTATACACACATATAAATAATAATTCTCGCATGTAATTAATGTTCAGGACTCGTTATTTTGGCATCAGGTATTGTTGTAGCCGATGTTTCATCGAAGTTCAAAGCGGCAAAAATCGATCCAGATATTATAGACAAAGTTCCAAACGAAATAATTGATGTATTGTTAATTAAATATTTTTTTGTAATTTAAAATAACGAATCATTGAAATTCAATTGTGGTATTAATAATGAATGACTTGTTGATGTAGATCAAATACGGAAACAAAGAAATCAAGTTAGGAAACGAAATAACTCCAACGGAGGCTAAAGACATACCAGAGATACATTATAAACATGAAGGTGGTGTTCTTTATACTCTTGTTATGACAGGTAATTTTTAATATTATCAGCCAGTATTAGGATTAATTTAGTTATTGAGAAGGTTATGAAAATTGTATTATAATGTTGGAGATTAAATAGGCGTTCGTCTAAATGAAGTAATGTAACTGCAGTAATTTTTAAATTTCTTTAAAATTGTTTAAAATAGAAGGAAAACTAAGTATTCAAAATGAAGGTAAACAAGTTTTTAGAAATCATATTCTAAAAATTTGTTAAATATTTGAAAAAATTAAAATACCCTACGTTCCAATTTTTTATTTTCAATCTTTGCTTTCTGTTATTAAAAAAACTATCGTACGCGAAATAGAAAAATTACGCTTCCTGAATAAAAAGAATGAGTAAATTGTAATCTATTGATGCTCGTGTTGAGAGAGAGATACAAAAGGCTCGGATCAGACTTGGATGGGCTTACGGTTGATGTTAAATCGCTATGCAAAGCCCGAGTCACTTTCACCGTGGAACAGGTTTTCCCTTTTGTGCGTATTTTTTCTCTTGTATATGCGTTAAGTAACTGCGACGAAATTGTCTTCAATAAAATTTCAATAATATTTCAACGAGCAAAATACAAAGGCATAAGTAGTATATTAAATAAATCGTTATATCTTAATTTACCTTAATTTACCTTATCCTAAGCATAAATTTGTTGCCATTTAAAGTATAATAAGTTTTATATTATGCATCGCATTCACTTAAAAATCAAAATCATTTCAAAGCATATTTTAGCTTTTATAATAATATTATTTATCACGACTAAATTAAAATGTAGGCTTGTTAACGTACATTAGTAGAAGTTTTAATCTAAGTAAAAAAGTAATTCTAAATTTTACAAAAATTTTAATCCTCTCATATTATATCATTAGGTATTCTCAGATGTTTCTCCGATTATTGTTGATTAATCGAAAGTTATCCTTTTATTTTATTTAAATGCATACGATATTTTATTATAATTTATCATTAATAATTATAAATTTATGTACTTAATTGTATTCTATTATTTAAAATGTATTCCGTAACTTTATAAAAATAGCTTTAGGAATTTCAAAAAGATTTTAAGATATTTTAGATAAAGCTGATAATTCACATTTCTTAAATAGGTGGCTATAATTTGTTGAAGAAATTAGACTTTCAAGTATTTCATAATTTTATAATTTTATAATTAATTTTATAATTTTTCAGATATTATACATATAATTTTTTCGTTTTATGAAGCATAAAACATTAATAATAATTATAAAATACTTGAAAGTCGAAGAATATTTATTTTCGGAATTATTTTTTAAATAATATATTATATATATTATAATATTTCCTGTAAATTTACGAATCGTAAAAATATTTTTATATTGATTAAATTCTTTTATTATTTGTAATATAATTAAGATTAAATTATAAATAAGTAATATTTTTAATAAGTAACTATTAATCTTACAGTCTCATAACGTGAATTGATACATTAAAATGTTTATAAATAATCATCTAAAATCGCGTAACTAATGAAATAGTTAATATAAAAAATATATCAGTTGAATTCTTTAAGAAAAACTACTAGCCCCATATACTGAAATACTTACATTTTTATTTAGTAAACACTTATTAATATTTAATGTAATACTTTGCAACGCTGATTATATAATTTATTTATGTTTTTAAATAAATGCATGGAATATTTTAATAATTCCTATTTTAAACTCAAAGGTTATTAAAACATGATACGTCCTGTAGTCTATTTGTAAAATTTGTATGTAAAAATTAGAACAAAACGTACTATTTGATTATATTGCATGATTCAACTGTCGCGAGTAAAGCGAACATTTGAAACATCGCAATTTTTAATTTGAAAATTTAATTGCAGTATTAATATTATACGTAGATAGAATTCGTTTTTTAAATACATTTTTAAAGATCCAGATATTCCGGTACGTGGCTATAATCGAGAATGGCAACACTGGGTTGTTGGAAATATTCCAGAAGATAAGGTACCTAAGGGAGAAATCTTAACCGAGTATGTAGGACCGGCACCTCCAAAGAACAGCGACCAACATCGTTACGTCTTTTTACTCTACAAACAAAATCAGGGTTCCATTACATTTGATGAAAGGCGCATTGGGAATAGGTAATACAAGAAAGTAACATATTTTCTTTACTAAATATTATATAGTATCTAACTTTTTAACGCATTACTTTTCATAATTACTGAAAAATAGTCCAATATATCTGTCATCTTTATAACATTTAATTTAAATTTACATTTTAAGGGACAAAAGAAGAAACCGCTTTTCGGTAAAAAAATTTGCTGAAAAATATAATTTGGAAGGACCAATTGCTGGAAATTACATGAAAGCTCGATACGATGATTATGTTCCTTCCATTCAAAGACAAATTGGAATATATTAAATGACAATAATCCTAAAAAGCAATGCTTTTAATTTAAGCTAATGTATTATTTTAAGCAAATTACTCTACTTTTTCTAACAAGTTATTATTTAATTGCAATATCTCATTTTAAATGTATGAAGTCTTTTATATCTGTAAACGTGTAAGTATTCTTTGTTTTTAATTTGTTAATATAATAAATTTGAAGAACCAAGGCACCTTGATAATATTTAATTTTTAAACTTTTTCCCTGCTCTTTTATACTGACGGTTAATGAGTTTTTCAGTCGTGTATAGAATATTAGAAAAGTTAAAAAATGCAGAAGACGCGTCTATCGACATTTAACTCTTAAATTAGGTATTTACTTGAAATTTTATCTAATGTTGCATTATAAATCAAATTCGTTTTTTAATAAAATTCATATATATATATATATATATATATATATATATATATATATATATATATATATATATATATAGCTTAGTTGACATGGCATATAATTGCACGCCACGAGTTAGTGTTTTGCTTATGCTGTTCAAAAGTTGCTTGTTTTTATCGTTTGTTAATAATTCGTAGTAAGCTATTTTGTGAACAGAAGTAATTATGTTTTTTTAATTGCATTTTAATAGTAGAATCAGACTGTTGCTATTAATGGAAGAAGCAGCAGCATACAAAGGAGGCGAACGATAGAAAATCGTAGAAATAATTTTTTCTAACGCCCGATCCTTGGCATTTCTGCCATTATCCAGCTATCCAAGTATAGCTCCTGTGTAGTAATAATTTAATAAAAGCAATAATTTAATGTCCAGTTGGTTTAATTACAATGTATTATTAATTATTTATTTATGATTTGGAATACTCCGTGGAGGTGGTACGGACTGCACTTTGAAAAATGCATCCTTCAAGAGACTAGAAATGCGTCGGTATTTAAAAAAGTATGAAAGCAGGTACTGAGCATGCGTAAAAAGCAGGAAGAACTGCGCGCCTGTCACGTGATCTGTTATATGACTTCCATGACGAAGAGAGATATTTGTGTTTCGTTGATGACGGTGACATAAAAATTGAATCATTATCTTTGAAGAATAATACAAGTCCCGTAAGTATGCTCTGGTGTGATATATGTAGATTACATGCACGTATATGTATATACTATTTAAACTTATTTTTATGTTTCTTCTGTATGAACAGCATTCGTTAAATTTGTAGGTGCATGGAGCTAAGTAGAAGCAAGAAGCTGCTATGGCTGTGACGTTCGCCATTTTGGCGTGGCGTCAACCTTAAAGCGTCAACTGATGTAAATCAGCGGTCATTTCAAGCTATGGTCACATTTACGTGTTGCTGTAGCTCAAATTACGATTTGTTTGAAATACCAACGATCCAAAATGTGTGTTTTTTAATTTCCCTTTAAATCATAATTCAAGGTAATCATTTTGATGATGAACACAATGAACAAGAAGAAAATTTAAATTAGATGTAGTTTAACTTTCATGCTTTCATTTCAGAAATAATATTACTTTAACTGCTTTGCAAAAATGAAGTTAAAGAAAATATTAGAAACAAGTTTTACGTTACAGCCCAAGGAAGCAAATCAAAAACTTGAGATATATAAATGTAAATATTGTGGGCAAACATATGCACGACATATAACACGAATGAGTGTGCATTTACTAAAATGCAGTGGCTGTCCAGGTGCAGTGAGAGAATTACTCGAAGAAAAAGTTAAAGCAAAAATTCTTGAATCATCCAAGCATGGATTTAATAAAAAAGGACAAGTGCGAAATCTTAAAAAGATTCTAGAGGAAAATTTTATTTTGCAACCTAGAAATGGAACTCAAAAACTTGATATTTTTAAATGTAAGCACTGTGAACAAAAGTATGCTCGTAATGCATCGAGAATGAGCCTTCATTTACAAAAGTGCTCGGATTGTCCAGAAGAAGTCAAAGACTATCTTGAAATGAATGTTAAAGAGAATATTGTTCATAAGGTTTGCAGAAAGTTGATACCGAAAAAATTATTGGAAAATAGTTTTATATTACAGCCAAAGGAACCAAATCAAAAACTTCAGACATTTAAATGTAAATATTGTGGACAAATTTATGCAAGGCATTCAACACGAATGAGTATGCATTTACAGAAATGTATAGGTTGTCCAGGAACGATAAAAGAGTCGCTGATAGAAACAACAAAGTTCAAAAGAGAGCAGAGAAGAAATGAATTAAATTTGAAAAGAAGAAATTCTGAAAGTGAAGAAGTAATGAGTGAAGATGATAACAATTTTGGGATTATGCAAATGCCCTCTGAAAATGTATACTTTAATGATTCTGCCAATGAAAATAATTTTATCGATAGAATGTCAAAGCAAAGACAAAAATATTGTGAAGAGTTACTTGCAAAGGCAATTTATGCTTCTAATGCACCTGTTAGTATTGTAGATAATGATCATTGGCGTACGCTGCTTAATACTTTGAGTCCAGCCTTTCAATTACCAACTCAGCAACAGCTTTCAACATGCTTGCTTGAAAGAACATATGAAAATGTTAAAAAGAGCGTAGATCAAAAAGTTAGAGACGCTGTTTCAATTGGATTACAATGTAGTTATAGATCAAATGCAAGAAATGAAGGAATTATCCATTTTGTATTAAATACTCCAGATCCTGTGCTTTATAAGTCAATTTCATTATCTACTAATATAGAAGATGAAAACTTTTATATGGAGAAAATAAGTGAAGTGATCGATGAAGTTGGTGCTGAAAGAGTTTTAGGTGTTTGCTTGAATAGTATATCTACTTGTGAAAATCTTTGGGAATTACTGCAACAAAAGTATGAAGAACATAATATTTCATTTTATAATTGTTCTTCACAAATTTTAAATCATTTACTCAAAGATATATCTGAATTACCCATTATTAGTGTTTTATTAAAGAATGCTTCAGGTATTGTAAAAGAAATCAAGCAGTCTCATATCTTATCTTCGTTATTAACTGAGGCTCAAAAATCTGCTACTGAAAAGAATCAGAATTGTGTTTCACTAAAATTACCAGGAATAAAGAGGTGGAATCCTTCTTTAATGTGCTTAGATAATTTACTTGAGAATAAAGACAATTTGCAATATCTTGCTTTCACTCCAAAAGCAGATAAATACATAAATAAGGGAACAAAAGAATTAATTTCAGATGAAGATTTTTGGAGTAAAATAAATAGTTACATTAAACTTATAAGACCTATCATTAAGTGGATTGGACACTTAGACGATGAAGAAGCAAAGATTAGTGAAGTTCCTGAAGTATTTGTCGATTTAGAACAACATTTTATTACAGAATTTCAAGAACCTTCACCTTTACTATTATCAATTGAAGAATCTGATCAGATTTTGAAACGATTTAAAACATTGTCTTCTACAGTATTGCAACCAATACATTATGCTGCAAATATTTTAAATCCATTGTTCAAAGGAGAACATTTAAGTTCTTCTGAATTTGTTCTAGGTACAGAAATAATTAGTAAATTATCTGCAAAATTTGGAATGCCAGAAGATGATATACTAATTGATTTAGCAAATTATAATTCTGGTAAAGGAGTATGGAGTGTAAATTTTGTTAAAAAATCTATTGCCTTGATGCCTCCATCAACTTGGTGGAAAGGATTTTTTAAAAATTCCTTTTTAACTAAAGTAGCAGCTTCTATTCTAGATCTGCCAAGTACATCAATAGCAACTACTGATAAGTCTAACAAAAAAAACTCTTTAAAAGATGATCCTACTGGAAAAATTATGTACATAAGTCAGAATCTTAGATTATTGGATCCTAAAAGAAATGATAAAAATAGCAAATATCAAGAAGATTCTCAAGAAAGAATAGAAGAAGAATTCATGATTGAAGATATTGAAGTTTATAATGAAGACATTGAAGAAGTTCTTGTTGAGGATCACGAGCAGACGATTGAGGAAGCAGAAGAAATTACAGGAGATGTTGAAGAAATTCGTGAAGAAGCTAGTGAAGAGCAAAATACTGGATTGTATATTCAGATTGTTAATGATGTAGGTGAAACATTCTATGTACAGCAAAGTGTTCCACTATAAAATTGATCTTATTATACTTGACATTATCATAATAATGACTTCTTTTAAGAAAAACTCACATCATTCATAATTTTAGACTACTATTTTTTATTATAATAATAAATAATAGAAAATTTAATGTATTTATAATAAAATATTCAAACAATATAAAATTTTAATCATTGGTTCCTTAAAATTAAGTAATTCCATATTTTTTTATAAAAATAATTTTGGAATAAAGTCAGTCACTTTACGCGTTTAATTACGTTATTCTTTGTAATTTGACATTCTTTTTGACTATAATTTGACTCTTTAAACATGGCGGACTGTATTTTCATCATAATGCAATAAGTATACAGGCACGTGCTTAAATAATGAGGTTAAAGCAATTAAAAAATCTTTGAGAAAGTTATATAAATAAGAAATTTAGAAAAATGGGAATTGATAAACAAGAAATTCATCGACCAGGTATTTTTAAGAAAGGAAATAAATCTCATAAAACTGGAAGACATCGAAGTAAAGGCTCTATTTCAAATTCTCGAGGTACATCAATAAATTTTGTAAAAAAATGTTATTTTAATATATATCTTATTATAAATAAAAATGCAATCGTTTTAAATTTTAATTTATATTACTAAAGCATATGTATCACGTAATTAATGCATATTTTTAAAAAATTTGGAAAGTATTTTTTTAATGGTTGAAATTAGTACAATATCCGCTTTTAATGCTTGGCACCAGACTTAAATTCATGAGGTTTCAGTTTTTAAAAAAATACTGAAAACTAAATTTGAATATGTACACTATTTTTTGAGTAAATTTAAAGTTTAAATGGAACATTAATTTAATAATGTGTTTTTAATATAGGCCGAATTTCTGTTAAGAGTCTTTCAAAACATGTTAAAAAAGAACTTAGTAAAGAAGCTCGTAGAAATCAGCTTCAACAAATTCGTTCCAATAAGCGCGATGAAGTTCTAAAACAAAAACGAAGTCTTGGTGGTACTCAGAATCCACCAATTCTTATTGCTGTAATTGCTTTACAAAAAGATTTAAATACAGATAGTATTTTAAACTTATTAACAAGTGCTGATAAAGATGCAGTTGTTACGAATAGCTTATGTGCCACTCATATTAGGTAATTTTTAATTTATTCTTTTTTTTTGCTAATATCTTAGATACAGATTTGTTTTGTTAATATTACTTTCTATAGTTTACCAAGGTTTAAACAACGTTTTTCCATTGTTGTGTCTCCTCTTGGTAATATTTTTGCAACATTAGATATAGTAAAAGTTTCAAATATTGTATTATTTGTTACATCTGCAATAAATGAGTTAGATAAACAACAAAGAAGTGAAGTTCTTGATTCATGGGGTCAAGACATTATTCAGTCTATAATTTCTCAAGGATTGCCAACATCTATTCTTGTTATAACAAATATAGAAAGCTTATCTATCAAGGTTTATTAATTTGAATATATGAATATTAATTTAAATTAAAAATTACATTTAACAAAATTATTTATTTATTTTTATATATTCTAGAAACGACAAGATTATAAACAGCATGTTCAAAAAATGTTGTTGAAATGGTTACCAGAAGACAAAATAGTGACCCTTGACAAAACTGCAGATGCATTAAATCTTTTAAGACGTGTAGGATCTCAAAAGCAAAAGAACATTATATATAGGAATAAAAGATCGTATCTTTTAGCAGAAAACGTTAAATTTAATCTAAATGATAATGTAAGATAATTTTTCAATTAAAACTAGAAAACTGCATTTACCAAAATTATATTAAATTTATAGAAGACAACAAATGATTTTGGAACATTAGAAGTGTCTGGATTTCTACAAGGACTACCATTGTCAGTGAATGGTTTAGTTCACATATCAGGTTTTGGAGATTATCAAATGTCTCTTATCAAGGAATGCAAAGATCCTTTTCTATTAAGATTAGCTAAATCATCTACCCAAAAAATTTTTCAAGCAGATGGGGAAACCAAAGTTTTAGCTGTTGCTAATCCAGATCAACAAGTATATTTATTTAAAATTAGTAATTTTGAGCTGATTAAATAATTTTAATGTTTATAAAAAAAAATATATTTTTTAACAAATAATTTACAGGAATCATTAGAGTCTGAAAATATACCAGATCCAATGGATGCAGAACAAACATGGCCAACTGAAGAAGAGTTAGCTATGGCAGAAGAAAATGAAACGAAAAAAATTTTTAAACGTGTACCAAAGGGTACATCTGAGTATCAAGCAGCTTGGATTCCTGATGAAGATGGAGGTGAGTCATTTTGTTTCGATTGATCATTATTTGTAGGATTTTTTTTACATATTTTTATATATATATTTTTTACCAACAGAAGAGTATGATGATGAGAGTGAAAATGAATCCGAAGAAGATAAAATGACTGTTGATGATGTCAAAACTGAAGAAAATAGCGATGCATATTCAGAAGACAAGGAGGAATATGAAACTATAACTATTTCCGAAGCTTCAAATGATCAGCGATATGATGAGAAAATGGATTTATGCGCAGAAAAAGAAGCAATGTTAAAGTTTAAAGGTAAATTATAAAAATTTACTAAATATTATCATATAATTTAATATTTTAATTTTAATTTTTAATTTATAGAAGCTAAACTCGACTCTCAGTTTCCTGACGAAGTGGATACACCTCAAGATATACTGGCTAAAATTCGATTTCAAAAGTATCGAGGTTTAGAGTCATTTCGGACAACTTTTTGGGATAAAAAAGAAAATTTACCATATGATTATGGAAGAATATTTCAGTTTGAGAATTTTGATCGTACTCGCAGACGTATTTTCAGAGAGCGAGAAGATCTAATAGATGTACAGGTACGTTTTATAATTTATAAAAAAATTTGTAAATTCTTATATTCAAATATTACTTGAACTTCCGTATTTAGCCGGGATCGTACATTACAATTCATATTAATGGCATCAGTAAGGAATTATTTGAAACCTATCTAAGTATACCTAATCAACCATTAATAGTATGTGGTATTTTGGAAAATGAACAGAAAATGTCCGTTTTGAATTTTCGCTTAAAACGTACAATAAATAGTAAAGTTCCTCTTAAGTCAAAGGAACGCCTTATTTTTCAATGCGGATTTCGAAGATTTACAGCGTGTCCAATTTTCAGTGAACATACCAATGGAAATAAGCACAAGGTACACTGAATAAAAGTAATTAATTGAATTTGTTAAAAATAGTAATATATAATGCATAATAATATAAAATATAATTTCCTTAAGTATGAAAGGTTCTTTCAACCAAATAGTGTTGCAGTTGCTTCCATGTTTGCTCCAATTACATTCCCACCTTGTCCAGTTTTATGCTTCTTGAAGAAAAAAGATGGAAGTTTGGTAAGTTTAGTATTTTAAAGTAGTTATAAAATTCTTCAATTTTCTAAGTAACATTTGTTATTCAAAATCAGGAATTAGTTGCGACTGGTAGTCTCATAACGGTTAATCCAGATAGACTTGTGATTAAAAGAGTTATTTTAAGTGGACATCCTTTAAAAATTCATAAACGTTCAGCTGTAATAAGATTTATGTTTTTTAATCGAGAAGATATAAGATGGTTTAAGCCTGTAAAACTACGGACAAAGTATGGACGCAAAGGGCACATTAAAGAACCATTAGGTATATTAATCGTATTGTTTTTATAATAAATAAATGAAAAGTATATTGTTATAATTTTGTATATTTAAAAAAGGGACTCACGGACATATGAAGTGTATATTTGATGGCCACCTAAAATCTCAAGATACAGTTTTAATGAATCTTTATAAAAGAATTTTTCCAAAATGGAGTTATGAACCAATGTTATTAACATTCAATACTTTAAAATCAACTGTTATTAAAATGGAATAAAATTAAATGTAAAGTATGTATTACATTTTTGATTTTTTTTATGATGAAGAATGTATTATGTACTGATACATGAAATTTGTAACAAATGCAGATTTATAATTTAATGAATTTATAAATATGTTTATACCATAATGATATTGCTCATTCACATGACCTTTTACTGAAAGATTTACACAAAATTGATAATTTGCACAAATAATTGTATATTTGATGAAAATCGTTCATTTGAATTCTTATAATTATGAATTCATTTTACAAATAAGTATATTATGCTTAATCACAGCATCATATTCTTTTGCGATATTCCCTTCCACAAGTCGATACACATTTTTCAGTGTAGTTAAAAAACTGCTGTACAGTTGAGTACTATAGAAATTATTTATAAATTTATAGTATGCTATTTACATTGTTTTGACAAATTATGATAATTGGCATTACTCTTTAGTTATACACTTTTTAAGTATTTTATTTTAGAAAAAAAAAATAATTTACTTAAAAATTAAAAACAATAAAAAAAGATCCCGTTAGACAAGTTAAAATTGTAAACGCATGCTTACGAGTCACGCAAGTGTTTTATTTGTTAAAAAATAGAAAAAAATTGAAAAAAGGCTACCTACATTTTTTACAATTAAGAATCATTATACCTTCATGCATGACATTTACTAAATTACAGAGTTGTGACTTGGCACAGTTATAATTATTAATGAAAGTCTCGCTTTAGACTTGAATTTGTAGTTCAAATGACCATACATTGTTTCTATACAAGTGACGCACGCTTTTGAGTGTTGGTTATTAGTATTTATATTTTATGTACAATGTATCAGTTCATACTATCAAAAAAAGTGTACATCTTTGTAACAAAAGTATAAAAATGAAATGCGCTTCGAATAATTATCTTTGGTGTAACGCTGTTGACGTTACAAACGAAAAACCGTTTTTTTATCTTAAATAAATTAATGTTTTTTCCTTCAGGTAGATAGATAAAGCCGATGATAATCATTAGCTCCGAATGCGCAATTGCACTTTGGACACTTCCGTTGTCGAGTTTCGTACCGAGTACGCAAGCAGTCCCAACAGAAAACATGGAAACACTTTGTAAGAACAGCATCTTTTCGTTTGACTTTGCAGGACGGACATGTTAACGTTTCTTTGTATTCTCGAAGTTCCTCTGCCATTACTTCATCTACAGTTTCTGCTAGTTCGATCTTTTTCATTCTTTCTACCTTGCGTCTAAGTTGCGCTATTTCCTCCTAAATTGAAATAGTTGAGATATATTATAAAATGAGTTAATTTTTATCAATTAAAATATTTCTAAAGTTATTTAAATAACTCACTTGTAATCTTTTTGTTTTGTATGCTTCTGCCTCCAAGGAACTTGTTTTCTCAGCTACAACTTGTTGAGCTTCTTTCATTTGTGAATGGTATTTTTCTATAAATTGTAAAATTAATGTGTAATCTGTGATACGATAATTTATCATCCGATATTTGAGTAATGAATAATTATTTACAATCGTGTACATGAGATTTTTTATTCAACTTTTTTTTGCTAAACGTGAACTTTTAATCTAAAATATAATAGTAAACATGAAATCTTCGGTATTCTTTAACGTTTGGTGAAATATTATAATGCAAGCATATAGATGCATTATTTTCTATAATTGTATAATAGTATACATATTAAGCTTTTTATTTTTAGAATTTTAAAGGTAAAATAAAAATATTTTTTATTTATATGAAATAGCCAAACTTTATTATAACACAGGAATACTAATATCATTATATTTTCCAAAAGTAAGCACCTTTAGTGTGTTTACAATGTACTTACTGATGCAAATGCAATATTAATTTTTAGTCTTTACATTTAAAAGATATTTAAAGAGTATGCTATATGAACAAATAGTTATTAAAAATCAAAGATGAAAACTTACCGAGATGAAGTTTGAGATCAGCAGCAGACTGAGCGCTTTCAATAGCTTTTCGTTTATGCATTTCCATTGCTTGTTGTCGTAACGCAAGTTCTTTTTCAACAGTTGCAAGTGAATTTTGAAGCAATCGTTCTTTTTCTTCTAATTTTCTTACAACCACGTTAGCTGCCTCCACTTGAGTTGTTAACGTCGAAACTTGTTCCTTCAAAACATCTTTCTCTTCTCGTGCAAGCTTATGCAACTGATTACTTTTAATTCTTTCAGTCATTAATTTAAAGTTAGCATCGTCCTTTTCTCGTAATTGTTGTATTAGTCTAGAATTCTGTTCCTGCATATCCTCAAAAGCTTGCCCTGTCACCTCCATCTCATTCAGGAGAGCTTCTTCCTCCTGCAACCATGCACAGTTCTATTTAACGTTACATCACCGTTCAAACATGAGTAAAAATAAATATTGACTGCGTACACCCATTATCTATTACTGCATCAAAACATTATTTCAAAATTATAAGTATTTTTTAAATAATAATTAGTGTATTAATACTTGATCAGTATTTACAACACAAAAATATTGTTACAATATATTTTGCATTAAGAATTACAATTTTTTTCCTGGTAAATTATTTTTATATTCAACGAAATTTGTTAGATTGCAGATTAGAGGCAATGCATGCACCAAAAGCACGTGATGAACAGTGATAGAATTCAAAAACTACCTGTTTTTGGGTAGCAACCTGTCTTTGAAGTGAATAAGCTTGCTCCTCTAATTTCTTAATCTTGATTTGCGCATCTTCGTCTGCTAGTTTCTTCCTTTCTTCTCGCTTGCTTTCCTGCAATAAAACTAATCATTAGTATACAAATGATATTTAACTTTATATAGATACATACACTTAGACAACTAATACTTCGTTTATAAAACATACATACTTGAATCTTTTTAATTTGTTGCCTTAATTCTTCTAATTCAGCTCTGGTTTTACGCTCAGCAGCCATCAGTTGAGCTTTGTCGCGCTGTTCTTTTCCAAGACCCTTGTACATGTCTAAAAGTAATTTCATCTCTTTCATTTCATTTACAGCTTTCCTATAGTATTAAAAAATTGTTAATACATCATAATTCACAAGTTAAATTCAATTATTTAAAAAACACTCTAATTATTACTTATATTATACAATACATACTTAAGTTGTGCCTTTAGATCTCTTACTAATTCTGATTCTGCAATTTTAGTATCCTTAGACCGATGTGTTTGATCACGATGTTCTATTTTGACTGTTTCTTTTTTAATATCTTTTTCTCTTTTAATATCTTTCTCTTTTTTCAGAGTTGGAGATGCAAGAGCATGTGAATCAGGAGTGCCCTTATCCCCTTCTCCTGATTCATTTTCTGCCTCTTCATCTACTCCCTCTCTTTTTATTGGCATACCTTCCTCTTTAATCTAATACGATTGAATAATAATTTATAATTATCAGGATTTCAATATTTACCATTCAATATAAAAAATATCAACACTAAAACAAATATTCAATAAATAATAGATTTGATGTAAGAAAAAATTCGACTTAAAGAAATATAAATTATATTTTTTTCATTATGAACGATTTTTTACTGATATTTGATTAATTTTAATGAAATGATTTACTTAAAATTATAAAACTTAGGATTAAATAAACAGTTAATTTCAATTGATTTTTATTATATTAATCACGTTAAACAATAAAAATAGATAAAGTAATTATGAACATATAATTATATGTTAAAATTAAAGAATAAATACTGACAAAATTAAAAATTATAAGAGAATTTAATTTCTGTAATACCTGTCCAGATCCTTGTAGAGAATTTGTAGTATCTTCTTCTTTTCCACTACCATCAGAATTATTACCTTCTTTACTTTCTTGAACCATTTGTTGACCAAGTTTTGTTGTTAATTCTTCCACTTCTTTTTTCAACTGCGAAGATTTATATAATTTTAAGTTATTAATCTACATTTATTTATTAAATGATAAAACTTCAAAAATTGATATCCATTAAAATTCATTTTACTTACTCTTGGTACTTCAGAAGAAACTTCTTTATATTTTCGTTTATACCTATGAACTTCGCCCTTTAGCTGCTGATTATGGTTTTGTAATGATGTGATAAGATGTCTCATTTCTCTATTAATAGGGCCAGTTTGTTCATTTGCTGCTAGATTTTGTTCAAACTCAATGCGTAACATTTCATACTCTTTCCTTAATTGGGCTAAAACATCTTCCAACTGTATACACTCACCTCGTAGTTTCTTTTGAGCCATTAGCTCTTCACTCTGAAAGATTCGTAAAATATTTTTAATATTTGATTGAATTAAAACAAGTATTTTGTAAATATTTACTAACTTCCATCATTTCTATATGTCTTAAGTGAGCATTTTTACTAGATTGGAGTTGTTGTCTAGATTCATCTAATTGTGTTTTTAATTGCATTGATTCATTGTATAAAACTGAAAATTGGGACTGTAAGCATTTGTACTCAGTTGTTTCAACGATAACTGATTCTGGTAATTGGCGAATCTGAAAAAGTAATTTGAAAATCAAAATTATTTTTATAATAAAATCTTATAAAGTGTATGACTTACATCCATTTTCAATTTTTCTACTTCTTTTAGTGCATCTCGGTGTTGTTGGTGTAATTTATCTAATTCTTGTAATCTGTTATTAGCCAATTCACGAGATTCTTCAATTTCTCTTTGTAAATCTTCCAACTTTAGTTTCAATATACAAATATTTTATTAAACTAACAATTCTAATAAATTATATTTACATGTAAATAAACTCTAATTTATTTATTTTACCTTCGTTTGTGATACACCAGTTGTCACTAAAGTACTTGGTTTATTAGTTCCTTTGTCATCTGCGCCATGAATTTGTTGAAATGCTTTCAGTTTTTCAATAGCTTCACCAAGATGGTGTTCTAATTTATCATTTCTGGCCCGTACTTTGTTAAGTTCATATTGTAGATCATCAACTTGATTTCGAAGCTCAGCAGCAAGTGTATCTTTACCAGTAATAGTGTCCTGTAACTCTGACATTTTAAGTGAAATGGTGTGGTATTTTTCATGCAATTGAATGTTTATAGCCTGTAAATTTCTATTTTCCATTTGAATTTCACTATTAGCTTTTTTTACTACTTCATCAATATTTGGTGCTTCTTCTATAAAATTTATTTAGCGTTAGTAAACAAAAATTTAAAAAATTTAAAATAACCGTAAATTTGACTAACTTATTACCTCCATCAAATTCTCCTTTAAGAGCAAGAGTAATTTTTTCATTTCTTTGAGAAAGTCTATCAAATGCTTGAACAACCTTTGAAACAGCACGTTTAGAAACTTGAACACGATTGGCAAGTTTGTCATCTAATTCCTCTTTATCCCAGGAAGACAATTGCATAAGGAAAGAAGTTGTTGCTTCACTTTCATCTACATAAATTAAAAGTAATTTAATTAGAATTAAAGATTTCTAACTCTTATTTTAGAACATGGATTAAAAGTAGGTCATACTTTTATTTTCAGATTCATCTGCTGTTTCTGCATCAAATCTTTGAAGTAATACACGAATATCTTCATTGAGTTGATTCCAATAGCGATTAACTACATTTAGTACTGCATCATCTTGAGTTTGTCGTTTTTCTAATTGTTCTATCCTTTGTCTTAATTCTATTTCTACTCGATGCCTTTGTTCCAACCTCTTTTGTAATAAAAAATATAATTTTTATATTATTATAATATTTGTAATGAAATTAATATTAAATAATTAATCTTAAACAATATTTATGGCTATATAAAAAATTGGTTCTAATTTTTATTAATACTTTTACTACCGGCTAAAATTGTTTATTATAATTAATAAAGTATAATTTATTATCTCAACAAATATTTAATAACAAATTGGGTCACTGAAATTTTTCATAAAATCTTTTTTTGAATACACATTACTTACATATGTACACAGTAAGTGCGCGCGCGCGCACGCACGCACGCACGCACACCACACACACACACACACACAACACACGCACGCACACCAATTGAATTAAATTAAGATTAACTTCATTTTTTAATGGACATTACTTAATTGAATAATGAAGTAAACAACAGTTGAAGACAATCTTTCGTACAATATTGTGTTAACTCGACATCTGTGATAGTCTTGTTTCTATGCAAAATCATAGTTTTCTCATTTATACCTGAGCCAATTTCTTGTTTTGGAATTGTAGGACTTTCATATCCATCTCTTCAAGAGTGGATATGGGTCCAATAAGTATTGGCTCGAATTGAACCTTCTTGATGGGAGGCTGGGAGCCCGAGTCTCCGCTGTCAGCCAATCTCTTAGACATCTTCGGTAGCTTCTCTTTAAACCTCGTTCTGAAAATCAGAATTAAGGATATTCAGTGATTATATTTAAGGACTCGTTGTAATGTGAGGCAACTTTGTATATTATGAGCGAAAGAAAAAAATGTAGATAATGAATTATATTATACCTTGATTGAGAAAGGTGTATTGACGCGCTGCGCCCGTGACCTTGTGTTATAAAGATGCAGCCCGCATAAAATTATGTCATGTTTATTTGCAAAAAATCGAAAAAAGTAAAGGAGAAAGACTCGTTATTCAACCAACTGAGTCGAGTGCTAAACAACTTAGCGATCCTCGCATTTTTAAAAGCACCGAAGGTCGAGAGGATCGCACTTTGGAACGGAAGACGCCATTTCTAAGTATAGTTGGATCCCGTCTGAGGATTTCTTTGAAGGATTATTGGAGCATAATGAAGTGTGTATTATAATACGCCATTTTAAAATTACGAGTTATCGAGTGTAAAGCGCGAATTTATGAAATATTAGTAAATCATTTAGTCGAATATAAAAATCGTTTTTATTCCAACAATGTCATTAAAAATAATGTAATATATATAATTGACTCATATCGTATTTAAATTAATAAATATTAAAAAGGAAAGCTAATCATATAAAGTATCTTAATAAAGTATCAGGAATTGTTTAATCATTTTATCAAAACCAAATTATATTCCAAAATATTTCTTTCAGACCATTTTAAATTTATATTAGATATAAGAATGAAAGGGAGGAAATTAAAATTTTTTAGAATATATTAAAACTGAACAGAAATTTACCACTTACAACAGAATTGCAAATATTGACTCCAGTTACAGCATTTCTTCATAAAAAATTAGCCTTTATTTTACTTTAATAATATAAAATTATTTTAAATTATCTTTTATAAACAAAATATTTAAATTCCTGGTTAGAATATATACACATCAAATTATAGAAAATTTTATTTTTCTGTTAAAAAAGGCAGTAAACATTTTTAAGATGTAGTTTATCATCTATATATAAATTAAAAAATATATTTAATTACAGTTAAAGAAATTCGTCAATTCATTTGCTCTTATAGTGTAATAATGCACCAAGTTTGAGTATCAAAAATATATTAATGATGTCTTAATCTTAAGAAAAATGAAAAAAAACTTTAGAAGATGTAATTTGTGTGTTTTTATACAATTTTTTACAATGTTACATTCTTACAGAATTAATTCTTTACATAAGTAGTTTTTCTAAAGTACTTATGAGTACATTGAAATTTGGTATTATATATATTTGGTATATATTATTTGGTATTTTTGTACAAAAAAAATGAATTTAACAATGGGCTTAGTATAAATAAAATATTTTTTAATCAGAAATACTAATGGTTGTTATCATTTTTTTTATTAATTACATTAATTAATTGTCATAAAAATTGTTTATACTTCTGTAACAATAAAAACTTTTATAAAATATTATTTAAAATACTGCTAACTATAAAACCTTTTTATACCAATTAAGTTAAGTCTCTTAATAAATAAATGGATTAATTATTATTATAAAAATAATACTTTAACATTCAAAACAGTTTTCCTTTTGCCATTGAACAGCAAGGTGCATAGCCCTGAGAAATTTTGTCAATGAACAATTTTTTGTTTGATTATAAAGTGCATGAGCTAAGAAAGGTATTTTTTTTAAAGCTCGACCACTCATTCCTATACTTTCTCGACTCAGTTCATACAACATAAGACTATGCTTTGTTTCCAAGTTTTCTTCATATGCCAGCATCTTTAAATATGTCATATCATGTACTTTTTCAGGTTGAATAAAACCAGTCTAAAATACACATATTTAAAAAATATAATTAATCAACAACTAAGGAAAATGTATATTACTTAACTTAAGGAATATGTAAATTATTTTCATTATTCTACAAATGATCAATTAAAAAAAATATTTTTACTTAAATTAAAAAAACAATTTAACACATGAATATATTTTGTATAACTAGTATTATTATATTAAGTAATAATGCAAATTTTATTAATTTAAAATTGCATTCAAATATATATGATTATAAATAAGATAACAAACTCTGAATTTGCTATAGTTTCGCAATTAAATACCATGATTATGGCATTATTAATCAAATACTGAATCATCAAAATAATTTACACACCTTAAATAATTATAAATATATTTTACCCTCATTAATTCCTTGATACAATTGCTATAAATTTTGTAAATAGCCTGTTCATTTGGAAAAGATACATATAGTTTAATATCAGCACGATCAACAAAAGCTAGATCAATAGCTTCTGTTAAATTACTTGTTGTTAAGATTAAAACATTTGGGAAACGTTTTATATTATCAAGTTGTGTTAATAAAGCATTAACAACTCTAATAGAATCACTAGGCTCGGTACCAGTTGTGCAAGCTTTACGAGTGTGAGCTAGCGATTCAACTTCATCGATCAATATACATACCAAAGCTTTTGGATCTTGTAATAAAAGTTTTATTTCACTGAAGAGATTCATAACTAATTTACCACTCTGTAGATAAATACAAAAATTGTATAATTTGTTACAAAATCACCTAAGGAAGTCTATTATTTTCATTTAACATACCTCTGAAAACCATTTTGAAAATAAACTATGACTGTTTATTTCAACAAGTTCACCACGAGTAAATTCATTTCCAAGACGAATAGCAATTTTTTGTGCTAATGCTTTGCATAAACTAGTCTTTCCTGTACCAGGGGGTCCATGCAAAAGAATTACTTTGTTCCAACTTATTATGTGAGGGTTTACTTTTCGTTCAGAATATATCATTGCAGTTTCAACAAAGTTTACTAACTATAATTTATATTATAGTCTTGTTATTAAAAAGAGAATAATAGTAAATAAAAAAAGTTATTTTATTTACGTTTTCTTTAACACCTGGTTCATAAAATAAATTTTCCCAAAGTCCAAAAAATTCTTCTGAAGGCAATATCCAATGTGCAGCAGCAGAAATTTCTTCTCCATCATTATGCATAGTCTCTGTTGCTGTTTCTTCTTTATTTAATCGGTATATGTGAATCTTGATTCTCATTTGCCTCAGTTTTACATGTGTTTTCTGCAAATTTATATTATATTACAACTCTATTCAATTTCTTTTAATACAAAGCATTAAAAATAGTAAGACTTACTTCTTCTTGTTCACAAGAACAGAATATTGATCGAACATGTGTTTTTAAAGTTTCGACAGAAAAAGTTTCAGGTAACAAAGATTTATTTAAAATAACTTCTTCGCACGAATCGAGTTCAGCATGCACTAACTTTTCAATTTCAATTTTTGTTAGCATGCTACAATAAAATGTTTCCATGTCTTTATATAAATAAATTTTATTACAAAATATAAGAAATGTTAAATTAATAACAATCAAGTTTATTTTCAAATTTTACTAAAAATTGTTTAATTAATTTTAATTGTGTATCAATAATACGTACCTGTCAATATTTTGACAAACTTCCACGTGCAATAAATTAAACATTTTGAAAAAATACCGTTTGTCTAAAGACTATAAAAAATAAATTACAAAAACAATTTGTCCCGCCAAAATGAACCGAATAAATAATCGAACCTGAAATTAAGGTGTTCTAAAGGTTGATAATGGTTTATAGCATAGATAAAAAGGGAGATCACCGATACAATGTTAAAAACGTAGTTTCGATCGCTACGAACCTAGTGAATTTCATTACGAATCAAAAATGTTCATAAGGAGGTTAAGTTCATAGGGGAAACAAAATGAAGTTTTGCGAGGGAAGAATAAGTGAAGTGTAAGTATCTGTGGAGGAGAAATGCCTTGAAAGTTGACTTATATCACAATAAATTTATATTGTAATAATTAATAATAAATCATACAATAAAATAAGTACAGATATTAGTACTTGATTACAGGATTAAGTTTGGAAAAAACTGATATAATTAAATATTGCCCCCTATTTTGCAAGATAAAAATTTACAATATTTAATAGGATCACTAAAAAGAATTACGCAATTATCAATTTTCTGTTTGAGGATTTTTCAATTTAATTTTCTTATTTTGTGCATTTTTTTTCTATTACTAATACAAAATTTTTAAATATTTTAATCTTTGCGTTACTGTACCAAATCCATATTTGATTGTCTCTTGTGATCCTTTGCATTACCTTGACATTTTTCTTTTCTATTTCTTTCCTCTTTCTTTCCTCATATCTTTTAATTTTTTAATTCTCGATCTTTCTAATGGTTTCTATACTAACTTTATGTCTATATCTGTATTTGCGTTCACTTTTAATACTTATTTTTAAATGCTATGATTTATTTTCTTTAAACATTATTTTATAAAATTAATTATATTTCAACTTATATATACATTATGTTTTTCTTTCCTAATATTTTTAATTAATGTTTCATTCCATTTAATATTCAAACTAAAAAAATTAGATTTAAATTAACAAGAAGTAATATCTAAATTATGCTTACATTTTCTTACAAATTCTAAACAAACTCTCTATATTTTAAAATAAATTTACTGGAATTTAAACTAAAAATTAACAGTAAACAAAATACAAATATAATTTTTTACGAATTTATAACATGAATTTAAAAATGTTAAATGTATCATGTTAATAACATCATCGTGAAAGACAGGGAAAAATTAAAAAACAAAACTATTTCATGAATATATTAAACATATATAGTGATATTTGCATTTATAGCTATTTGAATTCTCAAGTCATATTTTTTGTTGTTGTAGCAGCTGGAAATCTGAATAAATTATATTTATTGTGTACCCTTAGAACAATGTAAATATTGATATCTGCTATATACTTTGCAGGGACTCATTATTCTAGACAGTTTAAAAATCTCATATAAAAAAAAGCACGTGAGTTATTTCAACCATAAAATAATTATGGTTGAAACGTGTAATAGGAAAGAGCAATGAAAACTAGATTCTATAATAGAAAAAAAAATTAGATTAATATGTTTGACAAAACGAAAGATACAAACACTGCAAGAAATAAAGGAAATTTAATGCATATGCATAATTAAATTCTCGTTAAATGCCTCTATTCAGGATTTCTTTGCGCATCGAGGTGAGGGTGTCTGTTTCAGGTAAAATTTCAGTAACTTTATAGTAGTCCTTAGGTTTAAATACGTAAATCTCGAAGATAGTCAATGAAGAAAATTTGCACTGTACTAAGAAATTTCTTTTTTTCATTCTTTACGCTATAATTCTTTCTATAATAAATTAAAGACTTTAAAAATACGATTTAAATCGCCAAATAATCATACAATATCACGAAAGGGTTTTTAATAATATGATAAAAGAAGATAGAAGAAAATATATGGTTCTAATAATATTTGATAAAAGAAAAATTCGCTAGGATACGCTTCTAATTCAAATTATTATTCCGAAGCTTGACGAAGACATGAATAATGAATGGAAAAAATCAATAGTAGGCAGGGTAAAAAACAAAACTCAAATATTTAATGGATTTTTTGGAAATTGGTGACATATCCTTCAAGCTATGGCTTTAAATACAAATCACTTTGTTAATATAAATAATTATAATAATAAATTAAATCAAATTACTAACGATAAACGTAAGTCTTACATCAACGCGTAGCGCACAGTCACATATTATAAGCAATAATGCGCATAAAGTATTTTCATGCAAGGAGTTTTTAAAATTAATAATTTCTGAGAGAGTAAATAACATAAAGCTACATAAACTGTGTTTTAACTGCTTGACTGAAGGAAATCGCAATGATTAGTGCAAATAGTGCGGATCCATGAAGTGTAAGAAAAAATACTATTACACAATCTTACATAATCTTTCATTGAGAAAATATAAAAGGTTTACGAATTAATACCAATAGTAATATAGATGATCAAAACATATTGAACCATTAAAAATATCACTGTTATGTCCATGGAAGGTTTATTATCGATCACCTTAATCGAGATCGAAAAAAATAACGAAGAAAGAGTCCTCGCTCACATTATATTAGACAGTAGCTTGCAATCTAATTTTGTGACACAAATTTTCATAAAATTGTTAGATATGTCGTATAAAAAAATTAATTTACGTATAGAAGATTTAGACAAAATGTATAGTAGAATTAGAAGGTTGATAAATGCAAAAATATGGTAGAACATCTCAAGTTGTATTGCAAAAATAGTATTTCTTACATTATCGCGTGTTTGTGATACGTTACCTAGTAGACTCATTCACAAAAACTCATTGAGAATCGCCAATAACATTAAGTTGGCTAATCCGGAGTTCTTTAAACCGTTTGAAATTGATATGTTAATTGGGGCTAAATTACTTTACGATTTATCAGCAGCAAAGGAGTATGGTGCAAAACGTTAAAAAACCAATCTAGGTTGGATTCTATCAAATAAAATCGACGATTCAAAGAAACAAAAGTCGAAGAAATACTTTTTGACTAATGATGTAAAAAAGAGCAACGGAAACTTTAGCGTGGAAAACTCGGAGACATTATCCGATGTATTTAAAAATAGTTTTAGTATGTTTTATTAAGATTTTAATATGCTAGTCCACAAAATTGACTGAATGCAGTGTAATATGATAAACCTAAGTAAAATCGTCGATGAAGAAAGGATATGAAGTATATGAAGAAACGATGTAAAGTAAAGTTTGTAAGTAAGGTGTAAAGTATAGAAGACCGCATATGCTCAGATAAATATTTCTAGACAAAGAGAAAATACTTCAAGACAAGTGTAGATTGTCTTTTAATCTTTATTAAAAGGTAACATCTCGATCAAACAAAGAATAAAGCGACAAAGAATAATGACTTTCAATACAGAGAACTTTTTGAGTTGATGTTATTTTAATAGGTACAAGGAAAAACTATGTTTTTGGTTAATATAACTAAACATAGCAAAACACTGAGTTTTCAATAAAGTAAAAAGAGAGCTTTATTGAAACAATACAAATAATTCTTGATTTTATAAATGAAGATATGCCATTTTGAAAAATTCTCGTAATGCTGTGGGGATTTTCGTTAAGTATAATCCTGTTTCTTGCTTCTTCCAGTAGGCATGTGCATCAATTTACACATCACGTTCGCAGTCATTTACTTTGTAAAGCACTCAAATCTAGTATTTATCTATTTATTATTATATATCTATATATTATCTATATATTAATTATCTATTTATTATTTAGCAGCGAACGACTTTATTTAAAGGAGATAATGCAGGTCTTTTCGTTTGCTTCCCTTCTATTTTTCCTTTAAATTTCACGTACACAACTTATTATTTTTGTTATTGTCTTGATAGATTTTGAATAATTATCTTATTTAAGAATCCAAATATTGTAACAATCTTATTTAGCCTAGTCCTTGGTATGTTACATCTGACTTAGCTAATTTTAGTAATCTTTAACGTACTTTTTACAATTATTCAAAATACCGCGCGCTTGATTGTAAATTAAACTCGCGAAACGCGGGTCCCTAATCGATCCTCACATCGCAATTTATACGAAAGGTACATGATGAAGGTACATGCAAAAAGATGAACCTACAAACGGCATTGCAATATAGTTTACACTTTTTATATTTATAATTTTTATTTATGTAAAAATAATTTATAAAAATAAATAAATAAATAAGTAAATAAGTAAAAGAATATGTATTTATATATGTAATTTGAAACGTGTATTTATTTGTTTGGGTTTATTTATTTAATATTTCAGAAAGGTTACTATACATAATTTCTTAATTATTAATAGAAATTAGGAGATTACACTTTCAAGTTTTATCAAATTCGTCGGTCAGGATGCTGACTATTTTAATATATCGTTAAATGAATTTTCGAATTGCATGTTACATGTAATGTCATAAGCATGGAATGTTCGTAACAGATAATTTCATATATTAAAAAAAATTTTATAATCAAGTCTCATAGCTTACGACTGGTTTTAATATTTCTATTATGATAATAACGTAAAAAACTTGAATCATAACCATAAAAAGTTTAATATCTCGTGTACTTCCTGCTGTCGGTAGTAATGTAAGGTATATAATGTAGCGATGTTTTTTTATCATATAAGGACTATTACTCATTATTTTATACTTATTAATGGAAATTGCTTATTGAGATGAATCGATTAATAAAAAAAAACTTTAAAGTGTGTAATATACATTCTTCAATTCTTCATAATACTTAAGTGTACGTGAAAACAATTACACATTTTTTATACAACTGTAATTAAAAAAAGATTAACTTAAAAAACTTTAATATAAAGCTGTTTTAATCGTTTGCAGGTTACTTAATAACAGCTTTTACAATGAAATTAGTTGAAAAAGATGTTGATAAACATGGAGATGGGTAAGTTAGAAAAACAATTAATTTTTTTAATTTTTATAATTACAATATCTGCTTATGATTAACTTTATAAGGATTGTTCAACTTGTCCCGGAAAATACTGAGGATATGTGGCATGTCTATAATTTAATTAGCGAAGGTGATTGTGTCAGCTGCTCTACCGTAAGGTATTATAAATTTATAAATATTTTACTTATGCCTTGTTTATTCAATTTATTTACTTAATTTTTCACTATCAAAAAATACGCTTATTCAAACCAATATTAATATTAATAGAAAAGTACAAACTGAAAGTTCTACTGGAAGTTCCAACAGTTATAGAGTTCGAATGATGTTAACAATATCTGTAGAAAATATAGACTTTGATACTCAGGCTTGTGTTTTAAGACTCAAAGGCAGAAATGTAAATGAAAATAAACATGTGAAGGTATATTTTTTAAATCTAATTAGTAATGTTCGGTAATTAATAATTTTAATATATTTTTTGGCTAATTTCATTTATTTGTATTTTTTAAGGCTGGTGCATATCATACTTTGAATATTGAACAAAATCGAACACTTTTGCTTAAAAAATCAATATGGGATTCGATAGCTTTAGAGCGTGTTGACATTGCATGTGATCCAACACAAGTATTTATCTTTGTTATTTAATAAAGTATTTTAATATTTTTTTATATAAGTATAATAATTTTAGCATGCTGATATAGCTGCTGTTGTCATGCAAGAAGGAATAGCACATATATGTTTAATAACTTCAAATATGACAATAGTGCGAGCAAAACTTGATCAAGTCATTCCTCGAAAGAGGAAAGGAAATGCTTCACAACATGAAAAGGTATATAATATTATTGAGTCTTATTTAATTTCTGAAATACTATTAACAATCGAAAATTCATTATTACAGGGGTTAAATCGTTTTTATGAAAGCATAATGCAAGGAATTTTGAGACATGTGAACTTTGATGTTGTAAAATGCATTATTCTTGCAAGTCCTGGATTTGTTAAAGATCAATTTATGAGCTATATGATTCAACAAGCAGTTAAATATGAAAATAAGTTAATTCTTGAAAATAAAAGCAAATTTATGCTTGTTCACTCAAGTTCTGGCTTTAAACATTCATTAAAGGGTATTAAACTTTGTCATTCATTTGATTAATATTAATAAAATAAAATAATTATATGCTTGCATTGATTACAGAAGTTTTGACTGATTCTTCAGTGATTGCTCGGGTATCTGATACAAAAGCAGCAGGAGAAGTAAAAGTCTTAGAAACATTTTACATAATGCTTCAAACAGATCCATCAAAAGCCTTTTATGGCAAAAAGCATGTTTTAGCAGCATCTGAAGCTCAGGCTATTGAAATATTGCTTATTTCAGATAAATTATTTAGGTACCTTAGCCTTATTATATATTACAGTATTTAAATTAAAGTAAATAATTAAATACAAAATTTATTTAGATGTCAAGATATTGCATTACGGAAAGAGTATGTTAGTCTTGTTGAATCAGTTAGAGATTATGGTGGCAATGTCAAAATATTTTCAAGCATGCATATATCTGGTGAACGTATGTATTGATTTGAATTTAATTCTTGAGCAAAATTCATATGGCAAACTATATTGAAAATAATTAAAATTGTGCAGAACTAGATCAACTCACAGGCATTGCAGCTATACTACGTTTTCCCATGCCAGAATTAGAAGATGAAAATGATTGAAGGTTTACAATTAATTATATTTTTGGAGTTGTAATGTTTGTGCTGTGCGCAATTGAAATATAAAATAATGTACTGTTGCATGTCAAAATATTATTTGTCAGAAATGATAAATAATGCACATCGAAGAGACTTGCTGTTTTATTTTATTAAGAATTAAGAAATTTGCTATATTTATAATTTATATATGATATTTAAATCATTTTATTGATTGTATATGTGAAAATAAAGGTATTTAAAAAATTATATCAATTATAAAATAAATTATACCTTTAAATCCTATTACATTAAAATCCGTGATATAACTTAAAATATAAGCAATATGATATTCATTTAAAAATGTTTGTATATAGTAGTTTAATAATTAAATCTTTTTTACTGTTACAAAATTAATGCAGACACATAATTCTCACACTCACTCAAAACGTGTTATAATTTTGAGCATAAAAACCTGTAAATAGAAAGAACATTCATAACAATCTATTTACAAACTTTATTTTGGCTGCAGTCTAATTTTTTTTATTTCCATCGTACTTTACTTTCTATTGGCTGTTGTAATAAAAACCAATATCCCTATGCATATGGAGTAAATATTTAGTGATGATGCTGAGCGATACTCATTCTACCTATATATTTTGTAACCTCTACAAAACAATCTTGATATTCCTTTGTTATTAATATTATAGTTTTGCTTTTAACACATAAAATGATGTCATAACGAGATATCAACAATAAAATTATAGCCATCTTACTCAGAACCAACTATTAATAGATTATAAAATGGTTTAGTGATTTAAGTTATTGTTTAGGAAATATTTTCAAATAAAACAGAATAACAATTTATCAATTTAATATTTATTTACAACAAGCAAAAATTTCACAGAATATTTTGATAATTTTTAAATACGGTTTTAATAATTATTATATTCTAGCGTCTGCAAAATGATTGCATCGGAAATCGGGTCCACAAACAATGCAGAAACAATTCAAATAACAAATGAAAAAGTGCCTCTTATTAGAAATAGGGGCATTTTTCAAAGACTAAGCAATTTATTTCGATTTAGAAATCCATCAATTGATGAAAGAGATGGCTATGTAGAATTCAGTACCTTGAGTATAAATACCAGTCGAACACTTGGAACATTTGCTGGGGTATTTAGTCCTGTTACTTTGTCTATGTTCAGTGCCTTAGTTTTTATACGAATGGGTAAGATATTGTGAAGGATTATTAGGTTCATAATTGATACCATTAATTTATTTAATTGTTATTGTCTAGGATATATTGTTGGTAATGCAGGACTATTAATTACTTTGACACAATTTATAATAGCTTATGGAATTTTAGTTTTCACAGTGTCATCTGTTTGTGCTATTTCAACAAATGGAGCAGTTGAAGGTGGTGGTGCTTATTGTATCCTTAAAAATATTTTACTACCATTATTTAATTTTATAAATAATATTTTTCAACATATGGAATATTTTTGTACCACCTTAAAACAAATTTAAGTATAACTTTATATTTACATATTATATTATTTTTAAATGTGACATACAAATCCATTGTTTATTATATTACCATAAAAATAAGGTATCACAAAAATTAAAAAGCTATCCATTATTTTATAAATATACAATTTGAAGTAGTTATTCATTTATAATTTTATTTTGACAATATATATATATAAAAGTAATATTCTTATGCGTTTTAATATATTTTTTTGTGCTTAATAATATTTTAAGCATTCATATAAAACAATTTTTTAAATAAGATTTATATAGTCAATATTATTACTTATTAAAATATACGTAATAAAGATATAATACTTAATAAAAATTAACTAAATTATTATATCATGTATGTAATTTTATTATTATTTATATACTATTTAGTATTTTTTCAATTCTAGTTCAGTACAATCAAATATACAAGTTCATAGTTGATATACAAGTTCTATACTTTAACTATAAATTAAAAAATGTGTTAATGATTTATCGAAATAACAAATACTAAACACAAACATATAACATTTTTCCAGCTACTTTACCCATTTCTATTTGTTTATTTGTTCAATCTTACCTCATATTATAATTATATTGTGAAATCTAATACTTGTGCTACTTCACATGATAGTTGTAATAAAAGTTATTTATGTTATTTTTAATGTGTAAATATAATTTGTTCATGAAAAGTTTAAATCATGGTATTCAAATGTAATGAGAAATACTATTAAGAAAAACATGGGTTCTTGAATCACTTTCATATAATTATTATAATTTTTATGCTAAAATTTATTAAAAAGTAATATTAGTATATATTAAGATTAAAAATAATAAGTAAATTTAATTTTAAATTGTAGTTTAATGAAATGTTTGACAACATTTTAATGTTTACTTTATCAATTATTCTTGTGGTAAAAAACGATGTATTTATATGTTAACAATAAAAAAATTTTATGAAATTTAAATTTTAAAAATACTATGTTTAATGTACATATATGTTATATATGTTAAATTTAATATATTCCTTAGTATTTAAATTAGTCATGATAAGTCGAACATTGGGCCCTGAATTTGGTGGATCGATTGGCACTTTGTTTTTTATGGCAAATGTAGTATCAAGTGCATTATGTATATCTGGATGTGCAGAAGGATTAATTGAAAATTTTGGACCTTCAGGATATCTAATTGATAAAAAGGCAATCATTCCTGATGGAAGATGGTGGCGATTTTTATATTGTTCTGTACTTAACACAGCAAATCTTATTGTTTGCTTGTTTGGAGCAGCTATGTTTGCAAAAACTAGCGTTGCTATTTTAGCAATTGTATGTATTTGCCTTGGGAGTGTTTTTATAAGCTTTATAATAAAAGGTGAAATGGAGGTAATAATAATATTTAATTATTAAATAATTAAATAACAATAAATGTAACATATGCTTAAAAACACTTAATCAACTTATTTAATTTTTTATATAAAAGGTTCCAATTCCAGATGCAAATACATTAGTACAGAATGAAACAAATCATGTTACTGGAAATTATACTGGTCTTCGTATCTCTACTTTATTACAAAATTTATATTCAAATTATAGTGCAGATTATTCTAGCCATGGAGCTCTAAGTGACTTTGCTAGTGTTTTTGGTGTACTGTTCAGTGGCGTTACTGGTATTATGGCTGGAGCTAATATGAGTGGTAACTTCAATAATTCAATTTTGTAAATACTTTATTGTTTATTATTAAAAATACTTTATTTCACAGGTGAATTAAGAAATCCAGGACAAAATATTCCACGGGGTACACTTTCAGCTGTTTCATTTACTTTTATATGTTACATTTTATTATCAATTTTAACTGCATCGACAACAAGTCAATTTCTTCTTCAAAATAATTTTATTTATATGATGCCTATTAATATTTGGCCACCTTTTGTTGCAGTAGGTATTTTAACAGCCACTTTTAGCGCTGGATTAAGTAATTTAATTGGATCAAGTAGAGTTTTAGAAGCACTTGCCAAAGATAATGTTTTTGGTAAGTACATAAAAGTAATATTCTTGTTTTGTAATTTCTAAAATTATTTTAAATTATGTAGATTTACAAATACTAATTATTTATTGCAGGCTCATTTTTTAACTTCATTGTTCGAGCCATTTGGAAAGGTAATCCAATTGGAGCAGTGTTAACTTCTTGGACTCTAGTTCAAGTAATTTTACTCGTTGGTTCTTTGAATACAATTGCTCAGATAAATTCAGTTCTTTTTTTATTGAGTTATTTGGCTACTAATTTAGCATGTCTTGGATTAGAATTAGCTAGTGCTCCAAATTTTAGACCTACATTTAATTACTTTACTTGGCACACAGCAACAATAGGTCTTCTTGGGACGCTTATCATGATGTTCATAATAAATAGTATCTATGCATCAAGCAGTATTATATTGTGTCTTGTATTAGTAATTGTACTTCATTTATTCTCTCCAAGTAAAAATGCAACATGGGGAAGTATTTCTCAAGCTTTGATTTTTCATCAAGTTCGAAAATATTTATTGATGCTAGATTCTCGTAAGGATCACGTTAAATTCTGGCGACCACAAGTACTTTTAATGGTTGCATCACCAAGATCTGCATGTCCATTGATCGATTTCATTAATGATTTGAAAAAAGGTGGACTGTATGTTATAGGACATGTAAAGGTTGGTGAATTTTCTGGAAAAGTTGATCCAACTATTGAAGAATATCCTCATTGGCTTAGTCTTGTTGATCATATGAAAGTAAAAGCGTTCATTGAATTAACAGTAACGAAAACTGTCCGAGAAGGCCTGCAGCATCTAATAAGATTATCTGGAATGGGAGCAATGAAGCCTAATACTATTGTTCTTGGATTTTACGATAATGAAATACCAACAAATTTTTTTCAGAATTCTCAATACTCAACTACAATGTTTGAAAACGTTACAATATATAATAATGGTAAAGTTTTTCCACTTAGACAATCTAATGGAGACAAAACTATTGACGAACTTGAATATGTTGGTATGTGTCAAGATGTTTTGAACATGAAAAAGAATTTATGTCTTTGTAGAAATTTTCACATTCTTGACAAATCACAATTAACAAAGTAAGTCTCATAATTTAAATAGAATCTATAGTCTTTGGTATAGTTAAAAATCTTGAATTATATATATTATATTCATATTCTTAAAAATTACTCTTTCTAACTAATCACTAATTGTACAATAATATTTATATGATTGCTATTTAAATTTAATTATTTAAAAAGACCAAAAAGAAATAAATAATAAATGAAAATAGTTTTGAAAATTTGTATACTAAGTTAATTTTAATAATATTGTGTATAATGTATAGTAGACATATGTAAGATATATATGTTAGTACATGCATAATTTTTTTTTAAATAAAATATTACCTTTTTTTTAGAAACTCCAATTTTAAATATATTGATGTATGGCCTGTAAATTTTTTTCAACCGTCAGATCAAGATCCTTTTGATACAACTTCTTTATTTATGCTACAGTTAGCATGTATTATCAATATGGTTCCTAATTGGAAAAATCTGCATCTTCGAGTGTTTCACTGTGAAATTATTAAAAGCAGTAGTTCAAGTCTAAACATTTCTGAATCACATAATTTAATTAATGAATTTCCTAGAGTTTCTAATGAACATAAATTAAAAAAACTACTAAATATGCTGCGCATATCTGCATCTATAAAAAAAATAATTGATTGGTGGGAACAAATTGGAGAAGTCAGTGATCATTCTTTCTTAGAAAATAAAGCTGAAAGCTCATTTGAAGCAAGTGTCGATGTTACAGAAAATACAATAAATAATGTATCCCAAACATACATTTTAAAGTAAGAAAATGTTTACACCATTCTTATGAAAAACTATTTAATTTTAATATATAGTTTAAGAAATATAATTTATGGTATTTTAGTAATGCTTATCAAATACAATACATATTTTATATTTTCAATATTTACTATTCTTTTATAGTGTTAATAGACTGATTAGGGAATACAGTATACAAACAGCTGCTATATTTATATATTTACCAGCACCACCAAATTTTAATAAATGGGATAAAGATATTTTACAGAAACAATATCTTCGACTTTTAACTGAACTAACCGCGAATTTACCACCAACTATATTAGTTCATGGAGTCAGTGCTGTTACATCTACAACGCTGTAAGAGAAATAATAATACAAGGATTTAAAAATATTTTTATGATTCTTTTGTAAGAAATTGTGTAAGTTGAAAAAACTATTTTCCTTATTTAAATATTTGATATACTCGTTTTCTAATTTTCATTAAAAAATTTTTCGTATTTTTATATAAATAAAATATTTAATATCATAATATTATTTTAATGAATCACAAACATAATATAAAAATAAAGTTGATTTATGAAGAATTCAAATTTGCTTACCTTATATAATGTATTAATCATGTACAAATTTAATTACATATATATATTTTTAATGTATTTCTTTAATTGTTTAATTTCAGTTGAAAATGTATATTTAACTTTATAATGTAATAGATGGTAGATTATTTCATAATAGGGAACACTGACATAAGGTTCTAATTGCATTCTAAAAATGCAATACAAGCAACAAATATAAATCACATATACATTAATTTAAAGGTATTAGATATTGGTATAAATTTACCACTCTATTTATCCTAATATTTTATCTTGTTAAATTCTTTAACAGATGATTATAAATATCCTAACAATTGAATTAACACAATTAAAATAGCTTTGTATATATACAGTTAATTTGTTTTATTTTTATTGTAATACAATGAAAGATAAATGATAAATACAAATCGAAAATTTACTTTGTTAGTTTAATTAATGATGTACGAGTAGTATTTCTAAATTTATATAGAAATATGATTAACTTCTTATGCAGGTGTTAATATTTTTTCATTATTGTAATAAAAGATGTTAGCAAATTTACTGTTCTGTAAACAAAAATTTTTTTAAATTATATAAATATAGTTATACACTTATCAGCAGTTCAAATAATCAACCACGTTTTTAGGTATTAAAAGATTATGTATCAAAGGAATTCTTCATGATCAAATTACTCTTTCACAAAATGTTTAATAATTGTAGGATTTATAAGAAAATGTTTGATATAATGCAATTAAAAATTAGAAAAATTAAGAAAATTTATTTATGTAATAGAAAAAAATAATTTTTTTCATAAATATAAGACTGCTAAATTATTAAAAATTTTTATATAATATTTATTTTATAATTTTTATAAAAAATTTATTTTTTATTAATAACTTTTAGCAATCAAGTTTTAAAATTGATAATGCAAGTTTAATCTTTTCGTAATCAGTCATAATTAAAAGTCTACTCATTGGTAAAAACATAAGGAAATTTTTATAAATAATTTGATAGTTGTTTTTTTTTCAACAAATTTACTTAAAAAACTATAATGTTTTAAAGTACAAGATAAAGTTTAGTTTTTAATAATTTAAAATCAGATAGTAAAAGTTTTAAATTTAAATTGTTCTTACAAAAAAAAAATACAGAAAATTTATACATTTATTTGTTTAAGAATCAGTTGATTTTAGCTATCATTAATAGGTAAGAGTATTACTTTTTTAAATTTATGTAATATGTAGGAATTTCTTAAGTATTAATGATTTCTTTAGAATAAAAACAATATGTCTAGTGCAATATTAATAACGATATACAAAACGATAAGATTGTGTAAAATCATAATTAATTAATGTAAAATTTTCATTTTTAGTATGTAAGAAAATGTAATACATTCATTTTTAATAAAATTTTATATTGAAAATTATAAATTGTAATATATATATATGCAGATATCATTTAAAAATCTATTCTTTTTGTTTTATTCATTTAAATTTTTCTCTTCTTCATACATTTTTTAAAGAAAGCTACAGACATATATAGATTATAAATAAATATATATAAAATTATAATTCTAACAATGGACTGTCCTTGTGTAGTTTTATCTTTTAACTTAATTAATATAATCAATTACAATAATGGTTTAGTTCGATATCACAATATTTTTTCTAATATGTATTCAATATCGCAAATTATTTTTTGGATAATAAAGTAAAATTATCATACTTTGATTTAAATGAAAACGACTTTTACCAACAATAGATTGTCAAATAAAAGTAAATACCGCGATTAATACTGAGTAAGTCTCTTATAAATTGTGTAAAGACATTTATAAATGAATATAGTTAACGGTGATAAGTATAAATACTATTTTGTTTATCTCGAAGCGATTAACAATCTTTAATGATGAATTTATTCTTTGATTTGGAAAAATTAGTAAAACTTGCTAATTCACTGTGTTGTTGCTTTTCGGCGACTCAGGTGCATTCGCACGGAGAATCCTATCGAACTTGGGACTTTCATCGTAAAAATGGTCAACACTTTACTTAGTAGTGTACGCTGCGTACGGTTAGTATCTGAAATTATAATTGCCTGTATTCCGTTATTATTTTTTAATAAAAACGTGCTTGAACGATCTTTTGAAGCTGGCAAAAGGAATAAAATATTTGCAATAAACATAACTTAAATGCTTATTTTCATAACATTACTAATACAACAAATAATGTAATAACATATGTTAAACTTATTAATGGGCTTTTAATTGTGTAAAAATAATTAATTTGAGTATATTTCAATCTTTTAAAATTTGTTGTTTACGATTCTAACTTTCAGTTATAAAAATGTTTTCTTTGTAGCTTATAACATTAAATGCTTTAAAAAGTTGTAAAAATTAATATCACTTGCTTAATTTATCCCATCTTCTTTTATTTTGATTATTTTATCCTTTCCATAACTTTACCAAATGTATACCAACAGTACTTCGATCAAAGTCACATCCATAAATTTACTAATTATTTACTTCAAGAAGCCTTTAATATATTTTTACTTTGTCTAAAGCATATTTGGTATTATGTATTATAATTTTAGCGATCAATAATTTAGTCTGATTTAGCTTTTTCACGAATGTTGAAAGTGTTGATATTAGTTTAAAGCATGTCTAATACAATATTCAGTAAACACTTGGAACGTTTCTGCAGTAAAACTAAGCACCATCAAACTTATAAATTCTGTAGAATCTTCTGATTTCGAATTTTTAATCATTATTAATAAAGTTAAATTATTAATGAAATATAAAACATATTTATGTTTTCACAAAATACTAAGAAAATATACTAAATAATCACATAAGATGATATTCTCCATATTATCGTTTCATTTTACTTTTAGTTAAAATATATTTGACAGAATTAGACGCATGGATTTTGATAACTGCTTTATTAACTAAAATCATTTTTATAATCATGACAGTTTAATAATTTTAGTTATGAATATGTAAAAGAAAATTACACTAATAGTACTTGACATATGATGCTGAATCCAATCCTTAAACAGAGACCATTGCGTAAAATTAGGGAATTATGTTGCTTTTTTCAGTATATGATCACACTTTTATTGTAATACGAATAGTAGGTTGAGAAAAGTTCGCTATTTTGTACATGCTTATTATAATCTGTTCGATATCTCAGTGAGAAGTGTAGTGCAAAGTATATTTTGGTATACATACAATCGCGTACAGCTTAGTGTTAAGGCAAGTTGTTGGCAATTTGTCGATCATATGATTATCATAAGGTTCACGTATTCAAAATGGGATTGTGATGCGGTGCATCACTCATTTATTTATAAAATTTAATTAAATTTGAAATTTAAAAAACATTTTATACGTATTTAAGAAATTGGATATATAATTCCATATCATTGTTTGAATTCTGTGTTAAATTTAAGTTTATGCAATCATTTAATTAGCTATTTTACTAAAAAAATAAGTGATAATAAAAAATTTGAAATGATATAAGGCATATAAATTTCGTGAGAGGTTTATCTAGAGAATTGTTCTCTAGGTGTGTTGTTCTTAAAATTGACTCTTTCATTCATTGGTAATTTTATTGAGATTACTATTGTGAAGGCAAAAGATTTTGTATGCTTTTCGTGAACGATGTTCCTATTTTTAGAAATTTATTATATTTATTGGAGGAATGTAAAGGAAATGTCTTTCTCCCCTTGCGCAGTTTCTATACTTTCACTCGTACAGTAGTATTTCAAAGAGAGTTAGACATTTCAAATACGATAATTTGATTAAACGAAGAATGAAAAAATTTATAATTAATTTCATTTTTATACATTCTTTTCAATCGTATGCATTTATAAATAAAAAAATTCAAAATTATGTTTTATTAAAAAGATAATGATACTTTTGTCGCTTAAATATGAATCTAATAGTGAGAATATCATTTGGAAATAATAAAACAATTATAAATCTTTTTTAAAATTTTTTTATGCATATTTTTAATTTTAAGAAATAATACAAAAAAATGTCAACATTGATATATATAATACTGAAATAGAACAAAAGATTACATGTGCTTATACGAGTGGATATAACTCGGGTCGATTATCATGGGAATCGTCACAATAACTTGAACATTATCATAAACTTTCTGTTACGAATAAATGTATATATATATATATTCAAACAGTACATACAAATGTATCATCTAATGTAGATGTTAATTAAGACTTACTACAATAAGCATCTTTATTAGACTTCGAGAAATTCTAGTCATTACATCGTAATTTTCGACTTGAGAAAACAATCCAATTTTTTAAGTTTTATACATGAATAGCTAAAAAAAACTTATATGTACATGAAAAAACAAAATTTTATGGAAATGGCACGCATTTGATATAAAAAAACAATAAAATAATGATAATATAAAAATATGAATATGAATAAAATATTCGTCAAAAATTTCTCGTAAAACAGAAGTATTAATTAAATAAAAGTAATTAAAAAATCTATACTTCTATGCAAAATGTTGTTTTGAATAATCGGTAATTTTTAAGTTGTCTTAAACTTAGACAAAATAAAAGGAATAATTAAATAAAAGTAATTAAAAAATCCATATTTCTATGTAAAATGTTGTTTTGAATAATCGGTAATTTTTTTAATTTATTCATTAATAACTAATGGAGAACGGATTTCGGTCGCACTGAAAAAAAACGATTTTGAAAAACGCATTTAAAGAATTATATAAGGTTTAAGAAGAATTTTCAATTTACCAATGATTTGTTAGGGCTGCACTTGATAAATTGACTTTCTAAATTGATGATCACTTCTTTCATTTGCTTTTTAACTTATTGCTTGATAATTAAATTTCTTTTGTGACTAATGGCTTTAAGTCACCAGTTACTAGTCAGTTAAGTAATGGTATCTACGCAGAAATTAAAAATATTCAGCCCTATTATATGCCCAAGACTTTCATAATTTCCATGATAATTGATAAGCTATTGCGATAGATGCTAACAGTAATATCTGTAGCAATATTGACAATATTATTCGTTGACCATTGCTTTTGGAGCGTTAGGCGAAAAAATTGCATTAAAGCTTTCATTGCTGCTTTGTGAATAGTTACCTATAAAACGATTCAAAATATCATAGCTGTTTAATTCTTCATGAATAGGTTGTATTTATTTATAAATCTCTTTCCGAAGTGATGATCAGTGGCAAAAATAATTTAAATTATTGGTAATTTTCGTATTTTGCTGATTATCACGAGTAGAATGATGTTTCTGAAGATGCTGTGGTTTATTTTGAGAATTATAACACTTAAAAACTCTTTTATGTAAAAATATATTCTATCTCACTTGAAAGCTATAAGGTAGTTGCAAGTATAAAAGCAGAATTGCTTTTTTGAAAATGTGAGATAGCATAATCACTTAATATAGAGTAGCAACATCAGCACCATCTTCTGTTGCAGTAAAACATTTTAATGCCCTTTTCTCCCGAAAGTAAAAAATTTCCACTCAATTCTCAAAGTTGTATTTTATTTTAATTTTTTCTCTACCGTCTAGTGATTAATCTTATTCATAGTTACGTAGTTTATGTACTAAAGCAGTTATAAGCAATTTAATATTTTTTATAAAATATTTAAAGTAGATACATTTTTGCATAATTAATCAATGTTAAAAATTTATAACATACAATATATTTTTATGACAATAAAGTTTTTGTTTCGTTATTAATATACTTTTAGCGATGATTAGTATAAATGAGTTGTTTATTGTAAATATGCAAATATTTGAGTGGTAATTAGTTTCGTTGAATTACAAGTTTTTATGCCAACTAAATAGTGATAACATATCAATCTCTTAACAAGTTCATTTTTCATTAGTTTATTTACAATGGAAAATTTTATTACTAAAACTATACTTCATGCAGGAAATAGATTAGCTACATTTATACCTGGAACAAAAGCAAGTTAAATAAAAAACAATTCACACAATTATTTATACTTATTTTATAACAAAAAAAATTAATAATGGTAAATATAATTTTTCACCAATAACTGTGATCATTATTTAATTTGTAGGTGATTTTTCATTTTAAAACTACAAAATGTGATTATCTCAAGACTGTTATAGATGATAGTAGATTAATTGGTAAGCCAATGGAATTAGTAATTGGGAAACAATTCAAACTTGAAGTATGGGAGGTTATACTTCAGAAAATGTCTATTAATGAAGTTGCATTATTTACCGTTGAAAAAAGTGTAAATATAAATTAATTTTTTATTTGAGTCTAACAAAAACAATTACTTTAATAAGTTTTGTTGTTTTAGCTAGTCAATGCGTATCCTTTTATATCTAAAACTCTACGTGAAGCTGGTAAGCCTACGGATGAGAAACACAGTCACCACTGTTGTGGTGTAACATTACAAAATGAGGGTATAGGATATGACGATTTAAATGAACTTATAAAAAATCCTCAAAATTTAGAATTTACAATAGGTAAAATATTTCATTGTTTAAATATGTTTAAACAATGTTTAGCAATTATTATGAATTATAATAAATATTAAATTTTTTAGAATTATTACAAGTTATTCATCCAAATGAATATGAAAAAGAATTGTGGCAAATGTCAGAAGATGAAAAGTTGAAAAATATTCCAATTTTGAAAGAAAAGGGAAATATTCAGTTTAGAGAAAAAGATTATGAATCTGCAGCCAATACTTATGCACAAGCAATTGGAATAATGGAGCAGCTTATGTTTGCGTAAGTGTATAAAAATTTGATATGTATCAATTGAAACATTGAAAATGAATATAAAATGTTGATTTGAGTTCATGTTTATTAGAGAAAAACCAAATGATGTAGAATGGTTACATTTGAATGCTATGAAGCTACCTTTACTTCTAAATTATGCACAGTGTAAGCTATTGAATAAGGAATATTATGCTGTGATTGAGCACTGTACTACTGTACTTAAAAGCGATTCTGGTATGTACAAATTAAGTGAGTATAATATATATATACATCTGTTTATATTTTAAGAATTCATTTAGAAATTTTATAAAAATTACTCTAGATAATGTAAAAGCTCTTTTTAGAAGAGGTAAAGCACACATTGGAGCTTGGAATGAGAATGAAGCAATTGCAGATTTAAATAAAGTAGTAGAACTCGATAAATCTTTACAATCTACAGTTGAAAAAGAATTGCAGTCATTCGCTTTGGCTATTAAGGAAAGAAATAAAGTACAATCAAAAAAACTTGCAACTATGTTTACAAATTAATTTTTTTGTTAAAGCAGTTAAATATAATACTATATTATTTATTATTAAAATACATGATAATCTATACTTTGATGCATTGTCAAACAACAAACTTCATCAATTTTTAAAGTATTAGTTTTTATATTAATATCTTCTTCAAGTTGCATTTGTAATTTAAGTAAAAAACGAAGTGAAGCTTGAGCCTGAAACAAATAAGTTATTTACATGCATATATATATATATATACATATATATACATACATACATACATGTATGTACACATAGATATGGCTGTTTTAACTAAAAAATTACAGATTTTTGTTATAAATATTGAAAATGAATGTAAAGTTCAATTATGAGCACACATTTAAATAAAATATTAAATCACGAACTTCAAATAATTTTTGTTGAAGTTGAGTTACAACTTTTCTTAAATCAGAAACTTCTTTCATGAGGCTCTTTTCTACATTATCATAAGAACGTTCTGAGCTTGGTCTTTGGCAACGGTTTCCTAATCGTGTATGTGCTAATGCTATGAAACCTTCCTTTTCAGCAATTACTTTTTCTAATTGTGCAATTTTTTTTGACATTTTAATCGATTGACAGATTAGCTAAATAATATTTTTCATTATTGTTAGAGTCTTAAATGCACTTAATTTATATTTATGTTTTATAAAATTTACCTCCGAATGTTGCAACTCTAATTTTTCTTTAATTTCTTTGGTGTCTTTAATTCGTTTCTTAAAAGCTTTATCAGTCATATTTTTTTGGTTTACTAAGTCAGTTATTATCTGCTTTAAGACATGATCAGTGTGAGAACAAAGCTTTTTTGTAGCTTGTATTTCCTTGATTGATATATCTATATTATTTTTCGTTTGCAATTTCCATTCAGCCATTGAGATATTCCTACGAAAATTTGAATATTTATAAAATAATCCCATAACAACTGTTTTATCAATTCTACTATTCTTCATATGTATATACTCAATGCTTCAATTATAATTATTATATGTTATAAGAGCAACGTACGAAGTTTCTAAATCTGATTTTCCGTGATAAATGCTGAGATTTAAATTTGTTTCTTTGAGAGTTAAATTATGTCGATCGATTTGTAAATTATTTTCTTTATCTTTTATATCGCGATCCATTTTGTATAATATAACTTTCATACATCGAATTCGTTCTTGAATTTGTTCTAACATTTGAGACATTAAATAATCAGCACATTTTATACCTTCGTATTCTTGACGCAGTTCTTTTTCCACGCTATCATTTACTAAATCAATTCCTAATCTTTGTTCTCTAGAAGATGTAATAATATACAAATGAATATTTATCAATGTTTATATATTAACGCGCGCACGCACACACACACTCGCGCGCGCGCACGCACACAATATTATATTTTAATTTTTACTTATTTACAAAATTAAAGATCTTACCTAGCTGATAAACATTTTTTACAAATATCCATAGCATTTTTTGTTAATACATTTAAAGAATCTGTTATACGATTTTTGTAAACTGAAAGTTCATCTGTTTTTAAAATTAATTCATTTCTATTGCAAATAAGTTCCTGCTTATAAAATTCAATTTCATTAATCTTCTCTGTAAGACAATGATTAGTTTCATCTCTATTATTTTTAACTGTTTCATTAGTACGTTCATGAACTTGATCTGTTTTATCAATTATTTTACAAGCCAATTCTTGTTGAGCCTCATAACAACTAAATCTATAAAATATAATTTTTCTTAACTATTTGAATTATTATTTACTTTATATATAATTTATTGTGTTAAATAATAAACATATATTATTCATCAGAGCAGAAATATTTTGTTTCCAATCCCATAAATCACTTGTAAATTCATGAAAGAAAAGTTACATATAACTTATATATAAAGACAAATTTATTTCATATGCTTACACATATATTTATTTTGAAATTTCTTTATAAATCTAGAAGTGGTTTATCATGTTAAGTATTATTGATATACCACACAATTTTTGAGTAGAAGTTATAATTACAGCTACTATTAAAAACTATTTATATTTATAATTTAATCAAACAAGCAAATTTTTTTATTTGGAATTTTAAATCATTGTTATAATATACACACATACTCATACTCATATATATATATATATATTGAGTTTTATATGCATGTGTCTATATACAGTATTACCTTACAGAATTATTATAATGCCAATCATTTAAAGTAAATTTTGGATTTCTTGAATTTAGTGAATGTTGCTTAACATCTTGATCAATTTGTAATGTGTTCACCATTTTATTTTTGTAGTAAACATTCAAAATAATAAATAATTTTCAATAAAAAATATTTTATCCATAATAGAAGTGTTGCTATAGTAACGTAAACCTAATTATAGTATATGTGTATGTATAACTTTAAGTCTATGCCCTTAATTTTTATTATTTATACATGCTACAAACATTAATAAAATATAATTAAATCGTTATCAATACTTATATATTATTATATTTATAACATAAAATTAAAAATAAAAATCACTTTATTTAGTAAAATTTTAGTAATGTAATTAATAAATTAACTATAATATTCATATTAATGTGTGTTTAATTCAATAATTTCAATAAAGTTTCTTTCCACTTTCATTTAAATAATTACTTATTCAGCCTATTAAATATATGTAGACTTATTTCTAAATTTTGCTCATTATTACATAATTTTTTATTCAAATAATTTAAAAGGATTTATTTTATTAGGATATATATATTTTATGTGAGTTGTAAATAAGTTTTTTTTTTTAACTATGAATTTACAATTCAAATAAATGTTTTAAAAACTATCTCATATTTTCTTGCTACAAAAATTCACATTTTAGAGGATAATGTATAAGGTAAGAGGATTATAAACTTATTATAAACAATGTGTTTTCTCGTCAAGTAAAATTAGATGGAATAGAAAAATAAAAAAGAAACAACCGAGATTTTGGTAATTATAAGATCAGATATAAGACATCACAAGTATATGTAATAAAGATTATTATAAGATTTGAATGCATAATTCCTCATAGTTTTCAACTTTATTTAATTTTATCCTTATGACCTAGATTCTTTATAAACAGAGATGAAAAGGGTGATCGCCAATGAGCGTAGGCAAATTCTGCTACAATTCTTACAATGTGCTATTGTCTTCTATAAATAACTACGGAAGTGTACGTGTTTATAGAGTAGATAAGAAATATGAAAAGTATAAAGTGTAGGGAAACACTTGTCCAGGCTCGCGAAGTAAAAGCAAATTGAAAAGACGAATTATCGGGTCGACGATATTTCTTGGGCAACGTATGTATGCGTGTACGTAGCAAAGGTGACTTATTCTAATACGAGAGTTAGAAATACAGTTATATTTTACTTATATTTTAATTAAAAAAATAAATTCTTTAATAATTAAAATTAAATTTATTTTATTTTCTATCACATTTCACTATGAACTTATATATTTTCTTAATATATATGTATATATCATTATTAGCCTATCCTTTTCAAAAATGTTTTATTTGCAGCGCTAAGTGACACCGAACGAAGGTGGATGTCCGACTGGTTTTATGTGGTTACATTAAAGTCCATAAAGGCTTCGTATCCCTGGACGACGAGCGCCGCTTATTTTACAGACAGAAATTAAATGCTATTTAAACGAGATTATTGTCCATTTATTTAATCACCCTGCTATCGCGTGCAAAGAAAATAGCGAAGCCTACATTTCTGAATTAATAATTTTCAGCGATCAATATATAAATATAGATTTCTTTATTAATATGTATTTTTTATTATTATTTAATTTTAGTAGATTGTCAAGTTTTAATGCTTAGTTTTTGATAACAGATTTTCTTATATACTGCCACTACATCTATTAGACGTAAAAACTACTTTAAATCATTAATGATTTAAATTTGTTTTTGGTCTCTATTTTCGAATTGGTTTTAAATTCTCTTTCTTAATTTCTAAAAGTGAAACGTTACTTAAATTTTTCCACACATTACTAGATAAGACATTTCTTATATTTAATACCATAAAAAAGTAAGCTGATATTATAAATGCAATTTATTATAGTGTTGATCACTATTGAAGAGTTTACCATTATACTAAATTTTAGTTGTACTTAATTTCAAAAGCTTTAAAAAATAACATTTAGCACTATTTTGACAAAAGTCTTGAAATTTATACACTTTAAATGTAATTCCTTAATTAGTACTGTCCTATGACGCGTTATCGTATTTCCTTTCGAGTTTATGCTATTATCCGCAGTAGTTTAGGACTAGAAATAGAAATTATTTTTCCTAATTTAGTTATAATTTAAAGTAATTGAAAGATTATGGCACTTAAGCAGTGTGTTTCATTTGACTTTGAACTGTTCACATTCGAATCAGCACATTAAGATCTGGGTAGCGTCAAATAGCAGGAAGGGCATTAGGGTGTAAAACAATAATGTAAACGCATAAGTCTAAAGGAAAGGTATCGAACTTCAGTGTCAGACTGCGGTGTGATTTATTGCTATTGTTCGAGCGAAATCGATCACGTAACTGAATGCCCTAGACGTATAGAAAGAATTTTCGACCATACGCAGACGAGACGAATACTCGTTGGATACTCGTGCTATAATCAACGGGACGAAGCCATGGCACGATCAAGGAGGAGAAAGACTGTGTTTAACATCGCGCAAGGATAGCCAAGATTCGGGCCCAATTGTAACGGGTTTTAAATGCAGAATGAACCGTAGCTGAAGTTCAATTCTCTTGCTTTCTTTTGAATTATTGAAGTCTGCTTGCTTTTTTCCATAAGCGCATTTGGCAAATATAAGTGTAGTAACAGGAATACTTTATTATGCATTCATACGTAAAAAGGTTTGATGATTTATAGAAGAATGATAGTAGCTTGACTACTTGAATATTTTAAAATTGTTCAGCAGTGTAGTGACGGGAAAATTGTTTTCTGATTGGTCGACAAGGCCGGGGATCCGTCATTTTGTGGAGATTGTGTTTAGATACGACAGATTATCTTCGCGCTACTTGAGATACTTTATCGTGGCAAAAATGATACAGTTGAGAAAAAGGTTCCGGTATCTCGGACTTTTAAAAATGTTAAAAATACGTAATATAAAATGTTTGGTACTTAATCAGTAATAAATAGTAATGTTTTAGCTATTTTGAAATTAATTAAGAAATAATCGTGCTGTACAAGATACAGAGAAATGTTGAGTGTACAAAATACAAATTTCTTTTTCGTTTAATCTTCGAGTTCAAGCGTTTGGACGTAAACGAAAGCAAGAATTCGGTTCCGACAGTTGCAGATAATTATCTTTGTATTTCGTAAGAAACAAGTCTCGCAGTGTTTCGATCTTCGAGATTTACCTAAATTTTATTGCACGTTCAGTTCGATACACAACGTGATTCAGAGCGAGACGGTATTCGCTTTACGATCTACGTACATGCATCACGATTCGAAGTCACTCGTTTTTCCAAAACTACTTATTTGCACCAAACAACACTTCAGTGACCTCTTATTACAAAACAATTATTGTTGAAAGTTATTTAATTATATACGACTGGTCGTCAGTTAATGGGAATATGTATAAAAATATGTATGAACTACAACTTAGCTGAGAAAAGATCATAATCTGAGCTTTTTACATAGAAAAAGCAAATAATTTTTGTATTATTTTATGTTATTTATATTAATAGTTAAGCTTTATTTCCGAACCGGTCAGTTTAGAATGTACTCTGTATTATAATTTCGTGCAGGTTTAAGTATTTAATATATTATAACTGTACTAATTATTGCAAATTTATATGGATTTTTTTACTTATTAATTTATTTTTACTTATTATTTATTTGTGTGTATAAAAATCTCGATGTAAAATGGGTATTATAAAAAGGCTTAAATTAAACGTGCATTTTTTCAATATAAATGCCTTTGCTACCATGCTACACCTTAAATAAACATTTTAATAGGAAATTCAGAGACTATCCACTTATCTCATTTTAGTTTCTCAAACTCTCTTTACATTCTGTTAAACTAATACTCTAAGTAACGTGTTATTTTAATTAAATGTTTTTTTACTTAAATAATAATTGTTATTTAAAATCAATTCTAGCATTAGAAATATAATGACTATTAGTCCGTGGTGACAGTAAATTTAATATCAAGTAAATTATTATTATTACCTGATTATATTATGTATGCAGCTTAGGGCCTATAAATCATATGAATGATATTTTCGTTTGTTAATGATAGTGTTAAGTCTGTTGCATGCAACAATTATTTTTTTCCATTTTTCTTATACTGATAATATTAAAGAATACAATTTTCATTTCAAAGCTTAAATTATCCTTATTACGTTGTTGCCATAATAATGCAATAATATTATTAATCGATCTTACATATTTTCAATATATAATTTAAATTTTTTAAGGCCTTTGGAATGAACATCTTTGTCTTTGATAAGTATAGGGTTGCATTTAAGTTTTTCCTTTTTATCTGATCTTTCAATAAATGTCCTTTTAATTAAAAATATATTTAGCTTTACTATGAATAATATTGATAGCAAAGTTTTGAGTATTGAGTACACATAACTAATGTTTATAAATTTTAAATTAATAATTGCATTTTAATACTTTTACTTATTAATTTTTCATTATAAATCAATTTTATCATTTACTGAATTAATTTACAGAGGTACTTATTTTCATTTTATTTCATTTTGTAATGTTAATTATATGATTATTTCCCTATTATTTTTGTTTTGTTTTGAGAGATTTGACATTTCTTTAATAATTTTTAATTTATACTTTTTGGAGGTTAGGAGAGTACCATTTGATCCTTCGTCCCATAATACTAAAATTTAATACCAAGATTGGGCATTAATTATTCAGAATTGGTATGTACTCAGGCATAACTGTTTAGGATTTTTTTATAGTTAGTTAAATCTTTGACATCTTTATTTTATTTTTCTCAATTTAATAAACCAATTGTTACTTTAATATCTTAAAACAACGAAGAATTTGAAAAATAATTTAATCAATTTTAACATTTTATGTTAATTTTAATACGGTGAAATGTCTTAATTATAAAATATTTTAATTATACATTTTTCTAGAAATCCAAATCTTTTACATTTATTCCCTTATAGAAATATTCTACATTTAAGTATCCATCTTCATCAATCTAATGTATATTATCATTTATAAAAATGTAATTCTTTTTAATCTATTTAATAATAAAGTACAATTTTGCGAAATTTAATTAATTGTAAATATAAATAAAATACAACATATAGGTCATAGAAAAGCTGGGTGATAAATGATTTTAAAATTATTTTTTTAACTTTGTTTAATTTTTTACGACTAATGTAGCTTTGTCATTGTTTATTAATTTATAAAATTGGTTTTATTAGCTTGTTTTATTTAGCTTGTATAATTAAAATTTCGATATCAGATTTCTAGGATAAAATAAACAAATTGATAAATCTTTCTAAGTGAAAATATATATTTTTCGAAAACAATAAAGAGCTTTACAAAATTAATTTTGGTATTTTATATAATATGAAATGCTGTTATAATCTCATGGTTATAGCCAACAAGTTTTAGATTATTTCTTATATTTGAATTCTTTTTATCTCGTCGAATTTTTGCCTTAGTTTATGCTCATTTAATGTAATTTTGCGTTCTAGAAAGTAAATAAATGACAGCTGCATCTTAGTGAATAAGTTATTTTAAAATCTTATGCTTTAGACATGATTATATTATAAATCATTTATTATTAGAGTAATAATTAGAGTATAATCTCACTATAAATCTCATAGCATTTGCAAGTATGTGCAAGTAGATATTGTTTTACACTTACGAGACTTAATTTTTGAGTGAATACTGTTTTTAAAATGTACAATATTTTTTGTAAGCATCGATAGAATTGTATAACTGATATTATTATGAAATAAATGATATTTAAAGTCCTCTTGAATATGAATAGTAATTAGCAATTGCTTGGATTTTTGGCGTTGGTAACTTTTATTTTGGATCTATATAGGTGGTAATTTTAATGATTTTGACATCTCGAATTAAGTATTCTAGAATGTCACGTTACACTATTGAATTGAAACTCTTGTTTGAATTTTGCGTGTATCCATCGAAATGTTTCGTTACATGTCAACTGAAGAGATCTTTATAAATTGAGAGAATATTTTGTTCTCTATCTGATTAAATAATATAAGTAGATGTTTTGAAATATTTCAAATTATTCAGCTTTCTGCTATACGAGATAGTATTTAATAGTTAATTTTTAATATTAAGAGAATGAAATGCTTCATAACTTGTATTATTTTGTTCTAAAATATGTTCACTAAAATATCATCAACCTTTCGTTTATACTTGATTTGTCAACATTTTCGTTTTGACCTTTGTATTAATTTTTATAAAATTTATTTATTTTAAAAATTATTTCATTACTTTCTATTTCTTATTTTTCATTCACATTCAATTTACCTATTTAGATTTTCAATATACTTTAAATATATTAAAATTAAATACTATGAATCTTCAGTGATACGATTGATTAACTTATAAAAAACATTTAACAAAAAATTACTTTTAAGTAGAGTCCAATTAATATATGATTAATTTGATTGAAAAATAAAAAAAAAAAATTCCTTCAAAATAATTAGTTTTGCACTCATAAAATATGGATTTTTTGTATTAAAACAAAAATATATATTGATATGGTAATTTATCTAATTGTAAATGTACGGACTACAGTCTTATTCGTAAAATTTTTTAGTATATCATTTTTAGTTTATAATCAATAATAATAATTTACAATGTTGGTAACTTTAAATAAAACATTTTTAATTAAATTATTTTTTAATTCAATTTTACATACAATCTTGGTTAATAAGTTTACAGTTTTTATAAAGATTTTTATATTTTTAATTTTCATAAAAAAGTATTTATAAGAAAGTCAGTATCGAATAAATGACTTAATTAATTGATTCAATAATTAGTCGTAATGCAGTCATAATGATAATTAATTATTATTCATAAATATTTCAGAATTAAATATTATTTCTTACAAAAAGACGAAATAAGTACATTTGGTATTAATGAAAAATGAGCATTAATAAACTATAAAGGACCAACAGGTGAAGATCACAGCTGAACATTGTATAGTTGTCCAACGCTGTTGTTTTCTTTAGATTTTTACCTGGTAAAAGACTTTGAAATTAACACTAAATTTTTGACAATACGTTTTATGAACAGTTTAATTATCGATTATATTAGGCTTTTTTAATATACTTTTTTAAATATCTATACTAGGGCACTGCCCCTAAAGGTCAAGGAATCAGTATAATATCTCCAGCTTTTCCCAGTATTAACTATACAAACAATTCGCACGACCCCTTACCCTACTTGATTTGAACTTATTGTATCAGGATGCGGTGTGGAGACTCATTAGTCAAGCAGACAACGGTACCTTGGAGTTGATGTTTTATGTATTTACCAAAAAATTCATCAGTATAAGATTAGTATATGTAGCAAAATCCTATGATTATCTTATCGCATTCTAAGGCAGACTCGATCTACACAATATTATTCATGAATATAGTGCGCCGATCCAGGACAACTCATATCAATGAAAGGAAATTACATCTTTAAAAATTGCAGTGATTTGCCGTATCTTTTAAAGTGAAAAATAATTCTTCTTTGTTTGCTCATATTAAATAAAATATGTAAAAATACAATTGTTTACTTTTTACTTTGTTATGTTAATTATTTTTGTATTTAATTTGAATTTTAAAGCATACATAAGCTGCTGCTGCATATATATATATATATGTATGTATATCTACAAATTTTCGTCGACACTCTATTATGCTCTGGAGTGACTAAATATGTAGATCAAAATTGAAATTTACAAAATGAGTCATTTACAAAAAAAATTTACAAATGAGTCATTTACAAATTTACAAAAAAAAAGAGTCAATAGAGTTTAAATGTTTAAATTTTTTGCCCTACGTTGACAAAATTCGATGGATACCTAATTTCTGGAGACGCGAAAGTGCGAAGTGATAACGCAGCGCCACGAACGCGAATTATTCTGACCTTCTTGCAAAGTTTTGACGGGAATTGTACATACTTCAATATGGCGAACCACGACAAAGGACGCAGAAAGTGGGGAGAGATTTTACAAGGTACAATGAAGAAAGACTTCTAGTAAATACGCGCGAGGATTAATTGAATATATAGCGCCATTGGTCCCGTAAAACCGTGATGCAAATACCCGAGCTTTTGTTTAAATCTGCTAAAGTTCATTAAGATATTACCGTTCTGGCGCGAGTCGAAAAGATAACCTCATGAGAGAGTGAAGCTAACCTAAAAGGTCAAAAGACGGCGAACCGCGGGAAGCTCGTTAGTGCATTTTCCGAAAGGCAAATGTCACGGGACTAAAAATAGCTTTTATTGTAAATCAGTGTTGATTTTGTAGAAAATCTTCTTTCTTTTTCATTTTCAAGTACTCGCATTACATAACGATTATTCCCTTCGTTTTATCGCAACTGCATTTTCAAGGGTATGTAGTTGAAAACGTTGAAATCGTTATGTTTTTATTGTAAAAAAGCCACAAATAGCATCCTGGATCTTATCGGTTTTCTTTTAATAACGCTTACATTGATGACAGATTTATTTGTTAAGTTTGGATTTTGAATTCAATAAAAAATGGATACAACATAGTTTATGAATTTTATTATTTATAAACATTTTCATCATTTATTATATATTTTAGAACTAGTGTCATTGGCATGATTTGATGTAGTATTGTATAATTTATAGATAATTCATCTGATTTCAAATTTGAACGAGACAGTTTAGCAGCAATGCGAGGAGGAGCAAATAAGGCACCACCTCGAGCACTTTACAGGCCAGGAAGTGGACCTTTAAGAAAGTCTGGAAGATCAGAAGATTACGATCATGAAAATAACTCACAAGAAAAATCAAGAATGTCTTCTATTCAAGATCGGTTAAAGCAATCACAGTTCAGTCATCCAAATCAATTACAGAATAATTCCAGATTGCATCAAATTGATAGTATAAGTGATAAATTATCTGAAATGCATGTAAATTATAGAAATCACATGGATAATTATGGTCAGAGTACTTCAAAGAACAATCACGCATCAATAAATGATCCTAGGAAAAAACTTAAAAAACCAGAGCAGCAATTGTATGTACCTAAAAAAGTGAAAGAAGCAATGGCAGAAGAAGATACAGCTAATAGGTAAATTATTATTTTCAGATCAAAATTAATAATGCCAAATATTTTGGCTTTGAATTAATTTTTTCATTATTATATAAGTAAAAATAATTTTTATGCAAATAAAATATATCTGTGCTTTATTAAATAATATATAACTTATATAAAAGGGAATTAAATATTTGAAAAAAATTTTTAACACAAAACATAATGTCAATGTTATTTTGTAATAATGTTAATAAACATGTTATTTTGTATTTTATTGGAAAAATTTCATATTTCTTAATATAAGTATAAGTATTAACTTATGTTGTTACTTGTAAAAATAAGATTGTCATATTTGAAATATATTTAATAATATTTTAGAGCTCCATTACAAAATAATTGGGAAAAAGATAGGGAGAGATCAGAAAATAGAGATTGGGATACTCAATCTAATCGTAATCAAAGAAATGACAGCTTTCTTGGTAGAAATAATCCTACTAATTTTGGTGGAAACCATAATAATAATGGCAGTCGAAGTAAAGATGATCACGCAAAACGTTTTATGGGAAATCGTAGAAATCGTAATACATCTGAAAATGATGAACGTAGACGACCAGAGTCACCTTCATCAAACAGAAATTTCGGTAATCGCAGAGATAATATTCGAGAAGTTAGACAAGTAAGTTTAAATATAAGTTAAGGTAATTATATGGAATATAAATATTGAAAAGTCTATTCTTTTTTTAGGGTTCAGAGCCACTTATAACACCAAAAAATACTAATGATAATAGAATTCGAGACACTCGTAGTGTTGAGTCATTCGGATATCCAGATAAATTTCAAGGAAAGCCTCCTTCTGGAAAACGAGGTGGTAAAGATATTACCATGCCAAAAATTTTAAAAGTAGAAACTTTGCCACCACGTTTACAAGTTAAATACTTTCAAGAACATGGATTGGTTCCACAACAAAATAGTGTGGTTGGCACTGCTGCAGAAGATGCTCATGATAACAGCACTGTTACATTTCCAGTATGTAATAATTTCTTGTTTTTACTTTTTATAAACAGTTTTAATTTTTATTTTATTAATGGATATTTTTTAGTGAAAGCTTAGTTAATATCTTTTCGTATTTAAAATTTATTTATTAGTTTTTTATTTTATAAATTTATTATAAAATAAATGTTTAATAAATAATATGTAAAATGATGTTTTCCTTTGAATATTTTAATATGTATTGTTAAAAAAAAATTTAAGTTTTATTAAATAAAATGTTGTAGTTCATAATTAATAAATGTTTTATATTATAATTAATTATCGTATTAGTTATAGAAATAATTATCACATATTTTACTATTTTTGCTAGGCTTCAACACCTTCTTATCCACCTGCTATGCAACATTCACAAACTATGCAAAATTTGCCACCAAGTGGTCCTTTACCTCCTCAACCAACTTGGTTAAATACAGTTCCAGCAAGAAGCAGAGGAAGAGGTAGAATCAGGTCAGAAGAATCAGAAACGCCTACAATTTTTAGACCTGTTACACCTGATCAGTATTCTGCACCAAGTTCAAGATCACATACACCCAGTCAAGAACACACAAATAGGTATATTTTAAATATTCTATTAATATTTATCCTTTTAATTTAAAATTTAATAAAGATTTTAATAATATTTATAATTTATTAAAGACGATATGATCGCCGTGGAAGTAATAGTACTATGTGTACAAGTATGGAAAACTTAAACCGTGTCGATAGTACGTTAATGCCTCCACCAACATCATTACCAGGATTGTATCATTCCAATACTAATAGATGTCAATCGCCTGCTGATAATCGTAGACGAGAATCAATGCCTCCATTTAATTCACAACGAGCATATCATCAAATGTTAGAATTTTAAATTTTACTTGACTTATTCTATAAACTTTTGTTTATTTTAATTAATTACTATATAAAGTAATTACTGTACTTTTTTTAAAAACATTTAATAATATTAATTGAATATTTTAGACAAAAAGTTAACAATTTATGTGAATCTAATTCTGAACAAGATAAGCAAAAATCTCGTCAAACATCAAATACAAGTCCTGCAAAAAGTAAACCTTCTAGTCCTATGCCTGACAATAAATCTGAAGTTACTTTGGTAATTATGTTTCTTTCATTACAAAAATGTGTAAAACATTCATTACTGATATTTATATTTATAATTAAATATTTTAAAGGATTGGTATGAAGAAGTAGAATTAAGTGAAAGATTAGAGTTAGAAAAAATGAGCCGTAGTTCTTCAGTAATAAGTTTGCGTGAAAATGCAACTGTTCCAACTAATCAACCAATAGTTGGAAGAAGTAGTAAACGTAAGAGTAATAAAAAAAAAAAGTCAAAGCGCCATGGCCGGGACAAGTATGAATACGTTAATTTTTTTGCATATTTTTATTTAGAAATAAAATAGTTAAAAATATAATATCAATGGCCAGCATCATTAATTTATTTATATAAAATGTAATAATTTTTTATTAGGAGTAAGGATAAAATTGAAGGAAGAAGTAGAGAGCGTCAAAACAATCAACAAAATAGAGAGAATGATAATTATAATAACAATCAGAAAAATAATATTAGTAGCAGCAGTAGTAAGCGGTATGAAAGTAGAAGGCGTAATGCTTCTCATCGAAGTCGAGAATCTAGTAAAGATAGAAATTACCGAGGAGGCAGTCGTGGTCCTGATGAGTTTTACAGAAATAGGTATTTAAAATTTAGTTTGATTTTTTTAATGTAATTTAAATCTATAAAGTAACTTTTTTATTATTATTACAGAGCATCTCAAAATATAGAAGAAAATTGGAGAACAGGTAGAACATCGATTTGTGAATCAGACGAAGGACGTCGTACTCCTTTATCACATTCCATATCAATGACTAATTCTGGCCCTAGTTCCATTAATCGCCAATCACCTACAATTTGTACAAATTCTCAACCACCAGGCGTTCTAGTTTTACCTGATCAAAATCAACTCTCATCTATTGTAACACCTTCTAGACAACAATTAACACAACAGCAAAAACGAACATTATTTGATCCTAATAATCCAAATAAACCAATAGTAATAACCTCACCAGGGAGTAGGATAAGCCCACAATACAGGTAATATTTTTTAATTTGAAGTTTTTGAAAGTTATAAATGTGCAATCATTTAAGCAAACTGTCATTAGATTTAACAATAAGATACAATTACTACAAAGGCTTAATTAAAAAATAATATATTTACGAGCTTAAATTGAATATTGCAATTATAAAGAATCATTTAAAATGAAATTATATTTTTTATAAATTATGAGAGAAGTATAATGGTAAATTTAACACTTAGAATATACTTTTTATATATCATTTTTTAGTTGATGTAAAATCATACCGAGTCAAACAGTAGTTCATATTTTATACATGTTCTTAATATTTAAATGATTTAGTTGAAGTTAAAATTAATTTTAGTTTCATTTATATTAATTATTTTTTAAAATGAAAATAGAATTGAAATGTAAAATTTAGAATTTAAATTCTATTTATAATAATCATGAAAGTACCGCAAATAAATTATATTGTATTTTATAAACTACAATAATAAAAGTACTATATTATTAATTTAATAATTGATTATTGATTGAGTAAATATGATTCTATCCAATGATTTTCTGTAATTAATTTTTGATTTTTATGGCAGAGATAATGAAGTACCCGTCCAAACTATTAGTGCTCCTATATTTCAACCTCATTCTGGAATACAACCTATTATTCATCACGATTTCCAAAGTTCACTAATAGATAATATGTCTATGCCACAAGCGACAGATCAGTTTGGTGGTGTAAGACCTCCATGGTATAACCCATACTCTGAAAGGTAATTATTATTTTTTTTAATGTGCATAAACTGAAAATTAGGATTAAATTTTTTTATTAACCAAACAATTAAAATTAGTTTGAATGAAAAAGAAAAACCTTCATTTATGTAAAACTCAAATTTACCTTTTCTTAGTAAATTATTTTATCATTGTGTAAATTTTAAGTGAATATTTTAATATGATATTTAGCCAAAAAGAAAGAAAAGAAAGAAAATTTGCTTTTTTACAATGTAAAATATTTGAATAACAATGTTAATTTATATACATATATATAATTTAATATATTTCTTTTTTAGTTTTCGATCAACAAAAAATCCTTATTTACTTTTGGATATTAAACTGGCAGATTCGAAATTACAACATATACTTAGTTCTAGTAGTTTAACCTCTTGTTGGGATCAGATATCTCAACTAAGAAGTTATCATCAACAATGTTTACAATCCTTATTAATATCCGATCTTAAATTTTGTCAAACCGAAAATGTAGAGCAACATTTTTGGAAGATTGTATTTTATAACATAATAGAAATATTAAGGAAACCCATTCCTAAAGAAGATGCTGAACTTCGAGAACAATACAAAATTCTTCTATTAAAAATCGTTGACGAAGGAACAGCATATTTCACAAATTTACTCACAGTTTTGGAAACTACGTATAATTTTAAAATAGATACATTTTTAACCTCTTCTGTTCCACCGAAAGGTCTTGGAATATTAGGATTAGCCTTAGTTAGTGTTCAAAAAATTTTTTTATTTTTGGGTGATTTAGCAAGATATAAAGAATTAGCTAATGAATCAGTGAATTATGGAAAATCAAGGCAGTAAGTATTATTCTAAATATTCTTAATATTATGAATTTTATATAAATTTTTTAATAATAAATTTGAATTATAGGTGGTACTTGAAAGCTCAACAAATTAACCCAAAAAATGGAAGACCATACAGCCAATTAGCTTTATTAGCAACTTATGCTGTAAGTAGATTTTAATACGTTTTAAATAATAATTTATATGTTTTTATAAAATATTTGATTTTATTTTCGTAATTTTTCTTTTAGAGAAGAAAATTGGATGCTGTTTATTATTACATGCGTTCTCTTATGGCTTCAAATCCTTTCCCATGTGCTCGTGAAAGTCTTATAACTATGTTTGATGAAAATAGGAAAAAGGTATATAAAATATTTTTTTATTATTATAGGAATTCAATTTCGAATTTTTTTGAACTAAATTTTTAATATTTTGATTTTGTCATTGACAGTATCTCCATTATGTAAGTAAAGTTTCGTACTTTAATGTGAATTCTTGATAATTCATTTTATGGCCATACAGACTATTTATTTTAGTAGGCTTTATCTGGTCTGCTATATTTTGCAACCTCTAGATTATTTCATTTCTTGCTTTTATATTTTTATAAACTTGATTATATTTTTGTTTTTGCACTGCAATATGATTTTTACACTTTGCATAGCAAACTTTCCAATTCATTAGTTTAGTAGAAATTTAATTTTTGTAAAATCAACTTAAAGCTTGTAATTTGTTCAGTGGTTAGCTCAATTAATTGAATGGCTATTTAGAAATTTGTATACAAATTGAAATAATAGCTAATATATTTTCTGCATACAGTCAAATTATTATTGCATGTAGTTTGTACAATAATTTATGTAATTACGTAAGCAGTAAATTGTTAAGTAGTATTATAAAAAATTTTCATTACCATTAAAATTAAAATTAAAAAACGAATAAAGGTAAATATTAATTTTTAATTTTTAAGTATAATAATGATTTTAAATTTATCGTAATAGTTTTTTATCTTCTTTATGAAACAATATTCTTATTAAGACTTACAACACCATTAAAAATATTTATTATGTGTTTTATTTGATAAACTATTAACTAAATTAATATTTGGATAATCGTGTACTTTAATGTAAGAAAGTTAAAATAGTAAAATTGTAGAATAATCACTAAATACAATTTTAATTCTTAAAACTAGAAAACAATATTCTATGAATTCATAAGTATCAGTTTCAATAAGAACTATTATTTTTCTTGGATATTCTGAATAATTTGTTTTAATGTTTTTTCAAAGTTAATGAAGAAATTATTATTTAGTATTTTATATACAATTAGTTTGGAATAATGGGGATAAAACATTCTTGTATCAGTATTATAAAATTATATTCCAATAGGTTCATATATGTATTGTTTCCATAGTCACTTATTTTAATTTTCTCATTATTTGTCTAGTTTTTTATGTTTACATGATTGATTACACTGTGTCGTAGATGATATTTGCGTTTATTATAATTTTATTCTATTTTTCTTTTAATTTTCATTATTTTTAGTGTAAATTTTTTTGTCGTAAAATGTATTGATTCACAATGTGCAATGAAATTATCACGTACTGTGTGCACGTAATATATAGCTGTCATGCATTAGTATATTATTTTATTTTTAAAAATATGTAAATTTATATATAGTATGAATCTACGGAACGCAAACGTAAGGAGGAAAGAAAATTGAAGGAAAAAGAAAGAATGAAGGAAAAGGAAGGCGCTAATCTTGGTGGTGGTCTTCGTAGAGAGATTTGGATTCATCCTGGTGGAAAACGAATGAGACGTACTACATCAGCTACTGCTGCAAGTGAGTCAAGATTAGGTGACAGCGATCTTGAAGATCTTACACAATTAACAAGTGTAGAGGTGTGTATGACTAAAAAAATTATGTTGCATACTATATTTTAGAAAGATATACATAATATTTTCTGCTATTGAAGTTCAATATTTTCTATGTATTTTATCAAGTATTTATAATTACTTGTGAAAAAAGAAATTTTTAATAAAAATACTTAAAAAATTTTATAAATAAATCACTGTTTTAAATATTATTTTAGTGGACTTAAAAATATGTTTACTTATAATGAGTTCATTATGCGTGAATAAATGGTTAATTTAGAGATTACGTGGAGATTACGTGGACATATTACGTACATAAATATGTATATATGAATGATTAGAAAGGATTATTTTAATTAATGTGGTATAGTTTAAATTGACGATATAGTTTTATTGGTACTATAATTTTAATTAGTAAAGTAAAATTCTTCTTTAAATAAAAATTAAACGATATATATTTGTATATCACAACTGTGTCCTAAAAGTAACGAGATATTAATTTTTGAACATTTTTAATCGTATTTCAATTGTAGACAAATTCAAGTATTTTTACTTTTTATGGATATGTTATATAGATACATAGTTACAAGACTGTATTGAAAACGAAAATATTTTTCATGGTTTTGAATAATAATATCGTGAGTAGTTTGAAAGTTTTATTTTTATAAGATTTTTAACAAATCAAGATTTAATAGAACATATGCAAATTAATACATGTTTTATTGTTATTTTTAGTAAAAATGAAACATGCGCTTACCTTGTATTTTATCGTTAGTTTGATAGTATAATCGTTAAGAATAAGTAATGTATTAGGGTATGTAATCGCATTCTTTGTATATGAGATTTATGAAAAATTGCTTTGTTCACTAAGATTTTAGCAATAAAAAGTTTCTGATTTTTATTTACGATAAAAATTATAATTTAGAGATCAATATGCTAAATTGACACTATTTAAATTTCTCTATACTTTACAAAATATTATATATTTACTTTTTACTCTAATCATATGCAAATAAATATGAATAATATTTGATTTTCCTTATGTTTAATTTAGTATAGTTATTTAGAAAAAAAATCATAAACTTATTCTCAGATTTAACAATTTCTATAAAACAAGTTAAAAATTTCTTTTTTTATAGTTGAATAAGAGATTTGTCACCTCATATCTTCACGTTCATGGCAAACTGATAACAAGAATAGGGTAAGTGTTTGAAATATCCAATTTATTAAATATAATTTATTAAATTATTTACAAATATAATTTCAAAATACTATTAATCTATAAATTAATTTTACTAAATTAGTTATACAATGTTAATTTGAGCTTTAAAAATATATAAGTTCTAATTTATCTATATGTCGGTTTTCATTATGAGAGAGAGAGAGAGAGAGAGAGAGATAAAATAATCTTAGGAGCATTCTTTTTGAGAAAACATTGTGAAAATCCCATATTATTTTTAAATATATTTCTCTTTACTCATCTATTTATTTATCATGTTGTTTCTTTTTTGCTCTTTCAAAATACAGACCAAGTTCGATGAAAGCTAACTCTATGAAATTATGTATAATCGACGTCATACACTAAGAGTTGCAGTTTTCGGCTTTTAGTGCTTATAGTGTTAATAATGTGATGCTTTTTTCGAGGTAAAAGTATAAATTATTTAATAAGTAGGTAAAATATATGTATGCAGATATTACTACTTGTGTATAGTTTATATGCTCTGAGTAAGAGTATTGCCGTGCCAATTAATCTTGGATAGTCATACGGTTACTTAAAGAGTTAGCCGTGATCGTATTTCGTTCGCAGTTTTTATTGACATTCGTGGAATGATAAGGAAAAATTATATTTTCAAAGAACTGTGATACTATTTGACTGACTTTGCTAAGAGAAACGTTGTTGATATTTAAGTGCGCTAAGTGTTATTTATTTGTTATTTAGTATCTTTTAACGTATTTCTTTAATTTCGATATCATAATAATGAAATTGTTAATGAAGCTAAATTAGATTACTGTTAACATTTTATTAATTATAACAGTCTTTGATTTGTTTATATTATATTACAACAATAAAGTTTTGAGATGCAATACTATCTAGCACAAAAAATATTTTTGCATTTTTCAATTTAATTAATCAATCTAATACCTAGGCTTTGAGTTGCCCAAGAAGAAGTTATACACGTGATTCTTTTAATAAATTTTTACATGTATATTTTGTATTTATAATCAATTTTAATTCTTTTATTGTATTTACATAATACATTTATCAATACTTCTACATTTGCTCCTGTTTCTTGGTGAAGTTAAAAAAGACTAAATATTGTTGTTTAAGTTTGCGACCGATCTTTTTTAATTGAAAAAAAAGTGAAGGAGAAAAGCGTCCATCTTTATCGACAAAGTTATTTATTTTTAGTACTCTTGAAATCAATCTTATCTTAATTTATTGGAAAGTTAAGTTATTCGATTCAATTACATTTATTATTTAAGAAAGAAAAAAATTACTTGCACTTTTTAAACAACAATTTAAAATTATATCGAGATTCAATCGATAAAATTAAGTTTGCTTATGTGTATATCTGTGCAGCGCTAACTACGTGCTATATATGAACATTAAAATTATAATATTAATATTCATGATAGCTTATATGGAAAATTAACTACATAAAAATTGAATGTATTGAATTTTCGTAAGACAAAAATTTGTTATTTTTGTATGGAGGTAATATGATTATGGAGGTAATAACTTATATTAAAGTACAAGAGCAGTTTTTAGTCACTTATGTAAATAAACTTGTAAAAAAATGCAAAATCAAGAATATCTATAGTTCTTACGTATTTAAATAAAAATAATTATAAAATAAAAGATGCATATTTGTAGTATTTATTGCAATAGTGAAATTGGTTATAAGTGTAAACTTATAAAGTATGAGAGATTTGGTGCATTTTCTCAAAATATAAAGCTACTATGACGAATTGTTTCGTAATTAGTCATATATATTTCAATCTATTAATAATTAATTAAATTAATTATTATTAATTAATAATATTAAATTAATAATTATTAATTAAATTAATACTTAATTAATAATAATTAAAATTAATAATTTATTTCCTTTTTATTTAATAAAATTATACCTTTAAATAATGAATAAGTGCTTTCTTCATCTATTTCAGTGTATTATACTTTTTCAAGGGTTGATAAATTTGTAAGTTACGGCGTACTATACGAATATTAGATATTCTGTTCGTTCGAGTTAAGTTTTAGAGCATGCAAACCATGCATACATCGTTTTGTTCTTTCTCTCTCTCTCTGGCTCTTGCTTTTAAGTTGTTTTAAGCGTACGCGTGGCTTGTTAAATTATGGTCCTAGCAGAAGTTTACGGGCTTGCGAGATTGCCAAAGTTCGCAAATGGCTCCCTGCCGCCTCGTAACTGAGTCAGAGGTTATATTGGGTCGCATTTATATACCTGCTGTGGTTGTTGCAGCGCTGTTTCTCACACTAACCTGCTTCGATGAGTTATCGAACACTCTTGGAGTATGAGAATTTCTCTGTAAGATGTACTTGAAGATGCAAATGAACGAGCGAACGATATTCTTGACTTCCTCTTTAGCATTTGTGTAGCTTTGTGACTTAACCATTTTAAATTGGCTTGAAATCATTTTTAGACGCATTTAATGTCCAGTACTTATTAATGAAAGTACAGGAACCCTTATTAGTTTGAGACCCGGATATTTTTTTTCCATTATGGGTACCTTGTTGCATTCGTGTTACCTGATCACAAACGTAAGACCATTATGATAAGCCTTACCCAAGTTCAATAATTTTACTGCTGGTTAATTGTGTAATTCAAGTAACAGTTTAATACATTTTTGTATAAATTTATTTAAGTTGATGTAGTGTGTGTGTGTGTGTACACGCGCGCGCATGCAGTGTATAACCTATTTTTATTTTGAAGAAGTATCGTATATAGAGTATTTAGAAATAAAGTAAATATACGTTTTAAAGCTAATTTTTTGTAAATTTTAACTTAATTTTTGTACTGCCTATTATATCATTTACGTTTTAGAATCACATTTTCAAATGAAACTAGTTTATTTCTTTGTGGTTTTAATAAAAAGCTGTTTATTCTGAAGATTTTGCCACTTTAAAATGATGCAGTAAATTTTGTAAATCTAACTCAGAAAAATACATTTATCTTTGAATAGATCAAGATCGCCTTCGTGTGATATTCAATTGTTAATTCAAAATAATTTTTAATTTTTCTCCCAGGATTATTTTCAGTGTAATATTTTTTGACATTTTGTATAATGAAAAAGTTCATATATTACTTAAATTTTTTATTTCTGAATTTGCTAGTGAAACAGCTAAATAGCGTAATAATATTCTTGCCTGAAATTGTCTTATTAACGAAAACTTTTCTTTTATTATTAATGAGGTAATTTTAAGTTTTAATTTTTTTCTTGTATATTTATTATTATTAATTACATTTTGAGCAGATGCTTACGAATTGATTCAAAATCAAATTGTAGTAAAAAGAACATGTAATATATATATTTTTTCTAAGATAATTTTTTAAATATCTTTATTATTAATAATCCAATAATACGTTTGAGTATAATTTTCTATATAAAATTTTTGATTTTTTTCACAATTTTTTTTTATTGGTAATAATTAAGAAAACGCAAGGAAATCTTAATTAAGAGTATAGTATGTAATTGGTATACATTAGAAAGGATATTTAGTCCACACTCATAAATTTTTGTTGCCGAGCAGAAAGTATGAGTAGGACATGGTCTTATATTGTGCAAGGCTTAAGAGGTATACGCAACTAGTTATGATCGAAGCAAATAATATATATTTTTACGATTCTTTTTCTGTAAAATATATAAATAAATCTTATATATAAGAAATATTGCTTATATATATTTTTCATTATTCGTAATTTTATTTAATATATTTTATAATTTTTTAAAAATAATTATAACAGATGATCATGTAAAGTCATTTTTTGATAAGAATATCTTTCATTACATATGTAATATTTGTATGTACTATATACTGTTTCTTTTTTTTTAATTACTTTTTGCCAATCTTGAAAAATCCTAAAAAGTAAATTTTTAGGCATGCTTTATATGTAATTTAAAAATTATGCAATCTATGTTGTGAACAATATAAAGTAAATAGTAAGTAAAGATATATATAGACAATGTATTTAAAAATAAAATTTGATGTGGTCAACTTTCTTATTTGTCACTTTATGACCTCCGTTTTTGTATTTGATTATAAAACACATCTTACAAAAAAAGACATTTTTTATTTTTTCTTCTAAAAAAGAATTTTTAAACTAACTATTAAGAAATGTGATTAGACAAAGACGGTAAATTCGATCTTCGAAGGACAGTTCCAAAAGACAGGAAGACAATTGGAAGGACAGAATGTAAAAATAAAATAAAGAAGATAGAACGTGAGCAATGAAAGAGGGAGAGCAAACGGGTACAGAAGCTGTAGGTATGAACAAACAAAATGCCACTAATAGTCGGCTAATAGCTCCCTGTCCCGTGTCTTCGACTGGTATAACCGAGAAAAAGGAGAGAGAGAGAGAAAAGTGAGAGAAAGGTCAAGAGGTATGGCCAAAGAGGGTGCGAACGCGCGAGTAAGCACGATTACCAATTCATTGCACACATAATCATAATTAAATGAAACTTTTTTCTTTTTACGCTGTGGTGGCTGTGTCCTATTTTTACACACGCGTACGCACGCACTCATGTTTGTATATGTATAGCATGGAAGACGTTGTGACTTGACATCGGTAAAAATCTTAATTGACAATTGCATGGCGCCAGACCGCTTTCTTCTCAACGTGTATAGTATTTCTTTTCCTTTCTTCCCATTTTCTGCTGTTTCGTTACCTTTTCTTTATTTTTTCTTGGCACATTTCAAACCTGATATTCCATTGCTCTGCAATATTAAGCTTTTCTTTTGCATAGTGCGCTAATGTGTAATTGTTTGTTTCTTCAAGTCTTATGTCAGTAATTTCATTTGTATGCGCATGTACGGAGGTGCAAAATATACTTTTGTTGCGAATTCAAACTAAGATTTAGATAATAAAATGGAAATGGATGAGCAATGATCATGTGCATGATGCGCATTGGATGTTTTCATCGAGAAGAGTTCTACAGGGATAATTTAGTACTCGTTAAGGATAACTATTGGCTTTATATCTTTATAAGGGTATCTTTATAAGGGTCTTCTAAGGTTCTTATAGGGCCACAAGATTGAGCATTAATTTCCCTGTAAAAATGCATTCCAAGGGTAATATGCTACATACTTTAACGATGCTTCTGTAATTAGATGATCATATTGTGTACATTGTTATAAAGATATAATTAGGTTTTATTCAGAATATTAAGTGCTTAGAAAACTAGAATGACTAACTTAAATACATAATTTGATTTGCATTTCTATTGGAATATTAATATTTCATGAAAAACATCGTATTTTATAAGCTAATTTATTATCATTATTGATTTAATTTTGAATGTTATCAGTAGCATATTTCAGGCAACTATTGCCTTATAAGTAATAAGTATTTATATTGTTTGTAAATTGTATTATATACAGTAATAATTTAAACATTCGTTTCAAATTACTTTTATATTTATGATAATTGTTATATAGAAACTTAAATGTAAGGATAGAGTCACATTTATGAATAGCGTATCTTAAAAACTTTTCAAGAAGTATTATCTAACATTTGAAATGTGAAATGCAGTCGGATACAATTTAAACGATAGATGGTTACGAACTTCCAACGTCGAGAATACATAAGCCCGCGCTTTAAGCACTAAAGCACGGAGCACTGCGGTAACTCAGGTTAAACGCCAAATACTAACGTTGTAGTGTCGATAAGTAAGGGTATTTATTACGTAACAGTATGTGATTTCTAGCTACATAATCAACTCTTACGCACTAAATGTTAGAATGGACTAGCCGTATTTTATTCTAATTTATTTCAATAGTATTTTGTTCCAAGGATAGAAGCTACGCTGCCATTACTTACAATATTTTCGATAAATATTGTTCTATATTTAAATTGCTATTATCTTCAAGCAATTCAATAGATAAATACTTTATTAAAGAAAATAAATGGTGAAAAGATAATTTTCGTTTCAGATATCATTAATCATCTAAAATCATTATACAATTACTTGATATGGAGTATAAAAATATCTGATTTGGAAAAAAAATTTAATTTTCTTAGTCAATATTAACTCAATTTAATAATGTCGGGAATTATTAAAATGTTCCTTTTTGTATGAAAATAACTAGAGACTTCCTTTAATGTTAAAATTAAAAGAGATTATACGGAATATAGTGTTGTTCCTTTTTTATTAAACGTTCTTCGAGTCTTATAAAATTAGATCGTGATATTTTGTCGCATAGAAATAATAATAAACAATATAGTAACCCGTTTTATTTATTCGATTTTCTATAAGTCAGTCAAATTTATATTTATAATGCCTTAGACATCATTAACGGTAAAAATCTAAAGTACTGAATTACGAGTTTGGTTAATTGTAAGTCCTCTAAGTAAATAAAACGTAAAACATATGTATTTAACGAAGCATATTGAATTTGTTATTTTAATTTAAAATAATTGCTAATTTGTTTCAATTTATTTTCAATTTATTTATGTATCGTTATACATCTTCTGTCATCGATTACGGATCGTTTATAATCATTAATTCTAAATCACTTTAATATAAAAGAGCTATAATTTTTTGCATATGAAATTGTAGGCAACATCTATTAATTACTACACGTAGAAAAATAATTTTTTATATTGTGTATATAAAATAGTCCTTATCTAAAGTAAGGTATAATATTGTAAGGCTTAATTGTTCCTAACTCGATGTATTTATACTTGGATATTACTATATGAATTTCGAAAATAACTATCGATGACCATGAATCAAGATTTTCTTTTTAAAGCATAAAAAGCTCTAGCAAAGTGAGCCTAATGCAAAACTTTGTTAAGTCGTTATTGCTAGTAGATGTTCTTGATGCACGCACTTAAGATGTGCTCAATTTTAAAATAGATAAAGCTTAAAAGTCTTCATTGCTTCAATTTTGCGGTATGTTGAGTACAGTTGAACATAGCTGCATTAATTATCTCATACGCGTATCTCAAGCAGTATGTTCGCTTTTAAAGAAATTGCAAATTTGACTTGCATCAAAAAGCAAACCGTGGCAAGTTTAGTCGGGCGTCGCACGCAGATCTTGAGGAAAGTTGCCTGAATGCGAAGTGCGTTAGACGTGTGTATCGTTACGGGACGAGTGTATTTTTGCGCTTCGAACTTTACACGTGTATCCAAGGCCACCTCCCCCAAGCACGCCATTCATTGCTTTTTCTCTTTAACTTTTACGCTCGTGTTTTCTCAGTTTCCAATTCTTTTCTTTTTGAAGGAAGTGTAGTTTGCTTGTAGTTAGTCGTATAATCATATATTATACGTATATGATTCTTATATGATATTTACGTGAGAACGTCGTGTTGAACCGTACGTTCAAGCATTTTCTTCATTTTATATTTTATGATTGTGTCGTTAATTTTATGCCAAAGTTTATTTCGACAAATAATTACCCCTGTAGGAATGTACCTTGTTGCGAATGTGTAAAATTAATCAAACAGCCGGCTGTAAAACTATTTCATTTAATTTTTCCTAGATATTTTTGCAAAATCTCGTAGAACTTTCTTCATAAAGAAACGTATTCTAGTTATTGATAAATCTGTTTTATTTAAAAAGTCCAATATTTTGGGTTATCATTTAAGATTTTCGTAGTTGCATGATAATATATCAGAGTTATATTTCATTAAATTTTATTCAAATATAAACATTTTAAAGCTTAGATATTAAATAATACAAATAATACAAGTCCCACGAAAGAAATAGTAAAATATTGTCTCCTTATTAAACTCATATTTTTAAAAGACTATGTTTTTATTAAAACTTTTCCTACTTTCACTCTCAGTGGTTGCTATTTTCTCTTTGTCTCTTTTTCTTCGAATTTACAATAATAGGAGATATATTACATTAGCGTGGCAGCGTGGCAAAGGAGTATAGAGTCGCGCTATGCATCCATACGCGGATCTTTTTGTCACATCGTACGGTGAACGTGAGACACGTTCTTACCATAAATTTCTTACCATAAAGGCATCAAATCTGGCAATGTAGGCATTCCTGCGAAAAATACAGCAAAAAAATGAAGCAGTATTTTGATTGTTGCAAGTGTCCTCGATTGCATCTAGAAAAAGTAACGAGAAGGGATTATTTGCTTTTCATCCGAACGCTTTCAGGAGAAATGCTTATCTGAGCGATGAGCATTAGATTAATTTGCCTTTCAGTTAGACAGTTATTTGAATAATTCACGTGTATACGTGTTTGTATATAGTGTAAAAAAGATTTCTTGGGTCATTCGTTAGAAGTGTTATTAATTAGACTAGATAATTAAATCTATTACTTTTTACATTTTAATGACATAGTTAGTTTAAAAATAATGATTTGATTGCAATTATTTCACGATGATCATTTTAAGTATTTTTGTCGTAGAAATATTTTTTATAATTTTTCTTTGTACTTTATTATGAAAATAGATGAAAAAAAATCATACTTAAGGAAAAGGTTTTTTAGTTTTTCTCTCTGAATTATCGACTAAGATATATTAAGTTTTAAATGATTAAATGTAAAGGCTCTATTAATATACTAGAAAGTTATTAAGAAAAGCTTGATGTTGAAAAAAAGCAAACTGATAATAACTTAATCCTATCTTTAGAGCTTATTAGGGCTAAAATATGAATTCAAATCAGTAATGAACAATTTTTTACACTTTTCTTTAAAAGTGTTATTAGTACACATTATTAGGAATTAATAGAATTGTAGTTTATAAAAATACAGAAACTTTGTATTTATATGCATATAAATATAAGAATTATTTTAATTGTGGTTATTTAGCAAGTAGGATTGGTATAATTATACAATACACGTTGATTTTCGTTACGCATATCCTACTGAAAATTCAATCTTCACTTGTTATTATTTCGAGAAAACTCTTTAATTACATTTTATGTTATTATCTTATCACACCTTATTTTGTTATTCATGAAATATATTTTTATTCGAAAAAATATTGACGTCAAACACGTCGCAGAATTTTGGTTATAAAAAATAACACGAAAACTCATAAACATCTTTGTGCACATTATTTGAAATTGTAAGAGCAAATTAAACTGAAGAAAAATTTATATCGGGTACAAGTGAGTGTTTTGCAAAGACCCGCTGTAGAATATGTATGTTATTATAATAACATCCATATTAACATATGTATGTTATTTAACTTTGAAATAGGAATTCGAATGAATTTCTTTTTTATTGTGATAAGATAATAACAATCGTCCTAAAAGTTTTATTTATAAAAAGAGACTAGCTGAATATAATCTACTCGTTTAATTGAGGCAAGTAAAATAAAAAGGAAAAAGAATTTCATTATCATACGATTGTAATTAAATACAGTTGCGTCATTTTAACCAATATTTATTATCATATATATTGGAAAAAATAAACATTATAGTATCTTTTCTTCATTTTAAAGTTTTAAAAAGTTAACAGTTTTGGGGCACACTCTTCTACTGCTATCCAGTTGTATGACAAAAGAAAAGAAACCAGTATTATAAACTTTACAGTCTATGCAAAGCTTCATCTTGTCGATTGCGAAAATAGTAGTTTTGAAAATTTTTATTGAAACTCAATGGCACTGTACTTATAAGGAATTTTGTTTTCGAAAAATGAAATTAAAAGAATCGACTTTTCAACAAATTACTATGTAAATTTAAAATAATTTTGAAAATTATTAATAAATTTAAATGTTACTTTATGTTTAACCAAATGGAACTTATTCTTCGTTTGGAATTGAAAGTAAAGTGTGAAAAGAAATTTATTTAATTATTTCATATGTCGATTAGAGTAATTTTTTTGTACGGTACGATGAAGGTTATCGTTGTACGTTCTTGTCTTAGGTAAAACTTAGTTGCAGCTGTTAAGCAGTTTCTTATAAGGACGAAATGCAAATGAATTCGACAGACACGTCTAAATTCAGTATTTATTGTATCAAAGAAGTAGATTTTCATCTGAAAATTTTAAGAAAGATCATCAAATAGTATAAACAATAATAATAAAAATCATAAAAACAATAACAATAAAATTAATAGTTGAAATATTTAGTTATAAATTTTCGCAGAGTAAAAAATTTAGAAGGAATAACACAATATTACCATATTTTGTAAAGCAATGTTACTGTTTATAGATTGGAAATTGAATCTACTGTGGTAATTTAAAACTTGGAGATTCTAATATTTTATGTTAATTATTTTCATGTAACCGAACTTCTATTTTTCAAGTAGCTCTATAAATTTTTAAATATCAGCAGCGTTATTAAAAAGCATGAACAGTTCATTACTATACTTTTAGAAAGATATGGATATCCAATATTTTTCTGATAGAACTTACACAAAACAATAATATTTCCAACTCGCTATAACTACACTTAAAATGAATTTTATAAATTTGCTCTAGGAAATTTCGACATAAACCAGCTCTGAAATTAAAAATTATACATGTCAGGTATGATGTTCACATTTTTTATACACAGTAAGATCATTAATCTGAAATGGTGTTTAATTACGGAAAATGAGCAAATATATTACAATTATAAGTACAGCAGGCAGGAAAAACTATTCACAGATCTTTGCGGGCAGAAGTTTCGCAAGCGAGAAGCAAGACTGAGTTCGATAGCCTTTTAAAGCGCAACGTATTATAAAACACCTGTAAAGACAGGCGAGCTCGCTTGCTTGCTCACAGGAAGGGTAATAGATGCGCTTGGCTCGTATATTTTTGTTCTGGTTGTTCGGTGCCATCAGCGTTGCATGGTGTGTGTGTGTGTGTGTGTGTGTGTGTGTGTGGGTGCGCGCGCGCACGAGTAAGAGAGAGAGAGAATGAGAGTATGAGAGTATATGCAGCAGCAGGCACGGTTAGTGCTTATATTGTGCCTGCGCTCTCTCATCGTTGCCAGCACACATTGGTTTCCGATGGTCGTTTACCCGTGCGGCTGCCAGTGCTCGATAGTGACGACGACCCCGCCCGCTTCAAGGGCACCTTCCGACACATACCGCAGAATTTCCGGTGAAGGGCGAAAGGGGGAAGGGCCGACTCTCTCTGCACTACGCTACTATTCATTGGAAATTATTTTTTTTACCGAACGCTTAATCATTTTGGAATCGATTGTTTTACATTGAAAGAAGAGTTTTTTGCAGTGCTGCGATTCGTTGGGAAGGAATGTGATAAACAAATTTTTAATTTATTCGTTTCACGCCAATATCGCTTATTATTCAATAAATAATCTTCATTTAGTAGATCTAAGTTTTTAAAAAATAATAATCTAGGAATTTACTCGTATGAAAATTTCAAAAATATCATTAATTTCCCTTATTAATAGAAAATTTTTAAACTCCATTGGTCAAGTCATAATCAATATGTAACGAGGAACATGAAAAGCGTGCATTTTGTGTACATTAGTTGTATCGTTAGTTAGCATTCTAAACGTTTTGACTGTGTTAAACGTGTAACTGACTGAATAAAATCATGTACACATTAATATATTTAACTTTTCAAATAGATTAATTGTCTTACAAAAAGTTTCAGACCAAAGTTAAATAATAAAAGTAAAATTTAAATTGTTACCTGCTTTGTCAGTCCAAGTCAAAGTTCTATTAATTTGTAATGATAATAAGCAAATTTTGCAGTTAAATAAATAGCTCCACCAATGTATGAAACAATCTAGGAAAAAATAAGATATTAGTAACATAGTGGCAGGTGCTGCGAATGTTTTTAGTAGCTTTTGGTGTATTTATGCTTATTAAGTGTAAGTGCATACGCAGTAACAGAATTATTCATTACTTAATTTACGTAGGCAATATCCTTTAGTATCAAGGCTCAGATGTCTAAAATTATGTGTAAACCTTGTCAAATGAAAATTATTTATCAGCCGCAGATAAGGTGTATTTTTTAGACAATCATTAGTTTCAATAACTAATAAGCTGATTACCTAATTCAATTAAACTGCATACATAGTAAAATTATAAATTAAAAAAATTAATTATTAATTATAAATTATATATTAAAATTATTAATCATTTACATATACCTTGTATTTTTTAGACAATCTCGTTGTGCCAATAGTGGCTAGTGTACACAAATCATTAGTTTCCGTAACTCATCAGCGGATGACCTAATTCAGTTAAACTGCCTACATCCTACCTAATTTTTCTTTTACATTGATCTTTTTCAATGTGTCTGATATATTTTTCATGCATTTGCAAAGCTTTGTTTTATTTCAATATATCGTCTTATGTAAAGAGATTTTACTTTGCTGAGAACATTTTTTATGTATGTTCATACTTCTTTATAAAGAAGAAGTGGATTCAGTTTTACCATGTACAACGGATAATTTAGTTTTTTTGACAATTTGTCAAACATGGAAATAGGCAGTTAACTGAATGTTCAGTGAAAATGGTTTTATCGATTGTTTTCATCATTTTATTTAACTGGTATCGGGGAAAATTTTATTTTATTTACTGAGTAATAAATAATTTTTTTCTTTTTATAAGAAATATCAAGGAAATTCCAAAGCTTAATACTTGAAATTTTAGTGCTTTTATTATGTGATGATATTGATTTTAGTAATATTTTTTTATAGTACAAATAGTGTTTTTTACAAAAAAGTATAAATAAATCTAGTGGATTGTTTGACAGCTCCTAAACGAGAACATATTTACCAACTGTTTAATCAATTTGCATTTGTTAGCAAATTGATTTGCTGTTACCAAAATAAACTTAAGATTAGTTATTTAATAGGCCAAGCTTACAGTATCAATCACCTCGCAAATACAGTTCAGATCGAATGACCTTAGTCTATATCCCTCTGCCACAAATTTGCAAAAACCGGTTCCGCATCATGTACAAGGTTTACTGGCATAAATTCCAAGTTTCCTTAAGCGGGTGATAGACAATTCTTTAGTTAGTCTACCACTTGGACAGAATTTTCGTATCCAAGTCCGTCCAATGAGTGGCTATTATTGGACTTTAATCAATTAGAATACGTTTACCGATTTCCTGTGATAACGCTATGTTTAGGCAGTAAAGTAACCGTTTTGTGTCTAGTCAGATGACTAGTCAGGTGCCTTAAATCAGATGTTAATTAAATCTATACGCAATTTAAATTATGTATAAATAAAATAAATAAGTATTTCGTATGAACCATATACAGGCATAATTCGATTCTAATGATATTAATTGATTATAAATGGTTGTTTTTTAAATTGATTTAAATTGATTTATAAATTTAAAAATTTAATTATTCAAATTAATTTATTAAAATATAATTGATTAATACGCGTAACAAAAGATATTTTTGTTTTGAGGTAGCTTAAATTTCTTATGTTTCTGATGTTTTGTTTTTATTTTTTCCGATTATCAATTATTAAAATTGATATTCTATAGTATGTCTAAAAAATCAACTGTTTATAATGATTTTATTACGTTTCTGGTTAATTAAAAGATGATAAATTAGGTTGTCTTACAAGCATTTAGGTAGGCTTAGCTTACCTTTCACATATATTTGTCTTTTTAGCTAATATTTTATTAATTAAATTTTCAAATATGGGTCATGATATTCCAAAGATATGGTAATAGAATGCGTATCGCGTAACAGTGAAATGACGAGTGAAAGAGAGAGAGAGTAAAGAAGAGAATGTAAGAGAGAATGCTAAACGTTTAAGAGTATTTTCACTAAGAAAGAATTGTAATAGGTTCTTAGCTATGACTTGGATATCAACAAATTACAAAGAATAATTACACAATTAATTGTATAATTCGTTGTGTAACTATGAGAGAAGTTCCTATAAGTTGGTTTGTATTACGTTTTCAAACCTCACTGGACTCACACGCATTGTTCGCCTTTATAACAAAATACCTACTCTTAAGTACTTTCTCTTTTCGCTTGACTTTTACCCTTGAAAAGTGGCAACCTTGCTCATGAATGTGAACGGGAGTGGCTGCTCTGTGTCGTGCTAGTACGTTCACCTTTCTATGTATACATTTACGTAACTAAGTATTTTTAGACATTCATAATACATGTATTTTGTAATTGATAAGATGAGGTTTGCCTTTGATATGTTCCTGTTACTATTCTTATTTTAAAGAAATGGCATGAATCAATGTTATTATTTCGAAACTATTTTTAATTATTGCATTAATCTTAATTACATAATAGGGGCAGAATATATATCATTTTTGTAAAAATACACACACACACACAAATGTTATAATTTAACAATAATAAGTATAAATGCTTTATACTTATTATTCATTAATTGAAGGATGTTTTCGAATACGTTTTTTTACAGATATGTCTCAGTCATTTTCAAGTTTGCTTATCAATATAATATATATTTTTTTCTGTTTTTTTTTCCTAATTTTGAAACATTAGTGATTAATAAAAATGAAAGATACTTTTTTTAAATATTTTGATGAAATAACTTAAAAATTAAAATATTTCAAAGTAAAAGAAAACAGAGTGTAAAAAATTGACAGTATATGTTGAATTTTTGTACTAATCACGCATACGGTTGATTACGTTCGATTCCAGGTACTACAGATCGTTGCATAAGATCTGCTTGACGTTGGTTTAGGGAACATTTATTCATTATCAGTCGTAAGTAGAGTTGCCTCTAGAAGTTAAGCTCGAGTTGATCGAAAATTATTCCAGTTGCTACATCATGCGCACAAAGCCCCAGCTACAGTTAGATTGCTTACATCCTACCTCATTTTTCTTTTACATCGAACTAATTAATTATACTTCACGAAAACATAAATACTTTTTTTCATACCATCATGGTAACTGATTTTGATTTTTACTTTACTTCGTTTAGCTGGAACTTGTTGACTGGTTTATAAAGTATTGCGTTGGGATAAAAGTAAGGGTTTGTCCCGTTTCGGGGATGGATATAGCTGTTTCACAAAATCGAAGTACCTTCCTCGTCACACGTGTACAGTTTTAGTACTGTTTGACGGAAGGGATTTCAGAGAATAATTGAGTAAAAAATTATATATTTGGCTGTGTTTCCAAATAAAGTTTTTTTTAATGCAACCATATACTGATCATGCAAGTATATGGCACATATCTTTTTTTGCAGCTGCGAAGCGTTTCTGTGTTTTATCGCAAATAAAAAATCATAATATGTTAATAATGCTGCTTACCTTCTGCCAGTTAGAAAAGCCGAGTCAAGTAATAAATTTTTTCTCGAAATATTTGTCGAAATTCCTTTTATGAAAATTTTACACGTTTGAATTAGACAACACTTTGATTTTACAATTCTATGACATCCAGGATGTAAAGTTGGACAAAATTTTGCATCAACCTAAAAATCTCAAATTAGGTCAATAGACGACAGTCAGTTAAATGATTTATAATACCAATTACAGTGAAATAATTAGAATACTGATACCAAATAATATAATCTTCGGAATACTATTTTAAAATGTTAAATGAAATGAAATACTTATAACTCGATTCTTTTATGTCTTGATATAATGTTGTAAAATTCCTTAATTTTAATTGTAAGACAAATTCTTCAACTCGTTAGATTGTCAAAATGTATCGAACAAAGTACGCGAGACTTTTATAATATGAATTATATTTCAAATAAAAAAATTACGGCTCTCTTATTTCCATGAGAAATTTCATTGTTGCAGAACATAAAAATTTCATTTGCTTTCGCATCTATATTGAAGTATTAAACATATTTGATTGAATAATGATTCTCTAAAATTTTTAAATGTTTTCTTAACATGATCCTAAAAGTCAATTTTTCAAAAGAAACATCACCTAAGCATTTTCTGCTTATTATAATAAGCGCTTCAAGTATCCTGGTATTTATTTTTAAAACTATGTTACAATGTATAAGGTTCCAGGCTATAACGAGAGGCTTGATTAAAGGTGGTATGGAAATAATTAATAGCGAAAACTCAAATATTAATCTCGAAAATAATTTTTGCACTATGGTTGTGCAGGCCGTACAAAGTGCGCGAATAGCGAGCAAATACAAATGATCGAATACTGGTTCATTATTCTTACATTCAGTAGCATCGCAAGAAGTAAAGTACGAGAAGGGCCAGCGAAGCTAACTAGTAGTCCTAGGTACGAAGCTTGGGAAGGAGTGCTTCTAATTAAACGATTTACCGAGTAGTAGTGCTTGCTGTACTTACTGCTTACGCAGTGCAAGTGCAGCTACTGCGACTACCGCTTGCTTAATAACAGACCCCGGTTGGCGCGTCGCGGACACTTACAAGCCGTTTAGCTATCGCATCCCGGTATCGACGCGCTCTCCCCGAGAGACTAATGGTTCATTATGGGCCTCTAGCTTATATCCACACGCGTGCAGGGCGTGTGCATTTGGTGTGCATTGCTGGCAAGAACTCAGTTCCATCCAAGGGCCTACTCGCATCTACCAAACAGTACTGCATCTGTCGAGAGAAAACAAAATCAATCTAAAGCGAAGTACTACACGTGTTACCACCAGTCGTTTCGACAAATTAGAACTTGTACAGGGAATCGGTTTCCTTTGGATTGTCGTGAAACAATCTATTTCGTTTTTTTCCGTCTTTTATTCAATTAAGAAAGTACTCTTCCACCTGGGTGCTCTCTGTTTAAATACCGCATCAAAAAACGCTACATTAGTTGTTATATTTGTCGCCTTTGCTCCTTTGACAAAGTAGTTGGCGGTACAATGAGCAAAAGCTCAACGATTGTTACGCGCTTGATCAAAACATGTGTCGAGAAATGCTATGAATAAACGTAAATCGAAATTTTAATCTCTTATTTATACAGGATGGTATTTGGAGAAAGAATATTTGGGTATTCATTGGATAACATCTTAATTTAATAAAAAAATATGTCGATTATTCAGTACTATAATAAACGATAAATCTTTTCATGCACTTTTTTAGGGATATTTAATTCATGAAAAAGTTAGTAAAATAACATTGAATGCCGGTTTTGTTGAATATTCCAAGAGTTTATTGGAAAAATTATTATTTCAACTAAGAGTTGATGAAATAAAATAATTTATTCGAGTAATCTGTTTACAAGCATCAGATAGCATCTTTCTGGCTTATCAAAAAGCAAATACAAAAAAGCTTAACTTTCACTATATTTATCTATATTCTCATTCGCGCATCGTTTGTTAATTATTTCATTGTTTAATTGCTTTATCAAATCAATTTGCAACTTAAAGTATACTTAATATAAGATAGTTGCTTACATGGAATCATTTTAAAATTTCATGGACATTATCTTCAATATAGGGCAATATAAGAGGCAAAAAATAAAAAGTCTTATCTTTAAAAGAAAAAAAAAATTTTGTTGAAGGTCAAAGACTACATAACCCTAGCTGAGTTTTTATCCTCCCATTTCTCATCAATTTCATCGGTTATTTGCAATCTTTCTTAGCTAGTCGCTGTAACATCGGCATCAGTACTAGTAGTAGGGTTCCAAGTACGTAACAAGTTTCTATTACTTATGCACCTTTGCTGCTCTCCGAACGTACACGGACAGGAGGTGATGTTGAGGGTCCTTCCCCTTGGTTTGCACTCCTCATGCAATTCTTGGCACAGCTAGTTTTGCGCGTTGTTTATAGCTCTTCCCCTCCCACCTTCTCTCTCTCAAGCTTCTTTTCTCTCTTGCTCGTAGAAGCTTGAGACCTGCAAGTGCCTAACACGCTTTCCCGATCTGTATCTTACTTACTGATTAATTATTTGCATACCCGCAGGGGCGTGGAGCCCTGCTCATTTTATCTTTGCCTTCTCTTTTTCTTTCTCTTTCTACTTCATATATAAACTACTGGGCGCTAGCAGAAGCTCAGGAGAACTTCCTTGTCTGTAAATGCGTTCCACAGCGTCATGGTGTATATACTTTCATGGAGAACTCGCACGTGAGATCAAAATGCCATTTAGAGGCAATACCTGTTTGCTCGATATTCCGTTTAACTCTGTTCCTTTTTCTGATTTCCTCCCCTCGCTGCTTCTATCTCTTACCGTCTTTCTCCATATCCATGCACGTGTTTTACTTTTACCGTTCTACCGTTACGCTTCCTCGCGTTTGCTCTTTACGTCCTCTTTTTATTCAATCTTATTTTTTGTTATTTCTATACTTCGTATCTGTGGGTATGTGGTTCATTCCTTCCATTCATTATTATGCACTTCACAAAATTTTGGTTCTATAGATCTACGTATTACGAACTTGAAGTAACTTTAATATATTTTAGATTATCCCTTTAATAATTAACGCGCAGTTTTTTTATGATTATGTGATATGCTGTAGATTGAACGAGATTTTTCTTACATTTTCAACGGTTCTTTCATTACTTTTGAGTGCGATATTCAAGCAAAATCGTTTCCTTATGATTAATGATTATAATTTGAAGCCTACAAATTTCAATGTGATAATTACTAATTTATTTCTCGTTTACATACATACATATATATGCACAATGCGATAAATATACTAAAAGCTATTACAAACTAAAAGCTATTTTATTAAAACTATTTAGTTCATCTATTTATTTAATGAATAATTTATCAAAGTAAAAAGATATAAGTAAAGTAACATTAACTAAAAGAGTTTAATAGTTAGAAACCGTTATGTTACTAACTTTTCAACTTGAGTGATAATTGAGATGTAAATATATCTTAAGATAAAACTAGTTTCCTTGATTTAACATTCAAATAATTTATATATCATTAAATGATACATAAAAAAAGTTAATAAATTTGATTAGATATTTCATATGGGATTTCACGCTGCTAAGCTACGTATATTAGCGTTTTGATTAAGCTCTATGGCAAAGTAAACGAATGTTTTACTCATGCGACATTTTATTTTCACGTATTCATACCTCTGTATATTAGAATGATATTTGATAAAAAAAAAATTTACTCTATTCTAAAACACACAATAGCATAGTATAATACCTGTATATTTTTTTATACCTAATACATAAGAGCACATGTTTTTTAAATTTATTTTTACATGTACGTTTTTAAATTAAATGAATTTACATTGACAAAATATAAGCGATTTATTTAACACGGAAATAAATAATTAACGCAGTTTATGATCGGGTATTAAGAAAGATTAAATTATAATTAATGTATTTACAACAGTACATACTATTCTTTTGGAAGGGGGGAGAGGTTGGAGGAAGTGAATGAGAGACTAAGGGATGGTTTAGAGAAAAAGAGAGAGAAAGAGAGGTACGTAAACAGGCAGGTAGATAGCTAGGTAAATAGAAAGATATCAATCCTATACAGTGAGTAAATATAAAATTTCAAAGATACAAACATTGTAGGTTGTGATTATTTAATTAAACAAATAATTGAGATACTAAAGAAATATGGATTGGTGACACTATAGATCAACAAACTTCAAGAAAATTTATAAATTAATATATATATAAATTTCAAAAAATAGAAAAGGATGTTAATTGAATTCTTTATGTGCGTGAGTGTGTTTATGATAGCAATTAGCTCTTTGAAATCATACGAAATGTAAGTTTTATTTTAAAACGTAAGGTGATCTGTAATTAAAGGAATACATTGTACTGAAATAAAAATATACTTTTGCAAACGTGTATTCACTTACGTATTAATATTTAAATTTATATTTTAAATGATATTTAAAAGTTTGTATAATAATTTCGTCACGATTATAAAATATGCCAATGAACATGTGAAATGTTCTTTCTTTATAAAAATATCAGTTCACCGTAATTGACATATTAAACAATTATTTAAAAAATACTAAATTAACTTTTTATTTTCTCTGAAATGTCTTGAATTGTTCATGTTTATTAATTGTAACATATTAAAAAATATTTTTAATATAGGTATATTGTAAAAATGTAGGTATATTGCAAAAAAATAAGAGTGTATTACATAAACAAGCTTTGTAATTTATATATAACATATAGATGGACCAAATTGATGTAACCCTGTTACTCATAATCAAGGAATATATAATCAATTTCTCGTCTAACTACGTAGTTATGTTTTAATAAATACATACGTTTTAATAGTAGCAATATAATCATTAAGTATTTCATACTTCTTTTAATGACAAAGTAAAACTATAATTCTGATTGATTTACAGCTATATAATGATTCAATAGATTTTTAAGCTTAAAAATAATAACAATTAATGATTTATTTCTACGTCACTCTTTCCTATTAATCTAAACCTCTGGTTATTTCTGCGAGTAAATGCTAGCTTTAGGCACTCATCTTTATAAATCTAATGAAAATACGATTTATATAGAATTATTAAATAGAATTCAATTATTTATTTAATATCTACGTTTATCAATCAGGGGAATTTAAATTTAGCTGTAATTTGCAGTAAAATTATTTATAATAATTATTAATTTACTTGCTCCATTTACAAAGGTTTACATTCATATATTAAACTTATTAAAAGAAAAGGTGTGGCAATCTATAAATAACTTTAGTTGACTTTAAGGTCAATTTAACGAATTTAAGTGTTTAAAAAGTAAAATTCCAAACTCGTAATCGAATTTCTGACTTCTGATTTCCTCATAATTTTTTTAAAATAATAACAGATTAGCTTTATCATTGGTATTCAATTCAACCATTACTTCATTTTTTATGCAACTTACGATTTTATGTCTTTGTTTTCTAAATAGTTTTTTTTCTTTATTTGTTTTAGTCGCATAGTGCTGAAAAAAGTGAGGATAAGCCCCACCTTACTGTTAAAAGCGCTTAAAATTGTGAGCGTCAGGTTCCGGTTGCAAACTTTTATTTTTTCTATCAATTGCATAGTTTTCCTCTTCTGCTATTTATTCTCTGTCATCTCTTTACCCTTTACTCATCCTAATTGTTCTCAAAGTTCTTTTTGTCAAAACTTTGCAAATACAAAGTTACACTTATCAAAGTCCTAGATAAAATATTCTTTGGTATTGTTTAAAATAATGGATGGCTTGAAGAACCAGTTTTATTATGTTGGCTAGAAAAAAGATCTTTATTTAAGAATATATGTGCTAAATTTTTTATACACAGCATATTGAATTGATTTACATTACAGTAAAATATTAATGATTTTGTTGTGAATACTGAAATAAATAAAAGCTTTAAACATGATTTATTTGAATTTTTAGATTCAAATTGTGAATAATTGCTTAAAGATCCATATCATAATTGTAGATCATTATTAAAGATTAAAGATTATTCTGTATAGTTTGAGGAAAACGATAATTTGGAGTGCAGTACTTATGGTTATAATTATATTTGTTCACAATGAGATCGTAAAGTGTACAAGTAAATTGCAGGGTTGAATTTCAATGATTTTTGTTTCCGAAAAATTTAATATCGGTGTTGAATAGGATATTTTGTACAGTGCATAATTGATATAATATTTCATTGTAACAGTATCAATAAAGGGTTGGAGGAAAGAATAAATTTCGCTCTTTTATCTTCTTTAAATGTTTGAATAAAAGTACATGGTAACATATTTATTAATAACGGTATATGTTGTTTTTAATATTCATTGGTGTACTATTTAAACTACAAGTAATTAACTAGAATTAAATATTTATCCATTATTTAGCTTCACATTCTCAGTCGAAGCTTTTCTGTTTTATTTTAAATACAAGTTTTTATCATGTATAATAAATTAAAGACTGATGAGAATCTGCTGAGAATTATTATAATTTCTGTTTATCACTATGAGATATATTACATTGTATGGCTGAGTGTAATTCATAATTCGAAATAAATTAATTTTTGAGTAATAAAGAGCGTGAAAAATGTCTCTAGTATTATTATGTATCTTATGCTGATAAAATGCAGATAATCTTTTTTCGTCTGCATAGTAAATCTTAAAAAATTATTCATCAGTATTTTAAGGTTCAGCCGAACAGTTTTCATTGAATTCTGAAATAGAATTTAACAATGCAACGAAAATGCTAAGCTCATAACAGATACATTTTACATTTATTTATACGTTTTTCTGTTATTTCGCTTAATCATAGATGAAAAACATATTTTTTGTCAAATTACGTATAATTAATGATAATTTTAATTTTAATTTTTTTTGAAAAATTCTATAATTAAATAAATAAGCATTTCATTCGGCAAAAATTAAGCCTTACACAAACTGTACGCGCCTTGGAATAAGATACTGAAGGCACAAACAAACGTTAATAGTTTTTTCATATGCTAGTTTAAGTGGAGCCGATGACCTTCTTCTAAGCGTGAGAACTAATGTCGGACCTCGAGAAGGCGAAGTAAGAATGGATAAGTGAGGCCAAGGCAGCGCCGAATTATCTATACGTTTAAATTGGCACTATAGGTGCAAGAAGGGTATGCGAACAAAACGAGGCAGGCGACGTCTTAGGGGAGGATGTGCCCGAAAGATAAGAGACGCGGAAAGGAGGTCAGTTATGGGCTGAGGAAAGTCGATGCTCGTGGTATCGTCGAGTCCTCGCTTTGCCTGAGAAATGCTCGGTGAGAGGAGGTCGCCTAGCCCACGCAATATCCATCGCGCATTGCCGACATAAAGAATCAGCGAGAGCAGGGGGTCAGTCAGGGTCCGCTTGATCTATGGAGCGCGTCGACGAGAGTCCGTTATGCGCCAAAGTGCAAACTTACTGCTCAACGCCTCTTGTCTCGCTGCCATTCGATAAACGCTCGTCGACGAAATATCATTGGCTACAACGCCCTTCTCCAGGAGACACGGGACACATATGGAAATAGTCTTATCGCTCGATATTTTTTCTCCCTTTTTACTTTACAAAGAGAGAGAGAGAGAGAGAGAGAGAGATGTCGACGATCACTTCACTGTTGCGCTCATTATGGAAAATTGCAGAATATTTATACTGATTATGTCGAAAGTTTCATGCGAAGTTCCGAGTGTATACAAGCTACTGCGTGTGTCTGCAATATTGTTATCACAGTAAAGTCATATCGACTAAATTTCGAAAAAGAAAAAATTAAAAATTTTTTCTGCTTCATAGAATACAATGAATGTAATGTTCATTTGATAGAAATATTTTAGAAATATTTGATTTTTACCATTTAAAACTTTATGGATTGCTGTCACACACACGCACGCGCGCGCGCGTGCACGTTGTTAATATATTTGATAAATTTTTCAGGACATTAAAATTTGAAGAATAGTTTATCTTAGTTCTAATTGCAAAAAGTATCTCTGTTAGCATTATCAAATGCACCGATAATAAATAACCTTGTTAGAATAAATTATTAATTTTTGTGCACTGGCCTATTTGTAATGCCGATTATTTTTTAAGAGAGTGAATTATTTATTTTAAATTCCTATATTCAAGATAATTTGTTCCAAAGAAAATTTTAGTTTCCGAAAGATGAGATTTATAGTTACACCATTTATTCTGGTCGATTTTGATCAAACAAAGAAACGCCTTATTTCAATATTTAAATAATCACAAATTCTGTAAATTTTATTTAAGATATCTAACAAACGTGATTAATATTTAATAGGTGGTTATTTTATTACATAATAATTTAATCCGTCAAATTTGTTCGAAAACTTTTTTATATACTTACAAGAGGGATATTAAATTCTATAAATTAGAATTGACTACTTGAAATGTTGTTCTTAACGCATCGACGAAGTTAATTTAAATTAAATGCTACCAAAGAAGAACGAATTTTATTCAGGATTTAACTTAATTTATTTTCTGTTTTAAAATTTATAATGGTATTGAGTAATTTTTTCGTTCACTCTTTAATGTTTTATTGTATTTTAAACGTAGGTACTATTGGTTGAAAAGTTTATGTTTCAAGTGAATAATTTAACGGTTTATTTATTTTTCTCTATTTTATGCTTTACTTTGTAACACTGTTTTTTATATACTATTTAATTATTTAATTATTTAAAAAATTTCTTCTTTCTATTTTTCTTATTAATCTTAAGCTTTTATTACGCTCAATTCACCATTATTACAACCTTTAATTTTTTTCGTCCATTTAATGTAATGGTAAAATTTTTAAATTCAAAAAAACATATTAACATTAAAATTTTATATTATTGTTTGCGAAATTAATTTCTTATAATTTGTCTTTGACAGGCATGCTTTAACGTAGCTAATTCGACAACTTCTTCCATTTACCGCTGCTAGAAATATTAATTAAATCTCCTCTAGTGAATTGTATTCACTTTTAAGATTGGTATTAATTAACTTTTGAGTGTCCTTGATTTAATTTATATTTATTTTATATAATTTTTACATGTTTTTTTTATACAGAAATTTTTTAAGATTTTCAAACAAAATATCAAAAACAGTCTGCTGATATAGGATGATCATCTGTTCGTCTCTCTTAATTGTTAATTCCTAGCCAAAAATGCTTGGTTAATATGCACAAAAATGACGACCAAATCAAGGGTATAGTAATGCAAGCCTTGAACGTTGAACTGGATCAAGGGCGATGAGTGAGCTGTAGTGCCATCGTATCAGCATAATTCGTAGTGGAAGTAGGTTAAATATTAATATAGGTTCGATTATCCATTTAGCGTACACGAACGCTTCTCCATTGGTGGGGGGCAATGGCTATTGCTATCTAGAATTCCGTTTCTCCTCTTGTAATATCGACCTCTTTACCGCCTCAACTTGTCTACGTATCGTGGTATACAACTCTCCCACGTGTGTTTGTGTGCACGCTCGTGCGAGAGTGTGACGTGAGATAGGCTTCGGTTCTACTCGCGAGGTTGTGCCGTTATGCCCTAAAGTGCATTTCTCTTTCCTTCGTTTTATTCTTCTGCGTATTTACGTGAGGACATACGCACTCGCCTGTTTTCTATTTCCTTCTTTCCCCCCTTCGTACGTATACAGGTAAGTTTGTCCCTTTTTTCAATGCGGCTCCGTTTCCTTTCAAGTCCACAGATAACATTTGTCTAGTCTTGTTCCTCTTCTTTGCACTGTCCTCGTGATGGAATTCAGGATGACGCGATTATTAACCCCACGACTATGGTTAACCCCTTCTTTTTCCGGGTGGACCGTTAATTACTCACGGGTTTTTACCAGTGTCTCCTTTCTTTCTCTTTTGATTATCTTTCCCAAGATAATCCATCCAAGCGAAGTTGTTCGGATGCACGTAGGTGTTGTCCCGATACCTATGAACAATTGAAAAATCGCTCTCAAAGCGGCACAAGTTTTAATGTACTTATGACGTCTTTTTATAAATGAAAGACAATGGTTTCATGCAGGCTTTGTTTTTTCTCATACTGACATTCATTCCCTCTATATACACTCGATCCTTCATTAGTCGCGCTTTCGTATTAATAATAGAGGAAATTAATATACCGAATTCTATTAAATTTAATTGATATTTTTGATTTATCTGGTGTTTTAATTGATAGATTAGTTTTTTCTGTATTATTATTTTCTTCTATGATGTACGTAGCTGATCGAAAATAATGACAGTCACTTAAATAAGTTACGCATGATGTATTGTGACATTAATTTAATGTAATTAATAAATGCGCAAATCATCCAGATTCTTACTGGTTTATTTATTAAAAGCAGATATTATAAAAATATTATCTTACTTTACTAAGCAAATCATCAGCGGAACATTAATTTTCAATTTTTCACTTTACCGAAACAATACTGTAAAAGATATAGTCATAAGTAAATAGAAACAACGTAAAAGAGCAAATTACACATGATATAGAGATAAAAGTTTCTTAATAAAAGCCCATATTATCATTTTCTGATGAAGTAAACGCGATTACAGCTTTAGGTTTTAAAACTCCCAAAATAGAAATTATACAAAATATTATATTTTAATAACAGTCACGCTGAATTCCATACTTCAATATTACGATATTGAATTTTTAATTATCTTATAATTCACATTTTTTAGGAAAATTACATAACTTTTTAAAATGAATGATCATCTTGAAAAAATGATAATTATGCGTAGAAAATAATTTAAAGACAAAAAAAATAATATTTCAATTGCATTACATCTATGCAAATTATTCATGTCGATGTTATCAATTAGTTGAATTATTTCAATTCATACTGTTAACTTCATTTATATAATATTTATATCAAAGTAACATTTACATAATATGAAATTATTATGAAAGTATTATTGAGGCAGTATAATTAAATAAATGGCGTATTCATTAATTTTATCACGACTGCTTAATAGTCTAAGTAACACGTACTGATACGTAATCAGTGAAGTTAATGATTAATTTAATTATTGCATCCTACGCAAAAATTTTTGTAATAAAAGCACAGAATGAATATATCTAATAAATGTAACCGCAATCAGTTAAATAGCAAATTGCTAAACAAATCTGTATTTCTTTCCATAAAGTAATCTCTTAGCTGCAAGGGTTTGCCTAAACCGGAATTTCTAAAGGAAATAAAAAATCGCAAAACCAAGACAGAGATTGCAGTTATACTACCATCTACTTTTACGCGCCTTATCCCCTTTCGACTCCTTCGAATATGGAATAGTAATTGTGAAGGAGCCCGTTTGAGTACCCTCATGTATATTGTCAAGCTGAGACTTTCGATAAATTTTTTCCATGTATTCCTTCACACGAATAATGATTTTGATTTTTTCTTTCTTTCTTTTTTTTATTGTACAATTCAAATGTCAAATAAAACACATTGCGACTTGATTTAGGTTCGATCTTAGGAAAAATGAAGTTGCGACGCAAGCAAATCATTTCTAATAAAAAGTCATAACAAATAAGATTCCGATGATTAACATTCTAGTTTCTAAGCGACGTTTTGATTAATCAAAGTTTAAAATTACAAAAATTATCAAATAAGATATTTTTAATTTTTATTCTAAAATTTAAAGCTTTGTTTTGTTTAAATCTTGTTTGCTCAAAGCAATTACTAGAAAATTTGAGATTAATAATGTAGTAATAAGAGCGACACTTTTCATAGTTTATGGATCGACCGGATCGTTGTAAAAACGCCGTAGGGTTATCTTCTAATCATCTATAAAATACCAATAATTCCATTTTTTTCTTCAGCTGCTTATTTAAGGTTAATTTTCTAATTTACATGAGTTATGCTCTGTTCATTTCTCTTACTTGACTTCTTCAATTATTTAATATTATTCAAATTAACAGGTTATATTCGCAAGTTTCATTTTACTTTTTCGTTTTCTATTTCAAAAGTTGAAGTCCATCTTTAAATATTAATTGAATTCTATATATGCATCTCAGTATACTTAATTATAAATTTATTTATAAATACTTAGATAGGTATTTTAAAAATATATTTTATGTCAGCGCAATTATACATTTGTTTGAATATTGGTCGGTAATGTACGATAATTGAAAGTTATATTACGAATTAGAATTTTCGTTATAAATAGAAAAACAGCCAAAGTTAAAATAGTTTTAGGCAAGCAATTAAAAAAATTATCTTTCCTGAGTATATAAAAGAGTTACCAGACTTTCTTGTCGATTTGAATATCCTATTCACAGTGAAATCATTATTTTTACATGCAACTTGATAATTTTCTCTTTCGCAAGGAATATGACTAAAATAAAAAAGAGTAGTATAGACGAAGGCGTAGGATCTTGTAATATTTTACGTCGTCTAGCTGCCGTTGAAAGTTCGAGCAGTCGAGGCTTTACAGCGAAACGGCAAACACCAGTAATTGTATCATTGGCTTCTACTTTGGCTTAGTCATTTGGCTTCCTGATTTTACCAGCGATTCAGTGAATTGAGCTCGTGCGCCTGGCGTTATTTTTGTATCCACTAAACGCAGATATGTATGTCCAATCAAATGAAGTAGAAACGACGGCGTCAGCGGTACCTTCTTTGGATTGAAGGAGTACAAAATGGTTAAGTGGAATTTGAGTGGTCACAGCGGAATGTACTCGCACGCGCTTCCTTATTGTGGCGCTTGCACGCTAGGCAGCGGCCAGTCGAACGTTTGTGTGTTTGCTAATAACAGAAGCCGTAAAAGGAGAAAGACAGGCGGGCCGCCGATATGGAAGAATGAAAGCGAATGAAATAGAGGGCTGGGGAGATGATTTTCTTTCCGGGGCATCCGTTGAGCTACCGCCGATGTGCGTAACCCCATCGGTGGGAACATTAGGATCGAGGATTAGAACGAGAGAAGGCTGTGTTTCGATTACGCAGCGCATCTTATAATTTTAACGCAGAAGGGCTAACGTTCTGTCGGTTCCGGCAGAAGAGCTTGTTTGTAAAATACTACTTTAAAGTGAGTGAGTGAAGGAGGGGGCAGGAGAAGAGCAAGAGAGGATTCGATAAGATAGTTAAATAATAAAAGGCTACGAGAGTTTTTTCTCCTATGCTAACCAGCGTAATGATTCAATTTCCCCCACCACCCTATTTTTATTGTAATGAATTTCAGATATTTATGCATAATCAGTGGTAGCGTTTTCCTAATAGAAGTTGATAGAATGCAAAACCCAAGTAAACTCATTATTAAACGGCATCAATTACATAAATTTAAATAAACGAATTATACGATAAGAATTAGATGCGAATTTTTAAAGCAGTATTACCGAATAATTTCGAGCTTTCAGAATTTTTTTCGGATGCTATGAATGTGATATATATTTAAAAATATTTTAACACATGCTTTTATCTTTTGTGAAAAAAGTTTTTTCCTAAATCATTAATAATGTTAATATAATTTTATTTACGAAAGAAAAAATTACACATTTTCTAACGTTTTCTAATAAAAACAATTTAGTTTTCATCATGTAATATAAATATTATTTTATTATATTTAATGGATTTATTGAATTAAATGTAAGTTCGAAAGTTACACTCACACGAATACATTTTCTTCAAGATTTTGATTCTGTTATACTTACTTCTACAAAATGTAAATATTTGAAACTATAATTTTTTTTTAATTTATTTTCTGGTCTGCATGATGATGTTGGTTTCTACTTTAGTACAGGCATTACTGTAATTACTACTTCAAAGTGAATCAAAATTTCAAGGTGTAGTAATTCGTGCCTAACTTTTTGGAGTGATTCCTACCGTAAGACTGGAAATATGTTAAATATGTGAATTTTATGTAAATGTAAATTTTATATGAATATATTAAAAATACGTAAAAGTTTCATCATTTTTATAAGCAATTTTTGATGGAATAAGAAGTTGTATTCGTATAGATGTTGTATTTGTAAGCAACGACTTTTATTTATTTCTAAATTATGTCTTTTTAAATTAAGTCTTTATTAGTTTTTCTTTCATAATGTGAAACAGATCCCATGTTCAATTTGTTCTAAAACAAGGAGTTTATGTATGTTCTTTTACAATATGGAGGCAAACGTTCTAGTTGAATTGTCCGTTAATTGAAATAATTATCACATATTACACAAATTTCCAATTATTATAAAGCATACACGAAAATCTTGAAAGTAAGATTTTTTTAATGTTGATATTCAATCAATACATCGCAAATATCATCCATTTTTTAAACTCCCAATAATATGTACTTTTGATCTTTTGAACAGCTAACTTCTCTATTAAGCTACTTAAATCTTAGCTCTGTGTAACGCGTAACTGAATATGCTACGTGCATATATGTGTGAAAAAAACATCATGAATGCGAAACGAGTGGCGATAGTGACGGCGTCGGCTTATAGGTCTTTGAAATTTTGATTATTAGCCGACGAATGCGGGACAATGGTTGCCGATGAGCTTGTAGATTGTTGGTTCTCAATATGCAGAGAAATAGTCTTTATGCTTGGACATCGTCGCTCATCTTGTAATATTGCGCGTAGATAACTTCGCGTTCAATAATGCACTCGAGGATCTGTTTTGTCAGATGGCCGATGGACGGTACGCATTGTTTAAGTAAGAGAAGATTATTGGCTTAGAGTAGATGAAAAGTGAGAGTGCTTAGGTAGAATTTATGTAAGCTCGTCTTTGAAATGCGTTGGTTTAGTGTCAAGTTTTCTGTCCTTTACAGAAAATTGTCTGTCACTCTAAAAATGCTGCTACTTTCTGCTTTTAAATAACGCATTTATTGTTGGTTAAATCAGGTTTTTATTAGAAATTGGCTTGATTTTCACTTTTAAATGCATTATAAACTATTTCAAAGTATATGCTTCGTACATTTTTAATATTTATCATGATTATTGTGTTTTAAACAGTATGGCTTAATCTATAAATACATCATTTAGATTAGCTCAAGCTTTCATTATTTTAATTTTAGAAATTTGCATTATTTATCTCAGTTTTGATTTAAAGCATAGTTTTATGAAGAAACAATTATTATTTGGAATTTTGCAAGCAGTAAAGATTTCGAAATATTTTTATCGCAGAAGTTAAAATGTAATGCTTGAATATTGCTTGAATATTTATTTCCAATTTTACTTAATAATTATTCTATTATTTTGCTTAGATATTTTTAAAGTGCAAAAATATGTTTCTATCTTTTGTTTTTTTATATATAATTTCATGGTTGGCTTCAGATGTAATATTTTTTTTCAAAACGAATAAAAGCTTACGAATAACATTGTAGGGCAATAAAAATCTACAGGTTTTCTGTCGATAAGAATTATTTTTAAGTATGTATATATTTAAATTATACTGATATTTATCGGTTTTAGTTATTTTCTATCTTCTTAATATATCCAATTCCATATAAAATAGTGTGTTTGTTAATTAGACATTGCGTTCAGTTATCGTTTCGTACAACCTATCAGGAAATAAGAGACGTTCATTTATTTTCGAAGCATTTTTTGCTCTTTTTCTAGTATGGTAGAAAGGTGAATTTTTTGCGTCTTGTTCCTGATCAAAAGCAAAGATAACGGTATATGCGTTTCCTCTAGCAATATTAATCTCTACGAATTGAATTAAGTACTGTTAGTAAAGCTTAATTGCCGTGAATTTTAAAATATAGATAAAATTGTCTTTGAATGTCAGTAGTTTTCTAATCAGTTATGTTTCTATAGTTACTATTGTTGCACTAATTTCATTGATATATTTTAAAAAATCAATCTAACATTTGCCGTTTTTAAAATGAGTGTTTATTCGATTAATTTGTATGAAAATAGCTAAAGATATTTTGAAAAAAAATTTTTTTTTAAAGATGAAGAAATACTGTATATAAATGTAAGAATTAATTTAAACTTATTGTCGATGCAGCTAGAATTATTTAGTTATTCATTTGCCACCAAGAAATGTTGTAAACGATACATTTAAATTTTTTTCTTCAAAATTTAATGCAAACATTAAAATTCTTGTTCAATTTGATGCATTTTGTTTTTTTATAAAATTATAATTATTATTCATAATTTATTGTAATAAAACTTAATACAAAAATTCATATGATAATAAATAATAAATAAGAATATATATTATCATTTATTTTTTTATTAATTTAGAATTATAATGTATAAAATAAATCGTATATGTGAGTATATCATGTGATTGTAAACATTTTTAAAACAAATTGCTCGATTATCTGAAGACTAGAGTTATTATTAATTTTAGAAGCAACAGATTTTAAATTTGTATTGATGTATTTATAAATAGAATTTTAACTGAAAAAAACTGTTTTTTTATAAAATCTTATTATATTTTGTAAACTCGATGAAATAAATTTGAAAAAGTTAAAGTGTATTCTAATAGTCTCATTTTCATTTATGATTATTTAAGTATAATTTAAAAATTTTAATAAGTATGTAAAATATTTAAAAAAAAATTCAAATATTAATTAAAATATTAATAGTTAATATTTTATCTTTCGAAATTATTATTTGACTTGATATATTTTTAATGGCTGAAATCATTACTTTAAATATGTTTATAAATATATATTTAAAAATAGTTAATAAATATGCATTTATTTCGAGCATTAATGTTATTTCGCATTCAAAATTCTGCAATCAGTGCATATTGATTTGTTTTACATACTACAGAGTAGTTCCTAATAGCGATAGATTTATTAAATAATTGTACTTCACTGATAACTTGATTTTTTATAGAATCAATCACTGATATAAAGTACCATAAATATATCATTCGTTAAATATAGTTCATTCATCAATAGCGCTTTATGCGAATTACTTATTCTTGTCATATTCTTTTTTTCCAGTTATGAACAATTATATTTACTATAAAATATTTTATTACATTTATAATTATACATGTCGTATTAGTATATAGATTTAATAATTTTGTTTAATTTGTTAACGCAATAGTTATTTATTTCACTTTTTAAACTAATTCAGGCTTAATTTAAGCAAAGTACTTATCTTATACTATTAATATTTTATACTATAATAAAAAAAAGTACCGTTAATGGATATTTAAAGCTGGTATCATAATAGTTCTCATAAAAATTATTATAAAGAAGAAGTTTTACAGATAAATCAAATATTCTTATTTAAAGAAGTTAAGGATTGTGTGTCTTAAAGTTGTGTTATATGGTGTCTGAACTAGTATTAAAGATAATTTACTTATAGATAAATAAACTTAACTGTGATCGAATGTGTTATGAAAATATATTATTTTACCAATATTTGACTTAGGTTATTGTAATAATTATATATCACTTATTACTTATCGTGTTACGTAAATATACGAAATTGCATATATTTAAAGAGCTTTAACCAAATGAACTGATACAATAATAATATTCTATATAAAAAATTATATACGAAGATGTTATATTTGTGAAGTTATATATGCGACGAGTTCAATAATCAAAATTGTTGACGGCTGGTCAATAATGCCGATGAAAAGATATTCCAAAACACAATTGACAATACTTATTTTTAATTCGTAAGCATTTTTGCATCAGTCAATAGTTCTTAATAAAAATTTAATTAACTATTTTGTGAAAGTATGCTGAAGAAAAAAAAACCTATTTTCTTAGCCGAGAAGGAGATTGTCATTGTATTTTTGAGATTCCCAAAGAACTATTCAAATCTACTACTTGCAGAGTGATAAAACAATAAAAACCAGAAAATCTACTATAATTTACTATTTTGTGAAAGAAGAACTGAAATAAAATAGTTAATTTTATTGACAAAAGAATATACTTTCACCAAGTCACTGTATCGTTTTATTTCTTCATTGTTGTAATGAATTAATATTTATTTTTCTGTTTCAATTTTAAGTATTCATTTAATTATAATTTATATAAATTGTACTTCTGTATAACAGTACATTTCATATTATAGTTTATTTAATATTGCTACAATTATTTAATATTGCTAATTGTTATAATTCGGTGATTTATACAAATGAGTTTAGTTTTTCAATATTTTGCGAAAAAATTGTTATTAAACAGCTATTATTATAAACATTTTTTTTATAAAAATTTTTCCATTTAAAAAAGATACAGTAATGTAAGACGATAAAGCCAGTTGATAGTTTATCGAAACGTGATTTGATCAAAAATTGAGAAGAAAAGTCGATAAAAACGTACTAACTAATTGTTTTCGAAAATCCTAGGATTATTCCTAGTCATTAAATTTGAAAAAAAATGCTTCCAATGGTGAAAAATATTGTTAAACCATAATCAATTAAAAAAGTATCATCAATTCAAACCGTAGAGCTTACAGTATTAAATCCAAAAGGGATTTAGTTATTAAATAGAAGTTTAATAAAAGATAAAAAGCCAGCTAAGCTTATGGAGATTTATTTTACAAACATCATATTTTAAATTTATAAATTAAAGGCTACTATATTTGAATTTTACTTTTAATTTTAATTTTTATATGTTTAGATCAATTGATTATAACAGAAATATTTAACAGCATATTATGAAATATAATATACAAAAATACAAAGAAACAAATAACTCCAGTGCATAGTTAAATCATTTTAAAAATTTTATCTATACATGCCGATCTCTTAATACCTAAATACCAAATAAATTATATAATATGATCATGGAATGAAATACTAATATGTAAATTATAAAATCTAGAATAAAAGGATTGAAAAATTAATTCTTTCTTTTATTTATTCTTTATTTTCATTGTAGACCTTAATATGTGTTCATTTAAAAATTAATAAAAGCTTTACGGAATATAATTTTTCGATTGAATTCATATCCATGAATGTAGAGCATGTATAGTTTAAAAAGACTTTAAATAAAGTAACTCCTTGAATGTTTATGTTTATTCATTATATCACCCTTTATTGCTTATATAAAAACTTAATTTTTATTGTTTACTAAGATAGAATATTTCTTCATTTAGTAAAATTGATTTTGTGATGGGCGAAGTGAAGATTTTATTTTGTAATAAATAAATAACTTTTATAAATTAATTAATAAATTTTTTCTTTCATTTATACATTCAAATTTTTGATCAGACTCGGATTAACTTGAAAAAATTTAAGTAGGTGTCGTTACTCAACCAACTCTATCAACATTTACACATGCAAAGGATAGAAATTGTTAAATTTAAAGAAAAAAAACGCAGAAACCTTATATCTCAATTTTTAATTTTATGAAACTTCTAAATCAAAAGAAAACTCTTAAATACTTAACAATAGATAATACCAGATGTGTACGTGAGCTTATATACGTTATATACCAATAGTATGAAATATAATATAATAAAAAATATAGAATGATAAAAATTTTTTTGGTTTACACATGTATATATATTTCAACGGAATTTCAATTATAATTTTATTAAATGCATAATTATTATAAGATACTATGAACATGATTATCTTGTATAGATATCGCACAATGTTTATTTTCGTCTTTGCAATAACGTCAGTCATTTAAACAAAATCTCTAGAATCAATCGATGTCGATATTATATATCATTACACGATTATGAATATTTATCAATTTTTAAATTTTGCATAATGTTTAATATTAAATGTTATTATTCACATAAATTATTGGTCATATAAATGACGAATTAATCCCGTTCAAGCAATTGACAATAATTTATCTCAATATTGATTATATTTGTGTTTAGTATACAATTTCAGGAGCCTTTATGTTGTCCACGAATTGTATAAGCTTAATAACGATGTATATTACACTTTTAAGCTGTACCCACAATATACATTGTATTATCATTACAGAAGAATGTTCTGTGCTATAAATACATACAAACGTGTGCGCACTTATATAAAATTATGATATTAATAATGGCACTTTTATCGGCTTTTTAAATAGTATATGACAATATATCAAAATCTAGAACTTTAGCTTTCATAAAGTTTCCATCATAAAGTCTCTCATTACGTTTAGACCAGTTCAAGCGCTAATCAGTCATAACTTGTAGAACCATAAGAAGCAACGTCAGCCAAACTCAAGAGGAAAAAAATGCTGAAGATGATGATTGTTAGCCACGAGTGTATCGAAAGAGGTTCTTAGACTCATAAGCGCTTTATTTCGACCTCTGTCTGCAAAATCACAAAAATTCAGACATATATATATACGTAAACGAGATAAGGCTCGTGGCGTGGTTCCCATTCCCAGCGACTTTCAGGATGCGAGACGCCCGCCAAGCGACCATCCGGTGTGTCGATCAAAAGTTCCTAAGCACGATCTCTGTAGTGTCGACACATAACGGTATGTCGACATCGCGGCGGTCAATCGCTAAGTTGCTGACACTGTTAACCGAGAGAAAGAGGGAGAGAGAGAGAGAGAGAGAGAGAGCCAACACCCTTTTGCACTTGTTAGATACGTTTGTATGTGTAGCTGCGTGGATTAAACTTAGTTATTTATGAACTGGGAACGAGAATCACCTTCTGTTGCAACGTTTATCCTATTGGATTTCGTTAATTAACTGAATTACCTTTAATATTATCTGGATTTTTATAAAAGCTTACTTTATAGTTATTAACATTATCGATCACAACCGTTAAAATTAGAAAACACTTGTTGACTTTATTGGGACATGATTTACTACGACATAAGTCGCATCGTGATTGTGACGTGTTAAACTGTGCAGTCATATACTCGGAATTTTGAGTTAACGTAGAGTTAGATTTTATCTGAGATTATTTTATTGCTTTTTAAAATAGTTTTTAGCTACAAATACAAACACATGCACTCCTTTCAATTTTTTCTTATAATCAATCGCAATGATGGGTATCGACAAATGTTTCCTTAAATAATTACCAAAGTGTATAACAATGACCAATTTGACCCATTAGAGTACAACCGTGCCTTTAATGTAATACTTACAGCTGAGTAATCGGATAATCAGATATATTTTATAAGACTGTTAGGAGAAATATTTAATGGAATATAATAATTAGGTTAATTGCAATAAATCGCTAACTACAATAGCGAATATTTTAATTCCATGAGCTAATTTGCTGCATATATCTGCTCAAAAGAACGGGTCGTATTCAATTTCTGGTCTTTTAATTTTCTCTCCTTGGTAGCTCTTTTATTTTTTTTGTTTCCGTAAGAGATTAACTAGGAAATATTCGTAGCGGTTACTTACTTACCAAGCTGTATAATAGTGCATATAAGCTTTGCTATTTTGAACACTGTGTAATTTATACTTTAATTTTAAGGATGACCTGCATATTTAAAAATAATGGCATAATTAATAAAAAGTTTCATGATTTTACATTTTTCTCTACATTAAGTGTACGGCGCAATAGTTATTTTTGTTATTCGTTGCAAATGAAATAAAAACTTCAAACTTTTTTAAAAATATTGGTATCTTAAAATTAACCAATTATATTATCATAAGCTACAAGCTTTATAAGTCCTTCACTCTCATGAACTCTAAAAACGAAATTTTTTACTCTAAATCAACGTGATCCAACAACGAAATTTGTTGTGTCAAAAAGCCTCGAAGCTCGAGTCCAAATCCGTTGACAAAAAGTCTATACATACCAGTGCAGCGATAACAACAGTTTCTTCTATGGCTGCAGTAGCTAATAGCTCAATGGCCTTGACGGACGTCTGAGCGTAAAAGAGAGAATCTTTGCCGTAAATTTCCGAAATCGCAACCATTGGGGAATCAAGTGAGACGTCACGTATCGTAAATTTGCCATTGTCGTGCATGTGAGGAGGCGCGAGCGATCGAGGCTGTGGGAAGATAGTAGTGCTCGGCGCCTCATATAGGGAATGCGCGTGAAAGAGGGAGAAAGAGCGCGTCCTACTTTATCTTTTCCATCCGTCGAAAGCACCATTACTTTCTCACATCTTTCTATCTTGCGCCAAGTGAGCGGCGCAGATTACTCGCGCGTTCCTGCCTAGATAAGTCAGCTTATCGCGTGCTGCTAGTCACGAGAGTAAGAAAGAGAGGAGTGCGACGGAGTGGGAAGGGGCAGAGAGAGAGAGAGAGAGAGAGAGAGAGAGAGAGATCTTACTTAAGTCGAACCTTATTCATGCTATGTGCAGCATTGTAGTCAACTCTTTGAAGAAAGACGCCTTCGCTCTAGCTCGATCCTTGTTATTCGAATTATTTCATACTAGGAAACATTATTTGCCGTGGATGGTTATTTAACTGAGAGACGTTCGTTTGGCTTTTTACTCGATTTTTACAGTAAAAAGTACAGTAAACGCGAATTCATGAGTGTTGGGCTTGACGTGCTTGGATTTTATATGTTTCATTTTCCAAGGGCATGATTCATAAACCTAATCGCTTTTCTACGTCTTTTCTTCTACAGGTGTATTCTTGTATTTATTGAGGAAAATAAAGATGTTCTAGGAAACGTCATTAATATTTATACAAAAATACTAAATGAAAGCTCTTTATCTAAATTTAATAATTTTCAATTCTTGGAGCTTCTTCATTGGTTAGGGATGTCTTTTTTATTATACAAACTATTTGCTTTAATTATTTTTATGACGATACAAATGATTTAGTATATATATACATATTAATGAATGTTTGATGATCAGAAAATTTTGTATGTTGATGGATGATGTTCAAATTTCGATTTTACTTTCATAGTTCGTTAGTTTGTTTTTGAAAGAATCTTTAAATATTTTCTTCTACTTGAAATAAGAGTATTTAATTTTATTATTATACCGATCTACCTATAGTTATAGTTTCGTTTTAATAAATTAATAACAAAATTGGTAAATTATTTATTATATCAGTTAGTCTTCGAGAAAAGTTGAGAAGTCTTTAAGCACAATTCATTTCTTATCAGGCGACAAATTTTCAAATGTACTTAACAAAAAAATGCAAAAGTAAAACTCATTATAATATTATCTATTACGTACTCGTCATATATAACAAAATAGATTCTATAAATTGATGAGAGTTTATTTCAAATTTAAAAATTTCTTTATTTCAAATTTAAAAATTTCTTTATTTCAAATTTAAAAATTTCTTTATTTCAAATGTAAAAATTGATATTGAATACAAATATTGTATGCGTGCATCCTCATTTCTAAAATTCACATAATTTTATAAAGTTTATTTATAATATTTCATTAGTTTCAAAATGAAGACTGCTTTTAATCTATTTTCATTGAATAGCACGCGTAAATAAATAATTAAAAGTTGAATTAAAAGCCAGTATTTCTTATCCTAATATTTATGATAGCGTAACTTGTATTATCTATATCAACAAAATGGTCTTATAGGTAATTAGCTATTATTAACAAGTTCTCTATCAACACTTTTTAATAGAACCCTGTCCTATAACACCGTGTCATTCGAATTAAAAGAATATCAGTTGCATAATTCTAAAATGTAATTCTCCTCATCAAAAGTATATACAATAACCTTTTTAATTAGTTCGCATTTGTACGCACTTTCAGATCATCAGAATTCTTATTAAACTTACATTTAAATAATAAAAAATTGCAAGTACAGTAATGTAACTGGCTATTTTGTTTTTGCTAATTGTTACGTTGTCGGTTAATTGCATTTTATTGCATACTTTTGTAGATTATATTACTGATTTAAACTAACTACGTTTGCATTTTTCTTGTAACTTCGGAATGTAATTAATTTTAACGTAATCTTTACTTTTCATATTTATCATGGAAGTATTTTTCTACATAATTAGTAGATGCTAGAAAAAGTTGCGTATGACACCTTGTTCACAGCATTGACGTCATCGACAGCCTGAGAAATCGTTTATTGAGTACTTTCCGCGATTGCATCAACCAACGATAGTGATTCTTAACTTTATTTTGCTGTACTTAAAATTCTGAAGACTCATTTATGAAGTTCTCAAATGGCTTATGAAAGTTATCCCGTAGTCGACATTAGATGGAAAAAGTGAAATGAAATATGAATGCTTTGATTTTTAATAAAATAGTTTAACGGTGTAATATACTGCAATTATTTATGCTAATTTATACGAACGATGCAAATGGTGATAATCTTCAATTTACATTTGGGTTGTTAGTTTGGTTAAAAGTATATAGCTCATAATATGTTTAACTAGAAGAATATACTTTCTAAAGAGTATTTAAAAGTATTTGTTTAAGTACATAATTTCATAATTTTATCTGTTAAATTATTATCTAGATTTTTGTCAAAATGAATTTTCTTTTAAGAAAGTGTTTTATAGATTAGACGAACCAAAAAGACTTTCTATTGAATAACTTTCCTTATATTAATGTGCATGCAAATGATTGTTTTAATTGAATTTATTAACTCTCTCATATATTAATTAGAAGGTCTCTGCTAAAGCAAACACGAATTTTCAATTATTATGCAAGTTTTTAAATATATTCTAGTGGAGTCAGTTAGTTTTATTTCAACATTTTAATAATCATAAAATAAAAATTGTTAAAATGTTTTGTTAAGTCAGTTTACATAATAAAAAGTATCTCTAAAACGAGAGTATATTAACAAATCATCATATAAACAAATATTCAAAATTTAAATAAACCGTAAACTTTACTGCGTGAATTTAAATTATTGCCATAATATTTTCAACGCTTTTTGCATTTAGAATAATAGTATTTATGTTTAAAATATATAATTTAAATCAATTTATTAAGGATTATTTACTTTAGAATTTCAGATTGAAATGTTCTACGAAGCAAGAATAACCAATTTTATTATACGACATTCCCATGTTAAATATTAATAGTAAATAGAAAATAAAAAACTCTTTCTCACGTTTCGTCAAGGCTCATTCGACACGTGTTTTTTAGCGAGTTTGTGTTACAAGCGTGTAGCACCTAAGCGACTAAAGAGCCGGTCAAATCCTCTGAACTGGTCGATCGTTACAACTCGTAACTTATTGATAATCGAACTTCCTCATAGATAACGTAACTAGTCACACCTGTACAATTCCCACTATATTTTTCTTTCTCATTTCTCGTACGTCTGCGTTCTCTGTCAGCTTGCAATTTTTAAAACTTTTCTCATTCAATTTATTGATGCAACTATTCATTGAAGTCCATACCATGTGTTGTATTCTGTTTTTTCCTCTACCACTATCTGTTGTTTCTTTTTGTTCGTCTTATACATTTTCCATACTTATGTTTCATTTTCATATTGGATTACTGACACTTGTACCTATTTAGCAAATGACTTAGTTTTTTTTTGCTAGTAAGAAAATGAGAAAGAAGATTGTATCAAGGTTTTTTTATTCGCGCTATGTAGATCGAGAGAGAGAGTGAGAGAGAGAGAGAGAGGGAAAACAACAAGACAAATCAAAATAAAATCTTTTATAAATTTAAATTCACTGGTACTGACTGACAACAAATTTTCAGCAGCAAATTTATAGATGTCAATATTGTATTTAGTACGTATAAATATAGAATTAACTAAACTGAAACATTACTACTAGTTTGCATGTTTAAGTTTAAAAATAAAAATATCTTAAACTGAAAATTTAAGAAAAATTTGTAAAAACAATTAGGTGTTGTTAAAAAATTTGTGCAAACTTAAAAATGTTGATAAATCTTATCTGTACCAGGAGGAAAGATTGTTAGAAAAAAATATGTAAAACATTATATAATATATGTTAAATAAAATGCTACTTACTTTTTATAAGCATAAACTTTATTCTTTTAAAGTTTGAATTACTTTAAAGTTAAATATATTTATGAAAATCAGTTTCATACCGAAAGATATGCAAGCATAACTTTCTAAGTTTCAAATAAAAAAATGATAAAAAATATTTTAATGAAATTATGCACGAAAAATACATGTAACTAATGAAAAATATACGTAATTTTTTTTTAAATAAAATCAAATCTTTTTTTCTTATAGTATGGAGACATTTCAAGAAGCTGCAATTCAAATGCTCCGCGAGTTCCGAATGCTTTTACATCATTCACCACTTCCACTTCCGGGGATGCGACTTCTACAGCTGTTGGCCCTGAACATGTTCGCGATTGAAACGACACAGTTGAAAGGTAAGGATAAATTGAATTTTACTCGAAGAAAAAATACGGAATAAGCTCCGATGATATGCATTACCTCATTTCTTGTTTTTGTAAAATCTGAACGCAAACAAACTCCTAGAATTACTATAAAAATAATAAAAAAACAAAATGTCACGAATTGCAAGTGCGCATCATTAGTACTATTTAACTTGGATTGACTCATCGATCTGGCGTTTTCTTATTGTTATCTCCCTAGAGTTTTATTGTTGCAACTGTTTTTAGTTTTCCTGGAGATCAAATAAAACAGCTGCCATAAAGCTGCCATAAATCAAGCTGATTTACGAGATAATTTACTACATTTTTATTCAATTTCGTTCCTTTATGAAATTAACTTTTGAAAAAAGATTTATTGAGAGAAAAATGAAAATTATAAATAAATAATATCAAATAGAAAGACTAAATTAAAGCGTGCATAAAGAAATAATAGAAAATTATTTATAACTTTAAATAGTTAAATTTAAAAATTTAATTTTCTAGTATTCAACAATAGATATTCAGTTTTTCAATAATAATTCGAGTACATAATTCATAATAAATTGCAAACCGTTATACATAGTTTTTTTAATGCATTAACAGATCTTATTATTTAAAAATATAATAAAGAGTCAAAATTATTGATTTGGCGCAAAAAAAAAAATATGCTATAAATCTTAGTGTTAACTAAGTTTTTATTAACTAAAGTTAACCAAGATAAAGATTTCCATCCTAGAAAATTATTATAAAAGCGATCTTAAAGTCAAAATAATTGGAAACATACTTATAATCATTGAAAAATCATTTTTCGTATGATCAGTATAGCAACTTCTAACAATCGAAATTTATACTTTCACACGATTACACATTAAAAATACAGTATTAACTAGAAGCTCGATATAGTAGATCATAGTTATCATAGTAATAAACTACGAGAATAGGGGATAAGAAAACAAATGCTTTTACACGAATTATGCGAAGAGAAGACAATTACTGTATGTTGTAAAAGTGCTTAAAAGAAGAGATGACATTTAATATGTAGCATATAATAATATCTATTTATTTATTTTGTGCTGTCTTGTTATTCTTGCAATGCATGAATAATTTTATTTTCGTAATTGAAACATCGCTTAAACTTTTATAAAAATATAATTATAGCTTAAGTATTTCTTCAATGTAAGTGTAGTAAAAAAATATGAAAAATTTTGTGCTTCAGCTTAATATTACATAAAAATTTAAGCTATTTTTGTAAATACTTGAATGTTTTTCCTATTAGAAGTACAATTACTTTACTAAATTCAATTACAAAGTAAAATTTTTTTTATGTTGAGAAAGATAAAAATTTATTTATGTGTATTTATATTTATATCAGAGACGTTTTGAATTTAAAATTGAAATGGTTTAGTGAAATTTCTTTAAAAAATAGACTAGTATGTTTAATTATCGATTCGGATTTTATCAATTTATCATCCAGAAAATATGTATTCATGACCTTACGATCACGATGAGCTTGTAATATTTATTTATTCATGGCGAAAAATATGCGTGTAATTAATTTAGTTAAAAAAGTGTCGGAATAATAAAAATGTAAATATAAATATTTCTACCACTGCTTAAATTAATACATCTTTTTATTGCACTTATACCGTAGACTTTACTTTAGTGAAAACTTTTTTTGCAGTACTTACACTCGATCAATAGATTATGAACATTTTGGTTGTTTGTTTAGATTCAATGATTGATGATTTTGTATATGGAAAAGGATTGAGAAAAAGTTTACACGTACTTTCCACGTTATTAGCGAAAATTTAGTTCTTAAAAGAATTCTTTTGATTTTGTTTTTAAGACTCGATTTTTATCTTAGAACTTTAATTTACATTGTTCATATTCGTATTTTATTCGATGGTGGAATAAGAACTTATTTCTGAGAGGATTAGTGAAATGTACACACGTCACAATTATTTAAATACTTACATTGCTTTAGTCATACTGTTGTTCGTGATTAAAGATGTAGCGGTTTTATGACTCGCCAGTTTTAATCTTACTCTACTTTTCCGTAAATTTACTCAAGATTTCAAGTGTATGTGCATTGATTAAGTTGATCGGTGAAACTGAAAGTGATTTTCTAACGTTCTGTAATTTACCGATGTATGCGTGGCCGGTTAGTCTTAAATATAATAGCGTCTTTTGATCATATTATTAGTCATTCAATTAGTACTGCAAAAGATATACGACAATAAGTCTTTTGTTATTGTTGTTTTTATTGTTTTTCAAAGATTTTATGCGCGAATAAATTATGTGTCGATTAAGGATTATATAGTGAGAATTAGCGGGAGTAGTACATTTTCCTTTGTAATTTTCGTTTCTCCGACAGATGATAATAAAACTATCTCGCTTCGCGACCGCGTTATTACAAAAAACGTAACTAGATTTTTAACAATCTAGTGTAGTCACATGGATCATCAGCACGATCTAAGAGTTAGAACAGGGAGAGCCAATAAGGTTCACTTTAACCCTGAGTTGACTTTTAAAAAAACAAGACTTTAATAGCTCTTTCTTGGCAATTTCACGACGCATCAGTACTCTAAGGTTCCGGATGATGTTATCTCTAACGAGTGCTAAGGGATTACTTATTATAACAAGCAAGAATCCCGTCTACACTCTTCGTCTCCATTCTTTCATATCTACAGTCTATTTAAGCTTCTTTTTTAGGCAAATAGAGTAATATTTTGAAATACGTATTTTTTATAATAAATATTTGTGAAAAAATTCTTGAGGTTTTCTACAATTTTGTAATACATTTTTCACAAAACGAGCATTGCTATAAACAGATAACCCTTTGTTGATAATACCTGTGCAAGTACACATAAAGTTTTATTTTGATTGCATTATCGGGTCGGACATTTAACATTAAATTTTAAGGTTCATAAAGATACTCGCTATAAGTATCTATATAAGTCTATTCGATATGTAATATATATATGTATATTAGTTACCTAGCAATATCGCATTACAACTGATTTTGGTTTTGCAAAAGACAATAAATAAAAAATGATTAAAGATTTATATTTTTCGTGCTCACAGCCTAAATGGAAAAATGATTTACTTTATTATAAAAACAACTGTTATGATTTTTATAATATTTTATGGTAATAATTGGAATATTTTTATTGTAATTAACATGGGAGCTTATACGCCAGTGAAAATAGTTTTATTTAAAGTAAATGTTTGTTTGATTCTTTTGTAAAGAATTAATCGTTATCATATTTGTAGTTTTTATTTGTTTCTCTAAAATATTGTCAAAGTGATATGGAATTAGAACTTTTGGTATTTCAATTATAATTTTTGATATTATTTTGTCCTCGGTTTTTACCATAGACTTGTTATAATCCCTTTTTCCCACAGAATCAACACTTATATAACTTTTTCTTTTTTTCGACGAGTGTCATAAAAGGCTATTTTTCATATGAAAACTCTCGTTTTACTGTGCTTGTTAAGGTCGTATGTACGAGCATAAACCCGATACGTGACAACTCATATTCCAGTTGCTGGAAAAGAATGCGTAAGGCATTGCACATTTTTGTAAGTTTTTCGCCACCGAAAGAGAAAGAGCAAGGGCTTGTCGTGGCAAAGAAGGTGGGGATATGAGACGTGGAGTCGGGCTGTAAGGTTGATCACATCCGCGCAATTCCGAGAAGATGGCAGCCTTGACAAGGCTAGTTCAAAAAGTGCTGCGTCGCCGGTTTCTTGTGCGGATTCCTGCGGTTACCACGTCGAACCACCGCCGCTTTTACCAAGAAACCAACTCGACTTCAGGTCTTTGACAATACTGCATGAGATGGGCACGAAGCCATTTTAAAAAATCTACGAAATAAATTGAACTTTAATTAAACGTACCTTAAGCATTTTTTAATATAAAAATATTTTCTTATTGAAACTATACTTAGTTATTATATTATAATGTAAAAAAATACTAACTGTACTAATAGAATAATGAAATCGTTATTCAAACTATTTATAAAGAACATCTTATGTGCAAGAAAGCTTGTAGAAATTGTTGTTTTAAGTTTGTCGGGTATATAATTTGCTAGGTCTGTTACATTATCAATTCAAATGCAATTAATGCTTACGGTTATTTTTAACTAAAACTTGTAACTAGAACACACTATTTTATATAAAATTCGTCTTTAACCTATTGAAAAGCAAAATTCCGAATTTGTGATAATAATATCGTTTTTCTTTATTGATAGATATATGAAAGACATAAAATACATTTAAACAATTTTGAAACGCATCCTTAAAGGCAAAATTGTTAAGTTTAAAATTGTTATTGAGTTAAAATAATTTATTGAATAGAAACTTTCTTTTTAATCACTGTTATTAGTCTTATTTTATTAATAACGTTTTTGATAGATCTTAAAATACGTAAGTATATTACATTCTATAAGAGTTCAAAGCTAAAATAACGTATGCAATTATTAAAGACACAGATAATTTATAATTATAAGGCATGTTTTTCGTCGACAAGGCATTGAAAACAGTTCATTGAATCTCTCCAAGTTACCTCTTTAACAAAGTTTTACTTTTTGCTTAGAGTAAAACTTACAGTAGAATAAAACATTTTAAATAATGTGTACTATGAATGATTGTAATAGATAATCCAATTGATTGCCTTTATATTACTCCTAGCATGTATTACAAATTTCACTATATTGTTTAAGACACAAATTATTTTACAAATTGACTCAATTTACTTTAATTTTCACTTTAGTGATCAATCCTTTCACGGACATAATTATATTATATGCTATCGAATATAATCTCAAATATATGACCAACAGCTCTAGAATTCCGTTCAATCATAGCAGCTTCAATCATACATTTTTTGGAGATACTAAACGATTACTGTATTAGATAATTTTGCTTATTATTGCAATACTACTTATTATTGATTTAGGGTTCGTTTATGATCTGTCAAAGATATTATAGATGAAGCCAGAGTAAAACTAAGTTAATACAAGATTAATCAGTTTTTTGTTTGCCGTCATGTGAAAAAAGTCATTCAAGAGAGAACCTGGAGTTGGTAATGAATAAGTTGTAAGCTTCAGTTGAGTTATTTTGATATTATAATATTACAAATTAGTAATCTTCCTTCCAGCACAATAATTTATAGTGTCATTACTAAATGAATGCTTACGATTTCATAAATGAACATTGTAATTGTATTTATGAGAACATGTATACGAGTATATCATGAATTTAAGATTACGTTTACGAAATTTAAGCGAATGAAATTGAAATGAAGGATAAGCAGAGTGTAGTTTAGTTAATACAAACATCTATATATAAATCAAGTCTTTGATTGTTTTTATTTGATATTAAATCCGCCATTCATAATTTTTGCATCAATTTATATTTTATATATATATATATTTTATAATATTTATATATATATATATATATATATATTTATGCGTAACAATAATCCCATTAAATTCGTCATTTAGAATTTGTTGATATGTGCCACTGCTTACTACTTCAGTTTATATCATGACGTATATTAAATCCACGAAAATGTTGTAGAATTTAAAGTTTATTTTGTTGTAGAATTTTTTCAATTAGAAAATAAGATATTAACAAATATTTTTAAGAATTTTACATTAATTTAAAAATTGGCCGCTATTTTCCAAGAGCCTGCATCGATGGGTACGAACAAGACTGCAACAGAAAAGTTAGAGCACGTTGCGATGCATGCGCTGTCTGCGCATCGTGGGAGAATGCGGATTCTCGCTGAATAGGAACAAGGAACCGCTCGTACAGCGTCCTTTACCACCCACGTGCAGCTCAGTTCTGTCTCTTTTCCTTCTTCTTCTCCCTTGACACCCCCACTCACACTCTCTCACTCTTTCTCGACTTCACTCTAACGAGAGAATTCGCATCTCGCGACCGCGCGCTAATTATCATTAGAAGCATCAGCAATGAGCCCACCTTGTAATTCACGCGCTCGCTCGCCTTTCTTTCTTTTTTACTTCTGCATTTTTACCCTTTTTTTACTTGCGACTTCTCTTTATATTTCTTCAAGACATCCAGCACTAGTAAAATTCGTTTGAAAAAATAACTTTTTTATGATTTCTCGAAATTATCCAACTGACTTCCTGCCTTAATTCGTTACATCAGTCATTATAAATACACTCTCTATTTAGAATGTGAACGAGAACAAACAAATATAGATTGTTTAAGCTTCGCTCAAGCCTTTTTGGATTTACAAAATTTCTTTTAATAATAATACGACTGACGTAAAGCGTTACTTTGAAATTGTTTTTCATACTTTATTAATTTGTTCTTAAGCTTTTAAGTTTATAATAACTTAATCAAATATTGCACCATTTGAATTTTAAAATAAATTTTGATCATTTTCGAATATGTGCGAATGTGCAGAAATTATTGATAATCAATAAATATATTATAATATCTAGATATATTTATGGGATAAGAAAGGAAATTAAATTAGTCATGATATCCATATATGTAGTGATATACAAAAAAATTTTTCTTACGAATAAATTCATCAAGGATGCTTATGCGTTTCATTTTTAAATATTTTAATACATGCCCCTACAAATATGTAGAAATTGTAAAGATAATAACCAGAACGTAGATTAATATTAAACAGTTAGATATTATTAATGAGTTTAATTTCGAAAAGAAATTAAATTAAAAAAAAATTTCTTTTGAAGTTAAACTCACTTTATGAATATTTATTGTATCTTAGTTAAAACATAATTTGATTCTTAGTTATAGTACTATAAAAAAGTTAGTAATGTAATTATAAAGTATTAAATTTATGAAGAGTAGAATAATTTACTTAAAACATAAGTGTATCATTTTGATTTTTTCATAAGTTTTAGTCATGATGCAGAAATGATGATTTTAAAATATTTCATGAAAATTTTAATGTTACATTAGCAATTTATTCTAGAATTATGTATGTTATTAAATTCTTATATTTGATAATTCATTCACCTTATAAAATCTTTGTTATCTACATTTGTATAATCTTTACGCGTTTTTGAACTAGAAATTATTCTTAATTCTTTTATTCCTTATCGAATTTCAAGCATCCGTATTCAAATTTTATACGCACAGATTATCTAGCACATAAATTACTTTTAACAATTTTTCAAGTTATGTTGAGTTTTCTATTGCGCTTTAGTCATTTTATGATAAAAATACTGTGCAGAAAATTGAAAAATAATCAACATTTTTTAAGAAATTTGAATGTGAGTACTTTTTGTTTTTGATGTGATAACCTTATATGTTTTTTCTTTTTTGAAAAAATGATTAATTTTTGTTGTTCGAATCAAACTTGAATGAAGCAATGAATACTTAGCAATAGTAGAAAAGCTAGGGAAGGATGTGGATATCCAAGTCTAGGTAGACTTAGAATGATAAATTATTTGTGACGAAAATTGTAAAAAACCAAAAGATTTGAATTTGTTCCTAAAGCTACGAAAGTTGATATGAATGTATTACATATTTCAAAGCACGCATATTACAAAGAAAGACGAATAGATAAGAATTTATCTATTGGGAATTCTACGAAAACAGAGTAATTCATGTTCAGTTCAATCACTCCCTTTCTTTTGCCTTGCGCGTTTTTTCTCTCGAAAATTCGATGTTTTCCGCGCTCTATTTTCTTTCTTTCGTATTGTGAATGGTCACGGGGACGACTGTTGAGATGCGTGAAGCCTTTCCATCCAAGATAAAAAAACCTGACACGCGTATCTACCCTTCTATTTTCTTTATCTTGGCACGCCGACACGTGTCTAGTTATCGTAGAAGATTTGTTTCTTTTCAAAGTTTTTCACCCTCCTTTCTACATTTTCCGCTTCCTTTCTTTTCTGATCTTTTCTTCTGGTATCTTCATTCATTAAATTTTTGTTGTATCATTTCCCCCAGGTCCACCTCCTTTTCCTCCTGACTCGCTTGGTGTTTTTTTTAACTGAGATATTTGCTTATTTAAGATTAGCTTTACTAACAAATATTGAACTGTACCATTTTGCTTACCGTACAAATTCAGTAACTAATAGGATATTCTTACTATTAACATTTCTTCTTCATTTGACCGAATAAAGATGGATTTTAAAAAGAAATTTCTTTTTGAAAAGCTACTTTTTAAAGTAATCAAGCAAATGTCTTATGTACAAAGTAGTGAGAAACTACTAGTAATTATTATTGAGCGATTAATGCAAAATAGTATCGAAATTTTTAACGCAACTTTGTGGTTGATTGCATTGGTAGAATTATTTCAATCTTTTAAAAGATTTTTCAATTCCAGTTTTCAACGATAATTTTATAATATATATATCATGAAAATGAATTAATACTAATTTTTATATTATTAGAATGTAATGTTAGAAACTTAAAAGTTCACATTGTCTTTATACAAGAATGCTTTTATTTACGGTTTTTTATAAATTCACTCGAGATGTTCAATTAGACGCTGCTTTTTTTAAGTTAATTTCAATATCATCATCTTATCTTGGTTTTACCTCGCATGTAAATCTTTTATTTTTCGATTTTTTCATAAGTAGCATAACTATACGATCGAATTATCTTTATCTTCGCATTAAGATTACATACGGTATATTGGGTAAAATATTCAATTTATCTAGTACACAAATATATTTTGCATATTTTTCAATATTTTTTTTGTAAATATGTTTTAAAAATTAGTTTTCTTCATGTTTTGTAAAAATTTCTTAGATTTTGTATTTGTAGAAATATGTCGATAATGTTATTTACTTATAAACTATTACTACGAGTAGGCGATATATGAAATTTAGATATATAATATATGATATTTAGCAATATATATTTTCTGAATGTAATTTTTATATAATTTTCTCTTTTTCCTTTCGTGTTTTTCTTTTTTTTTTACTTTATTCTGTACAAGAGTTATTTAAAGTCATCTAGCATTTTAGAAATTTTTTTACAAGCTTGAATCATTACTTATGGTGTTCTAACTCGATAATTCCAAACAAACACATGTAAAAGAATATTTGATAGTAATAATTTTTTTTTATAGTAATATTCTTTAATTTTGGTTTACATATAACTACATTTCTTTTCCTGAAAATAATAGTAGTTCTACATTTTCGATCAGCATATTTCACCACTCACTAAATCTTCGCAATAATAATTGCATATAATTATATTTTATGCTTATTATAAACGTATGTATTAAAACTAAATTTAATATAAGAAGTTATAGTACTTTGTATTATATGAATTAATCATGATGTTTAAAAAATTCGAAAATTATTTCCTAATCTACAATTTATATTGTGTTAACTCACTTATTGAGACTTTTGAGGAAATTAGAATTCAATGTGTTTTCATTTTGTTATCGTTTTTTTAATATAAAAATCAATGAATTGATTTTAATTCGTCCGAAGGTGATTTATTAGTTTCAAAAACAAGGCTTTAAACAGCTTTACGTTTCTACAGAAAGTGTTTTTGTTTTTTAATCCTATCTTAACAAATATTTATAAATTAGAAAAATATTAATATTAAGCATTTATTAAAACATCCGATATTTAAGCTATTTATTAAGAATGTCATTTATTAAGAATGTCATTTCTTAATAAACACATCATTTTGTAAAAATGATGTGTTTAATAAAGGAATTCGTAAGCAAATAGTATGAGTGAAAAGTGCTTTATTAGTTTAAAAATACTTAGTATTTAACAAAGTCTCTTAAAGTATGATTGGTATCTTGTAATATATATATATGAATATAAATGTATAGATTAGTGAAAAATGATATTGGTAGATAAGAATATTTTTTTTATACTCGCAGTGCCTGTGTCTCTAAAAGTACATAAAGATTTTCCCTGTTTTTCTTTTGTATTTAATTTAAGCCGTGACAGAAGTTGATAGATAATCGAAATAATCCTTATAACTTGCATCTGAGCAGTAATAACTACTAAAGTCCAATATTGATGTGGAAACGCTGAGCTTTGCCTAGAAAATCTTTCTCCTTTCGTTTACGTTCATTTGTGGATCAGTTCACAGTTGGTCCACTACATCATCCCTTGCATCCAAAATGTATAACAAAGCTTCTTACAAAACGTGCTCTTACTGAATTGAAAATCTACTTTTTGTATTAATATAACAAAGGAAAACTCTTATCAATATAAATTGTAAAACATCATAATAACACGTTGGGAAATATATCTTTATAAAAAGAAATCGACAAATTCACGTTACTTAAAACAAGGATATTAAATAAAAAATTGTTACATAATCTGTTAGTTTTTATTACTTTAGTAGAGTATACAAGTATACGAAATAAATAACGTTTTACGAAGTAATTAACTGATATCAATATTGCAATTATATATCTTTCGAGTTTATAGAATAGATTTCAGATACGCATAAATTAATTAATTTATTTTCTTTGAATTTAGTAATATCACGATAACGGCCATTACCATATTTTTTTTTAAGGTATATTTCATTCGTGATACGAGAAAAGTAGTACTTGTTCAAACATAAAGTGTCAAAGGCATCGGTTGCAAAAGCATAATTATACATATATGTATGATATAGCAATTCGAGCTATATGGGATTATTCCATAAAAAATTTGTTTATCATAACTCAATTTCATACTTAGTTTTGTGTAGTACTTTTGAATATTTTTGAAATTCAATTAGAATAATACGGAAGGTAATAAATAATTTCTTCAAATCAGTAATAGAATAAAGTAAGAAAATTGCCATTAAAAAGAAATAACATAGTAACTGTTATTTTAATTTACTTTTTGAAAATACATAAGTTTAATTAAAGAAAGATGTCTAGAGTTTGGCACATTGACTAGATATAAATAGCTATAGCAAGCGTGAAGCTTCTGACAGTCTGTATTCATCTCAATATGTACGGTACTTGATCGCTTAAAAGTTATAGTTTTTTCATAAATTAAATTTATGTTGAAACAATGCATTGGCTACAATGATTAATTTAAATATTTTTAACCACATTATGTTTATTTGAAATCATTATTTTTTAATTTTTTATTCAAATGGAGATAAATTAACAAATTTTTTAAATTATAACTTAGAAATTTTATATTAAGAAATGTAATGCAATATACATGAGATTTGAAAATATCCAATTCGTTTTCTTATTTATATGTGTGATTAAGTATGTTCTCTCGCTCTCTCGATTAAGTATGTCAGTTCGCATCTTTTAGTTAGTATAATATGATACATTTACATATTGGTGTTGAATGATTTTTATTCTGGGTCTATTAGTGCTATTTATCAAGAAAAAATAAATTAGTGATTTTAGGGAGTACATTCAAGTTCTTTAAAATAAATTTTATATTCATATAATGTGAAGTATAGTATTACACTCAAGCTTATGTCTTAATATTTTATATAATAATATATAATAATAATTCAAAATAACGTTAAATAATTAAAAGTACAAATAGAATTTTTAAAATACTTCTAGAAAGCAAATAAAAATGTTACTAGCAGTTATTAATAGTTACAGTGATTTAGGTTTTTCGTACTTTTGAAATAGTACAGGCACTCTTAAATTTTTTACATAATACATTTTTTTACTTTCATATTATCAACTTAAGTCTAAACATTTATATTGTCAAATTGATATAAAAGAATTTGATAAAAATGTTTTTGAAAACTTTTTTTACATACAAACATTGAATGCGAAGTTGTTAAAAATGCAGCCATTAAGTTTGCATCTTCAATTTTTCTATTCTTACAAAATGTAAAACAATAAATCTTACGTAACGTATACGAACGTACGCCAATGTAAGATACATATGCCTGGGTATATGGATACACATACCAGCATCGTTTTTGCACATCCGTACTTCTGTCTACCTCTCATTCACAAACACACTGTTGGTTGGTTTCTACTCTAGCCAGTGCAGCAGATTAATATGATAGGAAAGTAGCAAACTATCAAAGTGCTTGTTACGAACAATTGGCAATTTCTGTAACCCCATCTGGTTTCTGTGTCATATCCGTGGTTCAACTTTTAACAGCAGTTCCAATCTGTATTTCCATTTTGTATATTTGGATATTCGATCTCCGGCTTTTTAGTGACTTATGACAAGGATCGGAGTTGACAGACATTACTAATTCTTCAATTTGTACAACTTACGATGGATGAGTGATTTATGATGTATTAGGCTAGCCATGGTATCGATGAACACGCAGCTACGACAAAGATTATACTACCGATGGCTGTTGAATGTTTGAGACATGTATGTATTCGAATTCATTCAAGCTGATGTATTTGTAGAATCAAGCGTAACGTTCATGTACAATTAAATGAAAATGACCATTGCTTGCTTTAATCATGCAATTCGCAGTTTTATAGTTTTCATATTTAGTATTATGAGCTAGGACATTTGAGGACATTAATCAGCTACTGTTGAAAATTGATCTTTAAAGTATATTCATTATTTAAATATTTATTTAAAAGTGTTTATTAAAGTTTATTAAAAACATCCAATGAAATTGGTGATTAGTATTATTTGAAACAATATAAGGTAAAAAATTATTCATTTTCTTACTTTTTACTAATTCTTTACAAACAATAAATTTGATAAATTGTCCAATTGACAATGCATAAAGCTGCATTAAAAATAAATTCTATAATTTATTAAGAAACTACCTTTCTTTCTGTCTTTGACGTTAATTTTGGTAATGTGTGAATGTATTTTTACTTTTGTTTGACAGTTGAAAGATAGAGTGAAGTTAAAATTGGCAGTTTTGTAATAGCATATGAATCCACAACTGTATGTACATGAAAGAAAATGGATATCATTAATTCTATACATATGTTTTTGTTATGTTAAATATAATTTAACATATGCATCTTAAATTTAAAATTGGCGAAAGTTTTCTGGTTAATGTCCATTCTATTTGGACCTTATATTATTAAAGATACTTATACTGATCGTACGTTAATGTAACCTTAGATATTTTTACCTTATATTTAATGGTTTGCACGGATGGAAAGATTTTATAGAAAAATATATGTAGCTACATAAATATTTATTCTTTTCAATAAAAACGATCATAAACGAAGATTTCTGTGAATAATAGTTGAATGTCCTACTTTTAGAGGCTTTTTAAAGTCAATTCTGATACTTTTATGTATAGTATTATGTTTTAAATAGCACATATTTAAATAATAAACTAGAGAAAATAAAATACACTTATACTTCGAAAAAAGTACTAAAGTTGCGGGCCATACGTCTTGACAAAACTTAGAAAGATACTTTTACGTATAATTTATTAAGCTCATATCGATATTTTGCTGATTTAAGTTATACAATTAAAACTAATATCTTAAAAATTGGTTGTTTCATAGACAAGTTTTAGTCATAAGAAACCTATCAAATAAAAATTTTTATTTTAATAATTAAATGAGAGTATATTTTGTTTAATCCCATTGAAATATTATTCAGTATAGTCATTATTATATTTGCGGTTTTACCCATAAGTTATAAAAAGTAAGATATGCTTATTACTTTCATTATTCCTTCAAAATCAATGATCAATTAATCAGCCGATTAAATGTCATGTTTGGGTTATAAAAAGAATCATACAGGTGATAATGCGTAGAAACAAAGAGATTACTTCAAAGTAGATATTTATTTATCTATAAAAGCTCGTTCTTCCCGACATGGTGACATATCCGTCAGGTAAAATTGATTAACAGTAATTTACTTTTTCATCTGGGTTCAACATGAATTAACCTAGGAAGTAATTTCCAATAATGCAAAAGACGAATTACATTTAGTGTCTTACTTATAATTTACACACAGCATATGTATAAAATAACTGACGTCAGTATAGGAATAATCAGAACCACAGAATTTTATTTTTCTAATTTAACGTATAGACTCTTAAAGAATAGTTTGACGTGTAATTGATACAAAAGACATTGGCGTAGAAATACTAAGAGTATGTATAGTATCAGTATGTATAGTATCCGTTTTTATTTATGTAGATTTTACTTATCGATTAGTCATTCAATAATTTTTGATTTTGTACATATGAGAGTTAACTATAAGTATTTAATTACAAATTTATTCACCTGGTATACGTATTATAATTGCTCTATCTGGCTTTCATCTTCTTTCTCTTCAACTTGTTTATTCTCTTCCCCCTTTTCCTTCTATTTTTCTATCTCACGATCACTATTTTTAAATTTTTAATTTTAGAAGAATTAATTAGTAAATAAAGGTTGTAATAGTTAATTCTCTTCCATTTCTCTTATATTTGTATAAAATATATTTAAAAAACTGTATTTCTATGTATAAAATTGGTTTCTTCATCTTTTAAAATAATTACAAAAATAAAGACACTAAACATGTATAGTAATTTTTAGATTATTGTCTTATGGATTATATACTTAGATATATACCTTAATATAATGGTTTTTAATTCTTAATTAAATTTACACTTTTTTCATGGAAACTTATTTAATTGGCATTAATTTGCTTTTTTCACACTTCATATATCAGATAATACATTACCAGCTGGAGTGAAAGACTATTTGTAAAACTCCTGAAGCAAAATACAATTTTTATGAAAGTAATAGCTATTCAATACAATAAAAGGTACTTTCCTTTACATGTGTTTTATATATAAAGACGTATAATAATAAGTCTGCGTTCTTTGTAGTTTCAGTATTGTAAGATTATTTTTCATATATAAATAAATATTGTTAATACATATATGCATTTTTTTAAAATTTTCAAAAAGTTTTTCAAAAATTTTTATAAATGTTTATTTACAATTTAAAAAGTCAATTTTGTATTCTTTTTCGAGAATTCTATCTTAACTTTAAACGTATTATAAATATTTCGAAGTAAATATTTCAATTTTTAAGTCTAAAGAAAACTTATTTACATAGAAAACAATTAGCTTTTTAACTATTTTAAATAATGCATTTACATAAATATCCAGAGCTGTATAGTGATTCTTTAATCAACAATTGGATAAAAAAAAAGTGTAAAAATTTCTTTCCAAAAGCAATTCAATCAACGAATAAGTTTCCTATACCAACTTTGTAAGTCTTCAATGAAGCGTAAGAGTATAAAATCTCTGTGTATTTATTTTCAGACGCAGGAAATCTTTACTTACTTTTATCATTTATATCTAAAGGTAATTTGCGAATACATGCTTTTATTTTTCGACCATATTTTGTGATAAAATATTTCATGGTATGAAATGAAAATTAATTTTTTTTCGGGTAATATTATAAGTAGTTTTTACAGTAAAAATTGTTGAAATATTTAGATTCTAATTACACAGATATTACAAAATAAAATTTGAATTTAACATATTTATATTTAAAAGATGTTTTTCTGAATATGTACTATATGCAAATCATGATTTAAATTTCATTTTAGAATTAAATTTTATTATAAAAGATATTTAAAAAATACCAATAATAATAATAATAATAATAATTTACAAATTTATCCAAAGCATTATGTTACAAATATGTATGTGTTGGTATCATAAACATTTTTTTATGATTTAAATTATTTTTCTGACACAGTGTACTTTAGCCATAGAATCTTGACAGTCATATAGAAGGTTCGATTTATTAAAGTAAAGTATACACAAATTAATATACACAAGAAAAAAATCCTTAGAGCGTGTTTTTTTTATGCTGTGTAACTAGAGGCTTAGTGTTCTGTACAATGAACATACTCTCAGTACAGTTAAGTCTGCAGGTATTTGCTTGCAGCTCAGTAAATTTTCACTCTCGTGCGTTTTAAACTCGCTAATTAGTAGGTTCTGCAAAGGTCATTTATATTAATTTTTCTCTCTTTCTTTTTCTCCCCTTCAAACTTCTCTTTTCTCATTTTTTCTTCCCCCTCTCTGTCTTTTGACTGTTAATCAGTGTTAAACAAACAGTCTGGTCATAGACACTTCCGTTCATGCATATAGAGGTGTTTGCCTTGACTCTTTACAAGTAGTGTTACGTAGGGAAACGATTCTCTTCCTTTTTTCTTTCAAAAGGGAAACAGAGGGAGAGAGAGAGAGAGAGGGAGAGAGAGAGAGAGAGGGAGAGAGAGAGAGAGAGAAAGACATTGAAAGAAAAAGAAAGACAAATTACTTTTCGCATATAAGTGAAGTTAAAAGTTGATTTGCAATATTTGAGTCAAGCATTATAACAGTCCAGTATCAGTAACAACGTCATCTCTATACGTATCTGAATTTTTATATATGTACGCGTTTATGTATTTTGAGTTTGAAGATTATATAGATAAGAACAAAAAGAAGTTCTCTGTGAATTTTCACACGTCCATATGTATTTTATACATAAGTTGCATATACATTTGCGAGTGAAGAACCATTATAAGTGCTGAATAGGTTTTGAAGTATAACGATCCTTTAACATTTATAAATAGAAAATCATAAGCAATATTGCTAATAATTTTTATAAAATTTAATGCGTAAAGTTAATTTTGACATAATAATTTACGATTTCTTACGTGAAAGTATGAAAACTATCGCTGCGTTATATTATAGAAGCGAAATACTTTCTTAAATATAAATCAATTTGATAAAAATAACTATGACAAGTGATTTTCTTTAAAACTACATTTTCTTTTTCTTAAAGCTGCATTAAGTTATTATCGATAATTATTTTCGATCTTATTATTTTTATTAGTTCATTTCGTTAAGCTAGAGCGTACCCATCTTCGAGTAAAATGGATCACACGAACTGATTTGGATAAAATTGTGTGTCTCGATAATATTCGATTCTCCATAATTTGAATGGAGTAATGCATCGGAGTCGATTAACTGATGCACTCGGCATCAGGTAAAACAACGCTGTGCCATGTATTCGTCAGAAAGATAAATAATTTCCTAATTATTTATTATCGGGTATGCTATAATCACATATTACATGGGTCAAGATAATTCATTATTTGGTGCAACGAGGAAATGTGAGACGAGGTAGGATGAATCAAGGCGAGACCAAATAACTAATTAGTGTAAGTCTTTTTAGGACCGTTTTATTACAGCATTTTAATTAATGTCGTAGATTATGGCTGAGAAGTTCCTATATATATTATTTCTTGGACGAACAATTGGGTGAATGAGTAATTTTATTTTTGGTGCTTTGCTATCGTCATAATAAAACATTACGAGGCGAGTATCTCTTTAATTCACTCTTCACCTTAATAGCCGCTAAAGACTTTTAAATTTTCTTCAATTTTCAAATCCTGCTTAAACGATCCATTTATACGCGTCCATTTCATTTGATGAAGTGCTTGTAATTTTCCACTTTGGGTCCATTTGCTTTTGCACTGATTAAATTTATGGTTCATATGTTCATTGAATCAAACATCTCCATAAATATTATGCCAGTTTATTTTTTATCTCTTGCGTATCAAATATAAAATTACGTTCCTATATAAATCTTGTAAGATTAAATTATCTTTTTACACGTCGTAACTTGAGAATCTTAAGATGTGTTAAATTATTGTAATTTAACACATTTCAAATAATTTCAAATATAACTAATTATTAGGTTGTCTGGTGGAAATTATAAAGTGACTAAGGTAGCGGGTTATGAAATCTTAATTTTCATACTCGGAAGATTAGAATCGAAGTTGACAATAATTCTGTAGTAAAAAGTAAAAATACATTTCAAGTTCTTCAAATATTTTATTTAAACTTTGAATAATATTATCAACCTTATTCATTGTTTTTTTATCATTATTCAACAATAGTTATTTAAAAATATTTTAAACTAGAAAGTCAAATTTTGAAAATTAAAAACTTACTTTAATAACTAAGTTATTTTTAATTGATATTTTATAACATAATTTATAATCACGTATTCTTGATACCAGATTCAATATGTCATAGTTTTATTCATAACTTTATTCAAAAAGGCTATTACAATCGATCTTAAAAAATTTTAAAATAATTATTTTTTGCATTGAATTATTTAAAACAACTATTGTTTGAAAAGTGTTGTTTAGTATTTCTACGAGGTGTGAAATAAAACAAGACTCTTTAGAATTACATTAAGCTTTATTAATGCATTTTTAAGATAGATGTTATAAAATAAAAATAAAAATAGGGAAATTACAAAGTCGCATAAGCATGATTTTTCACTTAACAAACGAATTTACCTATGTCCGTTTAAATTAATATAAAAGATTTTTGATAAAAATTGTGCAAGTTAACTTAAGTAAAATTGAATTTGGATATTCGCAGTAACATGTTTCTGGAAAAAGTAGATATTCGTACATTCATATGTACTTGGGTTCACGTGCTTTTCTCGTTTGTTCCTTCTCAGTTTTGAGTATCTTTATTCGTAGCACAGATAGTTGAAGCGCAGGCGTCAAGCGCAGTCTGTAATTTGAATGAGCTCGCAATTTCACGGGCTTCAGCTTGTCGCTGACGTTTACAAGTACGAATGCCATACTTGCAGTGTTAATCCGTATCATCGGTTACTCGTGTGCCGTTGTGATACTGGAGCGCCTTAGTATTCTAATCGAGTGATAAATCATCGACTCGGAACCAGCATAGCAGCTGTAGCTTTTATGATCTCCTGTCTCAGTATTGTTTGCTTTGAAAGGGGGCGAATTACTCTTACATGGAATCAGGCAACACTCCTCTCCACTCCAAACACCCACACCCACACACACACACACACACACACACACACACCAGTGTCTGATCGACGTCACTCTTTATTTATTCTTTATTCTTTCTTTCAACTATTGATCACTCCATGTCGGCTGCCTTTTTCTCTTTTTTTGAAATACTACGATTCGTCCTTCTTTCTTTTGCCAAGTGACTATAGTGTATTATAGAGCCTTTAATTCACTATTTTTTTTTATTTTTTAGTGTAACTCTGAATTTTTTCACGTAACTGCTTTCCTACTAATTATGCATTTATTTTCTTTATATGAATTGTTTTTCTGTTGTTTCTGAACGGGCTACGCACGTCAATAAACTATTCTCGTATCCAATGATCATGATGTTATATATTTGAAATAAAATGTACGTATATATATATATATATATATATATATATAGAGAGAGAGAGAGAGAGAGAGAGAGAGAGAGAAAGACGGATAGAGAATTATAGACAAATGATTGATTTGTTCCTAGCCTAAGGATCTTTTCGTTACTACATAGGCGCCGATTTATGCACATAAAAAGTCTGGATTGATAAATTAATGCTGAATAAATGTCAACTGCTAACTAACTTCTTTGTTTGGTTCATTATAAATAATACTCTAATACAATTGTAATACACTTAAAATGTTACATCTAATAAAATAAATCTAATAAAATGAATAGTCGATGTTTAACTTTAATGCACAAGAATAGAGATCAAATATTTTTGAATTGAGATTATCTAATGCTTTATTCGGTCAAAGTTATTACAACATTAAATATTAAATAAGTCGATCATAATTATTTCGAATTAGAGTTTCCGAATATAGAGTATATTCACTGAAAATTATTATATTTTTATTATGAGACATAAAACTTCATTAAGTCCGAAGAACAGTTCTTATGACTTTAATTTTTTGCCATTGAATTTAATATACAATAGTTTATACTATATACATAATATTCTATGTATAATAGTACGCAACAGTTAAGAGTTATAGAACTAAAATGAAGTGTTATTTCAATAACTATTAGATATTTCATTTAATACATAATAATAAATTACTCTTCGATATTAGATTACATTTTTTTAAATACCGATGATTTTAATAAATCATTTATAATGTAAGTAAAAATGTATGTTTTTATGTCAGATGTTATATTGATATAATATGTTATATTGTGAGCTAAAAATGTATGCATATATGAATATATTACAACAAACAATCATTCATAGGATTTCAGAGTCAAGATAATTTACGTTTCAAGTAGCGATAATTTCAGCTAATAGACTCCGTAAATATTACATCAAGTATTTTAATAATAGTCAAACTAAACAAATTAATATCTAAAACTAATACTATCTAAATACATTGTATTAATTGAAAATAAATAGATGATTGGAAATTTGTGGTACATATTAGAAATTAGTGGTACATATATTGTCCAAATCTGTTATAATATAAATATGCAATAATAATGAATCTATTATTCTGATTATATATGTATTTAACGATGAACTTTTATCAAAAATAGACGACGACTTTACGATTATCATTGCATACTACCAGTGTATATTTCACTATAATGACAAGCTTAGATCCAATAGTAGATGTATATCAAGATAGGGATATATAATATCTTCGTTAAATTAAAATTTTTAAAAATTGTTTACTATTAATTCATTATGAATATTTAATGATAAACTACAAGTCCAACTTACAATAAATTCGATTAATTATAGAGCCATTTGTTTAGATTTTTTTAAAATAAAATGTATGAATCTAATACAAGTCAGTACTTAATAAGAAAACTTTTAACAAAGTATGATAAAATTAGGAATTATGAATCAAAGTACTTTTTATATAACATTCCAACAACTTTTTCAATATCAGGAATATATATTCTTTATTTATTTCTAATTTTGTATCAATACTCTAGCTTTTTATACAATGTAATAAATTCAGTATTAAGATAATAATAGCTTATTTTTTAAATAAAAAATTCCATTACTCAACTAATTCTGTATAATTTCTATGGCTTTAGGAAAGAGAAATTAGTTTATATGCTTATTAAATGCGTATATCTTCAGTTTAATGTGAGTTTTCTTCAATTTTTCTTCAATGCTTTTAGTTTTTATGGTACACGCATATATGTGAACTCGATCGATATCATTATTTTAAATTCAGCGTACCAAGATAAATACAGATAAATCGTTAGCTATCAAAGTTTTCTTACAATACGGAATAGTAAACAAACATAAATCAAACAAGATACTTCTATAAATTATATTGCTATAACATATCAGGAAGTGTTGTCTTACCAAGAGTTACATTCGTGAACTGTATCATTCGATGTGCCATTTATTATATTAATCGAGAGCATCAATTGCAAAAATCTATGGAAATGGAAAAAATGGTAACTAATTAGCCGGAGAGCAAGAGGGTCAACTCGTCCACGTAAAGCCGGTGGAAGAAAAAGAACGTTGTGCACCCATTGGGCTAACCGCGGTCAGTGACTGTAGCTCTTGCGCTCCTGAGCTCTTTTGCTCCTTCGCTTGCGTCGAGGTGCGAGTCGCGCGAGTGAGAGAAAAATGCCCTCGGGCGATCGGCCTTGCCCTCGCCGGGCGGACCGCCTCAAGGACATCTCGCTTCGGGCACATTGCACCCATTGGAGTATAAGCCTCTGATGCGCCCCACTGCCTGGACTTTTTCTATGCTCAGATAAAATGCGGATGGGAGTCCCGCCGCGTTGCACCCTGACAGATACTACTTGGCGCTGGTTTCCGCTCTCGTTGGAGGTCTTATTCCCGACGCCGCTATTTGCTCAACTGCGGATTATATTATCTCGCTTACTTAGCAGGATTGTTTCGGGAAAGGTATTGCGTAGTGTACATTTTATGTTTTGCACGAAGCTCGAATATTCGCCAAACCCTAAGAAAAATTAAGGTTCAAATAAACGGAGTAAATAAGTATACTTGCGCAATATTTAGGAAAATAAATACGAGTAAGAATATCGAAAGATGTGCAAAGCATTAAACACGAACGGTTGTGAAATGCCTTGAATTTGCAGCTCTGTTTTTAGAGCAGTTTCGCACACGATCGATTGCACAATGAAATTTTAATGCTCTGCTATTGAGCGGAGTTCTCGCGACTTATTAAAAAATAAATCTTACTTAATTCATAGTTTGCAACAGGAATTAACGAAAATTATATCAAATATGTACGAGTAATAATATATGATTACTTATGTAATTATAACAAATTTTACTTCGTATTTTAAAATTTCTCTACTGCAATCGATACAATGATGAAAATTAGTATCACTTTTAAATAGTTTATCCTGATTTTGAAGAAGGAATCTTGTGATACTGATTATTATAATTATAATAGCATAGTACTTTGGAATAATTTACAACATTGCATTTAAAAATTACTATGTTTAATTGCAAAAGCAGCTATTAGTCGTAGAATTTACAAGCAAGGTCATGTAACTATTATTGCGTGCAAGCATAATGAACCGAAACAATTTTATCATAGTAATTTAGCAATCATAGCGAAGAAATTAAATGTATATCCGTCTACATATTTAATATTAAAAGAGCATAAGTGCTTATGTACGCTTATTACATACGAATTGTGTCTGGAATTTTTTCGAAAAAATTATAATTTAAATTATAGTGAAGGAGCAAATGAATATAGCTTTAAAATACAAAGTCAATTCAGAATAGATAAGATAATTTAAAAAGACATTTGTAACTGTGATTTCACTCGTGTAATTATTGTTCTTAACGTTGATTTAACATTGTTTGTTTAATTTTAAAAGCCTATAAAAGATGTATATTTTCTTTCCAGTCTTTGTATTAAATATTAATATTTTTGCTTAACAGACACATGGAGAAGCTTTTATATTTTACACTTTTATAAGATTTGTTACCATTTTGTGCTCGGATTAGTATTCTGTAGAAGTCTGCATACGAATGAATACGTATTTATTTATCTGCATATAAACATAAAGTAATAGTAATAAGTAATAATGTGTGCTAAAATGATAACGTAAAAAGACTAGTATTTTATGAAAAGACGACATTTCGAGATAAAAATATTTTCTGTTCTGAAAATGATCCCTTTCATTATTATAGCAAAAAATGATTATATTTATTACGAGGTTGCGACTGAGTAAGCAGCCCTAAAAGAATGAACTTGAAATTAAATTAGCTCAATAATACCAAGTGCAACAACCATCAGAGTTTGATTTCGCTCAGACGTTAATTCTTTTCTCATCTAAGTGTACGCATTCTCTGTCATTAAAACACACTTTTACCTGGTTCTGAATATCAGTATTGCTGATGTGCTATCTCTTTTCCGGTAGTCTGAACACCTCTTGGTTTCTCTCCTCTGTACGGCAAGGGCCACGTAATGTAACTACCTGCTATAAATATCCAGTGCGGTATTATTTTTAACTCGTGCGAGTATGCTCTATACACTCGCTCTCCTCTCTATCGACGATGTCATCGTTCTGAAGGAAAACGAGTTCTCTTTGTGCCCACCCTCTTCCCGCTCCCTTTCGCAATTTAACCCTTTCTCTTTCCTCTTCATTCTGAGTTCATTTAAACGCGCATTTTACGAAAATTCTGGTTAATCTCCTTTTCTCGTTGATGTTACTTTCGTGATGAGATTTCACCGACAGGATAATAAGGATTACGTACCTATTTATAGTTGCGCGCTTATCATGAGTTGTTTAAATACTTAAGAGAAAGAATTTATTTTGCGAATAAAATAAAATCAAAATTAGGATACAAGGTATTGTTGTACAGAAAATTCTACTATAACTACAGTAAAAAGGTAAAAATAATTCTTTGTTGCAGCAGGCAATTCAAGGTTGTAATGTGTAAATGATTTTGCGCATACATAGAAGTACGAATAATATTTTCCAAAAGGTTCAAAAGATTCATTTTTATCAGAATATTATTTTTATGCTAGGTGAATGTAATTTTGCTCGAATGAAAAGGTGTAATAAATTTAAGGAGGCTCAGTCGTTTAAACACATTGCCATTCGTCCTAATCACTATTTTTAATTTTTTAATTTAAGTATTACAACACTCTAATTCAAGAGGATAAATGTATTTCTATGAAAATAAACATTAACACACACACAATAATGACAGTAATTGAGTTTTGGTTATATTGATGTAAGTTTAGCGAAACCTTTTGGTCACTACATAATTTTGATTTATCTTACCCATATTTTGTTTGGTTAAATTTGAACGTAAAATTAAAAGGAATAGTTATTAAAAATTTTGGTTAACATGACCGCATATAGTTGTCAACTGGTACTTCGTGCTTTTAAATGATTTAATACTTATTTTTGTATTCGACTTTTTATTCTGACATTATTTATATTAGTTTTAAACTTTTCTGAACCTTATCTCAAGTATTTATTAAGTTTTGTATGATCTTTAACGCTATTAGTGTATGAATGCTGCATAATCTACAAATTTTTTATATAAAAAACAACAATTTCCTTAAAATAAAATACTCTTTTTGATACTCGTAAAATATTTTCGTTAACAATTGTTTTTATAGCAAATGCTTACTTTATACATGTACAAATAATCTACCATTTAATAAGGAAAGCTAATTTACGAATTTATGCAACCTATAAATTATATTCCTAGTAATTAATATTTGTAGCTAAAAGTAATTAGCTATTTTTAGAAAGTTTTTTTTTGAAATAAATTGCTAGAATAAGAGCTAGCGCTATTGAAGAATCAAATTTTTTGTCTAAAATTCCAACTTGGAAAGGACTGGATCATAATCCATAAGTGAAAAGGAATAAGTTGTGTGGTCAGCTATAAATGCGGCGAACCAAGTCAGCTATTATATCGAAGATTCTTTGGGTGGCCTCTTCTAATTACTTATTCTCTTTAGCCATTTATACGGTTCATATGCTTTCAATACAAAAACAGCTGGTCAATTTTACTGAATTAATTTATAAGCTTAGCAAAATCTTTTTATCTCTGCTACTCTTTTTTGTGTTTTTGTATCAGACTTGTTCTCGCCCATTGGATTCCTCATTCGCATACATTGTTTTCTTTACATTAATCTATCGACTTATGTTTATGCGTCTTTCTCGTCTCGTTTTCCTTTTCCTTTTTCCTTCTCTCTGCTTCTTCGTGCTCGATTAGCCGAGTGTTCTCTGGAGCATGACGCCAGGCTTTGATTAGCACCCCTCCCTGACCGCTCCTTTCTTTCTTGCATCCTTTTGTTACTTCGTTTTTGCATTCTCTCTCTGTTCGTCTATCTTTGTCTGTCTGTCTGTTGTTCTCTCGCTTTTTGGTTCTCAACTGCGCTGCACTTCTATCTCGAGGTGGAGTATACAGGCTTTCCGACTGTCTCTTTTTCTTTTGACATTTTTACCCTGGCAGTGACCTTGCGAAGGTCGTTCAGGTGAACGAACGGAAGTGCGTCAACAACGGCGAAGGGGGAAGGATAGAGCAAACGCAACGCAAGCCAGTCCCTTTACTCATGCTTCTACAGGCACAAGTTTACATTCAGAGTGTGTACACCTGTGTGTTACTGTGCACCTTTTTATTGGTGTATCGTAATTTTCTTGCCACTTACGTGCTTATGTAGGCGAACAAATACGCGTGTCGGAGAACTATTTCTTTTTGCTCGGCCTTATTTTTTTCTTTGGCGTGCGGATCTTTTTGTATCTTTTTTTTATTTAAGAACGATTATGCTTTGCCCCAACTTTTAGCTTTGTCTTGTTTTGCACTTTGGTTAAAGCTTCTCTTCATCATTATGATTTACCTATGTTATTGACTCTTCATATTAAGGAGTCGGGCTTTAAGATAAGCTATATACGTTTTGTGGTCTCTCTAAGGTTTTGTCTTATAATTATTAGCAATGCTATTCTTTTACGTTGCTTTTGCTGAATGATTTTCATTTACGAAATTTCATTCGAGTTCTTTTATTGGATTATATCGTCATTATTTTATCAAGTATTTCATTTGCTTTAGAAAGGCTTACAGATAGTTTGGTTCCTTAGTTGATTCGTCGCATTTTTATCCATTGATTAGTATGAAGATATTGATCCATAGTACAATAATCACCAGAATTTTCATTCGAAGTTTAAAAATCACACAGACAATTAGAACATCATTGTAGTATAAAATCTCAAGTTGTGCTAACTTATTCAACTGCTTTACTTGTTGCAGTATTCTGAATAAATTATTTTGGGAAAATTATATCGCTTGAACTTTACTTCGATAAGTGCTGAAAATGTCTTACAACTAACCCAGATTTTTCTGAATGTTGTGCTCTTTACGAAACGATCTCTACTATCCGCTTATGTTCGGCTTGTAAACGTACATACTACAACTGTAATGTTATTATTACGGTTTTTAATTTTTTTCCTTTACAACTTATTATTTCCATTTTGTAGGCATATTATTAAATAATTTAACCAAAATTTACATTTAAAATCAATTAGGATACAAATAATTTATCGCAGTGTTTCTAACGTTTTATGATATGATAACAAGGTGAGGAGGAAGCATATTTAATGCTTCCTAATCATCTAACCAAATTTTAGATGATTAATACTTCCATATTAATCATTCATTTATATTAAAATACGTTTCTATCTTACTTTTTAAAACCGTAATTTAGGATAGGGATATTAATATTTTATTTCCCTGCCGTATATGCGATTTAGAATCATTCACGAATGAAGATGATTCGTTAAATTAGATGTAGTCAAGGATGCATTAAAAACAAATCTGCTAATGTTCTACTAAGTGGGTACTGAAATCTCCACAATTTTTCTGCTTAAGATTGTTTACACTTGGGGCTATCGGTATAATTCGCAGCTCATTTCTCAAGATCGGTAAGCATTTCCGTGGGTGAACAAATTAATTTCGTAATATTTTCGTTGAACGGGTTATTTACATGAATAACCCGGAGAAATAAGTTAGCGGTCGCCGTCCTCCTTAGCGACATTTTTCTTTGCAACATTTTAAAGGAATGACAGCATTGCCCGGTGGTCAAAGTAACGCGACTTGCAGCTCCATATACCTCGTGAACTTATATTTGCATAATCTTCTAGAAATACTCGGCGCTCTTTTCTCTGGGTCTGATACGCTTAATATATGTATGACGAGGTCATTTGCCTATTCACGCGTAAGAGAGGAGGATACCGGTCCTGCGACACAGAAGAAATGTATGTGCACCGCAGCAGGAAGACGCTTCCCTCGACAACTTCGCTCTCTAGTATCATTACGTAAAATAGAGAACGGATTTGTGCATTCGGTGTGGCTCATACTATCAAGTTCACCGACACAAAAAGTGATCCGCGGATTCTCGCTCACGATTTATCTCGACTCGATCGCTCCACAAATACTTCGATAAATTAATGACGCTATACATCAGGCAATTTATATGTTTCATTAACAGTCTTACGCCCGCTGATTATTATACTTACAGAATTTGAACTTGTGATTCATTATACGATTTAATATCTGGATGGATTTCCAAAAAATAATTGTCAGTATTGTGGGTTCTCTGGTACTCGCTTGAGCCTCATTACTCGAAGCTGTTATCGAATGGAATATCTACAGGAAATTTCGAATATTATTATATATAATTGATTTAAAATTTTATGATTCTTTGATTTATCTTTATTTATGAACTTGAATACTTATTAATTATGGTTAAGTTGCGCAGAATTGTTTTGAATGATACGAAAAACTTGCCCAAATGGTATACACCAGTTCTCTGAATAACAAATTGTATTCACATACATATAATTAATTAATCAGAATCATTTTTAATTTCAGGTAAGACAATCAATTATGATGTTGTAAAATTTGTAATCACGAATTTACGTAAGTTATCTCATTTTTCTTTTAAAATAAAAATTTTCGTGCTTAACCTTAGAACCTTTAACTTTGATACCATACAATAATGCATGATTTATTTGTATTGTTTATCATAAATATTGTTTGAATAATTTCAATGAAAGTTTTATAACCAGTATTCGATTACATTTTCAATAAACTATAAATTTTAATGAGTCCTATTTAACATTTACTAATCAATGTGTAGATAACAATATTTCATTTGTAGAAGAATTTTCGAAAATTTGACAATTAATTTAAGTTTGTATCTATATCTCTGTGATATATGAAGTATTGCAGCGTGTTGAAAGAGACAGAAAAATGTAGAAAACTGTATAAATCAGTTAGGCACGATGTCAATATCCTTAAGTTATCGCGAATTTAGCTTACAACGTGCGACTCGATCCCCATAAATTCTCGAGAAACTAAGTACATGTACACTTTACATGCGTTGGTGTATTTGTTTGTATCTTCAATTACTTTTTTACGTGTATTAGACTTTTATGTATACTGATTTTTACTTATTTTCTTGCAATATTCCGTTATTGATAACAAATTGATTTCAGTTAATTACAGAAAAACATAAAAATATCATTAAATGTGCTCTTACTGTCTTGTAATTGTACAAATATTGTTTTATGGAAGCTTATAAGTAGCATTTGTATCGTTAGAGTTTAAATAGTCAAATAAAAGTATAAAGAAAATTATTCACAATAGGTGTAATAAATTTAATCGTTATTGGTAAACCTTAAAGAATTTCAAGCTAAATATAGAGTTAAGTATAATCTGTTAATTCTGTTAAATCTTTTTTCTATAAATTCAATTATTCAATCTTCATTCTATTATTCGTTATTTATAAGTGCCTTTTAAAACTTAAAACTAGCAGGTTGAAAGTAATTGAAATTTTAGTTTTATTGTTGAATGTAGTGATATTTGAGGTCACTTTTTGTTTTTTAAGTGTTAAAATATTTAAATAAAAAATTTATCATGAATAATCAATATTTATATAAAATCAATATTTATAATTTAAATAATGTTGCCGATTGAATTTATAATTTGATAATTGAAGACTTTGAATTCCAATATTATTTTTTTCTTTTTTTTATTAAAAAAGTAATTCCACAAAGCAAATTGTTCGTGCAATTTGTGCAATACACAGCGACGTTATCTTAAACTACTACAATCTATGCTCTTCTTTAGGTTCTACGATTAGGATAACAGTGTTTACAAGCTTCCGCGTTTCCTTAAGAAATAGGAAATGGACGCGCATTTCTTGTCACCAGTGCTTTTTGATACGAAAGCAATCAAATGCATTACTGCATCTAAGTACATAGGTTGGAGTCATTGGAATGAGATAAAAGCGTATGTGCACCTGCCGGAAACGCTCGACGATGATTTCCAATGTCTGTATAATGATACTTTAGCAGACACCAACTCGAAGACTTACGCTCCTTCTTTTTCTGGTAATCTGCAATACTGCTACAACTACTGCAACTACTGCAGTCGTGGCCTCCCAAGAGGAACAGCGAAAGACACGTGCAATGCGTCTTCGTATGAGCGTTCGGCAATCGGGTATTTGTTTCTCGCTTTTCACTTGGTAAGTGAGACGAGTTGCTTGAGCGCATACTCACGCACACAAAAGAATGAGATAATCTGAGCACAGCGCTCAAAAACAAGTCGTAATTCATCTAGCTAAGAATAGCTCGAGTGCGCCATCTTGGATCTTCAAGTCTTCAGGTCGATTTTCAAGTACTTGAATTGACTTGCCATAATCTTTTATTTTTACACCGACTTTTTCTGTTATTGTGTGCAGAATTGAAGCGAACTAACACACATTAACATGAAATAAAAAGGGATGTTTAGAACGTATTTGTTTTAAATGTAACAGCCACCAGTTACATTAAAGTAGCTATATTCGCTTACTCCGATTACTTTTCTTTATTACGAGAGCGATTATAAAAACTATTGTTTTTTTAACTATTTATCGAAGTGATTGTATATTCTATTAGGTTTTACATATTTTTAATTTCTTACGTATTCTATTTAGAGAAGGGTTAGAATACTGTGCCACCCATTTCTTTATAACTAGACAATTAGCCTGTAAATTAATTTAAAAGTTATAACAATTAATTAAAGCAAACTTAAACATTATTCTTGAGAAGCAAGATGTTTATATTTTGTTCCTTTATTTAACATAATGTTATTAATTCTGTAGTAAATAATTTATTATTCAATAAATCTAATTGTTTATCACTTAAAAATTTGAATAATACAAATTGTATTCATGAATAGTTTAAAATATTTTGCGATACAAGGAAATAACATGTCAAATAGATTAGTCAAGTTACGAGTTAGAAATGATTATAAATTTTCAGAAGCTATAATAAATACCCACAGTAGCTTTATCATGAAAAAGATTGAGGTATAATAATTTTTGGATCGTATAAAAAATTGAATGGATGTGGTCAGATATACGTAAACCAAAACTCTTACGGATGCTTAGAAGTAAACAAGATCTGCTGAGTTTTGAAGGTTCGTCAGAAAAGTAAGGGTAATTCGTTCACGAAGGACAACAATACCATTAGTATGATGTTGAACTGATTTTTAATCAAGTTCCTTCTTACGAAACTACAAAAATCAAATACGGATAAAAATCTTATTCGCGTATTTCACGACGTGATAGGCGAGAAATAATGAGGGACGACATTATTGCAGATAAAGATAAATACAACTAAAAGTTAGTCTAAGGTTTATATATCTTTTTATATAGCCGAGATTTTTCTTAGAGAGGATAGCAAAGGGCTGTGAATTACCTATACGTAAGAAGGCAAATTTATTTTTGCGGAATTTTACCTGAAATTTTATCATAAAAAAAGTAGTAATAACGTTTGAACATAGAATCATGATCGCGTTTTATTCAACTCACAGTATGCAGTATATTTAAAGGTTTACCATGAAACTTATGTCTATTCAAAGAAACTGATTTCACTAATTAAAGAAATATAATTAGTAAAACGACCATTTCAAATAATTAAATTAATTAATTAAATTACATGTATTTTTCAAAATTTTTGCATTCGAGAATTTATATATTTTTTATAATTTATGTAAAAAATCGTTTATCTTTTTCTGCCTTTTTATAATCTTAGTTTGCAATTTTTTTATTATTCTCTAATTGCACGTATATATAAAGTTATATTAGATTTTACATTACCTTTAAGAATTCCACTAAAATAAAAAAAAATTATTTCGAAAAATCATTGAATTTCTTTAAATGTTATACCTTTCTCGATAGGTTTTACCATTTTTATATTATAGGTTTTTAATTAACGTAATCTGCCTTCTCATAAAGATGTATAACCACTTTGGCAAAAGCAAAATTTATGCTCGTTATGTCGAACATCAACACCATTAATCAATATATTATAAAAGGATGTTCAGAATTTGTATTTAATTATATACTGAAAATTAAAAATTCAAAGTTATTAAAAGAATTGTAAACGTAATTTAAAACAAATTTAATTTATTTTAATAAAATAATGGTAAATTCTGATTTTAAGGAAACATTGAAATAATAAAACAACAACAGCAACAACATCAGCAACAACAATAATAAACGATTTATAAAATAGTATTATAATCATGTAAGTTTTACTTTATATTTCACTTTAATTACATATCTAATGTTTTTAAAGTATTAATATTATTAAGTTATATACATTTTTGTAAAATATTAATTTTAAATTTATTCACCTGTACATGTATTTAATAAGTGTTGAAAAATTTATTTTCATTTTCAAAATGACGGCGCATAAAAATTGCAGTACAGATTTTACAAATAATATTGTACAAATTCTTTAAGCCTTTAGTTATAAAAATATTATATATATAGGTGCATAAATGAACGAACGCAATTTAAAATTCTTACTGTCTAAGGTATAGCACTTAATGAATGAAATACAAATAATAAGATAGTTGTATTTTATGTCTGATTTTATACATTAGTTACTCTCGTATATGGACATAGGAATGGCTAAAATCTCTAAAGCCCATTTTTCCATTAGAACATCGATTTTATTGTAGAAAATATAACATTTTTATCCATTTGAAAAAGTTCAATTGTTCAGATTCAATAAAGTAATTTTCTTGTCAAAAAATTTCTATAATTATCTTCATAGGATTTTCATCTCCACTTTTTACACGAGGAGAGTTAATTCACCTGTGGGTATGAAGAGCTGAACCTCTGTATAGATATTAAAATATAACATGCAGCAAAGACGTGGATAATGACTGTGAGTGCAGTGCTTACTATAAGGACTTGTCAGCCAGTGCCGTAGCTTTAGCATTTTGAAGATAGAGCAATCGTGAGAAGTAATGAATAAGCCAATCTCTAGAGTATTAATGACGCATTGTATATATACGTGTGCCGTCGCTTGTGCAAGTATACTTGAAATATGAAGCGAATGTTAAGTAAAAATGTATTTTACGTAGATATGCATTCACGAGAAAAGAGATGGATTTAACTTTAATTTCTAAGCAGACAAGTAAATTATAAATAATGGTGTAATACAATAATAATAATTTTTAGATTACAATTGGACGTCACACGTGTGTTAATTAAACTAAAAATAATATATTAATAAGCTACTTTGATTGTAAAAAAATGAACAGCATTTTAGCTACAGCTGTTTGAATGATATATTTCTCTGTGTAATAGAGAAACGTAAAACGAATATTTCTCAGTATTATTTAAAAATGATGGTTTATGTATCATGAAATATCATGAAATCCGAAGATCATCTATTCATTAAAGTGGAATTTTGTAGAGTATAGTGAGTACGTAATTAAGATTTTAAAGATTGGATTAATGTTATTTAATTAAACCGGACGTGAGTGATTTCAACAGGTTTCCATACAAATTATTAGTTTTAATTAATTAAGGATTCCATATTCTTGATTAAATACAATTTAATGTTAATTTTCTCTATAAAATCTAATTTCTATCCTAGTTTAAATAAATAAATTTTCAAAATGGTTTTACATTATATAATGTAACATCAATTTTTATTCGTTAACCTTTCAAAAGCTAGCTTCTATATAGAAGCTACTGTTTCAAATTGTAAAAACTGTATACAGTAAAATTAATACTTACAGGTTTTATTATAAGAAAATTGTCACCTCTAAAACAATTGCTCCAAAACTGGGTTTTTAATGTTTAATGATTCATTATTTCGTTTTCAGATCAATTGTTTATTTAATTATACATAAAGTGCGACCGAGAAAATTCTAATTGCTGTGTGATGTACTCAAATATCTAAAATAATATTTATGTAAATGCTTAGAAAGATAAGTATGATTGAATTTAAAATTTAACCGACTTTTTTAAACGATGAAAATTTATTCATATATGTTTTTAATACATTAGAAGTATAAAGAAAGCAATTAGAGACTTTATAAGTGTAGCACAATTGGACGAGAATGTTCAACAGGATTTTTCTAACTTTTTTATATATCCGTAATTTTGTTTTATTTACACGTATTCTGCATCATTTTCGTAGTTGTCCAAATAGCTCTGATGTAATTTTTTACGGCCCAGAAAGGTAAGGAGATTAACCGTGGGTCTTATTCGACACCTTTAGTTTTAAAGAAAAAGAGACGAAAATTACTCGTGAGTCACGTTCATGAATTCGTCTTGGCATCATCTTATCGAGATGACTATTCGTGCAGAAACGCGGTATTCGAATCGTAGCTCAGAATCACCGATTCTTAGAAAGTGGCCAAAGGGGAATTAGTTTTCTCCTGTATTTTCCTTTTACCTTCTTGTGTTTAATCGTTACTTTTACTTTTGCTTAAGAATTTCATTTTAAAAAGGAATATTCAAATTTGAATTAGGCGTGCAGTTTTTAAACAGTATAATTATTGCTAATGAGGTTTTCTAGAGTTAAAAATCCAGATGTAAATTTTATTTTGATTTAGTCTCTTATTCATATATAGATATGTATTTATATAGTAGAGTCGAAAGAAACACTTGAAAATTATAAATTTGCTGCCCAGAAAACGGTAAGGTTTAATTAAAAATGAAATTTTACAGTCTTCACCTTGAAAATTTGCGAATTTTTATATTACCATAGAAAGACGTGAGTTTTTACAAGTTATTTCAGGATGCATAGTGGAACGATTAATTTTTCATAGCTTTACAAATATTTTCAACTTAAAAAAATTCATTCAAAAATTAGGATGTAAAAATAAAAACAATATTTTTTTCGCGTAAATGTGTTTTAAAGTCCGACATCGTTTCACCTGATCGGCTTCCAAATTATCACTTGTAAGAATTTCTATATAAACTCAAGGTCTACATATGCCACAACGAATTTTGCTTTAAAAAATGCAATATATAAATTAATTTGCTGACTGTCTAGCCACCTTAAAAGTATCGCCTCCTTTAAAAAGCGCTGGAATAGGCTTTTATCGAATTTGCTTATAAGATGAAAAAAATAGTCTTCTGAAATTTTAGATATACTTAAATATACATTAAAATAGTACAAGTTTTATTTACTTTAAAAGTTTTTCAACGTGGCTATCGGTTATCTATTAAGGTGCCAGATCGCTTTTGTTTAATAATAGTAGAAAAAGTATTCAAATTTTTTAATTTAAAAATTCAGAATTTTTTAGCTTGTAATAAATTTCATAAATTATTTTTAAATAATTAATTACTAAAATTAAATTTTAAATGAACGTACTTCTAAAGCTTTTATTGCTTTAATATATCAATTACTAGAAATCTACAGTAATATTTATGTGTGTCTAATCCATAAAATATCTTTCAACTTAATAGTTTTCTTCTTATAACTCATATTTTTGCATTTGCTCATTTCTAAGAATAGTACGAGCTTCTTTATTCACTTAAAACGGCGAAACGTTTGCACTTTTTTTTTACAAAAAATTTATTATCAAAAAATTACCGTATAACCTTAATGTATTTTTAAGTCATGTAGGTGGCGATTCAATGATTTTGCGCCCTATTCAAGTATTTTGGATCGATACGCCATTGAAATTTTATCGATGGCAGTTTAAACGGTTCGTTAAAAGATTGTTACTTCTTTAGAAATTATTTATTCCTATGCATCAAAAAAGAAGGTATAAGGAAGAATATTCCTTTTTTAAAAATATTTGAAAGAAGAAGCAGATATTCAAATTAAATCTACGTTTGTGACATTAGGCAAATTTAAAAAGGAAAATACGTACACATGCAAAGCCGATCGATGAAACTAGGATAATTTAAAAGTAAAATTACATGTGAAAGCAATGTTCAAATTAAGAGAGAGCTGAACATGAATCGCGCGGTTCTACATACATTCGATGCTTCTCCGTTTTCTTCTTTGTATCTCAGAGCGCAGACCAATACTTTGTGCAGATTTATTGCAAATTTTTATTTCATTTCATTTACAATTACAAAATTTCTCAATTTTTCACATTACTAAATTCATTTTGAACTTCAGCAATAGTTCATTTATTTTCAGACACAAGTTGTTTTATTTATTTATTTATTATTTTTTAAAATGAATATATATTTACACAAAATTACATTAATAACTATTCGCATAGATCAAACATATAATAAACGGTAATATAGCTATAAAAAAATGAATTTAACAATAGCAAAACGATAAAACGAATCTCATACCATATAATTTCTTATTCCGAAGCTAAAAAATACAAGAATAAGGACAAAAAAGGAGCTCATGCAATCAACCTAGAGTATTGAATCGAGTTATCACTCGTACATTTTATAATGTTTATGGCAAATTATTCTCGGAATTGGTACTAGTACATTTAGAAAAATCCATAAAAAGAAGAATCTCTCTCCGGGGGAGCAATAAATATTTCCAATAATTTGAATTCCAGGAGTCTCGTTCATGATTTACAGCGAGGAATAGAGCAAGAGAGAGAGAGAGAGAGAGAGAGAGAGAGAGAAGCGAGAAAGCGATAAAATAGAGAAAACATAGAAAAAAGTAAGAGAGAGAGAGAGAGAGAGAGAGAGAGAGAGAAACACCTGGTGAGGAGAGTGGCTTATCTAGCACGCGAGCACGATCGGCACGATTCTCCGAAAGTAATTGAACCGATTGTTCATTGAATTTGGTTAAACTGCCCCACCAGGACGGTAACGAGTAACATAGGCTCCAGCAATGGTATCCGTCCGGTATCACTATCACGTTCATAGACGCTGATCGACTTTCGACACTAGAGTTGTCGTTAAACGTGTCATTGTTCCTGTGCATGCTGTCTACGTAACCACTCTTTGGAAATGGAAAAACTAGCTACTGGGTGTATTTTGATTCTCGATTCTCTACATTTTTTCTTGTCGATCTTTTGCTGACTAAGTTTTCCTCTCTGATGGTTACTACATTCGTTATTACCCGTATTTATTATGATCCGACTAGATGTGATACCATATTTCATTCCGATTTATAGGTTCAGAACATATTTTCAGTTTTCGAATTTTCGTCCAATTTTTAACATTTATCTAATCGTTTAAAAAATATATTATTTAAAATATTTTCAAATTTCATACTTGTAATTATCTATTCACATAATATAAATGGGACCTCTATTAATGTTAATACAGCAAGTTGTGTTTTAGTAATTGTTTGAAATGTCCAAGTTTCGGCTAAAATTCATACGAAATATTATTACCTTTGGAAAGTAACAGTCCTTTTGTTGATAGAAGTTTTTTTAATTTTAAATGATTTGGTGTAGGATTTTCTATTATAAAGTATTGTCATAGGTTTGAATATATCAACTTTTCAAAAAAAAAAAATACGCTACTACCATACTGTTGTTCACTCAAAATTAATATAATTAAATAAAGATTAATTCTTAATCAATTCTATTATATGTGTTGTTATCGATGCATACTATATTATTTTACAATATTTTACGATAAATCTTCAATTGTTTTATTTATGGTAAAATGTGCACAAAAAGTAATAATTAATGGAATAAATAAATAAGAGACATGTTATTCATACGAAAATTCTAAGAGCACTGTATATAACACAATTCATTTGAACTAAGCATTGATAACATGTACAGCATTATTTTCAAAGCCTAATGATTATAATTAAAAGAAAAAAAACGCAATTTAAACGTTTATGAATAGAAAAACTACATAAAAATGTCATCGAATTCCATTCGGAATAAATGCTCGTTAGGCTTGTTCAACTATACTGTAAGCACTTATGGATTTGTTTTTCAACTTTATCCTGGACGAAATAAGCCCAATTTCTTCGAATAAATAGCTTCTGTTGTAAATTACTATTGTAACTTCTTTGCATGGCAAATAGAGGTCTTATGCAGTTATATCCATTTTTATATAATACGTTTCTCTAATCTTAATAATAATTAAATTTATCAATATCGAAACTTTATAGTATTCTTGTATATTAAATTAATTAAAATTACTTTTAAAATATACATTACATATTATTTGTTATTAAAATACATTTTTATTAAGTAACATCGAATTGTAAATTTTTTTCGTAACATTGTGTATTGCTTTTAAAACGATAAAGAACATACGCAAAAAGATGACCTATTGCATTAAATTTCAGATAACGTAAACAGAATTATTATATTATAATATACTAAAAATTCGTAATAATAATATTATTAAAAATTTATGAGCTAGAATATATTATTTTTTAAAATAAAGTAAATCGGTAAAATAGTATAAAATATGATTTAGTAACCTGAGATCCTCAATTTTTTTATTTTATTTCAATGAATTTATTTTACTTTAAAAAGTTTCATTTATTAATAACTTTATATGTATTTATAGGCAATAAATTTTTTATTATACGTATGATACGAATATGAGTGAATGTTGTATGTTGAGATTTTCTTTTCTTGAAATATTTTATCAAAGAAAGATAACTTTAAAATTCTGCTCGGAAATTATGGAAAATTATTAGCACTACACGTATATGTATATAATTTTTCGACAATTATTCCAATGAAAATAATATATGCAAGCACATTTTTTTGAAATAAAATTAATTTGAAAAGCAGATATCGTTCTCCTCTTTTCTGTTTTATAAATAGAAAATCTTGACAGCACTTGTAATATTGTACAATTTTTGAATTGTTAAAATTTACTCATTTAAATTAATTCGTGAGGAAATAAAATTTATTTCTAATTTTATGTAATATTAAATTTGTATATAAGAAAACATGAAGTGATTTTTTTCAATGAAAATATCGTATATTGTTTTGTTTTTAAATTTTTATACCAGTGGAATTTACTGAACGAGTTTCTGTACGAATATTGCAACTATCCGGTTATTGTAGTAACGTCTATGGAGCTAAGTAGCGTATCATCCTAAGTATGTGTACACTAATATTTTATTCTCAAAACTTCAACAGCAGGTTACACTGGCCACTTCACAGTCATTACTCGTAAAAATAATGGAAGTATCGGCCACATGTTGTTATCCGTCTTTGGCAGTTGAGCTTTACGGGTCTGTTAAATCAAGAGTAGTTTGAAGCAGCAATCAGTCGACTGTGTTTCACGAGTGCACAGAGATGTCGGTATAAGTCGAGTGATTTCGCTCAGTAGTAAAACACCCACGTGAAAATATGCAAAGTGAAGCAACATGGAAGATGGAAGAGAAAAAGACATTTAAAAATGAAGGTCCTACTATAAGAATACAGAATTAGATAATGCAAGTTTTTTTTAGTTAATTTTGCTGTCCATTTTTTTACGATAATTTACAGCAAAGTATTTATACTTTGCTCAGATACTTGGAACAAATTTTGAACGTTATTGGTTCGATTTTATGCTGCACTTTATTTAAGCAAGTTTATCCAAATTGTGGTTCGATTGTAGCTGTATGCAAACAGTATTGCAATATTCTTACTTATAAGTTACATCTAGTATTACTATCGAAGATTTGAAGATTTAACAGTTATGATAAAACAGGTTTTCATAATATTGGAGATAGAGCAATCATGAGTGATTTCATGAGTATATTCTTTGTCAGAATTCGTGGAAAAAGAATGAGAACTTGTATGTATTATTTTTTATTGAAAACCTATATTTTTAAAGAACTGATGTTATTTGATCGAGTTTTATTGAATATAGATCTGTAAAATACGGCAAGATATGTAACTGGTTATTATAGAATAAATTTCAGTTATAATTTCATAATTTAAATTTGTATTAATATGAAAAGATCCTAAAATTATAAATAATATAGAACGTCTTAAATGAATTGCACATACATCAATATCTTGATTTCAATTTTATAATGTGTATAAAAAAGTTATTTTAATTATAATTTCTATTGTAAGTGATGTCAAGATTAATATAATAAAATATAAATCATGATACTTATAACTTTATTGAAAATTGTATTCCATTAATGCATATTTATCAAATTTCTTACAATACTCAGAGACAAGACCTTTATTCAATCTAGGTACACGTCGGTACTTGATACTTAGATTCAACGTACTTTTTAGATTTATGCGCTTATATATTATCAGCAAGTGCATATAATTTATATATTCACTTTACTTGTAGCCTTTCCGTTTTAGAATAACTCTAATTTTCTCCTAATGTACTTATGATGGTGGAATTGTCTTAATGCCAGTGGCGCTTGTTTTATACCTATAAACATATAATAGACACGACACTTGCCCTGTATGTTAATCGCGCGATATGTAAAGTGCTGATATATTATCAAAATATCATCAGAGCCAGTGTGATTTTGATTTCAAATATAAGAAATATCGCAATTAAATATTGTATTCTAGAAGCTTCTTATCTATCTGAATAATGTTAAATTGTTTATTTGAAAATATTTATGCACGATGCAAAGTATAAAATTTGTTTTAATTTTCAAAAACAGGCCAACTTTATATTAGCCAAAGGCTTTGTACATAATTTAATAAGGACTTATTATAGATTATATTATCTAACAATAAGAAATTGTATAAGTATTTCGTGAAATATAAAGGGTTCTTGTATTTTGTAAATTATTCTTTTTAATGCTGTATATTATACTTGTTTTTAAAAAATATATAATGTTGTAAATCAATAAATACTTAAAACTATATTGTAAAATATACTGTACATTAAATGTAATTCTTATTTCAAGAGGATGACAAATACAATATAAAAATCGTGTAAGGAAAAAAACTTTCTCTTCGTAGTAGTAATTTTCGCTTTCTTTAAATTTAAATGCTTTTTAAATAATAATTGTATTATTAATGCATTCTGTCTTCTTGATCTATTATACTTTTTATTTCGTTAACTTATATTATTTTAAATTATTTAATTTTTTTTTGAGATCGACTTATTTCATGTCATTCTTTTAATATCTCGCAAATAGCTTAAATCAACTTCAAATGTACTTGGCCAATTTGTATGAAAAAAGGGTATTTAGTTCCTACAGTTGAAATTATAGATTCTTTCAATTCATAAGTTATATTAGAAAAAATACTTGAAACAATACTTGACGACTTGAGTATTTTCCCTCAACAATTTATTTCTTAAAATCATCTTTTAAAAAGAGTGCTTTCTGTTAGAATTTAATATGAAATTTAGAGTGTAGTGTTCTATATTCCATACTGAGAGTATCTAATGAATTCAAAAACGGACTTGTGCGAGAAACAGAGGAAACTATGCACCTGAAAATGCATGTAGTCGGTGAAATAAGAAACTGTAGAAGATAGAATGAAATAAGTAAAGATTACTTACAAAATGGATACAGGTCAGAGAGAGAGAGAATCGGTAGTGAAAAATAAGGCATTACTATATTGAGTGTACCAGTTGATAGTATGATATAATATATTCTTAGTCTATACATTTTCTTCTCACACTCTTCTGTGAAATATTTGTGGGATTATATTTAATAAAAAAAATTTAATATACTCTCCAGATACCTTTTTTATTACTAAATTTTTTTATTATTTTCTTCGTTAAGCGACTTTTTCAATTTTCATAATTAGTAAGCTGCGAGTGTGGTTGCAGAAGTTCTAGTTGCTTTTTCCCTCCTGTTACTATTTAGCAGTGAACGCATTATGATTGCTAATACATATATATATATTTCATGCGTGTGAATGGAGAACGAGAAAGATAAAGATCAAGAGAGAAAGAAAAAGAGATAGAGAGATCGAGGAAGGGAGAAATAAGTTAATGGAGGGGAGTCTGTAAGGTTTCTCCCTTTGGCTGACGCCATCGCTAGGTAGATGCTTTGCTCTGCTGCTGTCGTTGAAAAAGTGAAGATGGGATAGAAATCATGTCGGCGACCTCGACAAGGCCTCCTGAAGGTCGTACGTTGAGCTCTACTCTCTTGTTGCAGTTACTGCCGCTGTGCTACCAGCAGGAGGTACTTCACCATCGCTTTCTTCCTTTCCTTGCTCTCTTTATCCCTTTCCCCAGTTCACCGCTCTCCACCGATTTACTTCGATGTTGCTGCTGCCACTATTGCTATTTCTACCGCTGTTGTTGTCGCTTTGCACGTCTTAAACGCTACGATTTACTTTCTTTTTACTCTCTCGCGTTTTCGGTCAGATTTTGAAACTATAGGCGGATGAATTAGTTTTGTTCTTACACATACTTTGCAATCATGATTTACATTCTTTTTGAAAGTATTTTATAATTTTCTACTGTTAATGTCAATCACATAATTTTTTAAGATTAGTCGCACTATTCCTAATTGACTGATTTCATTCGTATAATTGATTAATGCATCTTCATAATATACCATACATGTTATTATTAAGAATTATGTATATTAGACAATTAGTAAAGCAAACCTAAACTTAAATATACTTATAGTTTTAAATATATTATGTAGTACTACTCAAAAAATTCATTAGCTTGTATGGTAATATTCGATCTATATGTAAATTTAAATAGAAGCTAATGTTATTGAAGAGCCTATACGACAGTTCTCGCAGAAGAAATTGGAATTGCACCCACAGTGAATGCTTAAATCTATCTAAGTATTTGCAATTTTTCAATATGTTTTAGTCCGTACATTCAGAAAACTGAGTAGTGTACTTTCAAATACTTTCAATTATGATTTCTAAAAGAATTGAAAATAAAACAGTAATTGAATAAAAAGGACGACTGATTACAATGTTAAAACCTATTTACGTCGCTGTTTTCGTCAACTGTTCTGACTAGTAGATTTTTAATGGCTTTAGCTTTTATTTGTTCTATCGTACAAGGATTTCCATAGGCGAGGGTAACAGAATCGAGGTAATGCTAGAGTTCGTGGCTCGTTTTTAGGTGAGTTGCGTTGGTTCATAAGAAATTTGATTCGATACGCTGATACCTTGATGTGTTTGTTCAACCGGTAGTAAGAGCGAGAGTCTATTCGAGTACCGTAAATTTCAGCTTCGTTCAGGGCTTTGATACTATACCCTCGTAAGTATCGGAGTTTTATTTACTATCCGATACTTCAGCGCCTTACGAATGAACGTGGGTGAGCTTCTTTTACGATCTCAAGGCCTACTTGAAATATTTCTTTGAATCTGGTTCTTCCACGTTCTTCATCGTTCACCATTGGATATAATTTTTACTTATACATGATTGTGTGGTGGTATTAAAATTTTATACCGAATACATTTTCATTGCGAATTAGATTAATTCAATCTTGAAATAAGTTACTTGACTAATTGTAAATTATGCGCTAATAGTTTATTAAACGGATAGTTAACTTAAAGTAAAATTCATACAATCCTACCACGAGCAATTGTATTAAATACTTTTTTACATCCTTGTACATCTGATGTTCGTCTAATATTATCCTTATTTACTAAAGAGCTTCGGTTAATTTTTCTTTTCGGTTTTCACTTCGGCTTTTTAATTATGTTTTTTTGTCCATATAATAATTTGTTTTTCATTGAAAGTAATGGTATTAACATTTTAAGGGTGATATCACTGTAAATTAAAAATAACCCATTTTTTGCTTAAATCGGAATGCAATTTATATAAAAAAATTATTAAGAAAGTTAGAGATCCCATCGTCATTCTGAAAAGAGAAAAAAGACTAAGATATATTTTTATAGGAAGGTCGCCATATAGTTCTGACATAGCGAGGTGAAGGTACAAAGTTGTAAATCTTAAAATCTTTATTCATAAACGGTAAAAAGCCTTCTGTTATTGATCTGGCTTTGAAACACTAGACGCGCTTTTTCAAAGTACACTTTTAAATTAACAGAACTAAATTTAGAGGATTTCCATTTGACTTATTTAAAAGTTAAATAATATCTTTAAAACAATAATGTACAGAGAAAAGCGTAGGGAATTAATTCACACACAAACACGCACGCATTAATCTTCAATTCCATAGTATACTTACACGAAAGAAAAAAAGAAAAGTGTAAATACACTTAAGGAAAAGATTACAGCTATTGTTAGAATAAATGCATTTATTAACGATTTTTCGTTAAGAACTGTTCAGATAAATTAGTAAATCTAAAACATCTTTGTTTATTACGATACTTAATAACGATACTAGGTATTCGAAGATAGTATATTTAAAGTACACTAGAGTGATTACTACATTACTATTTTTTAATACGTCCTTAAAGTTAAATACAATATTTATAAAACCTATTTAGTAGTATATTAATATAATATTGAATAATTCTCGTTCACCTGTGTCAATAATCTATTATAAATATTAATTTACTCAGCATGTAAAGTTGTATAGATCATTAAAATTTGACCAATATTTATTGGAATGGATATTACAAGTATTTTTGTGTAAATAGAACTTAGTAAGCTTACAAAGAATTTTCTTGCGCATATTCTTTAGCGCAAGAAGTGATTTGCCTCAATGTTTTTAATCGGCAACTTTGGATCTTTCTATTTCTCGAGTCTTACGTCTAGTGCTGTGAAATTTACTTTAAATTTTTGGCAAACCATCCATGCATTATTATACAGATGTTTGTAAATACTGAAATATGGTTAAAAATATTAGTTGAAAAATACCGTTGTCAAACACTTGCTAAAGCTACTGCTCTTGAAATGTGCTAACTTGTGAAGTACAATCTCATAAAATCCGCCTAATCAGTATGGACTGTATGATGAAGTACCTCCTACTGGTTTCAAATACCTTTAAGTCGAAAATATAATAGCATCAACTTGTATGCTAAAATATCCGCCGCCAGCTATTATATTATAAGATTCAAGTTTTAAAGTAATTATATTTTGCTCTAATTAAATTTACGAATATTATTTCACTGGCAAATCGCATAAACCACGAGTAACGGTAAAATGTCACTTTCTCTAAAAAACAATTTGTTGACTCCTAACCTTATTTTTACTCATTCTATCTTCATCTGCGCTTTCTATTTATAGCGACAGTATGCTCCCCATAAAGCGACAGAGTGGAAATATAAAGCGGTAGAAAGAAACGAAACCAGTTCCTGATAAGCTGACTGGAGGTAAGACCGCATTGACCGTTCGGGCTTATGCGCGCGCAACGAAGTCAAATAAAAAATCACCAAGGTAGACCAGTGCTTATCTTTATTTCTTCCCTTTTCGGATGAAACTACGTACACTTAGGGCTCATGGGTATTACGAGAGCGGCAGACATACGCGTTGCGCAGGTATCATCGATCGATGACCTCAGTTCTACAGATTTATACGCACGCAACTTATTTATCGGCGCCAGGCTTCTTGAAAACTTCTTTTATCCTCTTTTTTATTTCTCGTATCTTAATCCTTGTCTCTAGATATACGCACACCATTAAAAGTAAAGAGCTAGTAAAAATGAGTGATAAGTAAATGATCGCTGCCTATGCGATTTCACGGGTTGCTAATTTTAAGGACAATGACATCTTTGGTTGACCAACTTCGCAGTGTATACAGTGCTAATCTGATGGGTGATGTGTTTAGGAATTCACTGAATAATGAAACCATACATGAAACTTTTCTTTTTTTTAAAGGTCAAATTGAATGCATCTAACACGTTTTATTTACTAAATCATAAATTAGAAAATATAATGAAATGAATTCCTTTAGGGTTGTAAATACGACTAGCAGAATTTGAAATTTTGATTGAGATATCCTGCTTATCCTTTTCTTTAAAAGCTTGTCGGCAGATGCTCTCAAAGGGTTTGAGTTATTGTAATTTTCCGTCAATCCGGCGAAGAATTCATTAAACAACCTTACACTAATAAGATTTCACTTTTAAACCACTTTGATAACATAATTGAGTAGAATTTTATTTGCTTTATTGAGCGTGACTTTCTGGTAATAATTTTTATAATGAATTCCTTATTATAATCGTTGATTTCTATTGAACTCAAATGCTATTTGTACTTTGATAGAAGATAATGTTAATAATTGTAAAAATTTTATCTAGAACGTACAATTGTTTATTTATTTATATATCTTTTAGGATTTTAAAATTGCAGAAAAATGTTAACGAGAACAAATCTAACTATTAACATAACACCTAATCATAATTTGTAAGTTTTATTACTTATTCGGTTTGGATTTTAAAAAATGATATTGTTTCTAAAACATACTACTCATGATTTAAGCTAAGGAGAGAGGAATTTGCAGCTTCGTAGTATGATATACTAATATGTGTGCTTCAACTTCGATGAATTTTCTTTTACTTCAAACAAGAATTTTCTTAAATACATTGCAGACATATTAATTATATTCAGATTTGTTCCTTTCAAAAATTTAATTATTATTTTTTGAAAAGTTATTTTATAAATATCCAACATGGCTATAATTAGTCTGCAGCAGGTATGCTATAAGTATGATAGTAAATAGAAAAAAAAAAACAAAAAATAAATGTTCTATGCATTTTTCTTAGAACAATTGTCAAAATCGGAAAGAATATTTATAATATCCAAAATGAATTCACTTAAAAAGAAAATAGTTCATTTACGCAGAAAATTTGTATAATCTGCACGTAGAGTAATGTATATTATTGTATTAGAGTCGTACGTAACTATATGCGATGGAACGTTAAATATTTTTATCCATGTTTTCAAGTATGTATGTTGTAAAAAAAATTTTGAGAAGAAATTATTATGTAACATTTCAAGCAGACTTAAAAAATAAAAAATATGATTCATCTAGTTCTCTGATTGTACATAGAATTAGAAAATTTAGTAAATTTAAATGTGGGTGGAAAGATTTTCTTTTGATCACTTTTTAAAGTCGTCTTACAGAAACTTGTTTCTCAACTGAAACTCCATAGAAACTTAGTTCTTTAAAATAAGATCCTCTTAATCTACTTTTAACATCGTAATGAGAATACTTTTGTGCTTCATATTCTTAATATTATCAAATTAATCAAATTAATTCTTCGAAAAAATGTTTATTATTTTAATAAAAAATCATAGAATTACTGATATGATTAAAAGTTTATTTAAGTTTAAATTAACTTATTGACAACAATATATTAAATATATGTATTAACTATTAAATTATTTAAACTATTCAAGTTGAACTATTTTTTAAATAAAAGTTATTTCTCTGAGTATCTAATTGTCATTTAAATATTTTACGTAGAAGATTGAAAGTATAGTCTTGAGGTTAGGACTCTCACGCAGAAAACCACGTTTCAATTTCTATTTCCAACTGGATCGCTAAATCGATAAATTATTGAGTTTTACTTTGATTCCCTTACTTTTATTGAAAGAGTTATTTTTTTGTCTTAAACAAAAAACAATGCGAAATAAAGAACTATTATATTGTAAATTTGATTTTCGCAGCTCAGTGATAAACACACTTATTGAAAATGTGATGACATTTATACAACATATTAACGACTGATTTTTTAAATACAATTTATTTAAATATTGATAAAATAATTCGTAGGTATTATATGGTATATTTTATATAAATTTTTTATTTCTTAATATATATTTGATTGTATCTAAGTATATTTTATTTTCTCTGTTTTCTCAAAGATTTACTAAATAATTGTTATGTTACAAATTATAATTAATTGTACTCTAATAGTTATATAAATACTCACGACAAATACAATGATTGTGTAAATAATTTTTAATCGAATGTGTGATTTAATGTTTCTCTCCACCTTTTGAATTAGTCAAATTTCAAACTGTAATTGATTGCCTGCCTAATTATCAGACGTGAAAAATAACTTCAAGCTTATTAAAGATTAAAGATTAACGCTTATTAAAGAATTCTAATGTTATCGTAAATAATTTTATGATTTTTTGTAATTAATAATATAATTCACATATTCATTGTACGAAGCAATAAATGAAAACACAATTATTTATTGATAAAAAGCACATTTTTAGCAATTATTAATATTATTTTTAATAATTATAAATGCTATTATTATTCATAGATTTAATATTTATGTGAATTTTATATTAATTATTTATTACATTTTTATTCGAAATTAAATGGAAATATAATTAGTATTAAATATTCGTGAATGATAGTACAACTAGCAGGAAAGTAATTTTAATTTACACTTATAATCAATGAAAAAAATATATATAATAACTAAGAATTAGAAAAGATATAAAAAATGAGAATTAATAAGTTGTCATTCATAACAAATAAGAGACAATATTCATCCTAGACTAGAAAAAATGATGCAATAAGAGTTCTATGCTTTTTAAATTACTCTTATTAAATGGAATATTTAGATTTTATTATTGAATTCTGGAAGCTTATATAAGCAACTTATTAATGTAAAGCAATGTCAGAAGATAATATTGAGGTATGTAAAAGCTATTCTGAATTTCAACATCCCTTATAACGAAAATACATTACATAATGACATTAGTAACTTAGTTCAAGTAAGAATCATGGTATGTGAACAATATATAAGATAGAATTTCCTATAATAATAAAATATTATATAATTTTAGAGAGAGTAAGAAAAAAAAAGTCAAGTCATACTATTATTATAGGCTATTAGAAATCTACTCTATTGATTAGAAGAATTTATAAATTAGGTAATAATTTATGTTGCTTTATTAGCTACATAATTCAATATATAGTTAAATAAAAATATTAAAAGAGCGCAATATTATCACTAATTAATGAATTAAAGTATTTGAAATAAACATATATCTATTTATTAATGCAAAAAAATGGCTAAGAATGCTAAATTAAGAAAAAAGAATGCTAGAAATGAAGATTATATGGAAAATAAAAGAATAGTTTTTACATAGTAATGCGTGTTCTTTCATTTTCACTAATTTATTGATGTTTCTCGTATATAATGTACTTTAAAGAATACTATAGACTTTTAAATATGATAGCTAAGTTTATCTACATATAAATCATATGTTGTATAATTTATGAAACATATAATAATATTTATCTGCATGATAAATATTATTGAATAATAGTATTATTACGTTAAAAGATAAAATTGTATCTTCATAAAATTGGAATATGTAGATATAATACACATTTCAATCAATGATTTAATAGATATGATAAGATTAATTTTTACGCACTGTTATAAACATAATTATAATGTGCACTATACATCTGCTCCTGTAAGACATTTTAATTTTAAGATACTACTGAATACAACGTATCAATCGATACAATTTAAATTTGTTTGTCAATTTAATAAGTGCGATTTCAATAAGAAAAAATATAAAATAATGAGGTCCTTAATTTAATTGAATGAAAAGCTGAATGACAATGCATTTTAAATTAAGGCGTGATTAATGTAAATCTTTCGATAGTGTTTGTGATGATGTGTTCACATAAGTTTCACATGTACTATAGTTTACGTTACTGAATGCCTCTTTATAGATGTATTTTATATTTTAACATTAAACTATACATGCGTATGGATAAGGTACCGTCTTTCTAATGGTTTAAAAGGTGTCGGTTAAATTATAAATTATTCCATATGCCCTGAAGCACTGCTTATCTCATATTTTGATGTGCTGTACTTTTTTGTTTAGTTCGATAAAAATTCTTCTCTCTCTCTCTCTTTCTCTCTCTCATTCTTTTGTTAATATTATTGTTACCGACAACAGGATTTGTGATAATAAATGTACATAGGTTTTCTTTACGGTCTGTGATAGAGAATAAAGAGAAAATCGGATGATGCATCCTCGATGAAGATAAGTAAGTACAGAAGGAGACAGCGAGTGAAGTATAGAGCAAACAACAAAAAGATTAAGCCGCTACCGAATGATCTTTGAGTGTATTGATGAAATCAGTAGTAGTCTATAGGTCTCGTCGGTTTTAATTGGATTGATAAAATATTTGTGACAGTTCGTCTAGATTATCTAAGTGGTTTATGAAAGTAACATTTCATACTTGGTCATTCGAGGTCAAGAAAATTATTCTGAAATTCTTTACAAAAAGATTGAAAAAAATTTCATTTAAATGAATTACATTTAAAGGTTTACAATTCAAAAGGTTTAATACTTTCTGTTGAAATTATTAGTCGTATGTACCTATGGGTTTTTTTTAAAATTTACATACAAATTAAATAAAATGCATTTTCAAAAAATGGTACTTAATACCATATTATTTATATTAGAATTAAGTAGTTGAGAATTTGATTTGAATGTAATAGCATTCGGGTAAAGGTGCCAAGGTATATTCATATATGCTCGTACAATAACCCTTTAAGAACGTAGACACTGCAGTTAACGTTTCGAAAATTAACCAGTTAAGGCATTTCTCTTAGTAGTAAGCGCGAATAGTTGCATTTATTATAACTTGTTTATTTTAAATTTTTGATTATAAAAAATGAATCCCTATTAAATATGATTTCAAACGACAATGATATTTTGAAATAACTATTACAGTTTCAAATTATCATGTACTATATTTTAAAAGTTATAGCACCTGATAAACTTATTTTCTAATGTATTTATGAAGAAATTTAAATTGCACAAGTTTAGCTTATTATAATCGTAACTGCAATATTAACTTAATATTTTGAATTAAAATTATGTAGGTTAGCTTGATACAACCAAAGTATATATGTAATTATAAAATTCTAAAACCGAGCTTATTCTTGTTACAATTTTTATTAAAATTGTATCCTACTTCAAAGTAATTAAATAATTTTCTTAATAGAATTTAAACAACTAAAAGGGCAAAATTGGATTTTTAAAATTATGACTCAAATTCTCAACGAAGATTTAAAATTTTTAATGCGTGCAAGGCGAACTTATAAGTCACTTATAATGTTTAGTTTTTTAATCTGAAGTTGTATGGATACTTATTAACAAACACTATCAAAATGCTATAAAATTATAAAACTAATAAAGTACAGATTAACGCCATTATTAAGAATCTGAACTAATGCAAATTTCCGTGTGACTGATGTTGATAGAAAAATTACAATTCAAAACTATCATTACTAAAGTGTTGTTATTTTCGTATACATAATCCATGGTAATGTCGAAGCTAACTCAACTGCCTTTGAGCTAACCCAATAACCATGTGGGTATAAAGGATAAATTATGACCTTGGCAGCAACGGTTGCAGCGTGTACGTCATTCGTGCATTAGTCCATGCTTGAGGTTTGCGTTGTGCACGCTATTATTTTGTTTGTTTCTATTCGCGTTAATCACTTTAACCCTTTTCCTTCTTTTGTTTTTTTTAATTCTCTATTGCTCTTTTTTATTTTCGGTCGACCGCGCGCCAGCTTCCATTATGCAAGTCTTAATGTGTGATTTTAAAGAGACAGCAACCCGTCATCTCATTATTCTTTTTTTTCTCCTTAATAATTCTATGAGAAATTGCAAGAGTAACCACCTATAATTTAGTTGTTTGTGGTACGGGGAAGTAGTTAGCTTTGTGTAATTAAAATGCCAATCAAAATTAAAGTGTAGTCTTACGCATTGCACCAAGTGTTATGTTGATAACTTCAAAATGATGAGAAGTTGTTGAGGCTAGATGGGCTTTTGTATTTCAATTAATTCGTTAATAATGAATGTGCTACAAAGGACTAATTAAGTTTGGTTCTTCGAGAACGTTAATGAAGAACATTCAAGTTGTGATAATTCATACACATTCTTATTTGAAAGATTTGAATTTTGTATTTGAAAGATTTGAAAGATTAATTTGAAGGATTTCAAAGATTATATTTGAAAGATTTGAAATCTTATAATTTCATTTATCCTAATAGTTTTAACATTATTATAAATATTTAAATGTATAAATGAGTTCAGTGATAGAAATTTTTTTAAAAGTGTTGTTAATTTTGATTTGGATTAATAAATAAAAAATAGTTGACGAAAAATAGTCAACTATAAAATTTAACTTGATTTTTCTGATAAAATTTATAAATGCAATTGTAAGGCTTATGAGTCTCTTACAATCACATTTTTATGAATCACAAAATTTACATTTACATACAGAAAATATGTAATACTTCAATAAATATTTAGAATCTAGATATTATTCTTTTAAATGCTATTCTAAGATATTTATGGGGTTTAAAAGTTCAATAAAAAAATCGAAATGATAGTCAGAAATAATAATGACTTGAAATATATATCAGTAAAAATAAATCCAACATTTTCCTTTTCCAATTAAAAAATTTATCATATAAATTTAGAAGCAAGCAAAAAAGTTAGAGTTAATTATTGCGAATAAGTATAATCGTACCGATAATTAATCTTGGTATTATCAATAAATCTCAAGGTAACTAATTGCTATTTATATTACTTACAATCCCATACCTATATATAATACTGCAGGCGTCCGTATCTATACGTGTACGATGGGATTAAAGTACACAAATCTTACGGGTAAATGCTAATTATTATTTCTGTACCCGATAACTTTAATTAGCCGACTATACATCGACTTTATTTATGTACGGGGTACATGTTCATGGATAATGCTTGAAAATATACATATATTCACATATGCATAATCTACATTATTATTCTTTTTCTATGGTTTTGTTGTGAAACACTAAAAGTTAAGTGTTACATTTACCTTTATTAATTTTTGGCTTAGTTATCACTGAATTAAATTAAATTGTAAATGGTGGTGAAGCTATTCGCTACATTTTTCTAGATGCATTTTACAAAAGTAATTAGCAATATAGTCTCATCGTATTTTAAATATAATTCTAAATATAATGATTTAGGCTTTCAATATATTTTATTGACTTATTATTTTTTATTAGAATGTATTCAGTGTATAAAGTATATTTGCAATTTATTATAATTTTCTATTTAAAAGCGATTAAAATAAGCATCGATACCAATAGAGATTAACGCTTCAGATAAACATTTATAATACGCTTTTTAGGTAACTATTGATTTACAATAAAAGATAATATTTAAAATTCAAGTATTTGTAAAATTGACGATAATTAACTTGGTCACATAATAACAGATTCAGTTCAGAATGATTTCATTCATAAAAAGAAGGAAGAGACGAATAAAAGGACGATAAAAACAAATCTAAAACAAAACTTAAGCAAATAAGAATTGTGATAATATATTATTTCTCTTCTCAAAACGAATTTAGTTTTCTCGAAAGCTCTTTAATCATCGTTTTTCAGTCTTTCGTGATGCTGCCAACACGCAAGTTTCCAGAATATCTTATTGATATGATACATTTTATTTTTTTAATTATTACATTTGTTCAAAAGTTCCAGATGAATAATATTTTGCTGCAAACTTTTTAATCTTTATAAAATATGGATTTTGCTTATCGATCCATTAATGTGAATATATATAGACAAAAGTCAATTGTTAGTTAGGTTGGACTATTTTTTTAAATGCCGGAAATTAACAAAAGTGCTGGATGAATAATTTTTAATTTATATGTATAGGAATAATTTTTAATCTATATGTACAGTTGTCACATTATGGAAATACTAAAACTAAAAGAAATGTTAACGAGCTGGGAAAATGAAGTAAAAACTCCTTGTTTACACTATACTTTATAAGTATATTGACTTATAATTATTAACTAATTTATAAAGGTTACAAATTTAATATTTTAACGTTCGGTTCAAAAATTTATATAGGATTTCGTATCTTGACAGTGACTATGAACTTGTTTAATCTAAATTACGCATTAACAGATGTAAAAGAGTGCAATTCCACTTAGTTTTAATCCATATCTGTATTTTTATCCAGTAAGAATACATTAATATGGAAAGATAAATATTAATGAGTCATCATTTTTATAATTCGTAGTTGTTGAAACCATGAAAATTGATGAATAAGGTAGATGTGATTAGTCGAAAAAATAACAGGTAACATTTTTCGTATCACATAATAAGTTTTTAATGATAATAATTTAATTTTATCCCATTAAATTATATGAATAATGTAGACATACACGACAGATTTTGTCTAAAATTTCTGCACAAGCTAGAAATTATTGATCAGTCAAGATTTTTAAGAAAATATTTAAGCATTTCTATAATACATAAGAATACTATTAAGGTAAGTGACTTTGATATATAAAGTATTTACAAGCTATTTTATAACGATATTGATTGCATTCATTATTATGTTCATTACACTCGAAAAATCGCTTGAAATGAAAAATGACGTTTAGAAAAATGAACATTAGTTCATGTCATTAGAACACATAGGTCACGTATTTTAACGTTGTCGAATAAAAATGTATGTTTTATTATTAATAAGAGTCTTTTATTTAGTATTTATTTAGTTCGTTATATAGTATTATAACCATACATAGCCATATACTGATAATTAATATCCTGAAATTACTAATTTATTAAAGTTAAAGGAAATCTGGGCAGAGACATAGCGAGTTTCAAATGGAAACTCATTTAGAAGAATTTCAATTGAATTAAATAATACGACATGGATTAGTGCTTTATAAAATAATATATTTTAAAAATCTAGTGCCTAAAATAAGTTGGAGGATAAATTTATTTCCTGCGTGTGTTTTAATCAATAAATGAATCTAATACAACGTTCTTAATAATTTCGATATCAAGGTCATTATGCGTTTATTTTTTTTCTCCTAATGGGAGTAATATTTATTAAACTTACATCTCTTGTTTAAAGCTATTCTTTTAAGAAGGAATTTAAATGTGTATAAATTCATGTTTTTAATGTTAAAATGATTCTTACATATCATAATCATATTTCATGTACGTATATTGATTTCTTTGAAATTCTTTAATTATACGTGATAGTAAATTTCATTAGGCATGTATAGATGCCGATATTATAAGTTAACCTTGTCGTTTATGAGTAAAAAAGGTTAAACTTAATATTATTCTGCTGCGTATTGAAGAAAAGTATAAAATTAATGAAACGAAAAGACAGCAGAGGTGGAGCATGAGATAGATAAGTTGCTGAAAAAAAAGAGGTGAGAGAAGAAAGATAAGAGAGAAATATTTAGAAGAAGGCAGAAAGAGAAAAACTGAAGGAGACGCTGGCTATGCCGATTACAGTCGATGGATATATGAGATAATGAAAATCCCCGTTCTACTCGGGTCGTGCACGCTTCCGCGTATCTAGATTCCACTCTTCTCGCGGTGCAAGTCCTTCGTCTCTCCCCAGGGACGTACATGGCGCGAACGTCTTTTCACTGAGTTTCTCACTCAATTGCCGCTGGAATTCATTCCCTTCTTCTGGTTTTCCCTACTCCGTACTATGCCACCGCGAACAAAAAAGCAAGCCTCGCGATTGATTGCGATCGGTAAAAAATTAATGGAATCATGAGCGTATATACTGAACATATATTGCTTTTATTCTTAGTATATTTATCAGTTTTATTTGCGATGGCACACGTGTTTACTAAGTTTTTAAAATATTAATTTAAACAGTTGGATAAGTCGCAGCTCACTCATAATTAAAACATAGCAACAGCAACTTTATTTTTATTGGATTTTCTGTGTTTATAAAAGCGAAACATACATAATTACAGAAGAGACTGTACAGGATTTTTATGTATCTTAGAATTTATTGTTTTCCAAGGGACGTTAAATCGATGTAGCGGTTAACGAATCAAATTCGCAGAAATAGCGATATCATGGTGTTTGTCCTAAATTGAATAAGAAAAGAAGAATTTATTATCGATTATCAATAGATTTTGCCAATATTGAGTCTTTTCGAAAACGTGATATTATTAGCGTTTGCATTCGCATTATTTTACATACATGAATCATTAGTTTTTTGGAATTGTTTACAATCTTCAGATCTTACTTAAATGTATATAGGTTTACTTTTCTTAGCTTTCTTTATTCAGCGTCTGTACCGTTATGTGTTAATTTACCGAAGCAACGAAATATTCCTACATTTGAAGCGTACAAGTACTGTAAGAAAAATGTATTTTAATACTCTGTAAAAGAAATAAACAAAGGTTTTTTCACTACACTTTATTCGTTATATTATTTCTAAAATTTATCTAAATGAGGCTCTAAATTGAATGTATTATTATATTACAATATTTCTGTTATCTTTATATCGCTGCAGATTCACAGATGGAGCAAGGCTACAGGTCGGAAGTTCAGGAACGCGCTCTTGTCGTTTCCCTACAGATGTTCAACTTGATACTGGAACGCGGTGTCTGTTTACTCAAAACTCAATTGGAGAGCGACGAGCATCCTAGACTTGTTGTCATCGAAGATATGCAAATACTTCTACCCGCTATAAAGGTATTTAGAATTTTGATACAGAACGATTTTGTTATTCAGTATTGATGGCTTGACAAATAGTAATTAATCGTACGTATCTCTACCATGCATTACGACTTCTTTTTCATTTATTAAAAAAAGATTTTCCCATTATTTTATTAATAATAACTAAACATTTGATTTATTACAAACAAGATACTATTGTCATAACAGTTGCTGTTCCTTATAATATTTATGTTTCATTCTTAATCGACATACTCATCAATAAATCTATATACGATAATTCTCATTATGCTATATGACATAATTATGCAGCATGCTCGTCACTTTAGGGAAACGCGTGAATACAATAGCGTAGCCACCTAGCGGACAATCGGCGAGTTTATATATATATATATATGTGTGTTGCGCTATCAAAATAGACATGAACTTAAGAAAGACCTCTTGAATTTTATCTAAATGTATATTTATGTCTTCTCGTATAATAAAACATATTTTATAAAAATACTCATGCATGCGATTTAATAATCTATGTTAAGAAAATAATGAGCTTATGCATATACACTTTAGGGTAGATAAGGTGGTATTTAATATTTTTCACAAGTTGGTAAAATTAAATTATAAAAAGATGTAAGCGATAAATGGTTTATAACAGAATTCAAGCGCTTTGGTAATATGGTATATATGATACAGTTATAATAACTATTTTATTTATATTTTAAATAAAACGAATAGAAAATATTAGTTTCATTTGTTTTTAGGAACTGTAAATAAAAAGATAAATTTTCCCTATTCAGCGTTAAATTAATACTTTCTTTAATTAATAAATTTAATGTAATTCAAGATTATCTGTCTACTTGTGAATAAAAATAATTAAATTTTCAACTTACAATACAATTCAATTTAAAATATTTGCTTCAATATTCTTCTACAATATGATAATGTAATTCTTTTAAATTTCTACTTTCTTCTTTTATTTTAATTTAAAGTTTTTTTTAAACACCTTATTTTTTACCTTAATTATATGCTTCAGAGTTTGTAATGGCTCGTGCTTCACAATCTATATAATTTTCAATAATTGAACATTTATATCCATATAAAAGCTTTTTAAAAACAATGCATAAAGTGAAATTACACGGTATTTTTAGAAATTATCCAAAGAAAAAATCCTGTAAAATCTTTGAAGCCATTGATACATAATTTATAAATGTGAAAATCCGGAAAGATGTAATATATGCTTTTCCTTTGCGGACTACAGTAATAAATTACCCTATTACTGTTGTCGATGTAATCTTTAAGTGAATAACCACCTGACCAAACAATTGAATCTATGGGTTTATGGCTGTTATATACCTTGTAAGATACGGAAAAAGTAAAGTGTCTATAATTAGTGGATTAATATTTTCATTACAAGCGATATTATCTTAGAAAAGAAAGAGAGAAAATATTGAAACGAAAGCCAATGAAAGTACACAATTAAGAGATCACCCAAGACTCTAAGTCTGCTTCTTCCGGATGTGAGCATAACATCGTTTGGTACCTCGGTTACGTGAGCAGATAGTGACTCCCTACGATCATTCAAGAATCCGTGCTATTAATATTGTTGATGAGACCAGTGATACACGAAGTGCGACGCGTAATGTATCTTACGCATATGTAAAAGGATTAATAGTCGCTTTCACCGATTAATTATACTATAAATTTGCCCTTAACATTCATCTTCGCTATTAATTCGTTTATTAATTTACGCTATTTTAAAACTTATTCTTGCTTTTTGTTTGACGCTCTTCTTTTATTTTGTGCAGATTTGGTGCGATTGGATGCTTTGTCACAGTACGGTATGGAATCCACCCCCTTCCTGTACAGATTATAGAGTAGGGTAAGTACTTATCAAGTTTCAATTCATAAAGCTTCAATCTATTTGGAGATGTTTTGCTTAATGTAATGAAAAAAATATTTAATAATTTAAAAAAGTATTTATTAAATATTTAATGATTTAAGAAAGCACGAATTGTGTGTTATGTCATAGGATTAATATTATCATAGATTAGATTCACGTATTTTGTGCTTCTGGATAGTTCGTTTATATTAGAAAATCGTTGCTAAAAGATTGACAGAGAACAATTATTTCTTAAAATCTGAAATTCACATATTTGGGCTTTTAATATTTTAATTTAATTTTTTAATATTTAATATTTAGTTCGTCAGACGGTTTATTTTACTTTAGATTAGGTAAGATTTTAGCTCGCCGTAGTGTAATTCACTTAAGTTCCTAAGATATCCTATCCAGAATACAAAAAAGATTGAGCAATTACTAGCAAGTAGATACATAGGTGACTTCACTTTTACTTTACATTAGTTTCAAATTATAATGAAGTTTGTTGTTTTTAATACACTACATCATTCTTACCTCGCTGACATATCTGGAGCAGCATCATTGTCCTTGCTTAAGCAGAAAAACAACGATAATGGGCCTGTTGTCTTAACTTCTGCAACGTTGGATCATCAAATAATTTCAATAATAGATAAATGTATCACATAAAACCGTAATACCAGAAGTGGCGGGCGTTTTTACCACAAGTACATCCACAATGCCGCAAATTGATTTGGTTGTCGACCACAGTTGGCCGATAGTCGCATCAGCGACATTCGACGGGTCTATTATCCTCTACCACTAATTTGAACTTTCTTTATTGTTGGATTTATTAAATCTCTGAGCATCTTAAGACTCTCGAAAACAGAGCGTGGGCAACAATTTAACATTAAGGGACGAACTCTGCGTAAAAATAAAAATGATACGCATGTAGGTATTTCCTCATAGTACCTTAAGGGATCTTCAACTTTGCGGTTTGCGGTCTTTGCGACCAGGCGGACACCATTATAATGATTCTCATCACTATTTGTGTGAACGGTCATGAAGGATAATGGATTGCATCTCGCCGCAGACTGCGCCGCTTGTCGATAACGCGCAAGTGCGGTTTTTTACTTTCTCGTTAGTGCATTTTGACCTTTTGGTATATCTGAATTCGGTATTTCTTTGAATGACGTAATATAGAAAAAATCTATTTGAATAACTACATTTTTTTTTCCTAGTAATTGCAATTTGCGGGATTAGTTGTCTAAATGTCTCTATTAGGTGCATAGATATATAGAACTCGTCAATCATTTGCAATATTTATTTTACTTTTTGAAAGTTTTACGAGTTTAATAAGATTAGGTGAAATATTATTAGTATATATAAGATTTCCAATAAACTATAATTAAACAAGTTAAAATTTGTAAATATCTAAAAATGCTGAATGTTCAAATTTCTTTAGTGTAACAAAAAGATTTTATTTTTATTTTTACTTATTATTATTATCAGTCGTTAGTTTGATTATTTGGTTACAACTTAATAGAAGAGTCAGTGAAATTATTCAATTTTTTCATGCAATTCAATTAATTAAATAGATTAATTTTTTCTATAAATTTAGAAATAAAATATTACTAACTAATTTTGAATTTTACTTATACTTAATCGCATTTTAAAAGACCAACTAATTGATCTATTTCATTCTATTAGTGATAAATCTTGTTTGAAATGGACCAGAAAGACAAACTTAATTATTGTGTATATTATGTTTATTTCATAGTAATTGTAATAATATACTCTATTTGTTATACTCATGTTGTTTCCAAATATTAGAATATTATTTTATATCTGCACAATAGTCCTCTATTGTACCAGAATATTGATAAATGTTTACCTTGAAAATCTTGTTTTTCTCCGTTCCTCGGAAATTTATTTAAATACCGAATATTGTTAAATCCAGAAAATTTTAAATTAAAAGCAGAACAGTGAATAATAAATTACATTTTTTGTTTTTCTTCTTTTATTCAAGTCTTTCTTCGATTTTATTTTCTATTAAATTTTCTGTTACATGTATTATCATGTATAGTGCATTTTTTGTCCATCGAAAAATGGAGAAAAATCACGCAATATAATTGCTACGCGTTAGTATTAAATAACATATTACTGAAGTGAAAATATTTAGGATATAAATATTTTTATATTTTAATAACACAGCTAAGGCAATTAATTTAATTAAATATTGATTTTTCTTTTGAGCTCTTATGATTTTTATTTCAACTATCTTTAATATAATTGTATATAAATTTATACTTACCCTGTCTTCTGTAAAAGTTAGTTTTATTATTATTAAAAGAGTTTTTAAGAATTTTAAATAAGAGTTATATATTTTTTAAAACAGTCTTTTTCTCAGACTTAGAAAAACACCTTTGTTTTGGAATGACGTGACATTTGGATTTTTTAAGACAATTCCATAGTCATGTTACGAGCAACTTTATTATTATCCACGCTGACCTTGAAAATTACGCAATAAAAAGTTTTAATAGCAATTCGAAGAAGACCCACACTTATCTTAGCTTTGTGGATCGCGCAATTGTAGCTCGCGCTGTATCGCCTGCCAAGTCTGCATTCGCACCTGCTTCTTCTCATTCCTGGGTTCGCGGCCCTTTCACTCGTTGCGATGATCTTTCGGATAACGTGAACGCGTATGCGCGACGCTAAAATAAACGACAATGTCTTCGTTGCACGGCTACCGTCGCCACTAAATAACATCTACTTTTTACGCGAACGCACACATGGATATGTCATGTGGTAGCGATAGCGATAACACTGACGACGACGACGACGACAATGACACGATGGCGACAACAACCACAACAAGAGCCACAAAGATGACTCTGATGACAATGATGGCGGCAATAATGACAAGAACCATGAGACCGGTAGTGATGTTAGTTTTTGTGTTGCGAAAATTCAAGAAGTACAAATATGCAGATATATATGTATACGAGCGTAAATCACGACCACCCACTATTACATTTGCACTGCCTCTCGTTCTGTCTTTTGCGACTTTTTGTCCTTTCTCTTTTTTATTCTCTCTATTCTTCTTTCTTTTTGATAATTTCTACAAGATTAGGCGAAAGAGACTTTGTGTGTTATCTCTTGGCATTTTGTATTTTTTCCTTGCATTTACAAATTTTTCTCTTGTTTCCAACACTCCGTCATGGCGATAAGCATCTCGTGAAAGTACACGTGACGAAACAACTTGCATTCGTAATGAACCTGTGTATACGGTATATTGAACGGTGCGAATGGACCTTTTTCTGCATTACGTTCTTGAAAAGAAGCTTTAACGGAAAAAGTAGATGAATTTATTTGAATGGAATACGCCGATGGTCTTCACTTGAATGTAGACAGTTTGTATAATACCTGTATACCATCATAAATTAATTAAACTAACAAAATTTGTTTGTTTTTTCGTAATATATCATCCGTAGTCTGGATGAAATATCTTGGAATTTATGTGCAAATACTTTGATTTCTGCACAGATCAGAGACATTAAAATTAAGCCTAAGCCCAGTAGTGTTAATGGTTGTTACCTGTACCTGTATTTACAAATTTTTAGACTCTCGTTGTATTAAATTTAATGGCTAAAGTATTGATTTGTGAATTGACGCCAACTACTTATAAGCGACTTTTAACTTGTGATTATAATAATTTTTTAAAATACTTTAATTATATAAGAATATTACGATTGATAAACGACTTTGAAATTATTTTGTTAATTAACTTTCAGTACAATTTAATATGGTAAAGAGCTTATTACTTTCAAATATTATTAAGTTGCAGAACGAATATGTATAATAAAATTTAAAATTTTAATTTAATTTGCGAAAAATTTATGAGCTGTAGTATTCAATCTAATCTGATATTTTAATCAATTAAAGGCGAATTAAATATTTTTTTTATTATTATTAACAAGTTTTAACGGTGTAGTACTTCAAGTCTTCTAAAACAATTATTTTCTAAGCAGTATCATAATCTAAACAATATCATAGAATAGAAGAATAAAGTTCAAATTAATTTAATGTTTCATTAAAAAATTGTTACTTTTTAATTACAGATTTTTTACGATATTTTATATATATAAACAATTAAAAAGTCAGTGTATAAAATCATATACAAATCATCTATGATGCAAGGTATAAAATAAAGATAATAATATCTATACAGCTTCTCGTATTCTGCAGCAACTTTTCGAGTTTACTTTCGGATATTAGCATTTCATCGTTGAATGGACGTTGTTCTCATGTTGGCAAAAGTAGTATTACATTGATTTCGAAAACAGATCTGGAACTACTTTTCGAAAAATGATCCGTGTATCCTTGGGTATATTCCATGTCCTAAAAACTTAAAAACTTGGTAGAGAGCCTCGTCGCCTTTCCACAAGATCTAGTCTTTGTACTGGCTTTTCGCGAAAACATGAAAACATTATAGCCGCCTTCTTGCCTCTCTCTTTCTCGCGCGCGCGTGCGCTCTTCTTCTCAGAGAACCTGTTTGGCTCATCCACCCGATAAATTTCGACGAGGGATGGGAGGAAAGACTGCTGGTAGGGGGCGATGATTCACCAAGACAGCAAAGTCGAGAGCGTACCACTATAAGGACGAGAAAGAGCTTCTGCTCCTACTCTTGGTGTTGATGTTACTGTTGCCGTTTCTGCTCAACTCATGCTCGCGCGTTCATCTGGCGAAAGCAGAAGAGCTAGTGCGACTCGATACCGCCTTTTTGCATTCCGTGCGCGCTCTTTTTCCGTGGCGAACAAGGCAGATTATTAACTCCCAGAGAGATCGCGCGAGAGCTCTCGTGTTTACTACCTACGCTTTATTGCTCTCGTATTTCTAAGTACGGGACGATAAAGAGTCCGAGGCTTTATGCTGCCCTTCTCTCTCACTCTCTTTCTCTCTCTCTCTCTACTACTTTACTCCCTCACTTTCTTTCTTTTCCTCTTTGAACTCGCTATACATGCGCTTACCTGCACTGGTTGCGAAGGTATATCAGAGAAGAATCGAACCATTGGATAATGCATGCATAAAATCTTGTGAAACGGAACGCACAGTGAGAAGAAAAGAGGGAAGCGCGACAAATACTTCTCTCATTCTCGCGATAGTTTTGATTGCATTACTGTTTCGGAGAATAATACGAATAACTCAGTACATTTATGATTTCATTTATTCGTCCTTTTTATCCGCGATCAGAATTATATTCATTAGCTCAAGCGAACGTCAATTTCATGTATTTTTCCAGAGTTCGTTGTCTACGTATATTGAAATTGTGTAAAGTAGCACTTATAATAAAGTAGAATTAAATCTCTTACGTAATAAAAAAGTTGCTTATTTGCTTTGTACGTAAGTGACAGTCAAGTTTGAAGTTAACTCTTGCTCTTCTTACGAATTTAGGTAAAAAAAATTGTAGGCACTTATTCAATACTTTAGATTTTATACATATTATATTTTTAGATTTTTAGATTTTTAGATTTTGATATTTTTAAATTTATCTATATTTTTAAATCTTATTAAAATATATATTTTTAACATTAAAAGTACAAAACCTAAAGATTATTGGACTATGTATAAAATCTCAAACAAATTCCTAAAAGTAATTTATTTATAAAATTTTAAAATAATAATTAAATTGTTTTTGAACTTTCAGAAAAGGTAATTATATCTAAAAAATAAGCATAAAAGATTTAAATCGTAATAAGTTCGATTCAGCCAGGAATTTTGAATGAGATATTTTTAAATTAAATTAAATTAAATTATTTATTAATTCTCAAAATACGATTCTTGATTACTTCAGAGCTTTACAGTTTCGTACTTTTACTTATATTATATTTATTGAAATCTGTTAAATATATTCCATCAAAAATTATCTTAAATTAAAACTTTTCTAGTAAACTATGGTATTGCACCTGCAAATTAGTAAATTTATATGCACCTACAAATCAGATTTAAGTTGCGATGATTAAATACTTATTACTACGTGAATATACGGAATAAAAGGCTGTAAAATAAATATTAAATAAAAGGAAAAGAGAAACAGAAGAAGTAGTGTAGCTATGGTAATTATTTTTATTGACATCATAAGGACCGAAAGAGCTCAATTATTTCTGTTGTGCGTTACGATCTGACGATGGTTTGGATCTTCAGCACAAGTACAGCACACTTGAGCTCTTTTATATCATAATTAATTCGTTAATAATATAATTTACGCAAATTAAAGCGAAAATTATGAATTTGAGAAATAAGAAGATGGGCAAGAAAAAGAAAAATAATAAGAAAAAGCGAGATGGTCGATATGCTCGTAACCGGCAGTGATGCGGTCTATTGGCTATTAAACTGATTCCAAGGTCTCAGCTCCCATAACTATATGCTCTGAGTTTTGTGAAACTCTGAATCTTCTCTGTCTCGCCTTATACTATCATTGCCTGAGATAAGTTAATTATCATAGCAGTTTAACGATTTTATAATTACAAAAGTTATATAGTCGTTTTCCGGAGGAAGGTCAAATAGACAACTACTGAACGACTTCGCCTTGCTTTTTCTTCACACCAGTGGTTCAGAATTTTCAAAATAATCTAATTGCATTATAATAAATTTATTTATAAATTTAAATTTCTTACTATTTTTTTATGTTTATCATGTTGACTGCCCGTAAAACCTTAATTCTTTTAATTATTTCAATCACTTTGTAATCTTTAAAGGAACGTAAATGTAAATATTTTATATTACTTTATTGGCACTTTTGAATTCATCATAAGTTTGAACAGAAAAATTATGATTGCAGGAGCATTTTTTACTTAATAATAATAAAACTGGATAATAAATTGTTTAAGAAAAATACGTAAAAGTTGAAATGAAGAACTGATAAAAGAAAATTTTATTTCTCCCACATAAATGAAACCTTATTATAATTTAATAATAGATTCATCATTTTTTTAATAAAAGCATTATTCTAAAAAAATTGTAATTTTAATTATAAATTTATTTGTTGAAATATAATCGTAACAATGTTTCAATAATGTTAAATTGAAATATTTCCTTAAATGGGTATGTACATATACCTTTAAAGAAAACAAATTTTTTTTAAATTATCTTCCATTATATTATAAAATTGAAAACTATTAAATTAAATATGAAACTGTTATGCAGAAATTCGTCATCATTATATAATTAGATTTTTCTGGCTATTGTAAACACGAATATAACATCAACATAATTTCTTGTAATCATCAGATAAATAGATCAAATCATTACATGCAGATAGTTAGATGACAATTCTTACATTTTCTCTTTATTTAGTTAAAAATTATTGCACGAAGATAGTCGAGAATTATTACAGGTTAAAAGGAGTTAAAAAAAAATAAACCTAATAGGTTCAGCGACTCAAATCGCTCTTGAGACAAATAATAAAATCTTTTTAGCCTACTTTATATACCCTGAGATCCAAAAAAAGTTATGCAGGTTTGATACGTTAACAACTTCCGTCATAATGTGCCCCTACAAAGTACCGCGAGAGTTTTACTCTCTTGATCTGTTTCTCTCTAACTTGACTCGACATTCGTCGCAGAAACTCTTGGTTCAAGTATCTACGTCACTCTTCATAACTACTATTCGTAGAAGGTCAACTGTTAATTGCATCAACTTTGCGACTTGTTATAAGAACAGGCCAGTAAAAATCTCTCCGAATACAGATTGCTAACCTTAGGCTCATATGTTACCTTAATATTGACGGCGAAGAGAAAAAAACAAAGAGACATACATTGGTCATTTCTTCGTAATAAACTGATATTAAAAATAATACATGTAAGTCATGAATTAAAACTGATGAATGAGCTATATTTATAGTACCTCTATATATACATATAAAATATTAAGATTCTTAAGATATAATGTCTAAATGGGTTAACATTCTGAAAGATCTTTTAGAAAATTATTTTAGTATCAAGTTTTTTGCTAAGAAATTCAAATATTACGTAGGTAAGTTGCAATTGTTCATGGCGTTTAAGTTATAAAATGAATCTACTGCGACGATCGAAAGGAAAATGAATAGCAGCAATTTGCTGAATATATATTAAATTTTATATTGTAAATACAATGTCTTTATAATATATGATACTTGGGCTAGTATTGGGACAGGTTTGAGCATGAATGTGATCTGCCTAAGTCGTTAAAACGCGTTATTGCTTCATCGATTGTAATTTATAATTATAGTTGCTATATTAATTTTATTCTTAAATAATTTTAATAATTTTTTATTAAAAAGAAAATTATACTTTATTACTAAAATTAATTGTGTCCCTTTTTCAATTCAAATTGTAAATAGTTTCATAAAAATATGAAATTTTAATCAAAATAAAATAAATTTTGATTATCCATATTTTTTTCAATCAAGTACGATTGGAAAAATTTTCCTATCTTTAAATGCATTCACTCATATTAATTGAAATATTTATTTCTTATAGTTCTCACAACATTTTTTTTCATTAATATTTTAAAATATTACAATGTAGCAGTTAGAGTTAATCATTATATTAAATTTGCCAATTTATATACGACAAAAAATTCAGATAATTATAAAAAAATTATTCATATATTAATGTTAATGTTAAAAAATTTATCGCAAATTTGTTATAATCATTTACTTGTTTCTTTGTTCTGCAATTTTTATATATTTTTCATCAATGATAATCTTCTGAATGTAAAACTGGATCTTTGGCACTACGTAATATGTTGCATTCTTCTTTCTTATATATTATGGAGTATTATTTAAGTCTCGTATTTTGGTACTGATTAGGTGTAGATAGATATTTTGTGATAAATTTTAGATAAATATTTAATTTAAGGAATTTATTTATATTTTTAAAGTATATCCAGAATTAACAAGAAACCTTACATTCACGTAAAAGCTTGCAGGTTTCTTGAAAATTGGTCATTGGTTCCGTTATTAGTCCTCTATTTTGTGAAGTCCAAGAAATCATAGTCGAAGCGGTCACGTGAAAGTTCGCGAGGGTCACAACCTGGCGAAGGTGGTAACGTAACTATCGCTTGTGCTCACCTTCGTCATGGTGTTCTGTGACATTATTGCAGCTTTTCTTTCCTCATTCGCAGGGAAGACAAATCAGGTTCGTGGGGACTCTAGGTTAGAGACTGTCCTGAAAACATATTAGTACGTTGCGTACAAAGGCAAATTCTTACGGTTCTTCTTCCTTTGTAAAGCGTACGGTATTGCTATTGCAATGTTTGTTCGCACGCTTATACTTATCGTTAATCTTGTTGGCCTGAAAATGGATATCACGTAATATATTGATATTTCATGGTACAAATTCTGTTGTCGCATATTCGATTTTGTTAGAATTTTGAAATTGAAACAAATTAATAAACGAAATGATCCAATAATGAATATTGTTTAAATCAAAATTTGATCAAAGCATCTTTTAAGCGCGGTACATTTATAATTTAAATTTTTAATATTTATGATTTAAGAAATTACGCTTAGTCAATTTTATAATTTTACATTCAAGTTATACTGTAGTAAAATATAGTACAAATTAAACGTAACTTTCGAAATTCTTTTACTATCAGGTATTTTAATAATATAAAAATCTATTTCATTACAATAATTAAATGTTGATTTTTTAATTATTGTTTTGATACTAGATACTAAAATAAATTATATTTTTAGTATAAGAAATGTCACAACAATTTGAATAACGAAATTGGCTTAGTAGTTCATCATTCATTTAATTAAATAGAGTGGAACAAGTTCGAATAGTTCTATATATTGTTTCAGTCATATTTCTTTTGATAATTCATGTCTCGATTTTTTATTACATTTATCATTTATGACAGGTTTTAATACATTAACAATAATGATCTCTATGCAATATTAATATATTATTATATTGTTTTAATAAATTTAGACAAAAATTAACATAGTAGCTGTTATAATCAAGCATATAAATAATATAAAGAATTTAGCTTAGGATTTTAATTATTGTTATAATATGATTATAAAATTACTAACGAACTTGATGCCTCCAGTGGAAATTGTATTCAATAATTGAAAATAACTATTAAAATAAAATAAAATTGTAAAGTCCATTTCATTATTACCATGAGATGAAAGAGATATATATTCTCTCAAAGTGGTTAAGAATAATTGTTAAAGAAAATAAATATATCATCTTTGCAAAAACTTATCAAATGACAAACATTAAATAATATTATAATATTTTATATTATAATATAATATTTTAGTTTGATATGCAATTAAGTCTACGTGTTTGACTTATGTCGCAGTAAATATTTTTTTATAATAAAATTTAAAAGAAATTATATCAAATGATTGTGTAATGAAGCATCGAAATCATTAATTATTTGCATAACGATAGTAGAAGTAATATCGGTAAAAGATTTTCAAGATATATTTGGCTGATATTGAGAATTTGGATTATTTGAAAAAACTATTACTAGATATAATTACGAATATCATTTAAGTGTTGTTTAATCTTTAGTCTTTGAGATAAAATAAGTCTATTAGTATGTGTAAACATTGAAGAGTAAACATTTTCAGTAGCATTTATTACACTAATAAAAGTCAAATAACTCTTTAAATAGCCAACAGGGTCGTTTTTATAATCATACTCATCTTATCATTTGAACGTACATTAATGTTACTCTGTAAATGTCGTTGAATGCAATACTCAGAATTCAACACTTATTCATATAAAAAAGTAGAATGATAGGTCATAAATTCTGTGCACTTACTGAGTAATGTTGCGTAAAAACAAGTATTTTTTATTAATTTTTCACCAAGCTTTTACTCAAAGTTCAAACCAAATCATTTGAAAAAAGAAAAGAAGAAACAGATAAAAACCATATATTCGGCAGGCAATTATAAAAATAATCGTTCAAATATGATTAATCTGACATTTCCTGTTATAGGCCCCCAGGTGATGCATGGAATAGACTCGCCACGATGGTAAATCTCCTTGAGAAATTAGAGTACTCGCGGAATCTCCTGATTCAGTCGAAAGACGCTGAGGGTCGTGAGGATGGTAAGTTAAAAAGTATAAAGTATAAAGTGGGCATTTAACTATTTTGTGTTTGCATTTCCGTTTACAAATTCCGTTTGAAAATTACGTTTACGTTAGGGAATAACCGATTAGTAATCGCCAAATGGCATCGATTCTATATTAAACAATTACTAATCGATGAAATCTTAGATCGACTCGAAAACGCTCAAGAACTTAACTTTATGTTGCAAAAATATAACTCTGGATAGGGATATTTTAATAAACTAAACTCGTTAATTAGATTTTGTATTTTCAAATAATTTCTTAAATCAAAACAGTTTCCAATGCAACGAATAATTAATTACTTTGCAGTGAATATTAATAACAGTTTATATTTATAAATAGTATTATTACTAAAAGAAGTATATATTTTTATAAAAATTTATAAACGAATGGTCAAAGTTACTTACAAAAAATTAAGAAGTACTAAAATTTTCGTCAGTAGGCTAAGCAGATCGAACTCTTAATTAATTGCTTTTACAATAAATTAAGTAAATCATCTTTTAAAGTTTCTTAAAATTAAATCTAGTCAATACTTACATTAGAGTTTCTCTTAGATATTATTAATTCATTTAATTATACAATAATGATGAATTTAACATTTGTAAGAATTTAATTCCATAATAATTGACAAATTTTCAGTTTTGCATGGAAATCGTATATTCGGTAAATAATTCCACTTATAAAATTATACCGATATATAATTGAGCAAATTAATAAATAATAATTCAGATTTTTTAATATATATTATATTATTAATTTTATTTAGGAAAATATGTTGTTAATCTAAGACGTTTCATGTAATTTATAATTTTGGATATTCAATTCGATTAAACATATTTTTATGTACGGTTAAAAATGATATTGTTTATTATTATAAGTTATGTTTTAAATAAAAATACATACAAATATATTAAATTAAACTATAAACATTTACAAACTTCAAGACGTTGTTCAACCTGTGTAACTTGTTAACTTGTACAAATGTTTTTTTAAGATATACGTTTTCATCTTTGCATTGTTTATAATCTATTTCATCGATTTTTCCAAAGTAAAATTTAAATCTTCAGCACTAAAATATCTCGTTAGTTAAATTGAAATCATAAATAGGAATTTTATAAAGAGTATTATAAGTCCAAAATTATTTTTTAATGGTATTGTATTATAAAATTTCAATTATGAAGAAAGTAAGATTAAGTTGTAGGCGAGATCAAAAGGATAAGAAAAATGAAAAGGTGAATTAAAACTATACATGAAAATATAGAAAATACGGAAAACTCAATACGGTAAGAAGAATCGAGAGTAATTCTGAATTGAGATAAGAAAAAGAAAGGAAAAGTGGATATTTCCTTAAGCTCACTTAAGGAAGAAAATACGTGAAGTACTACTGTAGCGGAAGCGCAAAATAATTATTGCGTGAATAGTGTAGTAAATCAGTGAAGAAGGAAAAGAATAGAGAAGAAAACAAACAAGTATCTAAAAAATATTCAAATGAATGAAAACATAAACTGATTAAAAAAATATAAAAAATTAGAGAAGTTTAAAATTAATTCAGAATAATAAATATGAAATCACATGAAAGAATAAATTATAAAAAATTAATTATAAGAATTAATTATAATTATTATATGAAATTAGAAATGATAATTAATGAGTTTAAAACAGCTAAAGAAAGTTGAAAAAGCAAACAAAATGAACGTAAAGAAGAAAAAGAAAAACCGATGAAAAGTATAAAAAAATTAAAGTAGAAAAAAAAGATATAAATAATGATAATCTAATGTAGTTATTAGTAGTCTTTAAAGGGAATATATACATCCGGAATATAGAGTCAATGATAAAAATGTAAGATGATTATAAAATTTAAAGAAAAAGAAACGACAAATGATAGTAGCAATAAAAGTTGATAAATAAAGAGAATAATAATAAAGAATAGAAATTAAAAAGTATTTATTAGTGATGATTTAATGATATGAGATAGGCAAATAAAAGAGGAGGGATAATAAGGATAGCAAGGAAAGGATAATAACGAAAGAAGAAAAAAGAGAATAAAGAGTAAAATGTAGTAAAACTGTGTGTTTGGAATTGTGTATGGAGATTGTTAAATAAAGGTAGTGAAATGTTATCTAAATGGCTTTGATATAATAGATCTGATGGAATCACAAACAAAAAAGGAACACATGAAAATACAAAGCTAGTTACCAGAAAGCTTTAATTTATAGTGTTGTGATACTGAGAGTAAATAAATAAAAAAAAGATTGAAGGGAGGAATTACAGGAGAAAAAAGATTTGTCGAAAAATTGAATTCTAGTACAGTATTCAGAAAGATCTCAATTAATCTTAAAAGATGTAATTTCATTGTAGTCTTGTCAAAACATAGATAAAAGTACAAAAACAAATTTAAAAAATCTGAAGTAAAATAAAGAAAAATTGTTTTTTATAGGGAGTGATTAGAATGCTATAATTACAGGACAAGGAGGTGTAAATATTTATATATTTTATAAAAATTTATTAAAAAGGAGATAAAAGCTCAATAAGTAACTGTAGACCAGTAACATAATTCGATATAGCGTGTAAGATACATGAGGGGTATGCTAAATGAAGGATTGATGGCAGAAACTGAAATCACATTAGATAAGGAGATAAGAAGCATAGAAGATAAAGTATTTGCATAGTTTGCTAATCTTGAGGGGACATTCTACAGAGTGGGTAGATAAAGTTTGTGCGACGAGTTAAATAGATCAGAAGTTAGCAGTAGATTGAAAAGTAGGATAATGTAAATATATAAGGGAATAACTTACACAGTAAAGAATAAAGATAAAAGAGATCTAAGGAGCTTTGGATAGTGAAGGAATCGTGGTAGAGGTGTCCTATAATTCCAATACTGTTTAATATGTACCCGTTAAATTTAGAAAAAGCATTTAAAAAGAGGAGATAGAAGGGACAACAATATGATCCATGAAGTAAAAGAATAAATGAGATTGGGGTAATGGTAAAAAAATGGAAAAGTAGAGAAACGTTTAGAGGAGAGAAGAACAAATCTATAATTTCAATAAAAATTAGATGAACTATAAATAAATTAAAAAGAAAAATGTGTCAAACTCTATTGGAAATTGTAATATTTATTTCAAGTGGGAATCGGGGTCAGATATTAAAATATCAAACTGTATTGTAATAGGAAAGAATCAAGTAGAAAAAAGAAAGTCTTTCAAGCAACATTCAAATATGAAGAAGGATCAAGATAATATAATAAAAACCCAGTCAAAGAATGTAGAATAATATTAAAAAAGGGGATAGAAGGGAAATAGCTTACAAGGAATGAACAAAGATTACATGAAAATATGAGAAAAAATGTAATTGAAATTAATGAAGTAAAGGATAAGAGGTGTTTAGAAGACAAGAGCGGAAACTAACCAGTTACATTAGTAAATTAAAACAAAAGTACTTGATCAATTTTTTTCAATCATACAAATATAAAACTTTTAAAGTACAATTTATTATATGATAAAGCTTCAGCTTATTTGCAAACGGTCTGTACTTCAAAAGCTTTCCTAATTTTAAGTATTTGCGAAGAATTGAGGTCTAAAATGTAGAAGTTATTCATAAATAACATAATTATGTAGTATATGATTCATTCTCCACTTTTCTCCGATATTTATTTAGTTTTGTTTCTTACATTGTATTAATTATATTGCGTATAAAATACACTACATAATATTAACCGCACCAGCTAAAGTATCCTGTAAATATTCATGTTATTGTCGTTCTCGTGATTAGTACACAGCAGAATTTTTATTTTTCTTAGTAACACTTCCAGCTGCATCTTTCTTTTTTCATGTTAACATGTTTACCTCTTGGCTCCTCTTGACTTAGCCTTCTTTTTTTACATATCGCATTCCACTCTTTCTCACTCTCTCTCCCTTTTTCGCTCTCGCTCCACGTCAGAAAGTTCTTGTAGATCGACAACGAGTTGCACTAATCACTGTAATCTGAAAGAGTAACGCTGGTCGGTTCACACAGTCTTCTAACGCAATAACTGGACAGTTGTGTACGAATAGCTGTATAGCTTGATTTTTAGAATATATGCGTAAGAAACCAAAATAATCAATCATTTGGAATGCCTTACTTGCATCGTTGATGACCACGGACTATTTTACCATCTACCAGCGAACAACTTTCTTTGCCTTCGTTTTTCCACAGTCAATCCCAAATGTAAATATATATTGGGAAATTGCAATTAAAATGCAGCGAATGATTAAATTAAATGAAAATTACAAATTGGAATAAATTATAGTTTCTTACTTTTTTTAGCTTGATTAATCAACGTTTTGTTTGATTGGTTATAAAATGATCGATTTTGAATAATTGAACACTGATTAATTAAAATTAAGATAAGATAACAACCGATAACGTTATTTAGAATTTTATATATTTTGTCTGTTAATTAACCTTTAAAAAAATTGAAAAGTTTTGGTTTTTATTTATTATTACGTAATTAACTAAATATTATTTATGTAATGGTGCAATGAAAGAAATGCAAGAAAGAAAGTATCAACAATTTCTGTATTTATATTATTTTTATATTTTATTTATTTCTACTTTAATCATATTTTATAATATTAGTTTATGATTGACCCCTGTGAACAATGATAAAAAAATCGGAAAATGTAAAATCTATAATATCAGGTAATTTTAATCAATCTACATATGATAATCAACATGAAATTTATTTGTGCTCGAAATTCAAAACCACTCACAATGTAGTTTTAAAATTAATTAAATTTTTTAAGAGAGTCTTTTTACTTTTTACTGTTATTTAATTAAAGGGACGAGGTAGTAGTTTATTGTGAAAAGCATTTTTTATATTTTAATTGTAAGATAACTAAAGCTAATACGAATCTATCTTATTACCAACGTTTATTGCTATTATATATGTATATATTCAAATAAAAATTTCAAAAGTTATATATGCATACATATATTGTAACATCTCAATTAGAACATTATTTTATATTTTCTTTTTAAAATGTTTTGCAAATATTAAAGAATAATATGAGAAGTTTGCATTAACGTTTGCACAGCAGATTAAACTCATTAAACAATAGTATAAACATTGAACATTTAAAACAACATTTGAGATAATAAGATGAATTTTGAGTTATTTGCGAATGAAATATTTACGTTGCACGAGGATCGAGCGTAAATTTCGCGAAGGAAAAAATTAGAAGCATTAGAAATAGACAATTTTAAAATATTCATAAAAGAATATCTATCCGTCACCGATAAAATCGCTGAACAAGCACAATTATTCATGCGTAAGCGCTCGTGCAACGGTTGCTACAGTTTTTTCAGCAAGACAAACGCGAAATGATCGAATAAGAAGAAGCCGCTCTTCGATTCCCCTATAAACGAGATAAAAAGCCTCTGTTTTCTGCTGCACTGCTGATCAACAATCATTTCCAACCTGTGCACCGACCAAGTTACGACGTCGTTACGCGCGCTTTATGTCGATGAAAAAGACAGTTGAAATGGCGCGTATCCTAATAGGACTAACATAGGAAATCGGTGGCGCATGCGGGCGCGGCTCTTCTATCTCTGGAATGAAGCTTCGAATACACTTCGATTAAGCATTTGCACGAGAGACAAAATGTCGTCAACAGGGCGCAATGTGACTTTCCAGTTCAATGTGAACGGCAGCAGCGACCAATGGATGCTAACAGTGCGACGGGTCAACAACTGATGGCGAAGCTGCTACTAACTCGTGCAAGAATGCATGCGTAATGAGCTTAGGGACTAAGAAAATGGCAAGGTGAGGAAGGGATACATCGCGTTTCACTGTATACGTATAACGGCTTTTTATGTCATAAGGAATTTTTTGCACTATTGGTTCCTCTTAATCTTTTGATTATAAACAATCTACCGGTGATAGTGCGTTTACTTTGGGTCTTAAACGTTAGTTAGTTATTCTATTACTATTTATTATAAACAATTTAAGAAATTATTGTATAAGTAACGGAAAGGTTATTGTGCTCTAGGAATTTACTTGTATTATGCTATTTGTTGTATTACTTTACCTCAACTTTATTAAAATTTATCTATTTTCGTAAATTAAATTTCTAAAATTTAATAAAATAGTAAATCGTATGTAACAACCTAACCGATACTGTTTATACTTTAAGTTTTAGAGATTCATATTATGCAAAATCAAACCCTCGTTATCGTTATTTAATTTTATTATAGATGTTTGAAAAGACAATGCTCGAATACACAGTATTTCCAACTCAGTGTTATAAACAAATAAAATATGTGAAAAGGAGGGAGAAGAGAGCTGTCGGTTAGAACTAATGTCGTTCATTTCAATTTTTCATAATTTTACGTTTATTGAAAAGTAAAAAAACTCTTTAGTGTTAACTAAGAGCACTGCAATTTTTAAAGATACGATAATAGTGTTTTTTTATTTATGAATAAAATACTGCAAGGATATATTTTTAGCTAGTTTTATTTAACATTATGGAATTTTACTGTTGGAAAACTATCAGTAAAATACATTAATATATTACATCAAACCGATTAAATTGATATATTATATCAAATTGATATATTATCGTATATGCGCTTATGTTTTACTTATGTGTCTGTCAACATCGGATTCAAGCTATTATTTAATATTTTATGATTATTTTTTTAACTTATATGAATATTAACTAAGTTTTCACGAATATCGAATTATAAAGCACGAAAACTTTTATCAATTACGAAGTACAATATATAATTAAAAAAATGATTTATTTCACTTTTTTATTTTCTGTACAAACTGATTAGTCATCTACCATTTTTGTTAGCACTGATTTTTTTGAATACTTTGTGTGAACACAGTACAATCGTATTTTCTTTTTAAATTTTAATACGTGTTTGATATGGTTGTACAAATTTCAGAAACTGTGGTCGTATCAGAATTTATTCTCTTTAGTTCATAATACCAGTGTTTATGTGTATTTGAATGAACGCTTAATGAATAACAATGTCTTAGTCATTAGTATGCTTTTCATTTGACTACTTACCCTCAAAAATAATGAAATATCGTTGAATCGCTTATGTCATAAAAAAGTAGATAAAGCCTTTTACAGAACTCTGAATAATATGGCATATTAAGATTGGTGATAAATTTGTGCATGTGAAGTAGAGGAGAAACTATAAAAGGAATCAAAAATTTGCCCTTTAAGCGAAATTAATGTAGAATACTCTACATTACACTACATTAACAGGTTTCACACTGTTAATACCTCTGCCGCCTTGATCACACACACACACACTCTCTCTCTCTCTCACACTCTCTCTCTCACACACACAGACACACACACAGACACACACACAGACACACACACACACACACAGACAGACAGACACATTTCCTCTCATGTTATATGCATATTTGCAATAACGCACACTCACTTATATGTATAAATAAGAAAAGTAACAAGATCTGCAGGATAACAGCATTTTCTTAGCATAAACATTGAAATGAAGGAACAAAAGACAATATTCCAGTGATGCAATTTTTTACAATAATGTTTTCAAAATAATAAAATAAACGTTTCCTTTTTTTATATTTAGTTTTTAATGGAAATATTACAACAATAATGGTCAATCATAAAGATTTACAATATTTTCTTTAGTGTTTTTTCAAAGAATTGTCACGTACAGTTATTGTTTATAATTACATTTCTCGTAGTGTAGATGCTAGTAAATAAGCTTTGGTCCTTTAAAAGATTCTTTAGATATAACTTAATAAGTTACGTTATATACATTTATTCTATTCAAAATACCAAAGAGAACTTAATGATACAAGAACAGATATACATTCTAATCTACAATTCCTAATCTATATGAGATAAATTGAATTATTATCTGATGAACTTTTTATTCTGGGTATTTAGATTCTCTAAACAATTAATTATCATGAAAAGACATATATAAGATTAATGGTAATAATGAAAAATTCTGGTATTTAATTTATATTACATTATATAATTTATTTAGCCAATGATTCAAAATTAGTAATTACAGGAAAGCAAAAATTAAGAATTAATGTGCAATGAATTTATTTAAATGAATAAATTCATAAATATTTTCATTCTAGATCAAGAAATTATACAAATTTCTTTTGCATAAGGAGCACACGTCATTTATCATCCCTTCAATTTTATGTAAATTTTAATATAGTATGACGAGTATACTGCTGGGATTCCAGAAATTTTATGCCATAATAAATCGTTGTCATGCATACTGTAGAAGTTAACTTGTTAAAATTAACTTAATGTGGTATTGTTGAAAACTTTTAATTATTGTTCTATAAAATGAATCAATGGTTTATAAATATGTGACTTTCAAACAACTACTTAAAGTATTCTCTATCTTTATCCTATAGTGCTTGGATCCAATACGGTATTTTTTTCGAAAATGAATTACTATTATACTTATGAAATACTTATTCGTGATAGCGCATCTTATTGATTTTTTTTGTTCCGTGTATTCTTCCAGAGGTTAAGCACGTAAAATTGCCGGAGGACACGACACTTTCTGGATTCACGCCACTCATGTCGAATCCACAGGATCCCTTCTACGCCGACAAGAAGGAAGATATGGTAAGTTTATTTTGCTCTTTACGTTTCTGCGTCTCTGCTTCTTTTCAACGAGTTTCTTTGGACTGGTAATGAGAACTTTAATAGTCAACTACAGGCGGCTTAAACATACGACTCCTTTGGCTTTTAAGTATAATTATACATTAGGAGTTTTAATATTATATGAAGGGATTAGTAATAATTAAGCAACTAGTAGTACTTAGTAATTACAGACATTGAACAACTGATTTTCTGTAATGAAAGCTTTGGATTTTTTATTTAAAATGCTTTCTTTCATTTCTTTGAAAATCATTTATTTATCGTCAATAACAAGTTTAATTATTGTTTTAATGATTAAGTAAATTATATTTAATTTATCTACACACATGCTTCTTTCACTCACCATATGATTAAATAATTTTTGCTGCATTATCCTAACGTTGTGTGTTTAAAAATACAAGTTATTTATATAAATAGAGCACAAAAATAAAAAGTTAAATAATTTCATCCGATTCACATTTGCGGAACTGATAAAAAACCGTCTCAATACATTATGAAAGTATAAATAAAGAGATTGTGAGTGCCAAGCTTTATAATGGGCATATTAAAAAATTACAGAATATATAATTTATAGCAAGATTATATTGACAAAAAAATTAAATAAATAAAACAATTAAAGAATTATAAATCTCGTAAAACTATATTTCAATATTACAAAAAATTACAACTATAATTATAAATAAATTACTGGCTTTTATTAAAATTTATTAAATTTATTTTCAAAAATACGAAAATCTATTTTAAAATTTAAATATGTGTGCATAGTCAGTGTGTGCATAAAGACCTCAAATATTTTCTTCTTGTTGAAATTATTTGCCTATAAAAATGTAAAACATAAGTCAATGCATATTATACGTTTGATTTTTAAGCAGCAAAATAAGTACGTAAAATAAGAAAGAAGCTACTACATGGTGTTTCTTTTATTTTTTCAAAATATACAAGCCATTAATATTTCAAAAGCTGAATAAACGACTTTAAAATGAAAATTTTAAACTATTAAGATTAATGTGTCGAAAATATCTCTTATTATGAAAAGTCACCTCATTCACCCCCAGTATATTTAAGTATATTTAAGTCAGTATATTCAATTCAGTATATTTAATTCGGTATTTTTAAGATATACTGAAACTAATTTTTAAAAAAACTTAAACTAAAAATAATATGCATTAAGTTTCAATCTTCATACTTCTTTCGTATTCATCACGTAGGAAGTTGTTCAAGTGTGCTTGAGGATATACAAGATCCTCTTCTTTGGTCAAGTATTCCTCTGCGGTTTGGAGACACCTGTGCTGAAGCTACAGAAGAGCGAGACTGGCGTTAGTGAGTACGTCTCTGTGGTTGAAGCCTCAAGTGCGAGCGCGCCAGGATCTCCACCGGAACAGGTGCGTAATTAAACAAGACAAGAGCCTTAAAGTTTTCTTCTTGTCGGTAAGCTACGGTGAACAGCTTCATTCCTCGTTTATTTGCACGTGAGTTAATCGTTATAAGAAATACTTCATAAAGTCATGATCTAGTTAAGCTTTTGTTTATCTTGAAGTGATCACGTCTTATGGCAATTAGAATTATTTTTTGTGAGAGCGAATTACCACCACGCACTTAGGCTCTTATATGTATATATATTAAAAGAAATTAGTGTTTTCGAATTATAAAGTAAAAGAAGTAAAGATATATAAATGTCAGCAGTGCTTGGTGTAGGTATTATAAATATAAAATTTAAACTAAATAAAGCACAATGTTTGAAATTTAAAGTACAAACGCTTTTAAAAAGTTAAGTATTTAAATGAAACTCAATACCATTGATTAATATTTGTTTATTTTATCCTTAGAGCGACTCTGAATTGATGGTTGAGAGTTACAGCGAAGACGAGGATGAATCAATTTTAGCCTCGCCTAGTTTATCCATCGGAGATACTGGATACGACAGTGTAACATCCTCGACGACAGCTCCCGCTGGCGAAATTAGATCGCTCATTGAACGAAAGGAGGAACTGGAGAAACGACAAAGAAAACAGGATCGACATCGAAAACGAGTTCAGGTAAGTTAGCCACTCCACATCTACCGTATTATCATTTAATAAAAAGTAATACCAAGTGATTTTTTATTTAGTGTTCATTTCCAATATACCGAAAAATTATTGTCATATTTATTGCCTGAAAACATATTCTAATAGTAACCCCATTTCTTACAATTCATATTACTACCTATGTAAGATAATTTTTATAACAAAAACTTTAGAATGATAGAAAACACAAGTCATATCTTCCGTATATTTCTTGTACATACCTTAGAATACCTTTGAATACTACGTATTCTTACGCAGTGCAAAGGTTCAGGTATTTATTTCTATTGGAATTTTACATTAAAAAAGTTATATTTTACATTAAAAAAACATTAATTTAATTAAACGTAGTAAATAATTATGTATAAATGCGTAATCATCAAGTAATATCAAATTTACAAATCTCCTGTAGATTGGTCCGATGTAATAAAGTAAATACGTAATTATACAAAAAATGAATGCATTCGAGTAAACATATTTTCTAAATTTGTAAAACTTTTAAGTACTTAGTGATTTGTCACTAGGTTGTTAATTTCGCAATTATATTTAATATAAAAATATATAAATAATATTTCTTTTAATATTACAATTATCTACCTTTGATCTTTATTAAATATGCTTCTTGAAAATTATGAGATTTTGCTTAGAAACGTACTATTGATAGTTGCTGTATGAAATAATCAACACTAAAAAAATTAAAAATATTTTACTTAAAATTACAAGGAATTATTCTTATATATTATTTAATATTAAATTTAAAGAACATAATTTGTTTTCATTATAAATGTTGTTCGCAGAAAAAATTAAAATATTTAAACGTGTTGGTTATTCTGCATTATTTATAAATTCAATTTCTTTATTTTAGTTTAATTATATTATTAACTTAATATAGTTTTATTGCTCAATATTTGAATTTCGCTGGTGCACGTATCGATTTTATCTTTGTCGTACATTTACTGACATTATGCACGTCGAGGAGCAGCGATAAATAAAGAGATCGAGTAACGTTAGTGCAAAAAGCAAAAAGGCAAGTAAAGGACCGCAGTGGGGTCCAGCCGAATGAGCTGCTCAAATGAAGTTACGCGAGAGCAGAGTAGCGGCACCACCTCTCTCCCTCCTCTATAGCTTGATACCGTGCCAGGAAATTACGTGTCAGATGTAGTATTTTTCGTTTCTTTTCTCCGCCCCCCTTTTGTGTCTTCTATGTGAGCTTGATTTTGGCAGGAAGCGCACAGTGCTTTGTGCTGGAGTTTGATTTTTGCAGAAAGAGGAGAAGCTTAAACATCTGACTGTTGAAATGGATGAATCGTGATACGTTATTTCTTTTACTCTTTATACATCGCGAACTTGGAATAGGCTCGTCGAGCGAATAAAGGTTGAGTTTTGAGTGCTAATAAAGTAAAGTTCCCTTTTCGTGAAGGCTGTTTACTTTTTAAAGTAGTGTCATCGATTTGTGAAACATTATCATTTAAATATATTCAAAGTAACAAGAAGCTTAGATTTTCTAGAAAGACAATAAGATTGAAAAATTAATGTTATAATTAAACGCATGATTTATTAGAGGGCATAAGATATAATAAGTTATAATGTATTCAATAAATAATTAGGAAATACGTTTGAGAAATCTAGGATTTTATTATTTTATAATAAATTGAAACACACCAATATATCGAAATTTGTTGCAAAGCATACGATATTATGTGTAATGTGTATGAAAATAATTTTCATGAATTATTTATTTTATTCATAATATTAATTCGTAATCTTAAAGAACCATCTAAATCCACATTCATCATTACCTGTTAGAGCTCTAAACAGTAAATATTTATAACTGGACGCATGACCCTTTTCATAGAATATCTTAAAAAGTCTTCAATTTTAAGTAAAAAATTTAAATAATTTTTAAGTAATTTTCCGATAGTTTAATACTATGACGCGCATTCCCTCGAAATTTGTTCTTTTGGTTATGTGCCTAAAGTATGAAAATAAAGTATGTTACATTGTATTTTAAATTAAAAAACAATACCAAGTTCTTTAAAAAATAATTTTATTAAATTGACCGATACGTAATATTTAATCCACATAAATACTAAAGGATATATTAAAATTCTCTTTTATACATATGTATACAGTTAGTTCTCATGGTATAATTAAAAAAAAGCAGCTCATGTGCATGTATAATGCACATATAAATGCGTTTGAAAAAAAGAAAAAAAATATAAAAGCCTGTGCCGCTTTCGCGGAGATTCAAGTACACCTGTAGGCAGGCGATTCAGATCGACTTTTCCCTGGGTGCTCTTGCTTTCGTGGGAGGAGTTAACTACGATGCCTATCTAAAGGTTAAGTCGTGTTCGCGCTTCGATACTAGGCAATGCGTCCTATAAATAGAAATGTCACGAACACGTATAGCACCTCTGATTTTTAGATGCGATAACTTCTCACGGATTACCCTTCTTTATAATCCCTTTCCTTCTGAGCGCATTTTTTTCTTTTATTATGTACTTAACGCTGTCTGCTTAGAGTACTTACAGGCTACAAAAGATATGAATAGAAATAAAGTATTTTACAATAAATTTTTACAGGGTTTCAAATGAATACATTTCTATTCATTAGAGAAAATTTATGAAAAATAATTTAAAAAATTAAAAATATTTTCTGAATGCAATAGGTAGATTCATTATTGCCAAAAGCTGGAGCTTCATAATTTTAACCAATATTTTTATTTTCTTTTATACTCGTATTGCTCATTATTTACAAGTATTCATTTTGTTACACCGTCATAGTACTAGTATTGTACTTATAAGTACCAGCTATTCTTAACTAACTAATTTAAACTTAAGTTTAAGCATGCCTAGTTGAGAATTGTCACTGTCTACTTTATTTTTTCGATGTTATGCTTTTTTATAATTTAAATTAATAGTATACTTTCAATCTTATTTCAATTGTAGAGTAAGCTACAGACATAATAACCAAAATATTATAGAAATTAGTTGCATCGTATAATCTTAATATCAGTAAGATTTAAGTACAAGAAGAACTTATTAGGTACATTAAGTGCCAAATGTAATATTTAATATTGGTTCATGATTACAACCTAAATAGATTGTAACATATCACATAAATATGTACTAATAAAAAAGTATGAGGAGGCCATGCGTACGTATACAATTATTCTTTTGTGATAAAAAGTTACAAATTCATAAAAATGATGTAATCGTGAGTTAAGATGTAAAAGAATGAATACTATTTAATGAAAAATACGTTTATTATTAATATTATAAATAGCTAAAATTAAAATCAATAAATAAATTGCGAAGTCGGTTTCATCACACTACTTTATTCCTTCTTATTCAACTCAATTGAAGAATTTTCTGTCCGAATTTCTTGCGATTATACACACAAAAATATACGTATCCATTGAGGTTTCTAAAAATGCTTTTTTGTCGACTTTCGCGGAAATCCAAGTCAAGAAAGAAATATTCTATATAAGACCCGAACCAAAGAATTATGCTCAAAGGGAAGTACAAGGAGCCCTAACTGAACCAAGAAAATCAGTAATGTCTTGCGGGATAGTTTTATTGCATACCTTTAATATCCGCTTCACTTTCCCCTCTCGCCATCTTTCAGATTATCAACTTGTTTTTGTGGCCCAATATCTTATACATTTTCTTTCTTTTCCTGCCAGTGAAACTCTACGGTTCTCCGTTTTAACGCCTGGAATTGTAAAAATGTCGGGGAAAGATTTTGATGCGAAAACAGTTATTAAAGTATATTAATAATAATGATTATTTTTTAATGTAATCATCTGAGTATATGGACATTCGAAGAAATATGCATGTGTCTGCAGAAAGAGAGAGAAAGCGATTAAAAGAAAGCGCGGCGGGGATGGGGGAGAGGATGAGAGGTCGCCTTTTTAACGACAGCGAGATTTATGAGCAATTCAGTGTATATTTAAGAATAAGAGTAATAGATTTATTAAAATATCGATTTTACTTCTTGAATATTTCTTGATATTATAAATTTATCTGATATTTAAAAGAAAGCAAGATTTATTTTTATTAATACTCTAAATGTGTATTAGGTTAGTTATATAAATATATTTATCTCGGAAATAATATTATTTTCCTTAAAGTTTAAACGGTTTTGTGAATTTAAAAGAGTTATGAATAATTTATAAAATATTATTATCAGACAATTAATTATAAATATAATTATCGGTTCTTAAACAAAAATAAAAACATTCTTTTTACATGTATAGGAAGATGCTAGATAATCAAAATATTACTAAATTTTTTAAATCATTTTTTCACTTATTTTAAAATAACATATTATTGGATTCTAATTATTTTAACATAAAATAAAGATAAATGTTAAAACTTTGTAAGAAAACTCTGAAATATTAAGGTTTTAATAGTAACACAGCTGATAATTGTAACGCATGCTTTCAATCGTATTAAAAATAATTAAATAAAATGCTGAATACGTTTCAAAATAAAATAGATAAGATTCAGTATTAGAAGAACGATTGATTTTTTACATTTAATGCTCTTAGATTACTTACATAATTATACAAGAATTCTTCAAAGTTTGGTTCAAATAAGCTTAAATTTACATTGTTAGCTCCGTCATTTTTTTAACTTTAACAATATTATGGTTCTTAATTCTGATGAGTTAAGACACAGACTTCTTTGTTTAAGTATATTAGGCGTTACTTACTTGAACTAAACACATACTGCAGATTAATAAAAGAATTGCGTCTTCATTTTTATTTTCGTATGAACAAAAATATTTGTACATAAAAATACATAAAGAGGAATACTAATATACAATATTCAAAATTTGATATCAAATTGACATTTTTTTAATAGTTTTCAGACAAACCTTATACGATACCAACATTTGCGAGGATGATATCTTGTAATTGTAAAAATGTGCAAATCAGGATAAATTTCTATTATTACTTGACGATTATGTAGTTTATTCCTATTATAAATTAACAGCTTTTAAAAACGGCATTTTATGGTTTTTATATTCACATGAAATTATAATAAATAATTTAACATTATTCATTACGAAAATTAAAAATTCTATTATAATTAGTAAATTAATATAACAACTCTATAAATTAATTTATATAAAATAGTCATGTTTTTTATATTCATGTATTTTATAGAAATACTGAATTTACTTTTGTACTGAAGAGATAATTTAAAAATATTTTTGTAAAAAGTAATATTTCTGTAACTACTTATGTTAATTTGAGTATACATTGTAAAGAATGTGAAATGTCATAAGCGAATCAATTCAAACACAAAATTCATTAGCAATATATAAAACTTCATTATATTTTAGATCGCCTAAAAGAAGTCTAATTAACAAATATATACATTAAAGTGAGAGAGTGAAAAGGAAAGTTACGCAGTAAATTGAGCCGTTGCGCCGTGCAGCTTTAAACTTTGAGCTACATGCAGTGTTGAATTGATTGTTCTATTAGTGACATAATACTTCGTTTTCTGCGTTCAAAAATGACAACGCCGGATAGAACGAGTTCTGTCCTTAAGTGATAAGGGTAAGCTACGTTAACACTATGACCATGGAATCTTCCCGTATGATCGTTCACCGGCTGGACGGTTGTGTCGCACTGGACTGACATTACTTGTGCAAAAATCCTCTTTTTTATATTCTTATCTTTTTTGGCGTTTGATTAATTATTATTACTTCCAGTGCAAAGTACGTGGGATGGTAAATAAAAAATGTTAGTTTAAAGATATATCGTTCGCTTCTACCGGATACTACGATTGAGTTACCACCAGCTTGATATTTAAAACAAACTGTGGTACTCGGAAGATAAAAAGGCATTTACGTGTACATTTAGAGTCCGAAATTGTTTATTTATTTTTTATTTCTTCTACTCTTATTAATCTGTCATGTCAAAGCCCTGTAATAAGAGTGCAAATTGATTTATGCGGAATCGATTTGAGAGCTCATTGTTATTTTGAATGTTCACTATTAGAAATATTAGCATTACTTTAATGTATAATAGAGGCACTGCAAATTTTAAATATTTTTCATTGAGTTGGGTGATAAAATAAAAGCAAAATTTGTGAAAACTCTTTTCAAATTTAATGTCACAATCAATTTATCTTCAAAGAATAGTTAATTCATTTTGTTACATTGACGAAGGCCATGAATAATTATATTAGAAATTAATTTTTGTTAATGATTTGATCAAACTTGAGTAAAAAAGCCTTCGGTAAGTTTTGTGCTCATTAAAAATGTCTACTTTTGCTTAAATAAAAAGTGGAAGTTAGTTTTGGCTTATGGTTAATCGTCTTAAATTATTTCGAATGGAAGCATGGTGGCCCCTACTCCGGATCAATTGGTCGAAAATTCAGTTACAAGTTGATCTCGCCTGCCTAATTTGTATGTTGGCATAATTTACTACCTATTTTGCTAGTAATTTGACAGATTAAGCACTAAGTCTTAGTTGTCTAATACTCTTGGAATATGGACAAGGATTTTCACACATGTTGAATCTAGTGATTTTAGCAGTTCATTTGTGACCAAATACCACAGTAGGGAAATGATACTTATTGCAGATCTTCTTTTTTGGCTAAACCACACTTAGTTTCCGGTGTCCCAGATCTGAAGTCTGAAGGTGATAATGTGTTCTTTATGGTCTATCACTCCTCCTGTAATCATATGTTGAAATTCGGTTAATAGAGAAAGGACTGCATGAGTGTTTTAATGGACGTTCGAAATGCAATGCGTCTTTATACAAGTAAGTGAACGTTTGTGAAATGTTCATAATATTCTTTTATGTCTGATTCCAAGATTATTGATAATATAATGTTTTTTGCAACTGCTCAAAATTTTAACTTCCTATTGTCGTCAACGTAATGTCTTCGCTTATTGCTGCCTTAGTGCAATATTAGTTACTTATCAAATTGCTACATTTATATCAGAAATATTTTATATAATTATAAAATTTTAGAATCATTGCTTTGTATGTTTCTTTTATATAATGCTCGCAGAATAAACAAATAGAATACGCAAAGAAATAACTAAAGAATAACTATTGTCTTAGATTGTCTTTGGTAAACACTCAGTGTACGAATTTTATAATGTTATTGCATTTTAAATATTGCCTTTAGGTATAATATAATATTCTGTGTAATTTCTTATGTTCAGGCATTTCCTTGCATTTACATGAATCACTAGAATTCTTTATTTCTATGTTGTATTCTAATTATTTATGTTTGTAAGTTGAAAATATTCTAATCAATATCTGATTACTGATGTAATTAAATTAGACAAATGTTTGATTTTCCTATTTGAATTAGTGTTTATTTAAATCACAAAGCATTACCATTGTATGATTAAACTTTAACTGTTCAGCAAGTTTTACGTTTGATTGCAAATTAACTTTATACAGCAGGGCTTACAAGTGGTCAGATTTTAATTTTCAAAATAATTCGGGGTGTGGCTCGTAGATGAAGTAAACATTAACACTATTGAATTTTGAGAATCACTCTCGTACGTGCTTGCACTTAAAGTATTTTTCTTATAAAACGGAGAAATTGTGTTTTTAAACCGGGTTTTCTCTTATAATAAAGTAATATAACATAATATGTTTGCACTGAGTTTGTGGATACTTTTTGTAATATATAAAATCGAACAATTTTACGATGATAACTAGAATAATACATGTACTTGATATGAGTAAAATAGATAATAAAATTATTTTTTAACTATAACCTTGTATAATATAATTGATATATATCATCAAAAAAGCCTGTGCAAATTTAAAAATTGCAGCTGATGTTTGCTTTATTGTATCAAGATTAGGTCGATTTAATAGTTAGTCATCGTATAAAAATGTAATATTTAAAGAAACAAAAGGTAGAAACATTGCGCTCATGTTTATGGGCGAATGCATGAGCGCATGTGTTTTCATAAAGAGAGGCCTTGAAGAGCGAGTGGAAGAAAGGCGTAGAGGCAAGACAAATCCACAGACGGAAATGAAAGATGCAAAACTTGAAAGCTGAAACAGTTATTTACTCCAAAGTAATTATCTTCACCTAAGATTCGTGAAGACAGCCTGTAATTACCATTTCACTCTCGATTTAAAGGCCTTAAAGATATTCCTGACACTTTCAAGATGCTACTGTCTTTGCGCAAGCTTGCAATTAATATAACATTCTCTCTTGAGCATTTATATGAAATAATTTCCTGTCAAATTTTTTTAAATGTATGAGACAGCTCTTTAAACATAAAAATTTCCTGACAGTAAAATCTCTTTTTATAATCATCTCTCGATAAAGTACGAACGATTTATTTAGATTCTTTACGTTTTTAATAATTATAAATAACGCTTCTTTATGGGATTATAACTTTTATTTTAAATTCTTTAATATAATTTAGAAGATAATATAATGCACAAAAATTACACTTTATATTGTTATGTAAATATTTGGATTATTTGAAACAAATTGTACATAATACAATTGTTAGTTAATCGCTACATTCAAGAAAACAATTTAATACATTGAATACTTTTTAATCGATTATCATTGCATAATGTTAAATCTCAATAAAACACGAATTAGATTTTTACAATATCAAATTGTAGCCTGAAATTTCACGGGAATTACATATGAAGTATTAAAATTTTTAATATCAATGATTTGTTTTATCGTTTCACTATTGGCAAAAGCAGTTATATTTATTTTTGTAATATTTGAATTAAATTAGATTAACTGAACTCTTTGATATTATTCATAAATTTAAGTTATCAAAAGCAATATTATTAAGTCGTAACGAATACTTAAAGGAGTTTAAACGTGCGAGCTAAATTTTTTCATTAACTTTAGTACGACATTCCACAGTAAAAATTATTGTATAAGCTTAACTCAATGTTATATTTCTTGAAAGTATTTTGATGCAATAAAAATAATATATAATTAAAGCTTAATGAACGTACACTTTCCTCTTAAGTGTACGAAATTCCCTATTTTAACTCAAAGTTTTTCATAATAAGCAATTAAGTTTGTTTTATTAAAAACACGTAGTTATTTATAAAAATGGAACAGCGTCAAGTGAATAGGCAATAAATACTTTTTGTTACTGAAACATTAATTCCTCACAGTGCTGTAAAGGTTCTAGATAAGAAGTTATTAAAAGATTAAATTCGTTTGTTTACATGTAGTACCATTTATATCTACTTAGCTTTTTTTATATATAACTAATTTTAACCTTAAATGTAATTTCCATTCTAATTCAAGTGATCACGTATGTGTTACATTTTATTAGTCAAACAATGAGCGAAAATCACGATTAGATAAACGTTTTTACGAATATTAAAGTGAGGAAGAAACTGTATATGTGTAGATATATAAATAAACTAATTTTTGAAATGAGCATTAATGTTTGAAAAAAAAAGTTAGTGAAAAATCGTTATCTTTACACGATCGTTTTACAAACATACACACGAAATTCTCTTTTTTCCTCTCTACTTCTTGTTTGACTTATGAATGGCAAATCTCAGTTTAAAAGGTTCATGTGCAGCAGAGTCTGAACCTGATTACATTACTTCTCGCAAGAGTCGGCACACGTACGAATTTATCACTCTGAAATTGGATCGTTAATAAGCAATAACGGGATGCCTGTTTCTATCTCCGTCTATCTCATCCCTCTCTCAACATATCTATCTATCGTTGATTTACAGGGATATCGCTGATTTATTATGCATCGGGTGTATTTATCTATAGCTAGAGACTATATCCACGAGACTCCTGCATCCTCCTTTTCATGTAGATCGCACTGAAGTTTACTTGGTTATCTGATATACTGTTGGGCAGGGATGTTATTAGAATGCGAGGACGTATTATATAGTTCGATGGATATTGCTTCGTTTATTGTTATAGCTAATTTCAACGTACAAGAATCATTCATTATTAAAATTTCTGGTAACTATACGAAGAACAGTATAAAATATAAAAGCTATTAACAAATTATAGGGACAACAATTTTCAATCACGAATATGGTGTAGTCATTTTAATTGTATACAGATAATAATGTGTCTTCATCAAAGGTTTGTATAATACATCAAATCGTCTATTTAATTTATTAATTCAATATTAAGTAAATTATAGTAGTAAAGTAGTAAACATATGTAAAATAATGTCAACTTGTTAATTCAGTAGTAATAGACATTGTATTTTTTATTTAAGTTCAAATCTTCTGCTGATTTTAGGATGATTATATTAATATATAATACTATATAATGAAATTTTCCTATATATTTTTAGGAATTTATTGGCTTTAGTTATCTGTTTTGCTCGTTGAGGATTTATATCCGTAAAACAAACATTTATTTTTACTGTTGTCGGTGAAGTAAATCATATTATTTTATTATCTCTAACAAAAGAGATCGGGTGATTAAAATTAGAGATTAAAATCTCAAGGGACTGCTTTAAATTACACATAGCATATTTCTAAGAGTTATTGTCTTTTTGAATGCTCGCCACTGTTTAGATAAATTGATCTATTATTACCTATATCCGCCATTTCTTGCGACTCATTACTATTACCTGCAATGATTGCATTTTATTAGATGCACATTCTTTCTGTGATCAATATGGATATCTTTTTTGATATTACTTAAGACGTTTTTTTTCATGTTGATATTAAAAATAATATTATACGAGAGGTTAATTTCTTAACTGATGAGTTATTAGTGTACATTGTAAAAACTTCGAAATTAAAAGAGAAATTTATCAAATAAGTTCCCAAAATAAAAAAAAATATATTTCTCAATGCAAAAGTTTCAAATTTATGAATTTTATACGATTAGCTATATCTTTCTCATTTTTTAAACATTGTTTATTTAAAATATCTAAAAACTTCTACAATTCAATATCACAACGTACATTTTTTAATTTGCAAACAAATGCAAATAATCTAAATGTTCTAAATTGACTATAAATATAACTATATAACTATAACTATATATTTCATAGTCCGATGTAAACATTCATGCACAAAGTGTCTAACTTAGCTACTTGGTTATAGCGAGAATCAAAAGTACCAGAGGAATACTGAACTTTAGTTAAAAAAACACGATAAAACTTATAGTTGATTATACATAAAATAATTTTTGGGTATGAATATTATAAAAAATGAAAAATGTTATTTTTATAAAATCAATGTACGATATTATTGAAAGTTTCACTTGATAGTTTATTAATTTATTGCATTCTGCTGTAAAATAAATGTATTGTGTTTTATTTTTTGTTACACCTATATTTTAACCTATTATTACTTTAACCTATTGCTTTTCCTTTTTCTCTCATCTTTTCTCTAGACTACATAAATTTCAGACATTCATCTTGACCTTGTTAAACTTAATTTTAGAAGTACAACTTGTGAAACTTATAATTTTTTACATTTTGAGAAATTTGAGAGAAGCTCCCATATTTTTTCCTATTGTGTTCTTATTTATAATATGTTTTGTTCGAATTCATTTTATTAGAGAGGTTAATTGTTTTAGTTTACTAAAATAGTATAACTCAAACTTCAAGAGAAGCGTTGAAAATAAGACTCTATTTTATAGGTTTTATAAATTAATAAATTTTAGTACTTTTATGGAAAATATTTTATCAACTGTGAAACCATTTGATTAATTCAAATTTAAGAGGGAGCACTTTTATACAAATGAATGGTAAAAACGGTAATTGTTCTTCTCTTTATTTCAATTAATAATTAACATTAAATAAATGATTTTGTAGGCATATATTGTAAATGGCATATTATAAATAAATTAATTCTTTTAGTGAAAGCTCATTATTTTCATTACACATAACACTATATACAATTATAAAGTTAAAGAGAATTTATTTTTTCATTGATAAGACGGTGCAATCTCTGGGGTTAGTGGTTCTCGTTAGAAATAATTTGAAATAAGAAGCACCCTAACAAACCTCTTCTAAAAGCTGATTCTCTCTACTTTATTCTCTGTTTCTATCACTTCTTCTCTTTCTTCCATCCTCTTTTCCTCCTTCATTCATTTATATAGGCACTTTTTATTTTTCTCTTTCGCGTATTTCGCTCTTTCAAAGCTTTACACAGAAGAAGATATTGCGCTCTTCTTCCTTGTTGGTCCTTGTCTCACGGGATTTCTCCTCTCACTATTCTCCCCTCGTTGGCAAGGAAGTCAACGGACTCGTCTGCCATTCGAAGATAACGCGAAACATCGAGTCTTCCTCCTGGGCTCCTTTCCCTCTTACTTGAGTTCATGCTTTGTAAATACGTGTGCCCAGTGAAACCCGAGATCTGTTCCTCGACAGTTGGATGCGACACCACGAACTCCAATATTCAGCCATTGTCTTCCTTGCCTACTAACAACTGTTATGTCTCTCCCTCTTTATACACACGTACATGCTTGCTCGTAAGTGACGCACGAACAACGTCTTCAATTTCTCTGACTCTAAGAGACTCACCGTCACTTGTTTCATGGGAGTAGGCTTTGGATGGATTGTTCTTCGATATACGCACGAACTTCTGTGGGGGTGGATGACATTCGCTATTAACGCACAAAAATCAGCCAAGTGTAAAGAAACGACGTGCACTTACTTCTTCCAACCTTTCTTTTCATCTACCTCTATTGTTTTTTTCTGTATTGCATAATAAAGAATTATGTATGAGATACATAAATGGAAAGTATTATCGTTGTTGTTGTTGTTACTGTTGATTGGAAATAGTGTTAAATGGCATCCTAAATTATTTCTTTATATATAAAAAAGGTATTTTTTATATATTTTCTGTATAGAAGAAAAAAATTAAAAAATATAAGACTTAATTTCAAACGTAATACTGGATAAATATTAACTTTTATTCTTAAATGTATACTATTATCTGATTTTACGCCTCTAAAATCGACAGAGAACGAATGAGGAATGTAGTAAGAGGCAGTCGATAGAAGATAAAATGAATGTGAATGATAGATAGTCCCAACACCTAATCGATAATTTTTATGATTTTTCATATTTTGTTTTGACATCATATAAATTGGAATTATTTAAATCACTTTTACTTAAGACTTGACTATTATTAGAAGTTTATATTATCAGTTTCAGAGCCTAGTTTTTGTCACTTACATATTACAGACTTTAAGGCTTATGCAATGCTGTTCATCGAAGAGTTGGTTGGTCGTAACTTGCATTTTAATAATTACCAGAACTTTGTGAATAATCAAAATTATTAACCTTATATATATTTTTTTGCTCATTATTATAATTAATCATTTTTCATCGTCAGCAAAAGATCTTGGTATATTGACGCCTTTTAGGTTTCTGCGATATTAAAAAAATCTTTTCTGCAAATAATCTAGTTTTAAGCTATGGCTCTTTTAATTATAAAGGTAAGAGACAATATCGTAACATTAACTATATCTAAAAATGCAATCAAATGATATTTTTTTGTTTTCTATACTTTATAGAAATTTTATTTTTTCTTGTAATGTTAACAAATTCGAATAAACTAAAGAATGAGAAGAAATTGTGAACTTGGTTAAAATAATCATCTTGTAACAAACATTGTGAATATAAATTTCTTGTTATGTAAGATTTGGAGAATAATTCTATTAGCTCTGCTTATAAATGCCAATTAATTTGAATATATCTTTCTGTATAGTTAAAAAGTTTTCAAATATTTTCGAATTATTAAAACTTAGATATAAAGAAGCAATATGAACTAGTATTCATTAAGTATAAAAAATTTGTGATAAAATATCTTGAGTTTCACTTCCATAGTACCATCGGAAAATAATTAAACAGAGCTTGCGTAACTATCAGATGTAATATAGCTCTCAATCGATCTCCGTATATATCCGTATTCTGATTAACGCGTGGATCGGAAGCAAAGCCAACTAAGCAAAATTCAGGAAATTTTTATTAGTGCGACATCATGATGAGTTCCAAGCCTATAAAATACCAAAGAGCTGATTAGCTCGTGTAAATAAAAATCAAGTTTCGTCGAGAAAGGTAGAATACCGCTAGGCTTCTCTCTATTAGCTCAGTCATTGACAAAGCAGATAACCTCTCACAGTATGAATTGTTTTAGCTCTCGTCTTCGTTTACATCTTCTTATTTCTCTTCCTTACAAGTGCTGTACTATTTAACTACGTAGGTACACTTGATATATATTCCTCTCTTTAAAAAAAATAAGACAGCAAGATTTAGACACAGTGAAACGAGATACAGTGACAGACGTAGATACAACAGAAAGGTAGAAAGAGATGAACTCCCGTGTCACAATGTCAATGTTTACTTGGTCTCGGCGCAGGTTCACATCGAGTTTCATTTTCTTGCTTTTTTTCTGATGCACGTTGCTACAATAAGGGATGAATGTATATATATTGAGAACTACCGAATTCACTATATTTTCTCTATTTCTCGCTTTTTTCATTTTGCTTTACTTAAATAAGTTGAAATTTTATTTATTTATGCCAGATATGCAATCACTTGTCAAGATAACTTCTTTTGCAATTTAGTCTTTGATCATTTTAATTACTAAGTGGTATAGAGAAAATGCACGACGAAGTTTCATATATGTACGTAGTTAGAATTATATGTAAATTAAAGTTTTAAAATTGTTTGGAAATTTAATATCTGATTGTCATTATATACAATATTAGATTACACATGTCGTTTATATAATAATTAAGTTATCATAGACTTTATTAAATAAATATACGTGATAATCTATTGATTGCTATTTATCATCAAATAGGTTTCATTCTTTGCTTCAAATTAATGTTAATTTCAATTATGTTAATTTTAAGTTTATGACAACTCCTACGTTAAACTTATTATTATATTTAAAAGTAAATAAACATATAGTTTAATGTTTTTTCGAATAATAATATTGACTATATAATAAACAGTGATTAAAACCATTTTATATAGTTGGCTATTGTGAGTAAGATAATTATTTCTTATTAACATTAATTTGGAATTATGGAATTTTAAAATATTTATATAAAAAATGATTGAGATTATTTAAGTTTGAAAATGTGATAATGACAACTTATCATATTTTTATACAATATTATAATTTACAATAAGTTTAAAGTTTCATAATAATTATTTAATGGCATACGTATTAAAAGTACGTAAATAACTATTTATTAATTACATAACTATATGTATTTTAAAGTAGAAATATCAATTGGTTAATATTTAATAACTTTTTTTGTACTATGTTTTAAGAATACAAAATTTATTATTTAAACAGTTGTCATGTACGTAAAAATGAATATTTGAAAAGATTACAAAAATGTCATCTAGTTCTTAATAATAATAATAATAATAATAATAATAATAATAATAATAATAATAATAAGTTAATAACCATAATAAACATGCATACGTGATTCATTATTAAACTCAACTAATTAACTGCACAATGTACTAAGCGGTACGAGTAACCATTTTTAAGTGCAAGTTTAATTAAGATTGTCCATTATAACGATATATTTTTTAATAATTGTGCTTGTTTGATTATGGCGAGAATATCTATGCTTAAATTTATTATTTTATTAAACCTCTGATCCACATTCTAATAGATACCCATGAGATATATTTTGTGTGGCCGCTAACGCGTAATCGATTTTGCGTTATCCTTTATTGTTTAACGTTTTTTAGTATTGAGGAAAAGGACGATAGAAGGGAGAAAAATTTTTTTATATATATATATATATATAGAGAGAGAGAGAGAGAGAGAGAAAGTGAATGAGTGAGAAAGAAAGGAAAATAAAACAAAGTATCTATAAGTAATTTATAAGTATTATTACTGTACGTAATAGTCGTAGTATAATTGTTGCATTTATTGCTCTATTTGTCCCCGCCCTATTTTCCACTCTGTAATTACATAGTCTAACTCGAAAAAATATGATCCGAACATTGATCCCAGCATTTTAAATCCGAAAAAGATTAGCTAAAGTCTGACTGTAAGTGCTATTGTAATTAATTACTACATTATATAAATATAATTTGCATATAAATTCATTACATGTAAATTAGTTAAATGTAACGTATATATTATCTTTTTATGTATTTGATTCATGTAATTTCAATAATAATAAAGCCTTGTATATTCATTAGATTTACAATTCTATTGGATTTAAAGCTGACATCATTTTTAACATTATTTTGTTCGGAAGTATATGCATGTACTTATCCATACTTTATTTAGTTAAAGCCTATAAATAAAAACAACACTATATTAATCTTTAATCTGTTGTCAATTATTTTGCTGGAACTTTGTCCATTCAAATAGTTCTTCGATTTCTATTTTTTTATTTGAACTTTTGTATATACTCCATGACTAAGAAATTGCATATTAAAAATTTTATTTTATAGTATATAGTATCAAATTTAAAAAATATTGAAACTGATAATATATACGTAATATATTTTAGATATTGCACTTTAATGACCCAATTAGCACATTATTTTTACTATTGGAGAATAACCTATTATTTTATACTCGTTGTAAAAGCTAGTGATCCCAGAAAAAATTATACAACTATTAAATATTGTAGCTAGTAAAGACAAATGTATTCGTTACTTAGACTTAGTATTTTAATAAGCTGTCAATAAAAGTAGAATATAGTAATATTTAAAAGTGATAGAATATTTGCTTTTAATACAAGCTTTTAATTATTTAAAAAGTAATTATCAAGGAACTGTCAAAGGAAAAATTTTCAATTTGCATTTTCCATCAAGACGTATAATATTATTCGTTTTAGTGAAAATATACTTCAGTGGACTGCTAATTTATACTTGAATAAGCACAAGTATATTGTTGGTTTATTATATAAGGTACTAATTTAAACTGTGTTTGATTATTTAGTTACTATATTTATCGTCTTAATATATAAAATACGTCTTATGTCCATTATATTCGATACCTGTAAAAAAGTGCATTATGCTTAGATAATATGTCTACATGTAAGATAATTTTTAAATATAATTAACTTTGAAGGTGCTTACGTTGATATGCGAATAATAATATTTACCGAGATTTGACAACTATTGTTACAAACTTAAAATTTATGACTGTCTCAAAAACACATGAAAAATATAAGAGATAATTGGCAATGAGCAGCCGTGGAATCTGTGCGGTAATAAAATCTTCTACAAGAGTTATGACTCGGTAGCTACTTTTTCTATAAGCATACGTATGTGCCCTGCAATCTTCACTTGCTCTTTTTTTGCACGTTTTTCGTGTTCAATCGGTTTGTGCTCTCTTACAGCAACCAATTTTGCCTTAAATCTTGATTCAAAGAAGATTAATAATTAACTTCATAAATGTATTTCAGCTATGGAAATAATTTAATTAGCTTACATTCTTTAGATAAATTATACGTGTATCAAAAAATGTACGAATGCAGCATGTAATCTCCTTCATATATTTTGAGCTTGTAAAACTACTACAAGAGAAGAATATTTTTTTATTTTTCGATCTGAACATTATTTCGGAAGTTGATCATTACCACGAGCTAATATTTATAGCGAGTTTTTGGAAGAGAATCCAACATTTCTGAAAAATCTACCATCAAAAAAAATATTTTCAAGGTACTTATAAAGTAATATTATGTACATAGCTGACATGAGCAATACAAAAAAGTACCGTTTTTTATCCAATATTTATGGTACAGCCAAATCTTTTGATATCTTCCGAGATTCATTCTAATTATAAATAATGTGTACTTTATATCAGTTTGTAAGATCTATACAGTCTACGCATTAAATAATATCTTTTAAGACTTTAATTGTAACAAATTAAAATATATAACTAATCTGAATTCGAGTTTACTGAAAGATTTTAACGTTAAAAACTGTTTATTACAATAACTCAATCATCTATCTTTCAATTTTTACAATTTATTTAATACGTTTTAGACAACGAAAATTTTAAATTGAGTAATAAGTCAGGAATCTTTTTCAGACTTTCGTACATACAACTAAACATTTCTTATTTAATTTATATTTGTTTTATTTAGAATAACTCATCTGAGTTATTTAACTTTCTATCCTCAAATTTACTTGTTAAGTAGATAAAAATTATTAATAGAAGAAAATGAAAGACAAATTTAAAAAAGTAAAGAGCACGCGTATGTATGACGCCAACGCACCAAATACTTATATGTCTTTCATTTAAATCAAATGTGCTCTTTGTTTCTCGGTGATAAGCGCAAAGCGCAGCTGTTGCTTTTAAGCAACTGTGATAGTGTACAAGTTCGCGCTTTAATGCGCTTTGAAGTCCTTACCTCAAAGCGCCAGCGCATTTACGATGCTACAAGGATGTCTCAAGATCTTAACGCAAATCGTCATTCGGTTAATGTGCAGACGAATTTTATGTTTGCTTCATTCGAAGCTCTCTTATGAGTGCCGAACACGAAATGCAGAATTGCACCCCTTTTACCTTCTCAGGCCATAATAGGCAATTTTTATTCTTTGGATCGTTCATTTTTAGCCCGATAGTTATAATCTTTTCTAAATCAACAGTTTTTCTTGTCACTATTAGGAAAATTACTTTATTTTTATGGTTTATAATTCACAAATATTCCAGAAGTTTGTTAAATATTAATAACAATCATTAATTAAACTGAAGTTAACAGGTTTACAGAATATTTTGTTACCTTACTGATCCTTATAAATAATCTTACGCACAAAGTAGATCTTAGAATTTTGTCTTTTCATCTGTATGGTAAATTTAGTAGACAAAAACATGTTTGACGTGGATAGTTATTCGTTTTTTAAATTTAATTTGAATTTATTCCTAAACTATTCAAACCTGTACTACATTTATTTTTAATAACGTACATTGGTAAATGGAAAGTAACACTATTTTCAAAATTCAGTCTTTCAACTAGCAAGCTAGAGTAGATTTTCTTGAAATACCGTTCGTGTTCTCTTTTAAAAATGTTCGAGTTCAGACATAAATAATGAAATCAAGTTTTTCATGCATTACAAGTTCTGACTAATGGTGTCAAATTTTATTTATACGAAGCAAAATGCGTTATGTAAATATTTAATTCATGTAGTCCGTACAATATTTTATAAATATCGTCAAAAATTGTTTTTTATAATAACAAGCAAATAACAATCTTAGAGTATTAAACTTTCTGAGTAGAGAGACGTGGAAAACTTTTTAAATAATTTCAATGACTGCTAATGCCATTGCTGAATTACAAACTTGGTATTATAAATTTTGTTGTTTCTTTTTAATTTAAACTACGTAAGAGGAATCTATTTAATAAGGGAAGAAATTATTTTAAATATAATAGATTTATTTTAAATATATTATAGATTATAAAATATGATTCTTACCCATTAGATGAAGTAAAGAAAAGAAACTTCAATTTTCATAACTTGCGATTTCATATCTTCGTTACTGCTTCGATCATTCTATGATCAAATGTTGGGTGCATCTTCCCACTACTGTGTCTCTCATGTACGAATTATTTATGTTTTTTCTGTAGATCCATAATCTCGATAAAATCCATAAAACAAAATTTTAATTTAATATAAGTAAATAATTATCTTTCTTCAATTCAGATTTAATAATATTCATTAAAAGACTACTTATTTAATATTTTCTGTATTAATATTTACTCTTATTAATATTTACTATTTAATATTCGACGTACACGTCGTCTATCTTAAAATCGACTTTATAATAAAATTTACATTGATTTTTCATTATAATTCCATTACTATAAATGAAAATACTTGATTTATTTTTCATCCATTCAAAAATGCTTCATTATATACGGCCGCATTTTTTCATATGTATGTATATATATATATATATATATATATTATTTTGATTCGATGAAATTATTTAGCAACGATAAGTAATTCAAAGGTAATATTCAAAATCTCAAACCTCTATTAAATAATTTATAAATGAATATCTATTTTGTTGTCGATTTTACATTGGTTGAAATATTTTTTAATAAATTTTATTGTATTGGTTTTTTATCTTCTTTTAAGTAAACGAGTCTGGTGAAATCTATTTTTATTGCTCCTTCATTAAATTTGTGACGACTTAACTAAGCTTCATGTCACTTGACAGACATTACGAAATGGGTCAGTATATCGCCCTTATAACGTTAAAATAGCTTCAAAGATTTTTTTCATTCATAATTTTTGTTAAATATGGTTCAATACGTGCCTATAAGTTTTTACTTATGAAATTTGTCGCACCCACAGAATGCAATAGTAAGCAAGAGTTAACCGTGTGTTTGTTCGCCTTTCTAGAACTAGTTAAATTATTTTTTGTTTAAAAAATGAAATTTGCTTATCTTACATCAACATCTTTTTATTTATAATAAACGATAAGATTACTGATTTTAAGACTATTTTGTATATTATTTAACAATGATTAGTGTTTTATTTTTTATTTAATTATTTTCTTCAGTTGTAAAAGTTATGCATAAGATTTTTGAAAATAAACAGATGCGTTCATTAAATCTTGAATTTTTTTTAACAAATAAAAAACTTGAAATATTTCGAAAAATTTTATAAATTATAACTCTTAAAATAAAATAATACATTTGTTTTTAAAATCCACAGTTCTATTTTATAAGATAATGTAAAACTATTATGAATATTCATAATTTAATTTTCATTATAAAAAGTATAAAATTGAACAAGAAATATTTGTTGATAGATTTCTTCAAAATTATTATATTTTGAAAGATATTTTTGTTAAAACACCTTTCACTTAATAAGAAAAGGTACTTTTTTATAAATTCATTATTTAAATATATCTTCTAAAAATAATTTTTGTTGCAAATCATTTGTTAGCGTATATTTAGGTGATCATGGAAGCGGATGAAAAATTAATAGGAATTCCAGGTTAATTGCACACCTCTAATTGTAACCTGGAATTATGCCAATTCGTTCAGAGCAACTGATACTTTATTATAAATACGTCGAAGCAATCCGTTAGTGCGATTAAATTCGACCACTGAACGACCACTTATACCAAAGAAAGAAAAGAAGTACATATGAATATCATTCTTATTCCGGTGCAGTGTAGATTTTTTTATTTTAACTTAAAATCAAAAAAACATGTGCTAAAATCTTTTACAAAAGTTAGCATACGTCATGTTTGCTTACTTACATTCTTCTGATGTTGGTTAAACATTGAAAGGTAAATTCTTGATGTTTAAATATTCGTGGAGCCTTTACAGATTTTAAGAATTACGTGCCATTGTTTTCTCGATGTTTGACAAGACAAAAAAATTTATACATATAAATTCTTTTTTCACGTAATAATAATAAAGAAATACATTGTTAGCAACACAGAAATTCTACCTAACAGAGAAAAAGTATTTCTTGAAGATAAAATATTAAATATGTAATAAATCACATTTATTTTCAGTCAATTTTACAGAAATCTTCATTATCAGTAGAAATTGAAGTGAGACCAAAACATTTAGTACCGGATACGAATTGCTTCATTGATTACCTGCGACAGCTACAAAGCATTGTCAAGGCAACTTCTTCTGCCCAGCCACTTTATAGTTTAATGGTGCCCCTTGTTGGTAAGAATATATAAATTTGACATTTATTATACAATAATTTTATATTCCGTAATAAATAATAAAATATATGTCATCTTTATTAACAACGTTATTCAAAGTAAAAATAAAAATTTAGAAAATTGAAACTGTTTCTATTATTATAAGCACTTGTTAAATTATATTAAATGATTGAATTCTAGCTTTTAGAGAGAAATACTCAGTTGAGAAGATAGACAATGTATCGTAATAATTTAATTTTTCAAATTAATTATTTATACAAAATATGAAAAGTGCATAATGGTGGCTTTTGAAAATTTATACTTGACATGGAAATGTAACAAAAAGCTACTGTTAATTGTTAAAAAGTATTGGTTAGTATTTTACCGGTTTGATGAAGAATCATTATCTAAGAATATCTCAAAGTCGAACGATTTAATTACATCGTACGATCTGCCAATTTTTATACATTTGTAAGGAATAAGCGATTTGTGTATAATATATATGTACACAAATATAATGGAGTCTTTAGGTGTTATACTTTTATGTTTTCGAAGTATTGACTTGGCTTTTAAAAATCGTAATTTCTGGTAGGTCTGAAGAGTTAGCGGAGAAATTTTCTCTCTTTTATTTTGTTGGTACTGTACGAAAGAAAAAAGCACTTATAAAGTGATATATATACTAATAAAGTGACTTTATTATCGGTTTTTCACTTTCCTTTTAATTATTTGATATCTTGAAGAAGTGGTCTTCGTAACCTTAAAATCACTTTAAATCATTAATAAAAGATGTATCAGAATTCTATACATTATTAAAGCCATTTCATGAAATTAAATAGTCAAGTTTCTCGAAAATTCATTTCATTTAAATTAATAATTTAAACAATTATTCTAAATTCAGACGTTTCTTTTCATCTAATTGGACTCATGATTATTAATTCTCAGAAAATAAGAATTATGATAATATAACTTTATGCACTATCGACGGGCATGCAATTTATAATGTGAAATTCTGAAAGTCGTTGTTATTATGAAAGCCAAATGAAAATAGATGAGAAACGATGCTTCTTCAATATATGCCAATCAATATATGAAATGATACTTGAATTGTCCAACCAATCGAGCTTCATATGTAGCATTTCACAGTTACCTTTCGGCTCGCTATAGAATTCCTACCGAGTGCAACATCTTCCTCCTAATCAAAGTCTTATTTATCGAGTTCATTTGTGGAGCCACTCCATAGAAAATGGACTGTTTTCATTTGGATTGCGTAGCATAAGAATTTGTTCTTACATACAGATGTATGTTGTACGTATAGGTTTCTGATTTGTACAAAATCTGCCGTATGTGACCTCCGATCCCTTGGTGGTCCGACTGGATACTCCTCTCTATCTCGTGCCCCCTCGCGCCTCTCTGTCGCTCTCTGACTCTTTCTTAGGACGAACAACGGTGAGTCTTCACAGTTAGGTTCTCACGGCCAGTTTGCTCGCTTGCTCGCGCCGGGAGTCGCAAAGTTCTCGGTCCCCCCGAGAAGTCCCCCCCACACGAGAGACGAGAAGTGTGCAGGTCGATAGGCCGCCGGGGACTGTTGCTCTAAGCTCGGAGAAAAAAGCGCGCGCTCGCCGGTTCGTAAATGCGGACACGTGTGGGCGAGGCTCGCGCACCGAAGCAGAATTAATTTCGAATGCTCGTGCGCTGGCTGAATTCGCGAGGACGGTGCGTATCTTAGCGGATGTTTTAACTGTCGGCTTATAATCGGTCAGAGGATTTTTTCGAGAGGAGGGAGGGCCTCGATCATTTTAGTCGGCGACAAGAATAAACGGCCGGATGATTAAACGGAGGGCTGACCGTATATCTATTTGAGAAAATGGACCAAAGTCAGAGCTACACAGAGATGCGTTATTCCGTTACATTTTCATTCATACTTTTCCATGGGTTAACTATTTGGCAAAATGTCGCAACGCTATCAAATCCTTTCAATTACGTTTAATACGTTCTACATTTTTATTCAAGTCAATAATGTCGATTTCCATCCAATAACTCAACGTCTGTGTATTTTTTAAATAATTATGCAAAATGATTGTCTGTAAAAGTAAAATAAAGATGCTAATGTTAATTAATAAAGAGAAAATAATTTATACATGATTTTTCTATTATTAGTATAATTAATAGTACGAAAATGAAAGATCGTATGTTTATATTATTTATTATTGGTAGGTTGACGTAATGAAGTTGTAATATTTGAAAAAGAACATGGTATATTTGCTTTGAAGAAAAAACAAATTCGAAAATTGTAATAGTTTTCAGAATATGCGAATAATAACCAATTGGATCTTTTTCTTCATCAATCTCTTCATCATTTTCAAATTTAACTTTAACAATATTTATTTGATTCTTCGCACGTACTGCTCGTTATTAAAATTTATTCACATTTTTTATTATGAAATTTTCTTTTGCATAATTTTAGAATAAAACAATCTCACACACTAAGCTTGCATTTTTAAAAAGTTAGCTATATTTTATAAGTTGAGAATTATCCCAAAGGATATTATTATACTACTTAAATAAATCGTGCTCTGACGGATATGTATATTTTCCAATTTCCTCTTTCTTTTCTTTTGGTATTTCATACATTTTTCAACTTTTTATACATAATGTGTAACTGTGATTTCGACATTTCCTAGTACTCAATTCAAGGATAATATAAGTCAAACGGAGTATTATCTTTAATGAAATTTAAATTATGCTTATCGATATAAATAACTGCTGGTTATTTATTAATTCTCTTCTTATTTATTAATCTTTAAGCATTTTAGAATAATTGAGTAATTACACTTTACACTTAACAAATATAATCATTTAAAATTTACAACGTAAAAGAAGAACTTAGAGAATTCTAACTAACTTTTCAACCTTCAAATCAATATCTTTAACTTATATTTATTTGCATATTCAACTTATATAAATTTAGATTTTTATCATTCATTTAAATCATCAGAATCATCAAATATACTCTTGATTTTGACTAAAATTCTCACATGTGTATAAAGTTATTTATATAAAGTTAAAGTTAAGAATTTCATGCCTTTGATAAAATTTTATGCTCATAAGGTTTTTAATTACATTTTTCTGACTTTTCCTTTTTTTCCGACATTTTTCTATTGAATAATAATAACACCTTGTTTAAACATAATTAGTGACGAAGTGTATACTTTTCCATTTAGTGTAAGAAAAAACGAATAGAGAATAAATTTAAATGTATATTTTATAAATAATTGAAATACATACTTCATTTACTCTCAATTATAAGTAGGTAAAAAAGATTAAAAATAAAATTCTATACATTTATTATAAATCAATCGTTAAATGAGAGCAAATAACGATGTATTTTTATCTACGTAACTAACAGGTCTTTGTAATATAATCTAAATTGAATAATAAAATGGTTAGTTTTTAAGAGTTATAAAGATCAATAAGATGGCTATTTAAATATAGAAAATTCATAAAAGCATAATGCAATTATGTGATCGTACATGTCGGTTAAATCACTTATATGTACAAACATGGTTTATATATTCGTTCTTTAAGGTTCTATAGAATATTTATGAAGCATTTTGTTCAAATAAAAAGTTATTAAATAGTAATAAAAGATATTACTATAGTTTTGTTATTTCTAATATTGAGAAAGAAAATAAGAAAAGGTTATAAATTCTCGACTTCTGGACTTAGAAAAAATAAGTTCACGTATACGAAAAGATATCGCCTAGCACACATAATGACATTTGAAATTTGTTTCATAAAAATATACAAAGAAGATCAGTTTTACAAATTACTTTTCAGTCTTAAACGAATTGGAGGGTCTGTCTAGGGGTGCAGACATGAGAGATTGCGGACCAACGTCAAGGGCCGCCCTGAATCCGGAACACGTAGCTCGAGTGGCTGAAAACGCAAAAGCCGGTCTCGCTTTCGCTAGGAGCAGAAATCCTGCAATAAGATGCTTAACCACCCGAGGAACAATTCTCACTTCTAGCTCGTTTACAGTAGAAGAAGATGTCTGTCAGGTAAGAATATTCATTTCGCTTGCGCTGACTAGATGCAAGTCGTACGTTCGTGTAATCTACCTGTGCATTATTTTAATTACTCATTTGTCCGTTGTGCGCTATTCAAGTTAAGAATTTCATATTTTAATTTATACTTTAATTTCGTAGGCAATTGATGCAGTTGCTTAATAATGATTAAATAATTGGATGCTTGTTATAAATTTGAATTATTGCTTGTGACTAGCAATAGCATATATATATATATATATATATATATACTCATACAGATGGGTGTTTCTTAAAATACGTGTGAATATGAATTATAGCACATTTTAATGTGTGCATCAAAACTTTAATTGATATAAAAATGTAATTGATTAATCTTGTAGGATGGCTTAACGAGAAACGATGATCGAATCCTCGCCACGTGCCTGAGTCTATGCAAATCAAATAAGGATCAAATTAATTCTGGTAAGTTAAGTAAGTTACGAAATTTCCTTTTCGAAAACGTAAACTTATGGCAAGCAAACCATGGTTTACTTATATATTTTTAAATACTTAGAGATTTACATGCAGCAGATTTAATGCTCTGGATGTCTACGAATAAGAGAAAAATATCATTATTAATTTATGTATTTAAAGACTTTAGATGAGGTGGGGGCGAGCGAACTTCTTTTATTCTACTATGAGCTACATAGAAATGCTTGAGAATTGGATAAAATAGAAGCAGTAGTTTCAATAAGCTTTTGGAAAGACATTTATGAAGCGAATGATAGAAAGAATAGGCATTTTATGAAAAACCCGCTACCGAAGCTCCTCTGCTCTTATCATTAAGATTGAATTCCAAAAGCCTATTAACGCGACACTACAAACGGAGCATCGAGTCGGAGCTTCATAAACAAATAGTGGTGGAAAAAAGTAACCGTTATTGAAACTGTTGCAGAGGAGGGTCAGCCGCGGCGAGTGAAACGGGATGTGGTACTACTGACGGAGGATCGCAACCTGAGAGTCAAGGCTCTCGCGAGGGATGTGCCCGTACGCGAGGTCTTGGACTTCATCCAGTGGGCCGGCCTCGGTTGAGCTTCGTCTGGGTGACTCGATTCGCAAGCACGCATCGTCATTCGATTCTCGCTCGCAGCTGAACACACAGGCTGCGCTCGTTCCGCGGTGACAATTGAAACGTCGAAAGCAGTGAAACAAGGGAAATATGAAATAGCAAGAGGTAGACGCCAGAAGAGCGGTAAGTCGGTCAAGGGATGTCGCACAAGCGCCTTGAAAAATGCCTCGGTGTGAGCTCGAACGTTGAGCAGCGAGGAGGTAGTGAACTGTTGATTTACCTGAATATTCGAAGGACGTTTCGATGACTCGAAACGTTTTCTTTTGTTCTTCTTGTGACGTTCATGTAAATCTCTGTTCTTTCAACGACTTTGCCTGGTATACATCTTCATTTATTGCTTTTTTTAAATGATTTATTTATTATATTCTTTTCACACTATTTTGTAAAGCGGTGACTCGTCGCCGAAGCCTTTTCTTTTTTTACACACATGCGCTCTCACTCATACGTACGCGTATCGGTATATACGCACGCACGCTGAGTGGAGTTTAATCGATGACGCACTTACATGCCGTATCGTTTTTAATAACGCGCGCGCGCGCGCGCGCGCGCGCACACACACACACACACACACACACACACACACACACCGGTGATCCTTTTCTATTGTACGAGAATAAAAGACACGAGTGTTTGAGGGGGAGAAAGAGAGAAAGTGTAGGTAAGAGAAGGGGAAAATTGAAGCCAGAGAGAGAGAGAGAGAGAGAGAGAGAGAGAGAGACGTTTCACACGTAGAATATATTCAATCGACACTCGAGAAGGTATTCACGATATCCGAAGTATAAGGTGTAAGATACTTCGTTACTGTGTATAAAATATTACGGTAATAAATTGTTTAATATGTCCAAGCAGAAGAGAGAATATGTCAAAATTGTATTGCGTACTGCCTGAATAATACTTCATTTAAATTTTGTTATGCAAAATTTGGATTCTGGACTTGTTTTCGGAAGGTCGTTGTTTAAATTATTATTATGAATCGATTACTCGTAACAAATCATTGTTCGTAGCAAATATAATTTTGAATTTTGCCGAGGCTTTAGTCTTATGAGTGAAAAGATTCTTAAATCTCTTATTAATATAAATATCGTTAGCTATTTCATAATTGAAAATGAAAATTTATTTTAATATATAAATATTAAAATGCTATGCCGAAAAAAACAATTTTTTTTTTGAAAAAATTGTTACTTACAAATAATAAGTAAATTATTAATTCTAAAAATATATTAGACTGCTTACTAAGAATTATATTGTTAATTAACCGAAAAGCTTTGCTGCTTTCAAATTTGATAGTTTTTTTTCTGATTTATTGACCTGATTTACGAAAATCTAAACTATTTGATTATTTTAATAATTTTAATAATTCATGTGTTAAATCATATACTATTATAATAAATGATTTTAAAATATTTGTGCTAATGAATATGAAAATGTATTGCGTATTAGAATTTATAATGAATAATTGTTATAAAATATGAAAATTCTAAATCTAAAAAAATTTTGAAGAATTTTATTTTGAATGTTGTGTAATTAATTAGACTGTATAGTGTATCATTAAGCTTACAGACATGAAAATAAATTTTATACCTTTGTCGTTTCTTATGTGTAAGTAATATATATCAGTTATAATACATACAATAAATTACTTTGATACTATAATAAATCATTTCATGTATTTTACTATTTATTATTAGGTAGAAAATGACATGAAATATTCCATTTACAATTCTTTTAGTATTATTCAAGATAAAACAATAAGAATTAAATAATCAATGTAATATGTACAGATTTTTATATAAATAAGAAGACATTTCATGTTGTTATTTATCTATGAAGTACGGTGTACTGTATTTTGTATTACATTTAAAAAAATGATGTGCTACTAGCATTTAAACTTCTTGTAAATTACCGAGCTATGTATAAACTGTTGAAATTTCATACTACTACATCTATATTGAACATAATAAATAAAAGTTATTCTCATGTCTATTATTAAAATGCAATTGTATGAAAAGGCATTATATATTTAAAAAATAATGCACTTTGTTTGCTACGCTTGTCCCAGATCATTTTATTATTGTCAAAGTAAAAATTTCGATTTAACTTTATAGTACGGATAATACTTTAAGTATAAAAGAGGAATTAAATGTAATAAAATAGTTAGGACAGTCGTTCTGCCTTATCTCTTTAGTAATAAAAATACATAGTTAAAATGCATGGTTATCAACCAAACTTAACCCAAGATTTTTCAAGAAATTGCTTATTTTTAAATTTTTTAATAACATTCCGAGTCTTAGCTGCAGTTGACGTGCAATTCAAATTAACGTAATCATAGTTACTTTTACGTTCATTATAAAGTTGCACAGAAATATAAGTACAAAATAAATAAAAGAACAGAACATAACCTGCGTAAGTATAGTTTGAAAGATATTTATTTTCTAATAAATTTTTTGCTCTATCAAAGATCGTTCGAATCTAAATTATTCAATGATTACAGAGACAACTTTTAAGGCTTCTTTATCTGAATATTACTTTAGCAGATGTAATATTCTCTCAGAAAGGAAGAAAAGATCGTTAATAATGTTATAATATCAAGCTTCACGTTTACTGTGCTTAAATTGATAAAAATTTTTCATTTCAGAAGAAATTCCTGTCTTTAAAAAACATTTAAAACTTAAAAAAAATTCTTTATATGAATGAACTTTTTAAAAACTGATAAAGCAATTGAAAGAAGAAAGTTTGTGAGAGAAAACTGAGACGACTTTCCGAGCGAGTCCTTCGAATTTTGGAGATCGAGAAGCTTTGTCTGACCCTGGAACTGTCATAATGAGAAATAAGTAAAGAATAAAGATAATAAAATTTACAAACAAATCATGTTTTACAATTATCATATATATTTTACAAAAAATTATATCTAACCAAGTGTAACCTAAAGTGGAAAAACAATTGTATAATATATGAATTCAGTTTTTTGTTTATTAAACATTGTAAATTATTTTATTTAAGTGGTTAATTTTCTTTCACACTTATCTCATTTGTTAACAATAAAATTATTTTTTATATTCGAATTTCGAATTCTATATATTAACCGGTTAATCATGATTTCAACTGAAAACGTATTTAAATAATAATTGTAAATATCTTTTATATTTATATGTTCTATATCTATTATCTGTATGTTAAATATTTATATCTTTAATAAATAAATATGCAATCAAAATTAAGTTTATAAATCAATTTTCTGTTAAAATATGTTATTATTTTATTTGATCTCAGTTTAAAGTTGAATAATACATAAACAATTATAATGATAATCGAAAAACTGAATCTCAACCGGAATTCTTTTCAATAAAATAAAATATTTATTTCGAGAAATTAGGACAGAATTAGAGTTGAACTGTTCTTATTTTGAATTATTTCAAAATTGAATTTGGGATCATGAATACACAAGATATTTAGAAGATTAAGGATTTATAAGAAAATAAGGACCTATTTTTTTTAACGAATTAGTTACTTAAATTATCTGTATGTTTATTAACTTGAGTTGGAGTTATAGAAAGAGTAGGAACGATCCAGATTAATAATAAGTAAAATATACTAATAATAAGTAAAGTACGGATTATGAGGAAGAGAAGGAAGTAAACATATTTGTCCCTTTCATTCATTTACCCTTCAAACTCAATTGTTAGCTCAGACGTAATGATCAAATACGTATACTTACGTGTAAATAAAGTATAGTGACATAAAAAGATTTAGGGTGACAAACTCTTCGATGGATCAAAAGAAAAATAATCTTTCTTCATTATACCAGCGATTTCACGATATAATGTGTACGCGTTACTTTTTCACATCAATTATTACACTAAGTTTTTCTTTACATTTTAAAAATGATAAATCGAATTGATTTTGTCCTATTAGAGTTTACTAACATTTAGATATTAAATAATTAAAAAAAAGAAATAAAAATAAAATGCATTTGCTGATGAATAGATTTATAGAAAAGAAAACACATTTTAATGTTTTGTCAAAGTTTTTGTAAATATATAAGAACCATTTATCCTTCAGCGGAAAATCATCGGCTACATATACGATGATATTCTTCTGAAGAAAGCCTTTTATTAAATGTATATCTATATTGATTAACAATGAGCAATGCATTATAACTGCACAAAGATGATAAAAATTGTACACGTACACACGCCGTAAAACCCAAAAAAATCTCACAATACATGCGGGACTTTCGTCTCTTCCAAGAATTTTCTCACGAATTTTAATTAATAAATTTTTGCAATATTTGTAAATTAGTAAAAAATCTTATATACATTATTATACATATAAATATATTGGCTCGTGTGTATGTGTGCGTATGTAGTGTTGGGTGGCGTGTGTTGTTGCGAGTGCGTGTGTATGTACGTTGCGCTGCTCGAGTCGGTAGTTGAATGTGTGAGTTAATGTGGATGTTATTCGCATACTTTCATTTGTACGTGTGTGTGTATGCGCACGCGTGCGCTCGTATATATAAAAGAACAAACACATCTTATAACATTTCATTTGTATTTCTTCTCAGGGAAGGAGTTTTACTAATATGATTATGCGAAAAAATTAGATTAATACGGTACCTTTATTATACGAGAAAAATAAAAGAATATCGCCTGCATAGTGTTACCACTTTCATTATTGTATTCAATAAAACAAAAGTTGACGTATATAGAGACTCTTTTTTCAGATCCTGTTTCAAACGTAATAAATTCTCAATATTTCCTTATATATGTTTATGTTTCATAATTATTATATAAAAATTGATAAATGTTTTATAAATAAATCAAGAATGTCTACCTCAAGCAAGTAAGTATTAAAAATGATATAAAACTTGATATTTTCTTAACGGATATTCAACATTTTCAATTCACAAGAATCTAAAACGAGATATTTTATAATGCTCAATAGAGATGATTTTCATAAATGCAACTTTTCAAGTTTTCATTTGTTTCACTTTGAAATTGGTCCTCTGCTTTATCTGGCTTTGACTTGAAAACGTAGAAGATATGGAACAGAGTACAAACGTGAATTCAGTATCATTATAAAGTATACAATTTAAATCGACAATATAATTGAATTTAATAAAATCATTTATCTTAACTCAAAAATTTATAAAATATAGTCATCGTATTAATGAATTTGAATCTCAAATATTAAGGACGTAGTATTGTCAACTAAAATATTTGTTGGATTTACAGTTGAGGTTCATTATCATTGATGCGATTAGTAACATTCGTCGGTGCGAAACCGTATTTATTATTCGAATAATTGTAGAATAAGTAAATAGTTGATTGCAAAAGTGTGTGCCTGATTGGAAGGTACACGAGCAATCGGCCTACTTTTTACGCGGAGGATCGCGTCATTGGATATTAAGGCGTATGTAAGTCGATTGCATCTCGGTAAACCCGTTGACACATCCCCGTTATACATGGTGTGCATCCTCGTATGCGTTTCGCAACTCGTGTATACAGTGCTTCACCGCCTTCCATCTCTTTCGATTGGCTTTGCTTTGCCCGGTTCTAACCTATGTACATTTGTGAACACACGAGTAAAAGTAGTTGACTAGCAAATAAGAAGTCGAATGAGAGAGAGAGGAGAAGAATCAGGAGAAAAGGAGAGAGCGAGGGGTTAAGCAAAGTACGAAAGATAAGGCACAGCTCGTGCAGAAAGGTCGGGGTCTGACTATAGCAGTGTAGTAAGAGGAAAGGAGAAAAAGACCTTGATTTTCGCTCTCACGTGCGCTTGCAGAAAGGAGTCAGAAGTTGACGATTTTTTATAACTCTCTCTCTCTTTCCCCTCTATCTCCTTGTAAACCGTTATGCAGCAGCAATGTGCAGGGTCTTCACAGCAACAGACTCGTTGAGGAATCGAAGGTGAACGCCTTTGGACACTACGTGCGCACATGCACGTACTCAAATGCGGCTTCGCGCTTTGGATAAAGTAAAAAAAAAGTTGGAGGCGAATATAGAAGTATCGTCGTTCATGTTGCGATTTGGAATAGACGACTGGCGCGCGAATAAGTTTAAGCGACTTTGTGAGCTGCGTCGAGAATAATGACGAACCAAACGCTACTCCTGTTGTGGCTACTCATGATCATAACAATGATTGTTACAACGGTTGTAGTGCTGGTGGTAATTATCGTCATACTAGTAGTCTTAAAGTGTCGTCCTCGATACAGAACTTGGAAATTTTAACTAACATTAACTTTTACGATTTTAGATTCAGAAAATAAATTTGGAATTGAAAAATCTTTTACTTTTTTTCGACTTTAACTTATCAACTTTATTTTCCAGTGATTTTATAGTCTCACCAAACGAATGTCTCTGTTATTAAAAAAATCCTATTTTCACGCAACAAAAAGAAAGTCATTTTGAAAGATGAAAATCACATGAAAGTCATTCATGCAAGTAATTTTAATGTGTATTTTTCATAAAGTCACTAAAAGAATTGTGTAGTATGCGATTTATGAACTCAGTTTAAACGATTAATAATTACACATAAACTCGTCTATTAAAACTTACTTTTAAATGGAATAACATAACGGATCTATTTTAGATTGCATCAATGATAAATTTTATTTCACTAGTTTAAACATTTACAAACATTAAATGTTTAAACATTAAAAGATGTTTAAACATTTACAAACCAATGACACGTGCCTAAATTTGCTTGACCAATGACATGTAATTAGAAGAGTTAACGCATACGCTTATACATCGAAAAATTTCACGAAGCAAATGAATTGTAACTGTATGATAATATATACATTTCAAAAACCGAATTCCCGTTATGTTTTCTCTGCAAACACTTTAAGACTTGTTTTCCATCGTTTGCAGATACATGTATCCTTGTAGTAGCTATATTTAACTCTCGACATTTCTTAATCCTGATGTAGATTTTTAATGTATTAAGACAGACGTGATCTAAGAATGTCATTTAAATGTTTCTAAACTAGTTCAATTACCGCGTTTATTCCGTGAAACTTAATTTGTGTTGATTCAAAATACAAGTGTCACAAAGTTCAATTATTGTTGAATGAGTTTTTTAATTGGCTCAATCATAATTTTTATTAACTTAATTGTAATAACAACGTAAATTTATGTCAGGTATAGTAAATTTAAAAAACCTACCTTAATTGCATTCTAATAATAATCTTACGCTTTCGATAAGAGATATAAATTCGCATTGTTACACGCGTTATGAATCCTTATATTTCGTATCGCGATAAATGTAATTTTTATGTATCATAAATTAAAAATTGTCATTATAACGTCAATGAAATCGGACGTACATTGTCTAAATCATTCGAAATGAACTTTCACATTCTATTAAAATATAGTACATAAGCTATATACTTATTTATCTAGAGTTTTATTTATTATTAATTATTTACTAAAATTTACTAAAAATGAAAATTTTTATTCAATGAAATGATTATTAAATTTTCATAAGACTTTGGCCAGTAATAAATGAAAAATTCTCTTATTTGAGAACAACTTGTAATTAGATTACTATATATTACCCAATAATCATGCACTATACAATATGGAGTTTACATCTAAATTATTTTAGATGTAAACACAAGCATTTTTAATCTGAAACTAATTAAATATTAAATTCTCATCGTTTTCGTTACGCACGACATTGGAAATTATTAAATATTAAATCATATGTCTATTTTAACTAATATACAACACATTATAGTAGAACAAAAGTTTTACTTTAAGTCGCAGTCTGGATTTCATTTTTAGATTTAATAAAATCTTATTAAAATCCGCTGTATAAAAAAGAATTTTCTACCGGATATTACAGGATGTTACTGAAAAAGAGTAAAACTCGTAGCCTAGGTAGAATATTCCATTCTATGAGCACGACATTCTTGGGTTTGATAATGTTTGACGGGCAAATGAGTATTGTCAATAATGAATGAACCAAGTATTAAGAGAACGGGAGTTGGAGGGATTTTAAAATACGACTTTCTCATAAACTCGGGATAAGATTTTTCACGATCATATCGCACTCCTATCTTCGACTTTGGCAGGAGCTAGTAGGAGCTAAGCAGTAAGCGCACATGGAATCCTTGAAAGGGATAGAATGAGACAGAGTCAGATACAGAGCGCAGATCGAGAGCCCGACTCGGCACCGGTGGTTGTTTTTTAACTGCTATTTTTAAACAGTCAGCCTTGAACTTGGGCTGTTGACTAGCTTTAGCTATGTATATGCGTGTCCCACAACGACTATTACTGGTGTGGCCTGCGGCGGCTACCCCCGAGTGATCCAATCGCCAATATAAACGGACTTATCTAATTCCTAGAATGGCCATTGTGCGCCTAGCAGCGAGTCGCTGTCGAGTTGCTGAGTTGCTGTGTCCTTCACTACTCCTTGCAAGATACGCGTCGATTTTACTAACGTACTACGGGGACAAATTCACTCGCAGACTTCACTATTATATTCCCTTTATTTGATCACATGAACGTGGATCGTTTTACATTTGAAAACGGTTAAGTCGATTTTTTCGCACTCGATTTTTATAGCTTTTTCTTCTGTGGATAGTTTTAAATTTGAAAACAGTTAATACCGATTTGTTCGCTCTATATTTTTATAGGATTTTTTTCTGTGGATAGTTTTAAATTTGAAAACAGTTGATTCCGATTTTTTCCCTATATATATTTTTATAGCATTTTTTTCTGTGACTTGACTGAGTACTTTTAGTCACCCTGCCAAATAAATTTAAAAGATTTAAACATTTACCTCTAAGCACTTTACAAGCAATATATTTGTACTTAATCATCTCCCCATTTCAATTACAAATCAAGGTTACCTACAGTCAATATGTATGTCGAAAGATCTGTAAAGGATTGTTTCTTAAATTTCAATAGTTTCCATCACAAGCGTTAACCTTTGTTATTTTACAATAATAAGGTTTTGCAAGAAATTTCCAAAGGATTCTATACTTAACGAGTCTTGAGTTCACGATGACGTCATATTTTATGTCGGTTGAAAAAGTCGGTTATCTGATTTTTTACATGAAATAATATTATTGCAATACTATAAATATTGAAGAAAAAAAATTGAAACTAAGAGACCTTAAATTAACTCTTCAAAAATGCGTTATATTTCTTAAATTACGCAACATTTCACTTAATGAAACAATTCGTTCTAATATATAATTTAAAGCTTACGAATATAATCTGGAAATTTAAGATTATGAGCCAAAAGCACAGCGTTGTATTGTTTTATCTCTAAATAATTACAGGTGTAAGAGTTATATTTTCGTCTTATTTAATAATATAATATAACAGTCATATAATAATCCATAAAGTTGAATTTTATTAGTGTCTAAAAAATACATTTCATAAAGTTACATTTATCTTTTTTAATATTTTCAACATTTTCATGGTCCAAATTATATTTTACATTTTGTAGATTTTTTTGAAACGTAATTTTATCGAAGGTATATTTAAAGTTTAAGAGAAACAATAAAAGTTCACAATAGTATGGTAGAAAAACAAACTGAATGCATATGAAAAATCGACACCAAGAATTAAAACTTGCGCAATTTTTTGAAAAAATGTAAACAGAGAGAGGAATATATACAGCAGTGTACGGATCATCCTGAAATTTAAAAACTTGCGTTGACTCAAATCTCGGACATACCTCAAATGCACCAACTATCCATCCACGTACTTTAAATCGGCACCTTTTCACGGACTCACAAATTACTTGCATGATTATTGCTTTATGTTTCTTGTGCATGATTTATTCAGAGTAACAGTTCACACTTCTCTAAGAATTAATTCATTAAATTATTTAATGTACTTATAAATATTAATACTTTATCAATATAAAACCATTAAACAAACCCTCATTTATTTAACAAAAAATAATATTATTAATAATTAGTTTTTGTCTAAAATATTCCGACTTATTATATAATAATAGAAACATTTTATGTGTAGTTCTAAAGTAAAAGCATAGCGCAATCACAAAAGCATTTAACACAAAGATTATTTTTTTAATTAATTTGCGAATAATAAATTTATTTTATTCTTATTTAAATTATAATTAAATTATAATTTAATTATAATTTAATTATTAAACTATATATTCTTAGAAGCAGATACTCGTTCCTTCTTATAAATCTTTAGAATGCTGTTTTCAAATATAGTCAATTTTCACTTTTAGGCTTTACATACATTTTACTTTAAGTTCATTATCATCATTACGTGTACATAAAGATAGTTAAGCTTTCATTCCGCAACTCGATTCTTCAATGCTTACTAAATAGACGCAGTCACACGTGTATCATAGATAAGTGCAATCGCAGTTTATCAATTTATTTCTTTTAGTTCTCTTAATACTTGTAAAAAAAATCTCGTCAGATACTTTTCATTTATATTATCAATAAGCCGCTGTGGTTGATTTTATAATTATCTTTATATCTTTAATAATTTGTAAGTAAAATGGCCTGTCTTTTATCAATTTAGAAGAATCATTAAATGTTAGTTTCTGCTTCTTACAAAATATTTTACAAAATCATCTTATTTATTTTGTTTTACGATTATTAAGAAAACGGTAACATAAATTAAAAATCATACTATACTGATTAAATGAAAGACCAAATACCATTTATATTTAATTAAAACAATTTTAATTTCGTATTTAATCTAGTTATATTAAAATTGAGCTTATGTCACAATCGCTCTTTGTTACCTGTACAAAATTCAATAAAAAAATAGTAAAAATGCAAAATGTAGCATTCGTATGATTAATGGGATTTAGCAGATTATTTTCAGAAACGTGTATTAATGAAATGCATACTATGTAAGGTATACGAAAAAATCGAAATTCCGATAAAACCAAACCAAATGAGTTAATGGGAACTATTTTGATACAAACATATATATGTAAATAAATACGTATCCTAGGGAAGCATATAATACACGTTTAATAAACGGTTTAAAAAGAAGTACAAAGAAATTCATATAATATAGTAGAAAGAATTATTGTTTTGGTTCTATTTTAAATTTCACGAGATCAAAATGATTTTTCAAATCAATTTTTTTGAATCTAAATATGTGGATCCGATACTGGATCAAACCGAATGTATCTCAGATTAACATTTTTAAATTGTATTCTCAGTTTAGTTGATAAAGATGTGGCTTATCTATCTTATATTAAACTGATATTCTTATCAATCTAAAAGCTTCTTGAAATAATTGGTTAGAAAGAATAATGATTTACTTAAATCTAAATAGTTTCATATTGAATTTAATTATTATCTTTACAAATAAAATTCATCTTAGAAACGAGTTATTAAGAAATATCAAGTGTTTTTATATTAGTCTATTTGGACATACATGGATGAAAATTCAAATTTAATGTTGCAGAAATGAAATTGAATACTAGTTGTTACTTCATCTACAAAATGTTGTGTCTACACCTCATCCTTAAAGAAAAGCAAAAATAACAAATTTATCCAAAATGGGGAAATTTAGTTAATATTTGCATTTCAAAAGCTTGATAAATTTTATGTACATTTAATTATAATTATTTGATTTGTACATGTGTGCATGTACATATATGTTTATGAATAATATGAAGCCTAAAAACTCTAAATAAGTATATAGCTTATGTGTGTAAGCTTATTATGTAAGTTCTTATGTAAGCTTCGCTTAGGTATCATCATTATCGCGATTAATGTATAAATCTCGTTACTGACAATGAATTTATTTATACATTAAATGAAGCAGAATGAGTTTATAGTGTATTGAGAATACTATATTCTATATACTATATTGAGTATAGTATATGTATATATAGTATAAAGTATATTGAGAAAATCGCAGTGTTTACTATTGAAATCTCATAAGCGAAGAGTTCATTTCGTAATATAGATTCATAATGCTTTTACGAGACTCGTGTACAGAAATATAAGCAAGTGTGAATGTAAGCTGAAATTCTTAAAGCACCAAATGAATACCTCATGCATTTATATTTTTTTTTGTTCAAATTCATTTGAAATTAAATAAATTTTTCGAAGGTCCAAGACTCGTTATTACGGTAGTTTAAGTAGTTTAAGAGTTGAGATAATACCGAAAGCAGCTGCTTAATTTCTAAACTTGTAAATGTCAATTCTTTAATATTTACATAATCTAGGTAATTTTTATTATGTTGAAAATTTTAGTCGCCATACAATTTATAGCTATTTATCACTATCTACGTATAATGAAACAACTAAAATAGAAGAAACATTTAAAATAACTGGAAAACTATTCACGTTTGCTTTCAAAGAAACTTATCTAGTAGAAAAATTGCGCTCGCTCTAGGAAGGCGTTAAATGCTCTCCCACTCAAGATCAGGGTCATTGCTCGTATTGCTGCGAATGAGCGATAAAGATAGACAGATGAAGAGAGAGAAAGAGAGGACATTTGGCTGGGGGCCAGAGCCATGTTTCGAGGAAAAGGATCGTTGCGCATTGTCGCGTGGGAGGCTTCTAACGACGTTTTGCATCTGAGTTTTGCGCGCGTTCCATGTGTGACATATTTATTTCTAATTTCGTCACTCTCTCTCTCTCTCTCTCTCTCTGTCTCTCTTTCTCTCTCGCTTCTTTCTTTATCCTATTATAGGGCCCACTTTCAATATATTTCAATATATCTGCGTGTGCGTGTGCATTAGCACACGTTAATTACATCCCGCAATACGATCTTTGAGATGGAGCTATTCTCCAATTTTTTATCTTATCACACTTCTGTAACTATGCAGTTTTAACTTTTCTATTGATGCCACGTACCTGCGCTTGCCATGCACAGCCCCCAGTATCGTGAAACGTAACGATTATGCAACTGCCCATGAGGAGATGCATTTAGACATTCGAATTATTCGCTCGTGTTTTACGCGCAAAAATTATCTTAAAGGGTAATTTATGGTATATCGCTTTTTTGCGCCTCTTACTTTTGGTTTTTCATTAACAATTCTTACTTTTGCATTTCTGCAACATTGTACGCATTTGAATTTTATTTGCGCTGCCTGACCAGAATCGAAGATGAGGGCCATAGAATGATTTTAAAGTACCTACAATTTACGTAATAATAAGCATCTTTGTCTCTTTAAATGCAATTTTTTTATTTTGAACAGGAGGAGGATATTTTTTTAAGTATTAAATAACAGCGCCGTTTCCAGTGTTTATTTTTAAAATGCGGAATGAGATCTTAACAATTTAACAATTAGATTATTTTATTAAAAGTTCTGCATCACTTATTCGGTTAGCTTACTAAGATTTACTATGAATTTATTCGTTAAATATGTTAGAAATCTTAGAAAAGTAATGAGTCATTGCCAGCAGATTCACAGAACAAAAATTTATTAGATCTTAAGGCAAAATATCACTTAGTGATCATCTAGAATTGTTATCAAATTTACAATTTCAGAAGAAATTTATATTTTTAGCGTGAAATTATGTTAAGAGATGGAGTACTTACAAGATTTTGCTATTCCTTAATAAGTGAAAATCTTGTGCTATATATTTATCATAAAATGTTTAGAAAGAAAAATTAAAAGCTTCTCAACGTCCATTTATCTATAATTTATTTTTATAATTTTTCAATTATTATAATAAACGTTGAAGCGGCTACAGAAGAATCCACAATGAGAGGTAATAAAGGCTTTATAAGATTGTGAAGGTCTTGTCTAATGATTATTCGAAAAGCCAACTTTAAACAGCGCAATTTTCTCAATACTTTTAGCAAGAGACTTCCTACTAGGTTTGCCGTAATCGTCACGAACGAGTCGGTGTGTGCATGCGTGTGAGAGCACGAGAGAGCGATATACAGAGTGAAGCAACGCGTTTGAGAGGCGGCAAGGCACCTTGGGATGTGCGAGCGAGCGGCGCGAAATTGCAGTTACAAAGTAATCGGCATAGAGTGGCTGCGGAATAGCGAGGCGCCGATAAATTTCCGGATGAATTCGCGGGATTGCAGGCATATAATACGTGGCATGCGCGTTAGGAGTAGCGACCTCGTCGCTTTAAAGACGCGATGCGCCGTGCCCTACGAGCCAGCGCGTAGATTTTATCTTTGCAGGAAGTTCCCGCTTTACATCGAGGATCCTTTTTCATTTTATTCCGTGAAAATCACCAAGGCTTTTTTTCCATCGTCTCTGGATAATTTTATTCGCCGCATAGCGATTTCGATGGGGGAAAACGTTTTAAATTGTATTAATGGAAGTTTGATTTCAATTTCATAGCTGAGGCGATCGTGCCTTCAATCTTTCGCGTGTGTTGCGTGAATTGATTTTCTCTTTAAATTTCAGTGCAAATAATATGCAGCTGTATATTTAGAAATATATTATTTCTATTAGAATTATAAAAATAGCGTTTTATTTCGTTCGGTTACATCGCGGTAGCAATGAAATCAACCACTACAGTAAAAATTAATCTACATTTTCCAATAAACTTGGTTTTCAGTATTATTCGAATTATATTTTATAATGTGAACGTTTATTTGTTACGACAAAATACACTCATTAATTTATTCATGTACAGATACATGAGTTGCTCTTACACTTATACTCATTATCCATTTACGGCTTCTACTTTTATAAATGTTAATCTACTAAAGTTTTATACGTCAACGAAATATATGAATTTTTATTTGAAAACTTGTATCATTTTTAAAATATTGTTACAAGAAGGTACTTTTAATTTACTTCAATTAATTAATTATGATGAATAGTCGATTTTTTGTATTGTTTGGCAGTCTATTCGGTCTTTACTTTTTCAAACACTTCTAAGAAAAATGTTCCAATATTGTTTTAAATTTATCTGTTAGCTATCCAATGTATAATAAAAAAGTATTAATTTATCATTAGTCATTGGCAAGTTAATTGACTTAGATTTTTGAATTCTATTGTACTAATTTACTAGACATTGGTCTACTCTGAACATGTTTTATTTGTTGAATGAACAAAATAATGTCCATTCATAAGAAATTCCAATTTCCCAGTATGCGCGTAGAATAAATTATTTTATAATAATGTACAGTCGTAAAATATAAAAATCTTCAGACTCATTGCTCATGAATAAAAAAATTATTATCCAACGTATTAGCGATGAAGGATTCTTCTTTTATTATCAGGTTATAATTAAACATTTAAGTTTCGAGAACATTTGCACAATTTACTTGTTGATTTATAGTAACAATGTTTACAACCATTGATAGTTAATAGCACAATTTCTTTATTTTTTTTCTTAATATTGAAACATTAATTTACTCAACGATTTTCAAACGTCATTTTCTTCGAAATAAATTCTCTCATTGCAACGTTGTCTTCTTTGAACGAATTATATTTGTACGGAAATTGTTGTATATGTATTAGCTCACGCATGCTTATATGTATATATTATCTATAACTCAAAGAAATGACTAAGTACTATTAAATGATTTGAAATATAAAAACTGAAAGAATTTTCTTTACTTCGGAATATTTGTGAAGTTCTTGCAAATCTTTTATTCTAATACCTTAGAGATATATACCATTTTTCCTGTACCTAAATGTAAATAGAAAAGAGTAAATAAAAATGAGATATAGTTAAATTTGAAGTGGAATAACCTTAACATATTTTTTAAGATCTAAATGAAATATCTAATTGATTAAATATACATACACAAATTTGAATGATAATAAGATGTTCATTAATGTGGTATTCAATTACCTAATTGCTTATAGATAAGAAGATAAAATAAATATAAATAAAGTATAAATTTGAGAAAGATAAATTTCATTTAAGTGAAAAACGTTAGTAAGAGGCATAATTAAAATAAATTGCTAAATATGATGAATATCTTTCAAAAATTTAATATACTTAAGAATAGAGATTATTAAGAATATTATCTTATTAAAAAAATAGTTTTCAGAATTTCATTAATATTTTAATAAATAAATTTTTTAATATTTAATGTAGATATATAAAGATTAAAGAATAATAAAAATAATGAAATATAATCAAATTAATGAAATTTTGTTAAGAATAGAATAAAATTTTGGATTATAAGTATTAAAGTTTGCATATTTTTTTTACGCAGTCTCAATAAAATTGTTTTGATTTCAATTATATTGTTAATATAGATAAAATGTACTAATTCTGAATTTGGCGTGAATAAATCACTCCTATTATGTTATTCCTAATAAAAAATTGGACTTTACTTGGAAACAATACTATTATCATTTAACACTACTTAAACAACTTAAAACCTCATTTTGCTATACTTTTTCGTTCTTAAAATTTCACGTTAAGAAAATTGAAATATTGAAGTAATATACAAAATTAGCGTTTATAATTAATTTATTTAAAAGTAACGAGGTATTCATTTAAAAGAAGTCGAATACAATGTTACATAAGATTAATGTATTTGTATACAATATGCTGTTTAACGCTGTATTCAAGTTTTTGGATGAATCAATCGGTACCACTGTCATTCAATGTAACTTTTAATACGGATTTATATACTCGACACTGGTTCATATTTTTCGTACTTAGTTTATACAAGTTTTTGATTTGTAGTGATAGCATTTATTTTATTTATAACTGCTCTTTTTACGCACTCGTATATATATGTATTGGAAAATTGTAAAAATCAGTAAGTATAACTTTTATTTTTTAAAATATTTTTTCATTTTTATCACATTATTTTCAGGTGTTTTAAAATTATACTGCTGTAATGCGTGAGTGAAATATTTGTACGTATAAAAGATCTTGAACAGGAGTGAAGATTAATGCAAACGATTATAATCTATTTACAAATTAATATAAACGTGCATTGGAAGAAGACTTTTATAAGCTATCAAAAATGAAATTGCGATTTTATTTTTAATATTTCGAAGAAAGGAACGAATTTTCTTAATTAGCCCTAATTATATTTCACATTGCTTTATATTTATGTCTAGTGATAGTATTATAATATGTTTCGGTCAGACGTATTTATGACGAAACTCGTTATACAGGATAGAAATTTACTTTTGTATCTCAATCAATTAACGATTGCTGTCCATTTAAAAAATATTTCACATAAATATATCATGGTTATCGAGGCGAAAAACTGCATGAAATAGCAGCTTATACTAATAAAAAATAAGGAGACCTAAAGTTTTAGAACATACATTTCAAATATCCAGTTAACATCTGAAAAGTGAAAAATTACTAATTTCAAAAGATTCAATCTATTAAAAATTTTATTTTAAAATAAAGTTTAAGATTTGTATGTACCTTGAATTCTTGGTATGTTTACAATTCAATATTTTTATATTTGAATATTTTAATTTTCATTAAAAATTCTTGAATTTGATACAGGTGTGCATGATGATATAGACCACCATATCACTTTTTATCCGAATACTAAGAATTAGAATATTTAATTCCTAAGGATCTCTTTCTGGCTCCTATTAACACCGCGCGCTTACATTTTTTCATTATTACAGTAAATTACAGTAAATCATCTGTCAATTTATTATTAAATTAGTAATTAAAAAGTGATTAATAAAGATAGATTAGTTGATTTAAAGCAAGTTTGATTAATTTCAGACTAATGTTATTGAAATGACATTGCGTCAGCAATAATAGTATTTATTTACATGTAAATTCAATGTTCTATTGACATCAGTCTACAAAATGACGGCAATCGCTAAAGGAAAGAAAGGAAAATATAAGAAAAAGAAATTCTACACAAAAATAGTTGATTCCCATCGAGATCGAAGATAGAGTGGGCAACGTAACGATATCACGTAACCAAGTGGCCCACGCCTCTTGCATACCAAGAGCCATTATTTATTTATATTGTCCAGGTGGTGAATTCGTCCAAGCGTGATGGAATTGCTTCTGTTCCAATCGTCACTCCCCTTCTTCTCTTCCTGATCGTCCCGCACGCACATTGTCTGACTGTCTGAGTACCCCTGCCCCCCCTACAAATCTCCTTCTCTTTTATTCTCCTCCCATTTCTCTCTCAAGTAATCAGAGATACACACAACTTGCACACGTCGTCGACTGTTGGCTAGGAGGATACGGCTCGGACGTTTGATTATCGATACGATGCGACTTTCACACCTCGCAACTATACGGTGAGGTGCGGCCGTAAATGTCCAGTCCGATAGAGTCTCAGTGCAAGTCACTTCTAAGAAGCGCCAACCTGACCACCCCTCTCTCACTCTCTCTCTCTCTCTTTCTACTCTCGAGGACGATGATGACGGCAACGATTCACTTCGATCGTGAAGCTATCTCTCGCTTCGCCGATTAAGAGTTCCCTTGCGAACTTGGCTAACCATTAGAGGTTTGACTTTATGAAAGTGCCGGCAAGGAGATTTTCCTGAGGGATTGCGGGAAACTGATGCGTTAATTGTGCTCGGTGTGTCCTCCCATTACCTTTATTTTTCTCCTTGGCGCTAAAGATGCGACGCTTTCGTGACGCTCGATCCTTTTCATGCGCAATGTTAAGTATGGCATCGGTATGCCGAGTGCACAGTTGGAGAAAAAGAGAAGAAATTCGAGATAATTGCCTCTTAATGTAAATTTAAATGCTTCGCTGGAGATCGCGACAAAAAACGTGGTGGATAGGGAAAACATGTTGCACATGCGCATCCACACGCCTGTGTATTGGATGAGATAATTTAAGTGCTGGGTATTCCTGTATTTATGTATTTTCTGGAAATAGAATACGGTCTCGATTTTATCTATGATTGTCTTACCATTTGAGTAAATGATATATTTAGATTTTACATTTGAATTGACATTAGAAAAATAAAATTATAGCTTAGTTCCATGCGTATAATATTAAATTATTATTTTATTTGAAAAGGTTTTTTTTTTATATTTCAGAATTCAAGAGTATGTAAGTCATAATATTAAATCATGCTGTTTTTATAAACAAATACTTTTCACGTTTGTATGGCATTTTTTACTAGAAATGAATAATTTTAATAAAATTTTGATGTTGTTTTTAAAATAAGCATTATTATGTTCTCAAAATGTAAATTTAAATTCGTAATCCATAAAATATCTGCTTTACTAAGGTTGTATAAATCTTATTAAATACTAAAAATTTGCTCTTTGTACAATTTTAAATTTTTAAATTATTTCCAGTAAATATATATATATATATATGTATATGTATATTTGTATTCTAAGTATTTCATTTTTTAATTATTTCTTAAATTATTTTATGTGAAGTATATCACACTTAACTTTTTAATTTCTTTACGCTTCAATATTTGATGTTTAAAAAAATGCTTTAATTTTTATTATATATAAATTTAAAAGTTGCTTTATTTCTTGACAGTAGATATCTATTTAATTTGGATATACAAAAATTGATGTATATTCAAGCACATGCACGTGATGAACTAATAGCTTGAAAATAGTAAAAATTATCATTTTCATTGTATAATTTGGCACTAAAATTTTTAAGATTAACGAAGCAGTACGAATTTATGATAAAAAGAGTCACAAATACAGTTTCAATAAAAAAATTAAGTGACATAATTAAATAACAAATTAAAGCCTTTTAGTTATAATATAAATATTAGTGGTTTTAAGAATACTTGAAATACTTTTCTATAAATTGTTTGTTAAGTCCGAATTACTGTAGATTTAGCTTGATAAATGTATGTATAAGTATTAAAATTATGATTGATGCTTTCAAATCTTTTCATATAATTTTTTGTGCTTCTTTCAAAGATACTTATTTTATAATAATAATGTCCCTAAATGAGCTTACTGTTTAATAACTGCATAGTGATTTGATGAATTAAATTTTACTTTAACTTAAAAATTGAATTAACAGAATATGAGTTTGGATTAACAAAATTAATTGAATTAACAAAATACATATTTATTTTAATAAAAATAAACAATTTAAAATGTCTATACATAACAATTTCTTACATCTATATATCTCTATACATCTCAATTCACACGTGGTATTTTTCTTATATACATTGAAAACATAGAGTAAAATTGCTTTAAATAAAATATGTAAGCGATATTAAGCATAATTAAAAGTGTACTCAGAATTCGACTTGTTTTTAAATTTGAATATGTTCAAACTGTCGTAAAATATTTTATTATAATATCTGCATAAATATATCTGTTCCACTGCCATAGTATGAGTATTAATTTTGGTAAAAATTTAAATGTACATCGTATAGAATTGCGTCTGTCAAATTTTGATGTTAACTATTGAAAATTAACTATACAGTTTGTAGCATGTTTTCTAGTTTTTTGCATTTCAAATCGTATTATTTTATATTCTGTTATTCGAATCGAATTACGCCTATAATTGTACATCATGAAACAAGGATTTGAACTCAACTAAATCGATCTCTTCATAACGCATCGAAAATTTAAAAATGTTTCATTTATAGATAACTTTCATAGCCAAATTAAAAAGACTTCTACTTCTATTACATAATGATTGAATCACGGAAAAAAATATCAAATTAGGTATTTAAGTAAATTGCGAATTGAAATGCATTCAATTTATTTTTCGATTCTTTTTAGACTTTTATTTCTTCTCGCAGTTAATACAAATACATCTTCATAAAATTATTAAAATACACCGAAAACGCATTATTTAAAAATCTTTCTTGTTTAAAACAAAGAATAAGCTACTGATAGAAAGGAACAAGGATCCAAGGAACAAAATAGCAAAAACAGTTGGGTTAAAGGACTTGAAGTAAAGATAAATTAAATACGCCATGAAGTAGTCACACGTGAAGATACCAGATTTAACTTGCACGCACTCACACACGCGTAACTAGTGTGGCAGAAGCACCTTTCTCTGGACTCATTTAAATTGCTCGTTCATTCCAATCTCGCACACCGCAAGATCGACATTCCTTGAATGTTGTGTGAGAACAGAAGGGACTCAGACGACGCCGACGTCGACACCGATGCCGGGAAATCGTCTGGCATTTGTAACGATACTAGAATAATGCGAGCGCTCTTGCAACCCCTTCCGCAGTTGTTTGTGATTTTCCCTGACTTTTTTTTTTATCCACTTATTTTTCACTAGGCTACTAAAGCAGTTATAAATCTGCGAAATGTTGTTTCGAGGTGACTTTACAAGAAGTACGATATAAAAACGAATACAAATGGATACGAATTAAAAATATATTTTGGGCTATTGTAAGGCAAAACTTTATTTCGTTAGTTAGCTTAATTAAGATTTTAGAAAATTAATTGTTCTTAAAGTGATTTCAAAAATTAATTTTTTTCCTTTCATTAAAAATAATATAAATTTTCAATATTAGTTTTCATTATCGTTTGAATTTCATTGAAAATAATAGTTGAAATTAATTTTTTTATTATAGTGTTTATTATATTTAAACAATTAATATTAACTTTATAGGCGCATACATTTTAATTTAATTATTTTAATTTAATTTAATTTTATTTCATTAGTATTTTGCGCAACAACGTTTTTAAGAATTGAAAAAATATTACAATATAAATTACTAAATAAATATTACTATATATTATAAATCAACTATACACATAAGACTATAAAAATGACAGATTTGAAAGACTAATTTTATACGTGCGATTTTATTCCTTATAATGCAAACGTAATTTTTTCTATGTTTAACAAGTTTTTTAACCATTTATTGCAAGCACTTTACTGAAATTAGAAACCAGTTAATTTAAAAAAGTAACACATTTAAAATTTAAATAAAGCCATAAATTTTCCAAAGCCATCGCTTCTTCAAAATAAATTTTTTTTTGTAGTTAATTTTCCAATAAATGATTTTGAGTGTTTATACTAAGTGCAACCTGATAAATTATCTTCTTCTGTTGTATATTATATCGGAAGTAGCTTAGAGGCATTTGTAAAAGGTTATCTTCAATTTTATCGCTAATAAAGTATCATTTTCCGCCAATTTTTACATATGTGAATATATTTTAATCTTAAAATGATAAAATAATTCGAGCTTGTCATATAAAACAACTTAACGAACGTCCGGAACGTTACGAGTATTTGCTTTGATCATCGTCTGCATTTCCATACAGGCAATTTACGAGGTTGGAATGATACCCAACGTCACGCTTTTTCTGTCATAGCTGCAGCGACGTATATCTCAATCAACTGAGGGTGTTTTCTTTTTTTCCATTAAGAGAACAACCTGTATAATAGTTGATCAACATTATCTCTATGAACGTAGGACCACTGACTGCCTAGCTAGCACTGCTTTTACAATAGTTATTAGATTCCCTGGTCTCCAGACTCTGTTCAATATTCTCACCTACGACGACACATATATCCATTTGTTTAGAAACATGTATGTATTTGGATAAACCAGGTGAAAGGGTATTTGTAGAGATTAACGGTACCGCTTGCTTGCGATCTCAAGAGACCACCTAATCTCAAGTTCGGATTGACGTGATGCTCGTACTCGTGTCTTGATACTTCAAATATCGGTAGCGGTATTCGGTCAAACTAATAAAGTACCATTACGAGCTTCACCTTTTGCGCACTTGAGTAGGAAGCGAAATTGTTTGGAAATTTATGTACTCGTGTGTGTACATGTACTACTAATCACGTAGTAGTTTTTTCGACAAGAGATTTTTCGACAGTAGAGTACATGTGTACTAAATAATTCCATTGTTTCTTTTAAATGCGCTCTCAATTGAAAGTTTTACGATATTGTTATTAAAATTTCTAATGCCCATATGGGATCAATTTTTGATGTTGATACATATTAAACAATTAATGTATCCTAATACGATGTAAAATGGTGTTTTTTGCATGTTAAGATGTATATTATATTATTAAGTAGACTAAAATATTGGATTTTCTTTAAAAATAACAAATTAAATACTATTTAAATTAATTTTTATTTTTACGACCGAATCATTCATTACTATTCTAGGCATAATAATAAAAAATGTTTAATGTACCAGCACATTTAATGTAAGTAGAAAGTGAAAGTATTAAAGACAAATTAAAAGCATATCTTTATCTTAAAATAAAATTAAAGAAAAAAGGAATTCATCTTTAGTAAGCGAGGCACCAAAGGAAAACTGTGATGCACTGTGAGAACTGTATTTAATACGCGCGCGCTCGCGCGCAACTAGTGTTGGCTAGTTGTACAAATACAGGAACGATCAATGGGAAAACTATTTTCAAAATGTCTATTAAAAACATTTTATTTATAATTTAATGATGAATACCAAATAAATAAATTTATCTTAATTTAAAGGTTGTAAATTTAAAAATAATCTACATATGATAAATGAAAGGACTATATACAGATATTTATGAACTCAATAAATTTACAGATTCCCTGAATTTCTCATTTGCGTTTTAATTTAATAACCGTGCTCGTAATTCTTCACTGGAAAATAATTCATGTAATGTATTGGCGAAGAATTTGCAATTTGGTTTATTATGCAAATGTAAATGAGTAGTTCGATGCCAAGAAGAAAGAGAAATAAAGGTTAAATGAGAGGAAGAGCGAATTCACAAGAGCAGTCATGGTAGTTAAAGACGATCACGACGTAGCAGTTAGGCTACGAGAAAAGATCACGCACGAAAGGCAAACGATTATCAGGTATTCATCATGTAAATAGAAGACGACTCGGTTGATCGCCACTAAACTTCTTCTTGTGCTACTTCCCATGTGCTAGATCGTGCTAATATAATTACGCAACGCGCGTGTATTCGCGACGTATTTTGAGTGAATAAACGAGAAATACCATTTAAAATTATGTGCGAACTTTATTTTCAGTGTTTCATATTGCGTCATTTATGAGCTAACGAAAATAAAAATATTTTGAAAGTTAATTTAAAAATCAACTAGCATTTAGCTGATATTCGGGTTCGTAATGAAGCTTGGAAAATGAGTATTTATTTATGTACAAAGTAATTACAAAGTAATAATGAAGTCAAACGAAACTTTAATCTTTTTAATGTAAACATAAAATATGAACAGCAGTAATAAAACGAAAAATATTTATAATAATTAAATTATTTACAATTCCGTAGCAATTTTATGTATTGTAATAGTACTTATTATACATCTCATATTTGATTAAATTAAAATAAATATTATAATCATTAAAAGAAAGTTTGGATCAGATCATAGATAAAGATCAACGATGTGACACTTTTTCTTTTGTTGTAGTAAAAGTCGAATAATTTCCATTAATGAGGACCATTTTCAAGATTGTTCATACACGTAATTATACAGATAATATAGAAAACTTGTAATTTATTCACAATGATAATGACCAGAATAATACGATTATTTAAATTTAGTTATCATCGCTATCTTAAGATTTTCAATTAAAAAATAATAAAATAAATTACAAATTGCACATTTTAATAAAAAAAAAATAGATTAATGCTATCGTATTCAAACAAATAATTAATGCAGTTATTACATGGTATTGAATATAATTATTTTAAAATTTTAAAATATTCACGAAAAATTACAAAAAGTGTGTAATTTTATATAAGCCATTATTTCAGAAATTAGTTATTATATTATCATTTATGAAAATAATTTAATAATTATTTTATTTGTTATTATTATTGTTATTTTCACTGATCTATGAAATGATACTTTTATAATTAACTTAATTGTATCGTAATATTATAAATATTATAACTGTAGGTAATAAATAGAGTACCCGTATAAACGAGGAACAATAGTTCTTCTATTAACGTTTTCTTTGCCATTATCTTGTTTGAATTTATGAATATTTATTCTTTTAAAGAATTCCCTCTAAATCAATTTCAAATCCAAGACCACTAATAATTATGATAGAAAATTAGAATATACCAGAAATTGTGCCACAGAACGACAGTATGAATAATTTATTTAATCACAGCTCAAAATTGCTAATGCATCTACTTTCCTTAAAAATAGCTTTTGATCCATGGCTTTTGATCTAATAGAAAATATTTAACTGCTGCATTTTCAAATAACTAACTGAGCGTATATTTAGAACATAATATTCATGTACTTGTCGATTACGGCGACACTTATGCATAACACAAATTCTTAATATACTTCATTTTTTGCGTAACGAAGACTTTGTTAATAAATCAAACTGGTAATTGTAACATAAAGAATAAGGTAAATAAACACAGTTACGATTACATTATCAAAGTAGAAAATTGACTACGAATAATCATTTCACACATACAAGTAATCATTATTTCATAGCAGATTACAATTTTAATTAATTTTGTGATCAATGTTAAATACATATTTCAGAGATATTTTTCTAGACGCTCGAATTGGAAGTACATTCATTATTAATAATTAACTTAGCTGTGTAACTTGTTGTATAAATAAAAATGATAAACAATAATTTGATATTAATTAAAATACGAATAATTAGTCTTATTCAGTTCTTTAGTATCGTCTGCTCTATTAATATAAATTGCAGATTTTAAAATATATTTTAGATACAATATGTAACATTGAAATATATATGATCAAAGTACAGGGTCAAGCCAATTGAGAAAATATAAAAGTTTAATTCATTTGAAATTTTGATTTAAAGGTGAATATTTATTTGTTTAAAACTAAGTATCTCTCACAGTTTGAAAATAAATGCAATGAGGAAGATAATGGCGAAGGTACTAAAATCACAAAATTCTAGTAATAGATTATGCATATTTGATGATTTTTATTTTGACGTAAATTTTTATAAAACAAAATTTTAAGTTAATAGAAGTACATTAACGTTTTTAAAAATAGTGAAAAAGATGGAAGGGTATATAACAGAGATTTAGAAAAAGTACATTTTTATTAAGATGCATTTGTAAGACATATGTTGTGAAAACATAAATATTCTGATGAGCATAAACATTCTGATAATATAAAAGATATGTAAGTCCTGACAATCTTATATTAAAAAGAGATGATCAGATCCAAGATAAAGAAACCGTCTGAACTGTAAATTATAGAATAATAATATAGTATTTTTGTCACCCAATAAAAATTGTTATTAAAAAGAATGAGAGAATACGTATTCTTCTTTATGATTGACATTTGAATAAAATTATTATATCGAATAATGACAAACATTGAAAGAAAAATCATTAAAAGACAAATGACAAAATATGAAGTCACGCAATATTTTTCCATTATGAATTTAGTAAAAGTATATTGGTTAACACTTCTAGTTTGTCATTCGCTTACTAATTCAATCCTTTTAATCAATTATGAGTTATGATACTTTTCAAAAATTCTATTTGGATTTCTAACAATAAAACCAAGATTTGTGTATATATTTGTTTCGAAACTGATATTACTTAATGACTTCTAACAGCTTATATAAATGATTTATTAAATGCATAGAAGTAATTTACGTTTATCTGGAATCATTTGAATTAATGATTTCCTAAGCGTGTGTCTCATATCTGAACTTTTTAAAACTTTTTTAACCTACGGTTCGATTTTTGAAATTAAATCTTAATTCATTCGTATTCCAAAATATCTTAATTCAGAATATAAATAAACTCATCTTTTTATAAATAAGTAAGATTTACAGGAATATTTTATTTTTATCTTTGATTATTACTAATTTTTTATAATTATTAACAAATAAATAAAAATTATGTCTATCCAATGTGAAATCCTTTAAAAATATAATACGTACAGAAATAGACCAATTGGTATTCTAAATTGTTTAACATTGTTGTTGCAAAAAATGATTTTCAAAATAAACTTTGGAAGATTTGATAGATAATGAGTTATTCGTATGAATAAAATAAGATCCGCTGCAAATAATTACTTTTAGAATATCATCAAGTTGACCTATTAAGCTCGCATAACTGTTATAGAACATCCTTGAATAAAACTTTGAAAGAAAATAGATATTCTAATTGAGAAGATAATGTTTCTCATTCAAATCTGAAATTTTATATCTTTCTTTTACAGTTTTTACTTAGTAATTAACGTTGTACAAAATTATATTTTGTAACCTGAAAAATATTAACGATAATATTGTTTATCTATTATTATTAAAATAAATTTTTTCAGAAATTTCTCTTGAGCAAGTGTGCATGATTTAAAAAAGAATAAGGAAAAGATTTAAAATGTTTTTTTTTTATTGAAAGAAATACATTCTTTTCTACATTGAAAAGTAAAGTTTCAATGAAGAAAAGAATTTTTTTTATACAAATCTTAATAACCAAAGCTTTAATATCAATCATTTCCCAATTGCTAATGTTGTTTGTTATTTTTATTTCAAGCATCTTAAATTTAACTTGACTTGTGCATGCGACATCACGAGATAAATGGTTACTGTAAAAATGCGTTGAATAAATAATAAGAGTAAATAATTTTTGCGTTGCAGACCTCTATCATTATCTTGACCGAGGCGCCGAAATATGCATCAAGTTTCGGTTTGATCGAAGAACCAGTATCCAGTGATCAATGTTAAAGCCCAGATAACCACCGTACATCATCAGACGCGCCCACAATACGATTTCTACGAAGTTTTTCGTTTCTTCTTGTTTCATTCTTACTTCTTTATCATTCTTATTGCCTTTTAAACTTCTTTGTACAATCTTACTTTTTTGAGATTCATTGCATTTTGAATTATTGCGTTTAGCTTGCTCAGAAAGGTTCGAGTTCATTAGACGTTGCAAAATTCTTTGAGCTTCAAAGTAATTGCAGTTAGGAATTAGGGAGGAGTATTGCGAGAGAAAGATTTAGGTAGATATGATAATTATAAGTTGTCTGTGGAAGGAATCACAAAAATTATTACTGTTAAAGGGGCTCGTAGCGAAAATATTTGACCATCAAAACAAAATGATATGCACTCGATTAAACAATACGCCTTTTTAAAGCACACACTTATATTTTTCATATAATATTTTAATCCTTATATTTAACAAAATTTATTTATTTTGTGGGAAATATTATTTTTATAATGAAGAAGAATAATAGTTATTAAATTATGAAAATATTTGATATTTTTAATTTCAAACAGTTTCTCTGCTTTATACAAAAATTTCTTTTAAGTAATTTAAATTTCTCTCAGTGGCAGAAAATGTAAAGGATGTATATGTTTATTATGGTAAATAAAATTTTTACATTTGGAAGATTAAACTACTAAGATTAAATAGACATACCTTTAGAAAGATTATATTTAACATAAACTAAGTATAATATCAATTTCATACATTTTACATAAATTTATTTGTACAAGGAAGTACATGATTAAATTTCATACTTTATATTTAATTTAATGAATTATAAAGGAAAGAATGGAAGACACTAAAAGAAATGTTTGTTATTATTTACTAAATACTATAAGGAATTATGAAATTAATTGTTTAACTTTTAAGTGTAAGCTTTCTATAAATAATTTTTGTAGACTTTATTTAAAATTTTACTCTTCTATGAAACATAAAATTTACGCTTTCTATATTTAATAGGAATTAATTAACAATTGTTACATATTGAATGTAAATATGTAGCTCTTCAGAAAAATATAATTGTAACTATAAAAATCAAAATAGTGCAATGATATTTTATGATATTAATAATTATATTCAACATTTTCTATTCATTGTATCATGTGGATAGAAAAATGCAGCAGTTATTTCCATATAAATGTCGCCTAACTATATGTTCTTAACATACATTTATTTTTATTAATATTCAAATTTATACATCTAGCACTCGTAAGAACTTAAATATAACTTAGATATAGTACGCGTTAATAATGTTGATAAAATTATTGTAACTTAAAATTGTATGATCATTTAAAAAATTAAGATTTACAATTCAAAAAATTAATTTTAGAATTAAAATTTTAAGAATAGCTTACTGATTTGAAATAATTTACAATACATTACTATGATGATAATTCTGTGAGTGAGATAAAATTAACACTTTTTTTTAGGTTAATTAGCAATACATTTTTAGTTAAAAACAAAAATATTTTTTATTATTATAAAAATGAGGAATTTCAATTTTTATTAATTTGTTTTTAATAAAATATTTTTGTGCTTGCTATATACAACTGCTATAAATTGTTTTGAAATATTTGTAAAATCTGTAGTTTCTAGGAAATTTATAATTTTTTATATAAATAGCGTGAATGAGAGATTTAAAAAATACTTTTTTTAAAAACTTAATTCTCAATTGTATTTTAGTTTCGCTAGATAGTTAGAGTGATACTTATTTTTAAGAGTTAACACATTATTTATATTTTTATTCAAAGTTTGAGTAATCAAGATTTCTATTTTGAATTCTCTTATGTATTATATATTATTCACTGCTGACAATGATATTGTTATGTTTTAATTGTAATTGAAAATTAAATGTAGCCAATTAAATAATCTTACTAACCAGATGCGGTGCCAGTTCGATTACAAGAAAATTGGTGCTCGTTAATCGTCGAAGTTTTAACACCATCTATAAGAACTGATGGTAAAATAGATATAAATAAACTTTATGTATTATCCTCTCATAAATTCATGCTGTTCTAGATAAGATAGTTTATCTCACTTACATTACTCAAGTTGAACACGGGTGCGCCTTACTAGGTGGCTCCGACTCTAATAAGGTCATAAAATAAAGAGTTCATCATTTATGAAATTGTATAGAAATAGTTGTCTTTCAACCAAAGCAAAGAGATAATTGAAACACTTAATAAGAGATCAATCAATGTAGTTAGAGAAGCTAACTACCATATAGATCAGTCTATTATAATTTATGTTCTTTTCGTCGTACCACAATACATTCCACTCTAAGACACGAAGGTGTGAGTCATTATCTGTATTTGAGAGAAATCTGATGAATAATCGCTATTGATGAATCCAAGAGTGATATAAGACTGTCGATACGCCATTATTGAGTTAGAGATCATAATGGTGAGAAAAGCTTCTTTATAGAAATGGGTGTATTTACAGTGTACTTTTATGTTATACACAATGTTCACATTTTATTTTTTGAATTTTATTATTTTAAAAGCTTATGTATTGAAGTTATTAGAATTGCTTATAATTTTTAAATAAATATTTATGATCGATTTTTCAGTATGTTTAAAGAATTATTTAAAGCACAAATTTTTATTATATAATAAGAGTAATTGTAAAATCGAAATTTCATTTAAAAAATTATATTATTGATCCCGAGAGTTCTTATTTATTAATTTTTAGTTAACTAAAAGTAATTGATAATAGTTTTAAAAGATGTAAAATTTATATCTTAATATATGAAATTCGTGGCTTTTGTAGTAGATTTTTTAATAATATATTTTCAATCAACGAGATAGAAAATTCTAATTTGTATAAATGATAAAAAAGATTGATTTTCGAAATGAGATATTTCAATTCATTCAAGTATCTACTAAGAAATATCAAATTTTAATATTAGATTTATCTGTTTTAAAATAGCTATCTATCATCACAATTAACGATTTCAATAACTTATTATATATATTTAATAATAAAAGTCAATGGATTTGTGAAAAACCAAGTAAATTTATATGACTGATATTCAAGAATTTAAACATTTTGAACTATTACTATCTAAAAAAAAGCTGATGATGAATAAATATGAATAATATATGAATAATAGAAAATCGTATTTATAAAAGAAATTTCTAGGTAAAGAAAATTTTCTTATTTAAGAAAAGAATTAAATCTTGTTTTATATTATTTTCAATATTAATCGTAAATAGTAAGGCTTCTAAGAAAATTTCGCCTTAAATCAAGATAAAAATTTTAATTAGAAGTAATAAGTAATTGTTTTTATAGAAAAAATGTCGAATCATTGATAAAATAAATAATAAAAAGTGTTATTTCTATTATAATATATCTTTAATTAATTATTTACGTGATTTCATTTTGCAAGAAAACCTTGATAACAGCGAGGACAGGCTCTAAATATCTTTTATGTACACGAATAAGAGCAAAAAGTTTGAAGTACAAGTGACAATTTTCGACTGTTTCTAGATAAAGAAACACTACTCTTTCTCTCTGAATAAAGCACTTCTCGAAGAGGTGGAAGAGTTATTGCGCATTGACGTTATGGTGTGCAGCTTAGGGTACAAGTAGCACAGCAGATTTGGATAATAAAGAAAAATTATCCTCCTCGACAAAATATATTAGCATTTGTCATTGTCTCTCTCTCTCTCTCTCTCTCTCTCTTTCTCACATTATCTGACTCGCGGTTTTAGTTAGGTACGTGAATAGACTCAACGGAAGCTATTACCGATACAAATACAACAGCAAAAGCTACACTTGCTAAAAATGATGCCAAAAAAGTACATGGTAATTATGAAAACATATTTGAGTGATACCAATTCGTTAAGATTTTTATTTACTAAAACTGTTCTTCGAATTTACAACTGACAATGAATAAATTTTATAAATGCTGTTGATTATATTACTCAAAGTAAATTTTTTTCTTGACTGAATAATACATTCAATGCAACTAATAATTTATGTAAAATATAAATATAACCAAATATTGCGAAAGATTAATCATTGTGTAGTATAATTAATTGGCTGCCAAAGAAGTATGTGTATTTTATTTTTCTTATATATCAGTTATACATTACATACATTATTATTCGTAATTACACATTAATTTAGATCACAATTAAACGTAAATACAATTTTCAATTTTAATATTGAATTTATTAAATTTTAACACAACATTAATGTTTAAAAAATTTACTATTACTATTATTTGTAAAAATAAATTATATCTAAAAGTCATTTCTACAGATTAATAAAAATTGCCAATCACAAACGAACAATGGTGTTGCGATATTTACATACTTTGTTGTCTAATTCAAACCAATTAGAAGTTCAACATTTATGCAAGATATTTTGATTTTACTAATTCAAATTAATAATTCTTTATATTTTATGGAAGTACACGTACTTTCATTTCATATAATAGGCCATATATGTACGGATGTGTAACTATTATTATTTTCTTTAGATAGATCGAAATTTAAATCATCAGAAGACAAACTATCGATGGAATTAATTAACATGAACAATAACAAAAATAAATCGACTTGAAATATATATGGAGATGTCGTGTTTGCGATACAAAGATGACATAAATGCTTTAAATGCAGACTTTAAAGAAGCCGATAAAAAAATATGAAAATGAACTGGTCCTTGTCAAGCAGATACTAAAAACTTAGAGCTCTTGTTACTTTAATGAAATTTATCGTCCGTGAGATTTGGGATCACGTAACACGAATCACGCTTAGCGAACAAGCGAAGAAACCTTCTATTCTTTCATTCTGTATCGATTTCAGGTCACGTGGCATGCAATAGCAATAGTCAAATGAGTTTAAAATCACCTACACTGGTTTGTAGTGTATTAATACATTGTTTCATCACGCTTACCTTTACGCCATTGTTTGTAATTTAACACGTATCGTTCTATTTTTCGTAGTAGATTGCTTAAATTGCGATAATAATAGCTTAATTACTTTCAATCATTTTAAAATAGCTTCAAATATACTTATTGAATCAGTAATTTTTTAATTTCTAAAGATTAAGTAAGTTAAATATATATCAAAGCATATTCTCTGCAGAAACACTATCTAGATACAAATATAAAAAGAATAAGAAAATCAATTATATTTTATAATAAATTTAAAGTAGTTTAATTTTAATAGCTTTGAAGTATTTTTAACTCTCATTTAACATTTAATATAACGTTTTCATTTAATTATTGTGAATATTATAAAGTAATTTTAATATTTTTTATTACATTTATAATTAATGACTGTAGAATATTTCAATACGTACATTGATGAATTATTATCCAGCATTGCACAGAGGTAATAAATTCTTAATGTAAACTCAGTTATATACTATTAATATTTTTTGCCAATCATACCTTTTTACATCAATTTGTATCGCAAGAAACTATTTTTTGTTTCTAATAATATTTAAAACATTGTTTTATATACTGAAACGAAATAATTTATTTGATTATTTTAAATTTCATTTCGAAAACTTTTTAATGCTACAAAAAGTATAAAGTAAATACTTTTTAGAATTATTTTGAAATCTATGTCAGTAAATTATATAACTGTAATAAGAAAATTTTGTAGAAAATCAAAATACCTCTTGACAAGCCCAGATTTCATTTATTATTATAAGAATATAATTATACTTATCGCAAAAAATTCTGTATTTCATGAAAGAATTACTTTTATATTTGAAATATAAACAAAGTACTTTTTTCTATAAATGTTATGAGTTTTTGAAATATTTCAATATGTACAAGTGTCGTGATGAAATGTTTTTCTATAAAAGATATATTCCTGTTAATATTGATAGTTTTGAATATCGGATTAAACGTTTATTTTTCAAATATTACAATGATAAAGATTATTTATTTAATTAAAATATATTTTTATACAATTGGTTTTATTAATTTTTTGCTGAACAGAAATAAGTTATTAAAAAATCAAGATTCAAATATTTAAAAAAAATTACCTTCGGTCTCGAAAAAAATAATAAGATATTTGCTAATCATTACTAAGGTCAAGGTCAAACACGAAAAACTAATTAAAAAATTGATATGTATATTTTCAGATGCTTACGTTACGTATTCGTAAATATATCGTATTTTTTATGAAATCTCTGGTGTTAATCTATTAATTATTTCTTTTTTTTTATTAGCGTGGTAAAAACATTTGAATAAGTCAATAAGTTTCGAATTTATGAAAATTCTTTGATTATTATTTATTTTATTATGATTCTTTGATTATTATTATTTATATATGTTAGTTAAATATTAATTTTAATTTTTTATTCAAAAATTTTTTTAAAATTGGAAAATGGTTAAATCATCACTTTTGATTATTCTGCAAAATTAGGTAAAAATTATTTTGGTTTTTTATATCTCATATTTATCATTAAATAATAAAATTCTTAATTAAAAGATCTTATCAAGCAACAACAATTTGTAAAAGAATAATTTGTAAACAAAAATAATTGAAAAATAATTTATAACAGAATTTATTGCCATGAGAAATGTATTTATATAATTCTTAGGATAGATAAAAAGTTGTATTTTTTAAATTCATATATTTTGAGTAAGAATTAATTGTTCATGAAAAATTAGGATTTTATAATTTTTATATAGAATTTGATAACTGTATTAGTATTGCACTAAGGCTTTTGTCGTTTTCAAAAACTAAAATAACCATCTGATGTACAGAATTGATGATAAGAGGAATTATGTTTAATTTAATTTCTTTAGTTTTAAAACTATAGTTAAAACAAATTTTTTTATTAGTAGAGTTTAATCGTTATATAATTATAAAAATAATTTTCGAAATATTTCTTTAAATTAATAAAATTAATACAATATTAATTAAATTAATACAATCTCGCAATTTGTATATTATGAATCATATTATTTATTAAGCTCATTTTGTATATACGTAAGTAATAAGTAATACATTCATGATTACGTAAATTTATTTTTTTTTTAATAAACGGGTACTTAAACAAATTGTTCGCTATATAGAATATAAAAGTAAAGTGTTATACGTATTTGATTAAATATATTTTATGTTTTTCGAAATTATCATATTATTTTCAATCATTAATGATAATAAATTGTGATATTACATAAAAACAAAACATTAATTTTTTTACATGATAAAAAAATTTTTTTACCATTTATAATATTAAGTAAGATGCAATTCAAATTTTATGTATGCATGTAAATATATAAGAAACAGATTATTAACGTAAGAATAATATTAAAATATTATTCTTACTTTTATAATATTTAATATTATATGACACAAATATAGTTTGAATGTTTTACTTCTATTTTTTTCATTCTTGTGTTATTGTAAACGTATAGGAGAATTAAGATCTTATTGACTTGGTTCATTAGCCATTATTAAGTACGGGACTGTTATTTCATTTTATCGATATTGTCAATTCATTTTTGAAAATGTAAAAATCTGAATTTTAATTTATGATTTAAATTATTTTTTTATATTTAAAAGAATGTCGTAATCAATATATTTAAGTTTTAAAATAACAAAAATATTTTTATAGATAAATCAAATAAAAGTATTTCATTAGTAAGTAATACAATTCATTAATAATATAAACGATATTAGAAAGAGTAGATGAGATGTATACGCGATAATTCCAAAGTCTCATCCACGTTATAGATAAAGGTATAAGTCAAACATAAAACAATTATAAACAATAGTTTTAAAACTTAATGTTAGTCTATTTAGTCTTAATTTATTGAAAGTATGCCTTCTTTTGTGAAAAAGGATATTAAAAAACGCACCAAGACAAAGTCTCGTTACAATTGACTGATTCCAAAATGACTGGCGAAATTTCAATGTTGAAAACGTATATTGTAAGCGTGCTTATATAAACTCATATAAAGTAAGGTCAAACAAGGAGATCGAAAGAGAGAGAATCAACAGAAGTGAGAAAGCGAATGAGAGGGGTGACTCAAAGAGTGAAAACCACGACATATAGTATTCCTTCATAAATCATTCGTATGACCAATGAGTGTGCTATAAATTTTGCACGGAGTCGTGTTGCTTTATGCGTCTTCTAGTATATAAATAATCACTATGAATATATATTGCACTCAAATACTAAATGCATATACTTACATCTGCACGTTGTTATTCATGCACACATCAAATAATATGTTGCTTCCTACAGAAGTGTACATATATATACTATTTATATGATTTAATTCAGATTGGTAGTTATAAATACGGGAAAAATTTAAATATGTCATTGATTATTGGAACTGAATTTTTGATAGTATTATTTAATTTTACATTTTATAAACAATTTATTTGTGGTCAATCATTACATAATATGTTCAGAAGGATCAGTACTTATATATATACATATATATTTATATATATATATATTCGTTTACAATGCTCTATTCAAATTGTATAATAAAAATATAATGTTAGAGAAAACAATTGCTGTTTTTTTAATTACTTTCAGTAATAAATCCAATTTTTAAAAACTGCAAATATTTGAATACAAGTTTTATGAATAAGAGTAGTATTTATTGAAAACTTAGATGTACATGTAGTGTTCTGCTAATACGTTTGGATATAAATTAGTTTGAATTTCAAGTTGATCATGTCTTTTATTGTTATTTTTATACATAAGTCGACTTACAAATAGAGTTCATTGAAGAAGAACAATGAAACAATATCACAGATCTAAGTCTCTTTTCTAGGAACTCATTATCCTTACGATCTCTCCAATTCTACATCTTTGATAAATTCTTTCCTTCATTTTATTTTCAAACATAAATTCTTGTTCGCTCGCACAGATCTAAATCTAATTTTTTATTTTTTCTTTAATTTTCTTTTAAATTTTTAATTTAAAATTTTTAATTTAATTTTTTAATATTTAATTTTTTTTACTTCACGATGTAATATCGTGATAGTAATAATACACACAGATTACGCCGAATCTGATTCTCATTACGCATTTCTCAATATTTTCTCTTAGTATAGATACGTTCTTTTTATCAGAAATTTGTATTTTCTACATTTCAGAGAATATATTTGGCTTATCGATCAGAGTAACGTATCATACTTGCATTTTTGAGTAATTAAATAGAGTTCAACTTTGTTTGAGTACCACAGACATCCGCCTGTATATATTGCTCGGACGTTCTCGAACAAAGTCATTCTGAGACCTTTTCACAAATTTGCTTGAATTTAAGCTCACAAATTATAATAATTACATAATCCATTGAACAAATATTAATAGTATTTCAGTAAATTAGAGTTGGAGTTTGTGTACATTTGAATGGGCCTGGTATGTGTACTCGTAAGCGTAACACAAGTATCTTTTACTATGCGTTTACGTCTCTGTGTTGGTGTACGCGAGCGATAGATATAACATTCGATTACGAAAGAGGTTAAGTTCTGTGGGTTATCTGCCTAGTCTACAAGGTAGAATCGATATATCATTCTTAGTGATAAATCCAGTATTTTCAGATTGATTCGGGATGAACAATTTAAGTTTGTTTATCTTTTTCTTTAGTAGAATTTTCTTTACAATTCTCTTTTAAATAATATTACTCTGATAATAAAATCATTATGTTCTATAAAAATTTACTTGTTGATGTAAAATCTTAGTATTTATATTTTTATGCGCATCTTATCTAAGAAATTTATACGTATATTCTAATTTTGACATCGTGAACTATCACAATATGTATTGGACATTAACGCGGTAATTCTTTGTAAAGATTATTTCTTTTCAAGAATGCAATCTTGTTACATATAACGTTTTACAAATTAATGTTTTACTTATTTATAATAATTTAATAATATAATGAATAGCCTCCGATTAACACTGATACAGTAAAACTTCATTAATTGTGTAATAATTACATGGTAAGACGTAAACAGTTATCAGTTAGTCACGAATCGTATGATCGATTAGATGCACGTATGCGACGAACAGAGTAATGCGCGGCGACGTTTCTTGGGCAATTTCCTGGCGATTTCCTCCTTTCGAGCCCTTCAGGGGTCTTTTTCTGTGACCCTGTAGGAGAGATGGAAATTTTACCTGGAACGACTCTCGGCTCTGACGCGTACATGCCGCGACATTGCACCTTCGCTCGGTAAAAGCTCGCAGCGTGGGCGATGTCACCTAATCTTTCCGTAGTGGACGGATGGATCGAGAACAGTTATGGTTTTGTTAACCGTACGACAGTTTCTATTGTCTTATGTGTTCGCTACAATAGTAGTTAGAATAACGATAATAACAAGTAGTCTAATTTACTATTAAGTAGATAAATTCTTAAAGATTAAACTTTCAATTTGAAGATTATATATCATGAATATCTATTTTAATATGGTCTATTGTTTAAAATTTTAATTGACGAAAATTTAGTTTTAGTTAATATTTTTAATGATCAATAGTATAGAAAATTAATTGTGAGTATTTATGAATAAGATGGATAGATAGATAGATTGAGAGAGAGAGAGAGAGTACGTAACTTGGGGAAGATATAATTCCTGTTATATGTACGAGGGAGTAAGGGAGGGTGTCTTTGATTCGAGTGGAAATGGAGATTCATTGATTAACGTTCCTTTTTAACAGGTTGAAAGTAAGTTAATGTGATTTGTGTAACATCATCCTGAGGCGCGAATATTGTAGAAACAATTATATTTATTTTAATCGCGAGTGTGCTTGTTTATCCTTGTCTTGTAAAAATAATAATACTACGCTAAAAACATTAATAGATGATTATGTCTTGAAAAACGTACAATATACCATGAATTTTAAATAAATTATATTTACTTAAAAAATTTGATTAAATAAGAAATCTTGAATTATTATTATCTAATAATTTAATATTCGAGTTTATAAATAGGACAGTTGTAATATTAAATACTTCATACTAATGTTTTACTTAGAAAACTTAATATAAATAAATCTTAATATTCTGTGTTCAGTCGTTAGAAAACAAGTTGAAGAACAAGATTTCTCACCTAAAATGGCCACTATTACATTACGATACAACAGCATTTGAATACGCGCAATGAATGTTATTAAGCGACCGCGTTCGGTTTTTACGCCGGCTATTTCAAAGTAAAAAGCCAAACGCTACAGCTTCTATTATAACATGGTCAAACATGATACACCGAATAAGTAAGAAAGAAGGATGAAAAGAGAGAGAGAGAGAGAGAGTGAGCGAGGCCAAAGAAGCGGTATACATAACTTCCGCGACTATACTCACGCATGAATTACGTGCATGCGTGAGATTGTACCCAAAGGTTTACCTGTCTGTACAGACAAGCCTTTATTCACTTCTCCTCTCTTTTTTCCTTTTCTTTCTTTCCGAATTATGTGGGCATTAAAGTAGGCATACGGAAGCTGGACCGTTAAAACGTATTTATTAAGGTGTTAATTAAGTCAAATTAAACTCTAGGATACAGTGCATATATACCGGAAATGAATACATAAAGGACATTCGAGAAGATACATAGAATTTGCAAGGTTATACTATCTCTGTACAGTCGAATGTTCATGTAACCTTTGCCGTGTATGTATTGTAATGAATGCTGCCGGGTAGCACAAAAACGCAAATTAAACACACGGTTCTTAGTACATATACTGAATTTTTATAGATACGTGATTTAAATTTTATATTAAAATGTTTTCTAAAAATAATATTAGCATACCGAAGTTACATTGTTTCTAGTATGACGAGCCGACTGCACGTTGAATGTATTTTTATAAAAGTTTTGAGGAAATTTTTGATGACTTATTAAATAACATTAAATTTAATACGTGATGAAGTTGATCGTAATCCTATTATTGAATAACTTTTCTGTTTTTTCAAATTTGCTGGATTAAAAATTCTTAATTGAAATATATTGGATCATTCTGCTATCGTTTTTACTATTTTCTTTACCAACCTTTTAAGATAACCAATAATTTAGAAAAATCAGAAATTTCGTTTTTTTTATGAAAAATAGCGTTTACACGTAATCACTTATATTCTAAGTTTATGGTGCTATAAATATGTAAATATGCATGTTTAAAATTTTTCTTAACGAAAATAATACTAATTCTTCTTTTTTATTCATAAATAGAAATTTGTAATGCTTATTAGGCTATTGATACAGATAGTTGATTAGAGCATAAATATTTTGAATTTTGTCAAATATAAAAGAATATATTCTATTTCCTATAAATTAATTTCAATTTGTCATTCGACAGTTATTAGGTACTTGTTAAAAGATTACTAATTCCGGTTCTCCGATATAATCATTAAACTTAATTTACAATTCAGTTAACATTTATCCAAATATAATCTGCTTTATTTAATAGCTTTATTTGAATTGATGATGTCGTCATTATTCAATTTTTTTATTTTTTATTTTCCTTATCCATATCTTAAACTATAAACTTTATTCACCGATCATATCTATTTACAGGTGAATTCTCAACTATTTATGTACCGTAATTTGCATACAAGGAGTTTGCGTAACTAAATTCAATGATCAAATTTTTTAAACGAAGATATTGAATTTGTTATTTATTAGTTTCCATAATTTATTGTAAAAACCGCATTAGTTTCAGTTATTAATATCCAATAAATATTAACAACTGAATGCATTTTTATTGCAATCCGTATGTTATTATTGATAATCTTGTTAGCTGAAAATATTATTAAGAGAAAAAACTACGTAGATATTCTTTTGAGTATTTAATATTTTCAAGAATATATAAAGATTTATCATTGCTAAATATATAAAGACGATATTTTATAATTTGAAAATATGTATCAATCTCTTGCTTAATTGTATAGAAAATGCTTTGAAGTTTCAGATTTAGTATTTTGTTTAGTTCTTAGCAAATAAAATATTGTTATGGGTGTCTTACAATGTAAAACTTAGGGTTTACAACAGCTATAAAATTATTAAGGTTTATTTCAGTTTTGATTGGTCAGCTTCAACGGTGGCACATTTGCGATCATCCGCTGCGCTTTCCGGAAATGTTGCAAAAAAGCGCAATCTATTTTCACGGATGTCAGTGTGTTATTATTCTCGAAACACAAGGAGGGAACCACCTTTTCCTTGATTTTATGTACTTTGGTTTTTTACTTGGTTTCTAAGATTTTATGTTCTTAGGTTCGAGAGTCGTCGATGAACCATCGATGTGACGATTCCCTTTTTCGACATTCGGATGATTGTCACCTTGACGCGCACTTCAATCATGTCCACTTACTTTGTATTCACTTTAATTTCTGCGTTCATAATTTTAGTCTAGTGTTATTCTTAATAAAGTTTATCTCTGTTTAATTTAGCTGTTTCTTTATATTCTTCGATCTACACCGGACTATCTCTCATCAAATATCAATTATAAGAATAAAGCAAGCAGAATGTTTGGAGTAAGAGAAGATGAAAATCTAATAAAATAAGTAATATAAAATAAAAGTATCCCAATTAATCATAAAATTAAGATCTAAATTGTTTCGTGTTCAAATAAAAGTATTTTAAATCTTAAGAAATATATTGGGTTTTCATAAATTTAATGCCTTTGTTAATGTAGAATTTTTTAAAAAGCAGTAATATAATTTTCAAGACCCTTATATGGTGACCCATGATCATCATTATACTAATGTATAATAAAAAATAAAGCAAGTAAAATAATTTTGATTTAAAATAAAAATTTAAGATAATGAAATTTGAGAATGTGACCGGTGGACGGTATCAAACTTCATACAATTATAAATTCAAATAGCATACTATACTATATTTTTCAGGGATATCGTTAAAGCAGTTTCATTTACAGAATATTTAATATAACATGTCTTAAATCAATTATTAAATGTAAATGTAATGAATAATTATTTCTTATTATTTCAAATATATGTAGACGCAAATTTACACACATTAATAAATGTGTGCATACAGAACAGCGATAATATAACATAAATAAATAAGTATAATCATGATTTAAGATGTTACCTTATTAATACTCAAATATAAATGTACGATGTTTCATTTTAGAAAATTGTTGAGTTCGAATTTATTTCAAACAGACATTCAAATACTTTTCAAGTTTAAAGAAACTATGTTGTAGTAGTTACACTACAGGAAAACATGTAATGAAAATAGATTAATCCCGAGAAAGTCTTTGAACAAGTTTGGAGTAAAAGCTTTAGGTAAGTTAAAAAAAGAATCAAGTCCCATTCTGCTTTAAATTTGATGACCGTTGTAACTTATGACATTGAGATAGTCTGGAGCGTCTTTCTGGAGATGCTTTCTAACTTGGAACTCCTACTTATAAGAGACTCTTTTTAGTAATGATTTAATGACCTTACGATCCAAATACGCGCCTCTATGACATTTGAATAATCAACGGATTCTTTGAACTATATACATTATTAATGACTCTGTTGCCTGGAGTTAACGAATCCGTACTTAACATTGTAAAAAATATTGACTTATTTTATCAGAAATTTTGAAAAATTGAAATAATAATAATTCTTTATATATATGAAAATTTGACAGTGCTATTTTAAATCAAATTATGCATACCTTTACGTTTTTATTAATAATTTTTATTAAAAATTAATCAGGAAATTCTATATAATAATTATGACTGACCTTAAATTATTCATATAATTAATATGTTTAAAAAAAGGTGTAAATAAATAGCATAGTTTTTCCTGAAAACATCACGAATTAACCGAAAACTGAATCCGAGTGGTCCAACTGACGATAAATTTTCATAATTTGTCTTGTATGTTTATATTTCTTTTAAGATTACAAAAACAATTTAAAAAAACTTTATTATAACATATTTCGTTCAAGATTTTCTAATTAGCAATTACTATATTGAATTTAGCTGTAGTAATTAGTTTAGTTTATTTTATTCAATGTTTAATCATAAATATCATCTTTCATGATAGAAATCATTTCATTTATGAGTAATGAGACAATTACTTACAGGTATTGCGGAAGAATAACTTTTTAGAAAGAAAATGCTAAACAATGTCAATTAATTTTTAAATAAATCAACAAGACATTCAGATTGCAAGAAATATTTTATTCTTACAATTTATTCTTACAAATTATTTTATTTGTACTGTAATTTATTTATTTCTTACATATATTCTTACAAAAATTAAATAAAGTTTTCCAGCAACTTTGTTACTAATCCATCATTAAATATTAATTAAGGTCTCAGTAAATGAAATAAATTCATTACTTGTATATAATTGATTTGGGTTTGTTCGATAACAATTGTACGTATAAATTTATTTGTAAAAATGAAATACATTAATTGTCAGTTAAGAGTGACAAAATGAAATAACTAATATTTGTTCATTCGATTTAAGAGTGCACATTTTTTTCTATTATCGTAGCCTCATCATCGATATATCAAGTGAGATATACAATAATGAAACGTTAGGAATAGCAAAAACATAATATATTATTAAAGTTTTATTTTTTTATAAAATTTATTCACCTAATTGTCTCTCATAGTCGGTTTAAATTTCAAAATTAACATTAAATAAAATTAATGTTCTAGAATTTTACATTAAATTCTACTAAATCAATAAAGTCGTCCAATCTTACTATTTAATTTCAATTAATTCTTTTCTTTGCCTCCTTCGATCCGAATATACATCATTTTATACATCATTCATTGCCACTATACTAAAGAAACATGCGTGGGCATTATATCTTTTTTTTAAACTGGAAAAGCTCTTCTTTAATTTTCTCTTTGTAGCAACAACGCAAGCCGACGCAGATATCATCGGTGTATAATCTAATGTATATCTGCTGGAGCGTATCTTCCTTAATCGCAGCGATCATAAAAAACAGCTCCTATTACATGAATGTATGGCAGCGAATTGCTTTTGTCGCATTATAAACTCTTACATTTTTTAAATATAGGTATATTTTATGATCAAATGTGTAGTGGAGATGCTTTTTAATTTTTTACAAATTTTTTTACAAATTTTTTACAAATTTTTTACAAAATTGGGAAGAGGATAATTCAATGTAATACGTACGTGATGATTTCCATGCATTGCACAAGAATATCAAAAATTAAAATTTTTCTTCGTTATACTTACTTCATTATACGAATATAGTAAATTAAAAGACGTTTCATCTTATTTTAGTATTTATTGTATGAATAATCATTTATCATCTGTTATTATACAGCTTTTTGTATACTATATTTTTATAATATTTCAATCATTCAATTGCAGTATTTAACGATTTTTAATGTTTTAATCTTAATTAATTGTGTAATGTAATAAACAAATTTTTTTGTACAATACATCCACTTGTGTATGAATAAATGAGTAAAAAATATGAAATGTTTTTCATTTCGCACAATTTTTTTATTTTTCTTGTAGCTTTAAAATATAAAGTATATAAATTATATTTAAAATATAAATCTGGCAATTCTTTTATGAATGACACAATTCAATTAATATTTATACTCTCGTTAAAAATGTTGCTTCAGTTTATGGTATACAATTAAAGCTTTTCCGTCCTTAATAATAACGTATAACATCTGAAATGCTTCTGTACAAATCGCAACTTTTTCAATACCCGCTTAAATATCATGACAAAAATATTTTAATTTTCATTACATATTATTTATATAAATAATTTTGCACATTAACTATACTGAATTATAATTTTTTTTATAATAGAATTAATTCAATCACATTACTTGTAAGTTATTGATGATAAAATTAATAATTTAAAAATATTAATGCTTTAGATATAATGAGGTATAATTTACATATGTTTGTAGTTTTTAAAGAAAATTTTTTTAGCTTTTATAAAAAATAATTTATTAAAATATATTGATTCTCAAATTACAATAATTATTACTAAATAATATTTCTTAATAGTGCAATATTTCTTAATGCACAGGAATAACATTGTATTGTATCTTGTATTGAATTTGTATTGAAAACATAGTATCAAAATTTTACAAGCATCTTTGTAATTATTAAATCAGTTAAACTGTATGAACAAATCCTTTGAAATTTGAAACAAATTATTGTTTATAAAATTTTTTATAAGGCACATCTTTAAAAAAAACATTGATTGCAAATAACGGTTTTTTAATTTATCAGTATGTAGAAAAAATCATGTTCTTATATTGCTAATATCGTAATTCAATAAAAATATATGACATAAGAATAACAAGTATGTGTTTAACATAATTCTTACAAGATATTTAATATTTATGCAAATATATTGTACACGACCTGTATTCATGCTATCGCTTATTATATTATAATTTGATTAAAATCACGCATAAAAAATTTTTATCAGTTTATTTATTCAAAGCATTCAATTATAATATTACTGTATTTTTAGCACCTTGTACTAATAAGTAAAGAATAATATAAGCCCTTTTTTCTACTATTAAGATAATGTATATCAACAAAATTTGGTGAAAACTACTATATTAATAACGCTACTAGTAATTGTAATTGTTTCTTATAATAAATTTTATTTTTATTCACGAGATTCATTTAAAATTATAAACAAAAATAGAATACCACTTTGTGAAGTCGCTGAAAGGATATAAGACTAATGGCTCTCTGTTTAAGACAATATACTTGATTAAAAATTCGTAGACTTTTGTCACGTGTATGAGACGCTTGTTTTCCTTCTTCTTTGTGTGGTTATTACAGGTTTTTGTTTTTATATTTTTCAATTAATTATCCCAGGAAACATAGTTGAAACATAGATTTTTATCTTTTACGAAGCCTGTATACAGCATGCGTTAGCTTATTTATTATTTAATGTTTGAAAATTTGATTCATTTATTAAAATGAGAAAACAATTTTAATATTTTTATAATTTTCTTCTTAATGAAGATGTTTAAATTTGTGACTGATATTTAAAATCTTTATGAAAAACTGTTTTCTTTATTTTAATTATATTAAATTATTATTTGTTAAAGTATTTCTTATTATTTTAGCGTTAGAAGTAGTTTCAGAATGAATTTAGTACCAATAGTTTGCAATTTAAATTTGTTTCAATAAAGCCATTACTTTATGAGAAAACTTAATTTAATATAAATTTATTAAGCGATCTTTATTGAACGTTCTTTCGTATAAATATAACGGTAATTATAAAGAGTAAATGATAAAGTATTATAAATCTGTTTCAATTAAATGAAAAATTTATCGTCATACGCTTATTTCAATCGTTAGAAATATGTACATGAAGTGGTTTGTTAGTGAAAAATAGATTAGATATCAATGGATAAAATTATTATTGAAGTTAGAAAATGCGAATTAGATTGATATTTCTCTATTATAGGTGCAATGTATTTGAATTTACCGCAATATTACTTATTGAAATAATTCCTCACTGGTGAGTATTAATTGGCTATAATAAAATAACAAAGTACTTCTCTCACAATATTATTCAGATCTCAGATTAACTTGGTTTCATCAAGTATTTGAACAATAAATTTTATGAATCGAACGTATTGACGTATAAATGAAATATATATCTTTAATAAAGCGTATTTATAACTTTCAATGAGATTTCTTAATTAAATTTTGTTATTTAATTAGACTAGCTTCCTATATTTATCAACTTTATTAACTATTAGGTGTATATTTTTTATCGATAAATAATCAATTAATATTTAATTGAATTACTTAGAGAAGGTTTCTATGCTCTAATTATTTTAAAGTAAAAATTCAGTTGTTTGGTGCAATTATATTTTGAAGGTGAATTTTATATTAAGGAAAAGATATTCACTTGCTAAAGAAATCTGAATAACAAAAGAAGTTTCATCAAATAAAGTTTTTGGTTGTTTGCTCTAATTGTCCTGTTCTAATATTATTTATACTTGCATGCCTTTCAATTTATCGTTCTAATGAAAATATCTTATAATTAAAATCCAAGATACTTAAAAGGTTATATGACTGGAGCCTGATTTTCAGTATAAGATGTTAAAATTACAGCTTTGAATTGTAAAACTCTGTTTCGAGTTTGTATTTACTACACATACCCACACTTTGCTTGACTCGAAGATTACAAATGCAAGACATGAGAGTTTGATGCTTTACTGGAAGATAATTTATATGATATACTATCAAAGCACACACTAATTCAGAAACTAATAATTAACCAATAAACCATATAAATGTAATCTATCTCACCGAGTTTATTTCTCATAAAGGAACGAAAGCACATTGGATAATATTGAAAATATACGGTATTTTTCAGGAGAACAGTTAACCCTTGGAATGCATTAGACTTTAACGATGGAACTTTTCAAAAAAGACTAGCAATAGTAGGAAGAGGACATTAGAAAGACGCTATAGCGACGGTGGCGGTGTCCGAGAGCGGGTGAGGGAATTTTCTTGTCGACTTTTTAGGAAGATGCCCGACTGAAACCTTTATTGGCAAAGCGAATGGCCATCGATTACTTGGAAACCTCGATTAACAACGGTAATCGGGTATAAGGTCTATGGCAGATCGAGTTGCCATAATGAGCGCGCGCGACTCCTCGATTGACATGATGTGCAGCAGCTGCTGTTCTCTAAAGACGATTAGTGTATATAGGCTCTTTTTCTTCATTCTCAGCTTGTGATTTCAGTCGTTGCGCTAACAACCTAATTACGACGATACATCGGCATCTTTATTTTTCTTATAAATTTCTAGAAAAGTCGGTGAAAAAGAGGATAATAATTGATTTTTTTATGTGGCTCACTTGAAATATAGTTGTATATATTTTATGCAATTATATCTCTAATTTACGTATGCGTGATTAAGAAATTATACTTTTAGTAATCTTATAAATTATATTTTAATGCATTTTAATTAACAAGACTTACATATTCTATTATTATTTAAAAAATCAATTATCCGATGTGTATTTATTAGATGCAAAAGAAGTTATACATTTTTTATATCACTACAGCAAAAGATTAAACGTTATATTATATTTACTAATCACATTATTGCTATAAGTCGACATAAAAAAATGTTCAAAATTTGAATTTTAAATTAAATTTTTATCTATCTGCTTTAGTTACATAAACAAATATTTAATACTTTATATCAAAATCTTTTTATAAAAAAGTTGTTTGATTAATTATGAATTTTGTACTACTAATTCAAACAAATTTGGTTAATCACTTCTTTTCTATTTGAGAAATACTATCGGTATTAAAACATAAAACAATTTTAAGGTAAATAAATTTGCTTAATTAAAATATATACTTCATATCACCCACTAAATTATTCATTCTCTCGCTTGCTATTTTATTCAATATTATCTGAAAGAATTACAATAAAAAAAATTAATTATTAAATGTTCCTTTTTAAATAAATAACTCAACGAATTTAAATATTAGGGATAAAAATACTTATCAATTTTCATACTGAGTTTTATTCATGGAATTTATTCTATTTATAAAATAACATAATATTTCTAAATTGACTTCTCTTTATATATATTATTCTATATTCTCTTTATATTATAAACGTATAGATATTGTTGAAATACAGCTTAGCTAAGTGATAACATTTAATGTCGAACTTTGTAATCATATAAATCAACGAAAGACTTTTAAACGTATCACATTTTATTCAACCTAATTTTCAAATATATATAAATATATAAATCTGTCGAATATCACTTCAATATAATTAGTACATAAAGATATTTACTAATTTTTAAATTATTTTAAAATTATTATTAACTTATTATTAAATTATTAAATAATTGAATTATTTTATATATATGTATATTATATATAATTTATAATATACAATTTTATAGAATTATATATTATTTTTCTGTTATATTTAATAATTATGCTCACTCTGAACGAATATTTGTGTGTTGTATATTTAAGTATCAGAAAATTTTGTTACTAAAGATTTAATAATATACATTTTATTGGAAAAAAGTATCATAGAATTAAAACTTATCTTAGCAAATTAAAAAAATGTAATTATAATTTATTTAAATTTTTATGTAAATACTGGTAATACTTAAATTAAAAAATTAATAAAATGTATACTATAAATATTTATTTAATTTTCTCATTTTTCAGAGTATGATATGCTTTGATATTTAAATATTAAATTTGAAACATATATATGCATCTACATGAAACATATCATAGAATATGTAATTTATATCACAATTCAATTTACAAAATCTATTTATTCTTTATTTCTGTATTTATGTATTTGATGAAAATTCCATTAGATGCTGTATTAAAATTATTATTACTTTATTCAGACAATACTTATAATTCTATAGCAGATAAATCTAATTGAGGGAATCATATAATCAAACTAGAATATAATTGAACTAAACACAAGTCATCTAGTATTTGATAAAATTTATTAAATCATCTAGTATATATTTAAAATATTTAATTTAAATATGTTTTTTATATTTTATAAGATATAATAAGTCTAGATTTTAATTAAAAATTCATAAGAAGTCTTGATTTTAATTTAAGTGAACCTAGAATAATTAAAAAACGAGGCATAAAAATGTGATGAAATTAAATTTTTATCCATTCATTAAATTTATGCACTGAACATAAAATATAAAAACTAAAAATATTTTGATACATCAAATATATAACAATTCAATACGTGTATTGTATAATTGAAGTGAATCTAAGTATTTTAATTTATGGTTAAAATAATATTCTATTAGTAAATAAGTAGTAGGATTCAAAAATAATTCATAAGTGTAAGATGCATTTATAATCTTTTGATTATAAAAATTTATCTTTTGTAAATGTAACTTATGTTCTTGTTTTTAACTAATAATTGATTACTCCGAAAGATAATATTTGAGTATGAAAATAGAAATTGTTTACTTTTATTTTATAGAATCGTGTGCATTAACATTATATTTAAAATAAAACAATATTTACACATCCTGCAAAGTTTTTAATTAATTTAGTTTTCTATAAAAAACCTTTCTATAAAATAGATTTTACAATCATTTAAATATTAATTAAGAATTTTACTATATTTAGAAATTAGTTGTTATTAAAAATGTTTGCTATACTAATTTATTCGTATAAATAAAGTAATTTTTCTAAAAATTATTTTATATTATATTATTGAGTTATTTCAAATAACTTTAGTTCCTAAAGAGAAATATAATTTTTTAAGAGACGATTTTTCATCAGATCTTAAAAGAGGATAGTTACTTCCGGATTGAAGAATTGGCCTTGAGACAAAATTTCTGGAATTATTTCGGAAATTTCAAAGAACTTATCCATTTGGGGGTTATATTCTCATCTTCTGGCGATTTCTTTGTTCTTACTCTTTCTTTTGTTGCGAAACATGACCAAACATTATCGACTAAATGATATTCAACTCATTTATCTTTTTTCAAAAAGTATTAAAATAATATGTTGTATAATAGGTAGTTTATTATTATTTTTAATTATTAGTTTTATTAAATAAAAATAAATTTTAATTAAATTATTAATTTTAGCAAAAATTCCTTAAACAGTATAATTTAGCTTATTAAAATTTTTGAAAGTTAAATACGTTTTCAAAAATTCATGAAGGTATTATCTTTATGATCTTTATTATCAGCTGTATAAAAAAAATTTTTCATTTAGAAGAAGGAAATGATTGTCTAAGTGAGAAATGTTTTTTAACTATTTATCTTTAAAATAGTTTATCCATCCAAAATTATATTTTTTAACCGTTTAACTGGGTTATTTTTAAGCATTAGGCTTTTAATTGATTCTTAAATTAGAAAAAATATTTCAAAGTTTGACGGTGTATAGATTTAATAAAAAATCTCTTTAAATTAATCGTAAATTCTACAAGACTGAATTTATTAATAAACAACATTATAAGTAGTTTTAAAATCACTGAAAATTGTAATACTCATATTAAAACAAGCTTTGGATTTATATCTTTATATGATGTTTTTTAAAAATATTTCTTACCAAAAAGTATTTTGCAATATTTTTTTTTATATACGTAACTAGTTCTGTATTTCTATAAATAATTATAGCTATTTAAATTCTAATATCGATTTATCAAAAATAAATCTTTAGTAAAAAACTAATTTTTTAAGTCTATAAAAGTTTAAACAATCACCTGTTAAATAAAGAAGTAACGTAAGTTGTCTAAATGTTATTGAATCGTCGTGTGAGTAGGTGAAGGCACTTCATGCGTTACTTTTCAAATTAATGTATTAATTAAATTGAATGTAAGAATAAAATTAATATTGATTATCACCATTAAATCAAATGTTAATCACCATTAAATCAAATGTTAATTACCATTAAATTACAAAAATTAAATGTTTATAAAGTATATATCTTTATTTATAGTTGGTATAAGCATGCAACTCTGACATTAATGATTATAAATTTATCGTCATTTAAGCAACATTTTTCATCTTTAATGTAAGATGAAAATCATAGATAGTTCATTAACTTGCGTAAAATATTAATTATCAAGCTTATTACTACAATTATATTTCAATTATGCAATATATTATTTAATTATATTTCAATCATCTAATATATCGTCTAATTATATTTCAATTTTTATGATGATAGATGAACGTTTAATTGTTCTTGATATTATTGTAATATCAAAATCTTACTTACTTATTAAGTACATCTGCTATTTCTAGTGAAGCTGTCATTCTCAAGTTCACACAGTTAAATTGAAATTTAAGTTTTTCATGGAGTGTAGATCTTATCGATAATTAAGGAATGGTGTTTTTACCAACGAGTGCACCCGATGAACCGTATACTATCTGCAAACATAAAAGGGCGATGACGTTTCGCTTTGAAATATGTGTCAAGTCCTACACGTTCTACATATTCGCTTTTCCATCTTGATAAGATAGAGATTTCTAAGGAAAACGTTGTGAAGTGAATTGGAAATGGGAATGAGTCATATGCTTATACGCTTACTCTCGAATACTATAGAATTGAATTTGCGTAGTTGTAAAGCAAGAATGCGAGAGATGTTGAGATGCAACATGGCTTATGAGCGATATTGTGCACTGTAAACCGCCTGGCTAATGTACAAGAAAAAAATAAAAGAAGAGACAAAAGGAAAGAGGTATAGAAGAGTGAAGAAAAAGGAAGAAGTGCGGCGCGTCTAATCGCGTTCCCACGGCTCGATGCGGGAGATCTCGATCGGCCTATCCGATCGTCCCTTCGTCCGTCTTCTCGCATGTGCATCAGCTTGCCGCATAATTTGTAAAAGCCTGTATGGTCCTTCGATCGATTCAGACCTTCGATTGTGGTCGAGTCTCCCGAGGCCTCTTCTTTTGATTTTTCGCGCAAGTATATGAAATGGAAGAGGTGATGCAGGGGAAGACGGGGGCATTGACGAGAGCCATTAATCTATCTTGGTGCGTCGGACGTAAGGCAAATCGCGCCGCGATTTAGAATCTAATCGCGACACAATCATGGCGGCAACTGCAACGGCGAGTGCAGCAGCAACAACAGCGGTGGAAACACCTTCCTCGTCGCCGTTCTTTCTTAATAGCCAGTGAACCGCAGCGCGTTTCTCAGCTCAGCTGTCAGCACGTCTATATATGCCAAAGGGCATAAATAGATCCGTTTGATCTCGGCATGCACGTAGATCGATAGTTCCTAAGTAATTTGATAGTCTTTCTTTTTCCCTTTTCTATCACGCAGTTGAATTATTTCATCGCCTGAGAAAATCATTGATCTATCCGCTGAATTTACTTTGTTATGCGAAAGCGCTCTTTGACTTTTTAATTGATTGAAAATGCCCTTGTCATCGTCAAGACTGTTTGTCTTTTCACATTGAATAATAATTGATCCACGTTATGAAGCGTATATATTTTTTAATTATCATAACGATAAATTCAATAAGTGGTGGGAATAGTTTTAGTTTTCCAAGCAAAAATTTGAAAATTGAATTTTAATAATTAATAAAAAATCGTATATTTTCGAAAATTTTAGCGCACGCCGTTTTTTCTTATTTGTTACGTATAAAACATTTAATGAATAAATTTATAATAATAAAAAATGCATTTCAATTATCAATTTCATTTATGTACACGTATAATGTTATTTCAAATATAATTTGATATACTTATACATTAATTACAGATATACATATACATTACTTAATATTGTACTTGAGTAATATTATGATCGCTAATTAATATATTCAGATAAAATACTTTGCAGATAATATGTTTGTTATGTCTATTTTCAAATTATAATTGTTACATTCAATTATAATTAATTTTATTATATGCATACCTAAATTAAATTTTCATTTATAATTTTAAGCAAAACTTGCACAATCTATTTTTTTACTAATAAGGACAAAAATTATAAACATATTGGATGAAATTCTGAAATATATATAGTTTTAATATTATTGCGATATATATATTATTAAGCAATTATTAATTTTCTGAAAATTAATAATAATATTAAAGTAACTTTAATCAGGGGTGGTAATTTAAAAAATATTTTTATACGCATTCATTATTATTTGTTTTTGTATTTAAAATAATGTTTTTCGATAATTTCCTTACCGTTAAAACTACTGTTAAACCAATGTTGTAGCATCAGTAGAAAATGTATAAAACTAGTCTGATATTAGTATGGTCAACAAGTTTGTTTGTATTACCAGTACTGTGCAAGTAACACTACAACTGGCCTTATTTATATATACCAAATATTATATAAACTACGGTTGTTGTGATAGGTCTGTCGTTGTGATTATAAATAGCGCATATGTTCGCCAAAGAATTATTTGACTACTAATTCATAGTTCAAAAAACCTTAATCTTAATATCTTAATCTTAATGTAATATTATGTTTGATAGTCAGGCTTCTATGACGCTGATCTATTATTAGATTAGTTTCTTTTAACGAGAAAAAACAGATATCGTTCAGGTACTCTTCTTAATAAGGGAAAATTAATTGTAAGAGCAAATATTTTTAGAAACTGACTAGGTATAAATTATAAATGCGATCTTAAAATCTTAAAAACCTAACAAGTTTTCCATAATTATAAATTAAAGCTATTTTCCACATATTCTAGTTTGAAGCACATAACATGTGAAATCATTTATAATAATTTACAAAATAAAATATTAATTTCAACTTTAAACTTAATATTTTCATAAAATATCTATCAAAATTATGACATTCGCTAATTATTAATTAACAACTAAAATATTACAAGCTCATTATGATAATTTATAAACTTAAATAGATCAAGGAACACAACATAAGAAAAAAGAATTTAGGTTTCCGGTCATAATCTTATCATTTTAATAATTTTTCAGAAAACCACGTAGGAACACTTTCAAGTTAATTAACACATTTTCGTATATAAATTATCTATAATCCAGTGATGTTGATTTAAATTTTATTAAATGAGATAACTTTATTAAATAAAATAACATTAAAAAATAAATATTTGCAGTACAATATTTTTAAATTTAATTATACAGACATTAAGAAGTATGTTGTAAAAATTGTTTCTACTTGTAAAGATTATTTTTTTAATATTTTTATACATGAACATTGATCGTGCATTAAACCAAAATTTTATTTTCATTGGTACGTAATTTATTAATAAGATAGTTATATAAAAAATAAAAAATAGTTTTTAATGAAAAAAGATATAATACTTATGCTAAATTATTACAATTAGAATTTTTAAAAGAATTTTCATTGTGATTTTATAATAATAGAAATTATTCATTACATAATTAATACAAAATGATTTCGTATACATAGAAAACAAATAGTCAACAGTAAATAATCAACAAAAAATAAAATAATGATTTAATTGCAAAAAATAAATTATAATTTACATAATCTTTGGTAGCGAAGGTCGTTTCTATATAATAAATCGAAAATGTTAAGGCTATGCCTAAATATTGATCATAAAAAATCTCATTCTATAAAAATATAGGTCAATTCTAAGATAGATTTTTCTAGTAGGATAAAATCTATAGAATAATAGAACTTATTAAAGTAAAAAGCATCTTCTTACGTAAGTATATATAAAATTTGTATTATTACACCTTGTAAACATATGTGTTTCATATTCCTTTTGTCATGTAGTACTCTTGTAGAATTTTTCTAAATAAAAATAAATTCATCGATCTCTTAAAGTATTGCTTACAAGGAAAACTCTATTGGATAAAAAGATAAAAGAAAGAGTGAAGTGGACGGAGGGAATGGGAAAGTGAGAGAGAGAGAGAGAGAGAGAGAGAAAATAGAAGATGCGAACTATGATAGGATTCATGAACATCTGCACAATCGATAATGCGAGTTTCTTGAAGTTTCTACGTGCGCGTTAAAGACAAAACATCAGTAAATCATAAGTATACATCTGCATTCACTATAAACGAAATTTTTTTGTTTTCTTATTTTATACCGAATGATACCTTATCATGTACCGAAATGATAGTTGTGGGTTTTATTATAAATAATACTTTATTTAAGAAGAACAATAGATTTTGAATTTACTGATTTGTTTATCTGATTTGTACATTGTAAGAACATTTACTAACCTTTGATCAAATAATATTTTGAAAGATTGTAGCCTAATATAACATATTGTTTTAAATAGTATCTTTATAATATTTTACAGTAATTCGTATTTAATTTTTTATTTAGAAATTTAGTTTGGATAAAAAAATTATTTTAAAATATAGATGCATATGTATTTATAAATATCTAAAATTTCGAAAAAAAAAATAAAACATTCGAAGCTTGCAGTCGTCTTAAAACTACAAAACTATGTTAAAATATCATGAAGAAAATACATTATTAAAAAAATTATTTTTTGTAACAACTTTTTAAATAATTGAAATGTTTATCTGTACTTTTATTTATATTACTTGACATGACCAATCAGCTTAATCATCTGTAGAGAACGAACTATTTTACATATATATCTTACAGTTATACATGCAAATCTCAGTACATAAAATATCTGCAGTATTAAAGAATACTACATTATAAAACAGGAAAAAACAAGCATACTTACATTAATTTTTCATATAGTTTTATTTTAATTACTAAGAAAATAGTAAACATTGAATAAAATTTTATACTCGAAGTAGAAGGAGGATATATAATTGATTACTCTTAAGTATATTTTTAAATTAATTGATTTGTAATGAGAAATACGTAAACATTATAGCCATTTTTTATAGTAATATTCAATTATCTTATTTCACATTTTTCACTGTGGTATAACAAAAAAAATTTGTTTTGATTGATTATTTTGTAATACAAATTTGTCGGAGTAATACTGAACCAAAACAATATAATAATCAACTATCTACGTACTGAAATGTCTTCTTTAAATACTAAAAATATCAACTATTTAAAATAAATATCATAATATGTTTGTTTACAACTTAAATAAGAAATATTGTTATTTTATAATTTATCACGCTATGGAACACCCTTTTTTACTCTAATCTGGATAGATTATTTGAATATTGTGTATTTAAATATATGATGATATACTGTTTGCAAGTTGTATGTCTTACGTTGCAATAAAAAAAGACAGAAAAGTTGAGGTAAGCATTCATAACTAATTAAGATCCGATCAATTTTGATGTCTCGCACGAAAGATATCTGTGTATATCATCAAATCATCGAGTCGAAATTTGAACGAGTGTACAAGAGCTTCAAGGCCAATTGTTTTTGACTTCTATTAAATTTTCTTCCTGACATATGCTTTTTATGATATTCTTCTTCTATTATTTAGATTAATTGTAAATTAATTTTTAATCATTTAATGATAACAATCGTTAGATTGCCTTATTCGATTGAGCAATAAAATATATTCAATTTAAAATAATAATGTCATATCAATAATTAAATTTTAATGGGTTATATAATGGAATATAATGTAACTTTTTAAATAAGATTTAAATAAAGTGTATTTGATAAATATATCTCATAGAAAACTATTTCTCCATTAAAAGCTATATTTTATTAAAAGACAAAAGTATTAGGATGAAACAATATAAAGCATGAAATTTTATATTTACATATTTTCTAAAAAAATGATAAAATTATGAACTCATTTAAAATAATTTAATTAATAGATTCTAGAAAGAAATTGTACTTTTTATAGTTTTAGTAAGTAAAAGAAATTTAGAATATTATTCACATCTTAGTATATTAATTGATAGCATGACATATAACCTTTACCTATTGAAATATTCGAAAATTTGTATAAATTTAATGTATAAATATATAAATATATATATTAATAGTATAATAACTGGTATATAATATATTAAATTGCTTAAGTAAGAAATTGCTTATGTCAGCACATTAAGACATTCTGAACAGTTTACTGAATAATTTATTTAGTGTAGTAATTAAATGGTAGCATACATTATAAAAATTGTATAAACGTTAAGTATACAATAAAAAGCTAAGAAATTGTAAGTTAAGGCTGAAATTAATTTAAATAAGCATTTTTTACTAACACTTTAATTTTAAACTTTAATATAATTAGAGAAGTATTTACTAATTAGTTGCGAGTTATTCTTTTCTTTTTAGTAAAAGTAAGATTTTTTTAATTTGATAAAATCACTGAATCTATTCAATAGTGATTTCTATATTTTTAGGAGGAATATATTAATTTTTATCAAAAATACGAAATAACATTATAAAATAATTATTAAAATAATATATTTTTATTACTTATTTATAATTTTTTATTTATTTATAATTTAAAAACTAAAAGGAATAATTGGTAAAGCGTTTAAGAAGTGTCAAAGAAATGATTATAATATCTTTTTTAATTTAGGGTTTTGTTTCGAACAATTATGGTATTTCATACCAATTTATTATACACATATATGCGTAGAACTATTAATTATTCTTGGAAACCCTAATTATCTTACAAAATTAGGGGTTATTTAAGAACCGATGACTAATTGGATAAAATTATAGGTGTAGCGAGTTTCATTTGTAGTATTAATAACACCTGTGAGAGTTTAAAATCCATGATCCAAGAAAGAAATAATGCTATGTCGATCAGTTTCAAATTACTTTAAATAAAATATAAATTTTATAAATATTAAGAAATGCCATCTAAAAACAATTTTTATTTATTGTACTTGAAAAATAATAAGCATGTATTTATAAATAGGAATTCTATAGTTCAGAAATATCTTTTTATAAATGCTCTTCTAGACTTTCTTAACCGTTTTAGCATTTATCACAGAATGATTATTTGTATATATCTCGGTATAACAACTTTTCAATATGTTCAATTTGATTTTCAAAATTAAATTTTTTTACTTTATCAATGCTCAATCTACATTAATTGTGATATATAATTGAAAAGAACTTTCTTTAATCAATAATTACTTTTTTAAAAATAATTATATAAAAATATTGTTTTAATTTTATTTTAATGACCGTATTATTTACTAGTTATCTTAATAAAAAAGGAAACCAACTTTTAATACATTTTCAGTAATAATATCCTTATTGAAATATGATTTAAGCAATTCTGAGATTCTGCAATAAAAAGAAATGTAACCAACTATGTCTGCATTTATTTAAACTTTAGATTTGAGTAATAGATTATTATTTTTTTTTCAATCACTATACTGTAAGAAAGAATGTCAAATTTATAAAATAATTAAAATTAGAAAATCTAAAAGTATTAATATTTTCGGATTTTTTATAATATTGGTTGCAATTAATTAAACATTTTTTTATACTAACCCAATTAATGTTATTTTAAGATTTATTTCATTTCGTTAATTTCCTCATTCTATTTTATGAAGTTCATTTTTTCAAAAAATAAAAAATTAAAAAATTTAAAAATCTATTTTGATCTTTTTTCTGAGTCTGTAAATCTGGGTTTTGTAAAAATTTAATAAAGACTTGTTTAAATGTATATTAACAAATAGAAATATCAACAAGATTTTTATCGTTAATGTACATATTTATGTCCAAACAATGTATTAAATCCAAATAATAAATAATTATTTTAATAAGAAACAAATACTTAATCAATCTTTTTTATATTTATCTGGTATATATTTACTATAATATTTACTATTATTGTAATTATTATAATACTGTCATTGCTCATCAGCTGAAAAAGATAAATAAATATAAAAATCGTTTTTTCTATTTCTTAACTCATTTATTTTTTTTTTTTTTTGGTAATATAGAATCACTTTTTATTCATACGCTTTAATACCTTGCGTACTCTTAGATATAATTTACAAAAAGATGAAGTACAACAATTGCAAAATAAAAAAACGACTCAGCGTGACTAATTGACCCTAGTTTTTTTATCGATAATAGTAAAAAGACTCCGGTTTCTTTATAAGAAAAATACGACTAAATATCTATAATTAGAAAATAGTATGAGTATAAGCATTGTGTAATCAAGTCCAATTACACGTTTATTCCATAAAGGTACTTACAGTTTCCTGGCAAAGGATAAATTCAAACTCAGTTTGGTAATAATCGTTCATCGCTATGCAGTTGTCCAAGTCACTGACAATTTTCTCTCTTTGCATGCATCATTTGAAAATGTAATTAGCTACTCGAATGGTTCGCTCAGCCGTCATTATATTAGTCATTTAACGACGTTATATATGCATAATGGCCTATCACACCTTGCAATATCGCTATTCAAACTAGAACCTCCTGAAAACTGCCCCCCCAATCATATTTAATTTTCTTCTTCGTCGAACGAATGTTTGGTGTTACTGTATACATCGTTTTACGATGACGTATTTGTCGCCATGATCCACGCGACAGTAATTTCGTATTTCCAATGAAGAAGCCAAGATATTAACTTCTTTCTTATTATTTATGCTTGCGAATAAGTAACAGGCGACGATAGATTATGGATAAGCACAAGCAATAAATGGGACTAACAAGGTAAAAAAAGCGTCAATAATAAGGGGTGTTAAATAATACGGTGTTCGAGATTGTAATACGTAATAAATGTTACGTAACAAAAGTTTTCCTGCTCAATGTTTCTTAACTAACTTCGTTATTAGTCATTTTGCCATCGCACAAATAAGAAAAAATATCTTTAGCTATTTTAGCAGCTGAATAAAGTGAGAGCGTTATTTTTTCTTTTTTTATACATTTTTCGAATGTTCTTCTGTTTTTTCTTCATTAGGCTAACCTTCTTTGTGAGAGCGACCCCGAGGCATGACTACCTTGTATTTGACCTTGTATTTGAAGTGTGTATATAAAATTAAATAACATGTGTTAGTTTTTTTTGATGATTCGTGAAGGAAATAAGGAAAATTCGAAGAAAATAATTCCAAGTATACAACAAACTAAGCTTTTATTGTATTGATGCAGATCTGTTCTTTTACAAATTCAAATGATTTTCTCTATGCGTGATGGAAAACTCTGTAAGATTCACTGTTTATTTTACTTGCATTTACTATATTAGAAGTTCTTTGATTGAAAATTGAAAATCATTGTATCCACTCTTTAAAACTGAAAATGTACATTAAGTTACTTATTACAGTTGTAAAAGTTGCAAAAGTTTTGCTTTTATTATTTTAAGAGATAAATAATGAAATAATGTTAACAAGTCCCTATCTAGAATTCTATTGTTCATTATTACATCTATTTTATAACTAAAGTGTAACTAACTTTACTTATTTGTTCGCGCTATTTTGAATAATATTATGATTTTCTTGTAAGGTTAATTAAATTGATATTAAATCATCAGCCTGTTTAATTATAATTAAATAATAGAATAATCTAATGGTGTATTTCATAGTTTATTATATAATTATATTTTAATATTTATTAAATATTAAAGATTTATTACATATCAACTAGTGTATATATAGAAGCTTTTTTTACTTTAATAAATTTAATGTTATTGATATATATAATTCGATCCATACAAACTATTCTATAAGAACTATTGTATATTTATTATAATAGTTTGTAAATATATTAAAAAAAATAGATAAAAGCTAAATAAAAATTAACAATTAACAAAAGAACTTAATATTATTAAATGCTTTTAATAAGCAGCTCCTTCCGTAGTATTTTGAAGTATTGTTAATTAAATTTTAATGAAAATTCTAATGAAATATTTCTCTAAATTTAGGTTAATAAGAAGTAAAGCTTTATATTTCTAATTATTTAAATGTATCTAATTTAAAAATTATTTTTAAAGGTTTATCATTTTAAGCTAATACATTAATAATTGAGAATAAAATGCAACAGATTCATATGAAAAATATTTACATAATTTTATTTTATCTGCACACTCTAACATGTTTTAAGTAAAATATAAATTAAAACTAATATATTACCTATAATATTAATATACACCTATAAAATCAACAGGGCTTTAGATAAATAGTCAGTGGTATAGATATGCACAGAAAAAAACCAATTGACAGTGAAACTTGTGGACCTGCGCGAGGTGCCTCTCGACGACGATGAATTGTTGTGGTGTCCTCGAAATTTTTTATATATAAAAAATGAAGATCTTTATATATAAAATCATATATAAAGTATTTCTGGCGCCTAAATGTGCTAAGGAAAATTTAACAGCATTTTATTGCACCGATTCGGTGGAAATGCGGCATATTATCAGGGCCAGGATGTCATCGGAGTGGATGTTCAGAGACAGATAAAATCTTCTAATTTTATTGCGGTCGTTTAGATATACGACACTGTTATAAAAGAAATCTGGAGTATAAGATCAATTTAAAACTTACTGTAGTTAAATTTTATTATAATTATTTAAAAATTGTCCTTAAATTACATGAAAAATATTATGATAAATTAACTTCTTGGAGCGGAAAATAATATTTTGAACAGTACAATATTATTTTATTACAAAGCTACACCATAGAAATTCTGAATACTGTATTTCATACTACTTCTTATAATTTTAGTAACGAAAGTAACTTTTTAGAATCATTTTTTACGTTATTAGTGAATTTTACTAAAGTTCAAAGGGATAACAACTATAATTTTATAATGACAATAATAATATAGACTTTGAGAATATTATTTGAAGTAACTCATTCCTTTAACTTAAATCCAAAAATTCTAAACTGATAATGACATTACTGTTTTAGAAAAGTTTAAACAAGTCGCAATTACTTTTTACATCAATAATTAAAAGCATAATATCTTTGGATTATATTGGGGTAATTACTTATGAAGTATTCAGTATTAAACATCAAACAGTTATAGTTCTCATGAGAAATAATAAAAAAGGGATGTGGAAAGCGTTCGCTTCTTCTCCGTAATTATGTCGTTTAAATATTACCAATGAGAGGTGCTTCGTCACCAATATGCAAATACAACTTAAATGAGATATGTTGAGGAAGAGAAAGAAATAGGTAAGAGAAGTTTTAAAAGAGTTTAAAATTTGCGGTAGTCTAGTGTACAATGGTGGTATCGAGAGGTTAGTTTTTAATTAAGGATATGTACACATCGTCAAATAAGCTGCTCTATTGTAAAATGTATTTAAACGCATTAGGTTTGTTAATAAAATAACACGTGCTCTAAAGGTTTTTCTAAACCTATTCTTTATGTATAATTTGTAAATATTAAATTTTGCTCTCATTGTATAAGCGCAGAATTTTCAATAGTTTAATCTCTTCAATCACGAAGATTCATGAAAATGGTAATAAAAAGACCAATAAAATGAAATATTTTAGTCTTATATTCGTACATTCAGTGTATTTTTTATAATTATCAGTTTTCAAACAGAGATACAGAGTTCAACAATAATACTTAAAATTTTAATACCGATAGTTCTTGATTGTTTTTTTTTAATGTGTTCATAATTTTGAATGACCTATATCTTATATCCTAAATGTATCCCGAGTGATACTATCAATAATAATTGACTTATTAGATGATTGAATAATCTATGATATTTGAGATTATTTTCACAAAAATGTCTGACTTCTTTGATTCTTGGATTATAGTAGAAATAGCTTAATTTTAGTGAAGGTTAAAGTTATTTGGGAAGCATATTTTTAATACGCAAAATAAAAAAATTTAGTTTTGAGTCATTATTGTTTCGTTATCTTTATTTTAGCAAAATCCACACTAAAATCCATTCACATAATGTACGATTTGTATGAAACAACAGAACAGTGGCCGAGTAAAGCCTCTCGTAAAATCCGGTCCTTGCTCCTTTTTCCTCAAGATAGTCTGTCGCCTCAATCACTAGTACATAAGTGTCTAGAGTTAAAAAGGATGCGCACATGCCACGTCATCGCTGGAAAGGAATCGCTTTGCGTTAAGGAGAAGATAAAAGATTCGATCACGAGAGTGAGTCATATCTTTTGGAAGAAAGATGCGATGGAAGCAACTGCCTTACAATGCACAATTCGTAGAAATCAAGTGCCAAGATTTTGATTACTTAAACGAATTCAACTTGACGGGCTACATTTAGGATATAAGATACTGGTATGGAGTTATTTTAAGGTTATTGCATTATTTTACATAAATGTTAGATGTAAAGTCATATTCTACTTTCTAAATACTATTACTGTTTATTTGGATGAATTGATAACTATTAAACTACTCACCAATTTTGATTGCAATTTATTGTAATAAGAAAAATATTATAAGGGTTGATATTATTACCGTTGCATAGTTCATACAATTCCTTCTGTGATTTATTCTTTCAATAATTTATTAGTTCCAGATAAATTAAATATTATATTCAAATTCTTATTAATTTTCAATGCAAATAAAATAAATGTGTGCATACTTAACGAAAAACAAAATAATAATTATTGTCATTATCAACTTAATTATTGGTTTAATATAATACCGAATAGGTAGATTTTGATTTAGCTGGTTCGTAATTATGCAACGATAATATACTTAGATACAGATTAAGTACTGAATTTAAGAAAAGCTACTTTAAGATTCATTTATGCTATAGCTAACTGGAATAAAAGTGAAGATATTCGAAATCTTGAAATATTCATTTCAGTCATTGATATTTAGTAAATGAAACGCAAATGTTCATTAATAATGTTTAGAACATAAATATGACTCACTAAACCTACTGTAAATATATAAATCATTTTGAAATTATAGTAGAATAATTATAATTGTGTTTGTTTTTTCACCTGTTGAAAATTTATCGTTTCTATTCCCAGTTAGTGTAGCTTAGTAAACTTAGTAAAGGTAATTTTAAAGTATACGCTCATTTTATTACTTGAGGAATCAGTTTCAGTAAATACGTACATTTTGGTTAATGTCCACGAGTATTTGTTGGAAAATAAGTTTATTACGTTTATTTAATTTTATAAAAGCACTTTATAAATAAAATAATTATTAATGGTCAGAGAATAAATAATAACTTATTTCATTGATTTATTAGCTACGGACCAGTTCAAGTCTGTCGTATATTATCGTTCTATTTTTTTTCTACCATTATTTAAAGGTGAAGTAGATGTCTTGATTATTGATAAAATTTTAGTTTACCAAGTTATATTATGTCTAGTATTTTATTCTACGAGAAATAATTATTATCATTTGTTTCTTGCGAGATAATGCAGATCATTTTTAGAGCTTAAATCTAAGCGATTAAAATGATAGAACGTTTTATTTGAAAAACATAGTTGTTTTGATGGAGATTAAAATATTATCGTCCTTTAAAGAAAATAATGACTACTATATTCCTGAAATATATTAAGATTAAAAGATTGAAATTTAAACAATTGAATAAATTTCTTGAATAGGAGCAATTAATTAGAAAACATTAAATCTCAAAAGAAGAGACGCGGCGTGCGCATTAAACGCAAATCGGATAGCCAACACGGCAATCCCGCGCAACATTAATTCGCTTCAATTATTAATAAAATTGCTTTTTGAGCTCACTAATCTCTCATAATAAAAGCAAAACTAAAATGAGAGACACATACGCCGAGCAGAAATGAATCCAAAAAGTGAATGCCCCTCTTGATTTGCGGGTAATCGACGATTGAGCGCATCATCATCGTCGCCACCGTCTCGAGAGAGCTGCGCTTGTGCGCATGCATGCATTCACGCTCGTGTGCATGAGTGAGTCTGCTCGTAAAAGCGATTTTTCTTCTTTGCGTGAACGCAACCTTGGCAAGGACGATGTTGGTAGCTCCGTAATTGCGCCTCATTTAATCGCGTATAATCATTATTAATCGTGCATAAACACGATTGTGGCATCCGTTGATTTGTTATTACGACAGCACTTATGAGGGACACATAGGGGAGCAGGATGCGCCAGGGTTTCTTGGCATTTATCACGCTTACGCGCACCTAAGCGCAAAAAGCCGCACTAAAAGCTTTTGTTCGTGTGATTCTACTTGCGAATGCTCAAGTACACAAAGGAATTTTTATTAGACGAATCGATACGACTCTCACAATAACCTAGCTTCAAATTAATTTCCAAATTAATTTGCCAAAAATTTCTATAAGAACACTTGCGTACTTATTACTAGTCAAATAATCTTCTATTTCAGATGAATTAAATTTTACTTAGAATTTATCAGTAAAATGGATTCTTATTCTTATACATGCATTTAGTAACTTCAACTTGTTTTCACTTAAAATTATTGTTTAAAATTTTCTTATTCATAATCATATTAATAATTACTTTCAGTTATGGAAGGAACATATTGTATAATTACTTGACATGCATTTTTCTAGAAGACTTCTTAAGATTCTTTAAGTAACTCTTGGTTAAGATAACAAATGCGTAAAATGTTTTGAATATCCTAGCCTTTTAAAAATAACTAAATATTTAGATTAATTATTTGACGAACTTTAAAATTAACAAATAGGTGAAAATTAATTGTTTATCGCTTTTTTTAATTAGTTGCTAATTTAATTAGTACAAGGATATAGAATTTTCTTCAATCAATGATATTTAATTTGATGACGTGTACTTTGTAAAATACAAAATTAGATAAATAAATACAAAACAGTTCATTAAATTTTACTTTAGATTACTATAGTACATTGATGTTAAGAGTACTTACATATTATGTGTAATCTACACATATAGATGAAATATATATGTAGGTATTACATGTATAATATATATAGGTGAAATGTTAACGACTATTTTATTTGTGTAAACTTAGTCATCTATTACGTACATAAATCTATATTTTATATTATTTTTGGAAGGATTACTTTTTTATTCTCATTATTAAGAATGTTCATTATAAAAATTGTACTGACTTATTGAATTATTATTTGTTTTAAATATTTTCATATTTAAATTTTCATATTTAAATATTTTCATATTTATATTCATATTTTAAAATTATGAGCCATTTATTTATTAACAAACGTAAAATAAATTTTTATTTAAAACAGATTTTGTTGTTCTTTTTATTACTAATAAATGATACAAAATATGTTGCAGATGATATGAAGTAAGATTTCATTGACTAATTATACTAAAAGAACTCTACTTTTAGGATAAACGTAAATTTTATATATGGAAAAGTTAAATTTAATTGATATAGCTTTTATATAATTAATATCCATTTGGATAGAGCTTGTAAAATCTTTAATTGTGTGCTATTAAATATATATAGAATTTATTAACAAATGTGTATAGCTTATCTAATTTTACATAAATTTGTTACTCTATCCCTATATTTTGAAGACGTAAAATCTCGAAATTCAGTCACGCTTCATTTTAATATTTTGATGTATGAAATACAACTATTTCACATTTTAACTACATCTTATGTTTAAAAAATTGTTAATTATTAAAAATCGTTATTTGAATGACGATATTTTTAGTAGAATAAAAATGTTCTCAAATAAAATAACGAATGATATTTACCAGAAAATAATAAAAGAGTTTTATTCAAATTTTTGTTTATAAACATAAATTCTTTCAAATTAATCGAATTCTGGAAGCTTAATTACATTGAGTAAATCTGTATTTTATTTTACAAATTTTTAAATTTTCTTGCAAAAATAATTTAATTGAGATTAAATTCATAGTAATTCGTTTTTCTTTAAAATTAGATAAAGGAAAATAAATTATAACAGTGGTTAATCTATTCCTAATTTTAAGCTCCTACGGGATCGATTTCCTAAGAATTTATTGTTGCTAATCTCATTCTTGTAAACTAATTTACTTTTTGATTCCCAAAGTATCTGTTTTGTCTAACTTTAGATGCTGCATATTTCACAATGCGCTATTTATTTCCTTGATATGAATAAGATTGAATCGAAACATTTTCTTATATATGTGCATGTTTTTGCATAAATATTTGTATGTAAAAGTTCGTTTATGTATAACTTTTTAGAAAATAATTTAATTGATATTACATATTATGTTTAATACTTTGTTAAAGAATACGCAATAATGTATTAATAATTTCTTTAATGCATTCATAGAACATTTTTGCAGCAGTGATTCTTTCAAATTTTAAAGTTTACAAAATATATAAATCTCTATATAATGTATTTTTAGAGAAGGAGTGAATATTATAATTAACTTCATATGACTTTAGAAAAAGTATTTTGAATTTTTTTAACTGTATAAAATTATTCAATATATACTTAAGAGAATATTAAACAAGTACAGTGAAAATGTAGTATTTAAAAACGAAATACTGTAGAATTCTCGAAATATTAGGTTAACAATAATAAAGTTTAAATTAAAAATATTTTTCAACATATACTTCGAAATAGTTTGACGTAGATTATGAAGATTTGAAGATTGTCATTAATTTTGCTTTAAAATCAATTACAGATTTTAACCTTTAAGTTTTGAATGTGAATAATATTTAGAAAAAAATAGTGAAAAAAATTGTAAGATGCAGAAAAATATCAATGGATTATATAAATTTTAATTATAATATTCTTTGTTATGTTCAATATTTAAAATATGGAATTTATCAAATAATAATACGTATATAATTATGCATATCAGTTAAAATAGATTCTTAAAAGAGTCTTTCTCGATTAAAAATTTATAATTATTTATAAATATTTCAATTGATTTCCAAAATTAGAAAAGCATCAAAGCAATTTTGTCATATATATCATATTTTAACTAATTAGATTTTTCTGTATCTTTTGATATTATAACAAAGTTCATTGCTACTGTAACCTTGCGATTATGTTTTAATGAATTCAAACATTTAAGGTTTTGAATTATATTTTGAAAGTCATTTACAAATGATTACAGTTTCAAGCAATTTATTATATAATACATGAATTATATTATATTTAATCGATCACTCTTCTCACAGAAATATTACGATCTTCTCTTTTCTTAATATATACAAAATAAATTTAGATGGTCATAAATGTTTCATTTGCAAAGAAAAACCAAATTTACGAGCTCTATCGCGTTGAATTAGCGGCGCATTTACATAGGAACGTCATCATTGTGACTAGTGCTGAGTAAAATAGGTTGATTTTATTCATCGAAGAAATTCGACTGGTTCATCTGCTCGTACTTCGATTATCAATTTGAAAAGAAATATGATGTCATTTATAACCATATCGACGGACCGTGAGATGCATATTGTATACTAAGCCTCTAGCGCAAGTTCTTGTTTTTTATTCATATTTGGAAGTATAATTTATTAAGTGTGATAAGTTTGTCAAGGAATTTATAAAATTTATTTCGCTTAACATTCTATGATATCATTAATGTTTTTTTTATTTTAATTATATAAATAAATTCATAAATATTATTAAGACTTATTATAAAATTTGTACAAAATTATTTTTGATAAAAATTTAAAAAATTGTGAAATTTTAATTATTTTTTAAACTACAATAATGATCTATTATTTCTATTTGGTGTTATTTTAAATATGAATATAGTACAGAAATTCGAAATATGATCAATTTCATCAATATGCACGTAAGTAGTTAATTTTGTAAGTGCTAATTTTTCGATCAAAACAGAATTGTATACTACATTCGATAACAGTAAGATTTATTCAAAAGATATATTTATTTAGAGATTATTAGTGCAATATTCTTCTACTTGAGTGTGCTATGTGAAGGTGACGGTATTGATATATTATTATTATATACAGCGAAGTCCTCTGATCCTCTCAAAGCATCTAAAGAGGGTCGATTCAACATAACTTAGGATGAAATATAATATTAAGGCGAATATACACGTTTCTTAAAACATAATTAATTTCTCAATGTACGTAACTTTTATTATATTGAGTGTTATAGAACTTACGAGAATTTTATTTTTTATTTGGATTAATATAATAAATTAATTCAATATATGAAATATAATAAATGTATTATATTTTCAATTTCGTAGCATTATACTGACAATTTATAAATCATCTGCATAAAACATAGATTTTTAACGCTTTCTTAGACCATGTTTGTTTAGTGATAAGTTTAAAATATTTAGAATGTAATTTAAACCATTTATAAAGAATTTACAAATACAGAAAGCAGTAATGGATTCTGTAATAATCTTTCTAGACCATTTAAATTTATTACTTAAGAATTTAATTTATCGCCGATTTTCGTGATGAGTAGGAATATTCATTTAAGATTGAGTATAAACAGGACAGCAACTGGCTGCTTTATATTATAAGATTAAATATCTTCTTGAATGTATTTTATTAGGCCACACAAAAGTGGACACGTTATGTAATATGCTATTATTTATTTTGTGTGTGAATTATTATCTGAGTTCACTTTAAAATTTGTCTGTATAAAATCAGTGAACAATTTAAAAATAATTACAGTTAGATGCTTATATATATTAATTATATAATATATAGAAAGAGTTCGATGTACTGTACTAACCTAATAATTAATATATTAAAAATAATTATTTCAATAAACAACTCAAATATAGTTTACGAGTATTTAATTCAAAATAATAAGTTCATGCAAAGTGTGCACTATTAGGAGGTTGTCTACAGACTACTACTTATCTGCTTTTGTTGCTTCGTCCTGCCCAAAGAACGCAATAAATAAGAACTGCGATAAATTTGCAGGTGAATACCGCTTGTAAGTATATCGATAATTTTTAGCGATATACGTGAATTTACTGTGTACATATTTTTCGGTAAATTCCAATAACTAAGTAACATCTTTACAAATTTTATTATTTGCTTTACCATTTGTCACAATTATGTGGACATTTTTTTATTTAATTATTATGTATAAATTTTAGTATTTACTTTACTGTGTTTAGCTTAATTATCATTAAGCTAAAATTACGAAATCCTTTTCAGAGAATTAATTCAGAAAATTTTATAACAGAATAAACTTTATATGTAAAGTTTTTATGCATCTACACTTCATTTCATTTTTCGTAATAATATAAAAGTTTTATTTTTCTATTTGAATGTTTGTCTTCAGTAATTCAAATAATTTCTATTACTATCATTTTCTATACGTTATTCTTACATATGCATAGAATTAACGTGCCATACTATTACAACCAGATAATCGATCATAAGCTATAATTGAGCCGTTATAATCAATGATCTCGCCCTTGACGTGTTTCACGACCTTCGTAGGCATAGTTACAAAAGAAATGAGTAGTTGAATTTTCATATTTTTCATTATATTACAGAGAATCGTAATAATATTTTACTCTTTCGCTTTCATATACACTTACAAACGACAACATGTACAGTATTATATACACCAAAATTGCATTACTTTCTTACATACCTAATACTTTAAAGTTTACTATAATTTAATTAGTAGGCAACTAATATATCCATGAAATAACTTATGATAATAATATTACTAGGCAAGTAGCTAATACTAATTATGCATCTAAGATAGGCATATGAAGAGAATCCTCGATTATGTGCATAAAAGCAATCTGAGCTCGATTCATTGATTTCGATTAAGCAAACAAGTTAATAAAGAGCTTTATAATGTACGTGTCCGCATAATTAGAAAATAATATTATGCAAAGTAGTTGTTCTTCTTAGAATATAAAAGCTTCAGTTTCCTATTTTCTCTTTTATCACTGGTACATCTCATTTTTTAACTTAAAAACTTAAACCAGACTTTGAAGAAGTGAGAAATTAACATATTTGGAGGAATTCAATTTTCATTATAATATTTGTAATATTTAATTATAAAATTTTGAAGGTAAGTTTTAAATTCAGTTAAGTTTGGAAATTTCAGTAAAATAAAAATTCAACTCTTAAAAATGTAACTCAAGAAAAGATTTAGTCCGTTACATGTAATTATAAATAAATTTGAAGCCAATTAACATTTAATTATATCTTCATTAAACTTATAATTTAAGTTTATTTATAATTTAAGTTATTCATCTTATAACTCATAATTAAAATTTTTATGGGAAAAAATAATTTTAATTATAATAATGTTAGTATTAAACTTCATAATTAATATCATTAAAATGTAATGCACCTTATTTATAGTACATTTAATTAATTATTTCTCAATTGTAGGTCATTAAGTATGTCATTCTTAGATCAGATATTGCAATAGTTGTAATAGTTGATAAGGTAGATTTTTCAGATTATTGAATAATTTCTGCATAAGATTATGTAAAATAGATCCCAGTAATAATTGTGTAATAGTTGACAAATCATAAATAACATATATCTTAAAACATTTTTGCTTAAATAAAGTTTTGAGGAGATTAAAATGAAAGAAAAATAAATTTATTAAATATTTGAAGAATCAATAATTCAATGTAAATTGTTCTGAGTATAATCTAATTTTCAATTAAGATTGGAAAAAATGTAGTTAGATACTTATAATTGAAGGAAGTTTTTTCTTTGATACAATATTTTACTGGCTTTTAATTAGGAAACCTTGTAATAAAGGAAATGCAAGAAATTTATTACAATTTATGTTCGATTACTCTAAAAAGTATTATTTTTTAGATTTTGTAAGTATATTAAACAAATAATATATTAAGAATACATTACTTATAATGTTGTTTTATATCATTATCATGTACTAATTTCTTTAATATTTAAAATTTTTATTTGCGACATCCTTCAATGTTTAATGTACGAATTTATTTTGAAACATTGAAGATAACGAACCCATATAATGATATTCCCATTACCATAACTACATCGTATTCTTATACTTACATACCATATAGATATCTCGGAGAGAATATACGTCTTCCCCAGAGCATCGAATAACTGGTTATCTTAGATTGTCGAACTTGGCGGTCAGAGTAAGAGAACTTAAGCGAGTTCTGCGCAATGTCATCGATTTTGTTGATACTGGTTATACAATTTGCAAGAGTCGCAGAACTCCTATTGAAGATATTGAGAATCTTTTTTTAAGATCTCAGGTGTTATTGAGACAAAATATTGATCTAGTATTACTAATGAAGATAAAATTTATCTTTATAAAATAAAGATAAAAGATATGGGCACTTATTAAGTCTATAAAGTTACGCAACAATTTGAAAGAGAAATTATTTTTGTTGTATTTTTACTCATAATGTTACAAGCATATCCGAATTCTACTCTGTTATTTTGTTTGTATATGTACAGTTTACAGAATAAAATTTTACTTTTTTTTTCTTTGAATACTACGAGAAATACCATTTTATTACAATTATTTTAATAAATTATAGAAAGATATATAAGTAGTCACTGTAAGAATAAAAATAGCATACCTTTTAATATCTTTAATTATATTGTAAAATATGATTATATTTATTTTACAAAAATCAAATTAGAATTTAAAAACATAATAAAATATTTCTATGAATGCTTATAATCTATTCATTTATGATAGTTTATTATTTTACTTCAGTTTAGAGAACTTTATTTAAAATTTTAATTTTAAATTTATAGCAAAATGTCTAAAAAAATAATAATTTTTCCTGTAGGTTATTTATTTATTTTATAATTATACGTATTTACTAATTGTTTCTTAATAAAGTAAATACTTAATTATGCTTATATAATATGAAATTAATTTTATTTAATATTAATTAAAAAGATAACATAATTATCCTATATTATACTAATAAATTAGTTTTTTACTTATGTATATTATGTATACGTCACTTTGGTAGATAATATGTCAAGAAATACATTAATAAATAAAGCGAAAGTTGATGATTGAATTTTGTAACAATACTTTTCTTGTGGGTAATTATGAAATCTTTAAATCAATTTACTTTAAAATAAGTTACTTTGTTACCTCGTCCCAATCATGAATTACTTTGTAACTTTAGGAAATTAAAATATATTACTTATACATCCTACTGATGCTAATGCATATATGTGTTTATATACTTATATTGCATATATTTGTGCGTGCGTGTGTGTATAGCATACGTCCCGCCCGACCAGTTGTGGTCTTCTTCTACTTGTAGATATCACCACAAATGTTATCAACTGTGATTGATCGCGATTAATCTCAGTTCTTACTTTTTTCTAATAAATTTTCCTGAATTTTTTGGTTTGTAATTTATCTAAGAGATTAATCTAAGTCGTGATAATAATAATATAACATAATACCAAAGGATTAGGAAGCGTTTCCTCTTGAATTAAAATACTCCTTTTTGAATTAAAATAACATATTAATGAAATATCATTCCCATAATCGATAATCTAAAGAATAGTACTTACTTCAAAATATAAAGCAAAAAAGATATTATTGAAAAATAGGTATGTAATTAAAGTTCATTATTTAATTAGCGAGCAGTTGCAAAAATTTATAAAAATGAAATATAAAATTAAAAACATGTACAATACTGTGTTTCTAAAGTTAACATGTAGAACTGTGAAAGCATTAAATAAATTATATTTATAAATGAAATTTAGAACATGAATAAATAATATTCAATAAATTAATTAGTTGGATGTCGTTAAGAATATTTTTACATATAATTACAAACTTTTATTTACGACTTAATTAAATAATTTATTAAGCTTACGTTTGCTTTCATTTTTTATACATTTATTCATGTTAATTGTATTTAAAACGTTTTCTAACTCATAAATATATGATTTATTAAATATTTTTTCAGTCATGTGTAATATGCATTATTACGAGTTAAAATAAGCATTTTAAGTTCCATTATGTTTTGATAAATGTAAAAATTGAATTCATAAAAATGTAAAGTAAGTAACATTTATTATAATGGTTTAATTATACATAATAGGAAATAATTATTAACGTACATATAAATTCATTATTGTATAGGTTTATAATAAATATCTACTGAAATATGTTATATGATATTTGAAACATTCTAAGTTTACCAATATTTTTTGAGAGGATATTATTGAATACATTATTTTATAGAAAAATTGTTGAAGAATAATTCGCTACTAAATATTTTTAAATATATTACTTCATAATATATTTCACAAATATACTGATTAATATGTGAAACTTTCTATAGTATTCAATATGGAATTCTGATAAAAGTTGATATTAAAATATGTAATAACATTTTTGAATTATAAATATTAGCAAATAAAAAAGAAAAATCTATTTAATATGTGGCTGAAGCGTATTTAAAAAAATTGTTTATCCTTTTTATAAAGGTATTTATGAATATTCATTGTACACATAATTTTATAATTAATATTATTAATAAAAAATAATCTATAATTAATAATAAATATGACATTTTAACAAATATTGTCATTAATAAATATTAATGCAGTTCTATTCAACGTATTTAAAGGTAAATAAGTTTTTAGAATTTTTCAATTATCTTGTATCAAGATACTATTAAAGAATAAATAAATTCTCTTCGTCCTTTTCAACAGAAGTCGGCAAAGTGATATCTTATTGACTGATCTAAGCACTTTCGCTCATGCGTAATGTTAAAAGTTATCAGTATTTTGCGCAATGTTAAAAGATGTCGTGCACGAGATTAGTTGTTTTCTCACTTGTATTTTCTATTATCCAATTGAGAGGATACTTAAAATATTTGTGGGACAAACTAATCATCGTGTTTGTTCGACACATTAATGTTTGAAGCCGCGAATGCCATTAATAAAGACTGACGCAATTTTACGGCACTTATATAGCGAAAGTTTTTTCCAATAAGATCATCAACGAAAATGTTATTATATACAGTTCCTAGATTCTACTTTAAAAACTAATGAACGTAAATAATACTTGTTCATATTTTATGGTGAGCTAGAAAATTATTACTAAAGTTAACATATATTTTAGAAAGACGACGAAAATTTTTTTTCGATACATAATTGGTTAAATGATTTTCGGATAAATGATCGGTTAAATAATTTTCGGATAAATGATAAATTAATCATATGTAATAATTAACATAATTAAGATACGTTATATATTAAAATAAATAATAGAATATTTACTTTGGATTTTTTATCTAAAACATTCGCATCTCATGATAAACGTTTTTGTGTTGTATCTTAATGCAAATATAATGTTTATTGTTATATTACCGAAAGATGAGTAAACTGCTTTAATAAACAATACTCAGAATAAAATGTTCTACCTTTATTAAAAAGAATTCTTTATATATATGTATTTTTTGTAAGTTGTATAACGATATCTATATTATTATGTAACTATATTGTAAGATAATATATAAGACTGTAAGCATTTTAATAAATAGATATTATGTAAATAAAAATTTTATTTGAATTTATTTATAACTTATATTTTGACGCTTAAATTAATATTTTACACTTCTCTTTTCTTAAACCTGTTTTACTCTCGTTCAATTTTATTAATAAAATTAAATATTTGTGTTTTATATTCAGTAAATATTAACAATATAGAGATTTAATAAGTATTATTGTAATATCTTAATCATTAGGTAAGACATACATACTATGATAAATGTTTTAATTTATGTGATTCAAAATTTGAAAATTTTATAAAAATTTAAATTATTTTGAAATAATAAATAATATTTATACTAGAACAATTGATCAAATGAAAAAAATTTTATATCATATACTCACATAATGATATGCTGTTTATTATTTAAAGTTTTCTGCAAATACTTCATAATTTTCAAAACAATTTACAGTACTGTAATACTTTAATACTTTTACAATACTTTAATACTTTTCTATTCCGGAAGTGATAGATATACATGTAAATATATACATGTATACTTTGATACGCTAATATAACATTTAAAATATTTAAGCTTGTAATAAAACTTGCAATTAAAAAACTATATTTCAAAAAATTCTAGATATTATAAATAAAATTTTCTATACATTTGATACACAAATCTTCATTATATATACTTTTTTGTTTCAAAGATTGAGTTTAAAATGAGTAATATTATGAATCATGATATTTCAGTCCAGACCACTAGTTGTGTGAATAAAATTCGAAGGATCTGCTACATTTATTTATTATATCCATTTATTATAGCCAATTAGAAGAATCATTGCCATATTTCGCATAACTGAGTATTTTTGAAGAAGCAGATATGTGATTAATGCATACGTGCATTTAATACTTTGTCGTTTAATACTATGTATACTTCTCTTTCCTGTTTTCTTGTCTTAACTTTTAACAAAGTAGTATTTCCTTTATAGGAGAAAGGAAAAATATGTTAATTGTAAACTCATTAATGTAAAAATAAAATAGTTTTTTATTATTTATTTATAATAGAATATTATTATTTTATAAAATTTTAAGAATAAAATTCAACAAATAGAGGAACATATGTTCAAAATGTATACTAATACATAAAAATAAACAATTTAATTATTTGATCGTCGAATATTTGCAAATTTTTTTCTTTATCATAAAGAATATGAAATTATATTTTAAAGCACTCACAAAATATGAAATAATAAGGCATACGTATCACGCGAATAATCGTAATTAATTATCTTTTAAAAACCAAATATTCAGAATTATAGATCTTCATTTTTGTAATAAATCTTAATACCTTTTAGTATGAATGTCGAAAATTTATAACTTTCTTTGATATAGTTTCTTAACATATAATATAATTTAATACTTATATTATAAATTTATGTCAATTCACAACTAATATATTATGTTGAATTTATGTAACTATGATCTATGAAAACAGAAGCAGATAATAACATAATACTAAAAAGAAAGAAGTACTCATTGCTTATTCGAAAAATGTATTTGAATATGGAATTTTTACTCTTATTAGATATTCTTGACCTACTGATCTACCTCATTTGTATACGATATAACTTTTTATTTCGTAAATATAATTAAAATTCCGTTACATTAAACGAATTTATAATGTTTTAGTAGAATAAATTCAAAATGCCGTTAAATCAGTAACAGTATATCCAAATGGTCATTTCGTTCTCTTTAAAAATGCTTATTACATGTTCAAAATGCAAATGAAGGTGATTACGTAAGAGAGTAACTAATGACAGACGTCATTAAATCAGTTTATCCATAAAGTTTTTGATAATTACTAATTAATCTTCATAATAGTAACTAAACACTTTGACATACAAATTTATAAGCTGGAATTTTAAGTTTCAGGACAACTTTATAAATAACAACATTCTGATTATTTATACTTATTCTGCCGATCTCCTTTCAGCCACTTAACTATTAAGCCGTTTAATCTTTTGCTTGAAAGCGCATTTGTTGTTGTCGTGCCCACATGCCTCATTGCACTCGGATTCTGGAGGTGCTGAATAATATCGTAGTGATCGCGAGTGAAGAGGCCAAGAGAATAACGCATATATACTCGCACGTATACGTGCATGTATGAAAGCTATTACACAGATGACCCTGCGAGATTGAAACTGTGTGCAGGAACTGAAGGCGCGATGCAGAAAGGACAGAAGAAAAGTGAAGCGTCCCGCATATATTTGTATATTCATTTTTTAATCCCTGGAATTCCGTTTTTCGTCCGACATGTACTTAAAGATTATCTCACCTGTTTGCCTTTTATGCTCGACTTTTTATTTACAGCAAACCCAATTTAGAATTGCCGCGATTTCCTTACAACAGTTATGTACTATGTATTTTCGATTTACGACATTGATTCCAAACACTACAATATTATTTCAAACATTATTACAATTATCTCTTCCTTTAATACTTTGTTCTCGCTTAATATTCGTTGGTACTTTACGCCTGAAGTGACACTTGTGCTTTGCTTTTAAAATTGGATAATTTACAGTACTTCCTGATAACGTGCACTACAAGTGTTCATTTTTGCTTTATCATGTATTTTTTCATAATGCCCATTTTTTCTTTAATTATATCAGATTTTTATTCACAATTTAATGGAATCTCATAATTTAAACTAGGTTTAATTAAAAATTTTGTAGAAATTTTATACGAATAGTGTCAAAAGAATTTTTCAATTTTCAATAATATCATTAAAAGTGCGCATCATTTAAAAAGCAATATTATATTAACAAACACATTTATAACAACAAAAACATTTCGAATAATAAACGTTTGTCAATAATGGTTAATAATAATCAATAATAATCAATAAATATTCATTACAAATTAAACTAAAATGCATAAGTATATTTAGAATGTAAAACAATAAATATTCTAATTTATTTGATATATGTCTAATGGAATAAAATTAAGGCTTTCTAATAAAAGAAAACAGGTATAAGGTAACCAATGATATGGTAGATAAAATTATTTTACCATAATTTTCTTATTTATTTTCGACTAAAAAGGAAACGATAAAAAATTTTGATGTTGAATTTCATCCAAGAACTTAATTATTCAAAAAATATTAATATTCTATTAAACATGAATAAGAAGCGTTTAACATAATCATAAATGAACGATTTTCGCTTGGATTAGAAGAACTTGTACATCATACTCAAAAAGTACTGTGTTCGTTCTAATGTTGCTGCATTCATAACACAATATATAATCGGATCCGTTAATGATCTAGTAACTTTAGATGAACAAGATTAATATATAACATATGTAGGAGTTATCTAACATGAATTTGTTAGATTAATATCAACCTAAAATCTACACATATATCTTTTGTATTCATGTATAAGTGATTCCAGATAACGACTCATTTGGAGGGCGTTCAAAGAGTCGAGACAAAGATAAAAAGAATTTGTATTAGAGGAAAGGGTAAAGATCACTTTTTCCTTTTTTTTATTAGTTTGTAGTAATTAATAAAAACTAAAAACTATAGTTCGTATAGTGCACAGCTTTATACGAAATTAAAAAGATTTTTCAAACAACTTTATCTTCTTAAGCTTCTCATCTATAAAAAATATTATGCGATAAACTTTATATATTTTTACTATAATTTAATTATTATTTTTATAATTAAATTAAAATTTTATTTATAAAATTATTCTTAGTTACATTAATGACATTTATCAATTCTATATATTTTATTTTCATCATATTTTAATAACATATTTATAGACTTTTAGAAGATATATAACGTACCTGTTGATTAAACGTGTATTACAGGGTTGTTTAAAAACAACTACATAGTTACTTCGATATGTATTAGGATAGAATCTTTTATTTAAATCGATCTTTGGATTAAAAATTAGTAATCTTTTTAATGGATTTTACTTTTCAAAGAAAGAGAGAGAGAGAAATTCAGAAGGTACAAAAAACACAATTAGCGTTTTAAATAAAAATAAGAAAAGTAAAATTGTAAAGGTTGGGAAAATTTGTACGGTACAACGAGGATTGACGCTAAAATTGCTAGACTGCATCACTTCCTTTAATATATGGTACTTAATATTAAATTGTCTCCTTATTAACTTGAATAAGAGTGATGTGTTCGCTCAAGCGTACGTAGACGACGTTCTGATTCAGTTAGAACGTGATCATTATTATAATACAGTACGCACTAAACGTAGTGATTAAAAAGTATATATTGGTCGTGTTCTTACTTAACCTTCAAAAGGCACAAGTAAAGTTGTTTATGACCAAGTACAAAAAAAATATCAAAAAAAAGATCTCTTACGAAACGGTCAAAAATCAAGTGGATGAGATCAAATACCTAAAAAATAAATCAATCTGGGACGAGCTTATTAAAATAAAGCGCATAACCAGCGAAACATTTTACAATAAAGTATACTACAGGAGCGATGAAAAAGAACTTTGGTTAATAATAAAAAATCTTGCTACGCATTTCACCTCAAGGTAAATTTATATAAAATATTCTTTTAAAAATTTTGTCATACACAAGAGAATATTGTTAAAAAAAACCCTAAAAAATGGTCTATATCGATCACAGTAGAATAAAATTGTATTTCTGTTAAAAAACAGTTTATGAAGGAATATAAAATGACTATTTCAAACAAAGAGTAATGTATGAACCAAACCTACCAGCTTATCAAACAAGGCGTGCTCTGATCCTCCAAAGACTCTAAAAATGAAATATATGTAGGCATCTGGAAAACAGTGTATCAACTACATACTAGACCACTTTGATGATTCACGAAAAAATAGAGAACATAGCATAGTTCTGTTGCTAAGCAGAATTGCTAAATACAGCAGCATTACGATCTGTTCTTGCTAACAGACTACTTTAAATTTGGAAAATCCGACATCATAATAAAAAACTAAAATAAAATATAAATGTGAAAGGAAATATATTATTTTGTAATTCATGAAATTAATTACAATTTTTATCACAAAAAGCGAATAACTTCATTTTTTTTTAATTTAAAAGCATATAAAGGTATATTTTGTAAAGAAAATTAAGAAAGAAGCAAACATAATTGATTTCTACCTTTGATAAAAATGTAATAAATACAACATCCTAGACTAAGAAAATATCCTTTATATTTGTTACTATAAATTTTTTTTTCTGATAAAGTGAAATTGTGTTGAGTCATTACGTAAATTTGAAAATTATCAATAATCTCTATCAAGAGATGTTCTAGTACTGATAATAATCATTGTATTCTCAATGTTTATTAGTTTTATTATTTATTATTATTTATTATTTATTATTTATTAGTTTATTATTTAAATTATTAGTACCCTTGTCTTAATAATTGATAAAATTTGATTTTGTTGTAGAATGTAAAGTGATAATAATTGATTATATATATTATAATTGATTATTATATTATAATTTAAAAGAATCTTTTTTATATTTTTAATTATCAATAATAATTATAATAAATATACAGGAAAAATAAACTTTTATTGCTTTCACATTAATCTATTTCATTAATAATTGCTCTAATAATAAGCAAAAATATATATATATATATATCATGTATGTTACGCTAAGAAGTTAGAACGCATCACTTTTTTAAAATTAGAAAAACATTATTAAATTAATTCATCATACTAAGGAACAATACAGTTCTTTTTATTTCAAGTTTTGAATATATTTCCATTATTATCGTAGTTTAGTTAAAAAAAATTATATTTTATGGTTTAACGTCTAATTTTTTATTCGGAGTTCTTTTATTTTGTATTATAGCTATATGCTTATTCAATTGTAATTGATGCGATTTGATTACATTTATAATGTAACTATAAGATGTATAAATACTTTTAGAATACAAAGTATATTGTGTAGAGAATTTATATATTACATGTATATGTAATTTGTTTTCTTTATTTTCCTTCTTCAATATCGGATCACAGGTATATTTTTAAAGAACTTTATTTTGAAAGGCTTTTTATTATTATACTTATTTAAAAATTTATTCCCTTCCAATTTTTACATAGAGCCACTCAGAATACTTTTTTTAGCATACGAAATAAGCGATAGAAATAGTTGATAAATATCAACTATATATAGTTTTCTTTTATAATGTACCCTTATAAATACATTATAATTAATATTCTATATGTTACGACATTGTCTCACTGAAATTATCGAAAGTAAAAAGAAAATTTTTTTTTCGTAAAAGAATTATTTTCCCTTTCTCTCTCTCTCTCTCTCTCTCCAATAAGAAAATTTTAAAGATTCTAAATTCGACACTTAGGCCTAGAATGTCAGGGCGAAAAGTCATAACCATGACAGGTTTATGACTATACCCTGCATTATTCGGGAGCCAGCCGGAAGTCTACACTCACACGCGTACTGAGTAGCTGCACTCGCAAGTAGCCGAACGCCGTACATATATATACACAATGACATTTTTCTTTCTCAATGCGTAATTGTATCTGTGAACAGCTGCGCACCCACACGTGCACACACGTACATTCTGTGAACGTACAATTGCACAAAAATAAGGAAATTATATTTTTCATTTATATTATTTTAAATTTTATTACATAATTAATTAAGGTAAATTTTAAATAATCAAAAGGGTAAAATTTAAATAATCGAAAATGAAAGAAAAACAAAATAAAATTATAAAACTATATCCAAATAAAAAAAATTTACTATAATATAATTATTAAATAAAATAACATAATTAATATATGTAATTAATATATTAATATAATAAATAATATTAATAACATGAAAATTTTATTTAAGTAATACTATACGGCTAAATTAAATGCCACAATTCTTATCATTTCTCACTGATTATTTTTGTTATATTTATAAATAAATATAAACAAAGGGGAAGTAAAATAGAAAAACGAGGAAAATAAAAATTGAAATAAGTAAATATTAACAAAATAAAGAAAACCATTATTAATAACGTTTTCTATACAATTAAAGAGAATGAAATTACAAACAAAGAAAATAGTAATAATAATAGTAATAATAATAATAATATAAATATTAGTAAAAATCAATATAGCAAAAATAATAGGTATTACAAAATCCGAAGAAAATTTAAATGTAACTATGAATTATTGTTAATTTAATTAATATCACTAAAAACAGGTTAAATATTAATAAATTTATAATATAAAAACTGTTCAATTATGAAAAAGGAGATTACGAATCGAATTTTATAAGCAGTTAAGTAATTAATTAAATATAAACGCTAAGAAATTAATAAAAATGAAAATTGTATACAGTCTGTATAGACTCTTCGGGGAAAAGCCATAAAAATCCCCTCTTTGCCTATACCGCCTGTGCTTTAAATTTTGTATAAAAAGGGCGCATTTCTCAAAGCAAAACATTGAGTTTACTTTCAAATCTTGTACCTAGTAGCTTACCTGTATCAAGTGAGTAAATAAATACTTTTCTTTTAAAATATTTTTTTTGGGCATTAGACCCCCTACCCTTTTTCTGATTCTTTATCACGAAATCCTTCCCTTCAAATCCATCTATATTACCGGGCGTGATGAAAGCCATCGTCGCGTTATGAGGTATCCGTGTTAATATCCATTTTTCTTTATGTAGTCTCAATAATATTAATACCATTATTATAATTATCAAATAACCACCGAGGTAAAAAGAACCGTTGCCCATCCCAGGCTAGTATACTTAACTGTATAGACCTAAAAGGGGCATTTACGTCATGGACGTAACATATACTAATAAGAATTAGTTTATTATTGATAAATTTTATTACTTTTATGTCTAATATCGTGTTTCTTTTATTAAAAGATCAGTTTTAGCTATATTCAATGTTCCTAAATAAACAAGGTGTAGGTATTGAAGACGTCTGTAGATCTTCAATACTGCGAATATTTGCGATGATGAGTATGCATACAAATATTTTCATGCTTTCGGAGGTGGCGCGCTTCAAATTAATAGATAACTTTTAATACGTTCATAGAGAATTACATTTAAAATTAAAAAATGAATAAAGCGATCATAAATAACCGCCATATAGCATATAGCCGTACTAACCGTAAATATTGTTATAAAAATATTTTTAATCATATTAGGTATCCCTTGTAAGCTTTCATTATGTTGTAGATATTTTTTTTACAAAAACCTTACGAAATTGTTGTGATTTTAAAAAAGACAGTTTGAATGAAGAAATTGTAAAATAATTTTAAAACAAAATGCAACATTAAATAAAAGGCCTTTTGAATACAGTATTTTATTGTTTAAGGGGAAGTTGAATGGATGTACCAAAAATTGATCACTTAAGCAGCTTTTTCATATGGTAGCAGCCATACCGTAAAAGTGCTTGTATTCACATAGAATACCAACTGGTTATTCGCTCGGTGCACAAGAAATATTTGAAAGGAACAAGAAGTGCAAAGTACATGCGTACGGTTGCGATGCGACTGGCGCCGTCGCGTTAATTTCCACATTGCGTACCGGCGCCTAACATCTTGGATCTTTTTTTTGAAACATTCAGCTTGATAAAATTTTCATAATTTTGCTTTGATTATGATGCATTGATAATATAATAGTTCTTTCGAGCTTATTTTTTTTTTTACTAAAGTGAGTTTTAAATATAAAATATTCTGCATTTGCTTTACTTTTTATTATTAAGTTTATAATTACGAATTATATATTTTAAGAGGCAAAGTAAATTAGTATTCTCGATTATTTTATTTGAGGTCTGAATTTGTTAAATAAATTAAAATTATATTAACATATACTTATAATACAATAATTAGTTTCATAATTAATCTAAGATTATTGTGGATTATAAAAAATTCTTATATGTCTGTTACAAAACAAACAAAATTCTATATTAATACAAAATAAGTACAAAAGTATAAAAGGACTTTAGTATAAAAGGTATAACAAATTTTTATATTAATAATATGTAAATATATTAGTTTATAAGGTGTACATAAAATTTGGTGAAAATCGAGCGTTTATTGTTTTATTATATTTGTAACCACTTTATTAAGAATATTTGAATTCAATTTAATCCAATGTCAACTTTATCCCTTGATTCTATTTATATAATTCAATAAACTTAGGTTTACGTAGAATTTAATAATCTATGAAATGTCTGTATGAAACATAATTTTTTAAACATGTAAGCTAATAATTGAAAAGGAAAACAAAGTTAGATCTTTACTTTGTCAGGTGTTTACATTATAAGTATTCGAAAAACTTGGTATTCAAAAAAACATTCGGAGTTGTATACATGTAATGTTCGAGCTTGGAATAAAAATAAACTTAAAATAATAATCAGTGGATTCGATTTAATAATACAGTCAATTTCATTTTTATATAATATATAATATATAGTACTTAATAATCACTATTTTATAAATATCTAAATCAGTAGCACATATATGTAGGTAGCGAAGGTAAGGATTTTGCGTACTTCACTAATGTGTAAAGCATTAATAATTTATTCATCAATTATTTTTATTAACATTATTTATTATAATTATTAACATTCATCATTTGTAATATTATTATTTTATTTAATTAGAAAAATTGAAAACTATAAAATGAAAAAAATTTTAAATAAATAATTTTTAAAAATGGACTGCTTTAAAAATACCTTTAATTATATTTTCATTCATTCAGGTTACAGTGTTTCTGTTTTATTGCTTCTATAGACAGATAAATGTGGAAAGCATAGAAAAAGAAAGAGACCAATAAAGAAAGAAAGCGTGAGAGGGAGAGAGAATGGAGAAACAAAGGCGAGATCACCGTTCCACGGCCATCCGGAATGCTTATGTCGTATACAGCGCATAAATCGAATTATCTTATTATCATTTATTATGCACGCCAACAGTTTATTATAAATTATGCAAATCATATCTGGATCTTAACTTCGAACACATTGTTGCTTATTACTAATTGGGAATTTGGCATATTTTCTATGATTTTCAAAAAATCTAAGAATTCGACGGTCTTCTATGGTCCATATTTTCATATTTTACTCTTAGCTTGAAATGTAACAAACATGAGAAAAGAGAATAAAAGAAAAAAAGATTAAAAAATGTCTGTTTAAAATAGCTCAAATTGATGTAGTAGTATTAGGATAAAATAAGAACTTATTTTGTTTTAAACTTTTTAACTAAAGTATAATTATCTAACGATGACTCATACTTTCTTACATTTCTAATCATACATTCATAAAATTTTCAACTTATATTGTAATGGTAATTTTTTAATTTTAGCTTATGTGATAAGTAATTCAATTGTCGAATTCACTAGTTCTATTCTTATAATTAAATTAAATATTTAAATGATAAGTATTATTTTTAAATATGACAATTTTTTTATTTAACTATTAATATGAACATTTATAAACATATAAACATACACATTTATAAAATCTGCTTAGCGATCATCGATGCAGATAAGAATGTAGATGAAAATAATGTTCTTACTTTTTTGTGTGGCTAAGCCTAAAGAAAGAAATTACTGAGAATCTTATTTTGCACAAATTAGAGAACATTTAAACTTCGATTTCTTGCAAGAATGACAAATAAAAACTTATATTGATGCCTTAAAAGCTCAGGTTAAATTCGTGAGAAAAAAAGTTTCTAATAATGGAGTAATATAATTAATTTCTTAAAAATTGATATAATTATTCAATTTTTTTTGAATTTTATATTTCTGGGGAATATAAAAAGAACATACGATATAAAAAATAGCATAAGTCTTAACAAATAATTCCAAATAATTTCAAATAAAAAGTTAATTTTATAAAATATAAATAAAATACAAATTCTTTTTCATTTTATTTAATCAATTTAATATATTCCAGATTCCATCTTTAATTTTTTCAAACACCATTTTTAATATGCGATTCTAAATGAATTGAATCTTTATGTATTTTTTTAAATTTTTTATACTAAAAGATACTATAACATTCATTATTTGCAGTAATGAAGTATGAGACAGCAATCCATTTTTAATCCTTGAATAATTGATGTTTCAATCATTTTGAAAGATAATCGTGTCTTTTTCATTTGTATATAACAGGTTTAATGTACCAAAGGATTTTGGTATGACATCTCAATGATGTATCTATAACATAGATTTAAAAAATAATGATAAGGTAAGTCATAAGAATTACACTTCTAAAACTGATAAAACGGAAATTTTTTTTAGAAAAGGGAATATATTGATATATTATTACACAAGAAGAAGCAGTTTCAAGTAGTTTCTGGTTCGAGAGATAATCAAAACCTCAACTGACGTAGAAGCAATTCAAGTATATCTTTAAGATTTAAGAAATCTCTTTACTTTTTGTATTCAGCTGTATTTTTTTAGTCTCATGTAGATCACACATTAATTATTTAAATTTATGCAAGTACAAATCAGAACTTATCAACAAAGTTCTTTATCATTTAAAATGATGCACACTACTTTATAAAATATATAAAATATATAATATATATATTTATAAAATATATAAAAAAACATAAAATTTACAAAGATTTAAATAGTTATTATGTAAGTTAATTAATGTATGCATGTAAAAATTTTCAAAATGCAAGATATGCCATTATTTTTGTACATAATAAACAAATTCAATTACCTTTTGAAAATTATAATTGATGAATAATATTATGTTACATTGATGGAAAGTTTTTAATTTATAATTTACTAATTAAATCATCTAATTAATGATATTATAGGTTAATTTATTTAAAAAGATTAATTTTTTTACATTGTCGTTATCAAACTTTTAATACATTCTGTATATTTAAAAAAAATACGAGTAATGTATTATATAATAATTTTATTGTATATTTATTGTATAAAAGTTTTTATGTAAAGATTTATTATTTATCTCCACAAAGTATATATTATTAAAATTTATTCGAATGCAAAAATGATGTAATAAAAGAGAGCACATTCTATATGTTACAACTGAAAGTATTTTTATTACTTACTTTTTATACTGAGCTCTATTTCCTTTCAGAATTTTTTTCTTTTCATTTGCCTTTGTTTATTCGCCATTTCTCTACACGTTTTATTGTTGTCCATTTCTTTCTCGTCGCAGTAAAATTCTTTGCAGTTCTTAAGCGATAAGGAGAGGTGATATTTCTTCACTCTCGCAGTCATTCTCACTCTCAGATTTTATTGCGCATGAAGCTGTTCGAGCGGTCAGTTTTTGAGATAATTAAAAAGAGAAGCAATTCAGTGAAAAACATAATTATTAAGATTATTTTCAGAGGTCTGTAGTAGATTTATTTACAAATATATCAATAGTTTCTTATAATGAATGTTCTCTGGTGGGAATTAAAAAGAGCATATCCAAGAAATTATGACAAATGTGTACTTAGAAATTTGGCTAAAGTAAGTGGTTCTTGAAGCCTCAGCTATGAAGCGAGTAGGTAAAGGTGAATGTATCATTATTCGCCAGCTGTAGAGGAAACATGTGATTGTGCAAAAAAGTAAAAAAAAGAAGAAGAAAGAAGAGGAGGAGGAAGATGAGGAAGAAGAAGAAGTAGTAGAAGAAACGAAGATGACGAAGAATGAAGAAACTACTTGTTTGCAATTAAATGTCAAAGGTCATGGACCTCTGGGCAGGTACAGAATTAAACGATATGAAAGATACAAAAGAGCTGGTATGTTCCTGTTAAATGTCTGGTATGTGATTGAAAATGTCATGTAATAAAAGTGACAGAATAGCGGGATTCAACTGGATAATAATTGTTCTTATGGAATTCTTATCATTCAGCAATATTTTTGAATGCGATTTAAAAGCTTGCAAATCAAATATTACTTTCTTATATTTGTAAAATAAAAGAAATATTATTATCACTTTGAAATAAAAAAACATTATTAGAGTAATAAAAATGGTTTAGTTTTAGTTTTAATGGTTAAAATTAATAACATTTAATAAAAAAAAAATATTTTATAATTTTGCAACTAATTTTATAAAAATTCTACCTAAAAATTTTCAGAATTAATTTTTCTGTAGTATTTATAGTAGCGCGAGATTAGATCTACAAAATACATTTGAATTTGCAAGAATTTTCAAAAGAATTACAAATTTATAAACTCTCCATTTTTTAAATTTATAAAATCTGTTCGGTTTACTTAATTAGTTTCATTTTATATTCTTAGTACTACAATATTAACAAATATTGCATAGTTTTTATTTTTTTCGCCAAAACATGAAACAATTGAATATTCTTCTAAAGAGAAACAATAAGTGAAATCTAATGTAAGGTAAAGCAAATTGTAAGTTACTAGAAATAAATACTATTTATTAGATATTTTATTAGAAATTTTTTATTAAAGATTTATTAGAATTATTATTTATTAAAATTATTATTAGAATTCACAATCACTTATTTAAACTATGAAATATTTAAAAAATTCATATTTTTCATTATAATAGCAGTAATCGATTGATTAAATTATATAAATTATATAAATTATATAATTTATTAATTTTTCTATATAGAATAGATAGCTATTATTAATTGTATTTGCTTCAAAATAAAAATAATAAAATGCTTTAAATGTTAGTTCAAGTAAAGCATAAGTATAATCAAAGATTCATAAAATTTCATACTACCGCTAAATTTAATCGAAAATGATGAATTCGTTTGTTCGATGCTACAAAGGAAGTTCATAAATACGTGCAATGCTGATGATTAAGACTATACTAAGGATGTCCATATAGTGCGTTATATGATCTGAAATCTTGAAATTATGAAAGTATACGATGGGAGAGAAAAAACAAAAGAGATAGAGAGAAAGAGTGTTTCACCATTTAATTTATGAAAATACATAGATTGTATTAAAGTTTTGTATTAAATATAATAAATTTATATTTTAATATATTAAACTACATGCATTCTACATATAAAATCGAATACTGATGAAAGTGTAATTAATATTAGACATATAGATTTTTATTATAATATGTTTATTTACAAAAATATTCAGATTTAAAATATGATCGTCTTTTTAACATATAATTGTAAATTTCAGAATTATTTAAATCAACGAATTAAAGTAAATAAATAGAAAAGATGTAGAATATTTGTAATAGGATATAGTTTTCATAATTTTAAATAAATTTCAATTGTATTATGAATAAAGTTTTTTACAAGATGTTGGATGTAAATTTTTATGAAAAAATTGTTTTTAGTTCATAAGTTTTTGCTCAGTATTAGAATTTGATAATTAACAATCACTTGTTTAAACTATGAAATTTTTAAAAAGTTCATATTTTTCATTATAATAGCAGTAATAGATTGCATAAATTATATACATTTTATAATATATATATATATATATATATATATATATATATATATATATAAATATATATATCTAATCATTAATACAGTACTACCAAGGTCTTTAGTTACAAAGTAATACATTGTAGTACAATTTAAATATACTTCATTTTCATTTTCATAAATTTTAAACTCAGTTGCATTTACATAAAAGATTATTTTATAATTTATGATGTTAAAGAAAATTTCAAACTTCTTCAAATTAAATAACTTTTTTAATTTTTATTTCTTTCAAATTTACATTAATTGACTAAATGGTAAAAAAAAAGAATAGCGAAGATAGAAGAAGAATGACGAAGAGAGGAAAAAATATAAAGAAATAAAGTAAGAAAAAATAAAAAATGAAATTTGAGAGAGAGAGAGATAATAGAAAGAAAAAGACTGGTATCATAGAAGATTCGCAGTAGCGGTATATCGAGTGGCAATCTGATTCTGGGACAACGGTTCAGAAGCATTGGTCGACAGTAAAATATCAGCAGGTACTATTCACTATAATGTCGGCGAGATAGCGATCGGCAAAAGGGCTCGAGTGCATGGCAGGTATAAGATGTGTCTTTCTGTTTCTCTCCCTCTCTTTCTCTCTTTCTATCTTACGTACGCTTTTAACTTTCTTTACTTTCTTTGTATCCAAACGCGTCGAGTAGTCGCAAGTTATACATCGCAAAAGAATATAAGCTAGGAATTATATAAGTAATTTGCATTTAACACTTGCGTACCTTCATTAAAATTAAACCGATAAAGTTCGTGAACTAACGAATATAATGTGCAGCTCTGAGAACTCAAGATGGAAAGTGGATAATTCTTATTTGATTTTAAAATTAAGAAAGTTGGATTGATTTATCCTTCAACATTCTTTTTATCATTTTATTACAATTTTAAATTGCGAATAAAGTGTGGTTTCTTTATAAATGATGAATATTTTGTGAAATAAGTAAACTATACTCTTAATATAAATCATCATTGTATAATTTTATTCTAACAAACATTTTCAATAAGAAAGTTATTTAATTTACCATTGCCAATACCGTTTATAGTCAGTTAAAATTGAAAATTAGGAAGTGTTTCATTGTATGTCAACCTGGATCATATATCTTAATGTAAAATACATTCTGTATTTCGTATTTCTTTGTGTAGATTACTATTAAGATTACTATATGTAGATTACTTGAATACATTCGTACTTTATAAAATAAATTAAAATCCTGTTATATTCTCGTGTATTAAAACAAAATAATATTTTAAAATTCGATTATGAAATCTTTATGTTTTGAAATATATTAATAAAATTAATATTATGAAGAGATAAAATGTATAATACAACCTTCATTTAGCCCTTTATTGTTTATGTGTCTTTTATAAAGATACGAGAAATAGACTCACAAGAAATAGGCTTACTTATTTTTTATTAATATCATTTATTAAATAATTTATATGAAATGCTAAAATCATTATAAATAATTTAAATAATATGTATGTTTAATTTTATCTAGTTTTCAAGTAGTGGTCAAGTTCTTTTTTTACTAACGTATTACACCTAGCCTTATTAATTTTAGTCTAATAAACTATGTCTCTATTAATAAAGATATATTTTTTTTTCGGGTGCTTATGAATGTTATTATACTATCAAAATAGTTTCTGTATCTTCTAAGTAGACCATCGATATTGAATGCGAAGTTACCGTTCTCATCTCTTATCAAATTTAACTTATCTTGAGAACCTGTCCTCATCGAGTTTGTACTTATCTATACTTTATGAGTGTATTCTTCTCGATATTATTTTGTACCACTGGAATCTTTCAAACCTTCCGTTGTGCTAAGTTCCTCTCGCACTTCTTTTGTCATTGAAAGTTTAGTTTCACTTTCTTTCTAGTAATGTATTTTAGCATACGTAATATTGGTTTATCAATAAAATTATTTTTTATTGGATTGGTGAAAGGGAATTGGTAAAAATAAAATTATTCATATGAAAAGTATTATTTGTCATTAGACAACTCACATTACTGCAGAATCAATGACTTAAGAGAATCTCATGAAAATTATTTTCCTCAAATTGTATATTAAAATTATTAACTCTACCATTTTTCGCGTTCAGAAATATTTAATTTAAGATAAAATAGCAATAACATAAAATATAAAATAAATTTTTGATTAGTAATAATTTAGCATGCTATATATTTTTCATTATTAATTGAAATTCTGTTGGATAAAGCTTGATTCACTTATCAACCTAGAGTAAATATATTTCTGATACTAAGTAATAGGTCTTATGGAACATTAAAGTAAAATCTTGGATCATTATAAATTAAATGATGGAACTTATTTATATGTAGCAAAATAGAGTTATTTAGAAAATAATTTTATAAAGGAACCTTATTGAAAAAGTGTGAAATTTCGAGTACTTCGAAATATTATTTCGAAAAAGATATTTTATTATTATTCACATTTTTCATGTTTTTTTTGTAGAGTTATACATATTAACGATAAAACAAAGTAAGATTAAAACAGAAGACTGAACAAAAGTAAGAGAGTGGGTGCCTCTTTGCGTACTGTTAGTTCATTGATGAACGATAACATCATCGTGTAAGAAAGACAAGAAAGAGAGAGAGAGAGAGACAGAGAGAGAGAGAGATAGAGAGAGAACGCCAGTGAATCGACGGGTTACCGCCATGTACAATGGGCGTTGAGGACAGAAAATCTATCGATTCGATATATGTGAAGGGATGCGGCAAATTTATATACCTTGAGGCAGAATTGTGGATCGCGTAAATCATTTACACTATATGTGTAGGCTTTTATCTACATCTTCTCGAATAGTGTGTAAAGCGTGCGGCTTTTCACAGATACAATGAAATCGATCATTAAAATTCTTCGGTCGATTATGAAAAATATTCAGAAAATTTAATCAAGTTTAGTATATAGTTTCCCAAAATGCATTAGGGCAATTTTACATTCAATAGTCGTTTTTAGGTTATTTGAATTGGTATGTCACGGAAAATTTACTATAGGATTTACATTTTTAAATACTCGATACTAAAAAGTAATTGTAGTAATATAATTTTTATTACAATATTTAGAACATGATTATTTATGATATTAAAATTGGAACGGAATTTTGGGATACATAAACATGAGAAATTTATTGAAGAGCTTTTTAGTAACTTAATATCAAATAATTCTGCAATTGCAACACATTAACTATAATCCATAGTACTTAGTTTACAGCAGATGCAAGAATTTAGCAATTTGTGCGAATTATAATCACGTCTTATTATCTTATGACATGCATGTTTCGAAAATGATATCTTAATTCGCGTAAGAACACGTTCATTTTCGTATGCATCCGATATCATTAGAGCGCTTGTAGCTTAGATACGATAAAGAGATAAATACTGACGAGTGTATTGGCGCCATCGGTTACAAAACCAATTAAGACGCATTTGATTATCAGAGCCTCGATGCCAGAGGTAAATAGAATAGCTTCTAGGAAAGCGCATAAAAATTACATCCCATAGGTGACCTCCGTAGTAACACGAGCCGAGCGATAGGAAGGCGCTGTGATTGAGCTCGTGGTGCTATGAGAATAAAGAGACGAAGGGAAAAAAGAGAAGGTGCGAGCTCAAGTCACTAAAAGGCAAAAAGCTAGACGTCTGGATTCACTGTTGTACGGGATCGGCATAAGGTAAGAGCTCACGTGCACCTCACCACGTTTACTTGGGGCAGTTGTTCATTGGTTTACTTGTCTTCGAGAGCTTTCCACAAATTTATTAGCCAGGCGAAGCCGCACCAAAGTTGTTCGAAGAAACTTGTGGCTCCGAACGCTAATGAATACCCGTTCTCTTGTTCTTTTTCGCACACAGGTTAATCGAATCCCACTGTGCGCTTTTCATTCTAATTGATAGCGAATAACGAGTACTACCGCGCCAATAGAAAGATGTTTGTCTTTGTCTTCCCTCATATAGATTAATGTATTTTCTACGCGTCTATAAGCAATGTACGTAAAATGTTTTTCGGGCAGTTTACTGACTTTCTCAGTTATATTGAAACCGTAAGGAGAAATTTTTAAATAATACAAGTGCTTATTTTTCTTTAAAATTAAAATATATAAATTAAATTTATTTTTAAATATTAAAGAATTAATTTTTTACTTTATTAAAAAGTATGCGTGATCAATATTAATGCTATGATTTATTAATGAGTACAGATAATATTTACACTAATCTTTTATCACCTTTAATATTAATGTAAAAATGTTAATTATTTGATATACGTTATTATAAATAGTTAGTAGTTTAACCGTATTTTTTTGCTATTGTCAACAAAAATATTTTTTAATTGTGTACTTACGTGAGTCGAATGTTACTTGTAGTTATATACTTAAAAATGTAACTTTATGAAGCTATACAAATAATTAAATGAAAGCTATGTTTCGGACTTAATGCTAATTAAATGTAATTTAAAATTTGAAAAAGTAAGTGTAGTATTATACGAATAAATGTCTTTCTAAGAAGCTTCATAATATTTCATGTAATATTAAAAATAATTAAATGTCTAATTTTAATTCTAAATTAATTAATTATTCAATTCTAATTATTTCATTAGAAAAATAATTTTATGATAAATTTTCAACTAATTGAAAACTAATTGGAAAGCTAAGTCGTATTAAACGTATACACTAAATCTTTCTTATTTCAGAAACACGCGTTGATATCTTGTATAATGAATGTAGTATATGTAATTTATAGTTCATTTAGAGTGATTTAGGTTTATTTGTTTTATTTGTTATATGAATCACAAATCCTTAAATGTAAATTTATCATCTTTTTCTGTTGACTTTCAATTCATGCTCGTACTAATTTACCTAACTTTTGTTTCGTATTCGTATTGAAAACAAAAGAACAATATTTGTACAATAAAGCAATCGATATAACTTGGAATAATGGAAATAGCTTTTATTCCGTATTTGAAAATTATAGGATGCTATTATTCGAAACTTTCAAGGAATTATATCATAGAAGAAGTACGATAACAAGAACATTAAAACGTTTCAAGAAGTATATACTTATTGGTTGATGGATGCCTACGTTAGCCTACCAGGAATGATATGCCTGATCCTTCATTTTATTTTTCTTATTTATTACAACTTCGATTCTCCAATATTCTGATCTTCTGATATTTCTATTTATGATATGCTCCCATACTCTTCTCATGTTTTCTCTTTCCATTTGTCGCCAGAGGAGATAATTATAACCATATCGGTAGCTATTGAAGCATCACTGTACCTATCGGCAACACTGTTCTGCAATGATACTTACTATTCTTTCAAACCGTCATCATAACATAATCGATTTTTCGAATTTACCATCTTCGCATTTCACGGTTTCTAACATCCTTTCATCTTTTTTTCCTCATTTCTTATTTTTTGACCTTGGTTATTATATGTGCACTTGTGTCCACTAATCTTACCTCTATGAATCCAACCCTTATTCGTTGTTTACTTTTCAGTACTATATCCAACCATCTATGTACTTTCATAATTCATGCATACATAGACAAATATCTGTACCTTCATTTCTTATTATTTTATAATATAATTTATATCATATTATGATTTATTTATAATTTTCTTTTTGTCATCCATTATATTCATCTTTTATATATTTGTTCATGTCAATCAAAGATGTTCAAGATGAAATGCAAACGAATTGAGAATAGTGTGATCTAATACATATGAGATTTGAAACAACAATGCAATGTATTTGTATTTTTGGAATTTTAATAGTTCGAATAGAAAACATGTAAATTTTTATAAATCGTTTATAGAATTACGTAATTTTAGAATTATAGTTTATGAAATGTATATAGAATAAAGTAAAAATGAGAACAAATGAAAACAGTGTATTTCGAGTATTAAAGCTATAGATTATTGTCCTTATTTCAATTAATAATTCAGTTAGAATAAATTCTTAATTAAAAAATAATCTTCACTCAGTTAACTGTAAGAAAAAGAGAATACAATAATCAAGCTTTAAAATCCAACGAAGGTTATTATTAACTGCATTTATTGTTATACTGCATATTATAAGACATATATTTGTATAATTATTAAATTGAAAAAATTATAACTGCTATACTTAATAGTATTTCAAACCAAATAATGAAATTTTTTTAATTTCGAAACTTCTTCAAATTTAATATTCTATCATAATCTGAATGAAGTCTCATAAATCTCTACAAAGGAAGAAATACTTTGCGATTTTCATCACGTACGCTCTCTTATCATTACTTTCTATTTTAGTTTTTATTGTATAATATAAATAAAGAGGTTTACAAATAATTATAGATTTGCTTAAATGAAATTAAAAGATTTTCAAAAAATATAAAAATTTATTTTACAAACTATGAGCAAATATGTGTAAAAAATTTTCTATACATTCAATCAATATAAAAATTTTTCATTCTTTTTCAAAATATCTTTTTATACGTCTGCAATATGAATTTGATAATCATGGTATACATTTAGCGTCAGAGAAAATAGACGATGATTATCGCGTGACGTATACTACGATGCCTCGTATTGCAAAAACCGGTTGCCTTTCATAATTATCGATCCTTCGGAAGAAGAAAAAAATGAGTTTTGATGCAAGAACGCGCACACACTGGATTAGATATAAAATATGTATTAAAAATGGCAATCGAACTGTCGCGAAAATATAAAATCGGATGTTATGATCAGATTGCTTATAGTATGCACAACTAATGACTGATTTTGAAATGTTTTACATATATTCGAATTCGTAAAAATAAAGAAAAGTAATTAAAATCGCCTTCATTTTGTTAGTAAATATAACTGATTTTGAATAATGTGTATCAACGTATATATTAATAACTTTTAAAAAATATATTTTTTGACCAAATATGAATTGTAGCAAGTCTTTCACCTAATTAATAATAAATCAAATTACAGGTGATGTATTTTTAATATAATTATTTGTAAATATTTTACTCTAAATAAGTTACATTTCTTAATAAACTTTATATTTGCATATATATAAATTGAATAAATGTTCGGAATGATACATTATTCTATCATATAATTCTACATATGCAGATCAAATTTGGTCATTTTAAGTCAGCTTGTCTTTATATTGTTGCCAAGAAATTAAGATATGTGTTAAAATATAGGAAATTCAGAACCAAAGTAATCTAACGCCAAATAGTAAGAAGTTAAAATATTTTAATAATTGAGAATAGCTGTTATTTTCATAGATTTTATAATAAATATAATTCAATAAATAAAATATATGATTTGACACTTTGATTGAATGATGCAATATAAAGAAAAAATATTATATCATTATGTTGGTATTGTAAATTATTGAATTTGAAAAGTTAAAAGGATTTTTACTCAGAACAATTTGTTCAATTTTTAATAAATTTATTAAAAATTTGTACATTATCTTCTCTTGAAAAAAATATACATATTATGAAAGATACTTATTAGAATTCATACCTAATATATCTTACATTAATAAGTTTGGAAAAAAATTTTGTGTACACAGAAACCATTGCCCTGGAATACAATACAATTTACTCACTAGAGAGATTTTGTAAGTATAAGTTAACGGAACTGTAATTTAGAAGGAAAGATAGAAAGAGAATCTTTATGAAGCAGCTGTCTATATCATGTATATTTCATGCAAAGCGAAATTACGAAAGAAGCAGTCATGCGCGTATCAGGTAATTTTTTGATCTGTACTTCGCTAAAGAGACGTATAACAATGCATATTATTAATTCATTTTTATCTATTTGATACATGTACAGATTTCTCTCTTTCTTGTAACCTAAAAACAATTAGTAAATGCGGTAATTATTCCTCCCCCTCCACAGATTTACGCTTATAGAATGGACATGATTATACTAAAAATAATTTAAATAGTAGTTAAACATTACTTGAAGAATACTCTGTTAGAAAATAAGAATTGTGAAAAATATGTCTTTTTCGACGATGTTTTATTAATAGTATTCTACAGAGTCAATAACATTATCTGAATATTGCTCTTTTAAAAATTTTTCAAATCATATACTAGATATTTAGTTTATTAAGTATCTATGTTTTCCAAAAATATCTTTAAATTTGAAGTTCTTTTAATATATTTTAAAGTTCATAGAAAAGAATAATATTTTTAATCAATCAAAATATAAAGTAAAAAATTTGAGTAGAGATTTTATTTGAATTATAATTTGTGTACTTATATGTATACGTACAATTCAAATATTCGTTAATCGAAAGCTTTATTACAATTTGTATCATTTCCATTATTTTGAGTCGTTGTCAATATTGTGACGTCTAATGAAAGCAAATTAAAAGCAGAGAAAGTGTTATTTAAATGCTTTTTGCCGAGTACAAAAATACAAAAGTGCTTTCTCGTATACGAAAATTGAATAAATTCAATGGAAATGCATGTTTTGCAATTATATTTTTCAAAAAACGATTAAAAGAAATTTTAGGATGAATTAAAAATGCTATCCGAATACTTAGAAAATCCAGGTCCTATTTATCGAATAGGAATAGCTTGTCCATATCAACTTGACCATATTAACAGATCAATCAGTGTCGCGCATTACTATCCCGAGCCTCTAAGGAAAGCTAATACTAATGATACAGAATCTCAGCAATCGCTTACATGCATACCAGCAGTCGAACTCCTTCCTTCTTTGTTTCAGCGCTATTTCTTCCTTGGAGTGGAACCACATGAGATCCACACGCCTGTGAGGTTGCTCTTTCCTTTGGTCTACCGTGCGACCGATATACAAAATGGGACCTACGTTGTGCACATCACTTTGTTGGGGGAGAGGTTTCTGTACGATAGCGTCCTCGTATCTTATAATCGTTGTCTACATCCTCTCTCATATTCCATGATACTTACGTGTAACTTCTGCTAATAAACAACTTTCTTTATACGTGTACATTTACGAGGCATGTAACTGTGCACTCGAGCTGGATTATTGCTGCAAGCAATTGCCTACGTGTGAGTGGTGCGTGGGTTCTTCCGTTGACGCCGCTAAAGCCAACATATATGTACTTATCACGTGGAAATATTATGCATACGCTGCACTAAGTATTATAGGTATAAAGTAGCGGCATTGTATATTACAAAGTTAAGTGCGTTAGGTGGATATTTAATAAGTTTCCGCTTTCTTATAAGCAGCTCCCTGAGAACCTTGTATAAAGTTTGCGTTCATAGGGACGAATATACCAGTGATCGAGGAAATGAAAGGTTCATTGAATGGTTTAATTAAAATAATTAGAATTACGGAGTATCCTATCGGGTTCATCGTCGTTATATCATCGTTAAAAGAGAAAAAAATATACTTGTCCAGATACTACACTAATAATAAACTCAAAGTTTTAATGGTGATAGCGATATACAATATCTCTTCGGATTTAACGTTAAATTTTACTTATTATGTACTACGTATTATGTTTGTAATTAAGCAATTAAAGACATTGTTTTAAATATAAACTAATTATGTCTTATTGTAGTTGATGAAAATAAATTAATGTGCGTCTTCGAATAAGAGCTCGAAAAATCAATCAGAAGAAGAATTTTCATAATTTTTCTATTATACAGATTAAGGATTCATGTTGAGAATATTATATCTTAACAGCAGAAATATTATTTTTCTAAATGTAGCAATACAAATATCATAAATATATCATTTCAATCGACATATATTATCATTTAATTATATAAATTTAAATTTATAAAATTGTTTAAGAATAAAATGCAATAATTATTTAAATGTATTCATATTACTATAGGCACATTTATATATTTTATTTCATATATATGAAAAAAATATTCTATAATATTTATTGATAAGTATAAATCTTGTACATTAATTAATATTTTGTAAAATTTATGAATAATTATTAATTTCAATACTACAATCATTCGACTTTAAATTTCATACAGATACTACTTGAACGTTAGTTGCCGTTCTTAATAGAGTAACGTTACTTAATACCGTTTTGATAGCAGCAATTAATTCTCTCTCCAGTTTCAGTTTACAGTATTCATGGTCTTTAATACAACGTCGTAATAAATCATGTTATGGATCTAACTTCATCAAATATGGAGGCCATATTTAGTTTTTCAGAATAAACTGAAAATTATGAAGTCGAAAGTATATACATATACACATATATTCTATCAGTAACTTAGAAAATTATTATTAATACGTATCTGCCGAATTGCTGAATTCAGCATAAAATAAAAATAAGTTTCATTTTTATGTCAGAGAGTAACATAGAATTTTCTTTAAAGTAACCTATGATTACGAAAGTCTAACTGTACGACGTAAAAAAATAGTAAATTATTATTTTTACAGTCTGAAAAAGTACTATAAAATTATAAACATTTCTATATTTTATTGTAAAAATTTAAGTAGAACTTAAAAAATCATTGAATCAAGAATGTTTATAAATGTTGCATTTGATACAGTGCACTTGATAAGGCAGTAAACCCTCTATTCTATCGTAAGACTACCAACACTGATATTTGCAATTGCTCTGATTACCACGTATAAGTTAACTTCGCTAAACATTATAATTATGAGCGCAGAGACTTAGTTATTATGAATAGATGAAAGCAATGTTTACTTAGATAAAATGACTTGCTATTGGATACCTTGTATTAAGGGCTTTGTTAATCCCTAATAAACTAACACTAATTACCTATGATTATATATGAAACAATAAAAAATACTGTATTTTATATGATTTAACAAACTAATGATTTCTTACCATCATTACGAGTGAATCGCAATTTCTCATTCTTTTATGAGTATCTCTAAATATTTACTACTGTGCTCTCTTATATTTCTATATTTACAATTATTCAATCTATAAGTTCCTATCGTATATCAAATTTTCCAAAATAGCATCCATATTTTCACTAGATATATATCCTCATAATTTCATCAAATAAAGATCCTAACAGTTTATGAATTTATTCTAAATTTCATAGCACCAAGATTAGTGCTCGTTATAATTTTAAAGTTTCAAGCTAATTCCGAAAAAAGAGGAGAAGATAAATAATCGAACAAAATAATCCAATTTATATGCTCTTGCGATTCTTAGTTTAGTCTAATTCAGGATCGATGACACGAACGGCAACAGTCACTACCCTACGTATCGTAAATTCTTCAAAACTATTTCTCAAACGATTTCGCGTCTGGAGCGTGGCGCTTCGGTCACTTGCTATATCCCATTCAATTAAAATACCAAAACGTCGTCTACAAGAACAAAACTTAACTGTTTATTCATCGAACATCTCATCGGGTAACGTATATGTTCATATTATTCTATCTTCTCCATTCCTCTTATTGAACAATGTGCGCATTTGCGAAGAAACGGCAGCGTACATGCAAACGCGGTCATATCGGATCTCACACGAACGCCGCACAAAAATACGGAGACACTCGTGAGAGAGAAAGAGAGCAAAAGGGAGAGAGATAGACAAATAGAGAAAAATCGAGAGAAAGAGAGTGAACGAATTTATGTGAAGGTAGTTACGTACACATGGATACATCTATACGTATCGATGTGTAGATACCGCTCATTATTGTATACAAAAGAAAGGTAAGGATCATATGGACAGTAAAAAGCTTGTAATGTCAGGTATACAATCGGCCGTTAACTTCCATCTTTCTCTTTCACAAGATATACATGAACAATGAGGGAGAGAGAAAGAAATATATAGACGTATAGATAAATAGATAAATAGATAGATAAACAAGATATATATATATATATATATAAAGTAAGAGAGAGAAATGGTTTATATTTGTGCTTATTATTCATGTGCGCTGTCTTTACCGTTATGATGCTCTTTCACGAGTTCATGAGACTGAAAGAGAGAGAGAGAGAGACAAGGAGATGAAACTGAGAAAAGAGTGAAAAAATAGCTAGAAAAGCAGTTACCTGATTTGTCACAATATAACCGAAGCGCGGAGACTACATACTGCATTAATACACCTGAGGCTACTTCTCTCGCAATCCGTTGTCACCGTTAGCAAGGGCGATTCGTTATCTTGCCGCCAACGGCTGCGGCAACCACGTGCTTGCTTTGTATGTCTCTCTTTCTCTCCTTATTTCTCACTGTCTCGGTTCTCGATCTCGAGAGTATCAAAGAAGGTCGTCCATACTCCTTTTCGTTGCTCTTTTTATACGACCGGAACTTGCAAATGAGTACGTCACTGTTTCTAATCTTTGCACACGTATTTTTAAGTGCGAATCGTTAATATTATTCAAGCGTACTAAATCAATATCCAGAATTGTATTGAACTAAAAATTATCAATTTTCGGCTATAAAATAAATATTTAATTGTCTTCGGAATTTAAAATTAAATCAAACTGTATAATATTGTATTGAGTCAGTAAATTGCTGTTAAATCACTTATTATTTCTTATTTTATACTTATTTTTCAATTTCACTTTATAGATGCATACAAAGAATCCTAATGAATTCTATTGAAATATCAAAATATTAATTTTATTCGTTAAAATTCATAATAATCAGAAAACTTACCTACTTAATACATATTCTGAATAGCTCGATAAAATTACATTCTAACTATTCGTAAAAATATTACATCAACTAATTATTTCCTTATCATTTGACTCGTTCTTATACTGTTAATTTATAATCGTATTTTAATATACTATTTGCTTTATTACAACACTTATAATGTTAAACTTAGCTATAAGAAGAAGACTTTTTATATTATGATCATGTAATTTCGTACTTTTATTACCCTTTTATCCTACGTACCCCAAATGTTTGGCCAAGCATTTTTCATATACTATATATCCGTATAAATCTGTAGATAACTTTATTTTTTCGTTCCGATGTGATGATTTTTAAAAGATGTAGGAATAAGCCAATGTTTAACAATTTGCCTATCGAGTTAAAACGATTAATTATCATGAGAAATAGTTTAAATAATCGATAATTAAACTTGTCCTATTTCATTTATTTAAAGGCTATTTAACGGTTACTTACTGACCCATTTTTTTATTTGTGTGAAATGAGAGAACACACGGCATCTACCATTTCTTTTTAAATAACTATTTAATCATTAATATTTAATAATTAATCTATTTAACCAAAACCTATATAAATATTTAAAATTAACTTGTTACTTGTAAAAGATAGCTTTCCTTTACATAACATTTCATAGTGTTTTGCGATATTAAATTGAAATTTGCTTAACTTCTTTAAAAAATGAAATAACTCTTCATTATATTTTGATATATAACTTTTTTATCCTATGTATTACAGAGCTAATTTTACATTATTAATTATTAGTACGTATATCATTTAAACTGGATACTATATGATGTATGAATTCTGAAAATTTTACTTTCTATTTATATATATGGACGTCTAAGAATTTATAATAGTTTATTTATTTTATAGGTTAATGTTTAAAATTTATAAAAATTTAAAAATTTTTTCGAATTATAGTTGATCTAATACAGAACCATTAATTAATTAATATATTTATTTCATCTTAAAAGAAACGATAGCTATTCAAATTTTTCCGTATTTCTAGTAATGTAGTCCTTATTGGCTGTAAGCGACTGCTTATTTGCATATTTACAGTTATCCTTTATAGTTGAAGGCTATACTCGCTCTCTACTACTTTAGAACAGGCTCTATAATGATAATAAGGATTTATCGGAAAAATTGATGATACTAATAAATGATTTGAACGGATTGAAAATATGATATTCAAATTACACAGAAATATTAAAACCGTATATAATATTATAATATTTAAGTTGAATGGTTACGTAGAACTTCAAGTAATATTTCATGAGTTTCAAATATATCAAATGAGTAAAAACATACATTAAATGTTGTGCATCATACACACATAAATATCGCAAGACTTTTCAGGTATTAAATAAATGAAGAATACTCATCTATTAATCAGACTAAATTTTTATTTTTTTAAATAAGTAGGCGAACAAAGCACAATATATTAATTAAATCGGACCTTTATAAAAGATCCGTCTTCCAAGTAGCTCGTATTTATTCCGATCTTATGGCTTCGTGTTACGGTCATTACGAATTGAGCAGTGGGTTAATTTTCTATGTCATCCGCAAAGGAAGGAAATTACGAATCGAGTCGCACCAGTCGATCGGTTTTCATAATCGCTTACGCTGACTTATATCGTACTATTATCTATGATAATATACAATTTAATAAATTATTAATTTAAAAAGAGCAAGCAATTGAGCCCTTTTATTATATTAAACATTGATCTTCAAATTCTTATCGTCATTATTGTATATCAATATTATAATGCTATTCAAGTGCGATTAATATTTTGTATGTATTTACAAATCTAGTAGTAACTAGATAAATTATAGTGAATAATATTTTCATATGTTTGTCAATATATTTTATTTCTTTTTCAAACGATGAATTAAAGAAAATTCAAAATTAATGGACTTAAATTTTTATTCAGATTAAATGTTCCAAAAAATATTGTAATATATCAAATTTTCAAATAATATTGATCTTCCATTTATAATAAAAACAAAAACTAAAACTCTTTTTATTTTATTTCAACTTAAGTATAAATAAAAATCTGATTTTTTAAATAAACTTCATTCCTAAATTTAAATGACTTTAAATTTAAATCCAGATATTTACTACAACTAATAATGTAAAATCAAGCATAGGTCAAGTTTCATTAATGTTTAATGAAAATAATAATACATTTATATAGAAATAGTACATAGTTTATCGATCATTTTTCGTGTAAATAGTTATTCACATTCATTACATCTTTATGTTGACTGGTACAATCCTAACAAAATTATTAAACAAACATTTGATTTTCGATGTACAATGTTATATTACTTTAATGTTAAACCTTTCAAGTAAATAATATAATAAAACATTATAGAATCTAGTAAAGTATGTTTTATATTATTAAAATTAATTATTTTATAATTATTGCATCTACAGTATCATATATAGGTGTATAAGCAGATTAAATTTATTATTGCATATTTTTCCAGCTAGAAGCGTTGAATATAAACAAGAAATAGGAAATTCAGAAAATGCAATTCTTGGTTTCTTCAGAAAATGAGTAAAATTTATATGAATAATATTTGCTTTATTAAATGTTTGATTATGTTTAATCCTATTCATGACATTCATCTGATAGAATGAATAAGAATACATTTATCCTCCTAGTAATTCTTATAAATTTCATTTTGAAATATGTTTGAAAATTCGTAACAACTTGTAATTTTAACGCTAATTACGTACAAGTAAAAGTCAACGTTACTAACATAACTTAAGGTTAAGTTCAATGCTTATCCAATCTTGTCATTTCCTACGCAATTCAACGAATTGCATAGGAATGAGACTTAGATTAGTTGAAGAAATAGATTCTCGGATCGACGTGAGTGCACTGGAAATTATATTACATTTTTCCTCTACTAGTGAACATCTCGAAAGTTCATTACTTTTTACATAACTTTTAACCCCTTTCCTCTTTCAATTTTCCAAGGATCCCAGATAATGGTAACGCGTTCCTCGACTACAGCAACCCAGACGATATACAATTTCACGGTACATATAGAGGCTTGGCTGCACGGGAAATAAGTAACATGATTAATGGACGATAACGCAATTATGCCATGACACGCCTCGCGTATTGAGAGCAGTTCTGCTGCCACTGCGACACGACGTGGCGAAAGAGAAAGAGCCGAGAAACTTCGAGTAATATTCGTTCGCAACAACGACGGCGGTAGCGACATGACAACAACCTAAGATTCCGATCGGATGCCGCCTCTTCTTTTTCTTGTCTCTCCAACCCATTCTATGTATGGAGGCGCCCATAGACGCTTATACGAAAGAGAAAATAGCGCTTCATTCACGGCAATGGTCTTTCGATGACGAGTAAATTTTTCCGGCCCTACGATCTATATGACCTTGAGGTACGATCAAAGCGAGAGTGCACCACCTTTTTACAAATATCAAGAAGTAGAAGTAAAAAAGAGATTAGATTTATAAGGATCTTCTGCTAGTACAAAAATTTTATATTTATCTATTTCTATTTCTTGCGTTAGTTTACCTTTTATACATATACACTAATGTGCTGCGATTCTACATGTTGAATTAAAAGTTCTCCAAGTTGAATTAAAAGAAATTTATAATCAATTATAGCCATCTAATTTATTTATGAATAAATATGATGAATTCGCAAAATACGTGATGAAATAATAGATTTAATGTTTTGTATATAGTAGAGAAATCTTGCATATAATAGAGAATATTTTCCATACAAGTACACGTAGATAAAAACTTAATAAAATACCATTACCTTCGGAGTGTAGCTTGTAAAATTGTGGTATATACAAATTGGCGATATAAAGAAATGAGGTGATATAAATTGTTATCCATTCTTAATAAATGTAAAATCTCAATATTCTTATTAAAAATGAAACACTACTTAGAATGTATGGCAAGTAAAATTTTATTCTTTTATTATTCAATTTTAGTAAATTAATTTAACAATATTAATATAATAAAATTAATATTTATTCAAACTACATACTTATACTGCTTGTATTAAGATATTTACACTATGGTATAATTAGGAGAAAGTTTTAACGAAATATCGAGTCGAAATATTAACAATAATTATATTCTAAAACATAAACTTACTTTTAAAGGGTCTATAACCGTTTTTAATGCATATCATTCGAATTAAAGTTTTATTGATGAAAAGTATATAAAAATAATTCAATAATTTCAAAACAAATTAGTTAGTAAAGAGTAAGAAAGTTAAATTTCATGATACATTACATTATGTTTTTATAGAGTATATTACATGGTCAATTATTTTAATAACTAGATAATACTTCAGCATATACATGTTACAAACTTATATTCATCAGGGTTATTTATTGAATAATAAAGATTATCTTAAAGTACTTAAAAGTGATACAATTTTTGTTCATCTTGATAGATTTTTATAGTAATTTTCCACATTGTTCAAGATTTACATAAAACTTAATACATTTTATAAAGATAATAAAAAATACAATTATAGCTATGTGATAATTATTTTTAAACTTTAATTTTAATGTATCGTACATTTATTTTCACACTATTTCAATAAAGAAAACTCTAATCGAATTTTATAACATAAGATCTAAAGTTAGTTTTTTCAAATCAATTTCTTTATTGTAATGTATTCATTATTATAATAAAGTAATGGGTTCATAATAATCTTACTTTAAATGATTAAAATTAATTTTATATCATCATTCCTAATTTCTCTTAACATCGTATATTATCTTTTGAATAATTAGTATTTACCAACTTAAAGTGACGTACCTATATTTAGACGAAACTGACAGTGCACTTACCGAACTTTTTCCGAATGTGTAATATAGGCAGCTTTTGTGCCAATTTCTGTAAATATGATAGATCGTCTTCGTATATACGGTTATCGTAATTATTTTTTCTATAGATTGCTTAAGTTATTAATTAAATCTTTTACTCCACACTAATGCAGAACAAAGCTTGAAATTTTATTACTGTAGATTTCCTACATATGCAAGGTATAATTGCCACATTTTTTAATCATATACGGGTAAGTACTTCAATCGCATAACATGTGCGGCTTAATTTATTTATAAAGATTGTGCCGTTTATTTGTTAGAGGTCATGCTGATTATAACAACTGTGTGACAGATGGATACGGGACGAATGGACGGAATGATAGAGCCGATGATTCACGGAAACGTCGCTTAATTGAATCCGGTTATGCTGCGAAAGAAGGAAAGAGAGTCGCAAAGAAAGAGAGAAAGAGTAGAGTCCCTTTTGCAGGTTAAGAACTGCCAGTGAGATGAATCTTGATTTTACTTTATTGCATTGGCAGCAGTAGCAAACGCGATGATGAACAATCAGTCTGACATAACTACATCAAGAGCTACATACTTGTGTACATTGCACATAATGCAATACAGCTTAAGGATCATGTATTTATAAATATTTTATTGTGATTATTTTTTGTGTGTATTTATTATTTTTATGTGTATTTTATATGCGTAATATTCAAGTAGAATTAGTTATAGCTGATCAGTGAGTTATTTAATTTCAGCGTTTAAAATAAGATTTGTGTAGTAATTTTAGTTCGGAATGAAAATTCTCTCAATTTGAAATTAATCTTTTTAATGGAGCCTTATTCTAAAGATAATGGTAATTATCTTTTAGTATTTTTTAGTATTTAAAGTATTATTATATTTTTAGATGTATTGTTCACAGAAAATTTTTACATGGATAATTAACGTTTATCCAATGTCAAGCAATATTTAGAAATTTATAAAAGATAATTTAAATCACAGATAAATCACATTCTTACCTTTTTATTTAACAATTTACTAACACACACACACACACACACACACACATAAATAAACAGTAATCTTGATTTAGAATTACAAATATTCTTAGTATCTTCTACGTAGGTAGATATAGTTCCCGTAGCATTTCTTATATTTGCTAATAATGCAAGATTCTCAATAAGATCAAAATTACACTAGAGGTCTATAAATATTCGTATATCAATAATTCAATGTAAGGAAAATATTTTAATTCAAGTTATTTTTTTATCACTTTTTATTAATGAAGAATAGATAAATTGATAATTATCGTAATTCACCATTGAATAAGTATTTATAAATATTTCTTTAGCACAAGGAAACAACAATAAAGTTAATAATCAGATAAAGTTAAGGTTGGTATCGATTCAATCACTGGAAGATCAGTACGCTCACCTACACACTCATCCCCTCACACACATGCACGCTCGCGCGAGCGCACACGCGTACACACACGCGCGCGCGTATAGCTTGTGCACGCCAAGTGGCTCTCACAGTTCATAAGGCCGTTTAAAGGTTCGCGAAGAAACGGGAAAGCACATTCTCGGCTTGTCCAGCGTACACATGTGTTCACGATATGTAATACGTAGAAGGAGCAGAGGATGGTTGATTGAGTCCGAGGAAGAGATATCGAGTCTCAATCGGGCGTAGGCTCGAGATAACGAAACGAGAAAATCAGTCATGACCACTGGTGCTGTTCAACTGTTGAATAAACTCCTTCGCTAAGGCGGACTCGTTAACCGTCCGCTTAACGGTCCTCGTGCGCGTTTTTTTCTCTTTCTCTCGGTGTTGTATGTTTGACAAAGGCTAGAGGATTCCGATAGTGAGATGTTAGTACATCGTTCGGAAATTTCGCAAAAGGAACTGTATCATATATGCGCGTCTTCTTTTCTTCCTCTAGCAATGAATGACGTTCAAGTATTTTCATTGTTTGCTTGTCAGTATCTGCAATAGTGAATTTCTACAATTCTAATTGAATAATAATAAATCCAGTGATTTTTCAATTTCATGCAAGATAAAGAGTTTATTTAAGAAAATATAAATATTTTATATTAAATATAAATATTTAATTTAATTTTCAAAAGTTAAGTAAGGTTCTAAATGATTCGAATTTTTGTAGATGAAATAAAGATTAAATTATGAAATAAGTATAAAACTCTGTGCATTAGGAGAAACTTGCTTATAAAAATGCGTTTATTTCTAAAAATATAAAAGTTTAAATCTATATTATTAAATAACGGCATAGATAAGATTTTTAAAAAGTTAAGCGGTATAAATATTACAAGTTTTTCAACATTAAATGTTGAATAACCTGTAAAAACAGTTGTTAAATGTTAATAGATAAAATAAACTTGATTATGGTTAAGACGATAAGTGAATAAAATTAAAATGACGTGTTTCAACTAATAAGCTGTAATAGATTCAATGGTTAAGTTTGTAAAGTGAACTCGTGCAAAGAAATAAATGACCAATTATTAAAGACTATTCAGAAGAATTCACATTTCACTTTTTTAAGAGAAAATGTGTATAGCGTACAGGTTATAAGTAAAGCAGAAATTGAGATCCCAGAATAAAAAAATAATTCTATTCGTGATAAAAAGGCATTGTTTGTCACTTTTTTCTGCGATTTTCTCATGAACGGCGAATTTTTCACAATTATTCTGTCAACTTGGTATTTTCGTCTGCTTCTGATTCTTTTACTTCTTGCATCTAATACGATGTATATTTTCTTCTTTATCAAGAGTGTTTCATCTACTTGCTTATTTTCTAGAACAGAAACAGGAAGAGAGAAGCGACCGTCAAGAATCTAAAGCTCGTAGCTTCATTTTACACGGTTCCGATTTCAACGGTATACGTGCTAACAGCCCCAGTTCAAATATCCAAGGAAATCAGTAAGGACAAATTCTATCGTGATAGCTTGTAGTAGGGAAACAGGAGCCAATAATGTTGATACCTAAAATAGTAACCTGCTAGCATACATAGAATATTTTACATAAATTTTACATGATTTAATATGTTATATAATAATATAATATAAATACATTACATAATATTTCATATGAATTTATAATCTCATTATGAGAAGTATCATATAGTCAAATGTGAACTGTGTTTAACTTGATATAAATACATTTTTCGGAACTCGCACAATATAAGTAGCAAATCTATAATGTTCACCTAAGGCTTTTCTTAAATACTTTTGTACTTTTACTGTCTCACATTTTCCGACTATGTATAAAGAAATATAAACACGTTAGTTCCAACAGATCATCATCCGAAGTCATTAAATCTTAAAATATCAAACCTTTAGCTATAATTTATCAAATCAAATAAAATATTTGGTATATTATATGAAAAGATTCAGTATGGTCTTTTAGAAACAGGTAATATAAAATAAGATTTGAATAAACTATTAATTATATCGTTAGTTTAAAATTTTACAAAATATATTTTTAGGATTTTTAAATTTTAATATAATACTTATTTTAATATAAAATTTAATAATTTAAATTTTAAATTTTTAGGATTTAAATATAGATTGCCTTTGTTGTACTTATAATTTAATAATAAAAATAAAATAAAATAAAGGCTTCCTGATCCTTGATGTCGTTTAGCTTCCTGAATATTTAAATAATGATGAAAAACAAATTCATAATATCACTGCTTTATTATAATTGAATGTATGGAATAATAATTTTGAATACTACATTAATTTTAAAATGTCACCTCCATAATTATGTGGTGTAATATTATAAACTTCTAATGGAAGGTTGTTATATTTTAAGATATTGTTAAGAAATAAATTATGCTTCATAATAATGTTCTTATTACAAATATTTCATGTCGTATATAATACATTGTAACAATACATATATCGTAAATAATACATAAACGTTGTAGTAAAATATAATTAAATCATCTACACGATAATTATAAATTATAAAAAATATAATTAGAATCAGATCGAAAATATTGAAATGTTTGGTATAACTAGAATCTGTTTAAATTTCGTTGGCTAGTGCATAGTAGTTTCAAGAAAGATGCAACATGTTTCAAAGTCATGTACTTCGTTACGACAACAAAATCTTAATGACAAACTAAGTGGAACAAATTAGAAAAGGTAAAAAGTAGTAAAATTAACAAGCGAAATAAAGTCTTGCATTCAATATTTATACCAGTAATTTAAAGGAATTTCTTACGTTTCTCTCTTATCATTATCTATGGTTACTATTGATTAATTGTTTCGTTAAGCGACAAAAATTTAATTAAGTCTCAGTGGAATCTACATTACAGTATAAAATTAGTTTTTCTTACGTTATCTCATTTCTTCAAATTTAAAAGCTAATTTATTTTCGCGTGCACATCTGTACGTAGCTTTGGTTCTAAAGCGAAAATACTTTAGAACAATTAATCGACGCACACGTAAAGCTACCTGAAAACAGTTACTATTCAGTTTCATTCCTAACGTTTTTTCTACCGCTCTAGTTTTTGTCCTCCATGTTCTGCTTTTTACTTTCTTTTTGTACTCGTCAAGTTTCCTGTAATGCTGTTGCGCGGCGCCGTGAACAAAAACACCTGATTAAGCTTTGTAATTGAATTTCTATGCGAAGCGCCAAGCATTAAATTAGAGATGATGCTGGATCGACAAGTACAGTGTCCTCGAAAATAATTTTTTATTCTATGAACGAGATTAAGAAAAGTTATGTATGAAAATATATTGAACGTTGATAGTCGGGAAAACATTATGGTGACGACTTTACTCATAACTCCAATGAATATACTGAAATAGAGCCGATCGTATGGCTTACATTAATTTAGGCCTCTAAGGAGTAAATATGTTTTATATTATCGAACACACACACACACACACACACACACACACACACACACCAAAATTACATATGTGTTAGATTTCCATGTAATTCAATGGCGATAAGTACACTTAGGGAGTATGCGGTGGATGGATTAACGAACTTATGTAATTTCAATAAGGTTACGCAGAAGTTTGCGTGGTATTGCAGTTATAAATCAAATGCAACAAGATTGAATAAATTTAGGTATATTATACGTAATCAGAATTTCGGGTAAGAATTTGATACTTCGAAGAAGAAATCATTATGATTATTAAAATTTACAAATATTTATAGTGTAATTTTTAATCTTCTTTCACAGAATATTCAGACTATAATAATTTTTTAACGTTAGCCTATTATAATAAGTTACAAATAAATGTTCTTGAAATCTCGAAAAATCAGTTATATATATATGTAACTATAATTGATGAAAAAAATAATACTCATTATGTTAACGAGCATTAGAATTATGTATTATTCTATTATAATTGTTTGTGTATGAAGGAAAATACTTATAATTGAATAGCATCTTCCAAATAAGTCATAGAATTATTATTTTTAATAAGATAAGTCAGGCAAAGAAATTGCAATTTCCTCGAAACCTATGAAAATTAACCATGAACAAATAGAGAAGAGGCATCTGATTTAATGTGTTTCTAACTTACCAATGAAATTTTGATTCGTTTTTTATCACAATCAAATATCTTCATTATTTCGTTAACTTTTTTATGTTACTACGGTTTCCATAATAACAGGTCGTATATGCGTCAACACTTGAAAAGGTTTCGAGCTTGCCATTAACGGTAAATGCATTCACGAGGTGCCTGCACAAGAGAACGAAAAGCAGAAGTCGCGTGCTTGTGCAAGTGTTCCTTAAAGAAGCGTAGAGAATAAAGGCGTCTCAGCTCGTCTCACAGAAATTCAAAATTTCGAATTCCACTTGCGGATCTGGTACGCACGCAATCTCTCCTTCGGGTTCTGATGCACTTAGCGCCATTACTACGCAGACCCGGAACAAAAAAGGAGGCGGGGAATTATATCGATGGGTGAAAGTCAACGTACGTACAGTCGTGCCGGCATCGTTTAAAATTCGTGAGACATGCGTACTTTCCCGGGCAAATTAGTCGTTGTGAACGAGCTCCTTGCAGTTCTGTCGTGAACGGATTCGTCAATCGCCGACTAAGCGGGGATGTGCCCGCGACAAAATTATGTAAATTGCTCAAACGCAGAAAGAGTGAGATATTGCTTATGGCTCTTGCATAATGTAATTGTTCCGTGTCCGACGGAGAATGTTTTACTTCTTTTTTATGACACTTTTAAAAATGTACTAGTTTCATGGTCCACTTAAAAAAGCACGTTTATTATTATTAATTAATTAGGACCATGAATTTTGACTTAAGGTGCATGTAAATATGTAATCGCATACATTCTTAAATTATATTGAAAAGAAATAAATACTTTATTAAAACATTGTATGCAGGACTTATTCAAGCATTCTTGAAGCATAAAACAATTCTTTCCTCTACAAAATAACTATACACGATTCAGCTTTTTTCACGAATTAAATTTTTCTATGCAAAGGTATGGAAATTCTGCATACTTTTTGTAATTGTCATAATTTTATATATCATAATCCATAAAATGCCATCAAGTTATATAAAAGTTATCAAATATTATAAATAAAGCTCCTTTTATGTCTTTATCTTCTTTTCTTATGTAAAGGTAAAGCGCGTGCACATTTTTCAATAAACTGCTGGGACTATTATTCTTTTGCAGATAATAATTTCCTTTGTATGTGTTATTATTACAAGTATGTGTTAATACTACAAGTAAAGTACACTTTTGTCTTTATGATCACTATATAAAAAAATTGAAAGCAATATAAATTCAAAATAAGTAACTCATTATTACGATCAACTGATAATTCAGAAAGAAATTTTAATACATTAATCAATTGATAATTCAGAAAAAAATTTTAATACATTAATCAATTGATAATACAGAAAAAAATTTTAATACATTAATCAATTGATAATTCAGAAAGAAATTTTAATACATTAATCAATTGATAATTCAGAAAGAAATTTTAATACATAAAATTTAGAATAGAGCTTTGTAAACTTTATTCATTTATAACGAATGCTTGAAAAAATAATCAAATATAATTTTATCTCCTTTACTTCTTTAGTTTATTCAGATAATAATATTTTTCTAAGAAATTAAATAAGAATAAAATGTATAAATCTCGATCTAACTTTATTAAGTAGAATATTCTCATAATAACTATTTTGATTTCAATTATTTAAATATCATTTACGTTGTATAATTATAAAGAAATAATTAAAATATATTAATTAAATTTTTATATTAAAATTTTTATATTTAAAAATTTGAACTTAACTACAAGGAAAATATCAAATATATGTACAAATTTAGACTGCATCTAGAAAGTTTTTTTATAAGAAATGATAGAAATATTATAAATCAAAGTTAATTTATTCGGTGTAATTGTAAAGATAGATATAAATGTTACATTTTGTGTTATTATTAAGATATAAGATTTGCGCAAAGAAATAAAAATACATATCGGAAGCTCAACTTGAAAAAGGAGATGCGTTGTGAAGATGAAATATCCCTAATTTGCCTCAAGGCTTGTTTAAGTTTTCGTCTACAATAGTTTTATTGGTGATTGTATGTAGAAGAATACAAATATAAAGATAAATACTTCTTTAAATATTCATTAATAGTGTCATAAAATTTCATAATAAGATAATACAATATAATAAGGTTTCATTGGTAAAATATTTCAATATTTGAGATAATAGACAAATATTTCATGTGTATAATAAATCCGGAAATAATAATCTTTTAAAGATTAATGCATGTTTTTAAAAAATATAAAATATTTAGATCTACATATATTTATGACGTGATTTTTTTCAAACTTTAAAATGAACGTTATTAATACAGAATAATCAGACTTGCTGAAATTATTCGTAAATAATATTCATTTTTTAGAATCTATACTATGCAATTTTATTTTACTTTCTTTATACCTTTTTACTATAATTCATTATATTAATAATGTTTAGTCGTGCCTTAAGACTCTATCGCAAAGAGTTTTTTAGAATATAAGAAAATACAATCAAATAACATTTTCTTTGTAAAATCTAAATTAAATATTTTAGGGTAGTAGTACATACATATTCTTTCTCCAGTCAATTCTTTTAATAAATATTTAAATATTAAATTTCATTATGATTATTCTTTTATTGTTTTCAACACATATATAAATATATGTGATGAATATCTTTCTTTAAATTGGTATTACTATCAAAGATTCAACTTTTTTATAAATTGTCATAAAATTTATTTTACATTTTCTCAACGTTTTTACTATTTTGTTTCACTCGTTATTTCATAATTTTTACAGCATACAATTTTGTATACCAGTCATCTATTTTTTTAGAATAACTATTTAGAATTATAATACTCGACATAAAATTCATATAATTTTTTAATTATCTAATAATCTAATTATATTACATATCATATTTTTTATAAAATGAAACTCCTGAATTCAGCTCATTGTTAATAAATTAATTATTCATAAAAGTTAATAATTATAAAAGTGAATAAGTTATTCTTTTTTATTCTATTCTAAAAGAATTATTAATTATTACCAAAAATTTTCTTCACTTGTTTTAAACAACAAAATTAACATTTTATTATTTTAATTTTAAATAAAATAATGTTAATTTTGAAATTTATAGATTATTTTATATCCTACAATAATTTTAAAAGATTAATTTTATTTAGATAATCTAGTTCTTTGTTAAATTTTTTTAAATTCAGCCGAACAATATAAGATTGAAGAATAAGACGTAAAATATAAATGTATTTTATTGAAAAAAATGTTTTCATTTATTTTATAAACTTTATTTATAAACATACTTCGCAATCTTCATTCATTTTCAATATATTTCTTCTAGTTCATTTTATTATAAGTATTTACGTTAAAAAGTTTACTTTTAAATGATTTTTACAGATTGATCAAAATCTTCTAATATATTCAAATATATATACTTATTAATTAAATTAAAATACAATTATATGCTTGGTATAACTTATGTTCGGTTTATATTTTTCAACGATAAACTCAATGCAAATTTAAATGAATCAAATTTCTGCTAATTAATTGTTAGAAACTAAATGTAACTAATAATTTTCTTCTGAAATTTATTTTAGCTTAATTCATGGTTTATTTATATCGTCTTAAGTGAAGATTTAATTTTAAATATTGCTTCAATTCATTGAAAATATTTCTTAGATTTAGTAATCCATTGGCTGTATGATTAACGTATTTTTTTATTTTATCAATAATTATTTTTATATTATCAATAATTATTTTTATATTATCAATAATTATTTTTATATTAGCAATAATTACTTTTATATTATCAATAATTATTTTTATATTATCAATAATTTTTACTCTACCTTCGCTGATTATTTACCACTCGCATCATCATTATCGCACAAATACTCCTGCTTATGCCAGCTTATATTTCAGTAGATAGCTTAACAATCATGACGAACAGTCCCTACATAAAAAAAATTTCTCTGTAAACCTCACGTTCAAATTACCAGGCGTGACATAAATTCCAAAATATCGTTAGTCTTTGAAAAAGCATTCTTCTGGATGCTAAGATTATTTTTCAACAGCCTCTTAAAGGCTTTTTGGAATGCAGCTGAATCCCTGCTGAAAGCACTGTTCACATGCACGCACTTCTAATGCCTACTAAAAGGTCATAAACGTAATACAAAGCAAACCTATTATGCTGAGCTCGCACAAAGGCATATATTGACAGTTCCCTACGGTCTTGCCGTGGCAGTTTGTTATATATTAGCCAAGAGCAAAGTTTACCTATGACGTATCGTCCGCGAGAGTTAGACAAAGATCTACAAATTATTATCTTTTGTCATCATACCCTAAAAAGTGTCTCTAGAGTGAGATAGAGAGTAAATTAGTCGGCTTTTTTACTCTAATGTCCAATGCTTAACTTTTTGAAATTATTTCACAACCCGCGTGCGTTGCATGCAATGCGATCTCGATAGACGGTTAAACACGTATTAATTCCTTCCGCTGTTTCGTATTCGTGAATTTATCGAGCAGCTTACGGTACGTTAGTTCGATTGAAAAATTAATAGAGGTATCCTTTGTTTATTCCTTTTTCTCCTTAGCATGGTTTGTTTCGATCATCAAAATGAAGAAGTTCGTATGAAATTCTATCAAGCATCGGGAATGAATGCGACTACGGTTCCTTCCTTTAGAATAATTAATGATCCGAGGTGGTACCATGGTATCGTTGACGGATACTGGAAAAAAAGTTCGTGAGTTTGATCGTGAAAGAATTTTAGTGATTACCTTACCCTTACTCTTCCCTGATACATACATCCATTTGTACGGCTAAGTTAGTTGTTCTGTTTTCAACTTGTTTCACTGAACTCACTTAAGAACAACGCAATTTTAGCCTCATAAAAATATTGTTAGCCTCATAAAAAAATGCACTTCTATTCATATTTGAAAATATAAGAATTAAAATATTATTTATAAATCATATCATAAATTTAAAATCTTGTTTATCTTAGATGTTATATTATAAACAAAAGATTTGCACTCTTCAATTGATATCCCTTCTTTTAATAATTATTCAGAGTTTTGATTTGGATTAATAATAAATCAACATATTGTTTATAGAAAAATAAATGACTAATACGCATTTACTTTTGTATTTTATAAATGTTACTCAATAAAGTTCAAATTTTCGTTGTCATTTTATATTTAAATTAGATTTAGACATATAGCTTGTGTAACATATTGGTATAATCAGTATATTTGTTTACAGATCATTGTTTATATTATTTTTCATTTGTTCACTATTCGTATTTTTCTATAATTAAAAATCTAATAAATGTCATTAAGGTTCATTAATAATAATTAGATATAACTTTAACATAAATTCAAAGCTTTGCGCACTTAATTTAAATGTAAAGATATAGTTTAATCTAATTATATACGTAAAATGAAAATATCTTGTGTATTAAATTATAAAGAGTATCAAATTCAATGTATATTGTTAAAAAAGAAAAGGTTTAGGATTTTAAATATTTATATTTGCAATAAATTGTTGTATATTATTAATATATATATATCTAATTAGATTTTGTGTAAAAGTTGTGAATATCAATGTTCAAAATGAGAAATCTTTTGCTTGCATTTAGAACACAGCTTGCAATAGTAAAAAAGCTTTTGACTAGTTATTTCATATTAATTTGATATATTCATTAAATATTCTCATAAATAAAATTAATATTGTAACTTGAGAATTTTAAGAGTATTAGAGTCAATAAAATCAATTTTTACAGCTGTGCTTGTTTATGGCCTTATCAATATTTTATAGTTGAAAGTTGACAATTTTTGCAAATCATGTTCCAATAAAAGTCTTCTACTTATAAAAAAATGTCGCAGTATCGAAGACTATCATTGTCTGAATATATTGTAAAATATCTGTGTGTCCGCTAGAATATACTTTTCCGAAATGAGCTTAAGAAACGTATGTGATGCAGAAGCGAAAGTGAAAGTAGAGTATGATAGTAGTGATATAGATAAATATCAAAAAGGAAGAACATCGCGGCTTGAATTCGTCATCTTCGTCTCTGATCGGTCAAGTGGTAACACCCGTTCTACGTTACGTCGCACTTTCTTTTCTTTTCTTTCTTTTGCTTATACCGTACAAGCATTGTGTTAGCATTTCAGAAAAAGGAGAGAAAAATTGAACGTTGTGGAAGAGAGACTGGCAATTCTGCGGTCACATGCGCGTACCTAGACGACGTATTTTGCGTTTAATTTGAAAGCATTTATCTCTAAATACAGGTAGTGGTCGAGGTTCTGCTGGTAGCTGTCTCATAAATACCACTGAACCTGGATGTCCCGATTGTTTTCGAAGGTCTTTGATTCTTTTATAGCTTTTTTGCACAAGAAAATTGTCAACTACCAACGGAAACTACGTTCGACCATCCACTGCAGGGCAATGTTTCGAGGACCCTTACAAATGCCGTAACTGTCCTCGTCAATCATTGAACATTACGAAATGAGTTAAACTTGCGAAGGCTATATAAGAAAACAATTTTCATTTGTGGTTATAATGTTTGTTGTCACAATATAACAATTTCTTTTAATAAATGAAAAAATTTTCAAAACAAGAATGTCATAATTATATATGTCATGATTAGATTTAAATTTTGATAAACATGTACACATTTACAATATAATAATGAGTTATTTTTGCTTTGACTATCATTCAATGTTCGATTAATAACAATATTAAAATTAAGATTTTAGATAAATGTTTATTATTATTTTTAACAGTGATAGGTAAGCTGTCGTATTATTATTTAGAATAAATCATTAAAAATAAAGAATAAATTAGTTCTTATTTTTTGTAAATAATTAGAAATAACTTAATCTAACATTTACTCATTTAAATTATTTGATATTCATCTCATATTCCATAAGACAAAATCGTATTTCGAAAAATGACCTCAGTTTATTTACTAAAGTATTCTAATATTCTAATAATATTCTAATAATAATAGTATAGAAAAATTTAACAAAAAATTTAAATAAAGCTTATATTACAAGCTGTATTAAAAATAGAAAAATTAGAGAAGAATCTTATCAAAATTTTTAATAACGTTTTCATAAAATTATTGCAAAAAATGTTGAAATTAATAATAGTTTGCTTATAAAATATTAATTTATTATCTTGTTTTATTTTTCTTATTCATTAATTGACATAATTTATTTCAATTTTATACTTCAATAATTTTTAGTGTATGTGCTGTATTAAGATCGAACATTACGTGTAAAAATTTCAAATTTATATTTTATAGATAACACATTTTAATGTATATTATAGAGTAAATTAACATGTATAATGAAAAATATATATTTAAATTTATGCTTTGACTTGATTCCTTTATATTTACATTTCTTACGAATTTAATTTATAATAATATACAGTCGTGAAAGTATACGTAAAACATTATAAGTGCATGTAAATTACGTAATGCTCTTAAGAAAATTACATTATATGTATATATAAATATAATCTATAACGTTTTTGAAGGTCAACATCAACCTAAATTACTCTTAATAAGAAGTTTTCTTTTTATGAATATTTCAAAGAACTCACTTCTTAAGTTCATACAATAATAAATCTCCATTTAACAAGAATCTGTTCAATATATAATGATAATCATTATAAGTAAAGTTGCATTAAAAAATAATTTTCCAGCTCGTACTACAAAGCGCATGTACATCAAAGTCCAAGTTCATCGTGCGTTTAATGCCAATTATTATATTGTTGTATAAGAATGCAACGAAGACACGTAAAACCGGATTTACTCATCGCGAGCGAAGAATCAAGTAATAGTCGATAATAAATAAGAAGTTTATCTCTAAGAATGCATTTTCCTCGACGGTACATAAAACCGCACTTTCTATATGTACATGAACTATTCATCGTTTAGCATTATTATACGACTCCTCGACACATAAAGTTTCTGTAGCTTCCAATCGTCTTGCACTTTCGCAGTTTAACAAGCTATAGTTCGTGCACCCGCAATATTCTACAGGACTTGACGTAAGCTGTAAAGCTACGGAAGATGTAATTGATTATCGTTTGATAAGTTTTCGAGCGCATACTCGATCTCGAGTTGTGAAGGCTTCGATACCTCGATGTGACATGAGCTTGACCTTTTAGAATAAACCAGCGCGCGGCTGTTTTTGTATTCAAGATGGTACTTGCAATATTTAGTTAAAAGTTTTTTCAAAATAATTATTTCTTTTTAAATAGACTGTGAGTATGTTATAATACGATTCACTTATATCTTGCAAAATTATTAATTGAATATGAACAGTTGTGTAGAAAAATTTTTTTACTTCTCTACTTAAATTTAAAAAAACCCATCTTCTTTACAGTAATATTATTTAAATATTTTTTCATCTATAATTAAATTTCTAATAATAATCTAAATAATATGAATTCAATGTATTAATTATAATTTGTAGAATATTTATTATGACATAAAAATTAAAAAATGCAAGAGATATATGCCAGATTTGAGAACATTTTTACGTAATTTGACCATATTAGTAATGTTCTGATAAATAACTAAGAAACTATAATTTCTCGTGCATAAAAACATGTACTGTATCAAATCATTTTATTTAAGAAAATTATTTAATATGTATTATAATTAATGTTTCAAATTTATTGTCAAAGCTTATTACATTATATATAATTACACATTATAACTTTCATACCAAATTGTAATTATTACATTTCTCAAATGCTGTGAATATAAAATTTATCAGTACCAATGTACGATCGAAGAATATAATAAAATTACAAGTTTTATCCATTGTACATATTGTCAAGAAAATATTTTATTAGGAATTTTTATTACCAATATCTCACATAAAAAATATAATCAATTAGCCTAAATCATAAAAATAAAAAAATTGTTACAATTTAAAGGCTTTGTATGCATTCCACACGCTTTCAATAACATTAGAATTGATAGTCTAATAACTATCTTATTAATTATATCATTTATGCATTTAATATTATTAATTAAACAAACTTTTGTATTTAATATTGTAAACAAATAATCTGCCTCTTCCATCTGATTTCGTTAGAAAAACAATCAATGGACGAATGAACAAATGTAATTTATACACATATAAATGGAGCTCCATTATATATTCAATAAAGTTCTGCAAATAATTCATAAGTCTTAAGGATTTATCATGAATATTTGCGCAGTTACGACATAATATTGTCGTAATACATGTTCGGATTTATTTTCTCCAGAAAATTATTATTCATATTTTAGTTAATTTGAAGAAATTAAAAAAACATTTAAAATTGATGGGTGAGCTTATGGGAATGAATAGATCCGTTATTAATGATTAAAATATTTAATAATAGTACTATGATTTTCAAGTGAAGAAATTTTTACTTCTTTTTTTTAAGATTGCTAACCTTTAAATTGTAGTGTATAGAAATAGTGATCTTAACAGAGATGTATAAGCCAAAAAATACAGCGCAGACATTTGAATATTATGCAAGTTTCCTCGTGCAGAACCGCTCGCAGAATGGAATGGATAAAAGTCGCGAAAAATAGAATGTCTTTGAGTATTGTTATTAGTGTCTTTCATGCAATCTTCTCGTAATCTTGTAATTTCTATCTTTTATTCGAGTGTCCGCTAATGTCAATCCCATTTATTTTTTCGGTTCATTGAACCTACGCGGCTACAATGACGATTTTCAGCTACTTTCGAGAAAAGGTAATTCTCGGAGCGATCTTATATACAATTCTTTAACGCCACCGACATCCGGACGAAAGGGCACATTTTCGGAGTCTGTGTCTGTTTTGCGTTAATCGGGCCATTTCTCGGGAATATCGTCGCCCGTCTCCCACGTCTTCGACGAGTAGCCACCCGCATCGATCCTCTTTATTTCCTGACAAATCTCATTAGTCCGGACTACAACGGCGCCAAAATTCTCCTGGGACTTATATAAGTTTAAAGCAAGCGATGAAAAACTTTGCTATGACTTCACGCGCGAGTATTGCGCCCGCGTGTTGATAACGACCATGTATTGCAATTTGTTATTTTCAATGTTTCATTGTATTCAATTTGAAAGCAAAAATCCCAAGTCTGCTTGCCAGAAAAATAAAAATATTTTAAATTAATGGAAGACATGATTTATTTTTATTACATTGTAGTTTCCATGCAGTAAGAAAGAATTATATTCCTTTCATATGTGTTAAACTTAAATGAAATAAATGATAAAACGGTTAATTAAAGTGAGTTATCGTTAAAGTTTATTTCATATTTTATTTTATAATTTGTAAACAAGCGTTTTTTCATTTTTGCGAAGAAAGAGTCTAATTTTTTTGTATAAGAAGCGACATTCCTTACTTATATGAACCTATTTAAGGAAATGCGTCTCTTTGCTTAAAGTAACTGACATTAAACGAACTACTTACTGCTTCAAATATATATTTAATTGTATATTTAAAAAAGATTTGGCGACTAAATTAGACAGTAGAAAAACAATAACGTATAAAAATATTTTTCATTCGTAAAATAATCATAGAATAAAACTAGTTTTAAAGGACAATCGGGTACAATTGGGGTAGGGTAAAGTGACGATGGAATTGCTTAAGTAAATGTACTATTGAAAATCTGGTACAAATAGTAATTGCTTTAAGATTATATATTATAGATGATTATGTTATTTCCAGTAGTAAAGTGAAATATCCAAGGAAAAGTGTGGTATTTAAATATGAGCAATTCTTACACAGTAATATTGTTTTCTTCCTTTTTCCGATAAACAAGACTTTGATTTTGTTCAGGCTAAATTTAATATGTTTCTCATTCAGAAGGTTCGTAGGAGTAAAAGTTATTACGTATATGACCATTTTAGTCGTTCAATCAATCAGATTTTCAACATTTTCTCATTACTCGTATCTCCCATATATGGTAGTGGAAAAGTCAGCGGTCATTAGCAAAGCAGAAATCATGGTTGTAAAAATTGAAGGCCTTAAGGGTATAATTATAAAAGAAGAGAGCCATCTTTCGCTTCACTACAGATGTGAACAAAAAGTAAATTTCATCTATCTGTGCATAAGAGTGAAGCACGCAATGAGCGCCGCACAATTTACAAAGCAAAGGGTCATGAGAGGCGCTCTCCGGCAAATTAGCTCGAGATGGTCCTCCGTGTACTTTTTTCCAGTTTGCGCGTGTACCGCGTATGTTGGGCTCAATTTCACCTCATATGGGCGACGTAACTCTACTGATCGCCGCCGCGATGATAGCGGTTTTTTGCTCCCGCGAGTCGCTCCTCAGTGTCGGCTGAGATTAGAGTCGACGTGGAGTGTACGCGGACTTTACATACGCAACCACTGGACGGTCATGAATGACCTTGCCGGAGGTGCCACAAATTGCCGTCCGCTTACCTGCAGTTATATTCATAGTAAACGATAGCCAGAGCTCATTGTCGAGAGATAGAAGATCGAGCGCGTTTTCGAATACGATCGACACTCGCTCAAGGAAATGCAAGTTTGATTTTTTGGAGGACGATGAATTTCCATTCGATTTACTTTTCTTTAAGCTACAGATGCGATATCAATTATACAAGTTCCTTGATGTTAATCTAAGGATTCTCATCATTGTATACTTGTTCGCTTAAGGGCTGTATAGAAAAATTCTTTCATCCTTACAAGCTTGGCAGAAAATTAACTTGGAGGAAAAATGCTTCCCGATGATTTCAATCGAAGCCGAGTGAAAATCCGTACTTATATTTTTAAAAGTAAACTGCTTTTTTATCGCAGATTTTTTTAACTTATATTTTTAAATATTTTTTAAAAACATTACGATTATGTTCATTTTACTTTGGAATTTCCGGAGTTATAAAGTATTAAAGTTACATGCATTTATATATGAAATTCGATCAAGCAATCTTGCAGCAAAGGTACATGAAGGAACGCTAATAGCTGACCAGGTATCTTCGATGACTTAGAGCTCTGGAAACTCTAAACGAAAATGAATAAGAGGGTTGCGAAGAGGACCTAGATGTAAGAATCTGCAATAAAATATGGGGATTTATATTTTTTTGTTTATATATATATATATATCCACTTGACGCCTTAACGGACTTAAAATGTAATCATTTCACTTAATGAGTGTCTAAACTTTAGTTTCTCGTTTTTTTTTCAGAGATTCCGGAGGCTGATGATTTCTTCCTTATGCTTTATCTCTTATATATTTATAAATCAGAAACTTATATGTAATTGATGTAATTTTAGATAATTTATATTTACTTCAACTAATTCCTTTGCAATTTTATATTGCAGTAAGTATTAGTAGCAATTAAGAAGAAATGTATAAAACGAAGATTTATATATATGATAAAATATTATTTTAAATTATATTATCACCTTTCTTCTTAGTTTGTGTGCACGAAAAAACTTACAAAAATTGTACAAGGAAACAAAGCTAAATAAATTTGCTCGAAAAGTAAAACTTTTCTTGAAAATAAATAGTTATATTTCGTGTACTATTTTAATAACTTGCAAAGACTCTAATAACAATTTTTTTTATTAAAATCCGTGATAAACTTTTAAATACAAAATTTATTACAAGCAGTATTAGATTCTAGTCGTAGGTGGAGATCGATCGAACGAAATTACACGAATAATCACCTTTGGTACTTTTTTCTCTTTGCATTACTGTTGTTTCTCGTGCAGTTACTCAGTGTAAAATCGTCGGCGATGAAAAGGGGTCATCTATCACGATTATTTTCTTACCATACAAAGTTATTGTGTCGCTTCATTTTTTATTTCTTTTTCTCGTACCCATCGTGAATCGCTATAATGAAATCGTTTGAAGAGAGCATAATGCCATTAATTGTGCTATTCTTAATAATTATCGCAATGTGGAATAGCCAATTTAAGGTTTCTCTTGTTGGAACTTGTGAATATTTTTTTACTTCTTGAAGACACTAAAATAGCTCAGAACTTCGGCTTGTTAAAAATATCTTTTATATTTCAATAATCATTTGGATTGTTAAAATTGTAAAAAGAAATTTTTTTTTTACCTAGATAGAATATGTTATGATTTGTTATTATTCTCATCGAAATGTCGACTAAAATTCTGTTATATCAATTTGTAAAGAAAATCTTGAGTATAAAAGTAAAAGTGAATATTGTACAGTGAGTATTTCACTAGATTTACCAACAAATTGATGGTAATTTTTAATACATTTTCATTTTTGCTGCATTAATATTCAGGTTTAAATTCATAAATGACCAGATGAAAACAAAGTCACTGAAATTGGAATGAACCCGATTCAAATATTCGACGAGATGATTCCTCGCAATATTTCTTTTATTAGGAAGCGACATAAAAGGCAAGCAAGAGGGACGCATATACGTGTAAAATTGTGCGTGTGACTGAACGAGCAGAGTTTTACCTTTTTACAAACTTCGACTCTTTGACTCTAGTGCGCACTACGATTACATCGATTCTGAAACGTTGCTTCTGTTAACTCAACGCGATATGAGCGCTGTCAAAAGCCACAAGCGTCAGATTATATGCGCATGCCAAGTAAATTATAATACCACGTGAAAGAAAAGCGGCGTCCTATTCTCTCGTGCCATCTTTTCGACCACGGCAACGATATTTCCAACGTTGAACTGACAAATGCGGCACGCGCCGTTGTGATTGACATTTGACTTCTTATGTTCATTGTCTCCTATTTTCATTACGGCATCCTTAAATTTTTTCAGTGTGAGAATTACGACGACAGTCTACGCTTTTTATTCTTCGAGAACTTTTAAGCTACCCTCATACCAGCTATTCGCTTGAAAATTATGTTCACAATTTTCTTATGAACTAAAAAGTACTTCTGCCTTAAAAATACCCTTTTCCTCGAATAATTTTAACAAGTACAGATGCTCACGATCTTATCTTCTTGTAAATTATTTAGACATCTGCGACATTGCGATTAGCAGGGTCATAATGAGTCTAATATGTAATTATGGACAATACTCATTTTTGGCATTGCATTTCTTTTGTTTGAAATTATTGGAAACATTAAAATTAATATTCAGGCACGAATATGTGATGTTATGATCTCTACTAAACTTGATTAATTAAATAATTACATTTATATGCAATACTAAAGAGAGTAAAAATATTATTTTATCTTAATACTAAACATTTATAATTTTTAAGTAATTTTTAATTATTTCATCATTTATCTACTTATTAAATAACGTGATTAGTATTTAAAAAGTCGTAAAATCTTAGTCATTCTTATGCAAGAAATTTTAATCGAAGTCAATGACTTTAAAATAGCTGATCAATTTTAGAATTTTTATTGTTTGTGCAAATATATATAGATTATATTTAATAAAATAATTAGATAGCTGTAATAAAATCGAGCAGTAGCATTGGTATTTTCAATCCGTACCTATCTAATCATAACTGAATAATATATTTAAATACAAAATTCTCTCATAATATTTTTATTGAAAAAAAAAATATTTTTAAAAAATAATCAATTTTATAAATTTAAAGATTAACTATTTAATGATGTAGTTTTCAAAGAAATATAAAAGAGCATTGAAACGTCTCTCTATAAAATTTGATAGTCATTTACTATATATTTCATATATGTTTTAAAAATTTCAGTATTTAACCAGTGAATAACATAAAATAACTCTAAATAAATATTTATTCAGTCTTGGTACATTAAATTAGAAAATCTAAATTTTTCAAATATTTGTATGTCGATATATATATATAAATTGTACTAATTTCTTCAAAAAAGTTTAAGAAAGACTGGCATATTTTTTATATAAATAATTCCTTAAACTGTCTCAGTTATATAATCAATTTAGAAGTAGTTATATATAGTTTTAAGTGCAGCCACTGGGAAAAGGTTAATAGAACACCAAAGATATTGAAGTGATTCGAATACCGAATACCGAATACCGTAAATACGGTATCCACACGATCTCCGAAATGTACTAAAAATAGTCGAAAACGACAACCCTGAAAACAAAATATGTAAGCATATTGCGTGCTTGTAAATGCTCGTAATATTTAATATAATTACGTAAAGCGAAACATTGCAATTAATTACAAGTCTATTCTTTAATTAAAGGTTGGTTATAATCTAGAAAACCGGTCATTGGTCGAAATATGTACGCGTGCTCCTTTCTCAGTGTACGAAGCACCTGGAAAAAACGACGAAAAGAAATAGTATAAAGAAATTTTCTTCGTGCTGATAAGACTACTCCTACGTGTATAACTAGAAGTACATTAATTTTCATCGCACCGTGAAAGTAGTACCTCGAATCCACATACATATACTATATTTGCAACACATACTGATTATTTACTGCTTGATCTTGCTAATTTGCACATAAAAATTCGTTTAATATTACCGGAAGCTGATATGGAATTTTTATTAATTACTATGTTATTGGAAGATCATGTAACAAAGTCAGTCTTCACAAAAACTTTTATTTTTATTTTATTATACGATAATTGATGAAAACAATGTCGCCATAATTCAAAATAAAAAACTTACTAAAATCTATAAAGAACTTTTATTGGTAAATTTATATTAGTAATTTAATATTTATCTTATTTAAAGTAAAATTAATATAGACATTCTTATCAGGTAATTGTATAGAAATAAATATTTTTAATAGAAATAAATTTTTATGAACGATTATATTTCATATTATCATATTTTATAAAACTGAATAAATGTTTGCCAAAAGTAGCGATGTTTTACTCAAACATTAAATCCAAGTTACTTGTATAATATCAAAGTGAATAATATGTAATCGATAATCATAGTTTAGCAAAAAGACATAGACAGAAAAACAGAGAGTGAGAATAGTGAATAATTGCAAAAAAATGAATATTATAATTAGGTATTAAAAGAGGGGTGAATCTAACAAAGATTGTTTGTTTTTAACTTATAGAATTATTACCTTTTGTTACTTTTACATTTCATCGATTATACACATCTTAATCAAAAATCAAAGCCTAGTATTTCATCAATAGAATAGTCTCCTTTTACTCTATGAGCGCATTTACATGCAAACATTCATAGATTCGTAGATGTGAGTTTCCAAAGAAGAAAAGGACAGCCAAGGCATCGTAGCTGCAGGAAATGTTAAACCTGTATAGAAGCTCTCGATATTAAAACCGGCCTAAGACACGCGAGACGATTCGTTTTGCGCCGCGGAGCTACTGTTACTGACTCTCAAATGATTTGTTGAGTGCATTGAGGACACCGTTAGGAACCTGGACAAGAGTAAGAGAAACGAGAGGAAGGCGAATGTGCGCGAGTTCGCGATGTACCGGTAGTCGAAGGAGCGCTCCAATCGAGCCGTTTTACAAGCGACTTCAACCACAAGCAAGCGAAGAGAGACAGAATTACTTCTTTCTCCTGCCCCTTCTCTATCACAGGATTCAATTTTTCAACTATTTCGAAACTCGAAAAAGTGGAGATATTTTCTCAAATGTGATATTTTAAAATGCGACCTCACCACTTCCAAGTGTCATTTATCGTTTGTACGAAGTTGGATCACATGCACGCTTTCGATCGGGAGTTGCATGACATCATACTTACCGTATGATGTCATGCTTCGATTCACATTGCGGCTTCAGCGATTGGATAAATGAAAGCACGCAGTAGCCTGGAATAGGGCTGCTTCCGCTTATGGATGCTGGATGGATCCGAGCTGATGCATATGGCTAGGATTTTACGGTGTCGGAGCTTTTTTGGGAACATAGCGCGACCTTAATGCCGTTAAGTACACCAGTGGCTCAACCGGCAATTGCAACGGGGAGGCGTGAGCGGCCGAGACTTATGGTACTCGTAACGCTCACGGATTATGCTCACCAATATTCCGAACCTTGAGATTTATATTTGGTTGGTAGTTGAGTAGAATCGAGATGCGGCGTTCAAGTGTAAGTATTACCGACTTTCAGATCATGAGTGAGCCATTATTGAATTAATACTTTGTATCTTAGAGCAAGACTATTTATTTGGAATAAATCATTTATTTAAAGCACTTATTTCCACTAATTTTATGATCAAGTATTATATAGCAGGAACGTTTCGTGTACTCCAGAAACATTTTAAATTCAATTTTAATATTGGATTTAACTGTTCAATAACAAATGAATTTACCACTTTTGTACAAATATCGGAAAGCAAACACACTTATCCAAATTTTTTCAATTTGAGATAATATTCGAAAGTTTAATTAACATTAACTGCTTAGAAATACTTTAAATTCTTTTCTTATACGATGGTAGATTACCTTTTAGATTACTATTATAACTGAATTTAATTTATAAAAACGAAACAAACAAAGAATTAAACATTTTGTTCTAATAGAAAAGAGATAAATTTCAAAAGACATAAAATATTATAAAATCAGAAAAATTAATTCATGTTTTTCGATATTACTTTTTTTATTATTATGATAAACTTATAACTTGCAAGTTTGTAAAGTATTTATGGAAATGATAGATACCATATTTACAAGTTAATCTATTCATAAAGCCACAAAATTAGTATCTACTCTTTCGCAATGATTAAAAAATATTAAAGCTAATGAAACTACCGGAATAATGGAAGATACCGTATAATACAGAGCTTAATTACAGTTGTGCTCGTAAGCATTCCATAAAATTACCGTCCTAATGTTCATTACATCATTACATTTATATAAAAATTGGTATAACAATATTTTTTATTTTACTAAAAAAATAAAATAGGTAATAAAATAGCCTTAATATTCTATAGTTAATAATAATTGTGCTTATGAAAGAACACATTAAGTGATAAATTTGTGATTATTTTCAATATCACATAACTTATTTACATAATACACTTCACGATTGCATAAAATGAGCTAATCATTTTCTTTGCGTTCAATCTGTAGTCAATTATACATACTTCTGAAGTAGTGGCTCTTGTCATGTAAATGAAATTTACTTTATATTATAGTATGGATCGCATGGGGTGAGCGTCATAATAAAATCTAGTCATATTCTAGCTGTCAGTTCCTCGAGCGCACTTACCTCTTTTCTCGCCTTCCATATGTTTCACTTACATTCCATCTGTATTGATTAACTCTAGTTAAAACAGTATTGGTTAGAAAAATTCATCAGATACTGCGCTATGTACTTCTGTTCTTAATCAGTTTGGAGATGTGAATAAATGAAAGTTCATGGGGGACAAATAAATCGTCACTGTTGTTTCCAATAACAAGATGAATAAAAGGTCAGATAAACTTTTATCTGTATGAGAAAAAAGAAAAAAAATCTAATATTATAACTTCTAATTCATAAGGAAAACATTAATTATTACAATATTATGTATTTATATAATAGCTTTAAAATATCAATGAAACCAAATGGAAAGTTTTAATAGCAAAAAGTAATAAATTTTAGTATGTACATATTTGTTAAATTTCTATATTAGCAGACTTTTCATAACAGATATCCAATTATTTCAATAAATTTGACGGCAATCTAAATTATGCAACGGTCACCTTATTTATAATCTATATTTTACCCCTATGGATTGACGTGATTTTCACGAGATTAACATTATTCTTTTAAAAGTTCCACAAAACTTACATTATTCCTTTTAAATTTTTCTTACCGTTAAAACTCTTTATAATTAACTGAGCAATGTTTACGTATTACATAAATTTAATTAAAAATCAGTATTTTACAAGGGAATCGACATATTTAACAAATATAACGTATTAACGTTATATTCATATAACATATTTATATGAATAATGATTCGTCCATTCGACTCGAATATTATTCATCGCAAAGTTAACTTATTTATGCATTAATGGGTTCCTTATTATTGTTAACGTTTTGAAAATAATGCGTCAAAATTCAAATACTTCTCTAGTATTAGATGTTTTCTTTTTTTACGAAAATACCACGTGACGTCAATAACCGGTCATCAATGACCGAAAGATCCGACCCGTCATTGGTGATAAACATTACTTGAAGTTCAAAGAACACTTGCATTTCTGTATAATATTGAAATTCTTTTTTTTTCTTTAAAGCCTCTGAATATTTTAAAGCTCTAGTCGAAGGAAAAAATACGATAGTCAATGATGATTAAATGCATTGACGTTTTTTGTGCGTATAATATTAAGTTACTATCTGGTTATTCAGAGATATTCATAAATTAATCTATAATTCTTAAACTATAGATATTTTTGACAGTCATATTTATAAAAGGACACATTCACATTAGAAATTCTTATTTTTTCATCAGAAATCGTTAGTATGAATTAGAATATAAACGTAATGAAATTTAAATGTACGCAATGATAAATTGTCATCACAAGAGATGACCATGTAGCGAATAAATTAAAACTTAAAATAAATATTTATTGCGGTATATTATTTTAAGAAAATCTGAAAAATCTTTCTCAAGGAAATTACATTTTGATTTACTCATTGCTCATTAAGGTCGTTAAATTAATTATATTTCTAATATTTCAATATTCTATTGTTATAAAATAAACACAATCATTATTTTCAATATAATAAAAATGTTAATAAAATCTTTTAAAATTAAGATGACATTATATTGATTTATTTTAATTAAAAAATGAATACTGTTTGTAATTATACGTATCATACACTATAAATACAAACTTACTCATTTGAAATTTACCTGTTCATAAATTATCCACATTTCGAATTAAATTTACTCGATTCAGTGGATATTTTAAAGTATGAGTGTATTAAGATATATTAAAAAGCCATTATTATAAATATAGCTCTAAAGAAAATTAAGCATTTTTTGAGTAATAAGATTTAAATGTAAATCGATCGTTAACATATCAATCGTCAGTATATTCGGAAACAAAAACAGAAAATAATAACGTAAATAATAATAGCACACAACATAAATCACGTTGCAATCACCTTTACTACGATGTTTATTCATTACGTATTTTACATACCTATGACCCTAAATGATTGTTATTCAAATTATCCCCTCTTTCCGTTCTTCAATGATTGCAGCTCGCATCCAACCGAATAACAAGTCGGATCCTGCTTCTGCTGCATCGCGCATAATTGTAACGCACGAGAGAAATCTCTCAGATTTCATATATGTGCTACTCGCGGAAGTCGCGCAGCTCAAAGAACGCGATCTGCGCCCACAAACGCCTATAATTATTGAGCCGTTAACATAACCCGTTCTGGTAATATTATAGTATCTGAGAGAAATGAAATCCTCTGAAAAATTCGTTGTGTATGTATATATACAGGCATGATATATCAAACTCCCTCCATAATTTTCGATATTTTATTATCTGCTGCTTATATGCCATGCACAAAGTGAGCATGCAATTCAAAAATACGTATTTCACAGCCTTAAGAACGACGGTGAGAACAAACGTAGAGAGGTGCAAATATTGTAGGATGTTCAATAGTAGTATGCGTCGATGGAACTTCTTGGGACTTCGCGGTTCACTTGGAATCACTTGCACTTGGACGTTCATGTCTGCCTACTCTTGTTATTCTTTATTTCTTTTATTAATGGTTCATTAGAGATACGTAGATACATATCATTACACTGAATTTTCTCACTTCCAATGTGTTATCGATTTAGATTTAATTGTCTACCTTTCCATTGTACTATCGTTCGGTTCTACTGCCCATATTATTATTATGAATATTTTCTATTTGAGAAGAATTTTTTTATCAAGTAATTTAGATAGTTTATTCTACGTACCCAATAATGCTAGCTTATTAGATATTTCCTATTAGAGTATTTATTTGCGTTCGATTGCTATAAGAAATTGTACTGTGAGAATGAAATAAAATAGTTCTACTTAAATTTATATTGTATACTTTAAACATATTGTCCACATATTTTATGAGTTGAATATTTTTTAAAATAGTATTTATTCACTGACGAAAAATAGAGATAATGCACTTATATAATATGAATAAATATTTTTTAAAATATTTGCTGATATTATATTAAAGAAAACATAACAATAAAAGTAACTTTCGAATACAATAGTACTTATCAATAAGTGCGACACATGAAAGATTTATCTAGAGAATAATTTCTTATAGTATTAATATTTTGTAACAATTGAGGGGATGGTGAATGAAATTTACGTCCATTGCTTTATCGCATTAATTTCAACCATTAGAATTAATTTTTCTAATCCACCGATTGATGGGTCGAAAAAAATTCATATCTTATTAATGATAATGACAGAGAGAACGAGAGAAAGATAGATGGAAAAAACTATACGTTTGTTATTTATTTGCTCATAGAACACGTCAAACTAAATTAACTTTTCGATTTCGTCTCACTTAATTCTTATATTAAAAATATAAACACGGTTTACAAAAATTGTGATCAATTAATAAAACTGGACATTTCATAATTATATTGTTCATAATTATAGCGTAATTTTTATAGACGAGAAACTACATATTGTACAGTAGCTTTAATAGCGACAGTATTTCACCATCATACCAATATGTTTAAAGTTTCATGTGTGATTTTTCAATATTTTGTTATCAATTAAATGAAATATTATATTAATTCACGAATGAAATGGCTTAGAGTCTATAAATTATATATATATTTATTTGTAATTGAAAAATAATCCTTTATATTAGTTCACCGAGAGTAAGCAGTTTATTAAAAATATCTGATCTTGTTCTACTCTCGTGTATATAGATGGTTTTCTATTTATTTTAAATTATAAAATTGAATTAACATTTTGCGTCCAGTAAACATACATATCGTGAACTTATAATGAAATTTTGTAAAAATTTGTATATATCTGATGGTGCGAAATCAACTAACAAATTAATTTACCCGACATTTGTTGTGTCTGGTACGTCGAATCAACGTACACACAGGCAACATCTCTTTCTTATTCTTTTTCTTCTTATTTTCTTTATCTTTTTATTTCTATTCTCCCTCTTTTTCTTTTACTACGCTATTCAACGAAATATAAATAGCTCTATTACGCAACTTTGCCTTTAAAAGTGCAAACTCTCGTGCCCACCATAACTCAAGTTTTTTTCGCAACATCGTCATGTAGGCCTAGTCAGGCTATAATAACTTTTTCTTTCTTTCTTCTCTCTGGAGAATTGAAGAAAAAGAAAGGTTTTTGCTCTACACAACTTTGAATTTGTCAAATACGAGAAAGAACAGCGGTGGGATGAGATTATGCAAATTGTCATCAGTAAAACATTAAAAAATTTATCGTATCGTTTCTCGGAATACTTTCTGGAGGCTTTTGAAGGTTACACAATTCCTTTCAATAATGTTGGAAATGTCGTTCTAACATATCGCCGACGGGAGCTTTTACTTTTGAGTGTATAATCCTCTTCTTTCACTTTCGTTTCCCTTTCTAGCAGTCACACACACACACGCACGCACACACACAGACTCACAAACCTTGATTCTGTCTATTTACCAAATTTTACAATCTGCTTCGTATATTTTGAGTCACTTTTGCTGAGAAAGAAATAGTTATTAGCAATAAAAATGATAGCTTATATATAAACATTTTCTTAATAAAAGCAAGGAGCTTAATTGGAGATCGTACTATTAATATTAAAATTTAAATATTATTATATTAGATAAAATTGTAAATAAAATTATTCAAATAATTCAAAAATTTATATATAAAAATTAAGAAAATTAATTTTGTTATATATTATATTTTATTTTACTATTACTACGCTGCTGATATAATATTTTATGTAGTAAAAAGTACATCAAATTCTTTTGGACAAATTAAATATTAAATAAATATTAAAAATAGTAAGTAAATATTAAAAAATTGTTAGATACAAATATTATAATTTATATAAAGCTTAAAATTATTTACCTATACAAATAATAGTTACATGTTATATTTCATTATAATTTATTATTAATGTTTTGATCTAGTTACTTATTATTTTATTCTTAATAAAAGTATGGAAAAAGACAGATTTTATCCTTATAATTAAAGAAATACTTTACTTTAATGTGAATAATGTTAATAATCGACAATAGAAGTGTGTATAGTGTATTTCATATATTATAATTATCTTTATAAATTGGCTAGACTTATTTATAAATAAAAAAGAATTTAATCATCAGTAAAAGGAAAACTAGGAATAAAATAACATTTAACGTAAAAGTAGCTTCACTTATGTAGGAGAAATAATATGAACTTTTATACTAATATATATAAAATACCTTTGTTCATATAGCTGGCCATCCATTCTATATGCTTCTCTATTTTTCTTTCTTTTTCTCTACGATTTTTTCCCTACCGCTTTGCTATTCGTTTTGAGGCTCATGCTGCTTTTCTACTCTTTGAATGTTGATGAGGGATCTAGGCTTTGAGGACGAAAGCTACACATGAAGAGTGAAGTGGATATAAAATCCCTCAAAGAGCAGGCGCTATAAAAATGCAATAAAGCCTTGAATGTCGCACACATTTTCAGTGCGCCATTATTTGACTCGGTGAATATTTGGTCGTATAAACAACGTATCGTCTTTTGGGAACCAGAGATGCCGCGCAGGTTATATAGATGGGACCACCTGTGTTATACGTCGGTTTTGACAGTAATTTATTTGCATGCCGTGCGCGACCGATGCATTGAGGATGTGCTCCTGTAGGGTAAAGGTAATAAACAGCTGAAAACTTTTCTCAAAATTAATAAATCTGAATAATGAAACATTGTTATTGTACATTTTTATAAAGCTTATGTGAAACAAAAATTTATTGTATTAAAAAATAATTAAAAACAGAAAGAACTTTGAAAATTATAGCATATACTATTAATTTATTTTAAAGTTATAATTTATGTAATTATTTTTATATTTAGTCTCAAATATATTTTCGCCTTAAACTTTTAAAATAATTTATATAAAATGACATTTATAGAGAACTTCACTCTTGCATGATTACAATAATATTTTGGTTACTAATCTACTTAGGATGCTTTGGGTTTAAAAAGAGTTTTAAAACAATTATAAATATAATACAAAATTGTACGATTATACTGAATTATCTAGAAAATTATAAACGTTATCTTTTTTGAAGAACAAGGAGGTGAGAAGTAAAATAAACAATGCAAATACGTTCATATATATATATATTTCCTTTTTAAGTACAAAAACTATTACAGTAATAGAAATTAATTAGGAAGATTAAAATATAATTTCTATATGGAATTATATTGTAAACCATTAAATATGGAAAATATTTTAATAAGTGGAAAATGATCATGATAGAATAATTTGTTCATTATTTAAAAAATAAGTACGGCCCCATTATATCTACTTGTTTACGTGTTACTAGAGATTTCCTAACGTACAATTTATAGTTTGTGGTTTTTATAAAAATAAAGAAAATAAGTTGAACGAAGATATATCATAATTGATGATTAGGTTTGACATGATTAAGAAATATATAAAAAGAAACTTAAGATTTATAAATATACTTTACTTGCGAAATATACTAACAAATATTTCTAGTGCATATATTATCATAAGTCGTAATATTTATTTTTTTAAAATAAAAGAATTTACTCAAATTAATTCAACAAATTATTTTTAAAATATTATTGTTTGCAAAAAATATATGTCTAATTTGTAGATTGGCATTATCCAATTGTAAAGTTAAAAAGACTAATTTTTAATTTTTGTTTTCTAGGTCTATGTGTTCATCGGATGTACTAAGTAAAAATCCATAATTTCATGTACTATTTTTCAAAGTAGTTAACTCCAAAAAATATAGCCCTTTAAAGCCTTCTTATAGAACAGTTGTCGAGTCAAAAAACTTAAAAAACGTTCTTTTGTTTATTTTGACATACCAGACTACAAATGACATATTACATCTTGATATTTTTCTTATCTCATTAGTAATTATGATTTAATTGCATTTTAAATATTTAAATGATTAATTTTAATTTCAAACATATTTATATAAACAGAAAATAAAATTATCGTAAGCATTAAAGGGCAGTTAAGAGTATATAGCATTTATAGAATAAAAGAAAATAATAAAATAATATAAAGCAAAGGAATTAGATGAATAATTCCTAAAGGAATTCTTACGGGAAGCTTTAGATCAATCATCAAATAATATAAAAAAAAAATTATTTTTTTCTTTTTCAATGTTTAAAGAATAAAATATATTTTGTTATGTAAAGCAAATGAATAAATATTATAGATAAAATCTCGGTGAATAGTAAACGTTTCATTATACTGATATAACTGGAACGTATCTTATTCAGTAATTACAGAAGAAATTATTATTTTAAATTCATTTTCAAAAGAATAATTATTTGAAAAATTTAATGTATTTGCTTATGCACGATAAATATTACTAAAACTGTAAAAGTACGAATTTATCCGAAGTATTAAAATGTATATTTTCAATGAACCAATCAAAGTATATTTGATAATCCATCAATAAGGTAAATGAATCTGAAGTTTCTTAAAACTCTGTCTACTGCTAGTTCCAACCGAATTATGAATTTAAAAACTATATTATAAATTCGATACTCGCATTTGTTAAACGTAAGCACTATAAGTGAATATTTCTCAGGTCTTAATCGTTACAGAAGTTATTATATACCAATCAAGATAAATGTTTTTTTTCGTTTGCTTAAAGAAATCTTAAGCACTGGATTTCCTGTAAAATTCGCCCAAAATAAGCAGTTCTTTGGTCATAATTCTAGAAAGTCCATATGCGACTAAATTTGTACGATACAGATATACGTGATCCTCCATTTCGACTGTCAGTCATTAACGAGATGCACGTGTTTCTCTTTCAATATTTCACCGTGCAGTCTGAATAGTTGTATACGGAATTCTTAGAATATACTTATGTGAGGGCCTTTATGCATCAAATTTGGATTCTCTCTTGTTCTTCTTTTTCTTCTCACTTCCTAGTCTAAAGGGCGATTAGGTTTTTACGTATTGCATGGATGGTAACTCGAATTGACCTGGCCATGTAAAGAAATTAACATACAGACTCAGCTTATGATTTTTATGAATGGAGACTCTTCAGAAGAAACATTAACTTCCCTTGATTTGTTCGTTTCTCGCTGATGCAGCTTACGTATCTTTCAATCTAAATATATATTTTTCAGTTTGCTCATTTTTGACATCTTTTCTCAGTTATATATTTCATTAATAAATTTCCTTTCAATGTATATAAATTTTAAGAATATTACTTTCATTATGATAGGTAATATGAGAAAAATTTAATTAGGATTAATAAATTCTAAAATATTACTTATTAATAATATATTTACAATTATTTTATTGCACTAACGGCATAAATTTAGCATAATATTAACAAAGTAATATATTCAAAACTTGCTCATTTTAATTAAGAATATGTCATTGTTTACAAAAGAAAAAATTCTGAAAAAATTAATATCTACGTTGATAATATTGCTAAGACTTAACTTACTAGCTTAAAATGATATGCCAATTTCTATACAATATCTTTTTACAAACCAAATTGATAGCTTTATATGGCTAGTCAATCGTACGTTATATTTGTAAATACCACTTCGTATATTCATACATCTAATCATGCACCGAAAATAATGTTACTAGTCGAATGTGATGAAATATTCTAATTATTCGTAATCCTTGTCTACAACTGTTTCATTAAAAAATAAATTATTTTAATATTTTTCAATTTTAGCATTAGAAGAAAAGTAAATTTTTGCAATGTAAATAGAAATGTAAAGTAGTCAGAGTTTTGCTTTTGCAATAATAAATCAACAAAGCCGTGCCAACAACGGTTTGTCTTATCTTATTACGAAACTTTTCTGTTACGCTTATTCGAGTCCTAGCTTTATTATAAGAACTGTACAAAAATAAAGAAGAAATAGTACGTATTAGAATATCAATTGAGTTTAGAACTTCAGTTGAGATATTGAGAAAATGAATTTTTAAGTGTATTAAATATTATTTATCAGAGTCTTCTTTATCATCCCTCTATTCCTTCCTAATCTTTATTTTTATTCGTAACTGTAACACTCGATGCGAGCAAAAGTCAAAGTACTCCTACAGAATGCATTTTAAATTATCTTGAACTGAAACTTCTTAAATATACTTTTATCTTATATTTACAGTAGTAAACCTAAGCCATTAGATATTTTTTCTTTATTCAAATTTAAAGGATTGGAAGTTGCTTTTAATTCTTTTAAAAGGATTAATGTGCGTGTGATAAATGCATGATAATATTGATCTAACGGTGATGAAACTAATAACATTGAGAATGAAACTGAATGATTTACAACTTACCATGCTATACCATTACAAGCATATAAAAAAAGACATGAATGTGCTGAAAAATAATTGTTAAATGAATCCTGTGGATGGAATCAATAATGTATCTAACGAACTAAAAATAAGAAACGGGAAATCTGTGTTAGAGTTCATGCATGGCATTACAAACCTAAGGACAACGCACCGCATTGCAAAGCTAACAAAAGAGCCTTTACATTGCAGTGTACAATACTCAGACGGAAGTACAGTTAAAGCTTTGCGTGAGATAAGGAACGAGAATTTTCCAAAAGAAGAAGAAAACAGAAATAAGCGCAGCACGTTCTGCGCAACGTTGCGTCGCGTTACTCGCTTCTACACATTACGAACCGGCCGAAATTACGAGGCCAGCGAGACGTACGCTCCTATACTTAGCGGTACTTTTCAGCTTTTTTCCTCGGTGAATTTTTGGGACTATACGCGATTCACGCTTTCAAAAATCTAGGTAAATAGATCTAGAACGTGTATTCGGACTACACCTTTACAGATTCCTTGAATTCCTATTCCGCTTCCTATTGTCACGCTTTAACATGGATATTTACGTAACTTTCTACAAGCTGAAGGGCATTTCGCGTCAGCGGGCGTGCATTCGCATTTCGCATACGCATTTTGCGTTCTTAAATAATCTATTCTTTACTTTGAAATACGAATTCATTATACTAAACTTTTCTACTAAATTCTGTAACGTTCAATTCCTACAAAGATCATCAATTATATACGCTTATGAAGATTCGCATATTTAGTTTTAGTCACGTTAGAAAGCATTTGATTTTACTTACAGGTGTTGTGTTCTTTAATTGTGCCGCAATTCTAAGCGTAAGTGAAAAGTAAATTTTAATGTTGTATCGAAATTCAACATATCCTTCAGTCAATTTTAAAAGTAATTAATATTAATAGGTTGCCATCTTGTGAAACTAGTTGTGCGAATAATGGAATTGAACTTCAATGATTCATTTCTTCTTAATACTTATGAAATAACATTGAGTCGGTTTCGATCACATTTCAAGATGTTCATAGAGAAATAATGCAATAATCAAAAAATTCTCAAAATTATTTTTCAGCAATAATAATGTTAAACATAAGAAACGGTATACTTAGAGCTGCTGATTCATTTATTTATTAAAATATGTATATGTACATGCATTAGTTTCTAATAAAGCTCAAGTATAGTTTGGCTGATCAATTTAGCGTCCTCTCGTATACAGATGTTATAAATATTTAAATCAATTTTTTTAAATAAATATTCCTCATTCACTAATATCTCTCACATTTATTTTATTCAACACCTATTCACCACGTAAATCCAACATTTTATTATTATACATTATAAAATCTTCAAAGAAGCGTTCCATTATGTTCCTAAAATTAATTAATTATTATTTCTATTCTATTAATAAAAAACTACGTAAATGACTTAAAAACTTGTATATGTTCATTATAACTCTAAAATTTGCTTATAATTCAGTCGACTGTTTAAGATTAAAGTATTTAAATATAATATATAATGTAAATATGTGTTTGTTTAATGTATAAAAAATATTAGGTAATTGGAAAATTTGATCATTGCGCATCATTTTAATTCAAGCTCATTTTACAATTGAAAAGTTCACTGCTCGTAGTCTTCGGTAACAGTCTAGAAAAAAAGGAAAAATCTAGCTTCGTCGAGCCACCGGAACGTGATGAAAGGATTTCTTCCTCCACGTTCATGCAATAGCATGCGTTGCCCTATCTCGCAATTGAAACTAATTGGTAACAGAAGAGCCCAGTAGATATGGAGAGGATAAAAAGTAATTCTTAGAAGCAGGAAGTTCTTTTCTTCCTTTCATAGTTGTCACGTTGTTCTTTCGAACGGACCCCAAATCCTTTTCCCGACAACTATGCATAGAAAAAAATAAGCAACAAGCTTTATAAAAACTTGCCTGTCAATGCTAATGAGTGTTCGTAATCATAATTAGAATAACCGACAAACAAAAAATAACAGATGTATAAGGTGAATAAAATGGATGGTAGAAAGACACAAATAAAATTTTGTCTGCAAATTTTATCTATATAGAAATTTACTTCGTATATATATAAAACTTATTTTTAAAAAATCGTTTAAAAATAGTATGTTAATTACAATAAGAAAGATAAGACATTTATATTTTAGGGTAAAAAATATTTTTTATTGTTTATATAATTTTCTTGAACACCCACAAATGCAATAATAGAAAAATATTTGATTAAACTTTCTAGAAATTTTATAATGTTATTATAAAATAGAAAGAAAATTTCAAATATTACATTAGCTTTTCAGATTATTTTAAAGTCAATTTATTTTTTCTGAGAAATCTAGTAAATACAATTTCTGTTTGGTCAATTTTATAATTTATAACGTTAATTATCGAAAAAGAGGTAACTCATCGATTTAGAGTGTAAGCTTTATTTTTTATATTTAAAATTTATTATATATATAAAAGAAACATAATTATTTTTTATGGTTTTTAGATAAACAAAAGCTAATTACATACTCTATAATATTCAGAAGTATTTATTTATGTAACTAATCGTTATCATTTAACCTTAGATCTACCTTTTTTAATATTTCTTTATAACTTTCTTCCTTACTAGAGTGTAATCTATTAAGAAATGTAAAAAATAAATGTTAAAATAATATTAAAATATGGTTTTCAATTGTTATGTATTTTCATGCATATTTAAAGACTATTTTACGATATTTATTATACAAACTCCAATTAAAAATTGAAATTCTGAAAAAAAATATATGTGTTTGAAATGATTACAAAAAAAGTAAAAGTAAAAGAATAATATATTACTAAAATGAAAAATAAAATCATACTTCTTTGTACAGTAAATAGCACAAAATTGTAATAATTTTTGTAATAAAATTTGGAAAGTATTGCAATAAAATAAAATATAAATTTTTGGATAATAGCGATGTATGAAAGAAAGATAATATTATGACGTGATATTTTATAGTATCAAATGAAAAATATCTTTATTATTACAAAGTAAGTTTTTGCACATAAATGACAATATATTAGGTAAATCTCATCAGTAGCAGTACGAATATAATATATAATATTAAATTAGTTGGTATTAATATCACCATTGTAGAAATCATTATTCGGACGTTTATTTGTGGTTTAATTACTAATCACATCAGATATTTCAAAAATAATGTGATAACAATAGTTATCTTGTGGTTAAAACTAAAAATCAATTTAAAGAATTTAAAGAAAAATGGAAAAAAGCTTGTCTGTCTCCGTAAATATAGAGGTCCAAAGGACGCCGACGAAAATTTATCAAAGGAGTGAGACGAAGCTTTGAAGTACGAGCGCGCTTGGAAGAGTATAAAAGGGCGAGTGAGAGATGGAAAAGTGGTAGCTGGATAGAAAAAATCGAGAGAAAAGTCAAATATTCTTACCGAATTTTATTTTTGATTTATATAGAGAGTAAAAGCCTAAGAGGATGGACGCGTAAGAGACCCAGTACAATAGCTACTAGTATACTTACTTAATTCTCTCTTTTTCCTGCCGATTATATTATCTTGATGAAATACTTGGCTCCCTTTCGATCATATGAGATGTAAAATATATTTAGGTTACGGTGTCACTGCCAATAATGAAATTGTTTCTTTATTTCATCATGACGTAGTTCATAAATTTGTTCTTTAATTCCGATTACTAAATGAGACGCATAATTCACTACATAATTATTCATGTGGGTTCGTTGAAAGAAAGAAAAGGATTTGTTTATTGAACATTTTTCAAAGAGTTTTTTTGTTAAAACTGCAAGTGAATCAAGAGTAATATTTACAATTATTAGGGACAGTATAGAAAACTCTGCAATTAGGTCAGTCGAGGAAGGTAGTAATATATACACGAATTAATTACAACATAGAAAGGGCGTATAATAAACCCCATGTAGTATTCGCTACATTTATATAACTGGATCCACAGACTGGGGTCTCATAAGATGCAAATACTAAAGATAGTTATATCAAATATTTAGATATGTAATAAAAATATATGAAACTGTCGATTTTATATTGTCGAACAATATAATAGAAGAAATTATTACAATACAACACACGGACCCTCATTCGACAATACTTGTTCAATAAAGAGATCAACGACTGATTTAGTAATAAAAAATTATATTTCTAACGAAATTAATCTTTAACAATAGTTATATGACTTAATAAATATTTTAGTAACTTATATGTTATAATTGACTTATCTATTACGTAATATCTAATTATGAATGCAGACTTCATATAATTACTAATCACGACAACTTTTGTTTTAAGCTACTAATTTTAAATGTAATTTTAAATCCTGTATTAAATATAAATATTTAAAACTGTAAGATAAGCCATCGATGTAGCGCTATTATGGCAACTAGGTAATATAAAATATAAATAATAGTTAATTAATAGGAAATGAATAGAGTCTCTTTAACGGGTATTTGTAGGCGCTCGATGCGTATCGTACGGATTCTGCTCTAATGACTCCGGGCTTCTCAAGGATATATTGCGAAAATACGTGAGAGAACTCCATTTCATTAGTATAAATTGTCCTGTTTGATTTCGATAAGAGAATCAATTGCAATGTTGCTTTAATCAGTGACGGATTACCATACACTCATTGCAATCATTTTATTGACCTGTGTTACCAGTTCTAATAACTTCTTCGCATTTGATGAGGAACCCAACATTGAAAATGTTTAACTAAAATTCAGCTTGATCTGTCTGCTACGAGTTTAGCTTTATGTTAAATGTCGAAATATAGAAAGGACCAAGAAATAAAGAAAGACTGCCAGAAACTCGACTTGATTTCCTCTATATATATGCGTGGAGTTGTTTATAGGTTCATAAAGAATTGATAGTTGCATATTTGAATTGTTTTATAAATGATTTGACAGCAATCTCGTAAAGCCTATCAAAGTGCAGAGGTTTTCAAGGTATAAAATGACGATCAAGCCCTGTTTTTCATAAATAATCTTTAACTTTGTCATTTTTATTAATTAATTCGATTTATTTTGTCAATTTTTCGATTATCATAATAAATTGCACAAATCAAGAAACATTTAAGTGACAGAATATTGGCGTTGGAAGATAAATCGTTTGCTAACTTTAAATGAATGATCGTTAATTAAATAAATTCATCGCGACGATACTGAAAAATGTACGAATACTGACACATGTACTTCTGCTTTTATAAAGCTTCTGTTATTTAATATAAAATGGTCCACAGTAGTGAACCCCTACCTAAAGAAAATGGAGCGAGAATAAGATTCGTGTTTTTGAAAAATTTTCCACTAAGAATTCAATACTGCGTAGCTCTGTATGAAAACATATTACGCATTTTCAAATAAAATACCGTGTTACATTTCAATCGTCAGTAGATCAATATTCTTTGCAAATTCCTGTAAAGCAGCATTTACACCAGCACGTAAACGGTTAGTGTATTCAGGATTAGAAATCTTGACCGAGCTGTCAAATATGACTCTCGTTTGTGCAGTGATGCTGGTTTCTTTTATGATTGCATAATGAGGGAAAATAAAATCCATTATTTAAATATATTTCATCACTGATGGACATAAAACGATTTTACTCAATACAGTCATGCATAAAGTTGATATATACACATTGTAAATATTTCAAGAGCGTGCAAATGTCGAAAGACATAATTCCATGATTATTATTTATCATCAAATTTTTACATGCCTTGAAATGAAGATTAATACAGAAAAATTCAGTCCACTCACTTCGTTTGATCTTTGCTATGGTAGATTTTCATTTGCTAAATTCTAGACAATACGAAAATCTTTAAAATTTATGCTTTCAAAAACATATTTGTAGTTTTATATTGCTCAAAATAATGAGTTCCAGCTTATTCTACAAAATAATTTCTAAATTGTTTTAATTAAATCTGAGTCATATACGTATTAAAACACGTTGATATAAATACGTATATAACTTCTGTAGTAATAACGAATAAAAAATTATTAATTTATTATAAAAATGACGTATTAAGTTTTAAAGTAAAAAAATAATAATTTATTAAATGTAGCATTGATTAAATATAATAATATTGTTTATTTATTAATAAACAATAATGTATCTAATAATGGTAATTTAATAATAAATTCGATTCCATGATTTATGCAATTTTTAACATTAATTCATAAAAGTAGTTTAAAAAATATCCCTTATAAAACTGGATATTCGAAATAACAGATCTATATTAAAATTTATATTTGCATTGTATTGCACACTTAATTCGTCTTAAATATAATTGGTACGGCATAAGAGGTAAATGATAAAGTTAACTTATTCGTCTTATAATCTGTTATGCATGGACGAATAATTACTTGAACGCATGCGACTATAACCAGAACTAATTTCCACAATCATTCAAAATTAAACGAATTTAATAAAAGTCGTACTTAATGGAAAAAATAATTAAAAAATATTTTCTTAGCTCATTTTAGTGCCTTTATTTGTTAAAGAATCCCGCTGAAATATAAGAAGAAAAATTTGTCATGGGCAGATTGATATTTATTTATTCTATCGTAATTCAGAGACTTATATGAGACTTATATCCAAAAACTCTAGCTTGGCAGAGTCTAATCCTTGCTTCGCTGGTACTTTTGTGCGACTTGTGCGAGGGTAGAAAAGTGAGTTCCAGAAAAGAAGATTACACGATAAAGTGAGAGAAAGAAAAAACGAGAGGTGGACGCACTATCGCTTAAATAATCAATCGAGGCAAATTAGAAGGAGATATTCAATCAGAAATAAGAAATATAACGTCCTGAAAATAGAGGTAAGTTTACATGCTATTTCTATGCGCGTTTGGTCCACAATGTTGGGCTTCGGTAACGCAGAAATCTCCAATCGATGTACAGTTAGGTCGTCGTTAACGCGCCGCATGACTTCCGTCTAGTTCAATTCAATGTGCGTTTACGCCTTCGGTAATACGAGCTCATTAGCTTTTATCCTCACGTGTTCACTTTTCCCCTTTATGCGGAATTTCAATTGTCTACATTTACAAATTTGGGCAAGTAGCGTAAATAATAGAGAGGCACCGCATCACTCATCTACCTGTAAATTACTGAAATGGCTTATTTTTCCTAAAAAAATTGCGAATTTGAACGCTAGCGTGATTCATACAATTAGAGTGTATGTAAGACGATTTTTCGGAACAAAGTTTTAAATGAGCAGTTAGCACGCACATGTGCACGCTGTGAATCTTTGAGTTCGTTAATTATACTTGTATCTTTTCTTTCTTATACGTTATTTAAGTTTTTTCTTTCTTTTTATTCATATTTCTGGCTTTTTAAAAAGTGCACGAGCTCTGATTATATCAAGATTATTCATCTCAATGATCAAGAATTGCGAATATATTTTATGGAATAGGTCGACGACTTTGAATGGTATGGATACGTGAGTTATGAAATATGAAACTTCCCCTTCAATTTAGAATTGCTTCTTGATTATTTTATCTTCTTTTTTATGGTTATTATCCATTTGGGTAGACATTTTTCTTTGATATGCATTTTTTGATCTGAAATACGTTATTCGACATTGATCGTACCAAGCAATTAAGCAAATATTTTTCGGTTCAATAATTATATATCTTATATTATAATTTCCTATTTTTGAACGCCAAAGTATTTTTTAAGGCTCAGTTATTCTTTGCTCATGTTGTATAAATATGACTATCACTTTACCTCTAAATTATATCGAGAAAATTTTACAAGGATAACGGTTATTTAAATAAAGATAATTCCAAAATATTACGGTCACATACTCAAAATTTTTAAATAAATTATTGGAATTACAATAAAACTTACAATTTTTTTCAAAATATTAATTAAATTGATAATTTTCGTTATATTTAATATGTTATTTTCATATTCAAATTTCAAAATTATAAAAATATATTTAAGGAAAACGAATTACTTGGTCCCAAAAATTGCTTCATTTCTTTCACATCAATTAATAGTAATATAATATCACTATAAAACTATAATGTAATATCTATGATCTGGATTTTGGAATCAAAATTCAATATAGTTTTAAAGATTTCTTTTGAAGAAAAGCGTCTTCATTACGAAATTTACTCGTAAAGTATCGAATCTGCTGTATATGCAAAAACGCAATTTTTTTAATTGCCTTTAAAATACTAAAGTAATAAATAAACCATTAAAGGTTCTACTCTTGACTTTTAAACTTAATTAAGTAGAAAATAAAGATTTCAATCTTGCACACCAAGTTTCTTACATGAAAGAGCTATGGACGTGTTGACACAATGAGGAAGGCACATATACCGCGGGTGCATACATGTATATAGATAGTATCCATACAGATACATTTACATAAATACATTTACAGCTGTAATAAATATATAAGTCTTATTCTTTTATTATACATATTTTATTTTTCTTATAATTTCGTGACTTTATTGTAATATTATCATTTTTAATTGTTAAATTCATATTTTTAGTTAGATTTACTATCTCGTACAGAAAAAGATATAAAAATATTTTTATCGTATCCTTCTAAAAATAAGTTAATATATAAAATAGTTTCTTCTAAGAAATATGTTAAAATTGTATTATTTTTAAAAATGTATCTTATTTGATTGATCAAGTTGTAGCCAAATAAACTATTCATTTTAAATAAATATTTATTTACTTTATGACCAAATTCTGTAATGATTTATAATTGTCGGTTTATTTTTACAAAACTTCGAAAGAATTTATACAAAATGATTTTTATGCCAAACGATGATGTGTGTTGACTTCGTAAAGTGGATACCGATATAAGTGATGACTACTCTATCAATAGTAGATATAATAATCGTGGTGATTACTTTTCAGGGAAACGAGAATATAAGCAAATACAATTTATCAAATATAAGTAAAATACAACTAATTTGACTTTCTCATTATTTTAGTAAATTTTATAATCTCATGGATTAGATTTTTCTATATTTAAATTTCCTTACCAACTTAAATACAAAGAGATTTACAATAAATATATAAAAGATGATAATGTGTCTTGTTATTTTTTTTTCAGATTTGTTTCGAACATACTTAAGATAAGCTTCCTAATCTATGACAGTTTGCACAGTGTCGGACTCATTCTCGAAGGCTCTACAGTTAAATAATAAATGAACACTAATATCATAATTGACATATGTATTAGTAATGTGTATTATTTCTCCATCAGAGCACCCATTCCTTCTAAGGGCTTAGGTGAGGCAGTATCTTTTTATCCCAAGGGTAGTCAACTTTTTCTTTGATCGTGAGAATTAGGGAGGGTGTCCATCGTTTCTAATTATCTGACTGATAACTGTTACTTAGTTTTCGTTAATATCCTTACTATATAAAATATTTCATTATAGGTATATTAAAGTTGTACATTATAGTTCAATTAGTTTCAATTAACGCTACATTATCAGTATTTTACTAGACAAACAATGTGAGGTTGTTCGTTTTAAAAAATCCAATTCAATAAAAGTTTCTTTATCGCTTCCCACAACCGTTCTTCATCAATCACGATCAAATATCGAAATTTCTTGTTGTTCTCATTTTTTTGTTAATGTAACTCATTACATTGTTATTCTAAAATAGTAATTAATTAATACCATGAAATAGGGAGCATTTTTCAATCTAAGTCTAGATAGACATATGTTCAGTTCATAATATTAGTCATTCTTAACACTTATGCTATGGTCGCCTTCCTGATTGACGACGCATATCCAAATAATTTTTACAGACTTCTCTATGTTCTGGAAGCAATGTCAGATATCTATCTGTATTATTATATACCTATTCATCCATCTCTCTATTTAGTTATTTTTATGTAGAAACACAAAATAAGATGAAATAAGTATTTCATTAAAATTAATACGAGATTTTTTTATTACGACAACTTTAATTTTTATTATATTTTAACTACTTTCAACATTCAGTTTTATATAAATTAACTTGATATTTTGTATATAAACTTAATACTCTTACTTATTTATATAATTTATGATGACAAATATATAAAAATAAACTTAATTATATTATTTGTCAAAATAACACAATAATAAACTTAATGTATTCTCAGAAATAACATAAAAATTTTATAGAAATGGAAATTTTTATAATTTTATGAATTTATATTTAAATATCTTTTTCAAATACGTATATATGTATATTCATCAATTTATTTGTAAAATACATAGTCATTCACAAATGATTTCATGTAGTATGAATAGGACTGATCTAATTAAATTTTTTGGTTATTGTAAACTATAATATTTCTGAAGTTCATTTATATAGTGTCTCATGCTGTATAGTTTATCTTACTGTCTGCAATTAACAAAGTTTATGTATTACATTAGTAAAACTGTTTATTTAAAATTTTCTTTGTATTTATTACTCATTAGAATATTGGATTGAGTTACTATGATTCCTTTAGAATGTTACCAATACAAAAACATTGGAAATAAATTATAAAAAAATTTATTTAACAAATATTTTAAATTTTGTATACATATTAAATTATATTATAAATTGTTTTATAGAGTTTTTCAAAAAATGCGTATAGATAATTATTACCACATTCATGAATTAATATGTCCAATATTACATGTTACGTTGATAGTATTTAACATCAGTTCAAGTAACAACTTTCCGAAGTTAAACTTTTTTTAATTAATATTTTATAAATTAATAGTATCAATAAATTTAAACAATTTTAATGGTAAAATCAAATGATTATTATCAGCTTCTTCCTTTCTACTAAATATCGAAGGTACTTTAGTATTTATTTCCATAATGTTTTACATAATTTAAGAGCTGTTTTTCTAATAAATCTCAAATCTTCAAGATATTTGATATCATAATTTAAAGTATTTAATTATGTAAATTAATTAAATCCTCCAAGAAAGAAAGTGAAAAGCATATTTTTCTATACATTAATACTTCACTGTATTTGTTAATGAATGGATGTAATCAAATTTAGGAGATAATGACAAGTCTTAAAATATATGTCAGCAGCAAAGATTAAACTAATTGTATGTTATTCTATATATATATATATACATATATATTGTTTCAATAAGAAAAGTTTTATTATTGTATTCCACAAATTTGCAATATTTTATTATTATAAATTCAATTGTTGAATCACATAAGATATATCACATTAAATTTTTCTATATTTTCAATATTATTTTATTGAGTATATCTCAAATTTCATATTATATGACAATAATTTTATTTTCTATTAATAAATATATTTTAATTTCTTTATAGTTGACTTTGTTAATTATACTTCAAATTTGTCATAATCACGTTTCTAGTTAATTTATTTTGATTACTAGTTTTAGATAAATTTTAGATAAATGATCAATATCTTTAATGAATGTTTAGTAACTAAGTATTTATATGCACTTTTCAAAGAAATATGTGATATTTATGGAAATCAAATCGAATTTAAATCTATAATTACGTTTATGTATAATATGCTTATAAATAAACTAATTATTTTTAGTAATATTTATAATTATTGTATAAATTTAATATTTATTTTCATACGAAAAAATTAATTTTAATTGGTTCTTTAGAACGTAATAAATCTACTGTACTATTACAATATTTAAAATTAATTGATAATTCGTGAAACAAAAGGCAATATACTGTTCAGCGGATGGAGTGCAAAAAATTTAAATTCAAGTATTTAAAAAATTCACTATTGAATATTCAAAAAATTCTTTAGACATTGATATATATTATTTTTTAAGTATATTAAGTATATATTATATTATAATTTTTTTAAGTAATAGAAAGGATAATATTGAAAATACATAAAATTCTTTTATTAGAGCTTACATAGATTATTTTATAACAAGACTAAAATTTTTTAACTAAAATTTTTAAGCATTAAAAAATGACGATAATATTTATAAAAATCAATTGATTATAATAAGTAATGTTTCGTATATTATTGTGTACAACATATTTGATTCTTTAGTTTAGAATTATTATTTGTATCAGAATCATATTTTAATAGTAAAACATCTTAAAACAAATTATTAATATCAACCTATTTTGCAATGCATAATGATATTACATAAGAAGAATTTTTACATGTTAAGCTGTATTTCAGACTACTATTTTTGAATGATAAAGATTATATAATGCAAACAGTATATCTAAACTTTCGAATGATTTACCAATCTCATACAATAATTAAGAGAATATAAGTGCTTTTTATTTACAAATAAAATTTCATAATCTCGAAGTAATAAATGATAAATTAATTAATAAAGTGGAAATAATTATTAATAACTATAATATCTTTAAGTAATTTTATAGTCAACGTAATTTACAAGTTTGATCAGAAAAATATTAAGTATTACTATTTTGTATAAACTAAATATATTTATAGAATATTTAATTCTTCTTTGAAATATCTTGCTGATTTTTTATTGTATAATTCACTCTCTTATTCTCTATCTTCCAGTTTCTCTTCTTCATATTTAATAATACTCATTCTTGGTCTTCAAAAATTTTGTTCACCATCTCGTTTATGATTGCTCATCTTCTCTTTAAGCCTTATATTTTTTCTTCACTCTGCTTTCTCGGTAATGCTTGAGTCTTCTTTTCCTTTTTCTTTCTTTCGCTCCTCGTGAGATTTAGACTTTGAGGGTTTTCAAGTTTAGTGTATCTTTTCTCTGCCTTAACGAAGGACAATCCAAATCTTTCTTGGTCTCGCCGATCTATTGTTAGCCGGGAATTTTGAAGATCTCGAAAACCTCAAAACAAATAGAACAACTTTTCCGATCTCGTCTATTCTTCTTGTCTTACCTTTATTTGTGACTTATTTGCGTGTATCGTCTATACACTCATCCGCTCTTAGAGGATGAATTTTTGTCTTATCCAAAGTCAAAAGGCAATCTTGCATGTGTAAACTACGCGAGGAATGCCACAGGAAATCTCAATGAGAGACGTAGACGAGCTTGAGAAGTAACGAGATATTGGAATGTGGATTTGTGCAGCGGGTGCACACGTACATGTACTTGCAGATATGCACGCGAATAAATATACAAACATATCCATAAGCTTCCGCATATCGGAACTGTGTAATGAATGTGATGGGATATAGAGCTTTTGCTTCTTCAGGCTCTCTCTTTCTCTCTCTGTGTTTGTAGCTTAGCATCGTTAAGTCTCTTTATCAAAAAGATAATTGATATGTGTCTACAAAATGCTATAAATAGTTTATTATGATTTATTTAATGAGAAGTTTGTGTATGGCTATAGATGTTGCAACACAACTAATTTTTGACACGTCCAAATTTCACTCGAGGCTATAAAACGTTTAGTGAATGATTGAATGTTGTTTTTTATATGTATGTAGATTGCTGATTTAAAAATAACGTTGACGTAAATTTGCCTCGAGAACTCGATGGAAGCAAAGATATAAATTGCTACTGACTAATTTAAGAGCTTAAGTTAGTATGAAAAAATTCATTAAATATTTTTACCATGTATTTTTTATTTTATATTTACTTCTTAAATAAGAAGAATTACAGATATACTTGTTTCAAATATGACAACAAATATATGATTACGTAGTACAACAGCTTCTTAATCATAAAAATTAAATAAAGATTTATTAAATAAAATAAAATCATAACTAAAATCAGCAATGTAACTTTATACACATTCATGGTATTCGGAATTAAGTATTAACGAGAAATTCTGCCTAAATTGACCAACTTTTTGGGCACTCTCCTACAAAGCGATTGAAGAAGTAGAGCAACAGTTTGGATACGAGAAAAGAGAAAAGAAGCTGACATCGAAACGAGCGAGTCGAATTTCAGCATAATGAGTTATGTGCGCCAAACGCAATGTCTTCGTCGAGGCTCGCGTAGAGTAGAGAGACAGCTATGCTGAAATAACGAGAGAACGAAATAGGGAAAGAAATAGATAGAGAGTGTGAGAGAGAGAGAGGTAATGAGTGATGGAGAAGGGCGGAGGAGGAGAGAACAAAAGAAAAAACTTATTAGTAAAGGAAGAAAGGAGAAAGAAGAGGGAATAGCCCCTCACTGGGATTCAATGATTATAATCCTTACAGTCCATACAGCCTTGACTAGGACACTCGACTAAATCGAAGTCAGACATTCGTTGATGACTTACACGTGCCTCTGTAATACGTGATGAGAGACAAGAGAAAGAAATCAATCGATTCAAATGTATTGTGTTCAAGTGCATGTTGAATATGGAATATATGCAATCTATCGTACAAAAAACTATTGGCTTTTTAAAATATTTATAATTGTTTTTTTAATATCTATAATGTTGCTATATAAATATAGTAATTTAATTCGGTCATTAAATTAAATCATAAATATAAAAGTTATTAAATAAAAATTATTATACTATTCGAATGTAGAAACATTATTTTGTAAAAAATAATTCGAATAACATTTTTCAAAGAATTTATCTGGATTATAACGTTCAAATATTTCGTACTTTACAAGTTGTATGTATTTTTATATATATATTCGTAATCCATAATATAGATCATTCTAAAACTTTTTAACTTTTTAATTTTGCTTATTTAGTTTAGATAAATTTTTTTAGCTCAATTATTACAAATAGAGATCATTTAAATTTAATTGTTTGGATATAAAGATTATTAATCATATTGTAGAGTTCCGGTAATTATTAAATTCTAAAATAAAACTGAAAGATTCTACGAAAAGTAATATGACACTATCGAAACATAACCGTCGTGAAATCATTTAGTATAATAAAATAATTTTCAATATTTATGTATATTTTAAGAAATTGTGAGTACTAAGTTCTAAACAGTTTCTACAACAAACATCCAAAGCTTCTCATTAATTTCTATGAATTAAATAATAATATGAAAAATATCAGTTATTTTTTGTATGTATAAAATTAAAATAAATCGTTTTTTAAAATTATTTTCACGAAAAACTTCGATTTTTTTTCAATTGATTGAAAACGTGTTTTTAAATTTTTTGTAATTAAGTTTATTGTAACATATAATTCTAAATAAGCTTATTTACAGTCACATTATAAAACAATGATCAGATAAAAAAATCAGCTAGATCAATAAGTATATTGTCTGAACAATATTTTTTAAATATAAATTGCTTTTGTTGATTTTATTCTCATATTCGGTATAATCTAAAGAACTCATTCGATTTACATTTCAACCATTATTCTAGTTAAATAAATAATCAATATTATTTATATTATTTATTAAATTGAAAAATCAATTTAACATTAAGAATGTACACTTTAGTGGAAAAATATAAATAATTTACTTTAATTATACTGATTATTATAAAGCTAATAACATTTTTTAAAAAAAGTCAAATTTTTCGCATTAGCTAAATCTCCAATGAGAGTAGAATAATTTTATAATAATTTATTTTATACCTATTTAAAGAAAACGAACAATCATTACAACAGGTATCCGTGCATTTAATAGTTACTCCTCAAATATTATCGGAAATCTTTTAATTATCCTCATTTTTCTGAGAAACCGTTGAACTATTTTTCTTCAAATTTTAACAATACATTTTTCAAATAAAAGAAATAATTAGAATTTCTAATTAAATTATATTAATAATTTCATAAAAAAATCTTTTTTAATCGCAAGCTAAATTATTGCATTGGAATATTATTAACAACATTTTTTATTTACATTGTTCGGATGTATGTAATTGATTTTTATGAAAGTTATTATTAAAAGAAAGTTAATATTTAGACTCACAGAAATTGCTTATTATATATTTAATTATTAATGTCACATACGTAAAATGTAACATTCTTTGAATACATATTACTATTTCAACAGAATGTTGAAATAAATTTTCTTCCTTTACCACGTTTATTACTTTTAATTTTCTAAAAATTTATTTAGGATAGATGTAAACATACTGCATTACTTATAAAATATAAAATAAAATACAACATAAATATAATAAATAACATCTATTGAACATAGCTTAGTATGCGAATTACAAACTTCTTTTAAGACGATTTCTTTAATTAGTTTATCGTAGAATTAAGATATGAGTGACTGTGCTAAATATCATTCGCGTAATCAGTAGCTATAAAGTGAATAAGTATTACTAATGTATCGATACATCACATAACTCGAAATTCTCTGAAGAAAAAATCAAAATAATTATAATACATGTGTAGACATAAAAATACAATTTCTTACTTCAATGTAATGACAAAAATGATATAAATGATACAGTTATCTAACTGTTCGATATGAGAGCAAAAACATCAATGTACCTATAATATAGATTAAGTGCAAGCTACAGATATTCTGACAATTAAAATAATAAAACAAATCTGTTTAGAATTCAGTAACAATATAGTGAACGTAATAAAAATCCAAAAAAGAACATTTTTATTCGTATCCTTTATACAGGTGTTATTCAAATGATCTTTTCGAACATACTTTATAAAAGGAGGATAGTAGGAAGGTCATACAGCCTATGTTGAGTCATAACTATGTATATAGCATCATTAATATTCGTATTATTGATAAATCGACAGATATTATCCGAAGGTTTTGCTAGGTTGCTGCTAGGTAGCAAAAACATTGAAATACATATCATTACATTAAGAAAAAAGTTTTTACGAAAGAAGTAAGAAGAATATATATATTAAATAAGACACGATTTAGATAAAGTGAGAGATCAATGAATATATATATATATATATATAAAGATGTATTCCTCGGTATAAAAAGAAAAAACAGCAGGATACGTATGTACTCAATATAAATGAATATAGAAAGGAAATAAAAAACAATTGACTGTTTATGCTAAATAGATAAAAATGAATTATTCCACAGATCAAGTTAGTAAAATAATGACATCATTCTGGTAATTCATTTTTACTACACGATGTTTCTACTATGAAAACAAGGATTCAAAACATTTAAACAAGATTTCAAAATATTTAAAAAATACCAAGAAAAATAGTTATCTAAAGCTTCTTTTCTCAAATTTTAAAGAAGCCATTGAATAAAAATAAATATTTTTTATAAAAAAATTAGATTTTATTTAACCAATATTACAATTTAAAGAATATCTTAAATAATTTATTATAAAAAATCTACATTTCAAAAATGTTTATTAATGCTATAAAAATATTGCGAAATATTTTTTTAATACAGCGTTTAAATTTATCGTAGATAATAACGTAATATGATAAATTTATAACAAAAAATAGCCACATTTTATTTTTTTACACACTTCGCAATACTATAATTTTTTATGGTCATGATATTATTATATATATTATAACATATGTACAAAATATGAAATGACAATCTTACTACCAATATTTACGAATAGTCATTCTATTTGTTTTCTTGCTTTAATTTTAAATATAATGTGAATATGTTATAAAATGTTTACTTTTAATTATTATTTTACAAACTTGATGATAATTATTTTATATAGTAAACTAAAATTTTAGATTCTTCAATTAATAATACAGATAAATTAATGTTTTATATGACTATCAAAAATTTAGACAACGAATTCTATACATAAACCATTTATTCAAAAATTGTAGTGTAGAAGAAAATAATGCTATTAAAAAATAAGTTTTCATTGTAATAGTACAATACCATAATTTTTATCGTATTTATTTCAATTTATATAAAAAAGATATGCTAAATATCATATTACACATAAATTATAATTAAATATAATTTTTTTCGAAAATTATAGCAATTTTCTTATTCATATATAGTACGAACAATTTTTATTCATACTTATTACCTTTAGATAAACAATTCTTACACTTCACTAATATTGTATATTAAAAGATAATTTCAATTTATTTAAAAGTAAATTCATATTTACAATAACTTTTCAAAAACAAATATTCTATATTTATTAATATATTTCTCATTTTCAAGCAGCTTACAATTATTTAGTTTCGATAAAAAGAAACATTTCAAAGCATTACCAAGGCATTATATATTTAAATAACTTTTTTTTAAATATATAAGAGAATATAATTCATTTAATATCCTTTTAAAAAGATATTCTAAGAACTTAAGATTTTGAAACAAGAATTCTTAAAAAGAACATAAAATAAGCTATTAACTAAATAAATATTTTGTTCAAATATCAAATTAACATGATTATTTTTTAATCGTTTTAAAAACGTTAAAAACATTAAATAAATAGTTGAATGTTTAACATATTTAATTTTTAGGTACATTTAATTATTAATTCATATATTTTTCATCTTTTATACTTGTATAACTAAAAGTATTTATTTCCAATTAATTTCTATTCATTTCTAGCATATTTAACCTTAAAGATAATTACGTGTTCTAGTAAATTTTTTTCTGTGTACTGACTTTTTATATTTTATATGAATCCTATTAACTAATGAATAATCCAAATTAATAAGAATCTATAGATGTGAATACCCATTTATAGAAACTTAAGTCATTAAATATATTAAAAGGTAGTAATAACATATGATCATAAAATATATTTTATTCTAGATCAAATAAATACATACAAGATAATTTAATGGAGGAAAAATAAAAATATATTTTCATAATATTTTTAAATTTTCATAACGAAACGAGCCCTGTTACATTTACAAAGCTCAAGGTGTAATAAATTATGATTAATTATGATTATACTAAAGGAGACATATAAATAAAATAAATATATTAATAAGAAAATTTGTAAATATATTAGTATTAAAATCACGCCTAACTTCAATTCAAATGTAATTCAACTCAAATCTTAAGTTAGTAACTTAATAAAATTACCGTAGCATGAAACAAATCAGCCTCTGAATAAATCAATAAAGCCCTCTGTAGAGTTTACTCATGTCAGAACAAACTAACGATGAATAATGGATTTTACTATCACTGTCCTCGCATTTTAGAATTTCATCATTTAAAATAAAATACAAGCACATGGAATTAAAAAACTAAAATATAGAAAAAGAAATTGAAAAATGAAGGGAAATAATCACGCGCATACTTTATATATAAAAAAACGTGATTCAAACATGAGAAAATATTATTACTTTTTAAAGATAGACTAAGTTTCAGTATTTATTTTAATTATTTGAAAGAATAAATTAGCGGTATCGTTCCAGTATTTAATGAAAATTGATAAGCGTAAAAGAGATAGAACTTTCAAAAAAACCAATGAAACTAGTTATAAGTAATTGGCATAAACTGGTTGTAGATAAAGCATTGCTAATAAATGAGAGAAAAAAACCTAAGCATTGTTTTCACTATTTCAATGTATATATCATTTTTAAACATTAAATGAAATTGTCGAAATGAAATAATTTATTCGTTCTCTAATGATATTAGTACATCGTGATTATTAGTCATAGTTTCCTGTAATTATGTATAGCCTAAATAAATAATTATGAATTTAAAATTCTAGATTGAATGCGCGTGCTTATTGCTTTCATTATGTATGCATGCATTGGACATTTCAAAGATTCATTGTATATATACTAGCTTATAATCATAAATTTTGCGGTAACTGAATGTAAATATTCTTGTGATTCATCTTCTATTTGTTGTTTTGTTAATATTTTTATTCTGATAATTCTATTTTAACGCAAAAATTTTTAATTGATCTTCTTTAAATGTTACGGTTGGATATCTGAAAAATATTCTTAAAATTACTGAAAAGAAGGAAATACGAACTGGATTTAAGAAGTTCGAAAAAAATAAAGGCTCGTCTAGAGATAAAAATCTAGAGAGATGAGCTCAATTTAGGCTGGTGTGTGAATTTGTCAAGCAGGACTTGACTTCCATGTAAATAATTTATTAAATAATAAATAGCTAAATCTTTATTTTAAATAAATTGATTCATAGTGTAACCTAAGCAACAGTGCTCAAGGTCGGCAAGGTATTTGCCACTTAATTGGGACACATCAAGTGCATTCCTTAATTTTCTGCCCAATGCTCGCTTAAAATATCGGATAAGATGCACCATTGCTTGGTTGCAACGCGGTAATGTCAATGGACGGCGAACATTTACGTATTTTTATCACGTTCTGACACTCGACGTCGATCGTTCCTTGGCGGCTAAGTGTCAACAACGATAACGAAGATCTCACTTCGGTCATCTAGAACTGCTTGCGATTTAACCACCATGTGCTATAAATAATAAAAAAAGAAGTAATATCAATCGAAATTATACTCGTAAGTATATATAATGCGCAATATTTTAATCTATAATTATGTTATTTGATATTTTATATTAATATAACAATAGAATTCTATTATCATTAAACCATTGGTACGAACTTGACAGTATAGTCATCTTATTAATTCAAGATAACCACTTATTATTTATTCCATACTAAATTTAAATTCAAGATATTATATATTACGTTAATAAAAACATGCATATCTAAAATACTTCTTTTTCCAACTAACTATTATATTTTATTACAATGAAGTTTAAATTTAATTTCGAAATTTGACAATTGATAGTAAAGTCAATTTGTTCTAATAATTGAAGTTTTAATGACTAACTAATTTAATTATCTATTTAATTATCTACTAATTTAATTATCTTTTGTATTACATTCCATATACAACACATTTTCCATCAATATCTTCATATTGATCTCATCAAAAAATAGTCTGATCGATTCCAAATAATTGAAAGCATCAAAATTTTATTAAAAAAAGACGAGTATAGATTTTTTTTAACAACTAGTCATAGTTTCAAGTAATTTCTTGATTGAATTAAATTTTTAATCCATTGAGCATCTCAAATATTACGAGTATATAAATCTTGTTAATGATGAAGATTTTTTATAAACTAAAAATTATTTTTATAGAGCATAAATTAAATAAATTTTTTTCAAAAATACGAAATAAATAGTAGTGTACTATGTTATAAAATGTTCCCACAGTTTGGTTAAAAAAAGAAGTTAATCTTTGTTTTTAAAGAAAAGACTTTTAGTTATATCCATTTCATCCGAGATTTCTGTTAATAAAGCAAATGAAAAGTGAATTCGGAGTTCACTTATTCCACGTTAACTGATCCGTGTAAGCATACCAATTTCTTTCTTCACTATGAGTATTACTCACTATTGGAATTATAAAGCAAAGTTGCAATATATTATTTTCACTAATGAAATACGCAAAGTAAAACTAACAAAAATACGATGAAAATATAATTAGTTATCTGCATTATTAGTATAATTTTAATCTGCTCGAAAGAGAATCCTTTGCAATAATAAAATAATAAGAAGCAATTCGTCTTACGTAGTACGTACAGTATTCTAAAGGCACATCTCATGATCATGAATGTTTCGCAAGCATTCTTTCTCTCAATTGCTTCCTAAGAGCAAAATCTAGCGCTTGAACATAATTTTGTATTTAAGTACGAAAGCAAATAAGAGGATGATAATTTTAAGAGTTATGTCCTTACGATCAAAAACTTTTCCTATTTTTCACTTAAATTAACTTTGACGCTAGTATACAAAAGTCAATTTAGTTAATTTCCTTCTAATTAGAAAGACTTCTCCTAGTCAAAATCTTCAACGAAGCTTATTTTAACGTTAAAAATATTTAATATCCCCTAATGATGCACGGAAATTATAAAATATGTTTTATATTACTCGTGTCAAAGAAGAGATATACTTATTTAAATACATTATTCCTCAAACTAATCAAGTATAACCGATTCAAAGTAATGGACAACCCAAAAGAACATCTTAGAAAGGAATCGTCAATTTTTTAAAAAAGGTTTTGATTAAAGCCTCCTTGAATTTTTTGTTGCTTTTTTAATAATTTATACGAAGCAAATTATGTTTTAAGCATAAACTTTGTCGTTTATTTATTTAAAATTCATTTCGATGAATCAATTCATCAATTTGAGCTTGCAGCTATTTTTTGAAAATATTCATATATATTGCAGTGTAGCATAAATATTAAATTAAAGGATGATTATAAGTTAAACAATATTTAATGATATGGATAAATTACGTAAATTAAGATAAAAATAGGTTGAAGTAGAAAATATATGCTTTTTCCTTTCATGCATCCTATAAAAGCTTTCTAGATAATTACTCAAATAGATGAAATTTGCAAAAACATACAGCGATATATCACAACATATTGTATTTTTAAATTTTGTTTTTATTCTTTTTACAATTGATTTTTTACAATTGACTCATATCGAGATTATAATACGTTCGATAATTTACTTTTTATGCGCTCATAAATAAACTGTAATAATTAATATAAAAATATTAATTCATTCTTTATATTTTTTTACTAAGTAAAAATATAATCAGTAGAATTTAAGCGACCTATAATTTATTTTAAGGATTTAATAACTGAATTTGGTAATTAAGAATTACAGATATAAATTATTATTAAAACTAAAATTCCAATGATTTTTTTAAATAATTGTAAAAAGAATTTAATTTATGTGAAAGATATATAATTGAATTTTATAGTAAGAACCAAAAATTTTTTTTATTGTAAATTTGTGCAACAATGATAAAATATATTACTAATATATTTTCAATATCTTATACAATCTGTAAAAATTAAATATTATTTTCTTTGCAAGAATATCAGAGAAATGAAAAATAATGTTTTTATCTTCGTTATCTGAGATCGAGTTATGAATATTTTATTATTAACAAAAAACTAATTAAAATACAAATATAGCAATAAGATATTTAAACATTTATTTGCGTTTAAATTTAAGAAACTAGAAAAATATATTTTGCGGATTATTTTGGTAAAACTCATTACTCTTTAAATATACAAATGTTTGACAGTATAGCGCTTAAACTGAAATAATATTGCGATAAAGAATATTTACAAAAAATTACAAAATATTCACGGTAACTAAAAATTATTTCATATTTTCCGACTTTCTATTAATTTCAAATGACAATTGCGGTTATCTTACTGTAATGTGTTCGTTATTTAACTGCAAAAGAGTAGTTAACGTCCGAAACTTTCAATGATCAAGTCGTTTATATTAATTTGAATAATTACCATGTCATAGTCTACATAAAAAGTTCCCCTTGTTAATAAATTCGAAAAGAAATACATATCACATTTCAAACATAATTACGTACCCTGAAATTCACTTGCCAGACATTGCGAATTATCGGAATTCCTCGATCTTTAACCAATATGACCACACGAAGGAGAATCACCTGCTGACTAAAAGGCAATTCGCGGATAAATTGACTTTAACGAGCGCACAAGGAGAAGTCGTGAAATCTCAGGGCTGGTTGATGGCTTCATAAAAGTCATTTCAATTCCAACAAGAGCCACTAGGTAAAGCACCTCCTGTTAAATTGCGCCACAGTAGCTTCTTAATGTGATTTGCGATGGTACGGAGAATGAGAGGAATCACTTAAAAATGAAAGATTCACATGATAAATCTTAGCCTTTGTCGTCTGTAAAGTAAGTAACTAAATGAAGTCACAGCTTATCGGAACACATACCATGTGCAAGACGAAGATGCATGAAAATGTAATTTTTCGTGCTAGAGGCGTTAATCAGTGAATCTATACGCTAGTTGTTTGTACCAAAAATAACTGTCAGAGTAATTACTCTTTAAATTAATCAATAATAGTAAAAGTCACAACCGACACGTGCACTGAACATAACCTTAATACTTGTATAAATTTATTACATGTAAAGAAACGAATCGGTAATCATTCTAACTTATTCAAATCTATATATTTAATTTTATTGTATTGCAAGCTTACCAAATAAACTTTTAGAATATAAAAAGCATACTGTGTAATCTAAATATGATAATTTTGTTAAACTCAAACAATGTGTAACGTAAAAATTTCAAGGAATATCGATACCTCATGAAAGGATATTTCCAGTTAAAAGTAAAAAGATGTTAAGGTGTTATCATTTTTAAGCTTTTTCCATTTAATTTTAAAGTTTACATATATTTCTTACATATCATATTACAAAATAACATAACACATCAATATTAATAACAGTAATAATTTCATGAATATTTCAAGTTATAAAATTTCAAATTAACATTTTTATACGTGAACTTTGGAATTCGTTGTTCTTAATACATATTATTAATACATGTTGCGCCCGAAGTAATTTATCCAATAGTTACAATAAATTAGTAAAATTAAATTGTTTTATATTTTTTAATGTTAAATTTTATATAATAAAATAAAATAATTAAAAAATATCATTAAGACAATAAAAAGATATAGCTAAATATATTCTTCAAAATTTAATGAAAAAAATTTACTTCATATTATGAAATTTCAATAGCTCTCTAACAAGAAGTAAGAAATTCGAAAGATAACTTATCAAACAAGTAACTGCATAATAAAAAATATAATCATTATAATGTAAAAATGACTTGTAGTACAGTAGTAAGGTGCGTCGAAAAAATGTAAGATAAATTCAAGAAATACTTATCAAATTCATATTTTAAGTAAAGTTTATTCATTTTGAAAGTATTTCTACTCATTTCTTAAGCAAAGAACCAATTGGTTTTTTAAGAAATTAAAATAATTTTTTTACCAATTTAAAAGTCTCTGATTGTATATTTCTTTAATAGTAAACTTGTATACTGTGGTAAGCAATAAACCATGCATCGAGTATCGAAATGCAAGAAAAATATAGAAAAATTATTTATTTTTTGGTAATTTTTCGATATTACTGTGAAAATGAATCACAGTATCAGACATTTTTTTTAAATAAATAAAACATACCATTACCATTATTCATTAATTTCTGACACATAACTCTCTCTCTCACACATGCTTTTCTTTGTCTCGTTCCACAAGGGTGCACAGCTAGAGTCTTGGTTGTAATGATGCTCGCTCGCCCTAACATCGTTACGCAAAAGGTACGGGTAAGTTATCGAGTATTTTTTCAGAACAACGCGGTACATAGCGGTGATTACGCTTATGCTCAAACTGCGTATAACTGAAATACGTACACCTATGAGTCATAAGGTCAGTGATCGTACACCTTCGATTAACGACTACATCGCAGTAATTTCGCAGCGGCTGAGAGTTTACGGATTGTCGACGATGCATTTACACATATCACGCTGTGTACAGGAAGGAGGAAAGGGATTTATGATCGCTGACGATGGTTGGAGCGAACATGTCGAGTTGTGGTGTGAGCTGTGTTATGTGTCATTTTGAAAAGTCATTTAAGAAGTTCACAAAGTGATGCAGTCCTTAATCTATTTAATTTTGTTGTAAATTTGATTAACTTTTATTTTTACAGTCAAATTACGATATTGCTCAAATAAGGAAGTTATCAAAATATAATTTTTTATATGAATTTTTTAAACACCTATAAAGACAGTAAATAAATCGAAATTATGTGCAATTAAAATTTATCAACCCTGTTTATACATTAAAGGAATATTATTTAATTGTTATAATAATACAAACTTATTTATAATATGCAAAAATTCTAATCTGATAATTTCATAGGTGATAAATATGATAATAACTTAGATTTTAACGAATCTTATTTATTACTTAGAAAGATTAAGTGACTGAAAATTGTTAGTTTACAATTATAAACTATTTTCAACAAATACTTATAAATTTACTAAATACACATATCATTTTAAAAATTACAAATATATTAAAATACGATTAAACTACTTTTATTATTTCATGCAACAAGTGCACTTAATATTTTTAGTAATTATTAAGCTTTTTATTAAATATATTTTTACACAGTACTTGAAAATGATTAAATTGTAAGCTTTGTAAATGAGATAATTATGTAGATTGTAAATTAACAAATTTTTCTTAGATATATTTTTTTAAAAATTAAATATTTATTTCAAATAAATTTTGAAATTAATTTGAACTAGAATAATTACCTGTTTAACTACCTGATGTTTTTATGCTGTTATTATATTCAAATATTCAGTTCACATTGTCATTTTTCCAAAATACTTATCTATACAAAGATATTCTTTAAAATAAACTTAATTTTTTAAAATTAAATTCATATATTTTGTAGTTTGACTTTGTCAGTTAATGCCTTTAACAACTCTAATTTTTTTTAGATGCTCGCCTTGACGATAAAAATTTACTTCTCTTTACGATGTGATTCAAAATTATAAACTACAATGTGCTAAACACTTGAATAACACATTTTGTTTGACTTTAGGTTCTGATCACTGAAATAAAAGTTTACTACTTAATTGTAAGATTTCATTACTTGTTTCTGAGCTTCTCAATTAAAAAAGCTGTATAAGGATTCTTTATATTATTACAAATTATTTGCTTTCCTTATAAATAAATAGTTGTTTGCGTTTACAATTTTGGGTAAAATTGTAACTAACTAACTTATTTCATAATAAGTGCTTGTTTAAGTTTTAGTAATATATAATACAATATACATTTGATACATATCTGGTCTCTTATACAGAGATATCTACGTAGCCAGATAAATCATTTCTTTTAGAATTTATCTGTCTAATTTCTAAAAATAAATTTATGAAAAAATAATAGAAAGTAGCTAAAAGGCGAATAGCTTCAACTAAGTTATGTTTAAAGTACAAAAAATTTTGTTGTGTAGTTTTACGGATCATTTAAATTTTATTTTTATTTACTTTTATTCTTATTACTATTTTTTTATTACGTCGTCTTATAAGTTATACTTTTCAACAAAAAATTTTTATCCATTACTCCTCTGAATAAACATAATAATCTATACATTTGTTTATTAAGGACATATTCAAATTTTATTTATTTTAGGGTGTAATATAAAATTTTTTATAAAATTCGCATAGGTATTAGATATTTGCACATCTAAAGAAAGTATTATAAATTAGATAAGAATAAAATTTACACAATCAATAAAATATGTATTGATAAATATTGTAAAAATTTCTATAATTTTGATGAAAAATTAAACAGTAATTAAAATGTAAACTAAAATTATAAACACGTTCATACTGCACTGACATTAAAATATATTTTTGAATATATGATTTGAACTTCACCATAATTATATTTCATTATTTTAAATTTTGTTAGATAATCTTACTTTACGTGATGAATAAGAAAATTATTTTAAATTTCAAACCTTGAAAAATATTCAACTCAGTATTTTAATTTAATTTTTTATTAACACAATTCGTATAATAATTAATTAATAACTATCACTAATTTCAATTACTTATAATACTGTTATCTATAAAATGTAGTTGCGTTTGAATTCGTGTAGGAAACCGAACATTACATGAAATGAGATATGAGATATAAAGCATAAAATATCAAAATATTTAACAGTATTAATATTTCAAATACTAAAATACTTCGAGGATAATTTTCATTAAGTCCAATAAAAATGTAAAAAAGTGAAATGTAAGGTAAAGACTTAATTTTATAGAGTAATAGAATCACATTATTATTAACTTTTAATAATGGCTTCACTAACTTCAGTTCTTATTTTACGCGATGATAAATAATTTCTATTTTCTCATCTATAACCAATATAAATATTGTACATAACATCATATTATAAATTTATAGTTGAATTATTAAATATAAAAAGGATAATACGCTTTTAGAATCTAATCAATTCTAATAACCTGCAATTATTAGAAAGTTTAATTTTAAACAGATTCATAAGAAAGTGATTTTGTTTTGGATTTTCAGCAATAAATTATATGCTTGATATTAAGTAGTCTTCGCGCTACTGGAATCTTGCTTTTACGGTTTATCACTCACCAAATATACTCTTCATATTTTATAGGCTGTAAGAGTATATAATAAAATATTAATCTTAACACTTTTATTTTACTAGTAAAAAATTGATGATCAATTTGTAAGCGCTCTTCTGTTAACAGCAAATAAAATTTCTTACATTTACTTGATAAACTAAAAATCAAACGTCAGCTTAATTCATTACTTTATTAGATTTTATATGAATCACTGTATAATAATAAGTATTAGAGTATCAATAACTATATTTCATTATAATATATTCATAGTTATTTTATGAAAATTGAATATAAAACATATATTGAACTATATTGTATGACAAATATATGAGTGGTATTAAATAATTGAATTAAATTTTAAGATAGATAAAATGCAGGTCAATAGATTTAATAAGGTACTTGCAGTGCCTTCATCTATTTAGAGAACAAATGAAAATAATATATTTTTGTTAATTGAAGATAAGAAAAACGTTTTAGAAATTATTGCTTTCATTTGTCATCTTTACTTTCTGTTCTGTAATGTTAATATTGTACATAAAAAATTATTTCACTACTAAAGTTTCGCCTTCATAAAAATTTCTCTTAAATCGTATAGTCTATAATAATATGTGGTATGATATTCAATATTATTATTACCAGTATTTACCAGACATTTATGTATACTCTTATTAATGTATTTTAATACATTCTTACCGTGAAAATAAAAGAAAGGTTTATCATGAAATATACTTTGAAAATTTATAATTAAATAGTGATTATACTAATTTAAGTGGCAAAAGTGGCTAAATATATTTTATAAGGCTTAACTGCTCCAAATATCTCAATTTATTTATATTGTTTATGATGAGAAAATTAATATATTCACTGAGAGTATATCAACATATTTATTTACATATAATTACAATGTTTCTGTTTTAAAATTTTAAAAAAACTAGCAACGTACAAAGTTAGAGTTTGAAATAATTATTCATTTTAGGATAAATTTATTCATGAAATTATTTTCGGTTTGTCGTTGAAATAAATCAGTTTATAAAAAAGGCAAATACACTACGTATATTTATAAGCTTAAGTATAATCATCCCCACTTCAGTATATTTTAAGAATTTTCAATATTTCTTCCACCTTTTCGTATCGTAATCTTTGAATCTAATTTAGATAATACTATGCCGAATTCACATATCCGTAAAACAAAAATCTCAAGAATGTTCTTTTTCGATAATATAAAATCCTATTTGCACGAAAATCGTCATATCGTGTTTCGATTTTTTTCTTTAAAATATATTAATTTTTCTTTAAAATATATTAATGTAGAATTCAATAATTCTGTAAAAAGATGCATTACTCATGAATGTAATATTTAATCACTTTTCAAAAAATTTTTTCATTCTTAATTTAATAACATATTAAAATATATATATTACGTTCTTTCTTCTTCAGTTCCATCGAAAGATTTTCCTGCGCAATATTATCTGAAAGTATATATAAACGTGTACACACATTCAATTGGAAATAGTAAAATTTATCGAGTGGAACGTGAGATAAAGAATCGGAAATTTTCTCAAGAGAGACGACACCCTATATACCAATGTTTTCTAACCTAAATATTTCATTGAACAATATTTTAAATATTCGGGTTCAATAAAGTGTCTCAGAATTTATAAAGTAATTATTGAAAGAGAATATTTAAATTCGAGGATTTTACAAATATATAAGAAAAGTGCCTATCTCATTTTATAAATAATAAAAACAATGACTGACACAAACGAAAATAAAAGTAAATTTTGCTCGCATCACGTGAGGACTCATAAATTCTAAGATTAGATTCTAAGATTAGATCCTCTTTATTCTCAAAATTAAAAAAACTCGATCATTATTTTGGCTTAGTACCGAAACTTGGATCCTAGGGCGCCCTATTTACTTTCTCTTTTCTATGATGCATCGTACACGTCTCACCACGCCGAGATTTCTATACCTGCTCACCCTACTTTCATCTTTTATTTTGTACCTATTTTGTGCTATAGTTTCTGGACGCCGCAGTTATTTTGCATATGAAATTAATTCTAAATTTGTTTTTCGAATAATCTGCGCGAATAAAGTTTTTTTTATTAATTTTAACATTTAGTTGAATATCTAAAACTTTCAATGTTAATCATTACATCTATTTTCATAAAAATCATTCAAAGCAATAATAAAAAGAAAAAAAGTTTTATTTTAAATTTTGAGTCAAATCAATAACTATAATTCACTTACATATCATTGTGTAACCTGATTTCCATTAAAATTACTAATTATTTAAGAAATTCAGGCAATACTTGAAAAAAGATTTAAGTTTTTATGAATTTATTGTATACTAAATATTAAAAATGAATTATAATGATTGTAATTTCATTTAATAAAATATTAAAATACAATGATTTTCATCAATTAATTATAGTTATTCTTTTGTATATATTTACTTTACATATGGTTGTTTTTACTCTGCATGTCATATAAACTCCGAATCATTATCATCAAGTAATAAGCTAATAAAAATGGTATTAAATATAAAAAATATTAACGACTTATGTACGATGTTAATATATTTCATTGGAATATTTGGAAGACTATTCCGAAGCGAACATGAAATAACATTCGTTCAAAATTGTCAAGAAATGCGTATTGAAAAGTATAAAAGAATTATAGGACACTGTTTATTTGGAATGCTATAAATTATAAAGTAGTCATATTATAAGGGCGTATACGTTTCAAACCAATAGGCAGCAGATGTTTTCTTTTGCATTTAAAATAAAGTCAATTACATTTGATTATTTTTTAATGTTTAATTCCGATTACCGAAAAGTTTAAGCATTTCCAACTTTATCCGATTTTATAAAACTCTCTTTTAATAAAGATCAATTAATTGATGGCTATACTTCAATTTTATAAATTCATCCTAAATAATAAGTATTTATGAATAATGTGGGATATCACAAAAACATTTTACTATAAATATGATATTTCAATGATTTTTTAAATGTATTTTCTCAGTCTCCAAAAAATGTAATATCCAATGAGTGACCGTTATATATCTGAAATTATTCTTAGTACATATAGATATGGATAAACAATAGTTACCGAATGTTTCGTATAGGAAAAAAATGGGTACTGTCAGAAGTAAACATATGGTCTATTGAGGCTCATTTTGAGATGGAAAAAGCGCTGTCAGTTGTGCGGGATGTGGACGACATCGGCGAAGAAGAAGCCTGCGAGAAAGAGGAGGGAAAACACGGCTCAGCTTTACCTTTGCCATCGAGGCGTAAGCTAAGCTCTCCTCGATCTATTTCTCTGTCCCTCAGTTTCTCCATCGGACTGTCCTCGCATCCGTTCGCGTGTCCAGAGTGGCGTGGACCTTTGGACGATCTTGCGAGAGAAAGACGAACGGACTCAAAGCGTGCAAGGTCTCCTGCTGATCCAGCATCTGCTCGCCTTACCGCGAGACTGAGTTCGGAGTTGCACGCGCCAGCGGGAGGCCATTATACTTTGTTACGACGAGCCACTTACAAGTGCTCGATACCACCCGGCGGATGTCGCATTGCATCATCAGAAAGGCACGGGAAAAGGATCTGTGGCGTGGTTAACGAGCCAGAAGATTTAACGAGGCTGTTATTGTTGAGATTACATTAACGCGGCGTGATCGAGAAAGAGTCGCGCGTCGACGAGGAGAACAGACGCGGAGATAAAGCGGAATAGACAGGCCAGACGAAGGCTTCCTTCTTTATCCTGAAGAAAGGGACAAGAAGAGAAGGAAACAAGTATGATATTCTAAATCTGTGATTCACCGACGCCCCAATTTTTGAAATAGGTATACTTGAGTTATCGATTCGATACACTTAAGTCGTCTTCTTATTTTGATACACAAATGGAGTTTTCACTCTGATAGATGAGTGATACTCATGTTTATTAAGCCATTTTCTTCACAGGATTACTCGTTGCTTTATTCTTCGCGGATTGAACTTCTTTGCAGGTTACCATCTCATAATCTCAATATTACTTTTGATACATTAAACTAAATAGTTGTAAAGTAAAATGTTGAATAATGTGAAGTAGTGAACAGCACAATCTCATCAATGGTATCATTCATAATTCACAGTAAGAGAACCACGAAATTAAATATAATAATCAATTCTGTATAGAACGATTATCTCAAATCAGAAATTTGTGTAAGAATCTAAAGAAGCAAAAGAGAAAAATTTGTTATTTACTGATTTCTCGAAGTTTCGCACTCACAATTCTGATTCCTTATGCTGGTCAACAGCCAAAAGATAAGTTGAATGTTGCGAGGGAGTAAGGGAGGACACGTAGATATCGTGTTGAGCCCTCACTTGATATTGAGAGCGAGTGCGCAGAGTCACCAACTCGCCCAAGAAAGCGCCCGACTGAGTGAAGACAGCGGGACAGAGAGAGGAGAGAGGATGGCATATCGAGTCCTTGAACTCCCCTGACCTTTATATGAGTCCTAACTGGCCGAGTTCGATGAACCATCGGCACAGCGCTGGTCACGCACACTACCCCGGCTCCTTGCTCCTTTTTGGTCCTTTCCCATCTTCCCCTTCCTTTCTCTTCCCTCTGACCCTCGATCGTTCTTCTCTGTAGAAATATGCGCATATACGTGAACACACGCATCCTTCGCTCTCTCTCTCTTTCTCTCTGTGCACGCATGTGTGCATATGTACCTTTAAGTAAATTGTGTACGCGTCAAACTCGATTCGTCTTTTAGGAAAGCAGCTAGCCCTTTCCACATTTTGACGTTTGCGTGTTAGCGGACAGTACGGAAATTGGGATCCCACGAGAAAAAAGATTCGAGCGCTCGTGATCACACACTTACGTGTGCGTTTGAACTTAAATGGAGATCAACTTAATTGACGGCTACATCTTGAACCCCGCTCTCGAATTTCGATGACTGAAAAAATTAGTTTCACAAGGTAGTCTGAGGTGTTATTGGAACGATTATTTCTCCAGCAGCTTTTTTTACTTTCGCATTTTCAAAGTTCTTTATTATAAAGCGAAGAAGATATTTTTTTGACGTACATTAATTTTGGAAATAAATATCTGAATGATTCACGTAAGTGTATTAATTTCCATTGCGATACAGTGAAATTTATTTATACTTACAATATATATATTATATTGAAATAATTATTTATTCAATCAATTTCTTGTGATAATAGTTTCATTTTTCTCAACTTTGAGGTATATATTTGAATTAATTGATTTTGTTTTCTTTTCTAACAAATTAGTTGTCTATTATCAACAATTTGTCTTTCATTGTTCAATTTTCGAATTATGTGTACTTCATTTGAATGAATGAAAGTTGAATCGTCATCTCATATGAATAAAAACACATTTTTTATATATAATTTTATTCGTGTTATGTCAATAAATTAATAGTAATTGACAAACTATTAAACTTAAGTTTCGATTCTTACGTATTAAACTAAATCTTTATGAAGAATATATTGTTATACCTTTTTATAATACTTCACTTTATTACGAACTATACCAAAATATTAACTTTATAATTTTAGATAATTTATTTTATAAATAAATCAAAATCTTCCAATACTTAAATTTTAGATGTCACCAACAGTAATATCTGTGTTATCGAGGCAAATATGTAAGTAGAAACAGTAGTGATAAAAAAACAGCCGTGAAAAAGATCGTAAGTAGATGCCAACTTGACGCACCAATGGGTAATTCCCTTCAGCAATTTGATACGAATCGTTAATCTTTACCCGATGTTTTCACAGCACAATTTCGCTTCTCCTTTGTGATTAGCAAAAGCGCGTAAAAAGAAAAGGAAAAGTAGTAGAAGAAGAAAAACGAAAACTCTAAGGTTCCTCAACTGAGTGCGAACTACCGAAACGAACGCAAAAGAGGTATATGTACCAATTTGTAAGAATGTACATGTAGAAATTACATTATCCAACCCCTATATTTTCTCCCAGCCTATTCTATGCCAATAGCATTGATTAATATTATCAAATAAAGGCATTCGTTTAGACAAGTTTATTTCCATGATTTCTATTCAGAAAATAACTCTGCCCATTGTTCATTCTCATTCTTTAATTAATACTTCTAATTTCGTTTACGCGATAGATAAATCCTATTACTTTCAAACCTTAAATACATTTCATCAGAATATTTTATGGCCTACAATATTGCAAATATACTTTCCAAATTGTACACTGTTTAATAACTAACCTCTTATACTTTAAAAAAAAAAATTAAATCGAAAAAATTATCTTCAAAGTTAACGTTGCAATAGATTTACAACATACTCACATATTTATACGTACAAGCACAATGTAAGTTAAATCTGATAAAATTTAATATTAAAAAGCGATTATATTCATAATATAAATATTATAACTATAATGAATGTAAAACATATTCTAAGTGATAATCATCGTTTGTGTCATTAAAACAAGATAAGATTATCTATTTAATAGTAATTTTTTCATTGTTATTATTTTAATACGGTGGATAATTAATTTCAAGAAATATTTAGGGAAATATCCGATAAAATTTTCTTTCATCATCAAGTGTTATCAAAACAAAATATTTTTCTTTTTAATAAGAAGCCATTACATCTGAAAAACGCGGTAGTTCATGAATATATCTAACTTGAAAATTACATATTTTTGGAAAAATCAGGACCATAAGATACAAAGAAAGAAGAACAGGGACGTATTGTTGAGAGAAAATTTGCATTGGTAAATAAGATCAGAATGAAACAGTATAGAACAATAATAGAGGGAGAAATAATAGGAAAGAAAAGGGAGTAATCTCGAGCGTAAAGGCAGTTTACTTGAACTGCTAATGACAAGCGCCTTATTAAGACGACAGGTAGAGTGCAAAAACTCATTAACAAGCGATACTGACCTCCGTTTATAGTTGAACGCGTAATCCGTACAACGGTCAATCGAGGGAAGTTGATTAACGTAGAAGAGAATTACTCACTTTTAATGTTCAACTTTCAATACAAGCGTAATCTAGATGAAGATCCGAGTATCGTCGGTAGTATTGATTAGCTGAGGGTTGCGCGCCTCGTGTGTTTCTAAGTTAGACCGACGCCAACTCTCAGAATAGAGAGTCTGTGCATATAAAATTTGTTTCTTTGCTATAATTAGTCTATTTCGAGTTTCGAGGACTACTTTTTATATATAAGTCAAATTGAGAGTGAATATCATCAAATATAACAAAAAAAATAATACGAGACATAAAAGTTTCTGACACTTATGAGAATTTAGATCTCAATGTTGATGTTTATTGAAACAATATTAAATATTTACAAAGATTATTGCAACTTATTAAAATTTCTTCCGCTAACTTATGAAACAGGTGCAAGCAAAATTGACTTAGAAAAACATAATTCAATTATTATGAAAGAAAAACAATGCAGATAAAAATTAATAAAATAATAAGTATAACAAATTCTGAAAAAATGAATTAATATTATACATTATAGAAAACTTTTTTGTGATCATCATATATCAATTAAAGTGGATATTAACATAATTATATTGCGCAATAGAGAAACAAAAGAAGAAATAATACGATTTTAAAGTGAACTTCAAATGTCAAATTATCTGTTGAAAATAAAAGAGGCACAAAAGATTAATGATTATAAAGAAATAAATATTATGCAATATATTACAGTAATCAAATGAAAATGTAATAATAAATTGTCTTAAAGTCTTATTGATTATGAAAATATCTTAAAATTATTGTAATTTCCTTAAAAACTATAAAATAATATACAAAATCCTATTTTATCTTAAGAAATTTAGAAAAGAACTTTCCCACTATAAAGAATAAAAAGGAAGAAAAAATATTGTCAAACTTTCCATTTCTCCAAACAACTCTTCTCTATTTTCATCCAAATTATGTACAATTAACGGGGGTCACCTTTAAAAACTTGTGTAATAAGATTTTCAGGCTCAAGCAACTGAATCTCTTTATTCACCGTAAGATTTCTCTCTCTCTCTCTCTCTCTCTATATATATATATATTAACTATATTCTTTTCTCTATAAATCAATATATACATGTAAGTGTGTGCATATATATATGTATGTCTCTTCTCTTATAGCAAACGACTCATTGTACGAAGTGCAAAACGAATGCATGGTAAATTGAATTTGACGACTAACGGAAAATTAGAAGGCTAACGGAGATACGTATATTAGACTCTATAGTAAGGAAGTAAGGTCAGAGAAACTCAGTAGATATCACTCAGAGTAAACGAAGTGACTGCAGCCTTGAATTGAACTATATTCAATTTAAATAGTCGATTTTTGCAAAAGCTTCCGTAAGATTGAGGAAAGTAAAGTTCCTTCTTCCTATCCATCGAAAAATTTGTTTCCTTTTTCAAAACTCATAAGGTTAAAAATGGTTTATTTTCATTTACAAACATTTTATCATTTCTGTATAAATTTTTATATTAATATAAAATACGTATTTACTGTCGCGTATAATGCGAATAACAATATTTCTATACAATCTTACAATTTTTTAAAAATATTTTAGTTATTTGCTATACATTTATACGTAGTTATATAATTTTATAAAATATTCGAATTAAAAAATAGTCTACACCTTTCTTCTTATTCAAATGTTATTTTGCTTATTTAATTATTCTATACATGTGTCTTTAAAAAGCATACTTCTGTAACAAATTTGTAAATAACTATGTAAAGGTGACTATATTATATAACTAATAAAAGAAACATAAATAATCATTTAAACTTTTTATATAATAAAATCAAAATTAATAATGAATATAAGTTAGATAATAAAAGTACATTTTTAATTTATTGCCAATTCACACACACAAGGATTATAAACAGTGAAATATGAGTGCCAGGATAGTATAAAATATAGAGAAATATTAATGAATACATACTATTCATAATATAAAATAGAAAATTTAGTAGTACAATAAATCAAGGAAGGTAATAATTTTACATTATATTGTTCATTTAACCGGATATAATGACTTAGCGCATGTAATAATTGCAGCAATAATTATTCAAAATATTTTATTTCGAAATCTAAAATTATATTTATTTTTATATTGTATTTCTACTTATCAGTATAACTACTCCTATTAATTTTATAAATATTAAATCTTTACCATCCTTGTTAAAGCTTTGAAATTAAAAACAACTGTCGACAAAATAAGATCCATACATCTTAATTTTTATTGAATGTAATTTTAAGTATATTATTTATGTTATATTTATCTTTTTAATAATAATCAATAATTCTTCTTCGACTTACATATTTAATTTTCATTATTGTCTTTAAATTTTTTTTTATAAAAGTCGTTTAAAAAATTAATCTTCCAAATAGATATATATCAAAATATTTCAAAATATTAATTGAATTAAATATGAAAATTTTATTATAATAAATATTAAGCAATTGCGTTATATTTAAAGTACACTGATACATGTTACATGCGTAACAAATATGAAAAAAATTCATTACCTGATGAATAAACATTGTCTGTTACATTATTTATCATTTTATTATTTAATTAAACTTTAAATTTTCAAAGATGTTATTTGATCCGTTTATGACTAAGATATAAACGAATTCAATGTGTCATTATTAATTTTAAATGAAATAATATCATTTAAATTTTAAATCTGAAAAAGAATTGCAGCTACAAAAGTATAATAATATCTAGAATACCAAAGAATAATATTTCTGAATAGAGAATAGACATCCATATGCAGAGATTAAATGCTTTGCAGGAAATTATATAATACATTGAAGCATGTATTTTAATCTATATAAATGTACAATTTGATATACAATCATATAATACATAAATTTCTTCTTACATTTGTATATATATTTCACAATTTCATAGATATCTATTCTAAATGATTTTTCTCATATAATAAAAAATAAAACTTTTATTTAAACTTAAAACTATAAATAATTAATAAAAAATTTCTTTTTAATCCTTTAATAAGAAAAGTATTATTAAATTATATAATAAATTAATCTAAACCATTATTCATAAATACCTTAATTATTTATTTTTTATGGAAGATTCTCTACTTGTTAAATTATTTAATTATTTTAGAACTTTTATTATGAAGCTAAAATACTACTTTTATTATAGGGTCTAAAAGCAATAACAACGTATATATAATGTAAAATATACCGTGAATATCTTTGAGAAACAATCGATTCTTGTTGATTTATTATCTAATATAAAATATTTTCAGTTATACTTCGAATTTTTCTCATCCTTTGATATCGTAATGCTAGACTAATACACATCAAGCAATAGAATCTTCAATACATTTATCTCAAATATTTCTTTCTCTCTCTCTCTCTCTCTCTCTCTCTCTCGATCGTCTGGCATAATCTTCAGTCAAGAAAATTAAGGAGAAGAGAAATGTGCGATCATCCAGTGCAAGGAGGAAACGACCAATTATTATCAATCTTTACGCTACGTGATCAATTGAAGCAGAGACGAGAAGAAATGAAGGGCAAAAGAAAACTCGGAGAGACAACGCGGGGAGGATCGAGAAATGAAATTTCTTGCCATTATATGGATGATATCCCGAGAGACAGAGTCAAGAAACTCAAGAAAGGATGCCAAGTTGGTAACGAAAAATTACGTCTACTGAAATAAGTTATTCCGGCACACTTTCGAAGACTATTCTGATAATTTAAAAAGAAGTTATTAGTAAGCTTTTTTTCATTGGCTAGTACGATTTAAATTTTTATGAAGCCAATTTATAAACGAAGTTTTTGCTTAATTGTTAAATTTAAATACCATCAAATCTATTAAATGTAAATATTCAATAAAATCTCGCATTAAAAGAATATTTATGTTTAATATATTATAAGATAAATGCTTATATATTAATTATTTTTATTTTAAAATTATTTAAGGAAGATTCCGAGTTTTTGCTAACAAAAGAAGCGGTTTTTTGAAAATTTAAGAAATATTCAAACACATATCTTAACAAAACAAAAAATCTTTACTATTGTAAAATCCTTGCAAAATGAGGGAATAGCTAGTACTGAATGGTCTTGACTCTGTAAAATAACATTTTTAAGCAAAATATAATCTGCGATATTTATCCGATACAAAAAACTAAAATTTTTTTATTTTAATTAAATTTTTATACAATAATATATCTACAAAAATTAAGAAAAATGTATTTAAAGAAATTAAAATTTTTTTATCCTAATCGAAAAATTTACGATATTGAGGCAGAAATTGTATATTTTTGTGAATTTCAAATTATTTTAAAAATTTTATTTTATTTTATAGTTTAGATAGAATTATTTTTAATACTATTTAATGACTTTGAAGTGGAAATGTAAGTATTTCGGTGCGATACGCTACACTGCGATTCTCGTTTGATATTTGTACATGTCAATTCACGCATTCTATTAAAACATCATCTATCAAAAGATCTTCATAAACGTAACAAATACGTTTTATAATATCTAATTGAACTGTGATTTAAGAAAAAACACTAAAGATGCATAAATAATTGGTAATTAAGAATTTTACGTCTTTCGCGTTAATTATCGGCACCCATAAGCTTATTAAGTTGAATTGTACACGTCAACAATTGAAAGCAAAGTATTGATAATACCAACATTTCGATTAAGAAGTAGATATTCAAATGAAGCTTACCATTGGTATTTGAAAAATTATAAAAGTAGTATTACATAAAAGAGTAAAACAATCCTTTTTAAATAAAAAGTTCTGAAAGTAGAAGTATACACAGAACTAGTATTTATCTAGATATAAACTTAGAAAGCCATATTTTTTTTTAAATTATTAATTTTTTATAGCTATGTAGTTTTATATCCCTTTTATGCTTCCTTATTCTCTATTATATATCTCATTAAATACCTTAAATTAACCTCTATAATTTTAGAAATGCATCGATCCAAAAAATTTTTTCAGGTCTTTAAAGCAAACAACTGTCAAAAAAGGTTTCAAAAATTTAAAATAAAAACTGAATTGAAATCCAAATAGGTTTAACAACTTTGTATAATTCTTACACTTAAATTCAAGCAAATCTAATATAAAATCCTTAACGTACTTAAGGATTAAGATACTAATCCTTAAGCATACTGAAAGAAAATTAATATAAAAGAATAATGTGAATATATAGTTTCCCTAAACTAGACTTCTAATACTGGAAAATTTAATAAATATTAATTATTAAAAATTCAATATTTTATCACTGATACATAAATTTACCTTTGAAAATTTATGAATAATTTAATTTATTTTCTTTTGAATTCCAAACATTTAAATCGCAAATAATTAATAACTCTTAAAATAAAACAGATGCTTCAGTAGTTTCATAAATTTCATTGTCTTTGTAATATATTTATTTTCTTAATTTATTTAAATTTTTATTATATGTATATTTTTATAATATAGATATTGCAAAATTTTTTATTATAGATTTTTTACAATTATAATATTTTCATAACTTTTTATTCAATTAATTAAAAATTAATATAATAATTGAAAATATGTGATTATTTTATAATTTTTTTTCGAAATAGTCACTTTTAATGGATAAAATATTGAAATTAATTTATTTTAAATAGTCAGTTAATGCATCAGTTGTAAGTAAAGCATTGTTTTAGTATAGATTTTCTTTTGAATATTTTAAATTCTTAATGTTTTTAGAATAAATCACAATAAACCATTATTAAAAACTATTTTAGCGATGTGAAATCATGTCCACAAAGCATTTTAGTACAAGTAAATATTTTCTAATTAAAGAAACATCAGAAATATCAATAAATTTACATGACTAAATAATTTGAGTCAATTATACTGTGCAGAACATTTAAGCTATGGAGATAAAATAATTAGAGCGGAGGTCGAACATCGTAATATCGATTAGAGCAGAACACACAGAGAGAGATAGAGAGAGAGAGAGTGAGTGAGAGAGTGAGAGAGAGTGAGTAAGAGAACGGAGGGACTGTCTTCTACGAAAGATCACGGATCTATCAATCTGACTTAGACGATCTCTTCCAGTTATTCCTCACCTCTTCTTTCTCATCCTTCTTATCCATCTCTTCCTCTTCCTGCTTTTCTCTTCCCCCTTATTCTCCTGTTACTAGTTAACTTTAATTATACTCAGACATTTGAAACCCTGTAAATCTTTAACACATTCTCGTACATAAAAGAACCCCTCAGCTTCTTGTGTATGCTTATTTAATCAGAATAACTAATGCTCAGCAGTCACCTGGAAAAAATCGCAAGGAACGCAAAAGAAATCCAAAAAATGATAACTGTTTTTCCGAAAGGTTCGTTATGCAATTAAATTTAAGTTATTAAATTTTTGGTACATTTATTGAATATAAATATTTTTTATGATTACATTGGGTAAAAAATAATTAATTAATACATATTAAATTATTGAATAATCAAAGAGCTTTCAATTTTTATATAAAGGAATATATTGAAGTTTTAGGTTACTTAAATAAGCATGTAGTATAGTATATGCTATATTATTTATATTACTTTTATTTTATTTATTCAAATAAAATTTAAAAATATTTCTATAAAAATTTTTATTAAATTTTTCTTCTTTAATGTTACAAAAAATAAAAATTTAATAGAACGTATATAAAACGTTGTGTTTCAAAAGTTTAATTTAATTATAAATTAATTTATAATTCTTACTAATTTGTAAAAACACTAATTAGAATTAACATAAAAGTAAAAATTAAATATTAAAAAATTAATATTTAAATGGTTATTGTTAAAATATGATGGTAACATTGGAATTTATTTTAAGTGGAATTTAAATTAAAGAAATATGCCTTAACATTTTTTCATATCTTTTCTTCAAAAACTTTCATAATGTATCTAAAGGATAGTTCCTTCTTGATATTACAGATGTTAACAGTAAAGCAAAATATTACGAGTTTTACTAGATTTACAATATATATCGCAAATTTTTGAAGATAAAAAAGAAATAGAAGAATGACCAAACATTTTTTTGAATAAGGTAATTTTATAATTGTCATAAATAAAAAATACGTTCGTAATTTTGTTTTTTTGGAATGAACATTAAGGTTGCATTCACTCGTGTAATAAATTATTGAGAGCGTAGGAACAAGTGAACGTTCCTCGCTTTTCGTCATTTACGAAAAAATCACAGAGCGGTAGTCAAAATGCGAGTATAGACGCTGCAACTTTACCTTATTTTGCAATTAATGTGGTATTTAAGCTATGGTATTAGTTACTTCTTAAGGTCGCTTCGACTAATTTATTTCTATGTACTGAATGTATTTAAGGACGATTTGATGACAACTCAAAGACGACTACTGCTTAGAGTAGAAAAAACGAAAAATGAAATAGAGAGAGTGAGAAAGAGAGAGAGAGAGAGAGAGCAAGTGACTGAGAGGTTGGGACAGATACAACTTTAACCAAGTCATTTTCAACTCTATTTATTCAGTATAAAACATGACACAGTCATTTTTGTTACTTTTCCTGCTGCTATTGCTGAACGTCGTAGCATTAAGAACGTCGTAGAAAATTTTGTATTGTTTTTGCTTTTGGTTGACTGCTCATATTTACTTTTCCATAAACGTATAGTACTTTAAGTGGACCTTAAGTAGACCTTAAATGCCTTACTTTAAATACTTTCTTTATGATTCTTTTTGCAATTGTAAATTATACCTTTAAAAATGTGAATGAACATATCTTTTCTTATCGTAATATTTATCACTGAGTCTATTAATAGGATATCTGAATTGAGAGATATAATATAAAAAAATACCTCTAATATTTGGAGTAATAAATTTTATAATAATATAATTGAACATTAATATATGGTTTGAAATTGAAATTTCTATACATCATATTTTATAAAATAAATTTTAATGTGAACATTATTAGGATGAATAGGATATATTCGATTAATTAAACTTTTTTAAAATTAAATAGCTTCGTAAAAGAGTTCTGGCAAGTAATAACTTTATCAACAAACAATACCAATGAAATTTACTGTAACCATAAAATATTAACCAATCGCTAGTTTCTTTTATTATCTACTACATTGGAATCAGAAATTCGAACTTATTATTAGACGCTAGTTATTATTCAAAGCTAAAATTCAACCGACGTACTATCTAAGTTGATTCTTTCATATTATGACTAGATACAGTATTGAAACTTAACAATGACCATTACGAAGAGCGGAGTTCGGAACAATTGGAAGTTAGTATAAAAATTAATAGCGATGGGAGCAAAAAAATGAAGAGAAAAGGGAAAGATTGAAGCTTTTATCGCTTTTTCGAGTATGCGTACATACAAAATAGCTCTCCTGCGCAGTAATATTTGCGGCAGCCATAGATTAAGATTGAGAAGGGTATGGGAAAGGGAGTGGTGTGCTGGAATTATTGACATACTAAATAAGCGCACCTGGGAATCGTCGGCAACAAGCGAGTCGCTTGAAGCTCTCCCACGAGAAGCTGTCCTCTCGCTATTTAGCCTAGCAACGCTATTGATTTCCTCTCTAGTAAAGTCCGCGCTATGGACGGAAGTATCTCCCGTGCATCCTAGCCTCTTACCGCATGCTTCTAGCAATGAGTTTATATGCTACTTATTGTGTCCATTACAGTAGCGTATGAGGCTTTACTTGAAGTAAGTTGACTTACTCGTTCCTACGTGGCTTTTTAATGTGCCAGAATTGTGCTTTCGTGTTATCTTGAATAATAAGAAAAAGTGCATAAGCTATTGAAATTGGCCTTTGAAATTTAAAAAAATGTTCAGCTATTATTGCGGCCTTGAAGATTGCAAAGCATTCATTACTCTAAGTTAATTACTCTACTTTAAATCACACTTTAATAATGCATTTATAGTTATCATAATAACTTATTCTTTCTGATTTCATTTCCATTTTTTATTATTTTAAATTCGTTGATTCGGTTTCGCCATAATTATATTAAATCTTAAGATATAATTCATTAAAATGTTCTGTTTGTTTACTTGCTTGATCACGTACAGTAAGATAATCATATTTTATATTTCTAAGGAAAGTAATTTATCATGAATACTTAAATCATATACTTATGATATTTCGCTTTAATAATCCTTAAAATTTAGCGTTATATGACTGCGTTACTTGAAGGTCGAAGGTTACTTGTTAAATGTAGGAGTAGCAATTAAACTTTGAAAATAAAACTAAACTTAACAGCTACGTATTGTAATTTAAATAAATTAAATATTATATATTTTCATTAAAATTTAACTTAATTTTTGTTATTTTATAAAGTTTTTATCAAAATGAAATATATTTTAGTTTATTGTAAATATTGGTCATTGCCACATTAATTTATATTTCTGTTATTTTTAATCGATATATGTCAAAAACATATTCATTAGAGTTCACAATTTCAAGATTTTACTAAATTTTTATTGCACTACGTAAGCTGCTTTGATATTGTTATATTTAATTCGATTTTTCATATACATTTATATATATTTTACATTAAGTTATATATTTTATTTTTTTTCGTTTAAAAGCAAAAACCACAACCCTATAGTTTTATATAGAATTGCAATAATCATTATATTTCTTATAGTAATAAAGTGCTTTGTAAAAAAGAAACATGAAAGAACTTCAGTTTCGAATTACCCTAAGCTTGTAAGTGCCCTAAGAACAACTTTAATAACTTATAAGAAATAACGATATTTCAATTTTTTTATCACATATTTTAACCTAGATTTGTAAGAAAAGAGAAAATATTAAAATGATATCTTTAAAAATGAAATAAGCTAACATGATATTTAAAAATTTTTATTTAAATATTTCATAATTCAATTAAAAGTGTACATTCGAAACAATATTTAAAAGAGGATGTTATTTATCGGATAATTTATTAAAAATTGATTTTATTAATTTAAACCATGATAATAGGTTTTCATAAATGTACACACACACACACATGTGTATATACATTTTCATCAAGGACTTCAATAAAATTTAATATATACAGTACAATAAACAAACTCTCTGTCCACAGTGGGGGATGTTTCAATTTCCTAATTATTTTCATAATGATTACCTATTTCATTTTATGATTACAAGATTGCATAAATGTATATGATTCACTTTTTATATTTACAAATATATGTATATGTGTACACACATATAATTGCTTTTAAGCTGTGCTACTGCAAATTATTTGTGCTATATTAATTTTAACCTTCTTATTATCACTCGTTAGGTCCCCTCCAAATTTCAAAAAGTGAATAATAAGAAAAATATCAACAATGTTTTAAAGTCATTAGAAAAAATAGGATAAGATCGATTATCTTCTTTCCGCAGAAAATTTTTTCAAATTCCATAGAATATGTAATAAGAAAATCATCCTTCTATCATATTGATTCCTTTGACAAGGTACAAGTTCATAAAAGAGATATTTCTCCGAAGAAAAAGATGGTATGAAGTATGAAAATTATCTTGCAGACGGAAACTTAGAGACTTACAAATTTATTTAAAAATTGAATCTGTATGATGATAAATTTTAAATGATAAAAACTGTATGCTTTGGATATGAGCAAAAATATACTAATACAAGACTTCAAAATATATGAGACTCATAAATTTATAGGAAAACATTTGTTAGTTGAAATTATAAAAATTAACAACCTTTTATAGATTAAAAATTCAAAGAAATATTGAATCTATTTATAATATAATTATGACTAATTTAACTATATTGAAAGATTATTGCTCAACTGTTAAAATTCAAAGAATGAAAATTTCTTATAAAGTGCCGATAATTAATACAAACAACAATTTGTTAAAGTTGCGAAAAGTGATTTTGCTCAATTAAATATCAATATTGTAAAGGCATCTGCCAACTTATTTAAGATGATATTCTTACAAGAACTTTCAAAGTAACCTGGAAAACAAAATTCTGGAAAGAAAATATTTCAAAATTTGCATTGAAATGATACTGAATCTTTTATGAAGGCTACGTTTCACTATTACAAGACAATCAAATATCTAAAATTTGAATAATCCAGCAAAGTAAAATTTTTGTCGATTATTACAACGATGTATATATCAAAAACGGCAAAAATGAAAATCATTCGGGAATACCAAGCAAGGAAGATTGATGGCAAATCAAGTCTTAAAACTAAAAAATTGCTTGCCTGAAGAAGTTAAAAGAGGTCAAAAATATTCAACGACAATGTTAGTCGTCCTATTATTGAAGTCGCAATATTATTTTAATACAAGTATTTTATTATTATTCTGTTATTATACACTGTTTCTGCTTTAAAATTTTTACGATATTAGCTACTAATAATAATATACTAATAAACTTTATGCATAAATCCAGATGGTTATCATTTTAGTTACTTTATCTTTAAAAAATATAATTTTTAAAAAATATACCTAGCATTGTAGCTACACAAACATACACACAAATTAGTAAAGATGTTTAAAATCTTGTTTAAATAATATCTATATGTTATCACAATAATGTTAATTTATGATTATGAATATGAAATGAACAGGAAATATTACAGTTAAAATAATATTCATATAGCTTTTATATATTTATATAGTCAAATTATATATAAAGTCTTTTATATATTTTTGTTTATATATCTTTTGTTTTTATTATAATTTAAAATAATATAGTCTATATATGTTAGACTTAAGAAAACTGAATAAAAATATAAAGTCAAAGTGCTAGAATAAAAATACTTTCAACAAACATAAGTTACGGTTGCCTCGTGGAAACGAAGTTTCGTTCGGAAAGAGGAGATAAAATGCAAAAAAAAATGAATATACAACTAGGATAAGGACTTTATCTTTGCAGAATTAGGACTTTAAAGATTCAAGGAAGAAAACTTGCTGAGATTTTACTCATTAAACATAGAAAAACAACTTGTATAAAAATTAATTTAAACTTTGAATTAATTGCTAGGATTATAAATATTCGATTATTTATTTCTTTGTGAAGTACACAACTTATTTATAGAAATATACATTTTTAAAATTCATTGTCTTCTCACAATTATACATTTTTTAATTTGAGTTCATCTGTTTATACATTCTAAACAATATTGTTGAATACATGATATATATTAAAAGAACTAGACAATCATCGTTGATGGGAAAATATTTTGTTAAAACATAAGTTTCAGGAAACGAAAGCAAATTTATTTCATATTATATACATTAATTGAAATTAAAGTTATACTACTTCAAGATTTAAAAGAGATGGGGCACCAATCGGGAGTGGATGAAACGCTATCGCTACTCTCTCTTGTATATTCGTCGATAGTCTGGGCTCTCACACGTGGAACAAAAGAGACGAGAAAAAAGACAAGAAAAATTACAACAGCCACAAGAGAGTAATTCGGTAAGTCGACTTTCGGCGCTTATTTATTTTAATGAGGAGATTATTATTTGTGTTTTACGAGTGGAGCTGCGTTCGAAGAGATTGGGTGCGTACGTATTTTTTAGCTGTCAACTTGTCGTTGGAACGTCAATCGTACTCTGTCCGTACGTGTTAATTTATTTTTTATTGAAAGCCAACGAATTGTTTATATGGCTATAATATATAAAGCATTAAAGTATCTTTTCTTACATCTTTAAATATTTTCTTGATTCGAAAATTCAGATACAAATTTCAACACGATATTTTCTTTTATCGATAGGTATTTATATTAAAAAATTCAGAAGTACGAAAAAAAGAAAGTTATAAAATTGGCAAACAAAAAATTGCGATTTTTCGTCAGAAATGAAATTCCAATTATGCAGCTTATTGAAAATTGAAAGAGTACAAGTGTTTACGAACACTCGAGAATTTCAAAACCCAATTATAAATATTTTAAATATTATCAAATTTTTTCAAATTTATCCAAGCTCTCCTTCAAATGTTACCTCATTGTTGCACACACAAAAAAGTTCCTAGAATAGTGCGTTTAAAATTTTATAAATTTTTATTTCTCTTATCTGGTGTAATATCAAAACTGTGAGGGTTTTGACATAAAAATGGCATTATCTTTCCTTACGAAAAATGCCAGTATGAAATGATAATAATGACTGCATAATCTTCTTAACCTAGCCGTAATATTCATGCTTCATAATTCCATCCAGTTTATGTTAAGACCTGTAATTCCACAATTTATAATAAAAGTTAGAGATTAAATTTAATTTTTTACATGACAAATAAAAAATAATTCTCAAATAAATAATTATACGTATGCTCAATAACTACAGCTTTAATTGAAATGTACATTAATTTAATGTTACATCAATTCTTATCTATAATAAAATCTATTTTTTTTAAGAGAAGCTTATTAGTAGACTAAACTAGAGGAAAATATACTATTTAGGAAAGCAATGGAAGATAAAAAGACATTCAAAATTTGCAAGCCTGAAACACTTTCTAAAATTATGTTTCGTAATCCATAAGCTGTTACAATTGTTCATTTGAAAGTTATTATAATATATATTTTAATAAAAAATATTATTTAATCAAAATTTGTGTTCTGATAAATGTGTTTTAATTACCTTACTTCAATCTAATTTCATTAAAAAACATTCTTTAAAATTTTTATTTGCATGATAAAATGAAAATCATCGTAGGAAATGTTTTAAGCCATATAGTTCAGTTTTCTAATTGAAACATTAACTATGTAAAATATTGAAAAGTAATATAAATATTTATATTGATTAGTTTTCTTTTTGAGATATTCAGGGTTTGGAAAATCTTTTATCTTCTAAAAATTAAATAATTAGTAATATTTACGTAGTCCTAAAATGATTTTTCTCGAAAATTCTTCATAAGCATCCTCAACATATCCATAAGCACTTTACTATTATTATTATTATTATTATTATTATTATTATTATTACATACACAAAGAGAGAGAATGACAATGGATGCGTGGGAAAGGGAGGAGAGAAACAAGAATATTATTTAACTAAAATCTTAAGATAAAATAATATTCATTTAATATCAATACTTGATTGTGCTTGTATTAAATATAAATTTTTTGAACTCTTAAAAAATAAATAACCCTCTAAAATGATGTAAAAATATAACTATACTTCTTTCTATTTCAGTTTCTAATTCTTGTAACAATACATACTGAAATATTAAGGTGATTCAAAAATAAAGAGTTTATATTATATTTAAGTTATATTTTGACATTTTTATTAAACTTATTAGTTTTGATATATAGTTTTACTGGAAATACGTGAAAATACACTTTAATAATAGATAATTGTAACATGTAACAAATCAGTAAAAATGATAATAATTGAAGACATACATATAAAAAATTTCAAAAATGTTATCATATTATAATTGCTTTTTCTTTTATGGTACTTTTTATTACAAGATTCTTTCTATGTATATTACATATGTTTACACATATAATTGAAGTGATAATGTCTTTTTAGCGAACGAAAATGAATAGACAAAACATAGAGCTAATCTCAAGTAAAGGTACCTACAATATACGTGAGAGAAAATACAATTGCTTAACAGGTACCTAACTAAGAAAGATGATTACTGTATGTTTGTTAGTATTGCAAAACGTCAATCTGAATCAACAACTACAAAAATAAGTTTTAGAAATACACACCTACGTTTATTATATTCACTGAGAGCGAAAGAGAAAGAAAGGGAAAAATATAATTCCATTTATTACAAAAATTGAAAGTTTTAAATATATATTTAAAATAATATGTAACCTATGATAAACTATATTCTTATTTATAATAATATTTATACTAATATTTTTTCAAAATTAGTCAACCAGTTAAAACATAAATAATGTTCAATATGAAAACTCATAACTTTATGACATGTCATTTTGAAAATATTATTTTCTTGCTTTAGAATAATCAATAATTTAAAAATTTTTAGAATTCATACAGAATGAAATTCAGAGTCATTTGTATTATATGTATTTAATACTTCCTTAAAACATAAGTAAATATAATCAATGTAAGGTAAATTTTTTGGCAAGAAATATTTCAACTTAAAACTACTTTATTCAGACAGATACAGTCAGACTTAATATAGAAATTATATCTAGAAGGTATACATTTTTTATATGATGACTGAGCAAACCATTTCAAACCAAATTAAACTACAGTTTAGAGTTCTTAGCATAATTTGAGAGTATCAGTTAATTAGAGTTTAGTACAGAGTTACACATAACTTTCAATGTACTTAGGTAGAACAGAACAAAAAGGTTCTAAGAAAGCACATTTTATAAATATGCAAGTTGAATTTGAAATAAATATTATTTTTTATTTATACACATTGATAAAAAACGAGAGAGTTTTAATATGATCCATAAATAAAATCTTGATCTAATATTTAGTAAAGAGCTTTAGAAAAAAGAAGTTAGATAATTTGGAGAATCTTGTATAATATTGTGGTTAGAAAGTATAATTTTAAGTTAAATATATTTTAAGAATTTCAAGTTCAAATTAATTTTAATCTTTCTAGTTTTCTAAGTCATCTTCAAGTATTTATTTTTCTAGTACCACTTCTATAATTTAAGCTGAGGTTTAATAGTGTTAACGATTAAATTTGCATTGTTTTTTATGTATAAATATATAAATTATTTACGTGAAGTGTTTATGTAAAATAATGATTATGCAAAGTCGTTTATTGTTATTTTATATTTTTCTTGGTAGATTTTGTTTTCAAGTAATTTTGAATCGATACCAAAATTTTATGAAAGTATTTACAAAATTTATTATTTTTATATCAATTTCTGATTATTATATTAGATTTCAAATAATATAAATTAATAAAGTAGTACTTATTCTTACTAACTTCGACTTTGAAAAACGCTAATATTTCTATGGAATTAATATATAAATTTCTTTTACTGTAGAATTATTAATTGATAAATAATATAAATAATTTTACTAAAATAATATATTATTAATAGCTCGTAATAAATGTTTAGAAAGAGCTTCTTGGAAATAATTATAGAATAGTTTAAGTAATTATACAATATTATTTTAATCTGTATTTAAATTATAGTAACTAATGCCAAGCATGAACTCAGACATCTACTAAGAAGTAGAAACTGTAAAATTATTGTGAAATATACAAAATAAACCATTTATCACACATCTTCTTGTATTCATACTGTTATAAATGAAAATGTAATAATATTTTCATTGCGTGTATATAGAAATATTTTGTGCTTGTTATCATTGCAATGTAAGCCATGCATATGCCAAAGCATTTACACTACTGAAAACTTTTTATAAATTAGCACGTTTCTAGAATTATATTTTTTACGTTAAGTTTTAGCTATAAAACTAAATTAATTGAATTTAAATATAATGTAATTATTGTGGTATCATAAAAAAAACATCTTATTATAATTGAAATATTTTATGGAAACTATAAATTTTATTAATTATTTTCTTGCACTAATGTTAATGTTATAGCACGAAATTTATTAATTTAAAACGTTTAATTTTACGTTACTATAATCTACAAGTACTATTTTATTATTTATATTTAAAACAATCGACATTAAAAATTATGTCTTACATTACTACATTTATTAAGAAATCACTAATTTCTTACCTTACATATTTTTATAATTTTAATATAGAAAAAGTAGACGATAAGTATTAAATAACTGCAAGAAAAATTAAAGAATAATTATACTATAATATACAACACTTAAAATATGTATTTGTAGATTTCAGCTAATTTCATCGTACCTTGCTTGATATATGTGTTAACTTTTTTCATGTTGAGTACATCTAACAACAGTATACTCTTCATCTCTGTTAAAATCTACACTAGTATTCATGAAATAATATATTCGAATAATTCAATAGACCAAAACATTAGTAAAAGAAATCTAGTAACAAAACATTATTAACGTGAGCTCGACTTTTATAAATTAATATACTTTAAAAGAACAACGTATTCAGATACACGACATCAAACCTATTTTGTAAAAATCGGTAAAATCTCTGTCTCTGAAAAATCGTGTATACGAGAAACCAGATCTGACGCATACTGCCTTTTTTGGATCATTGCTGTAATTGTTGGCTGAAGCAGCAATTGACTGCCGCCTATGAATCTCAAATTTGTACATTGCATAATTCACAGATAATGATTTTCGCGCAGTTTCAATAAGAATCACGATTGTGTAAAACAACAATGAAACTCTTTATATTATAACTATTCCGAAAAATTAATTATTCATAGGTAGGCTACAATATGAAATTCAGAAAAATACAGTTGATTACGAACATTTATTTGTAATTTATTAAATTATTCTATGTGAACTATAAACTGATGAATTATGATAATATAATTCTAAGAATAAGTATCAACAGACTACTTTTAATTTAAGTATTATTTATCAATATAAATCCATGCGCATAATACAAATCTAAATTATAAATATGCATTTTAATATGTTTTAAATAAATTTGATATTTTCCAATAGAATCAATAGTCCTCTTAATAATAATAAAATTTATTTTGTCTACTACGTTATAAAGAACTAACTTATTAATTACTAATTATCAAATAAGACGTAAAAATATAAGCAATGATAAATTTTGAAAAATATGATTTGTAAGCTTACAGAAAAAATGAGACAATAACTGTAAAATGATCGATTATGATATTTGAATATTATTTGAAAAATTGGTAGATTATAATACAAACATATGTATTATAAAATTTGGTTTGTAATTAGTTAAAATTTTGAAAATTAGAAAAATACTTAAAAATATTCATTTATTATTGTATGATATGCGATTACAGCTAGAAAAGTATTTCTTTATATATAAATGAAATACTTAAAATTATATTTTCTTATATGACATCACTTTTCAACATTCTCGCTCTTATTAGAATAATATTCTTATAACGACTTTCATAAATTATGATTTTGATAATTATTCAAGTAATCATATATTAAGATATATTTGTTTTAACAGAAAATTCTTAATCTTAATATTGGTATTCAATATTGTACTTAATATTATAATAATCCTAATATCATAATATTAGGATAGATTATTTTTTCTTTTTCTAAAAATATATAAAAAGTATTTTATGGATTTTTGATCATGATCTCTATGTAGTTTTAAAGAATAAGTGAAAATTATTTTCGAAAGACGTTGAATTATTAATCAATAATTAATAAGTAAACAGAGAAGTGACTAAAAAATGAACCAATACAAGTAAAGTAATAAATCAAATTTTCAAAGTTGTTGTCTTGAAAATAATCTCTTATTCATTCAAATGCGACATCTTCCTGCAGTGACTATAAAATATTATTTATCCTTAGCAAATAAAATATCTATTACGCCTAAAAGTTAGACTTTGATAAATGATGTCAATTAAGTATTTACTGTCTGAAGAAAAATATGATTTTTAAAATAAATGTTATGCAATGCTTTTCTTGTTTCATGTATTCAAATCATTACCTTAGACAATTTGCTTTATTCAAATTGTATTAGAAAATTCTAAATATGTAATCAACATAACATGAAAGTAATGAAAAATATTTTATTCCATATTTTAATTTTATTCTAGAAATAAAGTAAATATAAATATTTCTTGCAACATTTGTGTAACTAATTTTTATAGTAGAATTATAATAGAACTTGTGAAATGTATTTAAAATAAATTTATAACACTTGATATGAACTGATTTAATATTAAGAGTTGAAAATTTATAAAGTTATTTGTTGAATACACTAATAAATACTGAAAATAATTGTTTGTAAAATAAAAATTCTGAATCAACTTAAGCTTTTAATGTTGCATATAGCATTATTTAAGAAACTAATGAATCTTGATGTAATTAGGATAACATTTGTTCATAAAGAAAATAATTGATGTGTTCAAAATCAAACATTTGCTAAGCTGCAGTCTCTATAATCTTTTCCCAGTAGCAGATCGACGTTGATGGATCATTGCATTCGCATTACTACTACAATCAGCTGATAATAGTATTACATGAATAACGAAGATCATAGTGGCACAACAGCTCGGTAAAAGCAGAATGGATACCGCGTTCCATTGCTAACGTAGATCCCGAAATCGAAAGTAAGTTCTCTGTTTTTGTCTCTCTCTCTCTCTCTCTATCTATCTCAAAAGGCTTTCTACCATTACCCATTATTCTTTCTCTTTTCGATCTCGAGAGTATACAGATATATCCAGGTCAAGTTCAATGTCTATGCTCGCAGAGACAGACAATCGGACGGATGGACTGACGGACTCATGCGCACTCTTACTGGTGGATAGCCTTCGTCCCGCGGAGCTCCATTTAGCATAATCCATCTTTTACGCGCGGCTCATGAATGACTTATGCAACGAGAAACATTATACGTGCGAATTCTAATGTACACTTGTGTTGGAGAGAGGCCTACGATGTCAGTGTCAATGGCACCGGCTGCGGCGCTCGTGAGAGAGCAGTTACGTCGCCTCGGTTCGCTGAATCGAATTCTTCGCTCTCCTAGCTACTTACTCTCCTTCTCTTCATCTCTCTCTTTCTCTCCCTCTATTTGGAGTCCAAGTGGAACGCCTTCACCTGTACAAGAAAGCACGCACGTGTGCGCGTACTGCACACCAAGGCCTCTATATATGAAGTCGGTATATCAATGCGGTACTGGAGGTCGAGGCGATACGACTTACTGTGGCTGTACAAGAATGTCGCGCACAGCGAGTGTTACACTACTATTTTGCTCTTTAATTCGGACATACGTTGCAAAGGAGCATCTATGTTGCTTTAAAGCAACCAAGTTTTATCCATGTTCTCCTAGTATATTCTTGAGTTTACTCTATTATTCAATGATTTCTTGGATAACTGATTGCGTATTGCGCAAGAAACATAAAAGAAATTGCACAATGTAATAAAATATTCTAGAAACAAAATTTGACGTTCTATAAAAAAAATGAAAATCCCGGTGTTATTTATAGTAAATGATTCTAAATAAAATTTTTGTTAAATATTACTAGTCACTTTCATGAATGGTACAATTTATATGTATTAATCGAAGCTATTATACCTAATACAGCTTAACAACTATAATCAAATTCGTTCATTTCTAAATTTATTATGCTAATAGTAGTTTTTTAAAAAAATATTACCTCAATTCCTAAAAAAGCTCCACATGCAGTTGCGCTTTGATTGACACTTATAATGAAATACCCAAATATCGATGGTATAAGTATTAAATAGCCATTAAACTCCCGATCTTGTGATTAACTTGTCACCGAAACTGTATATAAATATGTAAATTTTCAATTCATGATCTTGCAGTACTCCATCGCATAAATTTTTATCTGTGCTATTTTACTTTGAGTTATATTGTTTTAGCAGAGCCACTTTAACATTTTATATTTCTTTTATTTTATTAAGTTACTCTTTATTCGTCATTGATCATGTCATGATCTCGTATAAGTATATGTCCATAGATATACACGTTAGCTAACGAGTAAAATACGTCGTGGAAACACAAATGAAAAATAAAGATTAAAATGAAATTAATAAGATAAAATAAAAAATAATTATCTAAAGAAATCGGTGGAGAAGAAACTGAAATCAGCCTATATGTGAGAAAAAGAAAAAGAGAGCATATATTTCATTCAGATATTCTTTAAATGATGCATCAAAAAATTCTTTAAATTTACAAATTGCTTTATCTTGCACTTATTCAAATTTTCTTAAATGTGTCATATATGCTTTGATAAAATAGACGATATAAGGGAGAAATATTCACCGCGATATCAGAGTTCCTTTTCTATTCTGAAAAGAGAAACCATTATATATTTATTCAAATAGGTGCAGGATATTATTTTGAATGTATTTCTTTAAACTCGTCAAGTGCATTACGCAGAAAAAAACTCGTTCTCCTGCGCGCTTTTTTCTTTCTTCTCTCTCTCTCTCTCTCTTTCTCTCTCGTTTTTTATTTCTCATCTCTTTGCCTCTTCTTTTCCCTCGGTCTCTATCTGACTGCCTTGCTTTCACCGGGCGAGTATCGATTCTGCGTTGCTGCCAATCGAGCAAGAGATGCTGTGCGTAACATATGTGAGTAGGAATGACTCACCCTAAAAGCGTTAAAGATAGCAATAGTAACGATTTCCAGTACAGAACAAATGAAGAATTGAGATAAAAGGGATTTTAAGTAAGTGATAGTATTTTGTTAATTAACTTCTTTGATTACTGTAGGCTAATGCGTAAAGGGATAAATAGTATCACAAGACATTTTAAATTCAAACAGAACGTTATTAATTGATATTAAATGAATGTCAAAAGAGTTTAAGAAACGTTCCACAGATTTTTGTACTGTAATATCTAAAGAAGACTTTCAATCTAGTGATTAATTCTTTCTCTTAAATCAAAAATTTTTTTAATAAAGGCAGTTAAATATTTCTTTATAATATTAAATAAATACATAATAGTTTATTAAAATATAAAATTTATTTATTTTTGTATTCACTAAATATTTTAATTTTTATAATATTAATATTTATACTGTGATCCTTTCATTATATTTTTATTTTGTACTATTTACTTTTATGAAGAAACAGAAACTAATTCTCAATTTAAACGATAGAATAATTTATTAAATTTACAAAGGAATAAAACAGAGAATAGCTCTGTTTGCTTTAGTGTATTTTTATGCATGCATATTATTAGTATGTACTATCTTCAATATTGCTGAAAGAAATTATTGTTAAACTTCTGACAATAAGAAGAATTGTAAGTTAAAGAATATAATAAATGCTAGAATAAAAAATATTAAAATTAAGGAAAGTGTGCGCGTGCGTGGTTAAGTAGAAAGTGATATGTGTAGTAAGACTTAAATTTTCAGAGACATCTTCCACGATATTTTATGAATTTTTATTTTATAAAATAGAAATGATTGTTTTGATTTGATAAAAAATTATTCCTAATTCGTAGAAAAATTAAAGTTGTCTATAATTTTTTTTATTGGCACAAGCCTAATACGTAATTGTCACGTATGCCTATTATCTGACCAGCATTACTTTAATATAAAATAGATGATATTATTCAGTTTCAAAAATAATTTTTACGTATTTTATGATAAAGATATTATTATACATTAATATCATCTAGATAAAAATGTTCAGAGGATAAAAATAGTTTTAATAATTATAAATACTTCTCTTAGAAGACCATTTTTTTGTATATTAATTGTTAAATTTCTATTTCCGAATGATCTATCGTATTTCTATATAACTTTAATGTTTTATCACATATTTCAGACCTTATACTCCTTAAAAGAGGATATTCATTTATAACGTAATCGGTAAAACCCACCTGTTAGTCAGTTCCCAGATTTTCATGCGAAACTTAAATGACGTCTTTCACTTTCCAATAAATTTGGAACGTAAACATGAAATTGAACAACGATAATAAGGGATTTTTATAAATTGACCTCACTCAATGGATATTGCGTCTATGATTTTTCGAAATAAGAAATATTTACTTATCATTCATTTCAAGATTTTTTATATAATTAAAATGAACAGGTTATGATAGTTTTAAGACTTTTTTTATACCTATATTCTTAAATTTGTTAAACTCTAATATTGTTAAACTTTAGAAATAGATTTTCTTATTTCAGAAAGCTTTGTGGACTATAAATTTGAATATATTGAAAAATGTCACTTTGTCAAAGTTATCTATTATAAAATTATTCAGTGTAAATTATTATTACATTATTTTATTACAAACGTTTATGTGATTTTTAATACTAATATTAATAAGTAGTATTGACAGGTAAACATTTTAATTTTTATATTTTAAGACACTCTTTTGAGTTTTTAGTATTTTGTTTATAAAAATATTACGTATTATATAAATATGCTATGTATTCGTAAAATAAACGTCCATAACTGTGACAGACAAATGTTGATACTTTATTTTTTGTAAATATGATTTTTATTAAAATGACTTTTAATTAGATCCATTCGATTTCTTTGTGAGTTTTGATTTGTGAGATTGATTAGATAAAGTTAACAGAAGTCTAACATCTCTATTATCTGAAAAGTGCATTATATCACGGATCTTAAAAAAAATGCAGACGATCAAAATTTTGAATAATTTTAATCATTTATATTTGCAATTGTATCAAAACTTAATTTTCCAATTAAGTTAATTTATTATGAGCTATTGGTACAATTATACAGGTTTACTGCGAATCTGACTCTCATTCAGTTTTAGAAAAAGCGTACTTCGATATCAAATCTCTTACGATATTCATTTAAAGTTAATGGTACGTGAAGGAATCGGTGCATCAACCCTGCTGCACACGCTTAAAGAATCCATTCTTGTAAATGGAAAACCGTCCATTGCAATAGACCTATATCTCCTCAAAGAAACAAAACAATATCTCGTTGAACAATCACATTTTCCTAAAGGTCTATTCTACCAAAAGATGATACATAGATCAGTTATTATAGGGATAGATAGAATGATAGAGAGAGAGAGAGAGAGAGAGAGAGAGAGTGATAAAATAAAAACTGCTTTGACGCGCTTTATTAGACTTTTATCCACCAGACTTTTATCGACAATATTTTCGCGATTCCAAGGCAGCGCTGACTACGTTGCGCTACCACTTGCGTTGGCGCATGCGCGTGCTTCCACGTCCTCCCTTTGACCATGTCATGGATCCTCCTTGCTCCTCTCGTGCTCCCATCCTTTTTCCCCCGTTCTCGAGCGGCGCGGCAGCATCTCCTGGACGTCGCGACGGCGGACGTCGCGAATCCCCCCCTTGCACGGATTTCCATCCAGTGAGAGAGAAAGAGAAAGAGATGGGAGCGTTCACATATGGAGTCGGGGCATTATCTTCCTTTTCCGTTTCTCCCCCGCCAATACGAGAAGCGCTGGGCGGACGGCGCTGGAAGCATAGCAGCAGTAGAGGGGTCGAGCCGCCGTACCGCAGCAGCGGACGAGCGCAAGGTATTTAAGGTACCGTGGCCCAGCGACGCACGAGTAGTTCACTTGAATACGGCGAGCCGGCGTGAGAAAAGGCTGGGAAGAGGAGACGCGACGCGAAAACAACGCGTGTGTCCCGCACACACGCACGCACAGATACACACGTAACGAGGAGGAGGCGCAAGGGCGCCGAGGACACGCAGGACAAGTGCACAAGAGGCTCGGCCTCGGCACAAGTGCGCGACTGACTCTATTCACAATCTGTCCTTTCTCTTTCATCTCGTCCGCTCATCTCGATACGCACTCGCTAGAGGCGGAAGCTGCGTGAAGGGCTCCGGAGAGTCCCGGCAGTGATTAGGACGAAGAAGCGCACTCGCGGTGTCGCAACGAGTCTCCCTGCGGCCGAATCCAGCCAAGTATAAAAATAAGGTAAGTGTGGGGTCTATGCTCGCAGAGGGGGCAGTGACGATTACGGGTGCTCTGGTTGATGAAACAGTGTGCGGCAGCGCGAGGATTGGCACGCGGTCGAGGCAGTGATGTCGGACGCTCTCGGGAGACACGTGAAAAGCAAGTGTATAGTGCGAGACGTTCGGGAAGAGATGCGTGTGCGTAAGTTCCAAGGAGAGACACATTACTACCCGTAGTGCGGTCGAGCGGGAGCATCGGCTCCTAGAAGTGATTTTGCGTCGAGGAGTTTTAGAACTGCCTCCGGCACATGCACAAGTTTATGGGCTTGTAAAAGTTTATTGGCTTAGGACCGTTTCACGCACTCGAGCGTATGATTCGTCGTGCGAATATAAATACTCATACGAAACAATATAATAATCGGAATGGCACTGATCGATAACTTTGTAAGTGCTATTTTAAATTATTTCGATTAATATTTGTAATATCGACGATGAATATTACATTGTCGTCGGTAACTCATGGCTCGACGAGCCAGTCAACTTTTCCATGACTTAAAACGTTGCGGTTTATAACATTTATGGAGGTGTACATTTGTCAATTTGCATTCGATACATTCTCTAGATTAGTCATAATATTTGCGAGTGATTAAATCGGCTTTTACTTGGCTTTTCAATGATCGAACAATAGTGAGATGACGAAAGATCTTCATCACCTTCATGTATCATGATTATCTTTCTTTTGAACAATTTTCTTCTTAAAGTCAAGGTTTTTTGTATAACCAATGAAAAAGTATATTCTTTATTGCGGAGAAGGTAGCGAATCTTTTTTGTAATTAATGATTATAAATCGAATATATGCATATTCGAATCTCTTGTAAAGCTTATTATTCTATAATATCTTGATAAAAAGGCCAGTAGAGCTTATGTATTATCTCTTTATCAAACTATCGTAACTACAATTAATTTTATATTTCACTATCGTTAATTGATTCGAAACAAAATCGTTTGTATTCTCAATTGCATTATAGTTTTTATAATAATTCTATATTTTGAAATTAGCAATACAGATTACGTGTTCTTTAATGTTAATATTATTATAGAATTACAAACTGTATAAGTGCATCGTTGTAATAAACATGTAATAAAAAAATTTATGAAACTAAAAGTCATAGTGCTATTACTGGAATAACTAAGGGTAATGTAATGGTGAAAAGCGAGGTCTCTCAAATTAGACGAAAATCGATATATGAATGAGAGGAGTGAGAGGGTGCGAGCGAGAAGGGGAGAGAGGAGGAGAGACTTTCATACAGATATAAAGAAATACAGTTAGAGAAATAAAATGAGTTTAAGGATAGGAAGCAAAAGAGTCAATAGTTTTATTAAAAATATTGATCATTGCGCGAAAAGAAGGTGCAATACAATCATTGATCGCATATTCTACGTGTGGCCACAATTCTACCTTGTAAGTCCACGCGTGATCGGTAATCAACATTACACGTCCGATATATTCCGACTCTTCGCCTCCAGGATCATGGAAATTCCAGTTGCTCATCACCCTCTCTCCCTCTCTCTCTCCTCTTTTTCTCTCTCTTATACTTTGTTTGTAATTCGCACATATCTTGCCATACCAGCAAAGCAAAGATACGCGTAAACCGTTAAAAAGTAAACCAGCGAATAACGTCAGAAAAATTTTAAGACGGTTTTCAGGAATAAATTTTTTCTTTTAAGTTCTTTTTGTAACTTTATACAATTATTTGAAATAATTGTATAAATGTTAGTATAATTTTGAATAATATTTTAGTGCAAAAGTAGATTTAATAGTAGATAACAAAGTTTAAATAGAGTATTTCAACATTTAAGTACAGTCATTTATTGAAATTATTTGAATATTCAATAATAGTCACTAGTGAGAGCTTATGTACCAATAATTGTCGTTAAGATAATTAAATATGTATAAAATTGTAGTACACTCAATGGCCTATTTCATTAGTTTAATCACATTACATTTATATTGACACAAAAACTTTTCTTTCATATTTCAACATTGAAAATATTAAATTTAGTTATTTCTACATTTTGTAAATTTTTTTAAAAATTTATTAAAAAATAATTAATTAATCGTTTAGAAAACATTTTTCTTTCCATCATCTGTTCAAATGAGAAATAATTATTTTTATTATTTATTCGTAGAAAATCCATCAACCGACATATATATATGTATTACCAAAAATTATGGTTATAGTAGAACCCTTTTGGTAGGTCATGAATTTAATAACTTTTTATATTTTTTAGACTTTTAACATATAAAAAATAATAGTGAAAAAGTAGAGGATGTTTTCTTTAAATAAAACTATAATTTAATTAACAAAATTATACATATCATTGTAAATAATTGCAAAACAGAAAATTATTATTATAAGTAGTAAAAATTTTATTCTAAATCTAAATAAAAATTTCAGTTTAATCTGCTTTTTTAAAATTTTCATCCTTCATTATCTCACTTTTTGAACATAAAAAATGGTAACTTCAATTACTCAATTATTTTAAATTTAACCCGATAAAATATACAATATGAGAAAAATATTATTTACACTCATAAAAAAATTTAGCGTTTATAAAATTTATTTAATATTTTAGCTAGCCGATGAATAAAATATGTGAATTCTATGAAGAATTATGTAAAGTGCTAATGAAAATTAGCAATCTATTGAAAAAGTAAGTACAAAAACTAAGTATTAAACCCTGAAATAATAAACTGTAACCAAGTACATCGCTACAAAATATGTTAATTCTGAGAATCGCAAGAGAACTTCGAATCTTCTCAGAAGAAACTAACTTTGTAAGACGATCTCGAAAGGATCAATTTTCAGCATGAGAAGGCCAAGGCGTGACGAATCCTTTGCGCGCACGAGTGTAAGCTTCCTTCGTACCTGCTCACACTCGCCCTGGTAAAAAATACGCCTGTCCCAGCGCGAATCCGATGCACGGCACCTCCGGTAAAAACAAGGCCGAGTTCATTAACTCGTGCGAAGAAAGCCGGTTTTTTCGTGCGTGTGCTCACAAGGCCCTAACTATAGAGGGCCTGTACCTTTTTCGAAATCCCGAGTGCACATACGCAAAGATAACCCAGCTGAAACTAATCGCTCCAAGCGAAGATGTCCGCGTCTTCGGAAGTTACGAGCTACCTCAAGCTGTGACTCGGGGACGACTTCCGTGTACCTCCTGCTCTAACGGTCGCCTAACGAACCGATTTGACTTTTTATCCACGGCCGCTTTCAATCGAATCTCCTCTCATTTTTTTTGTCTTTTTTTCCTTTTTTTCCTAATGAACTTTCACGTAAAGGAACGCGTCATAATGGTAAAAAAGATTTCGAATACGTTTTTATATACTTGTGATTTACTTTATTCCTAGCGAGATAAGCTTAGTGCTCTGATAGAATTTCTACCTTCTAGTACATTCAATTTTTCTACACTTTTCTTCATACGCATAAGGCCAAAACTTGAACATGCTCCAACATTTTATAGTTTATACTATTGAATGGACGCTTTTGCATACACTATAAATAATAAAGTATCAAACTAATTAATAACACGATTGGTATGTAATGAATCTAATAGAAATCAAATGTAAACTAGATAATAGTTTGTATCAAATAGAGGCGAAATAAAAATATTTTTAAAAAAGTCACGAACATTATATTAATTTATGATTCAGCTACATTTTACAAGTGAGCGATTATCAGTTTAGAGTTTTTTCCAAATTTCGTTTCACATCATGTATGAAATTTCATTATTTTCCATCAATATGATGCTATTATCTTTTTATTTTTTTCATAAAGAAATTTTCTATCATGAGTCTGTGGATTGCGATTACGTTTTCTTATGAAGTATAGCTTATAAACGTTATTTAACAAAATTTTAGTACATTTGTATTTAGTACATTTCCATGTAAAGGGTGCAAAAGCAATTTAGTTCTCGATTAAAGGCAAGCACAATCCACTATAGTCACAATGAAAAGACAAACGCCACTATTGAATCTTTGGAAACTAAATTTTCAAACTCAAAACATTAAAAGAAGCATAAAAACCTTTCAGAGCTTTTACATACACTTGTCGCCAGTATCCATTTTTGTTTCTTCCGAATAAATTTTGATTCAGGTTTTCAAGCAAGCATAAGCCTGTTTCGAAACAAAACTAAAAATTTTACAAATCATGTCTGTAATGTAAAAGAGTACAATTCAAAAAAACTTTTAAAATAATTGAGTTTATTAGTTATATTTAGATTTCAAAATAAAATAAGTTACTTTTTTTTAATTAATAAATATATTAGTCACGAGGCAAGTATCGATGGACTGTATTAAAAAAATATAAAATGGTTCATTCGCTTTGATTAAGTAAGCTTAAGTTATAAATTAACAGTAGTCGATAAACGTTAAACGTTAACGAACTTTTCTCAATTAATTTCAAATTGGAGATTCGCTATTATATAAATTTGCATCCGAATATTAATGAGACGTACGAGACTAAGATATATTAGCATTTTGTAAGCTGAGCAAGAGTCTATTGATTCGAATCCTAAAAACAGGATTTTCTTGAATTAAAATGAAATCGATGATTAAAATATTTACGATAACGATTATCATTGTCCCATTAATTATACTTGAATTTTCAAAAGCCACAAAGAACGCTCTTCAAAATGAACTTTATAACTTAAATCAATAAATAAAATATTATAGTCAAACTTATTGTACGGTGGACTATTAGAAAACGTGCTCTACACCCTTATTAAAAAGCTTAGTTCAAGATATTTTTTATTTTATTAAAAGTTAAAAGCAAGAAAATGTATTCATAATAATATTAACGAAATTATAAAAAATTATTCTTAATTTTAGTTTTAAAAATTGCAATAAATAAAGACATTGCTGTACGAAAAACTTTAATTAAAATATCAAGATGCACAATAAAAATTTTAGTTTTAGGAGACAGTCAAATACTGTATCATTCTTCAAAATATTGAAAAATGAAAAATAAAGTAATCGATTTTCTTTTAGTTAACTTACAACTTTTCTGATAAATTCTGTCTATGTACTATTAATTGCATAAAAATTACTAAAATTTATGAATTTTCTTATCCTATAATATCTATGGGTTAAAAATAAAATCTTCATTTGTAAATTTTTATCTTTCAATAAATACAGAATTTAATTTATTTAAAAGTTAAAAAAATTATTCAATTTATGCTTTCATTGTATATATATATATTTTTGCTTACTACTATTATAAACTTAAGCAGCTTGAAAAGTTTATGTTATAAAAAAATATCTCACTTATGGCGAACAAAATGAACTGGTCATTTTTTTAAAGATCATGTTGCAATTGTCATTTTACTTATTATCCAAAAATTTATTAATCCTTAATAACAACTAGAATAATATAATAAAAATAGGTGATATAATTAAAATTTTTTTATATATTTTAACGAAATTTTAACATAAAAACACTATCCAGTACCAGTAGCATTTGATTATTAGATTTTGTTTTAGTAATTCATATTTCATTTATCGAAAATCAATTTTTGCATTTAAGATGTATATGAGATACTTAAATTATACTCGAAGTAATAAAAATAAGTATGAGATATGAATTTAAATTGTAAAAGTTTCTTGTAAAGGAATCCAAAATAAATTTTAATTTTTTAAATTTTTTAATAAATAATATGTGTAATATTATATATATATTTAATAATTATATATATAATAAATATATATAATGTAAAATTAACATAGTTAGTTGATTTATGTTAATCTACAGGTTCTTAAACTCTGCGAGTTTTAGACGAATATTAACAAAAAGAAAAATATACTTGTGTAACTGTCGAGTAGGAATGTTAGCAAGTAAGATAAATTAATTTAAGTAAATAAATCATTTTACGATAATCGTGTTTTATTATTCATAAGTGTTCTACATTTATTGCGATGACTTGAATCTGATAAAGTTTTATCGGACGTGTAAGTACATGGTACAAGTTACTTAAAATGTATTAATAATTCTCTGAAGACTTAATCGAAAATTTCGTTCTGAATACATTCGTACAGAGTATCGATACGCTTCTTTGCGGAGCCTTATGCAATACAATTGCAGAGAAATTATGCTTAAACTTGGTTATCACATACAATTAACCTGGTAGTAAAAATAGCAGCAATGGCAGCAATAGCAGCTACAGTAATAATATTGTAATAAAAGTAGTAATGTTAAAAACGACCATAGGATGTCGAGAAGCTGTGAACCGATTTTTGAGGGTCTTCGCATACTCTGCAAAAGATAAATCCTTTTTAGCTCGCGCGGGCTGATTTGTAGATACGCGTGAATTATATATCTGCACCTTATTTCAATGGCGAGTCTCGAATTCTTTTTCCTGCATCTAAAACGCGGTAAATGCATTTCGACGAGCATTCAATTTTCGTTGAAGATAAAAAGCTGAGTGTTTATTAAAAGATACTTGTAAAATATTTTAAAAATATATATAGTATGAATTGAAAATAAATTATTTTACCACTATGTAGTCAGAGAAAACGTTTCGACTATTCCAAATGAATCTGTAATTCTCTTCCTACTCTCTAAATTATCAATTTTTTATTTACAATGTATATATCAATATAGAATAATATCTCGAATAAACGAAGAAAATATTCAGACGCATAAAAATTATGCGTGAGCACTTATTTAATCGATAGTTTTTAATGAAGGTATTTTTTGCGGAGATGGTCAAGTGGCTCTTATACATTTTAAATCGATGACTTCATACATCATTGTCGATATTATATTCTCATTGCGATCGAATAACCGATTGACCATCGTCACTATCGCCGATAATTTAATACTGATATCAAATACCATTTTTGCGAACAAAGAACCCCATCGTGTGTTGCTCGAAGCTAAATCTCTCCTGAAATCATTCGTTTTTTCTTATTTAATTTTACCGTATTTCTGAGCTTTTGTCAACTTGCTGTTGATTTTAAATTTAATAGATATATTTAATAACAATCAAAGCCCAGAGTAAAAGAAATGAAGGTACATTTAATTGATTTTTCTGTACATGTTAAAATTATATTAAATTCATTAACATCATTTATTTCATAAAAGTAAAATAAATTGAAAATTTATTCAGTCTTATACATACAATTTTAATTGACTGATTTCCTTAAATTTCAACGTAATAAATATTTATAAAAAAATGAACGCTTAAGGAACACGTAAAAAAATCGTATTATAAAAGCAAAAGCTAGTTTCTATAACTCATTGATCTATCAGATAATTTGGGAACTGAATTTGAAAAAGAAGAAGATGAAGTATCTGGAATCTTGTCAGTGGGAAAATTGCCATTAGAAAGCAAAAATCTCGGATATAAATCGCGTATGTGGAATTCAGAATATATGAGCGTTACACTGAATAAAAAATATGAATAAAAAAATCGTAACCCGACAGGAGAATTTTAATGGATGCAAGACATGCGAATCCGTCCTTTGAGGATTCTTACACAGAAAAGCGTAAGCTTCCAGTTCTTTTTCTCTGTAATGACTCTTAAGTGAGAAAGAGAAAAAATCCTTGATCTGATTAGCAGGGGTTCATAGGAGTGCTTGTCTAAAGCTGAAAGATTTAGAGAAGGAGTGATAATGAGAAAGTATTGATAGGAGAAAAAACACGTAAACTTTCTTTTATATCATTATGATAAAGGAACAATTTAAGAATATCGATAACTTCACAAGGCTTCTATTTTATATTCTTCATTTGGCCAATCATATTTTCAAGTGTAGTTAACTTGAGGTTAGTGCGATAATGATTCTTCATGACCATTCTAGTATTGAAAATTTCACAAGACATGAATTCGACATTTTCAAGATAAAAATGAATCTGTTACTTACACTCTCGTCTGTTACTTACACTTGCAAATTGACTCAGAATTATTTCGAATATTGGTAAAAAAGAGACTCTTTTCCACAATTATTTTGTTGAGATTAGAATGTGTGCATTGACAAGCAACTACAAAAATCGCAAGGCCTTCACGCTCATCGTACCGAAATCGAACATCGTAACAACGTGCAAAATTCGACTGCGGTCATGTGAAACGGAAAATGCACGTAAAAGTGTCTCACTATCGCTCGTTCTCTAGACTAGTTTAACGAACTCGTGCGTCTCTCTGCACGCGACCACACGCGCCACTATACGTATATGTAGGAGTTGGCCCAGAAAAACAAGGCTGACCGTATCGTGACCGCGATATACTCGTACACGTTTCTGGCACCTCGTTTTTCCACGCTTCACACTTCATTATCACCGAGTGCGCTCTTCGTTACCTTTAGTTTCCTAGATGGCCATCAATGTTGTCTTCTTTCCTACGTTATTTTCATTTTATGCTCGCTTACGCACTACACTGTAATCCTTATATTTAAAGTACTTTTGAAATGTGATATATAAACTTTTGATTTCAATATTCATATGAACGTATTATTTATCTAATTACTCATATTTAAATTTAAAATGTTGCCCTATTACAGCATGAGAACACGCTGTAATTCAGTAATAAACTTTGACAAACCTTCAGATTAAGTTAAACAGTTATTTAGAAAGTGTCTACATTTGTGTATACAAATCTGTTACAAGTTACGTAAATTTATAATCATATGTACGTGATCAATTATTTTTATCAGTTAATTGATTTTAATAACAATTGATTAATCGTATTTTACATATCATATTGATATAATATATTTATTACATTATCGTGTCGATAACTCTTATTACAAAATAATTCAAGAATTTCAAATCAACTTTCTTTGTAAATTAATATAATACTGGTCGTCAAATAGATTATTAATATTCACATTTTCATATAATATGTATATATTTTTTATATTTATGATTTCTTCATTTCGTTTATATATATATTATTTAAAAGTAGAAAATCTTAAAAGAAAATTGCCAAATAAATATTTTCATTAGAATGAATATTTATATATATCAACCTCTAGAATTTCTTTACAGTTTCTTACTCTAATATAGTTAGTCGTAAGTATATTTGATTCATAATAGAAACTGTGTAATTGCAGTGTAAGAGTTTTATTAAAAATCATACTACATGTATATATTATAGAATAATAACTCTTTAATAGTAAATTTTTCATCTATCAATTACTTTTTAATTTAGGTTAAAACGTCCTCATAACAATTCAAATTAATAATTATACTGCATGTTCAAAAAGAAAAAATAACAAACGAATGCTTTTGTAAAAATACTTGATTTTATGTAATACTAATTATTTTCTGTTAAAGATGTGCCAAAATAATTGAAATGTAAGAATTTTATTGGACGTCAAGCTAAATTAAAAAGTACATTTTAAGGAAAATGTTTCTTCCAACTTCAAACTTCATAGTAAAAATCTTGCATCTTCTTTATAAATAAAATTGCAGATCTAAATAAATCCCAAGCCCTAAATTCACAACGTTCTTCGATATAAGTGCTACGGTTATTAAAAGAATAAGTCAATCATTGCAATGCCTTTGTAATAATAGTACAGAAGGGCAATTTTATAGGATTTGGCACTCGATCAAGTATGGCTTTCGGATGGTATTCGATTATGCAGGTGACTATATATTTCTAGGTCAAAGCCATTGCGTTCAAATCCCACTATCTGAGCGAATTTTGAATTTTGAGTACGTGCGAACATATCGGCGAACGGTGTCCTTCTTTGTAAATCGGAGAGAAAGGCATTTAAATGATCGGCACACGCCGCGATTGCTAAAATCTATACCAATGCGACTCTTCGCCAAGAAATAACTGCCCACGGACTGCGACCAATACGCCAATGCATAAAGTACTCGTATCGCATATCATACATTGTAATTGTCCAGAGTCAAAATTAACGGGCTCATCGTTTTATTTCACGCACACGTGTCGACTTCCCGAGAACTGAAGATCGTATGTCAACAGATTCTTATTGTACGAAGGATTTCTGCTTTTCCTTCGGTCGTTTCTTTTTTCACTTTATCCTTTACATTCTGACTCTCTAACTTTCATATTCGGTGTTACGATATATTCGGTATACATACATTAAAAATGACACTTTAGCAACAGGTTTAAATAAAAGCAATTTAAATGTTACTTTAAATTATTGAAATTTCAATGTGATATAAGGAGAAAAACTGCCGGCGAATCATTTTCTAGTAATTCATGATATATTACATTACTTTTAATGCTTTATGTTTTAATGAATAAACGAATTTTGGTAAATAAGTAGAAAAATATTGCAAAATACTCGGATACATGGTGGAAAAACCAAGTAAATTTTAATATTTAATGTATGCGAATAAATAAGGTACATATTTGTTATAATTGTTTAATTAATAATTTAAACATATTTCTTATTTTAAAACTATTTATATAATTTATATTATTCAATGTGCTTATAAATTCTGATGGTAATGTCTTTTTTTCACAAAAAATACAAGAAAAATCTTTACGGGCTGCAGTTCCAGGAACAAATATCTCTAATGATACTTTATTTAATTAATTAAATAAATAAAGTATCACTCAAGTATTAAATAAAGTATTAAAAGTTTTTCTGTTAGAAAGAGATTAGTTTTAGAGAGATGTTTCAGCAAGAGCAATCGCCGAGGAATCAGTATCGAGGCAATGCCAACAACCGAAAATAACGGTTACTTAGCTTAGCGATAAATGCATACAAGCTCATTCAATTAAAAGCAAAGCCAACTTCAGAGTCGCAATGCGCGTTTTAATTACGACCAATTGAAAACGAAGCCTGATCGCCTGTGAAAAACAACATCTCGTAGTGCGCTCAACAAACATCGAAAATTCGATCCAGTAATTGCTCGGACCGCTTAAATCTCTACCTCGGTCTCTCCAATTAGTTATGAGACAGTCACGATCGAAATTGGCATGTGCATAAGAGCGCACGCGAACACGGAGAGGATCGGCAAGAAGTCAGAGTGCTTATAAGGAGGACGCGGCTCGTGTTCTGGGAAAGACCGGATACCGTAACCGTGGGTCGTGGAAATTAAATGTGCATTCGCACATTAGCGCGATCAAGACAATGGCGCGAAAAGTTCAGTTCCTACGACTGCAAGACTTGCGCGCACCGTGCTCAAGTAGACTGGCGATGATCATTCACCAATAGTTATAAATGATCGTCTTCCTTTTTCCTCTTCTCTGCTTCGGCTTAAAGACCTTACGGATGCACGTTTCGTAACGCAACAACTCGCGCGAGATTAAGTTTTTTAGCGTCTGTCTCGCACTTCCTCACACCTTTCAAATTGAATTAGTTCGCGATAATCGATGGGTACGTATGTATGAATTCACTTTCGTTTGCCGTAGGATAAGTGTTTATACCCCGACGCAAGTGAAATGTTCCTTTTGATAGCGACACGCGATTATCATCGAACGTCTCAATATACTAAAATCATTTATTTTCAATTATTGCCATTTACTCTGTCTCACTACCGCTTAAACTTTTTAATTATGTCGCGCAAAAGTTATTGTATATAAATTAATTGAATAAGATCATAATCATATGCCAAAAGTATATTTCTGAGCGTGTACTAAAATATTAATTAATATACTGTTTAATGGGTATTTCATAAGTTAAAAATATAGCTTAATGGCAACTTCGATTTTATATACTGCAACGTTCTTTATACTGTCAGGAAATGATTCTTCAAGGATTTGTATTAATTCTTTACAATTGTGAGAAAATCCTTGAATAAAATAAGAATTTTATATTTTATGAACGATATATATATTTGTGTGTGTGTATATGAGTGTGTATATATGTGTGTGTGTGTGTGTGAGTGAGAGATTAAAATTACAACAATTAAAATAACAGCATATCGTCAAGCATAAAAAATACTTATAATTTCTTAACAATGAAAAGATAATCAACCACGATAAAAATAGAAAGGAAATTGATTATGTTGTTGAAAAGTTAAAATATTTATTTAATCTAATAAATAAATTCAATTTCATTATAACTTATCGTAACTATCAATGATTCATTATTACATGTTTTTTAAATATATAATAGTATACCAATACAGAATATTATAAACATAAATGAAGTATCAACAAATTTTCATCGAGAAATAGTGTCCTTAAATCCTCATCGTTCTCCTTTTGAAATAACTAGAGTTGCATATTCATTAAAGCGATTACACGCTTATGCGAAGGCGATGGTTTATCCGTGCAATCTTTTTACGCGATGCCTGTGCTATATCGCAATAGTGTCTTGGATGCCAACCTGATTGAATTCCTTCTCGTCCTGCGGTACAAATCACACGCGCACGTGCATAAATGCAAAATACCCACACGAAGAAGTTCACGGACTAAAGAAATTCACGATCTCGTATACACCTTTTATCTATAAACGAATCTTGATTACCAGTGGGATTGCCTGAACAGTATAGTTTCCGATCGTGCCTTTGGGAGAGAAGAAGAGAAAAGTCTCCATTTGAGTAAATACAGAGAAGAAAAGAGGGATAGAGAGCTTAAGTGCATGCTTAATTTGCAGTATACGTGTGCATTGAGTTAAATGCTCGTCGCAATAACAGCACTAAGAGCAGCCCCTGGTTTATTATCTAATGCACTTAATAATTAGTTTGTCGTATTAATGATACTCATCTTTCTCCTTCACTCTTTTAAGCTCTCTCTCTCTCTCTCTCTCTCTCTATTTATCTGTCTATTACTCAATACTCAAAATTATTATTTTACTTGTTTATATGCAAGGAATAGAATATTGACTAAATTTCTACAAGTTTCAATATTTATGCAACTTTATTCTTGAAATTATGTATACTGAATTGCTTTAATTATTATTTATAATATCTATTGTACTTTCTAATAATATAATTAAGATGATATTTTCTATTTCGTCTTCATTAAATTCACAATTCATAGTCATTCATAACTGAAAATTCGGTAACAATATTAGTGATTTTTATTCAGAATTAGTGATGAAGCCTAAAAGCTGTAAATATATTAGATTGCATTTGTTAATTGGAAATTAAATAATTCACAAAGTACTTATAGTATAATATAAAATATTCAAAGAATCACGAATACCGATATTTAGTTAACAAAATAATTAACTACTTATAAAAATCGACAATTAATTTTAATTGTTAGATGATAATTAATTAACGTAATTATTATCCTTTTTAGGTTGCTTAAGGTAGGATTAAATTCCCAACAACAGTCTAAATATATAAATTTTGATACAGTTTTTGCTCAATAAATACTATTTATTATGTCATTTATTATACTCATTATCTTACATAATAAATAAGTGTTAGATAATAGTTAACTAAAAAATAGTAAAAAAAACACAAAATATCCTGCCATAATAGGTACTCAAATCGCAAGTAAAGAAAAAAATAAAAACTAAATTAAAAAGTGGTTTTATAGATATTTTATTTATTAAAATTAAAATAAATAATATACATATTAATATACAATAATGTTTACAAGTGAAATTTATTGCGTAGAAAGCTATCCCATAACATTACTAAATATTGTTTTAGTTCATATACATGGAATTCAACGTTTGATACATACAATTCAAAAGTGCAAAGTAATCATAGATTCTAAAGAACGAGTACATTTGATGTGTACCAGTAAATACGTATGTAACTGATACGAATTATTCCAGTCACGCGTAAGAGCATATACATAACAGTTCAAAGCGCGAAATCGATATAAATCACATGCACTATGCGTAAATGGAACTTAGCGATTGATAGCGCGTGTTTATTCAGTGACGGTTTATAAAACACAAAAAAAGTTGTTCGCCACGGCTGCATCAATTCTTTTCAATGTGTTACTTACTTGTGAAAAGAATGTGCTTACTATAATGGCACATGCATGCTCTTCCCTTCTACATACATTCAAATTACATAAACGAGTTGATTGATTATAGATGGAATCGAATCGCGATTTGCATGATCGCAATATACTTGTTTGGGAAGATATATTTAACTAAGGAAATGTTGTTTCAATTGATGACTGCAATTATGTGAGAAACATACAGTTTATGTAATACATAAACTCTTTAGATATTGTTGTACATTGTGCAGCATTTAAATATATTTCTTGGAAATTAGTATTACAACGTAATATCTAGTTATCTAAATAAACAATAGTTTTGTATTTAAATGAAAATTATTTTAATCTGCAGGAGAGTAAAGTGTAATTTTAGGTTGAAATAAAACGACCCATCTGGCATATAATTAACATGCAGAAAATCGCTTCTTTGCTACGGATAGTTCAATTTTCTCCGGAAAAAGCTAGATACTATTTATAAAGAGGAAATAGTCTTTCTCAAAAGAAATGCAAAAGGGAAAAGTTTCGTCGTCCTCGACGTCATCACCGTCATTGTCTTGACTAGTTATTAGCATCGTGATTTCGCAGACAGTCTCGCGCATTCGTGAGATTTTTTCTTCTTTATACTCCCTTCCCCTTCGAACAAACAGAGAAGAAAAAAATGATGACGCAAGAGAAAGAGAAGTCGAGGAAGAAGAAGAAGAGGACGAAGAAGGAAAAGAAGAAAAATAAAATAAGGAGCTTCTTCTTGTCACCCGAGATTAACGTGTTCCGCCATTAGGATACCACTTTACAATCTTGATAACTGTCCACGGGTGACGTAATTATGTTCTTCTGCGCTCGTGTCTTTTACGAGTTGCGTGCACAGTGCAGTACATTGGATCTCTATGGGAAGAAAAAGTGTGCCTCCACTATCTTCTTTTCTTCCCTTTCGAGAACTCAAAGCAAGAAAAGCACGAGAAAAAGAGATAACAAAAAAGGAGGAGGAAACGCGTGTGCACGCGAGGACGAAAGTACGAGAGTACGTGCGTGTAAGCGAGTAGTAACGGAAGTGTTGAGAAAATGTTATTACGCGTGTTCCTGCGAAGGCTACAATAGAGCCAATAAATGAATGTAATGCATCACTTTTTCCAACCTACTACTAATCTCAAGCAAGACACTTTTTACTCTTCATTAATTAATTTGGAATCAATAAACAACACATTGGTTTTTTTACAGAACTTTCATTTTCGTAAATAATCTTCGTAAGCTTTTTGTATGATAATAAATTAGATTTTATAGATTTTATAAATAAATAGATATAAGATAAAATAAATAACTAATATAATAATTAAATATTTTAATAGCCATTAAAAATTCTATTTTATAATTGAAACTTACGTTGTTTAAAATTAATATTCATTATCAAATTAAAAGTGAAAAAATATTATCACCTACAATGTGAAAAAGATTTCTGTCAAAAAAAATTATGCATAAAAATCATACTTTCACTTTATAAAAGAAAAAAGGTTATTAGAAGATCTAATACGTATTATTAACAAGTTTCAAACAAGTGCGGCTACCAATTAGAATTGACAGTAGCATGAAAGGAACAATAAAATATGGCACGTTATCAATCTTTTACTCCTCACAATATGTTAAGATTTATCGAGTTGGATGAGAATTGAAAACATAATCGTAAAGATCATGTAATCATTCAGACATTAAAGAGGTACAGTTCGATGAAGAATAAAATAGGGAAAAATGTTTATTACAATGCTTGTCAAGATCATGATTGAAAAAGTGGTTTAAAGAACTTAAAGTGGCAATCTTTTCTTTTTTTGCGAGCACAGATGAGATTATATGAATCTTTCTTAATTTAACTCTTCATACAGTAGAATAAAACGCTATTTTATAGTCTTATTGCATAATCTGAGATTTTATCATATTATACAATAATATTAAAATATTAAATAATATACAAGATCGCTTATTAAATAGAAATGAAATATATATGCATTAACGTAAAGAATTGATTAGATTGATTATCAAATTTTTTTTCAAATTATATGAGTTTTAATTTAAAAATAGTATAAAAAAATTGTTATAAGTAAGATTTCTTTGTACGAGTGTGTTATGATAAATGCAATAAATTGGCCAATTTTACAGAAAATTAAATACACTAATTAATGTAATCCAATATACATATATATATATGTATATATATTATTATAATACTCAAAAAACGATAAATACATATTTGCGTTAAGATTTAATAAAATTTTTTAAATATCTTAATATAATCTTGTTATGAAGCAAAAAATTTACTTAATGAATTTACTCTTACTACTTTTGCATGCTAAAATATACTTTTCAAATTTTTTGAAAGTAGAAATGATAAAATAAAACCAGTACTACCATACTGAGATGCAGTATGTTGATATTCCTAGAAGGAATGTGCATAAATAAATAATTATCGTAAGTAGATGATGATAAATTAAAAAGGTATTGATATCTAAAAACGAGGAAAATTCTCAGGCCTTGCTAACGTTACTTCTTTATTACTTATCAAACGTAAGACGTATTTAATTTTCACGAACATAAACAAATAAAATTACAATGAATAATAATTACATTGTAACATAGATTGATCTAATTCTCACAAATAGCATAAGTTAATAAGTGTAAGAGATTTAAAGTATTTTTTGCAGTATTACTAAATGAAAAAACATGAAATAAAATATATTATCTAAAAAAATAAAATCTAAATAAAAATTGAATGTTTTAAAGAATCAGTAATGAAATATTTGTTGGTAAATACATAGACAAGACTAATTATTTTTTCTGTCGAACTTTAATACAAATGTTAATAACGCATTGTTTCTTTTACCTGCTTCACTATTGTACTCAAGTATTGATATTAATATATGGATGCTTATATAATTAATTTAATAAAAATCTGTTTGAATTTAGTACAGAGGAAAAATGAATACAGTGTCACTTTTATTGTAAAACGTCAAATCTATTGATTTTAATTATATTAAAGTAAATAAAATGTACAATTACCAAAAGCTAGCTTCATTATCAATCATCGTAGAAAATCATGAATTAACATAAAAATTAGCAATGCTAATAATTCTTGATACATAATAAATGTAGCGCATATAAACTCGGAAGCTCTTCACCAGATTTATCTCACGTCACTGCCTCAATTAGTACAACATTGAAGTCATTTGTTTCGACGTTGGCACTCAGTCGTAATTACATGTTAAAAAAGTGATTAACTAATTAATTGATTAAACCTTCTTACGTCCTTATAGTACAAAGCCTTTAACGGGCGCACATACTTTAATGGAAGTATACCCTTAATTGAGAGCTTCGCGATCACAGCCTTTCGTAATCCATTAAGGTTATCCGCCAGGCGCTTACCACCACATACCTGTACCTCTGCCACATGCGCAAACATACTTACCTTCTTATTTACATAAATACGAGCCATTATACCAATTTTTGCTCCTGTAATCCTCACTGTCATTTTGTCTTTCTCTTTCTTTCATTTTTTTGTCTCTTTTCTTTATCCCTTCATTTGGTCATATGAACATTATTTATGCACGCGCTAAGTGAAAAATGACATATTCAAATAATGCCGGGCATTAAATTAATAATAGTCCATGTAGGAAAATAATATTTTTATAGCTGGTCGCTAATTGTAATGATATGTGCAAAAGAATACGAAAGCAAAATGATAGTAACAAACTTAATTTATACTCGCAAGAGAAAACGTTTGAACTAACTGTTAAAATACTGACCTTTTAATACAAGTACGTACTATTAGGTTCAGCAATATAGGCACAATATACCTTGTATCGTAGCTACTTATTGAAGGTCCTGAAAATTTGTAATAATTGAAAAATGCCTTCTCTCGAGAACGAGTTTATCGGCATAATGACAGTTTCCTGTATTTTTGTTTTATAGGATACTGAAGTAGATTGTTAGTGATACAGTATAATGTGATCATAGTATTGTATTATTAATACTGGGTGCAAACAAATTTACCGTTATGTTGTTTTACTTTTTGTTTATCATTTACTTAGTACAATTTGATTAGCAATTAATAGGTTACAAAAATACTTGTTTATTTTACTTTATATTATTATTTATTATAGTTGCTGTTCAAATGAGTCTATTTTTGTTTATTATAGATTACATGATAAACTAGTAAATAGATAATGAAGATCTTCTCTTTTGTTCTAATTGTACAGTACGTCTTGAGTAGATACGAACCTTTAAAAATCTTGTCGCGAAATTTCCCAACTAACCAAGTGAATTTCGGCGCATAAAAATCTGATTAACGGTGCACTGGCTTAAGATTAGAATAAACATACGGTTTCAGCGTTTTTGCTCGTCAATATCTAATTACACGTATACTTCACTGGGGCCATAAAATTACTAAACCTTGGCTAATTACAAATATAAATTACGCGCGCATTTGATAGTCTCGCGGAGAGACGCAAAATGATTATTTTCGAATCAGTGTCGGTCTTCTTTCCCCCTCTTATGTTGACCTTTAGTATCTTCTTGGATATACCGCAAATTATAAGGTTCACCGACGATATAGCGTCAAGAAAAAGATGAACTCGGTTTCATCAACTTTCAAAACAACAACTGTACTGATAATGACTTAAGTGAAGAAAAAAGCAAGACTCGAAGGGCATGATGTAAATAAGGGATGCTTTGGTGACTCGAAGTGGAAAAAAAAAACTGTAAATCATCTCGAGAATTTAAAATATAGGCTGAAAGAGAAATGGTAATATAACTCAACTAAAAATCATATGAAACAAGGTCTAGAACGATTAAGGTTTTACTTATGTTATTCAAGGTCTAATGATGGTATAATGATATTGTGACCTGATTATTCAAACTTAAATAGATTGCCGTATAATTAGGAATCGAACAAAATAAAATAAATATCTAATTTGAATGCCAGTTTTTCACACAAGTATATAATTACTAATGATTATCTGTAAAAATGTAATATAATATACTACATTGCTTAGAGAAATATTCTTTAAGTATTAATGAAATATTATCGAATAATCCGAAAGAAAGATTCATTTGAAATTGTAATGATTATTATTTTTGAGAGAGCAATCTTTTGTATACAAAACGGTCATTTCTTCGTCGAATTTGAAAACGATTATTGATTATTGATTATTGAAAAATTACATTATACTCACAGATAATAATTTTATTTTACAAAAGTTTTAAACATTCAATTCAAATAAGAATTCTTTCAATAAAGTGATTTCTTTTCCAAAGAAAAAAAACACTGCTTCAAAAGAATTCTTTTCTTTTCGACCTATTTAAAATTATTTGTATTGGAAAAAAATGTTATAGCTTGGTATACATTGTTACAAAATTTGAATGCTTATTATAAAAATTCGTTTCAGTTTTCGTAATGAAATAACTCCAGAAATTTAAAGAAACTTGTATTATGCGCATACACATATCTAATTATTATAAAGTTATATCATTTATATGAAGTTACTTTCTATAAATCCAAGTTCAAACATCTAATTCTGTAAATCTTCAATTACTGTAATAAAGTATAATCACTGAATTACGTCTTTGTACAAAAAAAGAAAAAAGTAAAGAAAAATTGCAGATGTTGCGAGTAAACAAGAATCCGGGCGTATAAGCGAAATGAAAAAGAAGTAAAATTGTAAACAGCGAAGTCTCATGACTGTACACGACTGTTTTTTAATCTTGAGTGTAGTCTTTTATTCTCTTTTTCCAACATTTATATACATATACTTACAATGCGTATGACTTAACACAGACTGGAGCAATCAGTCGGGTTCGCGGGCAGGGTGGGGAGAGGCAGAATAACAGAGGAAAAGAAAGGTAACGAGAAGTGTCACGTAGCGGCGCTCGAAACTTAGAAAGAATCTTTCTTACTATTTATCTATTTACTTGTAAACATAACGGGTAGATCAAGATAAAAGTGGTGTGAACAGAAGATTTTTTAGAGGGGAGATGACCTCAGAAATGAGAATGTCGTAGTATAGACATTTTATGTATTCTCTATAGGTGTCTCTCAACACTTTTTATACTTTTAGTATTAAGAGACGAAAATACATTCTTTGATCCTTAACTCTTTACGTATTACTCAATGCATTAGAAAATGTAAAATTCTGTGTAGTATATTGATCAAAAGATTACAGTAATATAAACTTAATTTTATATAAATTAATGAAAAAAGACATATCTTCTGAGTGAAAATGTTTGAGTAGTACAGTGTCCAAATAATTAACTAAAATTACAAATTCCTTAAATTTAATAATGATATAGAGCAATTATAATTTATTATTAAATTTTAAATATTTACAATACAATTGTCTAAGGAAAACTATAAGTATGTGAGCAAATACGTATGAATATTACTAAAAACTTTTAAATATAGAAAGATAAGAGGAAATATTAATAATCTAAAATTTGATAGACAACCGCCTCAGAAGATATTTTTGAACGTACCTATATTTAAATAAGTTCGAAGAAAAAGAATGCGAATCCGCTGAACCGTAATACGGCAGAATTACGATCTACAAGACGCGGAACTGCTCCCGCATAAAGCAAATGGATAGCTTTCTAGACTTATGCTCTTTCTGTCTGTCCGGTTAACTCTTTTTCTTTCTCTCTCTACTGTAAATGCGTGTGTAAATGTGTTGAAGCGTCAAAGAAAGAAAAGATATTCAAAGGTTTTTTAAGGGTGTTGCCGATGTGTAAACACAAGAAGAAACGGGTCTGCACACAAACAAATGAACATCGCGATACTTCGTTACCTACGCTTTTCACCTACGTATTTATACATTTTTGTATTTCTCTTACTCATTGTATAGACTTGATACGACTAAGAAGTATATTTATTATTACTGTTATTATTTCCGCGTGTAGCATTATCATTACAATTTCAAGTTTACGATACCTACAATATACCGTCAACGTTTTGGTGACGATAGATGCACATATTTCTTACACAAACATCGTATCTTTCTCTCTTTCATTCTCTTTCTTTCTCAACTTCTTTTATGTTTTATTTTCCCGATGAAAGCTTTCGTGCAAGATTTGACTAGAGAAACGAGACAAAATGACCCTTGAACTTGTCTGAACAAATATTTGCAAACGATATTACAAATTCTTGTTCCCTTCCCCTTTCGCTTAAATTTTCATAACATTCGAAATATGCTTTATTAAATCTAAAATTTCACACTAAACTATAGCTTCTTTACAATTTTTTATATTATAATGGAAATAATCTTTTACAAAACTATTAAAATAATAAAATAAGGAATTTTTATTCTTATTTACCTGCCAACTTTCATTATTCAATGTATAATGAAGTTGTAATATTATTATTGTCTCGAATTATAAATTTTTTACTAGAAAAATAAAATTTAAAAGATCCATATCAATACATAAAAAATCCCTTCGACTCAAATCTCATATTCCGTGTGATTATGAATCTAATCGAGAAATTATGTTTCACAAGCTAAATTGAACATTTAATATCGAAGGTCTGAACAAAGAATGAAAGTAATTAATGACGCTATAGAGCAAAAATCACAAATCTCTGCAATCTCATTACTGGGATCGTGTACATCTACGTGCAGTCCCAATACCCACCTCTTGCTCTTTTTATACTAGATCTATTATTAATCCTTCATTAGACAGTAAATCTCTGTATTTGTACTCCAATTTTATCTTTTATCAAATTATTCTCTTTTCAAAATACTTTTCTTATGGTATATTTTTCGATCTCTTTTAGTATGATTACGCTTGTATTTTTTAAAGAATCAACATGTCCGATATTTTTTATTTCATTAATAAGCCGTTATATTATAAGCATTAATTGTAGAATATATTAAATTTCCTTTCTCCGAGCATCTGATATTTATGAACGTGCGAGGTTCCACGTGTATTACCAACAGCTAATAAAAAATATTTCGCTTTTAATTCGTCGACATTAATACCATATGTAGATACATTTTTTGTATATTTACCATACTTTTTTAATTTTTAGATACTACACTTTTATTTTTCAATATCACCAAGCCTTACAATCATTATTAAAACGAGTATTTAAATTTAATGGAAATTAATTCAATCTGATTTGGAAAAAGATTGTGTTAATAAACTTTTTATTAAGAATTGCGCCTATAGTATAACGACTAAACCTTCATATGTATTCACAGTAATTTAGACTTAGAACCATGGATCAGAAACGTAAATTATATAAATAATACTAGAAATTTTTCATAATTAAATGTAAGAGTAATTATATTAAGTAATTAATAAAATTAAAAATCTAAAGCAAAGTCGTTTCATGGAAGCAGAGAAATTAATAAATCAAAAACAAAGATCTCGAAATATAAAAGACACGATCCGGAAAAGTAGCGAGTGCATTATGCCCATTACATTGAAAATTAGGCCAACAATGGCAGCACAGTTTGGTAAATACATGAAAAGCTTCAAGAGTGCGACTTTTCCGGAGCTCTGGTGGTTTACTGGAATGTGCGCGGGTAAAGAGAGGCGAGATAAAGAGACGCTCGCCACACCTCGACACGCGCTCGAAAAATTCTTTTCGAATTCTTCTGAACGACCTCGTTTCTATCCACCCGCATACTATTCATACTTTGCAAGCGTCGCATTCTCGAAAAAAATAGGTCGGTCCTCGGATCACTTTTTTGATCTCTCGAAAGCAAGATTACACTCGTTTAAAATAAAAAAGACGTCGGATTTAACAAACTCGTAGCTGTCTAATTTATTCTTTTTAAAAAATTTCTTTTATTTTACCGATAGAACGTTTCTCGTACGAAAAAATCCTATTAAAATGCTTATGTATTCATTTACTTTCTTTAGTTTTGCACATATAATATCACTAATTTGAGAATGGAGGTTATGTCGATGGTTGCTCACGACTACAGTAAACATAAGTACAGAGATTATATTATTACGAGATTATATTATATTTGAACTTAAATGTGCAAAAATTTATGTGTTTTAATATCTGTCTAATTTGTATTATCTTTATGTTATAGGTGAGTCACTAAAAGAACCTATTCACCGGATCTTCTCAATTGCGTAAGTTTAAATATAATGTATAATTAATAATTCCATCGATCAAGCACTTTGTTACGTGTTATTTGTTTGTTCATCGAATAATTTTTAGTTATTCTGAATTTAAAATATCAAAAATGATTATGCACTTAAGAAATTGTAGCTCGATATACGCATTAAGTGTAGTTAATGAATGACTCTATTTTATGTAAATCATAAGATTGTGGAGAAATTACTTAATTGCTATCTGAAGAAATCGTATAAAGTTTTGAAAAAAAACTTTATTGCAGTTGAAGACTAATCTAAAATTACTTTAATAATGATCTTGCTCTGTAAATTCCCAAGTTGTTTTCTGCTACAATATTCTCTTCAAGTATCTATTTTACGATCATTAAAATGAAAGCCTGGGTCATTTGATAATAACTCAAAGTTACTTTTAATATATACATGTGTATGAAAATTTAGACAAGGCACTTAAGCATAAAATGCTAGAGCGCAGAATTCCAGAAATTCGCTTGAAGCCCATCAGGAATTTATCAACAATCAAAGAATAATAATGGAAGCGCTGAAAGTCCTTGCGATGGTGTGAAGCCCAGCTAGTACTCTATATACAGTCCCTTCCCTCCGCTCCGGATAAAAGCAACAAATCCTTGTAAAGTTTATATGCAATGGTTCTCTCGTTCATTCCTTGTATTAGCTGGTGTCGATGCCGTATCGAAACGTTTCTCGGAATTGGCGTTGCGCGCGCCTCAACCATTATATAGAACAACAGCGAAGGAAAAGGAAGAAAAAGATTAGCGGAAAATTACGTAGTGCATGTGAGAGGAGGCGCGCCCGGCGCGAGCAGTGATAGAAGGGAAACGGGAGTACGTGCGTACCTACGCTCATTCGGTTGCCCTTCGCCGCGAGATAACCGTCGAGGTTGGAGCTTCGAATTACGGCGGAATTATGTACGCTCTAATAATATCGAGCAAATTGTATAGTTGCGACGACTGGCGTGCAGCTCGCACATCTACCCAACGGAGTATTTATCCCTTGGAGCGGCCATTACGTGCTTCCTTTTTGTAGCGCGTGCGCTCGCATTTTCTTACTCCACTCGCTCCAGAGAAAGTATGCCTTCTCCGAGAATATGGAAACTTGTCTTGCGCACCCCTACATTTTTCTTACCGATAAATACCACTGCGGACGATCGAGGAGAGAACGCACAGTCTGCAATGTGAGTCGCACGAATTAAAGTTTTTATTGTTTCCAATACAAAAAGTTATTTTCATATCAAATTGTACGGTATCGAAGAATTACCATAGTAATATAATAGTTTTGCTAACGCAAAATGTTAACGTTAATGAATATTGTAAATTGCGATGCCGTCCCTTTATACGAATTATCGTACGCGTAAAATATTGGATGATTAAAATGCAGCTATCGTCGGTTGTTTTTATCATTTCAGCAAATTATTCTCGTTGTATTTTTTGGCTTTGTGTATAAATTTTCATTTATGTGGATTAAGTACGTTTGATCGCTGAAACGACGATACCGATATCCTCCGAGGATTCAGTGATCTATCGCTTTATTAGATAGGCAAACGTATAAATCGCGTTAACCTGTGCAGGCCAGTTCGAACAACACCTGTAATATACGAGCAAACTCGAGCAATCCATCGGTGCAGTCGCGCATAAAGAGACATTTCAATCGACCTACCGATATTGGGTTTCCTTGTTCCCCACTCTTTGGTACTCGCACGTTATATCTCACATCTATTCCTCGCAAAAACGAGAAGGAGCTTGAACAATTTTATCTCAGACTTCCTTTTCAGGGGCGCAGGTGAAAAAGGCAGCGATAAGTTTTATCTGCTTATGGTGCAACAATAAATCATCTTGTAATTTTTCGTTTTAGTGGCTCTTTACATGTGCATATAAGGAAATAAATGCCTTGTTACTTGGCTGAGGTAACCGAGTACTGAATCGTCATTGTTTTCATAAATACATAGTATTACGTAGAAGAAGGTGTAGAAGATGATAAGGAAGGGACATTACAAGAAACATTACGTTATGTATTATGTAGAGTGAGATGTAAATTCTTCGAGATAATATTCTTATTGAATTATCAATTATAAGTAGTATTCATTTTTTTATATTTTCTAATATATATTACAGTCACAGACTCGACAGCCATTACATTTGCTCATAATAAATTTCATCGCTTCGATCATCGTAACAAGTAATATATTTTATTATATATTGCAGGTATGGTCATTAAAATGTGTAAAGCATTTAACAATTTAAAGTATGAATTAAGGAAGAACTTTTATTCATGTAAGCTCAGATGCATTCTCTGATATAAGACTGAGATATAACATTCACTTATTCTTATCTTATTCAAGTTTAAATTCAAGTTTAAAAAACGACTATTTGTTAATTAAGCTTTAATAAATTATAATTATTTCATAATTCTCAATAATACTTGCGAATTAAGTTTTATAATTAGTGAATCCCTTTACTTAGTTCACATAAAAAAGCGTTTTCATAAGCAATTCATAATAAATGTACGTATATATAGAAGAATGAAAAACTAACCTTATTAAAGACTCTTCTTACATATTAATGCTTTGTAAAAATAAATAGTCTTGCAATATTAATACATGCATTTAATGAGTAGTTATACTTTTACGAAGCAATACTAGCCTGTAAACAACGAATAAGAAGAAAAGGGCTCTTGAATGAAATTAGGATAAAAAGAGCACCAAAAAGGCAACCGTACGCAGAAAGCCCTAAAAAATGAAGTTAATGCAATAAAAGATTAAGGAAAGAGAAAGAGAGAAAAAGAAAATTAACTGGAGGTTTCTATAGGGCGAACGTTGGACTAGGTAATGAAGAAAGGAGCCAACTAATTGGCACTTCCGTACCGCAAGCCGCTTGCGCGCGGTCGCATCGAACATGGTGGAGCGAATACGTGCTGAATAGGAGAAAAAGAAGCAAATAACGATTCAGCAACGAACGTGCGATACTAATGAGGCCGGAACATGGAGAAGTGAAAGAGGAACAGACGCAGAATCGAGAGTTGAGAGGGCAAATGAGCAGAATCTCTAGCTTTCTTTCCTATTTTCTTGTACTGATGGCTTGAGTGGACTACAACTCTGGAAGTAAATCCTTCTTCTTCTTCTTGTTCTTCTGTATCCTCTTCCGAAAATATATACTTTTAGATAGACCTATGAATAGTTCATCCCAAGAGCGTCAAACTACGATTGCAACTTCTTACCTCAAATCTTGACGCTACTCTTGACGAAGATGATCGACTCTTTTCTTGAGAAATAGTTAGTGAGTTCTGCGCCAGGTTTAACACAGCCGTGTTAACCTAAATAAATAGGAAGATTATTACCTGACTCTCAATGGTACTGCGAGCTAAAAATTCCTCAAAAAAGAACTTAATTTCAGAATATTTACACATTCGCTGTTACTTAAGTTAATTTAAAGAACATTTATGAAGTATTACGTAAGAGTGGTACGAACCTTATCTATCTTAAATGCTTAGTATAAATCGTTTTTTTTTTATAAAAATACAAAGAAGATGATTGCTTATTAAATTAAAGAAATTTCAAAATTCTAAGATTTAATGATCGATTTTAAATACGCCAGTATAAAATATGTATTTTTGGTAGTGATTGTTAAAATACATCGATTCAACTTTTCCTGAAAGAAACTAATCTATTAAAATAGTGATAAAGAGTTGAGCACAAGGAAAGAAATAAACAATTGAAAGTTAAGTTTGAAAGTTTGCATTACACAATCGTCGATGCGAATTTTATCGCACATTAACATAAATTAATGTCAGTTAATATCCACATGAAAATCAACACCTTAGGCAAAAACCTGTCTAGTACACTCATGAGGATCCTTGAGGTTATTTCTCATCCATAAGAAATCAAGCGGCGTGTCCTCGTCCTTCGCAGCCTCCGGGCAATCTCGATTTCGATCTTTTCTACTGGACGCTCGACTACGACCCCCTGGAGCTTACAAATCGAGATTTTCGCAGACTCGATTTTTGCCCTTCGAAAAGCGCGAGAAAAAGGAGCCCCGCAGTGCTTGTAGCGGTACCTGATCACCAGTTCCACCAGTGCAACGTGGCAGATGCTTATCCCGAAGATAAATGTGTGTCTGATTCTTTTTTAGCTAACGACTTCTCGCTATCTTAGTTTTTTAACTTCACATAAGCTTACAATTTATTAACAATAATGCATTTAAGGGGTAGCGACTCATCGATGCCGACATGTAGAGTGCAATTTTGGGTACTTTGACCATTTAGATTTTTCATCCAGATCACGAATGTCATCAGGCCAATTTACAGAATCTACTATCCTTTTCTTAACGAAAACGCAATTAATCAATCATTCTCACTCAAGTATGCTTTATGGTAAACAATTTATGAATTTTTTCAGAATCTTTATATTCATAAATAGTCTTTCTATATTATCTTATATGAGAAATTTCAATAAATATAGAGCTTGACATTGATAGGCGATCTTTCTCACCGTAAGAATTAGATTTAAAAGAACAAAAATTACGTTTCTTTTAATATGTCTATAATAAGATTGTAGATTTAAATCTGATTCAGTGTTAAAAATTACGTATTTTACAGTTATAATTGAGTTAGTATCTACAAAAAATCTTATCTTGCGTACGCATATCAGTTTTCAATTTATTTACAAAAATGTTTGCGATAGCAGTATCAAAGCTCTATACTATGTATACGAGTATTTTAAACGACCTAGCGAAAATTCAGGTTTTGCTTCGATGATACAGTTTAATACGAACATAGTCATATCATAAGAACTTAACGGTAATTCAGTTACGGTACTGTAGCAAAAAGAAAAATTAGCTTCTATGAATCTTTTTGAATATGTTCTCAAACTTGTTATAAGTTAATATTTTAATTAATAATAGAAAATATAAAAGGAATATATTTCACGAAGAATTAAAACTTTGGTATAATATTTAAATTTTAACAAAAAAAAATAAATATAACTAGAAAAAGTACAAGACTTTCATGAAGTAAAAAAAATTGTACAGAAATAAAAAGATGACAAATGTGACATCAAAAGTATTCTAAATTAATACTAATCAGTTAAAAGCTTCGTTACAAACTTGAGATTTATATTTTTGTAAAGGCCATAAAACTGTTATTTTATTAAATAAATATGAATTATATAGCCTTTCAGATATGTGCTCTTCTTTCTTCATAGGCAATAATACTCAAAATCGTGTTTACAACTAGAGTTTCTAATATTATTTTAACGAACATAAAGTCACCACTTTGATCAACGATTTCTGTCCAATAAACAGCTTTGATATCTAAGAATATCTATAAATGTCATTTCTCAAGAAACTTAAATTCTTGAAATATTATATAAACTTTAGGTAATATTAGTTGTGTACAGATTGTTAATTTTGATCGACACCTCTTTTAACAGCCATCGCTCGGTTAATTAGACACACAAACCAAAAAATCCCATCGAAAACAAAAATTTATAGCACAGAATACTTAATTGTAATTCAAAACAATTACCAAGCAAACAATTACATTTTCATAATCTTCTAAACATTTTAATTAATAAATAAGATGAACGGATGCTATGAAAAATTATCTTGTCTTTTTAAAAGAAAAAGTAAGAACGTTATAGTGCATTATTAAGATAAGGAAAGGGATTCCTTCAATGCGTCGAGCAAAATATCATACTGGAAAATCGCATTAAAATCAATTTTCTCTAGACAACGACGGCACAAGCTCTTGGATTCATCGAGAATGTGAGAAAAACAACGGCGAGGAAAAATGACAAGGCTCCTATTACCTACACATCCCAGGAGGATTCAAACGTACCGCATTCTGCGCTTCTATGCGTTACTTATAACCCATCGAGTGCCCTTAATAAAAAGGCGAACTCGTAGCAAGCTCTCCCTCTCTTTCTCTTTACCTTAGCGTTTAACATCGCCGTCCTCTATGAGACGCGTAAAATATATACGAGCCTTCGGAAGAACCGCGGCTTTTTAACGCAGCGACACGCGTGCAAAGAAAAGAGGATCCTTACTAACGGGTTTTCCTTGATTCACTCCCCTCGATGACGTCCAAACGGCGGTACTGTCAATTAAGTGCCATTTTGGAATTCTGGCTCATTGCATCGTTCTCCTCCGGCTCCTTGATTTCCCTAGAAGAAAATAAAGGACGATCGTTACGAGTCTGCATAACCGATTACTTCCTTTGCTGCACAATATGCCGAGCATCGGACGGTTGAAGTCGCTACCGTTGCCCTCACCCACGCTACTTCTAGCTTTTCTAGCTTTCACCTTTTTATCAGACTTCATTTTTCAAGAAATTCAATGTACAATCGTACATAAGTGATAAGTAAAAAGGCGCTTGAAATTCATTTTTTATATTTGCTTATTTGTCTTTTGTACCTATATCTTTTACGTACATTGCATTTATAATAAAACCTTATTTCCCCATATATTTCTAGTTTTATAAAAACTATACTTATATTTAAATAAGAATCACGTGGAAAAGTTAATTGTTCTTATAAGCATTTAAGTCGTTGATCAATCGAAAAGGCTGTAAGAAGAATATGATCAAATGCAATTTCATAAGATTATACAAAGCATGATGGTACATAGTTCTAAATTCAATTTCAATATTTTTCTTCTTATTAATTGCAGTTAAACGATAACTTTGTATTTGTACTTGGATTATTTTCCTGCGAATAACAATTGTTTAGTCTACGTACTGATATTCGCATTATCTACGTGTGAGTGCACGTGTAAAGGAGAACGCGGAAATGAGTAATAGTATTCTAATAATCTCCGAGAGCCAGTTGAAGCGAATGAATCAATCTAAGAAAGGCTGATAGGTGTATAAGCTTGAATAGTGAAAAGCGTTTTATTGAACAACAGGCTACTTATTCCGTTTTTATACAAGAAAAAAATAAATAACAAAAAAAATAGACTACCTATTTGTAATCTTGATAGACGTACTCGACACTCACAGGCTAATTAAATCAAAGAGACTACCAGGACAACGTCGGCGTAACAAAAAAACTACCGCTGTGAAAATTTATTCAGGAGCATCATCCCGTCTCAGGTGTTAGAAAGGAGATTAATTATCGTTGGTAAATCACGTTCATTATGTATTATCCAGGTTCGCTTCTTCGGGAAAGCATACGCCTGTATCGAGGAATGTTCCCAGGTACGCAAGTACGAGAAGCCCGTAATCATATATTTCGCGTTCCGCGATAATGGAGAACGTGGAGTCATTAAGGGAGGTGAGGGGCTTCGTGGGTGTTAACGGCACACGCGTCGATCACTAGATTCCTATGAGGCCTTATTTGTTGCGGAGACGCGGGATTTTTTGTCTATGACTTTCAGAAAAAATGAGTTGAATTTCTAGAAAAGTGAAGTAGGAGCTTCGCTTCTTTCTTTGCCATTGGCGAACGTTCGCAAGATCGATCACACTCTCCAGCTAAAAACAAATTTTCCGATGTGGTCTGAATTTCATTAATCTTACCATTATCGCTCAACTTTTTCAATTTTTATTATTTTATACTGTTATTATTCATAAAATGATATTTGCACCAAAAGTATCTCTTTGTATTTTACATCACGTACATATTAGTTCGAAATATCATTTTCTACTCATTCATTTATAGAGTATCCGTGAAATTAGGTACTATCGCACCTAATACGTGACATATAAAATAATTCCCAGAAATATTTTATAAATAATATTAATACAATATTAAACATGTTATTTCTGAAATATTTAATACTGTTATATTCGTTGATAATTTTTCTAGTGATATTGTATACTTTCATAATAAAATTACTATTACACGTATTTACTATGAACACATACGAACAGTCTAAAATTTTAAGTATTATATATTTGTTGCAATTGCTATGAAAATTTTTAAAACGAAAATATACTAAAGAAGACGTTGTTGCAAAATATTAAAATATTAATTAAACTTAATTATTATATTAAAATAACTAAATTAAAACATTTTATATAAAATATTTTATATAAAACGAATGATTCGCTTGCTAAACTTGTTATTATACTTCATAAGTATCACAAAAGCACGCTCGTACAATGTAGGATATAAGAAACAGATAGTTGTATTTGCGATAATCTCCGTCTAATGTAAACCTACGGAGCCTCGAAATCCCGGAAAAGTAGAGCGCTTCGATAAAATAAATAAATACAACGGTACTTTACTGCCGATACTTCTTTATTCTTTGGTAAAGCGTATCGATACACTTTTATTTTTTCGACTATAATGACCGTTGCTTGCTGCCGGCGACGGTGGCTTTCCCATGATAGGAAACTTGCTCGCGGCTGTCGCTAACACGAAAGCGAAGAAAGAAAGAGAGAGAGACACACAATGAAGCGACAAAACAATCGCATAAACGATAAAAATAGTTGCATTCAAGTACTCTGCTCAAAGAATTGGATGAAAGTGTGATGAAAATGTATGTCACGCGGATGTTCGCCTTGCATCTAATACAATTTTCTTGGCCTCTTCAATGAAATGTCATGAGCACTGTGTGCATACCAAATGAGATAGGCTTTATAATCAGACGTGTGTGAGTTCGTGCTTCACGGAGATTTACGTATACTTATGTCATTATTGCTCGTGTGGCGGTACTTGGAATCTACATTAAATAATGCGAGTAGCAGCGACATTTTCTCAACTCAATATTTTTATTTTACCGATTCGCAACAACTGCTTTGTTACCTTTTATTATATGTTTAATTTTCTGTTTAAAAAGATAAAAAATAATAAATTACAATGCACCAGCTATCTACCTAGCATCGAGTATTAATATAATCTCCAGTTTTTAATATACTTTGTCAGCGGTAAAATTTTTTTTTCACGCAAAAACGTTAAGATATTATATTAGTATAATCAGTCATCTACTATTATTCTTGCTATTATTATTAAGCTTAGGCTTTTAATTGAATTAAATTTCCAGGAAATTTATGGAGAATATGTATAAGATACTTAGGGTCTTATGTATTTATGCAAAATATTAACAAAAATATTTTTTCTGTATTTTTAAGATTTTTTATTATGCATATATACAATATTTACAATATTTTTAGTATATTAGAATAGTATAAAAGTAGTATCCGATTAATTATATCAATAAAATTTAATATCCACCGGTCAATTTCCTTCGATATACAGCTAATTGCAACATTAAAAATAAACGAACACATCCGTTATTTTAAATTTCATGATATTATATAGTTCTGCATCCAACCGACTAATTCAACACATCATAGGAACAATGGGGAAAATTTTTGTTGGAAGACGCACCTATTTAAAATCGGACCTCCGCTTTCTTGCGGTAAATAACGCGTAATAAAATTTAAATGGGCTCAAGCTCTCGCGCTTCATTCGCATGCGAATCGCCTCAGGGTTTCGTTGTATGATTGGCCGCGACTCGCCGGCGTCTGTTTTCGGTGCCACTAACCATAAAACTTGGAAGGACCGCGAGAAAAAAGATTCATCGACTTTTCCATGCATACATTTAATAGTCAAGAAATACCTACGCCCTTATAAATGTCTCGTTTAACAACTAACGGCCATGAATTATAATTTTTAAATGCTTTGCCTAAGCACGTGTTTGTCCACGAGTACAGATATATATATATATACATATATATATATATATATACGCGCATATATATGCGATATATTATAGTATATATAGTATAGCTGAATATAACTACGTTTTATAATGTTATAATTCGTCATGACAGTAAACTTTCAGATCCCAATAATAATCGTACACTTGTTTCGCTCTTAATCGTTGAGCAAAACTAATAATTCAATGTAATTACTTGACACAGAAAAAGACATAAGAAAACAGGTATGACCAGTCAAATGATGAGTATTAATATTACCATACATGATTAAAAGGCTCTTTAAAAAATATGTAGCTACATAATTCTTAAAGTTTATTATTTGTCAACTTTAGGTCAGTTCCTTTTGAGTATATATCAAGACAATATCTAGTGCAAATTTAAAATATGAAAAAGGTTGCAGTAAAATGAAAACAAACCATCTTATAGCTAAAAGTGTACCAAAAAAAAAAGAAAAAGATATTGAAAACTAATATCTCTTACGGTATTCATTCAAATACGAAGATAAGCATGTCAAATTGTCGGCTTTAGTTTGTCCTCTTCGTTTCTTGCTCTCTCTCTCTCTCTCTCTCAATCTTAACTCGTGACTGCACAATTCAACTTCCCTGCAAAAATGAGGCTTTCCCTTTCACTCACTGTCAAAATAGCAAGTGAAACTTTGACGCTACTACATCTTGCATCAATACAGTTGGCTTGCATCTTAATGTCGTATTTCACTCACAAAGTAGATTGCACCACAAACACGGGAATGTGAGCGCATGGGTGATGCTGTCGTGCACTTGTGGCAGGCTGCCGAGTCAGTATTTCGCATTCGGGACAACGATAATTCACTTGGATCCAAGAGAAATACCATTCACAACTACACGCAGATGTTCTCTTTGATTTTGTCTCAGCTGCACGCGTGCGTCGCATTGTAAAGGTGATACGAATTCATGGGTGTGTTTTACTACACGGTCAAGGATTTATCGCACGCTTGTCAAGGTCCTCGAGCATTTTTCTTATAAGCGGTGTTAATATGCTCATCAATAATAATTAGCGAGCTTTTATGTTTTATGATCATTTTGAAAAATTGATTATGATACACGAATGAAACAATGTTTCTTCGGTATCGAGGGCCCAAAGAGATGCATTTCATTAAATATTATTCAGTATTGAAAAAATGCACTTAAATATATTGAAAAATGTATTCAAAACTGATAATTATATTTACAATAACTTTCCACAAAATTTTTAAAGTAATAAAGGTGAGAAAATGTAGAAAATAATGGATTTCAGTTGAAGTATGGAATTATTCAATAGCAATAACTATTGAGTTATTTTGACAAGCACGAGAAAGTACGCAACACAATTTTGATTTGTTACTATCCATATTCCATTTAACCGTTATACAACTGCAGCAAATAAATTTACATTTGTGGTAAAGTAATATTATGAAGATTAACGTAAAATAATATTTGAATATAATTCTTAAAATACATCTTAGACTAAATTTGAATATCGATTTACGTCACTATTCTTATTAGAGTACAAACTTAAGATGTAAAATAAAAAGTATTATACGATTCAATTTTAAGATTAATATTAATGAATATTAAATTCATGAATCTATAGCTTGTGAAGGATATTTATGTAGAATAAGAAGACAATGGATAATATAATTTAAAAAAACTAGAAAAAATCCGGCATTATTAGCGATCGAATAAAGTTCTTACTATCGTAACTGCCGTTTATAACAGCATAATGGTAATATTTTTTTATTCTAGGTGGCGACATGTCGACATTGAGATCCGGGCTCTACCGACCCGGGATCATCCTGTATTTGGCTTTCATCGTCCTGTTCGCATGGAGCACCCAGTCTGGTGAGTAGTCGAAATTTCTCTTAGATCAATGTACATGTTTCTTATTGTCCGAAATCAACTGTCCTAATGATGAACAAACTTTTTTTATATATCTTCTCATTCCTTTTCACTCCTATTTACCATATTTTATGCATATACTTTTCACGTACTATTAATCAGAAGGATAAGCTTCAGTTCGAAGAGACGAGTGACAATATTTTATTCGATAACATTTTATTAACAATTATTTTCGATAACAAAAAAGATTGATAGTCTCAACGAGAAAATTAACTTGAAAATTAAAATGACATGTTTCGATACTGAGTTTTTACGCTAAACATTATTAGTTTCGTAAACATTTATAAATAAAATGTGGAGACATCACTATAACCATATATCTAATATTTTTTCCATAATAAATGTATAAACTAAATAACATTATTAATTATAGGTATATACAAAAGTGGAAATAACCTGAACATAATATTTCAAAAATACCTCAAATATTACAAATTGAGTAATTAACTAACAAACTCTTTCCCTAATAACAACAATAATAAAACAAAAGTGTCTTATTACGAAGCTCATTGATAGCTTTAGGAATACCGTTAAAAGAAGTAACTATTACGAGTCATTATTTGTATGTCTGGAATTCATCTCATTAATGATGGTATGAACTAACGGTGTAGATATATTACAGCCCATGACTTAAGTACATAAAAGCAATAAGGCTCATTCAATCTTGTAAATTCGAACGTACGAGTTTTGTCAAATAAATTCTGCAACTATGAATAATTTGTTATACCTCATTAAACAGCGTGTTGTCATAAATCACTTTACTTAATTACTTGTTCACTGATTTAGCTTCGTATAATTTAGTAAAGTATAATTTACTAATTTAAAAAGAGTTTTCACGTTATAAATATTAAATAGAAAATCTGAACGTAATGAATAATGAAAAATGTAAAAGTTTGATTTAAACGAGTATTATATTTTGACTTAATTTTTTTTACCGAATGAGTGTATAATGTATAAGAATTAAATTCTTACAAGCACTTATAATTAATTGATTTTAATTAATATAGAAAAACAATTAGATAATTCAAGTAATGATAGGTTTATAACTGTTATTCTTACTGTAATAACTATACACTATAAAATCACAGAATCCAATCATATTTTTCATTTTTTAAACATACTTTAATATAAATGTTATCCTGAATTGAAAAAATTTACGTTTCGATTATTAATCTCTATTAAGGCATAATAAAATAAAATTTCATTTAAAGAAATCTGTAGTATAACAAGATATATACCACAAAATATTAAATTAAAATTATTATAAATAGTAATAATTATAGTTTATATGTTCATCAAGTTGAATAAATAACTATTTGAAAATATTATAAAATTAAGAAGTAGTAAACGAAAATCATTACTTATTGTTCTACTAAATTTAATTAAATGTAATATACCTCACAGCGATATTTAAGATTTGTTACTATTAAATTTTGAACTTTTTTTTTAATAATAAATATTTATACAAGCATTTTTTGTCTTAATCACAAATTTAATCTAATATTTTATATATATTTCGTAACGCATAATATGACTTACGGTCTTGTTCGTTTGGAATTTTCTTTATTTCTCATTATGTAAATAATGAAATAAAATTTTCGCTTTTCTTAAACATGTTTCTTGGTTTGAATTTGTTTACGAAATTGAAATATCAAATATTTCATTAAAATATCGAAAATATCAAAATCCATAAATATGGATTTGGACATAGAGGAACAATAAGAATTTGCGTTTCTTTTCCCACAAACTTTCTAACATGTTCATAATCACTCTGTGATCTAATTCTTCCATCTATTTTTCTTTTTCTATCACTTTTATTTTCCGTTTACGTAAAACGCTTCCGTTTAGGCGTCAGTATTTGTCGTCGCTATTTTGTATATATATATATATATATATATCAATTTCTCTAGGATAACAACTTGACGAGGATAAGGAGAAAAAGCTGTTACTTTGTAATGTTATTATCATTCACATCCTCTTCCTAATTCTTATTCTTATCGCGTCTCATCCTCGTCCTTACCCTCATCCTCCCTCTTAAACTACGCAGATGGTCCCGATTGCTCCGCATAATAGCCAGCAAACGACATTTACTTCGCTTGCACTTTCATTATTTTACGAGTGCATAAGCGCGAGTTCTTTGTTCCAAGTGTTCGCGCAAACGCCTCTAATGGTCTCTTTTAATCCTTCCTTAGGTTTTCGCCTCGCGTTTCTTGTTCTTCCGACGTTTGGAGTGACTGCAACCGGCAAAAACAAGCGTTTCTCTTGAACGAAAATTATAAGATCGTTGAACATTTACGAATATACCCATCTTTCATTATCCTTAACGAATATTTTGTTGTTATGTGAGTTTCTTGAAAATTCTTTGAAAGAAAAAAGAATTGAAAGATTTACGATGAAGGAATGCCTTTGTTCTATTGATTGTCTCTTAATTTGTTTCAGACTTTATCCGAAGCGCTGAAGAATACTTACTGATGAATGCTTCGTTGATTTTATAATCACAAATAATTTATGATTCAATTATTAATGTGAATAAATTTGTTTATATCAAAGCCAATGAAAGTTTTTTATAGAATTCTTATAGAAATACTATTCAAAATTTAACGTCACTATCTAGAATAAGTAAATTGACTGCTTTTTTGTTTCGAGTTTTAATTCATTGAGTTGAATATAGAAAGTGATGCTTTATTTAATGGTGTAGATCATTATATCTTTAATTACATGATAATTTTCTTATTTTTGTCCATGGATATTAAAAATTACGCTAAAGAGCAAATACGTATAAATAATGAAATATAATATTTGCGATTTAACTATCGAATTATAAACAATATGAAAGGGTGGGCATGTTTCGGTGATTTTACGTCAGTTCCTTCGTTGTGCAGATTGAGTAGAGACTTCTTTCACGCAAGAAAGTAAATTTGAAAATTTATGAATGTTCAGTTAGGTTCATTTTGCATATGTAACAGTGTAATTGTGTTTCCTATAGAACTCGATTTACTTCACCGAGTGAAACGCCAATGATTGAGAAATATGTATGATAATTCATGCACTTTTCTCTTGTTTTCATCTTCTTCTTATTTTTCTTCTAATCCTTGTATACAATAATTTCATTATTAATGAGTACTCGTTCGGAATCTGAGAATTCATAGTCAAGAATTATGTTACAAGCCTTCTAAAGTCAAATAATGTTAAACCAATAAATGACACTTTTAAAGGTTGCGACAATACGATTCATGAAGTATATACCGAGTTTATTTTATTGACAAAGTATTTTTATGCTATCCATTTGTGTCGTTTGATCTGTCCATATTTTGTAGAACATATAATGCTTTTCTTATTTATTAAGCCATTAGTAGGAAAATTATATAAATAAGATTATTCTATATCGCAATATCTACACAAATTAAATAACTGAAATTAATATATTTATGAAAAATATGAAAAATAAATGTTTGTTGAAAATTTGTTTCTAAAGGTAGATTATTTATATACATATGTATATACAAAATTTATTTTTTACATTTTGTCTAAATGAATTTTTCTTTTAATGCCTCTAATTTGATTAAAGGTATTAAAGAATAAACATTTACTTTATATATAATGTACTTAAAATGCGACTTATATTGACTACAATTTTTTGTATTATTTAAATCTTTGAAGGCGTAGAGAACGTAATAGAATTAAATTAACGTGCATCAAAGTTTAGATGCATTCGTTTCCTATCTCCTCAACCAAGATTGCATCATCTACCTATAAGAGCTATAATTAGCATGTTTGTTACAAATTTCAGCGTAAAAAGCATAAATAATTCACATTTTTTCGCTTCGTAAAGAGTAACGAGTGCGACCTTACATGTGTCACGCAGTATCTCGTCGTGTAATCTCTCGAAGCCATCGGATCGCAACTAGATAACGGACAGGTACGTCCTAAGAGGGAAACACTCAAATTCCCATCCCTCTTTCCTTTTCTTTTTCTCTTTTTTGCTCCACCGTTCGCGGAAAATCTGCTTGGCCTGCAATTGGTGATGCCACGTAGGGCGAATTCCGGTCAAACCTGTACCGTGCACATATGTATGTTCGGCGCTACGCGACTTTCGTGCGACTTTGTGTCATGACTTAATAGTGCCGGTAGTCAGTGTTGAAAAGTCAGTGACCGTCGTTCATATGGCGATATAGTAGCAATTATAGTGGATGAATTAGAGTTAGAGTTAAGGCTAAGGCTGGAGTTTAAGTTGAATTGAGGATGATAAGGAGGGAGGCGTGAGAGAAAGAGAAATAAGGGAAATAAACGTGTCTCGTCAAACCTCCATTGTGAACCTGATACGCGCCAGTAGATTACCCTGCGTTTCGGCCTCATTGTGTCACATGACTAAAACTAGAGGCACCAAGGGACTTCGAGAGCAGATTTGGATCTTAGCGATCATCGCTTCTTTTTAATAATTTAATGAAGGAAGAAAGTACACGTTATGAAGTGTTCTTTTGTGAAGACACTTAGGTAAAAAAGCAACTTTAATTTAATTGTTTCATAAAAAATATTCTGTATACAACTACGTGCTTATATGATCGTAAGTATGTTTAATCACGACATTAAATGTTTAGTACATATTATGATTTGTAGCATTTCTTGCGATCGTGATCATTAAATCGTTGACATCAATCTATGCTTTATATTTAACCTATCATGTCCCAATAATAAAATATTTTACAACATTTTATCATTGCTCGTTGTATTTTTTTTTATCATTGTACCATAGCTCGTTTCTTCTTCCGTATACTATATTAATTTTTCCTTTTCCTCGTTAAAAATATACATGCACCAGTGATGTTTAATATTTTATCGATGGCAAAGGTTAGCTATTATTAGCTGTGGCTTGAGGAAAGCCTTAACGGAGTCTGCTTGTATATGTGTATGCATCATTATCATGAGCGTGACATCAGTCGAATAATCCGCTTGAATATTTTCGCGAAGTCACTTAGACCCGATTCAGGTCGAATTTTGCCGCATTATTTTTTCTTTTTTTCAATCATTCTTTAGTTTTTTCTTTCTTTCTTTGTTCCATTCTTTCCTTTTTTCTTTCTTTCTTCCATTCTTTCTTTTTTTCTTTCTTTCTTCCATTCTTTCCTTTTTTCTTTCTTTCTTTCTTCCATTCTTTCCTTTTTTCTTTCTTTCTTTCTTCCATTCTTTCCTTTTTTCTTTCTTTCTTTCTTCCATTCTTTCCTTTTTTCTTTCTTTCTTTCTTCCATTCTTTCCTTTTTTCTTTCCTTGTTTCATCATGATTCCAGACTTCTCGATTATCTCGCACAATCTTTCTTTTCTTAATTACATTCTACCAGTTCATTTCTTCTTTTTTCCTATATTATGTGCGTAGAGGCTTTCAATTTATTTCTTGATTGATCTTTCAGTACATTCTTTATTCTTTATTATGTTCGATTACATATTCTTATTATACATAAACGTTATTGCACTTTTTATTTCTTTTTTTTTTAAAAACAAGAAAATTCTTCTTATTGTACAATTTCTTTTATTTCAAGAGTCAATTTTTTTTTATATTTACAAAAATTATCCTTACTATTAAAAAAAGGCAGTTTTGAATGTAAATTCTCTTATAGTAAATAAATCATTTCGTTTAGTGAATGAAAGACATTATTTAATAAGGGAAATATTACAAGATTTTCTAAAAATCGTAATATACATATAAAAGAGGACTTTTGAAAAATTAAATTAAAAATTTCTTAACAAAGGTAATATTCGTAATATAATGTCGACGGATCGGTGACATTTCTTGCATTAAAGCTTGATCTTTTCATAATATGGCTCCTTCGTGTTAACAAAGAATTGAAGATTCTAAAAGTCATTAAGAGATACTTAATTTATTTCAAATAAATATATGTATAAGATACTGTCAATTTTCAAAAGATTGTAAGTGAATTTCCCTTTCACGTTTAGTAGAAGGGAAAATATCTCTACCTTTACAGTTGCTTCTCTATATTTTAGAACTTCAGTTTGTTTTAAGAATAAAAACATTTATTTTGTGGATTGAATTTTAATATAATAAATTTTTAATGACATACAACTGCATTTAATTCAAATATCCTATTTCAGATTGTTACTTATGAACTTTTATCTTTTTTTTTGAAATAGTTGTTTATACATATCTACTTTTTTTACTTGTCTGGCCCTATAAATTAGATATGTCAATAATTAACGGTTTGCTTATATATTATTATGTAGTTTTGTTAAAAGACAAAAGAAGAATGTAAAAAGAAATAAATAGTAAAAGTAACATTTTTTAGTAAGCAACATTCATTATTTAGTTCATAAACAATAAGTCGCGAAAGTATACGAATCCATATTAATAAAATTTAATTAGAATTTATTAAATAATTTTTCAACATAAATAATATCTGTTTATAGTTAATTAACTTCAAGTTAAAGTCGTATGTAAGTATTTGCTTAGAGGGAATATTTTTTTTAATAAACAAAGAAACGATGGAATGAAAGATAAATGTTTGTACATTGTTTTCAATTTAAGTAGCAACTAGATATCAAAAATATACTGTACAATTTAATGCTTATGCAAATGAAATGAAAATATATAACCCGATTTATTATAAAGTATCGGCGACACAATATCGGCTCAACAGCAACTACTATGCGTTTAACAGAACTTTTAAAAATCCTTTTGCAGTTAGTATTTAATACTAGTATTCGATTACGTTTAAGAGATAAATAAGTTGAGTTAAAAAATTAATAAAAGTACATAATAACCCAATGGCCACGTTGTAATGTATGTTGAATGCGTCGAAAAGAGAATAAGGTAAAAGGGAGAAAGGAACGAGAGAAGGAAGAAGAGAAAAAAGAAGAGGTGAGAAAACCAGTCGAAATTCCTTTCTAGTGCTCGAGAACGACGCAATGTCTCCATACGAGACAATGTACATACGTGTTTATATTTATAGATATAATACATTGAATGAGCGTGAGCGATGTTATGTGTAAGACCCAAAGACGCGAGGCATTGCTTTCGTTCTCGCTTCCATTCTCCGTTGGCTTAGAAGCCGAACTCGAAAGAATGACAAAGATGGAAAATCCGTCTCTGTACGGTCGGTGGTAATGAACTTTCGCGCATGGCTGCGGCGCAAGGCCACCGTCGGCAATGATTTCATAACGTGCGCTGAACCGACTCTTACTCTCCCGAGTCCCGAGCCTAACTCGCGTAACGCAATGCCATCGAACTTGAATTCGCGCGCGCATGCCTGTCTGTGACGTCACGCTCCAACGAGGACAAGGGTAAAGGTAGTTTTAAAACGAAATTGTGGAAGAGCTCGTCCAGGGAATCGTACTTACGCCATTAGGATATGGGAGAGACGCGTGCGTTCTCAAGTGGCCAACTTAATGCTATCCGGAAAATAATACACTTGAAACTATTCTCGCTAAGTATTTTTAATTAATTGTGCCTGGATTATAGAAGGTATGCTTTCATTTTTTATCCGACGTGCTTTTAGGTACTCTACTAAAAGCATAAAGGATTATGTAGTTATTAATTAGTTTGCTAACCCCTTGTTTTGTTAATTCTAAGCTAGTTTATCAAAATGTTACCACACACGGCATTTTAAGCTTCTGCTCGTTCTTTCAAATATTTAAAATACATGATTGTTGGGCAGTCTAATCGGCTTTTACGTCAAGATTTTATTTTATTTTTAATTTTAATCAGCATAAAATGAACGTGTCCTGTGATAATTAAGCAATCAATAAATTTCACTCAGAAATTAGAAAGTTTCATATGTATCAACAATTCAGGCAAGAAATGTCAAACTATAAAAGTAGTAGATACGTTCAATTATAAGACGCCTGGTAACTTGCTTATTGTTGTGGCTAACGTTATTAAGTTCACCAAAATTTTTGGAATTTTTTGGCGATGCTGCGCGCAAGAAATGATTGCTCGCATTAATTTTATAAACACGTAGAAAATTGCCAATTACCGGACAGAGCATCAAGCGCGCATAAGAATTATCTCGATGAATCATAAATCCAAACGCCAATGAAACAATCGTTCGTCAGTGATTCTAGGCAGCGTAGACGCCGCGACTGCAACAGTCTGCTATGAATATTCAAATGCCAATGAAGCAGTGCAGAAAAGCATGACATCCCGTGAGTCTCGGGTACCGGTCGAGTTGCGCAATAGTACCTAGTAGGCAGCGTCGAGCATTTATCGTGTTATGCTAACAAGAGGGCAATTGCTTCCGGCTGACGTATTTAATAATCGTTACGTACAGACGACGCAACGCCATCTCATTAATGGAGATACTTCCGAAGAGGCCGAATCCCAATCACAGGGCTCTACGCTCTTCAACTGAGCAGACAACCTAATTACCATGGTTGGTCCAATTATATTGGCCTTTGATACTGGCTAAAAAAATTATAGGGATAATATGAATGTAGCGCTGCTTTAGTTTCAATATCTATCTATTATTTGCACAAAAAGCAATCAACTAAAGATTTGTCTTAAATCAAATACTAAAACTTAAATAATATATGTTCGAAAACTAAAGTAAAATCTAGTAATGTAGATATACACTACTGCGATGAAGTTCAATAAATTTTTATTTATATCGTCATTATGTCAGAATTTTGTTTTTAGTTTTATCGTATTTTCCTTGGTTACCCATTTCCTAAATAAGATTCATAGATTTTAAAGTTACAGCAATTCAGAAGTTTGCCGCTTAATTTAGTATAGTAAAGAGCGTTAAACTTGAACATTCCCGTAAGGTATGCTATACAATTCATCAACTGATGTAAGATGTGGACGTTACGCGTCACGAATTCATTACAATCTCCAGCAGATTCAATTTCGTAACACTATTCGCCTGAGTTGTGTTGATTTTATTATCTGCGTATTATATTTGAATAAGCCCGCGAATTATCATCTTAACCTAAAGTCGCTACTGCGTTAACTTTCATATACAGTTTGAGCAAATAATACTTTCCTTTCTAAATATTATGAAAAATCGTTTATAAATATCGATTTATAAATATTGATTAAACTTTACTGCATTGTTTAAAATTAAAAGTGGATAAAGTTAAAAATAATATAGAGAAAAAATCTTAAGTACATGCCTAAACTAGGGATAGTTTATTTTTTTGAACAATTAACCATTATTTCAACGAATTCATTTTATAAATGTTAAATAATTTTTATATCTAAGAAAGTTAAAATATTGATCTAAGCAAGAAAAATGTTTAATTGGAAACATGTTTATTATTAATTTATAAAATTAATAATAAACATTTACTTATTTATAAAGTAAATGTACAAACTATTTTTATTTGACTAGTAGAAAATCGCACTTTAGTTTATTTAAACTTTAATTAAATTTAATTGTACTGTAGATCAAATAAAAACTTCTGTAAGTATTAAATTCAAATAAAATAACTTACCATTTAAATAAAAAATTACCACACGGTACTATAAATATATTAATTCACTTGGAATGTTCAGTCTCTTGGATAATATTCAATCTCTTGAACTTGTTTATTATACCGTTTACAAGACCCTATTCGTCATTGTTGACCCTCGCAATTGATCGTGGCAAAGTGACTTCGAATGTCACCTTTCTCAATAATTAACAATGAATTGTACAAACTTAACCCAGTCAGAATTCTCTCATATATGAGAGATTCACTTCGCAAAAATTGAACGTATGAACAGCACCTACGATAAAATAAATTTGCCAAGTCACCGCTACCGATGATACGTAATACCATAAGGCCTAGATGTTAGACGCGACAATGATCTCCGTTACCAAGAGTCGCGTACATTTTCGTCAGGTGAGAATTATAAAGCACTGTGGTGTGTCTACGACACTTCAAGGCCAGAACGGTCATTGAAGATTTTGCTTCAGGCCACGCGAACGATGGTCACGAATTTAATTCTACCCTTCTCTTTCTCCCTTCGACACTTCCCTTTTCCTCTTCCAATCTCTTTGTTATTGTATTCGTTTAATCTTTAATTAGAGAACATTTAATTTTAGGCTCAGAATTATAAGTAGAAAACAGTTGTTTTTTTATTGCATTTGATAACTGTTTAATTTTTTAAAATATTTAAGGTTTAAATTAAAATACAAACTATTTCTTTTAAATTAAATTTATTTTATTGGTTTGTTTATCAGTTAAACTTGTTTATTAGTTTCAGCGTTCCAAAGTAATTAAAATATCAAACTATAATACTTACATTTAATTCTACTGTTAAAGAGAAAGTTTTGTGACGTACAACTTAAGTAAAAATATCGTATCATGATAAAACCTATAACGTACGTATGCGAAATTCTTTTGAATAACGATCAAAACTATTTTAAAACAGAAACTATTTTAAACATTATCACTCTTAAGAAATATTTTAATTATAAAAGATATTATTAATTTGATAAATTATTATGTCGAAAAATTTCAATTGTTATATTTTTTGCAATGTTTTTAAAAAATAATTCTTGAGAAATTTACATGTTATCGATAATTCATTATTTGGAATGAGGTTTAATATTTTAATTTGAGTTGTCCAAGCATATTTTTAAAAATGAATGTACACACACTCATTTTAAAATGCGAATCTTCCTATTAATTTTTTTGCTTCCCGGACAACTTCTTGAAGAGCGAATGATCAAACGAGCACACGTGTGCTTCATCTAGTACCGTTTACTATTGTCGATAAGATATCTTGAGAGGATCGACATTTATAAGAAGAAATCACTGTTATGAGATTCTTATTTCTCTTGAACTCTATTCTTGCAGATTCGTTCTGAAAGAGAAAAAGATGAAAATAAAGATAAAGAAAAGGATATAGAGATATATTCGTAGATAGATAGATAGATATAGATAGAGAGAGAGAAAAGGACTTCAGGTATATCGGTCGAATTACAGCTGTGTACCATTTGACGTTATATATCGGTACCAAGTTCTCATAGATATTTAAGGTTTACAGAGAATGCCGTAACTCTTGCACAGTTTGTTGGTATACTACTGAGTCAACTTATCAATGATATACTTGAGACAATTTAAGGAATCGAACGTTTTAATTAATAACATACGATTGTTTTTATTTCACGACTTTGCATTTTATATAATTTTTTTTATAAGAAATACTTCATTTTATGACTGAAATTTTTGTTTTTATCTACAGTACATTATGTTCAGTAAAAATATATTCGAAGGAAGTCCAACTTTAAAAATATATTATTGTTCATAATAACAGATATTGCTGAGTAATATTTATCAGTAATTTATTATCTTGAGTAGTATTCATCATTGCCGTTAAATGTCTATAAAACAAATGTCCTGTCGAGCACTGCAACCAATGTTCAATCAAGAAATTTCCTTACTTCAACATTATCAGAGTGGAATTTTTCAATTTATATTTGCGAGCTTTGACATAAGGATGCACTCTCATTTAAAGAGTGCCAGCGTCGCTTGCAAACGAGTTGATGATGATATTGCATCTCAAGCGGACAGGAAAGGCTCCGATTGCAAGGTCAAAGCGTCTGTAGAGAATTTACCGCGTAGAACGTATATCAATAGACTTATCCATGGATGATCGGCTGGACTCTACGTGCAGGCGCGAGAAACGTGGAGGCATGCTTTACGTAAGTGCTCGATTACATTCCCATACACTAAGAAGTACAATTGACGATTCGCTGGAAGCTGTCCCCATCGTGCCGTACTTGCGGAATGCTGATATGTCATCGTCGCTGATTCGCACGTTGATGAGCGTAACGTCGACGCATGTTTGATCTCTCATTCTTTGCATTTTGCAAAATGATTATTCTGAGTTTTGACCACCCAATCAGTCAGTAATGGTGATTCGCTGAAAGGAAGATCGCTGAAGATATAATCTAAATTTACATTAAATGGAATTTCAATCATGTATACTTCAAGTTTGTAAATCATTGAAATAACTAGATCAGTCAATAAACTCTCCTTCGTTAGATCCTTGAAATTTTCGTTAAAAAAGATTCAATTCTGTATACTCATAGTTTTTAAAAGTACACCTAAATATGCTGGGGAAACTTAAATTATAATTAAGTTTTGAAAAATTATTTGTGTAATTAAATAAAAAAAGAAGATATGCAGCAGGAAAGATATAACTTTAAAACAAATCAAAGTTATATGAATTCAAGATAAATATTTGTATAAGCTTTATTTTTTTGCGTAACATATGCTTTTTTTACTAGAAAGTACGTTCAAATGAAATGATATTATTTTTATAAAACTTATGTATTAAGTAGCTTAATACAACTACGATTGCCAAGTTAGCATCGTTTATAGTATTATTTTTTATTTCATTCACCCTAATTACTAACTATAATCCTTTGTTAAGTGAAAGCTTTTACGATAATTTCATACAATCATAATTTGTATGATCGTGGATTAATTATCCTTCTGTAATTAGAAGTCCTCTGTAAATTCAACTGAACTAAAAAAATTTTAGAATGAAAGAAACAAGATGCTTATGAGCCATACAAAGGCGATAGAAGCGCCAGCAGTAAAAAGAGAAACGTAAAGAAAAAGGGAATAAAGATTCGCCCAAATAAAGTCCTCGCTATAGTTGTTTGTCATAATCATGCAAATGCTACATTAAATTCGGTAGCCTTTAATAATATCACTTGTTCTTGTCATTACATCTGTTTTTTACTGTACGGGCGATGATAAAAAAGAGAGCGCAGTATTCATTTCATTTCTGCTAAGAACCATCAAATTCTAATGACTGCTGTGTGAGACATTTCAATTTCGAAGAAATCACAAAAATTGACAACACAAGTTCCGAGTTCATTGGATGTTTTTTATTTTCTTTTCTTGAGAGCTGCAAGGGGGACTACAAAGAGTATAGTCAAAGCTTTTGTGTACAAATCTTATGTTTGTACATAAGGGTAGTAATAAAAATGATCAAAATAAAAAACTATAAACAAGGAACTTGGAGAAAAATTGACAGGCACTTGAAAAGGTTGCAGAAGAAAAGAAAATAGAGATTAAAAGGAAAAAGAAAACAGAAAATTTGTAAGTGGTAGAGGGTGAGAAATTCTAAAAACAATGAAAAATATTGAATACTCAAAAGGCATAATAGTCTCAATGATGTGTTTTGCATGATGTGTGGGCGTAACATTATATGATGCTTTCTCATAAGGTCACACTTCTAAACGAATACGGTCCAATGTCTTTCGTTGTATAGAGTATAATATTTGTATAAGGGGAAAATACGAATGTCTATTTTACTATAATTCCAAGTATAGATATTTATTAATATTTCTTACAGGATTTCAAACTTCGATTTTTCTTAACAGTAGTATTTCAATTTAGTTGAAATATGAACTAAGGATGAGAAATTCTATTAGTCTTCCTCTCCTTCAAAAACAAAAAATGAATTTGTAAATTTAATATATTTACGAAAGCTGAAATCATATATTTTAATTTTCAAATTATACTGGGCTTAATTAATTAAATTACTACAATGATTTATATTTTTTATTGCAGCTCCTATTCACGAATCTGACTCTACACACGTAGCAGAGTATGATACGGGTATGTACTTTTGAATACTATTTAAAATATATTTATAAAATAATTTTTTAATTTTTGTAGAGACATTTCAATAAATCCATTTTCTTTCTTTACAAATCTTTTAAATCAAGTAAACTAATCTATATAACCAAAGAGTTTATGAGTCAGCTATAAAATGATAATTATTTTTCAACGTAATTAACTATCTTTATAGAATGTATATACTTTTAATTATTTCTAAAAATATAAATTTATATAAATAAATACTTTTAGAAACTGATAATAATAACATATCAATTCTATCAGTAATTATGAAAACATCAGATTAAGATTCAATTTATTGTGATATATTAACGTATAAAACATAAGAAATGTAGCTATTAAGAAAAAATTTTAAATCTTTTTAAATTTTAGTGAAATTAATTTACTTAGTATGTATTATAAATATACATGAATAAAAATGAATAATCCGCCAAATAATTAAGAACGAAAATAACTTATTGAACATAAAGTAATCTATTAATCCCAATAGAGTGTATACCTCAACGTTTAAAACGCCTTGTGTTAGGTTCGAACGGATGCTACTACAATTTCCAACGCTACCAAGAAGGCGCGCGGATTATCACGAACGAACCGTGTCTAAATTGCACGTGTCACAATCGAATGTTAATGTGTTATTTGAGGGTGTGCCCCTTCACAAAGGCGATAGGTCAGGACTGCATGGTCGAGAAGCGACCAGACCAGTGCTGTCCAGTAATCACATGCCCTGAAGTACCCGTGCAGTTATTGACCTCGACGACAACTCCGTCTTCTATGTTGTCGACATTTTCATCATCCGGGTACCACTATCTCGATGGTAGCAACTCATCTCTGACTGAACTTGGATTTCCTGATACATACGGTTGTAATGTCGACAATCACTTTTTCGCTGATGGTGTCCAACTTCCAATTGAAGCGAATAATCCTTGTGAGCTCTGCTACTGCATTAGAAATAAGACGACCTGTCTCATGCAGCAGTGTACTCTATCTGTCGCTGGATGCAGGCCAGTTTATCAGTCGGGAATCTGTTGTCCCGTAAAGTATAACTGCGGTGAGTCGATACTTTTCAAAATATAGTTTTAATCACCTGCAATTCTGTGTTCGCTTTTTACTCCTTCTTTTCAATTATTATGCCTTCTTGCATTATTATTTCGTCTCTATTATAATATCTCTTCCTTTATTTTTCTATAAAATAGACTGACTATTTAGTTAATTGTTTAACTTCTTTCATTTTTACATCAACTCGAGTCTTACATACATTTCTGTTGAGTGAAAAAGCAAGTAATTCTTATAAAAAAAATATTTTTTCACGTAAAACAGAATACGATAAGGAATATGAAATTATGGCTGGTACCACACCTGGTCTTATCATGACGACGACGCTAGCACCACATACAACTCTGCCGCAGTGCTATTATGATGATAAAATGTATGAAGATGGTGAACTTATTTATACGATACAGCCTTGTCAACATTGCTACTGCTTCCATGGTGAAATTGTCTGTGCTGTACAAGAATGTGGTAAACCTATGGAATCCCACGGCAAAAATTGTACAGCCGTGCCACCACTCGATGGAGAGTGTTGCCCAACCACGTATCAGTGCGGTGAGTAGACAATTTCCGTACAAAGTTTTAAAAAATATCATCCTACATAAAATCTTATCGGTGTAATAATAAGCTAGCAAGATTTATCTGTTAACATCCGCAATGATGATTCAGTAAAGTTAATTGATGACTGTCCGTGCATTCACATAAATAAATAAATCATTTTGTATATAAAAAACATTACTTCTATTAATTAAGAAATCTAAGTTTTTTTTATCTTAAACTATTAATATTACTTTTCAGAATATTAAAGATTTTTAAGTAAAATATATAATGTTCAAAATATGTATATAAATATATTACTATTAATATGTTAAGAGCACTTATTATAAATTAATTTATTCTAATTAAGAATTATTATATAATAGTTAAATAATAAAATAAATTCTTTGTCAAAGATTTATCTAATACAAAAAAACCATTTTTCAAAAATTGTTTGCAAAATTTTTATTACTAAATCTTATATTTATATAAATAAATATATATATATATTTATATATAATATGTCACACACATATATATATATTTACAGATGATGGTTTTGGAAATATAGCCACGGAAATTTCTGAAGATGGAAACAAAAAAAATACAGCAAAACAATCTATAGATCAAGAAGAAAATAAGCAGCAAGAAACATTCCCTGGGGCAGATAATACTATTCCTGAACAAGTAATTCACGATTACACTCAAACCACTGATAAACCACTCATAATAACACCTTTAGGAAATGAAGTTCTTGAACTTGAGTTGCAGGAATCTACGAAATCTTCGATTAATGGAGTGACAATTGAAGAAGAAAGTTTTACTACGTTACAATATGAAGTAGATAAATTATCGAAACCTACTGAACAACAACCACAAGCTATCATAATAGAAACCGACAATTCTAATTTAATAACAGCAATTAATACAAATATTGGTTCATCTAAAATTTCAACAAACAGTGTAAACGAATCACTACCAACAACAGAAATATCTGTAACTATGTCTAGAGAAATAACATCCGAATTTCCTTCCAGAGCTGCAGAAGAAAATAATCAAGATATTAGTAAACAAGAGAATCTGTTATTTGAATCAACTATTTTAACGAACTTACCTACGGAATCTAAAATATCGCAATTCAATATTGAATTTACCACACCCATAATTCAAGAAAAAGAAATAGAAACATCAACTGGTAGACAGTCAATTAATGGATTCACCACAGATAAACAAATGGAAGAATTAGAAAAATCACCAGCAAAATCTTCGATAATTGATAATGAACATTTAAGTTCAAGCCAAATCAATCTTATTACAACTGAAAGAGGATTATTAGAAGAAACAACATCGATAATAAATGTTAAAAAAGAGAATTCTAGTGAATCTTCTAGTCCAATTAGTGAAATAAAAACTACCGAACAAAGCGGTAGTAGAAATGTAACAGAATCTGTACTCTACACGTTTGATAAAGGATATGAAATACCTATTGATGGTACAGATGTAGTATTTTTTACTACGGAACGTGATCTAAATACAATTATGTATACTTCAGAAAAAGTTGAGGATAGCGTAAGTGAAGAACATGTTACGTCAGTAAATTACGATGTGTCAACAGTAATAAGTCCAAATCAAGACAAGAAAATCCAGAAAAGTAGTACACCGATATATTCTAAAACACCAACAACATATATTTATAATGATGATAACCAATTTGAACAAACTAATGTGCCAATAAATAGCGAAAATTTAACAGAAGAAATACCCACTGAAAATAAAAAATCAGAAGAAATTACTACAATAAAAAATAATATTACTACAACTGTAATAAGTTCTGATGAACCCAACAAGAATGACGATACCATTTCAATTATTGAAAATTCAACAGTAGATAATAAAAGTAAGGAATCCTTGCATATTGATTTTTCAACAGCGAGAAATACAGATGAAGTTAAAATATTTGAAGATATTGATACAGTAATTAATATTAAAACCACAACAATAACAAACTCAGATGAAACTAAAAATAATACAGGAACATCGATAGGTTTTGAAAATTCTATGATAGAAAGTTCTATAACTAATAAACAATTGGAAGAAGGGGAAATTCCAATAAATAATGAAACTTCAATAATATATAGTTATAATGGTAATAGAAAAGAAGAAGTTACAAATGAAACGATAAATTCTGAATATTCAACGACTGAAACTAATTTATTATTAACCATCAACGCTTCAGTTTCGAATAACGTATTAGAAAAATCTGATAATGTTGAAAAATCATCAGAGTCTAGTACTGAAATTCAATTTACAGATGAAAAAGTTCCCTTTGTAGAAAATAATGATGCAGCGACAAGTGAAAAACAAAGTCTTCCTGAAATTTCGATACCAGAACGAGTTCCTGAACACAAAGCTGAAGATAAAGATGCCGTGACAGAAGTAACAGAGGAATATTTTATGAATGGTAGTGATATTACTCATAGAATAGATAACGAACAAACAGATCGTCCTGAATATGGAATAACAACTTATTTACCACCACATGATTTCAACTTTGAAGTAAATCGACAGCCATCAACTTCTATATATGAAACACTTCCAAAAGAAAATTCTGAAATAGATAATAACACTACAGAACTTTCTATTTCTTCAAAATCACCTTCCAAGACGACTACCATCAATAATATTGTTGACGAATCTGAAAAATCAGAAGTTGAAAAAGAACATAATATACATATGTCTGAGGAAGAGCAATCGATTGATGAAACTGGCATTAAACAAATAACTTCTACTAATTTACCTGGAAAGCAAGCCCTAGCAGATATAGAATTTACACAAAATATAACTAGTAAGTTATCACTAGAAGAAACTAGTACACAATCAACTAGATTAATTAATCAATCTTTATCGGAAATAGCTGACAAATCTAAGGATAAATCAGAAGTGAATGCGATAGATCGTGAAAGCACATTTAAAATAGAAGTGACAGTACCTACTATTTTCAAAGATGATTACACTGAAATATTAGCTGTTGATGTAAATAAGATTAATGAAAATAATTTACAACTAGAGGATAATATTTATGAACCATCAAAGGGAAACAAAACTGGAATTGAAATTTTAGACATTAAAAAAGATACTAAACAAAATCCAGAGAAAACTTTCATAATTCAATTTACAAGGAAGCCAGTTAATGATCAAGAAGTTACTGATAGATCTGCAACCATTACTAGTTTAGTAATAAGTAATAATGAGCCAGATTATGTGGGTGAACATCATACTACAACTGAACTAAGTACAAATATGCAATTAAATGTATCCAAAACTACATTCGATATGAAAAGTTCTACTATTGTAAATGACGTGTTTGAAGAAACATATGGAAATACTAAAGTAAGTACAGAAGATACTAAGCTATCAATTGTAGATGAAATATCTCAAGCTGCAGATAAAGATGAAACGGTTTCTGAAAAAATCGATGAAGAAAAAGAATATAAATCACCAAGTGATGTATCCATTGATACAATCGATCATGAATTATTAGGTACGTCAATGCAGCCAGAATTACCTACGGATATGAAAGATCACGAAATAAAACATAGCAATCAAGAAAATATTAAAGATGAAACACTTACAAAGTTCGCTAATCGTACCAAATTAATTGAAGAGGATAAACTCAGTAATGTGAATTCACACTCAGCGCACACAGATTCGATAATCGATTTAAAAAAAGAAACTGTAACATATACTCTAGGCAAAGAAATAATGTCTTCAGTGGATAACGCAGAACAATTTACAGAACAACCATATTCATCAGAAAGTATCCTTAAAAATGAAAATGAATTCAACTATTCAACGGAAGATAATTTAATTAGAAGCCAAATACCAGAATTAGAAGTTAAAATACCTTTACCACCTGAAATGCGTCCAGCTCCAGGTATTCCAGGAGAAGGTAACTGTCTGGTCGATGGACAATCTTACAGTAATAATTCAGCTATTCCTCCAGCAAATTCTTGTCAATTAAGTTGTCGATGTGTTAGTAGTATTGTACAGTGTGAACTTATCAAATGCTCTCCACCGCCAACAGATTTACCCAACTGTACACCTATATATACAGAGGCAGATTACTGTTGCCCTATGTATACATGTGATGCAACTTCCAACGTTGAATTAGAAGCTGGTAATCAAATGTCTCATTACCATACATCAACTTCTGAAGAGAAACTTCAAACTGAGGCAACGCAAAATCCTTCTGTTGAGGAGCATACTCATACTCCAAAAATAAATGTAGAACAATGGAAATCTACCCCAAAACCAACTGAAAATACTTTTAAATTACAGTTTGAAACTTCAGACTCTACCTCTGTTAATAGTGAACCAGATAAATTAACAATTCCTTCAATTTTATCCATAGAAGAGGAAACGGTAAGTCCTTCAATGTTCATTGAAATGACTACGACGACATTTGAAGAACCTAATTTGTCATTAAAAGTTACTGAAGAAACTCAGTCACCTATTTTAATAGATGAAATAAATATGTATGATAAGTATGATGAACAAAATTTATCAAATGTACGAAGCAAAGTTAATGATACTCAAGAAGAAACTACTTTTGTGACTACTGAATTATTTAGTACAATATCGATATTTACTACTGAAGAAACTAATAAAAATATACCGTCAAAAATAAGCTTGGAGTTTCAATCACAATCTGAAAGTAATAAATTCAAAGATTCAATAAGTAAAGATGATTTGTCTGAACATAAGATAGAAGATACAGATTCTACACTATATAAAGAAATGACGTTGAATAATGCATCTGATGAAGAAAAGATTCGTGTATCCACACAAAGCAGTGTATTCACAGAATTAAAAAGTACAGATTTAGACTCTACGCAATTACTTCATAATGCAGAAAAAATTAAACAAATAGAAGAGAATGATAAACCAGAATCGACATCTCAGACAGCAATGGGTTCCATTGAACCTATTGAAAACGAAATTAAAAAAATCACTTCTGACTATAATGAGTTATTTACCCCATCAGGGGTAAGGCTTAATTCTTTAGACATGTTTGATAACACAACACCGATAATAGAAGAACAGTTAGTTGAAAAAGAGAGAGAAAAACTGGATAATACTGAATCGAAGCTGTATTCATCAAAACCTACAGAAACCAGTTCAGTGGAAATTAATGAATTATCAACAGATATAAATACTAAATTATCTATAAATAGCTCAGAGAAACAATTCACACAGTCTACTATTTTTTTAACCGAAAGTACCTCTAAACCTGATGAAATTGAACTAAAATATTTAACTACGATTTCTCCAAATAAGGTATCAACTTTGATACCTATAATTTCAGAATTTACAGAAAAAAATGAAAATATGAATATACTATATAATTATATAAATGAGAATATAGTATCGGAAAAAACAATTGAAATGGTTAACGTAACAACTAATGCTTTAACTTCTACTACTCATTATATGTTAGTAGAAGAAAATTCAACAGAAAAAATTTCTATTGATGAATTTGAAAGAAAACAACCATTAATACCTGTAGTGCATGATACAACAGAAGAAAAAGTATCTGAAATACTAAATAAAGATTCAAAAGTTAAAGAATCAGATGAACAGTTAATACTAGGAATAACTGTATCCTCCATAGATGATCAGAAAATGACATCGTTAAATGTGACAGAAATCATTGACGTAATTATTGAAAAAGAGCAGATACCTACAGAATCTTCTTCCACAATGCAGTCGTTAGACACAAATACTGAGAAAAATGAATTTTTTGGTGAAAAGACTCCTGAAGAAGTACTACATAAATTTGAGACAGAAATAAATAAGGTGGAATCAGAAAAAGAAGCAGTACTTGAAAATAGCACAGAAAAATCTGAGTATCAAAAAGAAGAGTCAACAAAAAGTCCCAAAGACACAAGTGGAAATACAACTAGCCAAGAAATCTTTTCTTCAATAACTGAAGAAAATCAAACAGAATTAGAAATAAAACTAACTGAATTACCAATCGAACCTGAAACAAATACTACAAAAGCAGATACTGTTAAAGCAATAGAGACAAAAATTCAAGGGGAAACTTTTGGAGAACCAGAATTACCAGAAATTTCTGAAGATAAACAAGAAGTTACAGAAGCGATTACAGAAGTAGAACCTTCGGTAAATGAATCAAGTACGTCAACTATTGACAATCGTCTTGTCACTGATCAAAAAATAAATGTCACAATTGAAACATCTGAAATATTTATAAATGAAAAAACTGATGACAGTGAACTTGAAATTACAACTGAAATTAAAGACACTGTTAATTCCTCAAACGAAACTGTAACTATTGAATCAACAAATATTGAAACTTCTTCTGATAAAGAAAGGCCTGGAATTCTTAGTGAATATCCTAATAAAGAATTTGAAGTTCAATCTTCCAGTGAAGAAATATCAGACTATGAGCAGAAAGGATATTTTACAGAAGCAGCTATTTCAGAAATATCTTCTATTGATTTAACACCTAGTCAAACGCCTAATGATAAAGAACAAGACATATCATTCAATATTTCTGAAGAATCAGCAACAATAATTGGTATTTCAACTAGTGAATCTCGAATAACAGCCTTGAATGAGCAAAGTACAAAGGGTACAATTTTACAAAACGAATTAACGAATATTGAAACATCCGAAGTCACAAGTTCTGAAGATGATCTATATCAACAAACTGAAGAGTCAATTTTACCAATTATTCCTGGAAATGATGAAAAACGGCCGATTGAATCTTATATTACAACTTTACATCCTGAAATAAACAAACCTTACATACGTCCTGAATTCCCAGATCAGCATATACCAGAAACTGACGATGAAAACGTTTTCACGCCTGATAATGCAGATATAAAAAATCCATTTAATACAGATGATCTAGATTCAGAAGATTATGATGACCAGGCAGTCTATGGCCCTGGAACGTGCCGATATGGTGGCAAAATTTATATGTCAGCTCAACAAATTCCTCGTGATGATGCCTGTGACTTTTGCTTCTGCTTCCGTAGTGATATAATATGTTTGCAACAAAGTTGCCCACCGCCAATTCCCGGATGTCATGAAGAACCAATTGGTGGATTCTGTTGTCCAAGGTATGAATGTCCAGTTTCTATGGCAATATCTCTCAATCTAACAACAACGACAACAACTACGACGACAACCTTACCACCTCATTTCTTATCACATACATATAAAGGAAGTGCATTTCGTGGAGGATGTCAAGTTGGGAATAAAGCATATCAAGTTGGTGAAGATATAAAATCCAAATCCGGACCCTGCATGTCTTGCATGTAAGTTAATTTTTCTTTAACAAAATTGCATAATTATATTTCTAGATAAATTTTAATTTGGTATTATTTTATATAGTTGCGGAGGAGATGGCAAGATGAAGTGTGAACCTAAAGCTTGTTCAGCGAGCCCAATGCTGAAGGAGATGATTGCTCATGCTGCTGCCAAAAAAAGAAGGAGATGAGCCATCACATAGTGGTTCAATAAAAAAAAACTTTAATTTTTCGACATAAGATGTTGAACTTATATATATATAAATTAAAATACGACGTAAAACATGAAAACAGTGCGTGCGTTGTACAAAAAAAGAATGAGAACGAAAGCATGGAATGTAAATGATGTGAAAACATAAACGAGTGGATAAAGGAAAATGAAACCTAGTAGAAATCGCCTTGGACAAAGACTTTTATAAAATAGGCGATTGCGAACCGAGTGGCCAAAACGTAAGCGTTTATATATTATATTGTTTTATACATATATATAAATTTATACATAAATATTATATATAAAGAAGTGAAAGTGAATTAGTGTTTGAATGTGAGCGTATAAAATTGTAGTGCCAAAATATGACGGCTAAATACATACTGAAGAATGAAAATGTAAAGTATAGTCTAAGAAACAAAGAAAATTATTGATTTATTAAGAAAATTAACTTGCGCTGTACCAAAAAATTTGATTGATAAACATAATTTTTTACGGATGAATATTATTAGCATATACAAGACTTATGACGAAGCCTTTGTTTCTACTGTTTTTGTAGATCAGAGAGTCGAAAAAAATTAAAGATAACATGCATCTATTATATTTAACCGGATTTCTTTAACAAACAAGAAACTTATAAACTTATAAATAATAATATTATAACAAGAAACAGCGCAATTCGAAATTTTATCACATTTGTTAGGAAACGACAAACAATTTTAAATCGTTAATTAATACGTTACTTAAAAACAATTTCCATCTTACTTCAATGTACTTAAATTTTAAATAAATGAAAAAATTCGACTTCAGTATAAAACTTTTCCATTTATAATGTAAATATCACTAAAAATTTTAATGTTAAGAAGCAAAATTTAATAATAAATATAGATAACAAAGAAAACAAAAATACATTAAGAAAGTATGAACGAAGTAGAAAAATTTAAATAAAAAAACGTACGCGCCATTTCAAAGCTCAAAAACATTGCTCGCTCGGAGGACCAAGTGTAGAAAGAAACTACTTGCTTCTCCGGCGAGCTGATATTAGTAAATCATCATAATAATTGATAATTTACGTAGGTATATCTGCACGAATATATACATAAATATAAATATATACATTTATATGACCATTTATAATCTATAATAATCTCTTAATCGCATTTAAACGGCGTAAATAATTCACTCTCTGTCTCTTGATTCTCTACTTTGTCTATATGTAAGTCTCTCTCTCTCTCCTTTTTTATTTTTCGCTCGCTATTTTTTCCAAACGTATTTTAATCGAGAAAAATAATTGAAATAGTGTAATTGCGATGACTTTATTCGGATTCTTCAGTCTCCAGTTATCTTTAATTGTCGAACTTTAGAATTCGAAGACATGTAATGTTTTCTTCTTTTCTTTTACATAAAAGATAAAAGAATAAATAGGAGAGAATACGAAGATTGAAGTCCTGTCTTCCTAATGAGAGCAGCCTGTAGTCCATACATTCGATAAAATATTTTTTCCTTTTTTAAAAGATAAAAAGGAAAATAACTTTTCCGAGCTGTTTGACCGGTAGAAGCTTTTATATTTAGTGTTTAATTATTAACTAATTATTTAATTAATTTAAAGAAATTATTTTCCTTATACTTTTTTAAGGATGCTTTGGCATAGCCTTTAAATTTTCTTGATAAAAAAGTAAATAAGTAAAAGCGCATTTAGCTTCTACTGCTTGGATACTCGGATGGGCTATCGCTTATATATTTTGCTCGTTCAGCAAAACTTCAGCCTATCATTAAGCGCCAAAATCGACTCCTGTCACGTCACAGTCTCTTATTCTTATTTTATCACTCTGGATTAGTGTAGGTTCCATATTGTGAGGCGCGACATGCGAGCCGACTTTGGGGCAGCATAAACGTCCCTTTAGAAAATAATCGTTTATAGTATTTATATCTTTATACACCCAAGCATAGTGGTCTATAATAAATAAATAAACTGAAAACGACGTAAATGTATGGAAAGTGTTAAAATAGTGACATGTGTAACGAAACAATTATAAAATGAAAAGTTAAAATAAATACGCAGTGTAAATTCGTATGAGATTAATTGAAAATGAATTTTGTTCTATATTGCTAAGAACCCAATAAATGTCTGGCTCGAAAAACATGCACAACAGTTGGTCTATTATTATTTTCAATTTACTTTATAAGGTCCACTGCTCAATTATGATCAATCTGTCTTGTGTTAATGCAATTTCAATTTATACACAGATAGCTACATATTATACGATATGTGATAGTCGAAACAGATGAGCGTGTCGACTGCAACATGGTTATACCGACTTTGGGAAACTGACGCTAGGATTAAGACAGTACCTTCTAGTATAAAGTGTCCTTTTATAAGAATAAATGATTTTGTATGTCGAAGAAGATTTTACTTTCTTTCTTTAAACCCAATTTTAATCCTTATACACGCTACAGCGCTTCAAGTTTTAAATTTAATAAAACTTTAGTAAAATTCTTTATAAGTTTTTAAGAACTGCTTTTATGTAATTACCTGATATATCATTCTTTAAATTAGAAATAAATGTCCAATATATCAAATAACTATATTATTGCATTACGGGTTATCAATTGATTACCGTATTGTAAAAATAATAGAAAATGTTTGTAAATTTTGCAAAGTGCCTTTGCCTTCTAACTACATAAAAACTGTATATAAAACATGTAAGTTTGATATTAATAATTATGTATTTTTTTTATTAAACATTTTATAAATATTTATCGACAATGTATGATTTTAATAATATAATAATAAATTAATAATAAACTGAAAACCAATATCTGCAATAAATGAAAAAACCTTCTGTTATGTAATAAAGTGCACTTTTTATGATCATTAATTAACCTATGACAAAATCACTTATCTTTATTACTTTTCATTGTAGATATAATCTTACATAGTACTATATCTGTCAAATACTTCACTTTGTATCAACACTATTTCCGACGTGGCGGCTTAATATTTTAATGACATTTCAGTAAATAATGAAATATAACAGATTCATGTATTAAATTTAAATTTAAAGTATGAGATATAGTTAATAAATAATAATTGACTTTATCAAAGATATAAAATAAGTCTAATTAATATTTCAGAATATTGAAATCAAATGCTAATAAAAGTTTTCCTCGTGTGTCAGCTAACGTGTTATACATATACGAATATGTAAAATAAAAATAAATATATCAAAAGATCAGAATCTACAGTTGATAACAAAAGTCTAAAAATAAAGCAAACGAAGTACACTTTGGATATACAAATATGTGAATAAAATTTAGTCCAAAAATACTCCTTATTTCATAATTAGGCTATCAAATTAAACATTACTGCTTATGTCACGTACGTAACACAATACACAACATTTTCTTTTAATTTCGGGAAAAAAATTAATTTAAGTTATGTGCACGTACATTGATATATTCACTATTTATTGCAAAGTAAGGTCGACCAATTTAGTAATTAATTTCTATTTCTTTTTTATATGTTTTTATATTTTATAAAATTATTTTATGTAAAGTTATGTAATAACTTTATGTAATAATTTTAGATAAATATAATTTCTAATTATCATATTACGTTTGATTATTAAAAACATGATTACCTTTTACATACTTTCCTTCTCATACTTGCAGGTACTTCTCACTAGTACTTGTTAATTTTATTTTAGTGTGATTATCAATATATTAACTTGAAGAACATTTAGGAGCAATAAAATTAGCATATACTCGATCAGCTCTGGTGTAACGTCTTGTCAAAAATTATTCTAGATCCAAATAAAAGACTATTAAAATTCCACTGTAGTAATTATCACTCGAAATATATTTCTAAACTTGGAGATGGACAGTCTGTTTCGTTTTTTCCAGAAACGAAAATAAAGAAGCTTCGAATAAATATTGGACGCTCGGTCAAACGGTGATTTCTAATAAAGAAATTTCAAAAGATATGGCTTTTTTTATTTATATGTATTTAAAAATGTTTCTATACGCATCTAATATTTTCAAAATGATTAGCTCTTAATATTCTAATACCTAAAATTCGAGATAATTTAAATATACAGTCTTAAAAATAGTTAATTGTATGAAATTCTATCTAATTAGAATTTAATATTCTGAAAATATATGCATCAAAATTAATTTCATTTGTATATCGTTATTACATTTCTGAAAAATAACTATTGGCAAAAGGTCAATGAAAAACTAATTCTTACATTTCTGTAATATAACTTTATATTATAATATTTTGAAACTTATTTTTTTCCTTTTATTTTAATCGATAATAATATATCTATACATCTTTCTATCAAAATTCATCATAAATTTAAAGATTAATACGAAAACTAAGCATTTTCAATATTAAAGTATTGTAGATAAATGCTTGTAGATAAATACGTAGACGATGCCATGAATTCAGCTTTAAATGTATTTTTCTCGAAATTACATCTCAAAATTGGTGATAACAATAGCGAAAAACTGTTAATCTAATAACAATAATTTATTTTTTGTTTATAGCCTATTGTATTTTCTTCTACGTACGCCGATTATATTGTTCGATCGTTATAAAACTAGTTTCTGAATGTCTTCCACGGAAAGGTAAAGAAGTAGCAGATACGTTGTGTCGACCATAAAAGTCTGAATGCCCTTAATTTAGGATAGGGAAAAGATTCGGATCATCTCTGCAATTAAATTCAATCCGTACAAGACCATAAGAGTTTATGTAATAGATAGATAATATTATATATATATATATATATATATATATATATAGAGAGAGAGAGAGAGAGAGAGAGAGAGAGAGAGAGAGAGCAAGAAAATCTGTAAATTCACTTCTTCTCAATTCGCTATATTCGGATCAAAATACATAAACTTGTATGGTAATCTATTGGAAAGATCGATACATTAAACTTGTATATGTTCTAAAATTACATATATATAAATATATATATTCAAATATTAATTGATTATGTAGCATTCATTATATATACTCATTAATAAATAAAAAAAGGATTACTTGTTGCAATTTCAATGAAAGTATGCAGGACATATCTTAAGGATTAAGTACTAGCGTGTATCTATTCAAGGTGGGCGTCGTGAAATCAAAATAAAATGGTTTAGGTCGATTCTAGTTTCATCGTACAAATATATTATGAAAATTTGATTTACAAAATTTTTTTAAGTAGGTATATTAAAAAGTATCTGTTTATAAAGTTCTAAAATTTTGTAAAATTCACTTTTTCAACAACTTAGTGCTTTGAGGCCATCTATAAGAAGCTTACGTAACAATAAACCTTTCATTTTTTTTAAAGTAATTTTTTATAAATTGCTTTTATTTTGCACCCGCGTTTCATTTAGTCCCTCAAGTATCATTATAGTGATAGTAAATAAAAGAAGTGTATGAATAAATTTTTAATACATAAAGAATTAATAAATAAGGATATACTAATAATTTAATTCAAAAAGGATAATTATTATATAATCAGTTTGGAAATCTTAAGAAGGATTAATATTGTATAAAGCAATAATATCCAGTAATATTTCTATAAAGATCTCGCATATTATTATAATCAGTAACGGTACAGTTATGAGCAATGGGTAATATAAAGTAGTTAGAAGTTCTAGGGAATTTCTTTGATTTCGTAAAGTACGAGAATAGACGCGAGAGATTGGTAATTGTCTTGTATAATCTTATACGTAGAGAAAGAATAACAAATAAATGTAATATTAAAGAAAATGAAGACTACAGTTAAAATTTATACCGAGGAGAGAATCGCCCTTCCTTTCAGACTTATAAAATTTCCATCTATCATTAGATTGTAATGTATAAGGAGGCAATATCTTAAAAAACTGTTTTAAACGATTAATTAAAAACGTATGATAAAATAAATTCAAATTTGAAAAATTTTTTATTTTATTCTTCAGTTGATTATACATCATTTTGTCTAAACATATTCGAGAAGAGAGAATAATAAAATATTACTCTCGAAGAATACTAACTTCAATGTACTGCTTAACTTATGTCATTTAAAAAACTAATATTTCATTTTCTTGTTAAAAACTAAAAATAAATGTACATTTATTACATTTGTTTTATTTATTTACATTAGCAACATATTCCATCCAAACTGATTTAACGAATATCGTAATAAATTGTTTAAAAAAACGAGATTGGGTAATTTTGTGGTTAATAATGTTAATTTATCACAAAATAAAGAATCATGTATATTGAGTTTCACTAACTATATTTGATAATTTATTTCTTTTCTCTATACAGTTGTGCACATTTTTGTACAATTTAAAAAATTTTAGCAAAATTAACTACAATACAAAATAGTTTGTTTACGATTTCAAGATTATATGCATAAATAGATTAATAGATGAGTTCGATTCTGCATTGATAAAGAAATTGTTAAATTTGTATATCAATAAATAGCATGCACCAGTCCAATTTGCGCATGCGTTCAGTCTTGCACTTTTTTCTGCTTGTATATTATATTTCTAGCAAATATCTAAAATGCCTGCATTCATTATAGAGACAAATGATATTTGTATTGAAAATAATCTCTTTTTTAGTATTATCAACTTTTAATTTTTAATTTTTATCAACTTCAACTTTCGAAAAATAAAAAACCATTTGACTTTTTATAATATAAACGTTATTAAATTATTATTATTTGATCTGTAGCAATAATTATATACGTAAATAGAAGTTACTTTATTTTCCATTTCGTATGTAAAAAATAAAGTAGGCATATTAAGTTTTTTTTAATGCAGTTTGTAATACATTTTTTAATTCTGTATATTCATTTGTGTTGACATTTATAAATTACCTTTACTATGCTTGATTTTTAATTTTCGTTTTCATAGTTGATTGTATTAGCTTACCTGGAGTATAATTTAAGAGCTAATTATGTTGTGCTTGCATTTCACTAAAATTAAAAATTCACAGCCACCGTAAACTCATTTTAGTGGCCCATCCAAATGGTCGATGTCCTAAATGGATATTCCAGAGGTTCGAGTGTCTACACAGGCAGGGCAACAATTAATTAAATACCTCTCATAAATTTTTTTATTACACTCACTTATCTCCACCGATCTAAATGCGTAAATTTCAAAGATTCTTACAAAATTACTTGTATTCATTTCCGAAAAATAACTCAGATAACAAAGGAAAATAACATTTTTAATCTCTAATTTTCAATGAATTTATTTTACGACTTTTAAGAATTAAAAAATGGTTTCTAATAATTGTATACTTTTAATAGCAACAGTTATTTAAAATTCTTCAAGAAAAATTGATACAAAATTAATTAAGTGAGAACACAATTATTTGTAATTATAACTATTGAATTACAAACTATATAATGAAAAGCTGCAATTTTGATTTTTAAATAAATATAAATATTTAAAAAAATAGGTTAACGAATAACGATTGATACATTAAATCACATTTTAATAATAAATATACGGCACATAAAAGAAATCTTTGCGTTTCTTATGATACATTTTATTTTAATTAAATTATGCAGATAATTTAAGAAACGTTGAACATTAGTATGTTTTCCGGGTAATATTTTTATAATATTTGAGAAAAGTAATTTCAAACTTTTGACCTTTCTATTTATGAACAAATATATTTTAAATAAAATATAATTATTCTTATATTATATATCAAGTGTTTATATTCAGTTATTGCAAATGAAATAAAATAAAATAAAATAAAATAAAACTATAAAATATTTTCTTAAATAAATAAGCACACTAAACATTTAATAAAAAAATTAATTAATTATATTTTTTAACTAATTAAAAAATGAATTATCAAATTTGATTCCATAGGAGTACATTTCAGCTTTATTTAAAATGGTACATTTATATAATTTATAATTACATTAAATATAATTATAAGTATAATTATAATTATAAATTATATAATTATAAATTATATAAATGTACATTATATAATTTATAATTGGTACAAAAGCTTAATAAGAAAATTAAAATGTATATTTTATCTCTATTTTTCTATTACAAATTTCTATCTTTAATTTTACTGGATTTTTAACAATATATTTTAGTACATTGTAAATATAATTTTTTTTAATATCAATTTATATTTGAACTCTTAGGATCAAAATAATATTTTTTCGATAATTGCAAAATTATGTTAATATACTACAAACTATTTTCAACATATATAATATTATTTAAATTATTGAATGGAATAACGTAAGGTTTTCATTTTCCTTAATTTATTTACATGATATTTAATAGTGTTTCGATTTTGAAAAATAAATGTCGAAAATCAGAGGAAATGTGAAATTTCTTTGAATTGTTTTAAAGGAAAATAATTATAAACAATTTAAATAAATTTCTAAAATATTCAAACGAATATTTAATTTAATATACAATTAAAATAAATTACATCACAATAACTACAGTACGTCATAATATACTCTACGAACGTACAAGATTCCTAGCAGGGGTACTAAGATGGTGTTAAAATTGGATTTCATATCTGTTTAAAAATATTACATACGATCATCCTTTGTACACAATTTTACAAACATTATAATGTAACAGAGCTCGCCAGCGGGCGTGTGTGCCACACTTAAATGGCGTAACAATATCTTATTATTTGTCATAATCAATGTAAAAACAAATACTTAACAAAGTACGGCTAATTGCTGAAAGAACTATTCCATTTTCATATCTTACCCCAATTTATATAGAATTTAGGTCTATGCACTAAAATTTATAATAGAAGCTTACAATCGTAATTTTATCTTTTATTGTATCTCCTATCACTTTGCTGTAGAAAATCTCTTGTATAGCTTCAATCTTACCTACAGTCACTTTTCTTTATGAAGTATTACGAAGGCTGAAAACGTTTGGTGTTTAAAAGTAAAATATTCTAAAAATCAAATCAGTAAGTTTAGAACCGAAATTAGTATAAAATCAGACTTCGAGTCTGCATTGCAGTTACACTGTCAAAGTTGAAGACTCTCTCATTGTATTAACAAATGCATTAAATTATAGAAAAGAATCTAGCATGCCCGATGGTCCACTCAAACGTTAAATTATTCTATTGCAAGTGAATCAATCATTTTTAATAATCAAAAATATTTACGAATGCATGTATTCATAATCGTAATCTTTAAGATTTTCAAAGGTTTCCTTAATAGACTGTGGAGATGCCCATCTCAAGGCATAATGAGGACCACCAGCTTTATCATTTGTTCCAGACATACGACTGCCACCAAAAGGTTGTTGCCCTACAACTGATCCTGTTGATTTATCATTTACGTAAAAATTGCCAGCAGCATATTTAAACTCTTCGAGAGCGCGTATTGCCCATTTTCTGTTATTACAAACAAATTTAATTACAAAATAATTCATTATTAGCTAAAATCATAAAATTATGAATGTACAATATACTACTCAAACTTACTCATCTTTGGCAAATATTGCTCCAGTTAAAGCATAAGGTGTAGAAGACTCAACTAATTTCATTACACCATCAAGTTTTGCGTCTTTGTAAACATAAATCGATAGTATAGGTCCAAAAATTTCTTCTGTCATAATCTTATCTAGAGGATCTGTAGTTTCTACAATGGTAGGTTCAATAAAGTAACCACAACTATAAATTATCAGAATATCTCATGTAAGTATAATTAAATAACCAAAATTGTTAAAGAATCAAATTATTGTTGTAAACTTACGAATTATCGTAAGAACCTCCACCGATAATTTTAAGATTAGCTGTATTTTTAGCATGATCAATATATCCAGAAATCCTTTTGAAAGCTGTTGCATCAATGACTGCTCCAAGAAATACAGAGAAATCTCTAGGATCTCCCATTTTTAACTTATCACGAGTAGACAAAAGTCCATCTTTGATCTGTAAGTAAGAGTTAATTTAAAATATTTAAGAAACGGATGTAAATCTTTATTTTATTCAAAATATAGTCACAACTTACATCTTTCCAAAGTGATTCAGGAACATACATTCGACTACAAGCTGAACATTTTTGACCATTGAATTCAAATGAACTTTTTATCGTACCCATAATTACTGAATCAACATCTGCACTTGGATGTACAAAATGGAAATTTTTACCCCCACATTCTCCTATCAGCTTTGGATAATTTCTATATTTATTTATATTCTTTCCAACTTGAGTCCAAAGACGATTGAAAGTTGGTACTGAGCCTGTAAAATTAATACCAGATAGAAAAGGTGAAGCAGTGATGGTATCTCCAAAATCTGGACCATGGGCAGGAATGAAATTAACAACTCCTTCTGGAACCCCAGCTTCTCTGCAGATTTTATAAATCCACCAATTAGATAGAACTGCAGTGTCAGATGGTTTCCACAAAACTGAATTACCCTGTAACAACATAAATAATGATTTGCATATTATTAGGGTATTTTTAACATTTTAAAAATTACATATTTTAGAAAATTATCATTTTATAATTATCATTTTAACAATATCACATACTATGAAAGGTAAATTATGAAAAATTCCAATCGCAGAATATACAAAATTAAAAAATTTTATAATAAAATATATTAAACATATAATTAAACACTATTTTTTAAAATATTCAAATTTTAAATTATAATACTCAAATATCTTATATATTTTGAAATTAGATACTCTTCATTAAGTTTATTTGAAAATTTATATTTTTAATAAAATTCAGCTGTTAGCATTTATACTACCGAAACCAATTGATAAGATGCGAACCATCAGAGCTGGTGTATAGCTAAGATTACCACCAATGGCAGTGAAATTAAATGGAGAAATAGCAGCAACAAATCCGTCCATTCCTCGATACCTCATTGAATTTAAGGATTCCTTGTTTGGAGAAATAGGTTTATATTTTAAAGCTTCTTTCACAAAGTAGCTATGTATTTTAAAGAAATCAACTAGTTCTGCAGCACTATCAATTTCTGCTTGTATCACAGTTTTGCCTTGCCCAAGCATTGTAGCTGCATTTAACTGTTGTCGATACTTTGTTGCCATTAAGTCTGCTGCTCTCAACCATATTTCAAATCGCTTCTCAAATGGAACTTTATCCCACTCTTTTTGCATTTTAACAGAAGCACTGATAGCATCCTTTATTAAATCTGGTGTAGCATAATAATACTTTGCTATTGCATGTTTATGGTTGTGTGGCTGTTTAAAAAAAATATACAAATTAACTGTATACAAACATACGGAAATGAGCAATACCATTATTTTGGATAAAGTATTTGAAACTAACTAAAAATTTAAAAAAAAATAAAAAATGTATAAGTTTGTAATTTATTATAAGAATCCAAAAAATATGTTTTACAAATAATAAAAATGCTCAAATTCAGACAAAGTATTATGTTGAAATTAAAATATTTTTACCATAACTTGATATTTAACAATGTCTGATTTAATTTCCTTGCCACCAATAACTAATGGAATTGCTTCACATTCTTTAGAAATCTTGTCTAAAGCACATTCTAATTCAGCACGTTCTTTGCTACCATTTTTGTAACTCAAAATAGGTTCATTTTCTAATCGAAAGTCCTTTACTTTGGGAGTAGTCACAATGCTTCCAAAACATTTTGTGCCTATCCTAATAAAGATTACGTTTATTCAAATTATTTGTGTAATAAATTAATTTTAATTTCATTAAAAGTCAAATAAAAAATTAAGAATAACAATTATTTGTGATAATATCTACAAATATTTTCTTATGTACTCTTCTTCAAAGAAATGCATTAAGCAAACAATGTTATCATCTAAACTAAGTCTTCCTAAGAAATATTAAAACAAGAATTGGCTTGTGAAGATTATTTCTTATCTTATAATCACTTTTGAAGTACTTTAAAAAGCAATTATTTATTTTATAGACGTAATAAAATATAAAGAATAATTTATACAAAAGATTATTTATGTAATCAAATATTAAAATAAAACTAAAATATGTTATTTTAGATTCAGATTTTCAATAGTAGGAGCCATAAATACACTGAAATACTTATAACATTATGTAATTTTATCTTTTCAGTGATTCAAATCATTGCTATTATCAACGTTCTTAAGTGTTCATTAATATCTATTACTATAAAAATAAATTAAGATTCTAATTAATCTCAATTATAACTTGATAACTCTTAACCTTTAAAAGAAATATAAATATATCAAACAGCTTATTGTACATGATGATGATGCACGTATATATATACGTATACATATTTCTAAACAAATTAAATCAATAAATTGTTATAAGATTTTAATAATAATAATAAATTTCTTGCTTCTTTACCTAGATTTAAATACTAAACTAAAATAAATGGATGATTTGATCATTTATTTAAGCAGCTAAAGAACAGAAACTAAAATTTTGAAATTAAGTATACAATTGAGAAATATATAAATTTGAAAAATATGTGAGTACATTCAATCACTAAATATAAATATATGCTTATACATATTTCCATTTAATAACATCAATACTTATATAAGAAAAGCAAGAACCTTTACATAAAAACATTTTCTTTGGGTTAGCTTCGAATGCCTACGCAAAGAACGTTTATTCATAAGTAATTCACGATTCGTCCAATGTAAAAATAATATAGTAAAGGTTGTTTTGACGTAAAGCAAAAAATCATTCTGACAAGTGAATTAAAAATATCGTCTTGCGAAAATGAATTGTTATTTGGTGTCAGAGCTGTAGTTAGAACATTGATTTCAAAGTCTAGCCACTCAAGAAGTGAGAGAACTTTGTCCGATATATTTGGCAGAATGAAGGTGCAAAAGAGATGAAGGTACGCAAAGAAATAGAAAGAGAAAGAGAAAAGGAAAGAGAAAGAACATGAGCTAGAGAGAGAGAGACATTAGTGCAGAAATGAGAACACAAGAGGTACGAGCGGAAAATTCCCTAATTATTATGACCACAGAAAAACCACGCGTGAACGGCAAGGATACAAACATCGGCTGAAAATATGAGCTCAAACACGTCGAGAAAGAAAGAGATAGAGAATAAATAACAGAGGGAGAGAGAGATGAATGAGAACAGCGTAGAAAAGTTTACCGAATGGCCGTGTTAGAATGACCTAGAATAGAAAGGACAGACAAGGATAAATTGATGTTACCTAACATCACATTGCCTCTGCAACACTGATGATAAAAATTCATAGATCAAGTATATGTCCAAGTAGGTAAGCTAAAGGGAATCAGGTTACAAATATTTTCATTTTTTTTTCGTTCTTACAAGCGAACGAGCACGCGCATATGCATGCACACAACCATCCTCTATGCACATCTACACATATCGACACGCATGACCTCGGATATTTAGACACCTGAATATTATGACTGAAAACAAGCATACGACCTTTAAACTTAAAATGCAGGCTAATAGTGCTTATAAAACTTATAAGCACCGCGTAGGTCTACGTTTTTCAAGGGTTTACTCACTTTTGAGCGTTCACGACGAGCGACTGTCGACAAAGGCTAAACATTTTTTTTATATTACTTTAAGCAATGTTACCCGATGAAATCCTTGGCGAATGACTGCCAACACGCGCTGTCGCGAGAACGTTACTGGCTTTAGGCCGTCGAAAATCTATCGTAATTTCGATTTTTTTATTCGTAAAACACTGCTCTGACTAACGCGCGAGCGCTTACTCTCTATCTGCTTTGAACTGTAGTGAAGTTGGAACCATCACCATTGCCGCCGCCGCCGCCGCCGCCGCCGCCGCTGCCGCTGTTTCCGCCACCATCGCTGCTACTTAATAGTTCACTACACATATGTAGAATCAAGGCTCTACCTTGCGTATACGGTCACATCGGATTTTCTGTTCTCTTACTTGCTTTTCCGTCCTTTAGCCCACAGCTGATCATGTGCGAGTGAAAATGACGAGCATGAGACACACACAGAGAAACGCAACCCGTCAGCAGGTGAACTGCATGACGGAAGTGTGTGTGGGATTACGCATTATATTTTATATTTATATTTGTAACTCATCTTTTCAGAATAGACACACACTTATGCGCACAGAATTTAGTCGCCAAGCTAATGCTACACTTCTTGACTCGATAAGTTTCTTTTTTTGTTACATCGTTATACAAGAGATTTTGTCTATTTTATATATACCGATTCTGTGTACAGAAATGTCACTTAGATCACATCAGCAGCAAAATAATAAGTGTAGGTAAAGCGTCTACTCCCGAAATTGATTGAATCACATCCCACAAACAATAGCAAATAATTACATGAATCAAAATTTATTTCGTGAACGAATTTCATGTAAATTGTAAAATAATTTAAATCGTTTAAAATTTTGTTACAATTTTCAATTATTTTTTATGTCTTAAATAATATTAATTTGAAAAAATTATAAAAAGAATGAATTCTTAATTAATTAAATTAACGAATTTTCTTTTAACAAAAACACGTTTTCCTTGTCAATATAAAAAAAGCTTGAATACATCAATATTAAAATCGAAATTAGTATTATAACGAAATAATATTGAACATTCATTTATTTTGGTGCTTAGTTTTTAGTAGTGGGTAATTATTATTTTATATGATGTGCTAATTTTACGAAAGTTAAGGTACATTATTAATTTCTGTAATATAAAATTCAAACAAAATAGCATTTAACGTTATGAAAATTCATTTCATAAACTTCATAAATACTCGACTCATTATCTCGACGATTATGATTGTCCAACGCATTTATAATTCGACCATTTTCTCGTTACAAGTTTTATTGGTAATTAAAATTTAACGAAAATTCGATTCATACAATTTTTACTAAAGTACTTAATTTATTTTCAGGACCTGTATTTTAAATGATAAACAAATTTCTGACATTATTTGGTAATTTTATTCCTAAATTCAATAATGAAATTAGTTTGTTACTAATAATTGTTTACAATAGTAAGAAAAGTTTTATTAAATTAAAATTTAGTTTTATTAAACAGTTTATTAAAGACTTAAAAAAAATTTTTTTATTATTCAATCCTATTCTGCTTACTAAAATATTAAATTTGTGTAGATATTACAAATATTATTTTTAATATTATTAAAAATGTTCAATTTACAAATTTCTTTAATGAAAATAAAAAAAATTGTTTAATATTCGATTATAATGTTAGCCTAAAATCATATAAATACAAATAGTACAAATATAACAAATTTTTAATATAATTTACTTTCAGATATAAATAAATTTCTTTATCACTTTTTTAAAGTGTATACAAAATAATTTTTGTTTAAAAGTTTGTTTCGTTAATAAATGTACATAATTAAGATTTTTTATTTATTTTAGAGAAGTGCAATGCAGTATTTTTCACCTTCTACATATATTTGTTATTTTTAATTGTAAAACACGAACTATTACTAAAACCTATAGAAAAAAATTTCATTCAGCTAATATGCTAAAGTCAATTTCATGATTAAAATTAGTTTGTAATATTATAAGTACTATAATACTATATTTATAATATTATATAACTTTGATTAACGAAATCAATAATATTTATATAATTTTCTATTAAAAATATATTTTTTCATGTAAAAAATTAATTTTACTTTAAAGTAAATTTTTAGTATAAAATAAAGTTTTATGATTAATATACCTAAAAAGTAACAAGATTCCTGTATAAAAATATTTTTTCAATTTTTGTGCACGTACGAGACGTAGCTCAATGTTAAATTTGGCAGAATAACTCGAAGAAAAACTTTAGCATCTGTAGCTTAGATGTTAGAGAATCCGTCATAAAAACGAAAGATCCTAGATTCATTTTCCAAAACTATTACATATTTAGCTAATTCATCCTTATCTACCGATTATCTCACAAACTTAAAGGACAATCATTTCTAATTATACATGAATTATAATAAAATACCAATTTATGAAGAACACGATAGATCGAGTGAGAGAGGGGGGAGACCACCTCTGGCTATTCGATGCTTCTTATCAGTCGACAATATTTTCGACATTATTGTTTGCTTCGAAACTTCTTTGACAACTCCCACCCTTTGTAGAATTAGGATTTGTTATTTCACTGTGGAACCCTATTTCAGACGAGAGTAATGCAATTTTTTTCCTTCGTACATTTTGTGTGCAAAGTATCAGGTGAGTTAAAGAGTTTCGATGCCATACGTGACGCATCTTACATCGCAACGTTGATGGCCTCATTAAGACAGACGGAGCGTTGTTAGATATTTCAGATCGTCGAAAGAATATTTTGAATTCGTATATAATTGGTATGTCTATGTCTGTCTTTATTTCAATTAAAAACTTGTTACAAAATAATGAATTTTCTTATTGCTTCTAAATATCTTATCTCCTCTCTCTCTCTCTTGCTGATACGTTATAATCAATTATATAGTTACTTGTTAAATTATCCTCTTTTATTATTTTTACTATTTATTTGACAATTTAATATTATCTTAATCACATTTAATTAAATATTGATGTACTTTTGCTTAATGTTATTTTTTCTATATATTTCAATGAATGCAACATATATATATATATATATATATATATATATATATATATATATATTTGCATAATTATTTAATTTTTTTATGGTAATTGTATTTATTATTTTCTTCTCTAATAACTATTTTTATTCTTGGTTTTTTGGGTGACTCTTCTTCACGGAACGCTTTAAGTTACAAATTTTTCCTGCTTCATTTCTCTTCTTTCACTTGCATGTCATTTAAATTTCAAGTATAATAAATGCTTCTATACTCTATTGGCGCATTTCACTTCCCCCATTCCATTATGCGGTTGATTATCATTGTTTTACCTCAATATTTCCTTTCGGTTTCTTCAAGCGCTGCTCAAGCCGAACATCTCCACCCCATATTTTATATCGTTCTCCTGTAATATTTATCCCCGTAGAGATAAATGTGGATTTAGGAAAACTTGGAAAAAAGAAAACGAAAAAGACTCACGGTATTACTTACTGGAAACTAAACTCGGAGCCTTCTATTTTCCCGACGAATACTCATCCTACTAATCTACTGAAAACGATATGCTCCTTTGTTCAAATTGTCATCATATCATAATCATAGCACAAAATCTGACACTTGTGCTACATTACATACGTGACAGTATATAATATTATTGAAAAAATCATAGACTAATCATTTCCAATATTCTAAAAATCGCAATATGTTTAATTATTATAGTAAAAATATATATATTTATTAGTCTATAATACTAATTTCAATAATAAGTTTTAAAATTCTGTCTTATTATAGGAATTATTTTTGGCATGTAAAGCTTTGTATGGAACACATAGTTAAAAAGAAATGTATATAGATATATTCAAATAATAATAGTAATAACTTTTAATCCCATTATTAGATATAAATAATATTCGTAGAAGATCTTTAAATAATTGCATTATATTCACTCTTAAATTGAGCTTTAATCTCCTTGTAAGTTTATAACTTTCTTTTATCTTTTTATTCTAAGATATTAAATTTACATTTTTAGATGGTTTAATTTTTGCTCTAGTTTTCCATTTGTCAACCTGTGATATAAATGTTGTAGTACTTATATAAAAAAAACTAATTATATTGTATAACATTAAATAAATCATTTTTAGCATTTCGAATAGGATTGTCAAATAAATCATTTTAATTACTAACTTAAATGCGTTTACTGTTTAAACCAAAAAATATTATAAGAATTTGATATTGAATTACAAAAATCAATAATCTTTACGTATCTCAGAATAATTAAAAAATGTTTTTATTGAATAAAATATTTTTTGTATATACACTTTGATGATTAGGATAAATTGTAAAAAATGTTTGAAAATAAAGCTCTGATTCTGATTTTATATTTATATTACATTAGAAAATTACTGCGTATTTTATTGAAAAAGTTTCATGTTAAATTGAAAAATATTTGAAATCAAGAAGTTTGTTATATTAAGAACAATATACAATAGTTAGAGGTTCTACTAATGTTACTAATTTTTTAATATAAGAAAATCTAAAATAATGATTCATTCAATTTTGTCTGTTATTTATTTTAAATATAATCTTTGAATCTCTTTGTTAAAATTTGAGATTTTAAATTAGTAATAAAAGGATATTTTGAAAATGCTGGTTACATATTCTTAATTTGAAATTTCTCAATTAATTGACAATTACCAAGGTAGTATATTATCATTATGTATCTATAATTAGACATTATTAAATTAAATTTTTTCTATTAAAATAATAAAATTTAATTCAATGACCTTTTATATATAGTCTTCATCATTTTAGAGTGTTCTAAGAGTAGATCGGTATCAATGGAAGTTTTAAACTTTTGATAATTTTAAAGTAGCATCAAGTGATCAATTTATTATAAGTTTTTAAATAATGAATTTCTAATTTTTTTTGCAATACTTTTTTAATTAATTTAATAATTTGAAATATACAAAATAAGTTATAAACGAATGATATATAATTTTTTTCAACTGCAATATATTTTAATCATATTAAAATTTCTATTTCAAATTATATAATTTACCAAAATCTTATAAAATAATAGAAACTCTAAATTAAAACTTATAATAAAGTTTGTAAAACTAAATTTACAAGATTTAATGTTACTTATTTAAGATGTTTTATTCATTTCTTAATTAAATAATTATTAACTATCAGATAATTCAATGCTTTATAAAAATAGATAAAATTAGCATAAGATAGATATTACACAGTTAATGTAAGTTTATTTACATTGTGTCAAATATCAGAGCAAAATTATATATAAAAAAATTCACAACCTTATACAATATTTCTCTTAGAAAAGCTTATAAAATTATCTAAAATTTTCATTATTATACATATCTTCATACAAAAAATAATACAATAATGAAAATTATTTTAATCCGATTCTTTATTTTATTTTTAAATCATACTAAAATGTACATTTGTAAATTTGATGTAAGGTTATGGAATAGGTTTTAAGTAAACGTTTAAGAATAAGTTTAAAGTCAATAATTCAGTGAATTACTTTACTGCAATATTTCAAAATTTTGATTTAAATATTCAAAATATTGTCTAAAGTCAATTATTGTCTCGTTATTAAATTATAAACATAATTTTAAGAATGTTTGGCATTTTACAACTATTAACAGCAAAAAAGCTAGTTTTCTGGTATAAATGAATACCAACATTAAGAAAAGTTTTATAATATAAAAACTTTAAATGCATAATTTAATCTATAAGATAATCTTTAAATGATATTTATTCCTATAAATTAATTACAATAGTTAATAATAATGAACCTATTTTCAGTTTTCCTCTTGCTGCATCTGAAGTTCTCGAAGTAATTGTGCCCTTTGTTTTTCAAGTTCATCTTCTGAAAGCTCTTGATGTGCATTATCATTAACAGAACCTTCACTTTGAGCAGATGATCTACGATGTTTTTCTTCTTTCCTTCTTCTGTCTGGAGATTCCTCAGATGACGGAATTCTTGAATGTGATCTCTGTATAAAAAATAACAGCGTAAGCAATATACTTTATAATATTTACGAAAATCAGTAAAAAATATAAATTTTTATTTCTTAACCCACAGATTGACTTCTGCCTCTCTTCTTCTTATTCTTTTTTTTCTTAGCTTTTCTAGTATCTGACTCAGAACTGTCTGATTTACTCATGAGACTAGCTGATCGTGATCTGTGCCTTTTCTTTTTTAAACCCTTTTCACTTCCTTCAGATTCCTACAAAAATTATAAATAAAATGATTAAATAAATAAGATAAATGTTGGTAAATAGATTAATTAAATACAAATAATATTTACGCTATGTGATTTAGAACGTGATCTTCGTTTAGGTTTTTTTGCTTTCTTCTTTTTACTTCTAATATGATGATGACTGCAACTTTCTTCAAGCTCGTGTTGATACTCTTTGAAAATTCTAATTCTTTCACTTTCTAGCGTTATAGCTTTAAAATCTGCTTCTTCCTCGACTTTACTTCGAATATCTTCCCATGTAACTTGATGATTAACTTCAGTGGACTTTAATAAGCTTTTGAAACCACTTTCTAACTTTTTGAATTTTCTTGTCTCTTCTTTAACGCGTTCTTTTTCTCTTGCCTCTGCCTTTTCTAAGAGTAAATTGTAGGTCAGTTTAACGTTACCTGCATCTAAAGTCGCTGATTTTCTATCTTCACAAACAACAGTGGCAAATTCCTCAAAAGTTGTATTAACTTGAACTTCAAAATTCTTTTCTTTTAATATTTCACGTATAATTTTCTTTTCATCATGGAATCTTGATTTCAAATCTTCAACATAAAACTTGAAAAGATCTAGTGGTGTAGAACCTGGTTGTCCAAGCATTGCTGAAAACCTGAGATCTGCTGATAACATTGGATACAGTTCAACCCACAAAGACATTGATGTCAGTTTTCCTTGTTCATGCAATTCATCTAATAAACTCTATAAAGGAATAAAAATGAATCAAAGACAATTTAAAATAATTAATAAATAAATATATTAATAAAAAATACTAACAATGAATCCATCTCTATTTTTTCTTTCTTGACGTTTTCTACGTTTCTTTTCCCGTTCTTTTTCTTCTTCTTCATCTTTTTCTAGTTGACGAATATGATTTTCAAAAACTAATAAAGCATCTTCTTTGTCCATTTGTAATAAATCTGCATCTTCTGCAAAAGCCGAATGTTGTAATAGCAAAGATTGAGCTTCTTGCCAAGTTGTTTTATATGTAACATCTGTCATTATATCCAGAACTTGAGCTAATCTCTTTGTATTTCTTTTTTTTAATTGTTTCGCTTCTTCTTTTTCTCGCTTGGCTAAATTAAAAATTACATCTTCGTATATATCTCGACGATCCGAATCTCCTACTGCTCGCCAAATTTCTAAATTTCCATACATTTCTTCACACTTGTAATATTTTGTGATACTTGACATTCTTTCATTTTCTAATAAAAATTGCTCTAAATCTTCTTTTGCTTTTTTCAAACTGAAAATGTAATATGAAAATTAAAATAAGTTAATTGAGATAAAATTCATTATAAATTACCGTAATCTTTCTTGTTCTCTTTCTTCTTTTAATTTCTGTGTTTTGTAAGCATTGAATGCTTGCTTTCTTTCATTCAATTTTTTCATTTGAGGATAACGAGGATCATTCTGAATCATTTTAACTGCCTGTTCCCATGTTGCATTAGAAGGAACGTCTCTCTCTCTTAATAATTCTTTAAAAGCTTCTATTGCCTCTTTCTTGTCTTTAAATTGCATTTTTGGTTCAGGTGTACTATTTCGACTACCACTTGCAGAACCTTTGGCAGAATTACTATCTTCATCTGGTTTTAAAGGTGGAGTTGGAAGATTTATAGCTGCAAGAGTAGCTGCCATTGCTTGTTCAATAGCAGATTTACCACCTGGTTCTGGTGTACTTGTTTGAGATATTACATTCAAGCTTGGAGACAAATGATGTAAAGCTACACCACCACTAATACAAATAATAAAAAATAAATTAAAAATTAAAATTAAACTAAAATATAGCAAAAATTAAACTAAAATGATAATTTTAGTATTTTTCATTTCTATATAAAAATATTTTATTTAATAATAATAAATTGCGTAAAAGATAATGTTCCTGTTTTTTTATTTGTAACTTTGTTACTTTGGCAAATACTTTTTAAATTACTCTATTATAATTATTTGCAGCAATGCATAATATTGACTCAAATTTACTATAATAAAAATGAACACTAACGTATTTGTAGCACTAGCAACAGCAGCTGCAGCAGCTGCTGCAGCTTCTTCTGCTACTATTCTTGTTTTTAAGTCTTCTAATTCAGGAGGAATAATCCACCTGGACTCTTTTGTTGTTACATTGTGATAATAAACTTTTCCATTTTCAGATTTATACTCTTTCCACGGACACTGAGATAAAAGCAGCTCACTTGGAGATTTTAATTCATCTGGTTTTTCCCAAATTGATTGCTTTGTTATACTATTATAATAATATGTACGACCATCAGGTGCTTTATGTTCAGTCCAATCACACTTCTTTTCTGCTAATGAATTTGTTGCAATATCAGCAGCTGCAGGTGCTGGAGGTGGTACACCAGGAGCTGTAATATGTGGAGGAGCAACTAAAAATGTATAATTTAAAATTTTCTTATTGCATACGTATGTTTCTATTGAATGATAATTCAATAAATGAAAAATTATTATAATCCTATATTTCCATGTAAAATATTTTCAGATGATTAATGCATATTATGAATTTTTCACATTATATATTTCGCAACAAAGTTATAAAATTTCGTACCAATAACACCAGCATCTGGAGGAGCTGATATTGGGAATCCAAACCCTGGCGGAGGAATAGAAAATTGTGGTGGCATTATTCCTGGAGGACCCGGTGGTAAGCTTGGAGGTGGAATAAATGGTGTTGTTGGCATCATTGGAGGAACAAAACCAGGTGGTGCTGGTGGAAATCCAGGAACTGATGGTGGTGGAATTCCATCACTGGAAGCCTATTTCGAAATTAGAAAAGTAAAAATTAGGACTCTTCCAAAAATTCCGTGAAATAAAATTGATCAATTTAAAATTTAAATGAAAGTTTATATAAAATAAATGTGATCATTATATTATAAAAATTTAAGTTTTACCATTGAAAAAAATATATACGAATTAAAACAATATAAAAGTAACAAAACATAACCTATAAACAGATAACGAATTTTGATATAACATAAAAAGTATTTTATTATTTACTAAATAAAATAGATTTTCAACTTGATCATAACATTATATTTATGTTTTAGTTAATTTTATTATTATAAATACAGAATTATCAAAAGTTTACCATAATCGAATTATTTAAGTTCAAACGCCGATTGACGCCCGGTCCTCCACACCAATCGACCGACTCGCAGCGAAACCTTCATCGTCTATTAAGGTTAGTATTCAAAATAAAGAATATAGAAGCGGGACCGATTCTGAGTATCAAGGAGTTATAGCATATTAAAGCACACCAAATTTTTTATCTCTAAAAGTCTTATTTATTATTAAAAAGAAAAAACACGTAAATAATACAATTTATAAATAAACTATTTAAACAATTGTTCAGTCATTATTTTATGAAGTTTAAATTTATTGTAAATTTATAATTAATCAACATTTAAGCTACTAAATTTGTGAAATAGACTATCGCACATACCAAACGATATTGATGAGTATCATGTAAATTGTTTAACGTTATTAAAATACGTTTATAAGTTACGTCAGCAAAATTTAATCACATAATAATAAATTTTTCAATTTAAATTAATTGATTAATAGACAATAAATCTACCTTCATACCGATTTTTATGCTCTATTCTGTATTGTACATTTGCAATTTTTGCAGATAATATTAATAAAAATGTAAAAACAATAATAAAATTCTAATAATTGCGCATTATTAAAAATTTAATATTATGTTAAAGTAAGCAGTAAGAATAATATGGTTAATAAAGAATAATAAAGGTACTTAAGCAATACTGATAGTAATTTAACAAAAGTGTTGACACTTAATAACACATAATTACCGACCTTAAATATTTTATTTCAATTTAGTATAAATTTTAATATTTATATAAATAATATATAAATAATATAAATTTTATTTCAATCTAATTCAAAATCTTAATTATTTTTTCCAACGGTACAAAAAAATTCATTGTGAAAATAATTCAAATAATATCAAAATATTATTTGTGAAATAATGATTAATCACTTGATTTAAATTAGCTTCTCTAGTAGCTAAGAACACTATGGCAGTAAAGCAACCGAATGAAATGGAGAAACATTTAATAAAGGGATAATAAATAAAGTATTATGTAATAAATAAAGAATTAGTTATTAAACTTCCTTTCAAACCAATCCATTGAAATAATTCGTTATATAATGAACTCTTCGATAATGGTAACGGTTTAATTATTGTCATTTTATTCGTTATCTGTTGCAGTGAAAGTAAATAGGAAAAGTAGGGTCTAGTGTATATATACTGTGAACATAATCTGACACCTTCTCTGCTTTTATACTCGAAAAATTTATCTTTGCATAATTTTGTTTGCTTCGTATTGTTATTTTACTAATAAATAAATCGAGAAAATTTTGTATTGAAAATCAATCGTTTCAATTTGATTCAATTTGATTCAACACTAATCTTACTGGGAATTTTGAATGCCTCTGTGATACTCAATTCAAATGATATCTATATATATGAAAGAAATGGCAAGTTGCACTAATTTGGTTTCGATATTTGTACTTATCATAGCATATTATCAAACATCTTCGTATCATATATGATAATTTTGCGATATACGTAGGTATCCGTAAAGTAAAAAATCATAATCTGATATCATTATAATAAGTAAAATAAGAAGAAACGTCATTTGCAATTTTTATATATGCAAATCGCTCCATAATAGTACATTTTATAATCGTCATTAATTATTCTTTTTATCCAAGAAAGAAAATAAGTGAATCCGTTATTATTACAAAAATAGTTCTTATTAAGTATATATGCATATGAAATCAATAGTAATTGATATCTAAAATATGTACTATAATATCTCCATAGATTATCTTAAAAATTCGTTGCAATAAAATGGATTTTTTAGATAAACTCTTTTAGATAAACTTTTAGATAAACGTTACTTTATCTTAAACAAAAAGTTATTGATTTTTGTCGGAGTACGGCCATATCAAATCACTACAAATTACAATATTTCAAACGTTGAATTCTATTAATTTTTTTAGGCATAATTTATATTTTCCAAGTAAGAAATTTACATACTATCGATCATGTAAGTATAATCCTGTATATTCTGTGCACTTAGCTTATGATTATTTTGTAACGTTCATGCGTAAGAATTTGTCTTATTGTTTCGAATATCAATTTTTGCAACCTTCATTTTTTGTTGCCCTAAATTGTAGCTCGAACTTTCAGCAATTTCATGAGCTACCTATTCTCCATATTTTCTGTTAGATCTTTCTATTTACTTTATTATGATTATTGCGATTTACTTCCATTAAATCCTTAAGCATCTTTCTGAGTCTTCAATTGGTTGCGCAAAGGAAAGGCTTGAGTCGTAGAATGCATATTGTATTTGTATTATTTTTTAATTGTTGTTAGAAGCAACCTTCTACGATATATTTTCATCTAATTGTCGCAAAAAAGTGTTCATTGTCCGAGGATTTTAAAATCGATTTCTATCTTTCCTTTTTATTTTTAATTAAAATCATTTATTTAAAAATTCATTTTATTATAATAATTGAAATGAAAAAAATATTTAATTAAATTTATTTGACATAAGGCCGATTTGATGAATAACCATAAAAATGACTTTAATATTTTAATGATATTATCGAAATTTGAAAAAGTGTCTATGCATAACTGTATACAAATATTTTAAGACAAATACATTTAAAAAATGTTTATAAAGCACCTTGAATAATTTATTTACTTTAAAAATTATATTTGTCCTTAAGTTACATGAAGAAAACAAAAAAATAAAAAGATATCTTATTATATAACGAAATAATATAAGAATATAATTTGAAAACTTTTAAAAGTAAAATAGTAAAATTTGAAGTTATCAATAAATTTAGAATTACAGTCAATAATAAATGGAAAGAGTATATCGTAATAAAATAATATCATAAATATATTAATATATCTATGATTATTAATTAATGTTACGCATCTTATTTGTTAATGTACTTGAAGACGACGTGAAGTTAGGCATTGGGGATGAAGGGGCAGAAAGGATACCGCGGGAAGCAGCGGAGAAAACGTCGGTGCCGGGGCTGCAACGCGTGTGCGTGAAGAGCACAGGACGCGATGATTGAGGAGACCGGGGGGTGAATCTTATGGCGGAGAACAATGGAAAGGGGATAGGAAACCGTCGAGGGAGGACAAGTGAGCGGCGAGCCAGGGGAGACCGGGGGTCAAACAAAGAAAGCACATCGTGGTGGGGGCGGGGGAAGGCATAGGGGGAGGGCAGAAGTGAAAAACTGGAAGCGGGCGAGGAGGGAAAGAAAAGGGATGGCCAGGCTGGGAAGACGAGGGGGAAGCACCCTATAACGGGTAAGGGACTCAACAAGACAAAAGAGGGGGAAAACGGAGGGGGCCCAGGGGGACAGAGGCCGCGAAGAACAGGTGCTGGGGGTGCAAACTCGGGAGTCTGGAGAACACCGGGGCGGCCGTTGGAAACAGGGGGGTGACCGGGTCGGACCCGGTGGGGCAGTGCGCCGAAGAAGGGGATTTCGTGGGAAATACAAATGGGAGGCTTAAAAGTACAGGGCGGATTGACGAAGGCGTGCAGGCGGCAGATGTACAAAAAGGGAAGAGAGCCGGAAGGAATTGAGGACCGCCAAAAAAAAAATATTATGATAACGTGGGTAAGGGGGTGGATAAGAGAAGCAACTTAATGGAGTGCCGACAGGACGTTTAAGATGACATGTATCCGTGCGTCGGGCGAGGACCGTCCCCGGGCCTGAATATGCCGGCCCCGGTGCAAGTGGGGGCGCCCCGTGCGCGGGGCCCCCTAACCGTGTACGGGGTCCACCCCTCGCGGCCCCCAGGTCCGCTCGAGAGGGGAGGCTGCGCCAGGCACCCACACGCGTCGTCCCGCGACTGGAGCAGCCCTTCCACCGGCCACAAGGCCGTGGCCCCCCGTCGCAGCTGCGCGACGGACCTTGGCGCTGGTGCCGTACGGTGCCCAACTAGAGGCATTTTGGAAAGAAGTTATATGAAATAAAAAAATGAAAATTTAATATACATATAAAATGAAGCATTACATATTTAATCAAAGTATATCAATCAAATTACATTATATTACTATAAAATATTCATTTTTATTAGATTCACACTAACATATTAATGCCTTATCTACTTTTTACGATTTGAACATACATTAAATTTTTTATTATAAAAGACCTATAAATAAATACAACAGTATTATTTCAGAACAAAATAGGAACCACTTTTTATCCCTTTCTATTATTTTAATGAATATTTAGTGCATATGATTGATATATAATCTAACTGTATTTTCACCATAAGCTTCTAAAATGTATGTATAAGAGTGATCGCTTATACTCCATATATTTTATACGGATCATAATCTCTAACAACTAAAGTTTAATAAGATTTTTTAAGCTAATTAAATTTGTTATCAATATTAATTAACTTCTTATCTTACAAAACAATATGGCCGGAGTATTCCATTGACTATGTGTGAATGCATCATTATCGTTTTGGATAAGATAATAGAAAAGTAAAATAATAAAACCTTTGAAAATCGAACAATTATATAAAAAATTAAATATTTAATTTACGTTCTAAAGCTGTATAAAATTTTCCATAGTGTACCTCAAAAGATTATTCAGAAAAAATTAAATTTTGCAATAAAACTCATTTATAAAATATGCTTGACATAGCGGTTAGTCGAAACTGGTACTATAATATACAAACAGAAAGCGAACCTGTAAGTTTCCTAATCAATAATCATTTTGTACTAATAACGTTGGTGTTTTCAATCAATAACACAAATGTATTTCCTTTATCTTTCTAAGATTATTTTAAGAGAATGCAATATTTGTATAATTTTTGTAGGCTACAGTGCTATCATAGAATATGTACTCGCTTACTTTTTCTATGATTCAGTAGTACATTAATTTACTTTATTTTAGTTTTAATAAATTTTTAACTATTTGGAATTTTATTTGTCACTTCTATAACAGACCACATTGCAAAATGCATACAAACGCAAACTAATAATCAAATAAATAACGATATAATTAAATTTGTACGATGTCACCACGTATAATCATATCAATGTGTAACGTAAAATAATTTTCAAATAAAAATAACAGTAATACAAGTTCAAATCATTTTAAAAGAAGGATAACTATTTTTGTATATCTGAAGTACTTATAGAAACACGAGTAATAACAAAACTCTTTAACGTATAATTGAATATGTTCCAATGAAACTGAGATAATAATAAGTCGATATGTAAAACATTTTTCAAAGTCCGTTTAATTAGTATTATATAAATATGATTTTAAAATGAACCACATGATTTTATTTTACTCAACAAAGTAATTTCAAAATACAGAATCATTTTCATGACAAAATCATAATACAATGAAATGATCAAATATCAATAAAAAAATTCCCTTAAGATATCTTTATCGATAAGGAATATGAATAAAAATACCTCTTAGACTATAAAATACTAATAATAATTAATAATATTAATAAATACAATTTAGTTTATATAATAATCAAGATGCTATTATATCTATGAAATGATTGATTTGACAATGTTTAATCACATGCAAGGTTCAAGTTATAGCTACTTACTGACTTCGTCACGCTAAATCTTTTCCTAATGTTAAAGTAAAGGTATTTGTTTTTTAATTAATTTTTTATCAAAAGAAATTGGTCGTGATATTCTACAATCCGGAGTCAAAGCTAAATCGAATGATCTGAAAATATATTTTTTTCTTTTAAATAGAAAAAATAAAAATTTAATAGAGATATTGAATAAAATTAGTCATGTTAATAATGTTGTATTTTTATATTTATCGGAGAAAAAGATGTTCACTGGGGAGTTGTTACTGGTCAAAGCAAACAAACAACATTAACTTTGTTAAAACAATTTTAATCCATTATTTCTTTAAATTAAGAAGAGCACGCGACAAATCATAGCTCCCCAGTTAACAGAATTAACATGGGCTCAGCGAACGGCCGTTGCTCGCGAATCGCGTCGCTCTCAGATATTTTCTGAGATATTTTCTCACGGCAATGGCACCACAAACTGTATGTGCCGCTGTTTGATCCTAGACGTAGCTCAGTCCCCTCTTTTGCACGGATCGATGCGCGACGGACCACCCGCGAAGATCTACGTACGCGAGTCGATTCGCGATCTTCGTGTCTGCGTCGCGGGTTCGATTGCACCATTCGTGGTGCGCGCCGACTCGGTCAGTCGCTCATGCTCTTTCGCTCGCACTCGTAGGTGCGGCCTGTTCGAGCAAGTTCGGAAGCGCTCGGTTTCGTTCGCCGAACTCATGCGCTTTACATACAATCCTCCGCTTCCCGGCGCGGCGTCGACCACGTTTTTATCGCCGTGTCGGTGTTGCAGCAAAGTTTTGTATTTTTCAATCAAGCTCGAAAAGGGATTTTCGTTGCAAGTTCTTGTTTCGTTAGCATGTAAATCTGATACCGAAAACTTATATACTGTATTAAAGAGAAGGTTCAGAGTGCCGTGGATTGCACTATAAACAGATCGGAAAAAGAAGATTATTTATCCTACTTATTTCTTTTGCAACACAATAGGAGTAGCTGATGTAACGTGTGAAAGTTAAAATAACATTAGATGATATAGATTTATAAAAATTAAAAGGTTAGGCTAGATGATGAAGTTTGGAGGAGCAAGCGAAGTTAACATGGCAATTTAACTCTTATCGAAGTTACGAGATACGAGAATTGGAAGATCTCAAAAAATAGAGTAGCGAATTAGCGAACTGTTAAAATTCTAGATTAGAGTGACAAGTTTTACTTTATAGTGTATTTCACAAATTGTGGTTACGGTATTCTTTGAAAGGATTACATGTGCCTCTCTTGTAGTAAGGCGGCGCTTACTATAGATGAGTCTAGATTCAGCTATAGCTTTAGTAATTGTTATGTATGTGTTAGAATCTCGTGACGCGTATATACTGTTGTGTGCATTATAAATATTATACTCTGATGCACTATTCATTTACTCAAAAGTCATCTTTACTTTTTTAGAATACAATGTTATATCTTTATTATTATAATCGAATGAATATTTACTTTAAACCATAATTAAGGATGACCAAGAGTCCACCAGAATTAATACAATGTATTAGTCGGTTTTGTTTTTAATTCAAGTTTTAAACAAGAGAAAAGGCGATACTTCGCAAGTAGATCAGTATATAAAATAAAAGACTAACTAGACATGTGAACGTGTTAGCAAGAACATAATACTTGACTTGCACGCGTCCAACTAGTATTTTGATTTCATAATAAATTGATTATTATATAAATTAACTAGTATTTTTGTTAATTATTTTCTCTAAAAAATAGTCTTGAAATTTAAATAAATCTAAAAGAAGTATTATGAGAATCTTAACAGATTTTTAAATATACATAAAATATATAAACATATTCAATTGTAAAAAAAATAATATTAATTGCATCATAAACTCCCAAGTTTTTAATCGTAAATTTTAAATAACTTTTTAATTATAGGTAATTATTATAATATTTTTATAAGTGTTAATTAGAATACGTGTAGAAATTTCTTTATTATTTTGGTATTTTTTAGGTTTGTAAATCTATTTGAATATATATTTTCTTTCTCTTTTCTGATTTTAATCGGATGTCACGTTGCTACGTTATTCTTAAATTACTAATGGTAAATGGAATATTTAAAGATATTTAATTTATGAAAATCATCTTAGATAAAAATAATTTATATCAGGTAGAAGTATGTTTAGATCATATGTTAAAAATTTCGTTGTTAATTATTAAACAACTTCAATGTTGGAATCGTTATGATTTATTTCTTCTTGTTTAATTGATATATTTATTTATTTATTACTGTATTAAAACGTCGTGAACTCTTTTAAAAAAAATTTTTAATTCTTTAATATTAGTTTCGTATTACATGAATAATCATTTTTAAATTATAGAATACCCTATTTATAATTTTTCAGAATATAATGTTGTATAGTCAAGTAATTAAGCGGTAATTGAAGCGTATAGAATAAGGTCGATTTATGTAGGAACGAATCGTATTGGAGATCGAATAGTAGTATTTTGTATTATTATCTTATCATATACTTTTATCTTTTTTCACTCTCTCGCGAATCATTATTCTATACATATTTGTGTTTAAAAGACAATTTTCATAAACTTATGACTTATAAAAAGTTTGTCGATTAGTTTAATACTGACCTCTCAAAAGTTTAATTCAAATTAATAATATACATATAGGTGTGCAATTTAATATGTCTTGCACAAAGAGATCATCAGTGATAAAAAAAAATAAAAATCAGAGTGAAAAGTTTTACTTTATAGTGTAGTTCACAAATTGTGGTTACGGTATTCTTTGAAAGGATTAGGTGTGCCTCTCTTGTAGTAAGGCTGCGCTTACTATAGATGAGTCTAGATTCAGCTATAGTTTCAGGTAATTGTTCTGGTAATTTCATCCACGTAAATATTTATATAATATTATTCATATAAAATTTTTGTACTTATACATTTGAATATAAGATCATAATTACAGTCATACGTAATTACAAAAAGTTGTTAGAATAGAATTATATATTTTGGCATTACAGCTTTTCATTGATAGAATAATAACTTTATTAAACCGATTTAAATGTTCATTTCCAAAGTTATATATATATATACACTTTATCCATTTCTTTTATGAATAATTCATGTGAGTACTTCTAATTATTGTCTTTCAGTTAATATTATATTTATTATAGATTTGCAGTTAATCTTAATAAAATTAAATAAATGTAATACCATCAAAATACGCATATTGGTTCAGCAAAATTGACACTGATAAAACTTAAATTTTAAGTAAGTAATCTTTTAGTATTAGGTACTTTGTTACTAACAAAGCCTGGGAATCAAAGTTTCTGCATTATGGATACAAGACGCGTGAAAAATAAAAGAAGATACCGTAAAGAAGCCTTGCAAATAGGCCTTTTGTTCGGAAGTGTAGAAACATTCACCTGCATATAAGGCATATAAGACATTGACCTGACTTGTATTAACAGTATCAAGATTGACGCGATTTAGCATTTAAAATTTATTTAAAATGCATTTAAAATTTGCAATAAATCTGATTTCTCTTAGTGGAGTAAAATTGTCTTTATTTTTTTGTTGTTCTATAGTGACTATCGTGTGCACATTCATAATCTTTATTCCTTACATAGTTCTCTTGTATTTTTTACTAGCCAACTTTTCAATAAAAATAAATCAGTTAATTTTAAATTATTTTCTATTATTTTGTAGTATTCAAATTCTTCTTAACAATACTACTGTCTCTGACGGAGCATAATCTAAGCTATGTCAATAATAATTAATGTGAATAAAAGACAACGATTGATAAAAAATTCGTTTTGGCTTTTATTTTGTTAAATAAGTGTTCTGTACGCTTTTGAAAACCAGAATTGTTACAATATAAACACAGTTAAAATAAGATCTTTGGTAATTAAACATAATAATTTGTTGAAAGATATGTCTCAAATGATTAGATGTCTGCACTCGCTTATTAATGTTTGACTACGTATATTATATTCTAAAGATTTAAAATTTTACTTAATTTTAAATATGGATGTACTCTTTCGATAATAAATTGAATGCATGTTTTTTTTAAGAATTTATAATTACGTTGAAAAAAATTAAAATAATATTAATACAACATTAGATAATAATGTTGCTTTCATTTGAAATTAATTATGTTAGAATTTTCATGAATACATTATAGCCAATTATCAGAATTCATTTCAATAGAACTTAAAAAAATATTATATTATATAAATATTATATAAGTATTATGAAAACAATATAGAATTATTGTATGTTATAAAATGGTTTCTAGGTTCGTAGAAGCTTTAACAGTCCACTCAAAATGATAAAATTGATCGCACTATTTGCAGGAGCATTGATTCATACTGTATACGTTGGTTTTTTGTAGGGCAACGACTAATTAACAGTAGTGACAACATTTTTAATTATATGTAAAATATATTATATAATATATTATATAATATTTAAAGAGTTTTAATCTGTTGAATTTTTTAAAAATGAAGTTTTATTTTTATAATAAGCTATAACAACAAAAGGTATAAATGTTTGTTAATAATCAAAAAATTATTGTCTTTTATAATGCTACGATCTCTAACGCCATGCAGTTAACGACTGGAGGAATATTTATCCTGAATGTTGAAAACCTCGGATTGGTAATATTTCCATAAATTATATTTAAATACAGAATGTTTAAAATACCTAATTAAGTTTTTATCATGTTATTTTTTAGGTTTTATGTTATTCTAAAAAATGCAAATACTCTAATTACTGATATGAAAGAATCATTTTATTATACCTTTAAATCACCTTTAAATTATATAACAGATTTATAAAAATAAAGTACTTGTATATTTGTTAAATAAAAAAGTTGCTTCTTAGACTGAATATTGAAATATGGATGATAATTATGATACAATAGGTACAATTTCTAAATGACTTCTTATAAAATTATTATTTATCATAAATAATAGTATTAATTTATCTTACGTGGAAATTGTAAGTTTTATACTTATGCATACTGAATCGATAAAACAGAATTGTTTGTTTAATTATATTACATTTATTTAATTATTTTATGGAGTATTTTTGAGCATTTGTTGTTTTTATTAACTTTCATGAACCTTTTTAATCAGTTTTTGTTTGTATTATACTTAAGCTTGTGAAATCAACTTTCTTTTATACTTAATAGTACTTGGATAACTTAAGTACTCCAAGAATTAATATGAATTTATATACATAAGCTTGAATGCATAAAGAACAAAGAGAAATATATTTATTGGACGACATTGAATTAAGCACTAATATATTTTTTGACAATTATTACATAATTAAAATTTTTTGATATAAAAATTTTAATTAAAAATTTTCTTTCATGATCATTGAAGAATAAATATAGTGACTGTTAGAACAATTAGATCCATAATGAAGAGGAAATTATTCTTTATAAAATTACTAAACACAATGGAAATAAATGATTAATTAAAGCATAAAAAATGGATTTAAAAAAAATTACCATGGAAATGTAGACTTTTATACTTCTCTACGTATAAATTATAACTTCTACGGAACCCATTTTTTCTTCTGTTAAGAGAAAAATAAATAAATGTGTTTGTTACGATTAAAAATTATATCTGTTTTGCACATAATTTTATCTTTCCTATTTTTAAGTATAATATTGTTCATGTTAAAATCTATTTATAGATTTTATCTATTTATAAACAATGTTATATATAAATGTATTATATATGTACAGATTTTAAGTAAACCCACTACAAGTTTCAAATTGAATATTATTATTATAAGTATAAGGCATTATGTTTGGAAAAGCATACAAGAGTACATGCAAGTATACTTTTGTTAATTAAATTTGTTCGTGCCTATTTTGAATTTATTGTAAATCATACTTGTAATTTCGTGCGACTCTATTTGATCTCATCTACAAAATTTGTCACATCAATAATTCTTTAACATACTGTACACGAATATTAAGATAAAATTTATATCTGCATTAAATAAAGGTAATTGTGCGTATTTTAATTTATTAATTTACTATTTTATACTTGTCTATCTTGTTACGTCTAAGCTTAAGTATCATTTGATTTCTGTACTTTTTGCATTTCGTGATTCTACCATTCTGTCTTTTTAATGTTGATCTTTTTTTTTGTTTTTTTTTTTTAAAGATTTCAGAAAGAATGAATTGATTAAAATATACTTTTTTTCTTATATGCTGAAGAAAATTTTACACATTCATAAAATGATTTTGTAAACTAATAAATATATATTTTGACTCAAGTTGTTTAATGGAATGCTCTAAGCCACAAATTTAATCCAACATCTTCTTTCTTCACTGTACATAATACTACCTAAAATCGTGTATATTTTCTTTCGGTTGGGAGAAACTGATAACTAATACGTATTAGCATGCGTAAAAAGGGTCTGTTAAAAGCATGAAATAGACCTCTATGCATATTGAAAAGTTCAAATAAATTATTCCCGTTAATAGAGGAGAACATCGTCATTGTTATCAAATGAATGCAATCCTTGTTATCAAGGATGCATAGTTCTCAAATGAATCACTTTTTGTATTTAAAATAAGTTTTATAGAAGACTTTAATATCTATTTACACTCATTTGATTAGGCATTCGTGACTAAAAACTAGTGCGTGGAGTGAGAAATTTAAAGGGTTTTCCTTCCGAAAACAAAACAGATGTTATTGTATCTGAAACAAGTCAGTTAATTATCAAAATCCTGTAATCTTTTGTTATCATCTATACATCCTTTACATTAAGGTTATTTAATTTTATTTACTTGTGAATATTTTTATTTTTTATATATCGTTTACTAATCCTTAAAATATTATCGATACTTGTAATAAAAATTTTTGTGAGGCATGAAAAAATTTTGCTGGAATATATTTAAATATAACCCCTACGTTGTTCAAAGTTCAACCGAGAAGAAATATTTCACTCAAAGTATTTGTATTTAAAAATCAAATACCCATATTCGGCAGTATATTCTTCTTTGTATAGTTGCATTTTTGTTGACCTTGTTTTCAAAACTATGTACTTTTTGCTGTTGATGTACAAAATTTTGACACATGTATTTCAGAAAATATGTTTCGAGAATATTGAAGTTGTAAAAAAATGTCAATATAAAATAATACTTAAAATAATAGTGTTTCAGATCATAAAATAATACTTCAAATAAAAGTGAGTAGCAAATTGCCTAGATCCAGATATATTAAATAAAATAAACTAATTGCTTAATTTAAACAGAAAATATAGATATAAATACTTGTATCTTCATTATAATTAGATATTTGATATTATACAAAAATATTTGAAATAAGAAAACAGAAGATTTATAATACTTGTAAAATTTTGTAAAATGAAAGTAGATGTAAGATTAGTTTTGGGTTTAAGGATGAAATTAATCTGTTGCTGAATATCTTATGTAAAGATTAAGAATTGTACTGTTTCTAATTTTTGTACAAATTATTTACTTTCAAAACGAAAAAATCTATTATGTATATACCAAATTAATTAACTTTAAATAATGATTTACAAAACAATTGCTTATTTGGAAATGCATAAAATATATTCATATTTCTCATAATGAATATAATGAATTTGTTGTTTGGTTACAATGGTTTCAATTGTGAAATATTGCAATGCTGAATCTTATTTGACAGTGATTTAATATTAGTGTATTAACAAATATAATTTTGAATTTTTTAGAATTATAATCACTAAAGAAAAATCAATTACTAATTTTAATTTTATACAGGCTATATAAAAAAATATTCCTCAGAATTTAATCATGTTCAGGATAAATTTTTTAAGGATATTTTATTTGGTAATAATATATAAAAACTATAGCTCATTTTTGTATACCTACTTTTGCATAGTTTAATTTAAAATTGATTTTTTAACTTTATAATAATAACTTTTTAATAAGAATAATAAATTAATAAATTATAACAATTATTTCGAAAAATTTGTTAAAATATAATCAAGATTAATGTATTTACTTAAAAAATATTTGAATTATGTATTTCAATTTTTAACAATTTATAAAATATACGATACATGTTTTAAATTAGTGTAATAGCTCAGATGAGCTACTATAACAAATAATAAATTATTTTATTATGAATAAGGCAATTATTTAAAATAAATAAAATCATAAAGAGGATTTTTCAGTTCATCTTATCATTAAAAAAAACAATACTTATTATTATGGCACTGAAATAGAATTTTCTGCTGATAAAGTAAAGACTTGATCCCACTGATTTTTATCTTGGCAGCCAATAACATTTTCTATAGTGGAAGAATCAATCATTGGCAAATTTTCTACATCTTGTACTTCCTTTAAATCTTGAAAAATTATTTGAATATTTGATTCCAATGTTTTTGCTGTGAATAATAAAAAATAATTAATTATTAAACTATACTTTTACATATCAGATATAGTTTTTATGAAAAAGACAGTTTATAAAGATTTCATATACTTTTATATTTTGGTTTTAATGCATCCTTAGATACATTCTCATTCGATAGATGCGACCAAAACTTTTCTCTTCGATACTGTCTAGTTGCTTGTTCTAAAGCCTTAGTGAGTGCGATCTATGATTAAATTGTAACAATTACAAATTAAAATAAATTACATACGACTGCAAGAAATGAAAAGAATTTAAGAACTCTTAATAGATTCGGTATAAAAATTAAAATGTAAAATACTGTGTTCAATGATAATTCTTTTATAAAAGCTACGGTTTCATTAGCATCATACAGTTTAGATTATTATTAAAGTTTGTACATACTTGAACAATTAAGCTTATTACTGCAAGACATAAAACACTTTTTTAATTGTATTAGTGACATAATACATAATTTTCAAATTATAAAAACTTTTGACCTATTTTTTAATCGATGTGAGTTTGATTGTTTTAATTTTTTACTTATATATTTTTCGATAACTGCTTGTAAAATAATTAGTTACAAAATTTAAATTGTTATTTTAATTTATACATTAGTTTACTGTGTTTAATAAAATATATAATGGTTGATATTTTCTTATAGTACCAAGTTTAAAAGAATTATGTACAAATAATATCTGTATTAAAAAATATAAGTAACAAAGTTAGTTTTTCATTGTTATTGTAACTTATTTGTCTTAAATTGTGAATTTTAACTAAACCAATCGATCGATATAAATCTAATTATTAATATTGAAATATTGGATAATAAATGTTTAGATGAAATAACTGAAAACGTTCATTAAACGAATGTAGTAATTTATACATAACAGTAGTTTTTATCGTCGAGTAAATTTTTAATAACGAATATTATTCATATTGGAAGAAGCAAACCGTATTCGAATCGCGCATAAAATAAGAAATGCATTCTTTTTTCTCTCTCCTACCTGACACATTTGAAGCCTCGTCATGCCGGTCATTCGATTCTGCGTAACCGCCGTCGCTAAATTGTCTTGTTTGCATCCTTGCTTCGCTTGCAGCAGACTTTTCTTGACTCCCGTTTTTCTGCAAACCCTCGATAGCAAGTCCAACCTACCAGACCGAAAGTGCTCGTGTAGGAATTCATGAATATCGTCCTGAAAGCCGCTATTGCTGTTGCATAGATCGCGGTTGTGGGATGTGACCTTGCGAAATCCGTAAAGATTTAGCTGGCGTATAAAACTTGCTATATTGGTCGTTTTGAAGATGGAATTCTCACAGTGTAAGTATTCTTCTTGGAAGCTCTTGTAGTTTAGGAGAACAGTGAGGCCATTCGTACCCCAAGTTATGGCGCCGGTCTTACACTCGTTCACGATTCGCCAAAGCTTCTGCGGGAAGCGCAACGAAGGTATCACGCAGTCGTCGTTCATGTTTATCTCATGACCGAATGAACCTTTTTCTGCCGACATTCTTTTTTAGTTAAATTTTAATTTTTATAGCAGAGTAGAGCGCAGAATGCAAATAGAAATCTCATATAAGTCGCTTGACAGAGCGCCGACCGAATTCGATAAATTTTCAAACAAAAGAATATCGGCCGCTCTTTTTTCTCTTCTTGTATGTGTATGCACCATTAGCCGGCGAATGTTTTGACGTGCTCATCACAGTTGGCAGTGTTTTCTTTCTGTTCGAGGGATAACGAATTCTTTGGACAGTAACTTAAGCAGCGAACGTTTTTTACCACATATTTACATTTTATGTATAGTGACAGTCTTTCTAATAACCAAATAACGATTACTGCTTCTAGTCACTCATTAATCTATATGTATATTCATGCTTATTTAATTGTTTATTTATGTGCAATTTATCTATGTATTTAAATTTATATTACATTACATTTATAAAAAGTAAAACAGCTTTTAAACAGCGTTTAAACACCTTACATAATATAAACAGCATAAAATTATTGTTAAGAAGATGAATTAATCAAGAAAATAAATCAAAAGCTTATTGAATTATGATATTTCAAATGTAACTTGAATTCAATTATCATTTTAATAAAATTTAAATTAACGTTTTTTCAAAAATAAACTCTTGTAGGTATCCATCATTTCACATAATACAACTGCACGATTTGAGAATATAATATAAATAAGAGTTTATAGTAATAAATAAAGATACATAGTAAACATAGTAAATAAACATAGTAAAAAAATGATTCATCTATTAATCCTATAAATAAACTAAAAATATTACATTAGATTTTCTAATGTGAGTAATAATTAGAGAATTTTTTCCATTATATTCCTTTGCAAACAAGACAAATAATGCTAAAAATTATTATAAGTCAAATAAAAAGATCTTTATGATAAATAAGATAATTATTTTGTTAGATACGAAAGTATAATCAAATCAAGATTTGGTTTGTTGTTTACTTACACTAAGTTGAAGCAACGTAGTTAATTGTAGTGCACGTGAAAATAAAGTAATGCAGCAGTTCGTTTACTACGATAGAGCGAGAGAGGGGGGGGAGAGGGGAGAGAGAGAGAGAGAGATGTGATAATACTAAGCTTACAATTTTTATTATTTTAGTAGATTTATATAAATTATAACGAGTATATAAAAATTTACGAAAATTGTATTTTTAAAAGTTGTTTGTATACGATCAAATAATAAAATAATGATTATTATAATATTTTAATGAATAATTTTATTAAATATATAATTAATAATTAAAATACTCATCTTCAGTTATTGTACATATAATGAATGAAATAATATTAATTCTTAAAGTAATATTTTATTTTAAGAATTTCTTAGTACAGCAATACTTACATTTTTTTGTAAAATATTCAATTCATCTTATTCATTATTAATAAATGCGATTTAGTAAATAATTATTCATCTGATTTATTATTTTACTGAATCAATTAAACAAATTTTTATTATTTTAAACTATTTAAAGTTTTTTATTGCTGTCGAAATAAAATGAAAATTCAATAGTATTATATGTAATCGACTTTAATATTCATGTAGCCAATGATTAGAGTATAATATACATTAAATGTATAATATATTGTAAAAGATATCTGTTAAATAGCATGTTTATACACATTGAAAAATTATGATAAAATTTCAGTCTTAAACTTTGGAAATATAATTACGTCGATCGGAGTAAAAATTTATTTTAAAAACTAAGAGTAATTATATACATGTAGATGTATTAATTTATAGATACATAGATTGTTACATATGGTTTTAGCCGAGTACGACTCAGATATATCATGTACAGAGATTGGGTTAATAATAATGCGAATTAAAGATACGACTTTGTTTTGATTTTTATAAAAGATTGCGAGTGTACATTATTTTCTCTAACGAATAAGTCGTCGGTCATGTAACTAGATTTCTCTTTTCGTATGACTATTTGTAGTTCGTGGATCCTCCAAGTGCATGTTGCTTGTCCTTTTTGGTGGATGGCCAAGGAATCCATTCCGACTTAACTTCCTTTCTTTACTTATTAGTTTCGATTATCTTATTAATTTCGATAGTCCGTTGAGATAATTACGTGTTTCAATGCCTCAGTTTTCAGTGTCGTATAGATACATTTGATTATTGCTTGCTTGCCTGGATCATTGTTGATTCTTGTGTTGCAATAGCTAATGTGTCTGTTGGCTCATTCGAGAGGCGAAGCAAAGTCGGTTTGTCCAGATAGGTTAACGTATACGTATTTGTACAATTACCCTAACTTTTTAGAGTGAAATGTAACTTCGATCAACGTAGTTATATTTCTAAGGATCAAAAATGAAATTGTTAATCATATTTTTAAGTTAGTTTGAGAGTAAAATGAAGTTCAAGGTTTATATTAAGAAGTTTAAATGACTTAATCAATTCTATTGAATCTGAGTATCTGTAACAGGGATAGTGAAATATTCGATATAATATGTATACAAAATCCAAGTCTAGTGTAAATTATTATATAAAATTTAATATACTTCTTATTTAGATCACAACATCTTTATACGTACAACTATTTTACAATTTGACAACAATTTACGATTTGTACATAATTTTATGTATACGTAAAATTTTATTATATTTAGCGAAAAAATAACCATATTGGTGTAAATTTCAGACATTTATACATAAAATCAATCTGATGACTTTCATTTTAATTATGTATAAATAATTATAGACTTATAATATATACTATAAATAATTAATAAATTTTCTTATAAAAGTTTCATTAATCTAGTTATGAGATCTCCAATCAACGATATAAAATCATTGGGACGTCGGTTTTACTGTTTATAAATGTATAATAAAGTATAATTTACCGAGGTTATAATTTTATCCAGGGCACGGAATTTTTGTAAGTTTCATTAGCTTAAAAAGTAATTACACAGTGAATTCTACAAATAATTTATTTATAATAATTATACCTATTCAAAAAATTTGTTTTTATGAACTTTTTTACATAATGCAATAAAATTCTTAATGTATTTAATGTATTTAGATACTTTTTAATACTTTATCACACGCATGAGCATTTACTTTTCTGTAGAAAAACCAATTTACGAAATATAATAATTTATTTAAAATTTTTATTTTTTACACGTTATTATTTTTTGACTGATACAATTCAATACGAAAAAATGAATATTATTATTTTTATTACTCTAATAGAAATTTCATTGTATCTTTTAATTAATCATGAATATTTACATAAACAATAGATAATATGCTATTAATAGAAGTGTTACCACTATTTGATAAAGTTATTGAAACTTGTACTTTTATAGAATTTAAATTTGTATTCAAACTATATTTTTTCATAAACTAACGAGTACTGTCATGTGTTCAATTCTTAATATTCATATAATATTTTGTACAATGTGACCGCATGAAAAAAATATACGTATGTATATGATATCATTATGATATTGTGTCATGCAAAATTGTATAAATAGACTAATAAAATTAATAATATTATTTTAATATATTAATTGCACATAATTTAAAAGTTACTAAAAAGATTAACTTTTTGTATTAAAGAAAGCTAATTTAAGCAAATTTGAAAAAGTTACTGTTATTTAACAATAATTATACTGAAGTCCTATTTATTAGCTTTGATGAGTGCTATTTAATTAATTTTTGAATAAATATAGAATCTTATATTACTGAATCATAATTTCTAATATTTATAAGAAACTATTGTTCATTCATTTAATCGTGATTATCAAATTGCTTTAAATCCATTAGATTAAAAGTTTTCTTCAAGTAACCTCTATGCAATTATTTTGAACCACTTTAACAATATTTCTTGATAAATATAAAATATTATTGTATAAAAATTTGAAAAAGTAGACAAAACTATGCGTAATCATTTGAATTAAACTAATCATCGTTTTTTCATATTATAAAAAAATAAAAAGAACAAGTTAATCGCGATCTACTTTTGAGTCTTAAATTATTAACGTACAATAGCTAACAAAAGAAATTGGCTCAAATCCGCCATTTTCAACTCAGTTTATCAATCAATTTCGTTCTTCTTCATGTTCTACAATATGATACTACATCTTTATCCAACGATCATACACTATTCGAGATTCTTTTAACTCAAGCAACTGTTGAAATAAAAAAATCAATTCCTTATCATAAGTAAATTTTGTCTTTTCAAATAAATGATAAATAAGTTGCTGTAGTACACGCTCAAAGTATGTTTTACCGACTACGAGATTAGAAATATTAATTTTATCGTATTTCAGTTTGGTGATTTAAAAGGTAAAGAATCTTCCTAGGTATAAATAAACACCTTTTTTAACGCGCAAAAATTGTTCTATTCACCAAAGACAAATAGTTATGATCTGAGTTTCTCAGTTTTTTACAGATAACTGGCGATAATTCTAAACAAAAGATCATGTATTTTACTAAGCGGAGTCACAAATGCTCTCGACATCTACATTGGTAATGGCTGCAAATATTCGCGTAATGCCGCCGGCGATGGCAGCAGATAGCCGTCTGGGTCAAGGACATCCGGAGTGCGTATGGTAACCGGGCCCTGAGGCGGCCTTGGTAGTGAACCAATTTCACTGGGTTTCTCCTGCGTCTTCTCCAACTTCTCAAGGATGTCGATAAACCGTAAACGGTCGCGTGGTTCTGTCTTCCAGCAGTCACGCATTATCTGGCACACGTAAGGTGGACACTCCTCTGGAGGTATCAGCATTATGCCTTCTAGAATAAGCTTCATTACCTGTAACATTTTTTTCATTTTGTTTTGTTTCTATGAATTGAAAATGAAAGCGTTTTAAAAGAAAGCATGCTTAATGTTACTATTTAAAAACTACATCAATTTTATTTCCAATTTTGTACAAAAATATATATGAGAGTATAGCAATATAAATAGCATTAAAACAAAAGGTTTTGCTTACACGTTAATTATCTTGATATGAATGTTTTATGTATCATAATTTTGAACTTTATATACAATTCTATGAAAATTCAGAATATATTTGTACTAAAATTTTGTGATTTACTTTATTACGGCTGAATTATTTTTAATTTTTCTCTTCGTTAATATTGAGGTATTATTATTAAATTAAATATCTCTGATCATAATTAAAAGTTTTTTGATAGCTAATGTGAGGTTAAGTATATAAATTATGATTATTTTTGCATAAAAAAATATTTATCTCCTCTTAATAAATTTCTTGAATGCTAATAGTTCTTGTGTATTAATACAGATGATTTTAGAAAATTATACCTCATCATTGTTATGTCCATAATAAGGTTGTTTCCCAAAAGAATAGACTTCCCATAGAACAACGCCAAAGCTCCAAACGTCACTTTCCAGAGTAAATCTTCCGTACATTACACTTTCTGGAGACATCCAGCGCACCGGTAACAATCTCGAACCACCAATCTAAGAGATTATACACTCTTTATATTGTAAAATAGTGAAGATCACAAAATAAGAATTGTCAGAGATTATTAATATGTAAATTGCATAGTTTATTATAATTATAATTACACAATAATAAATAAATTTTGGCATTAAAAGATGACCTTTAATGTAATATCTGAATATTAACGGGATATCTGAAAGCTGAAAGGCATTAGTTGATAAAATTTTATTAAGGATTATGTGAAATTTATGAAGTTTCCTTTCATAATTTCTTAATATTAAATATATTTCGTATTATTAATGAAAGAAAAATTGGTGTTTATTTTCTAATGTACTGAATTTGAACAAGGTTTATAAAATTTATTATAAATTTATTAAAGATCAAAATTTTTTATTATGTACTTTATTTAGATAATATTTTTTGTATTTAAAAAAATAGAACATTTAATGTATATAAGAAAACCGTTCTTATATTTAATTTTCTATTCTATCGTGACATTGTGACAATATATCACTATAAACTATTTGTTTATAAAGATGTGCAAATGCGTGTATATATTTTCTACATCTGATTATTTGTTATCATCTTTTAAATGTAAGAATTAAAATAAATTAATAAATGCAAACACTATAAATGTCCGAATTTCTGGAAATATTAAGGTGAAAAAATTTGTTATTCAGCTGAGAATAGATAAAAATTTATAAATATAAATGGAATTAAAAAAATTATTCTTCTGTATAATTAAAAATTACATAGAATTTGTCAAATGAAATAGAATATATATTTCTTCAAGTTATGTATAATTCTATTGAAGTTGTAGATATACTTATAAAAATGTACATTAAAAATATGTATTTTAAAAAATTATAATTACCCTGTAATAATCGCAGGTATAAATATCCCGCGACATACCGAAATCAGCAATTTTTACAATAAGTCCAGAACCCACCAAGCAATTTCTACAGGCTAAATCTCTATGAACGAATCTTTGTGCTGAGAGATACGTCATTCCTGATGCTATCTGTATCGTTATCCAGTGAAGGGAATCCTGCGTTCACATAGTACAAAATACAAAAGATATTAATATGAATGCCTTCTCAAAGAAAAATGATAAAAATATTACGGAGAACTTAGCTTTCTAAGAATCTATTTCATTAATTGTATCTCGTACAAACTCTACGAAGATATTCATTCAATTATTACATATTTTTACTTTATTAGGTTCAATTACTTATGGAAAAAATATGTTTATTACTTTATTACTACTCAGAAAAGACCTCTATATTTAATTATATTCAAACATTTAAGTAAAGCAATGATTTTACTGCTACAAAAATTGGTTTATTTGTAGTAAGTTAATACATTTTTAATAAAGTAAATTTCTCAAAGATTTGATGAATATCTCTTTATTTTTAATATATAATTCTCAAGGGTATTTAAATAATACGATTGAAAATTAAATTATGTAAAACTAATAACAATTGTAATAGTGAAACTGATATCCTAATCTTTGTCATAACATATATTAAAATCTAATCACTATTTCTTACATTTTTGTTCTATAATTAAAAAAAGACAATTCAGCATTCTATATTCTCATTATTTGCTATCAATTACAAATTTAAAGAAATTTTATTTCAAAACTGCATTCTTTTAAAATTATTTCATAATAAAAAAGGTAAATTTAGTATTGTCATTATTTCATGCAGACATCGTGTTACCTGCCCGAGCATAAAAGTATGCGAAGATAATTATCCTCGCTGTTAAGAATTGAATAGAAATTCAAATACAAAAGGTCTTTAAATGATGTACATAGAGTTATACTATCTAAGAAATATTTATTTATCTATTAATTGAAATATCAGTATTCAAAGTAATATAAAATATTATTTATTTTACTGACTTTTGTCAATGGTTGTAGTCCTGGGGTCGGTGTTCGTAGCGTGGGTGAATTGGCCCTTAAAACTTCAGCTAAGTCGCCGTATGGCATATACTCGAAAACCATCCAGGGGCTGTTAGAGGTATCGCGCAAAACGACCCCGATGAGGGAGAGTATGTTGTCGTGGCGGAATGTTGACATTATATCTACTTCGCGCATGAAATCTTCTTCAGCCGCGCGACTCGCGCAGTCCTTTAGCACTTTGATCGCCACGATTTCCGTCGTCTCCTCGGTTATCAACTTACCTAAACAAACAAATGTACTTATAAGTACTAAATGTAAAATAAAAAGAAAAAAGGAAACAAAAAGATATTTATACGTGTATCCTCGACCGTTATGATTCATAAGGTTCAAAAAATGTTATCATGGAATATATTTTTTTTATTTAAGCTGAGGCATTCATCATTCTTTGTAAAATACATTTACGAAAATATTTGAATCTTTAAAAAATAAGAAGCAATTCTTGTTTTGTAATATTATGTATCAAGTGAAATATAAGTGTATTATTATTTTAAAAGATATATTTTATGTGCAGCGAATGTATGTTTTGAGAAATATTTTATCGACTTTTAAATTTAATAGTAATAAGAAAAGAATGGGTTGTGAGGATACGATTATTCATTCATTAAAATTGAGTTGTTCATAATATAGAAAAAAACTTAGATAATAAAAATTCTAAAAATAAAAAGGATAAATTATATTCAATTTTCTTATTATAAGAAAGCAAAATTTTTAATGTGATAATTATTAAAGTAACCGACTATTTAAATTATATTATTATAATTTGGTTTAAAATTACCATTAATAGTTATTTAAGCCCAAAAAAACAAATCATGTATTTTATAATGTAAGATACATTTAATGCAGAAACTACAGATTAGCTTATGCAAATGTAATTATATATATATTTCATTTTTAAAATATGAAGTCGTTATATGCGTTTTAAAAGAAACATTTAAATTCATAGAGTTTATTATTAAATAGAGATTCACGAAATCTTTAAGAAATGTAAATGAGTAATAAATTTGTTTGCTTGTTTCCAGACTAAGAAGTGAATAATCTTATGAATTCTTAAAAAATATGATATAAGTTATTATATGTATTACATAACTTTTTAACTTAACGGCTTTTAACCTATTAAGGCAAATAGTAATTTTAACAAATATATTTTTCAAATATTAATAGTGAAGATGTAGGAATGTATAACTATCACTAGATCCTGTTTGCATTAGATATTTTTAATAAAACATACTTAATGCATATTAACATGCAAAAGTTCTCGATAATTAATTGTTCTACCTTTATAAACTTTTCCAAAGCAACCTTCTCCAATGTGTTGAAGAAATACGAGCGAATCTCTTAGCAGAATTGATACTTCTGGTGAGTCACATGTAAAGTATTGTGGATTTGGTGTGTATTTATTAGCCAATAAAAGGCTTGTTTTCAAGTTCATCGGCGAAGCCTAAATTAGTGCGATTCATTATCGTTTAATAAAAGAAGGAAAATATTTTAATTTAATGTGATAAAAGAGAATTGTACATTGTATATAATTTCATTTTAGTATACTTGTGTAAACATATTTGAACTTGTCAAATATTAATTTAATCAACCAGACGAAATAACGATTGATTTTTTATCGTGTATCCCTAACTTGTTTTCTCTATTATCAATAAAACGTATTAAAATGATTGATTAGTGCTATTACTTCAATATCGCCGCGTTTGGATTTTGCATTAAAACTGCGTCGTTTGTAGTAATATATTAATCCAATCACTATTGCCAGAACTAAAACACATCCTATCACAATCCCTGTAACCTCTGGCAATCTCGGTTCTAAGCGTTCAACCTGAAAACACAATTTCTTATGGTTATAATTAATTTTTGCTTGTTAATTAATATATATGTGGCACTATTTGAAGGCAGAAATATTTTGTTATGTCGAAATGAGATATAACGTAACAATTTTTGCCACATAAATAATACTACAGTTATTTTAGAAGATAAGGAGCACAATTTCATAAATTTTTTGTTATTACCTGCTCAGGTTCTGGAAGGATCGTTGTAGTATTCGTCACATTCCCACTAGGTGGTATTATATTATGTATAGGTTTAGGTGTCAGAGGAACTGAAAATACAATTTATAAATTTGTAATTTTAATTTGTTGTTATATAAATAGATATCTGCATTTACTATTTAGTGAGAAAAACAACAACTTTGAAATCTTTCAATTTCATACAAAATTTAAAAAAGACAAATACCACTGCAAATTAATAAAATATTTATCATTCACGAAATATTTACCTATTTCGTGTTATATCAGATAATGATATAAAAGCAGTATAGAAATATATATATATATTTACCAATAACGTTTTTAGTATATAAATAAAATTTTGTTGTTGTAGATTACTAGTTTTTTTATTTGTAAAGAAAGTTTTATTATAATATTTTTGTCTATTATATTATACGAACGACACATAAATAAGTAAATAAAGTCTTTTTATTTGTAAATAAATAAAAGTTTTTAATATACAAATAAAAATAAACGATATATGTTTACCAATAACCCGATTTGGGCATTTAAGATCAGCAGTAGGTGGTGATTTATCATGTGGACAAATGCATCTGGAAGTAGAGTCTTCGACCTCTTGACAGGCAGCTTCGGTGCCGCAGATGTGCGGTTGGCCGGAGCAATTCATGATTTGTGCGATTCGAGCTATCGGATGCAATCTTTCCAGTAAATCCTCGGACTCTTGTACAATATCCGTCATCGGAAAGCCTGAAATTGTTATATATTACACGTCAATGAATTTAATACAAGTGCACCACTGTGTTTAATAAACTGTATTTGATAAATCTTTGCATTTCAATGTCAGTAATGTTTTAGTAATATCATTTAATAATATCATAAGCAAAAATCTTTCAATTAATTTGGACAATTACAAAATATACAAATATATTTATAATAAATGTTTGCTAAAAATGGAATCAAATTTCAAAACCTAATGAATAAATAAATATGTATACAAAGCTGAGATTATCAATACACGCATAATCGATACTATTTATACGAAAGTATTTTTATATTGTGAACATTGGTTTTAAATAATTATTTCTTATTTCCAATCAATTTGTATAGAATGTTGCTAAGTTGCCGTCATTTTTCTAAATTTTCAACTCAGGCGAATTGTGCACAATTCATTACCTTAAAAAATACAGTTTCTCTGATAGATATTTATGAGAAAATTTCCATAATAAGCAATAACAATGTATTTGTATTAAGAGCAGTAACAACATGACAACCAAATGTACTACCAAATGTACTAGATAAAAAGTTTAAAGTAGCTAAAATAAAATAAACCTGCCAATCATTTAAAGCTGATATTTAGTGCAAATCTTAATTTTCTGATAAGATTGGCATCACTAAACATGTATTGATAAATTTTTAAAAATACTATAATAAGTCATGTTCCTACTATTTTTAATAAAATATCATGTTCTCATAAATCGTAAAGATTATTTTAAATAACTATCTATTTATTTTTTCTTTTTTCTAATCATTATTTAGAACTAAAATAGATATATAACTATATTTAGAAATATAAATATTTGTTTTATTGTATCTTTTACTATACATTTATGAAATTTATAAAAATACTCATTTCATATTACTTTCTTTATAGTGAAAATTTAATTTTTTTAAATATATTGGCTATAATATATAAAAAGAAACTATTATATATATATATCACATATATTATATTTTTTCATGATTCTGAATAAAAGAACATGTTTAGATATTGTTAATACTGAAATTTTAACAATAAATATTGCCATAAAAATTTAAAAGAAAACAACACATTCAATTTATATATATGTATATACATACACATTAATTAATAATGCAAATTAATAAATATAAAAGTGATAAGTCTGAATCTGTCATAATAAAATTAGACCACACAATTTCTTTACGAAATTTATGGTATAATACGATTAGCTACTTAACTTTAAACAAAATACGTTGTATTAACGCGTAAAAGTTTATATCAAACCCTTTTTAAAATGTTCTAATTAAGAGAAAATAATGCATAATTAAAATAGAACTATTAAAATTATAAAATGTTTCAAATATTATGGACTAGCATATAGTTTCCATAATTTCATTGTATATATTGCCTGTCTAATATTATACTTGTCATCTATTTTTGTATTGTTCTGATTGTCATTTAAGACTAAATTGACAGAAAAGGTGATAAAGAGTATGTTCAATTCATAAGCGTTTTCTCAAATAATCTCTACTTGTTGTTTACAAATGCTCATACAGATATTTGTAGTGATATGAATTTCAAAATTTAGTGGTTTATTTGGTTTTGGTTGACGGCTGTTATTCTTGTCCATGTGGATAAACACTTCGTTGAAGCTGAAAAGTGCCTGCAGTTAAGTGCAAGTTCGTTTTTACTATTTGGTTGTATTTTCACATAGGACTTTGCTGCCAGTTTCCTTCTAAATGATATTTATGTGGGATATAAGTATGACATTACACACTTCAAATTACTTTAATTACTTTAATTACTGACTTCAAAACTAATTGAAATCTTTTGCAATAATGCAACATACATTATTTCTATATTTTTCTTGAATATTTCTTTTCATCTTTTGTCTATCTATATAAATTGCACAGTTGTTTTAAGCATATGGACTGCATTCTTTTGAGATATTAACACATTAACAAAAAATTCTTCATTATACACTTATACAAGCGTCAGTAATATTTTACATTCTTTAAAAGTTGCATAGTTGATAATATAACGTATAGTTAACGAAGGATATAGAACGTCAATTTCATATCACGCCAACATAATTGCAACCTAATCGAACGTTTAGCATTAAGCAATTTATAGAATGCACTAGAACGTAGAATTCATATTTTGACGTTGCCCTTAAAATGCAAATACTGCCCTAGATTACGTTCTGTTCTAATAACGTAATCTTATAATAAGTCTGTAATTATTGATTAAACTTTTTAATCACTTTATAAAGTCTACTTAATTATAAATAGAATTATCTTAAATTTTTTCTTTATGAATAATTTATTTTTATTTTGTAATTCGAAGTTTCATATTGAAGAAGGTTAAAATTTAAAAATAATCTGAACAAATGCTGAACTCAAATACATCAAAGTTGATAAATAACTGGCAGTTCATTTATAAAAAGTAAACTATATATTAATAGGAATAAAAGTAAATAAAAAGTACGTAAAAATTTTTTTAGATATGTACTTAATTTATACCTCTACATGTCAATTGAATGTAAATTATGAATGTTAATCTTGTCTTAAAGCACTTGTAAAATGTGTGATTTTAATATTAATGTTTTTATTATATAACTTTCTTATGGAAAATTAAATTTATATTTTATTAATTGATAAATTATGTTAACGATATAAATAATAATTTATAAAATCATTTTTTGTTATTGTAATGTTATTTTAGAAGACTTATCAAGCTTCAATATGATATTTTATATTATTTTATTATTCACTAGAATAATATAGATTAAATAACTGTTGAAGATTTACATAATAATGATAAAAACCTTTGAATCATACTAATTTATAATTAGATGACAATTGCACAAAGAGGTTGCGAAAGATAATTTAAAATTCATATTGTTTTATAAATAGAAATCATTACCATAGAAACATAAATATGTGATAATAAAAATATAATTATTACGTGTTATTTTTAAAATTTACTCTTGAATTTGTTACATTCACAAGTTTTTATTAAATATTAAGTTCTTTTATGCAGAAATTTACTTTATAATATTGCAACTAAGACTATAATTATAATTTTCGTTTTTATTTATCATTACATTTTTTTTCAAATATATAATATCTAAATTCATAAATTATTAACGATTCAAATTTATATTTAATATTTATTGGTATATATTAGATTATAAAAAGGTAGTTTTTTAATAGAAAATGTTTAAGTGAAATGTAAAATTTACAAAAAATTAAATTAATTATTTATTTATAGGCATTTAAATTATTTTCAACAAAATTTATATAAGCAAAAATTTAGAATTTAATTAAATAGAATTTTTTTGTACATGACAATCTTTTCTAGAATTTCAGAATAACTATAATTTAATTTAAAAGATTATCATGTTGTTATGTACCGTTGAAAAAAAAAACATTTGATTATTCTATAATAAATAAATAATACACTTGACTATCTTAATATAGGAAAATATAATGTTTTTTAATATTTCTATATACACGAAGTAATTATTGCAAACTTTAATGATACTGTTAATTTTTCTGAATTATAATGTTCTATGTTCAGTACAAATAAGTCTAGTATGTGTGATATCGGCTTAATACATATGTTTTTGCTTTAAAACGGAGTCAAGTCTTTTGAGTTTGTTTCCTGCAGTTTTATGGTTGTAAAATTTTTACTGCTAACCATACTTAATCGTTAAATTGTACTTACTCTGATTTTACAAACGTATTTCTATCTGTAACTTGACTGTTCATGTATGTCATCTATTATTTTAGATTGTCAATTCTTGATGGTGAAAATAGTAGCAGTCGTAATACGAGTAGTAATATGAGTATTTACTGATAGTAGTAGCCGTAGTAGGAATATTAGTTTAGGATCTGTAGTGTAGTAGTTGAAATGATAGTGGTATTGCAGTATATAGTAGTATTGCATGTATAAAATGCATAAATTACTGTGCATAGTAATGAGGAAAATATATATGGCGATTAGTCGTAAACATTGCTAATTAATTTCATAGTGACAATTTATCTATATTTTTTATTAAAAACATCGTACAGCGCTCTACTTGTCAAAGAAAACAAGCTCACTGTTTGCGCGAGCAAAATATTTAGTCTCTCGAACGTTTTGTATTTTCATTATAATATGTAGTATTTACAATTTGAATTATAAAAATTTTATATTTTTAATGTTATAAACTTATAGCTTAATAAGAATTATTGTAAAAAAACGGTACATATTATAATCATACAAATATCGAGAAAATTGTTCGTACTTTCTTTTGAAGATTATTATCTTGTAATTAAATTGTTTTATGTATTTTTTACATTGTCACGTTTAATACAAAAAATTCACTTTTATTTGAGCATACATTCATTATTTAATATAAATTTGCATTGTATTACTAATGCAAAGCTACAAATAAAAACAATAAATTTTTTTCGTGTAGGATACACTATTTTCACTGGATTTCACATAGAATCTAACATAATTTAAATAATTTCAAATACTCCGTTTAATTTAGATGTAATCAAATGCTTCTCTGTAAATTTCAAGGCGTATTCAATGAAACGCTGTAAATGAACAGTCGTATTTCAGTTTATGTACTTCCACATGCGTTATTTTACAAATTTATATACATGCTCAAAATATAGATATTTAAATAATTAAAAAAGTAGGTTTGAAAACGTCAATTATTTTAAATACAAAATTATATATATGAATCAAGTGCTATATTGCCAAAAAATTTACAGGATTATGGAAAATAAGCCAATTAACTTTTCAAATGAATTTTAATATACATAAAGAAAATTTAAAATTATTAATCTAATGTATCCTGTATTTAAGTCTAGGAAAAATGATACTGAAATATCAATCTAATTAGTATTTTAAATACAAAATTTAAAGTTAAACAGAATTCATGTATATTAAGACTATTAAATGTATCGTTATACTTTTGGAGTATTATATATGTAGAGTGTAATATATGAAATATTGCGTTAGTCTTAATAGTTAAATTTAAGGATAATTTTTATGGAATTACAGATAAAAATTATAGTATTTGTTATTTCATTTTGATATAAATTTTGTAAAAGAATTCTTATTTATCTTTCTTTTTTTAAAAGTGCACTTTCTTTGCGAATATCAATATGAATTGAAGATTGCATTATTAAGATCATTTATTATTGGTTACTAAGATAAGATTATTTTTATGAATAGTTATAATTTTTATTTAAATTTAAATGTAATTATATACTTAGTAGATCAAAGTAAGTTAGCTATATGTTTTATTTGTTTTTGACATTTTGATTTTACACATCCATTGCACAAAGATATTTGATTGCATAAAATAGAAAGTTTAGTTTATAGCTAACAACATTTATAAAAATTTGAACCATAAAATTTAAGGCATCCAAGTTGATTACGATACTTTTTACCCAGGCTAATATGCATGTATTTTCAAGCTCGATATTTATGAACAGAAGTAAGTTGATTGCGATAATTGACGGCTATTCTCTTTCTTTCTTTTCAGTTTCATTTTTCATTTTTGCATTTATTTATTCATTCTTTTATATCTTCTAATTTTTATAACTATGTATAATTCTAATTTTCTATTTCTTGAAATTCATTCTATTCTAATCTTTAAATTGTACCATTGTAAAATACCATGCTGTAGATAATGTTGAAACTATTCTACTCACTCTAATTGTAAAAATTACTTCCTTAATTTATATATTTACTTTTTAGATTTATCAGATAATGAATATTATTTTTTAAAAGACTTTCGGATATGTAACTATTTTATTTTATGGGAATTCCGAAGGCCAGCGATGTTGAATTTAACCTTGATATTTAGGAGACAAATTTTAAATTCAAGTTGTTTTATAAATGGAGAGCATTACCATTACAACATAAACATATGATAATACATATATAAAAATTACATGTCACTATTATAATATACTATTGAATGTGTTACATCCATGTATTTTATTTATTGTCGAATTATTTTTAAATAGTCCTTCGCTTTATAATGCAGAAACAATGACTTGAAACATTTTCTTCCTTTCCTTTTAATAATTTTTTTTTGAGACATAAAACATATAGCTTCACTTCACTTCTAAAATTTCAGGCAAATATCACAGCGCGGCGCCGCTTTCTTCGTGAAGGACTAAAGGAGCGGGACGAGCTCCGGAAAGGAGATGCCAAAAGGTTCTTTCGCTACTATTACTGCCTCTTGGAGTACACATTCACAGAGGCGGCATTCATTTGGGATTTGGTGCCTCGTAATGGATCAGAGCGTTATCTGAACGGTCAGCAGATGCCGACAACGAGATTCGCTGTGTGTTTCGCACAGCGTTTAGTGATGCTCAGGTTTGCATGAAGAGTTCGTTTCGTGAGGTTCCAACAGCAACATGTGATTCTGATTTATTTTGTTAACGTAGTTAAACTCACGCACTTACTTTGTGTACTTTTGTTCGATATAACACAGATCGTCCTTTTCAATAAGCAAAAGTCATAAGCATCACTAATTTGCTGATATAGTTCTCCTTTTCAACAATAAAACAATACGCTTAAATATTTTTTTGTTAAATGTGAATGTAAAAGTATGTTTTTTGAAAAATATCTCTAGCTGAATAAAAGAATGTATAAAATTTGATAATATAATTGATAATTTTCTTTGGTGTTCGAAAATCATGTTATTCATACTATTCTCAAATATTTCAGGGTCTTTAAAATATTGTTTATTTTGAAAAATACTTTTGCTCCAGTGGAGATTTAATATTTTTGTAAATTTCTCATTATTCTTAAATTATTCGTGTTATAAGATGACATTAATGTTTAATTTTTATAACGAAAGAAGTTTTTACTATATTACTAGTATTTTTATTTAATAATTCTTTCTGTAAAGAAAGTCACATACTACTTCTTTTCTAAATAAACTAAATAAATTTATAACTAAATAAACTAAACATATTTATAACTAAATAAACTAAATAAATTTATAACTAAATAAACTAAATAAATTTATAACTAAATAAACTAAATAAATTTATAACTAAATAAACTAAATAAATTTATAACTAAATAAACTAAATAGATTTATAAAATTTTTATATAAAGAATGGATAAATATTTAGATAAATAATATTATAAATTGTTTATTGAAAATATTCGTGAAAAAATAGAAAAATAATATTTATTTACATAAACATTCTGTGACTGAAATTTTGTTAGTATAAATTTTGTGAAAAATTCTGCCTGATTGTTAAAAGTTCATTTAATATTTTTCTTATCAATATAATTATTCTATTTACTTGAATTAAAAATTCAATAAGTTCTACAGTTTAGACAGTATTAATTTACTTATTATTAAAAGAATATCAACATCTTACATTTCCATGACTTTAAAAAATGTTTACTTTCAGGGAGCTCAGGAAAGTCGTTTATCACAAAACAGAAGATAAATTTTTATTTATTCATGCGTAAATTCTTCATTGAGATAAAGCTGTTAAATATCAAAGCCTACAACTAATAACGTTTATGTTATTATATGAACTATAGCGAGTATTTGTGTTTGAAAAGAAAGCAAAAAACGAGACAACTAATTTTCTTTTGCTCCGTTTTATCTTACCCGCGATCGTTAAAGTCCGACCTTTCGATAAGATATCGTCTCTAACGTAAGTTCGATATACTCTTTTTATCGTGAAAGACTCATCAACAAGCTATTTTAGAAATATAAATAATATATTCTTTAATTAAATCGATGCTACAACATAAGAAATTATAAGCAATCTTTTTACTAAAAAAGCTGAGTTAGATAATTAAATGTTATTTAATGATATAAAATTTTATTTTAAAAAATCTTGTAATACTTTGGTAAAATTGATAATTATTTATTAATTTAGAACAAAAACTGCAGAATTTTATTAGTTCAATTGAAAACGCAAGTTCTTTTAACGAAAAACTAAGGAAGTCTTTCAAAATGATATTGCTTATAATAATGTATGAAATTATTTATCTTACTCATGACATACGTAATCTTAAATAGACATTACGTATGTATACAGAATTTACATTCCAATAAAAATATGAAATTTTTCTTGATTTATTATCACTGCCTTAAGGTATTTCGGAACACGTTTAAAATATTTCAGTGTCTTCATCTTATTAATTTTTATTATTATCGTATGACGAATATTTTAATATTTAAAAATCTTGCTTGAAATAGTTGTAAGAAAGATTTATGATTATTATAATATATAGCAAAGAATATAATGTATAAATGTAGAAATGAGTTTAAGCATCACTAAATTTGATGAGATATTTATGTGAAAGCTTATGCCAACGTTCTATTGATACTGAACTTGTTTCGAATTTACAAAGGAAGCTTGCTTCTTTTGTCAATTTGTAAAATATCCTTTTTTAAATATTTTATGCAATACCTATTGATAGATTTTTTATTTTGTTTTTACAACTTATATAATATGCATTGTTACTTGGAATAATATATGCACTCTTCTCAATTAAATATTTTAACCTACATTGATTAATTATGTGTATGAAAAGATAATTTATCATTTCTAAATATTCGTTACTTACAATTTATCATATTTTCAAACTAAAATAAGTTCCATTATTGCTTCGTACATATTAAATTCTAAAGAATTTTCAAAACTCTTGCTAGATATAATAAGGGCCTTACTTTATTATTTTCAATTTCTTAGATAATCTGTAATTTTCAAAATCTGCCGCGTACATCCTTTTATGAGAATAATGCAGTATTTCTAAGATTAAACGTATACCATAATAAAATTGTAATTATTTTTCTTAATTGTTTTTCTCAATCAGGTGAAACCTACTATATATAAAAAATATATTTATTAAAAAATTTTCTATTATAATTTATGAAATTATTGTCCTTACTTAAATTCTGCTGAAGCTTGTGAATGTAAATAAGACTTCTTATTCAAGCAAGTAGAGTAAAATGATACGCCCAGTTTTATATGCAGAAAGATTGATTCATTTATCTAGCTAACTATTTTTCATTTTGCTAGGCCAAACGAACTTATTATTCTAACGCATGTGGATACATAATAATTAATTTCGCAATGTCAAGGTAATTCTAAAACTTTTTACTACTTACGATATATGAAATAACAACATACAAGCAATTATCGTCTCATCTTGTTAAATATCACTATCGACGCTCCATCCCTATTCCAAACCTATATACCTGGCAATTTACCATTTCCGTCACATAAGAACAAACATGCGCCCGCGACCTCTTCTATTCTTTCGAGCATTATCCAATATCTGGCCTGCATAAAGTACGTGTACCTGCTAAAAAAAGTATAACGACACACGATCTCATGCGAAATTGCATGGGTATACGTAGGAGCATGCGAAGGGATCTGTCGAGGCAATCGTGGCGATACAAGGCGAGTACTGTGTGTGCTGCTGCCGAGACTTTATAAATGAGCAGATTCGACGAGAGATCGGATGAGATTATTCGCTTGGAAACGAATATACGTACGGTTGCGTAAGGCGCAACAAGCATAAATAAATACTTGCAACGTTAGCCGTTTTCTACAGTTTGTAAGTTTTGATTAGGGGTTTTTTACACTTTTTTCGTACATTGTGTAGTGAGCGCTGAATGTATGCTATCCTGTAGTTGATTGTTAAAGGACCTATGTACCTTGAACCATTTATCTTATCGACGCTTACATTTTTTAATTTAACCTTATATGTAAAAAGCCTCGTTGCTCATCTGAAAATTATTCGCGATGTTTTATGTAAATAATCTTGGGGTAGTTATTGACTTTGTTGATTACGCAGTAGTGTATTGTACTTGTTTGAATTTTAATTCCAATTATGATGTTAATGTGTATAAAGCTGTCATTAAATGCTTATGTCTAAGATAATAAGTTTAAAATACTTTTTGCTTTACCAATATTGTAAGGTCGTAATGCGTTCACTATCAATTTCTTGCTTTGTCTAATTTCAATATTTTTTTCAAATATTGTGTTTTTTATTTTTACCGTTGAAATGTATAATGCCGAAGTGTTGGTTATTATTATTTTATTGATAAAAAGTAGGTATTACAATATCTGCAATTCAGATTTTCATTAAATATTTTTAATTACCAACATTACCACGTGCAGTTTAATTTCAAAATAAATAAATATATACACGCACATTCGCACACATTCTTATGTATATATAATGTAGGAAAATTTATAAATAAATAAGAATATTGATTGTGACATCAGGATTTGCATTGATTCTTTGTAACGTGCAATAATTTTAATTTCCATTGTAGTAACATTATTATTTGTAAGCTATAAGATAAGTTATATATACATTTTAAGGGTTTCTAGTAATAATTTTCGGAAAATTTTTGAATATGTAAATAATATCAGTATTACAATGAGAAGTATTTATTTATACGCACAGAAATTGTTAATTATTCCCTATAAATTCATGTTTAAGATGCAAGAAATTTATCTTAAACACCTAAAACTCATACTTACAGTATATGATAATATAAACCACGTAACTATATTTTTTTCATTTATTGCGGAATTAATGTACTAAATAATTATAAATTCTAATACCTAAATCGCTCATCCATGACAGCGTATTACAGTGGCGAAGTATCAGAGAATCAAAAATTTAAATATCATAATGTATTTTTCTGCAGAGTCATTAGAATTTATGAAGATTCATGCATACAAATATTTCAAACTCTAACAGAGAAACAAGCGCTTAAATAGCTCAAGACGAAAGAAAATAAAAGAAACGCAGAGAGAAGGAACAGAAAAGTCAAAAGAACTGATAATATACGCGATAAATCTAAATAGACGTGATGAGGGAACGGGAAAAAGAGAGAGGAGGTAGAGATTAGAAAAGTGAGCAAGATGTTCGTTCGAGGTTCGGAAATGCTTAGCCATCTACAGCCTCGGGAGATAGTCGAGTTTGACTGTCCCAATACAACGTACGTAACAGTCCGTTTCGGGTGGGCCGGAATAAGGAATAATCGAATATCGTTGCGTAGGCATGAGCATCGCACAATGCGCGGCTTTCAAATGCTGAGACTTCTAGAACGCCACACTTGTGCCCATTGTATGGTTGGGAGTAACAGCAATGGGTGGGCCGGTACGCTTAAGTAGCGCCACACGCTTCCGGAATATAACTCAAGAGATTGTTTCACTTTTTTTCAGTTTACTTTTTTCTTTTATTTTTTATCATCCTGCTTATCTGCTAGCACATGCGTAATATTTGTAGATCGGTGGGAGGATATTGAGGAATCCGCCACGAGTATTTGACTGTACAAATATTTTCTAGCTAATTTCAATGAAACCTTGTTCGGGTTTTATACAATGGTTCAGAAATATTTATTAATTATCTAGAATTTAAACTTTAATTTCAAATGTACAGATATTACAAAATCTTCATATATTTACAACTACTAAGAAGTAAATCTGAAAAGAAATTCCATTACATATTTTCTTATTTGCGCTTACACTTAATACCTCCAATCTTTTAGAATTTTCATTTATTCAATAATTAAATATTTTATATTAGTTCCTTTTAAATGTTTAGATCAGAAAAACTATATAAAACATTTGTCTTATTTTACAAAAATAATAGGAAGTGGGCGCATTAATGATACTGTAGATATATAGTTGCATCTTGTGTTGATATAAAATTTTTATTAAAATTTGTTATTCATAGTGAGAAAACGTAAACGAAATTCAAGTAAATCTTTTGTTCTTCTTAAGCATATATATTTAAATAAATATACGTACACATATAAATTTATTTTTTATATGTATTACAACGATATCAATATTTGTCTGGTTTATTTTTTAAATATTCGAACGTTACTTCTATGAAATTATATTAACAGTTACATTTATTATTGTTTTCACTCCCGTACTTTATTTCTGAAACATGGTATCAAATCTGATTGAAGCATCGGTGAATATTCCTTTCAGTTAAATAATTAAGTTGCCAAGTTTCATTCGGATCTAACAAATAGTTAAATGAGAGCAGAAATGATAGCGATTTATTTATAAACCAATGCTGAATTATTTATTTTCAACAGAGCAAATAATAACAATTTTGTTATATAGAAATATTTTATCAGCATTAGTATGTAATATAATTTAAAATTAATACTTTTAATTATTTCACTATCAATTTATATTAACTATTTTTTGAATAGGTCTATCATTGGTGATTTAATGGATAAATGTGAAATCGTGAAACCTGCAAAGTATTTGCGCTCAAGATAAATTGTTTAGTACTTAATATTACTTAATAAGCATTCTTGTATAATAAATTTATATACGCATAATGTATTAATACGACTTTGAATATTATTTTGTACAATCCTAATAATAATTTTAATAACAATATTTGTAATTTTATCATTTAATATATTTATTTAATAAATACTTTTGTATCCTACGGATGTATTTCGTCATAAAACTTGAATGTAAAATTTTTAAATCATTTTTTCTTGCATTTTTATATTCTATTTTTTTAACAGGATTATTACATTTTTTTGCTCATATGAATATATAATTTACTACACGATCCAAATGAACTTCAAAAAGAAGAACATGTATTCCTTACGAAATCAATAATATGTTGACACAAGATATAACATTATTATTTTAGATGTTAATTTTTTTACAGCGGCTCTATTTTACAATGTTTAATTTCATAGAATAAAACAGTGTTTACAAACTAAAATTCATGAAGATATTTTTAAATAAATATTTTTTCTTAATAAAGAATTTAGTAAACGCATACTTTCAACTGCCCCATTGGATTTAAAACTATATAAAATTTTTATCAAAAAGCAGTTTTACCTAAATACATAAATTTTTTTCGAATACATTATAAGCTCATGATAATTATATTTTTCTTATGCCGTTAATTCCATTTTCATTCAGGATCTGTAATGATCATTCGTGTTTGCCGTGTTTGCCAGTGTTATTGTATGTGTAATAGCTACCGACGTCGAGCAATAAGTTGTGCAACATACGTGACAAGTTACAGCGAAAATCTATCACGTCTTTGAAATTTGAAGCCAAACGGACGGAGGTGTTCGTAGACTCGAGCATCGGACTTGGGTTATTTATTATAGTAGGTAGCTGTGGTGATAGCAGACAAATCCACTGCAATAACTCCTCGAGATAGCGAATGCACGTCAGAAATCCATGCACGAGGATGTATTTCGATCATGCGTTCAATCGATGTAGAATTATTCAACGGTACTCATGGGGCGGCCGGAGGAAGAATTGAACATTTTTTTTTCGATTTTAAATTTACGATGTTTAATATACGATAGTTGTTTATTTGATTTTCAAGAATGCATTGGTTATCGTTTGTCAAAGTTTATATGTATGATAAGTACGCGTGCTTATGTTCGCCAATTATAAATAAGTTCTTTTCCAATAATATATTAATATCTATTATTTATCTTTACTTTTTTAATAATTATATTTTATATAGTCTTTATATAGTTAGAAATGTGAACAAAACTGATTTCGATTACATTACAGACATTGCATTTATATTCAATAATTAGATAAATTAAAAATGTTTTAAAATATATTAGTAAGTTTTAAATTATAAATTTAAGGTATTTTAGTAATTACCAGAAGATTATAGTTACAGTAATATAAATTATATGAGAAAAAATGTTTTCAATACCTTTTTCTATTTTGAAATATTTGATTTGTACTTAATAAGATATATACTTTAAAAAAGCAGTTTTTTAAAATATCAATTGATGCATATATCTATTGTTATAAAAACTACAATATACTTGTACAAAATAAAAAATTTATTTTGTACAATATGAGATTTCGTATGCAATAACATACTGTTTTTATTTTTTAATTCAGCGCGCGCGCATGCGCATAAATATTATGAACATTATTAGAAAAGTAAACTCAAAATCGATTAGATTTCCAAATATGTAGCTTAATAGTTTGAAAATTTATAAGTAATATTAAATTATGTATAATATTTTTGTATTTAATTGTATATAATTTAAAATATATAAAAACTTATTTATTCAGTAATTCAACAATTATTAACGAACTTTTTTATTAACTATTTTAAATGGAAGTTCTGTTGGAATAAAGGTAAAGCAATCATGTTTCATTTTTAAAATGTAATGTAAAAACAGTAAATCAAGGGTAAGGAAACTACTTTAAAGTAAATGGGCTTCTTGCGTTATTTCATTTTAATAACTCCTTATTCTGAGTAACGATGCGTTAACGATAATCTTCCTCTTCTCTATACTATCGCAATCACTTGGTAATAATGAAAGTTTCGTCAAATTGAAAGCTAAATCAATTACTAATGCAACTTTACAAGAAAGCTTCAAAGCTGACTATCCATGAGGTTTTATTAATTTAAAATAAGAACAAATAAGAAAAATTTGACATAATTTTTGACGTAGGTTAGTTATTTACAAACTATTTACAGTATTCTGGTAACATTACAGATTTTCATTACTCTTTTATTTTAAATATTCACCAAATATTATTTAATTAAATCTGAAAAACGTTCAGAAACTGAAATTGCTGTAATTATATGAAAAGTAATTTTCTTATTAATATTGCTACGATATTCCAACAGACACTGATTTTTCTCTACTATTAGTTTTCTTTGAAGCAGCTAAGCAAATATATTTTCTATTATCACATCATTTATAACTTATTATTATTATTCAATGAAATATATTATAAGAAAAGTATTTTTGTATAAATAAATAATGAAATATCTTGTCGTTTATCAATAAACTTAATTAAGTGAAATAGAACCCAATTTTATTACAGGCCTCTGCTCACATTAAGACATCTTATGATATGTTTTATAGAATAAAAAAATTTTTATATAGAATAAAACAAATGAATTCGTTTTAGTAATAAAAAAAGCATTAAGCATGAAGTCACAATTGAAATATTCATACTTCTTTTAAATTTAAAATTGATATCCAAGTTAATATTTCTTTTCATGCAAATAACATATTTACCTATAATCTATTGACTTTCGTAAGATTAGTTATTTTATATGAATCTTGTAATAATATTGTCATGCAAGATGGTTTTCACAGCAAACTACCATTCTCTCCGTAAGTGAACTTAAATTAGTCATATCACCTGTAGCTATTTGTGTTTACAACAATACAATTAACTCGAAAAATTGAATGCAGCAAAATCAGATAATTTTGTATTTTATCGATATTTTATTATTTCAATAAATAAAAAACAATTGAGATATTTTAATCCAATAGAAATTATTGCATTTACATTGAAAGTGCTCAACTTTCATTATACTTATATTAAAAATTATTTCAAAATAATATTTCTTTTATACAATCATAACTCTTAATAATAGTAACAATTTTTTCTAACATTAAATTAAAGTAATTAAAATTATTGTAAATAACTACAAGATATTCATTTACTGAAATTGATGTTTAAAATTTATTGTCGTCTAATTTTATATAATATATAATTATGAATGAAATAAAAGCTACGATTGTGCAATATATGTATAAAACATAATTGATTAATATTATAAAAAATTTTCAAATTAGCGATTATAGGAATGTTAACTTTAGTTATTTGTAAGAAAAACATTTAAACATCTTATTTAAATGTTTTTTTCTTTATCGTGTTTTATATTCATTATAAGTGAGTTATATTATTAATAAAATTCAATTTGTTTTTATTCATATATTAATATAGTTACAATTACTTAATTAGCTCAAAATGAATAATAATGTTATAGTGATGTGTTAATAAATAATAAATATTTTCTATAAAATTTTCAATAATAATAAGAATTCTATCGTACACAAAATGTAAAAACTGTTTTAATTATTTCTAAAAGCAAACTCTTTCATGAGTCACTAATGAATAATTAATCATATTGCTGTTAACATAATGATTAATTGTGTCTATCTTGCAGATACACGACTTCAATGGAAAAGGTTTTTGAACTAACAAATATACTACCTTTCCACAAAATATTGCAGAAGATGTAGTATCAGAAACATTAATATTCTATGAATTGGAATTGTGTGGAATAGCTAACTGCATTGTATTTTAATTAAATCAAGGAGATTAAAACAAGAATTTTATAATTTTAAATCGCAAATTTTCATCATAAATCTAGTTATAATTCAACTACATATAAAGCTAAAAAGCTTTAAATACATTAATAAGAATTAAAAAAGTTTTTTAAAATTGAAAATGCTTACGAGGTAATTCATTACTAGAGTTTAATATACTCTATTTTCTTGTAATATAATAATAATAATAACTTAAACGTAGGATTTTTTATTATTGTATGATAAGAGAAAATACATAATATTTTATAGAAGTTTCTGTACGATTTCGGATATTAAATTAATACTTATTCACCTTATGAAATATAAGTATTTAAAAATTATCTAATTAAAAATTTGGATTTAAAATCAAAGAGAAAAAATATTTTTTTAATTAAATCAAAATAATCGTCGGTTTACGGAACATATTATGTTGTGCGATACTCTCTGATCAGTTAAGTTACAAGAAATATATGTAAAAAATTTACAATTAGTCTTACTGCAATTGTAGCTCCATTATCCACGATTTGTCTGAATGATAATATTTAACTTACAACGTTATGATTGCAGCCTCCACAGGTGCAGATGGTGATTTTACAGTTTCTTTGGATTCTGTCAACAATAAAGATCAAGTCACGATCGCGCGGCTCTTGATGTTAGAATTTTTTTCTATAGAGCAATAAAAAATAGTATCCCTTTACGACACCAATTAATAAAAACAATTGAGATGTCTTTATGAGATACAGACAGAAGATCCTCTTACCTGAGCGTATTTCCGTGGAAGTAAGTCCTCTTCTGTGCACCTGACGCCAGCCCATGGTCTATTCTGAACTGTTTGTTTTACCTATTAAGCATTCCAACTATCATTGACTTATTTCTATGTTGCGTGTTCGATGTTGCCTTAGGATCTCAGAGTCGCACCGTGTTTATAAGCATTTCTCGAGTTTCCTTAGTTTTGCACAAAAGCTCCACTTGGCTCGTGTCTAAGGAAATTACTGTATAAATAGTCGTATAATAATTGTATATACATATATATTTTTTTTTCCTTCAATGTTCTAGAATCACTGTTAAGCAAAGAATCACTTCCTCGATCGACCAACCGGTCATCTTAAATTCGTTTTTCGAATCATTTGATGCGTCCTTAACGCTACCTCGATTTCTTTTCGAAAATCATTCGTAGTCATTTAAGCTATGGATAATTAAATGACAATCCTTAAGCGATACTCTGACCTGAGAAGTCCAGTTCCCGATCACTGTTGTCACAATCCACCCTAGTGCTCTTGGCAGGAGCGAATTCTGCCTTTCGGGTGTACGCACACTACGTTGAATCGGAACTACGTGCCCCGGTGGCTCAAATTGGGTCAACTTCTTCAACGAAGTATGAAAAAGGCGGCGGCGGCGACGTTAAAAGGACGCTTTGGTTCCATACGTCGGTACACTGCTGAGTCGCGATAGGAGGAGGAGGAAAGTGCATGCGCTACTTGGCTTTACTCCACTACCGACTGACTCGTAGTTGCGGCGGCTACTCTCCACGCCATCAACTCCCTCGTACTGCCTTGAGTCCGCCCATATACGCGCGCTATCCTTCTTTTTTTCTCTCTCGTTCTCTCAGATACGTGACTATATTGCTCTCTCTTGCTCTCGTTTTCTTGCTGTCTGAATCTCTCTCTCTCTCTTAATCTCCCTCTCCCTTGCTTATGGTTTTATCTTCGTATATCTGCCTTTCGCTCTGTCCTATCTCCTGTTCTTCTTTCATAACGTAGTGGGTACGCAAATACAAGAACCAAAAGGGTGTTTTGGTACAATATAAATATAAAAGGATCGCATAAAATTTTGTGTTAGGAAATTTCGATGCTGAGTTTTTCGAGTTAATTTTTAGTTAATTTCGAGTTAATAAAAACAGTGTCAATTTGAATGACAGATTTAAAAGTGATGCTGTTAATGGTTCATCATTTCTTTTATTCCTTTATACAAACGATAAGTGCTTGAACCTTTAATTTGTAATCGAATTTTATAAAACTTATTGAATGTAAACTTGTAAGCAGATTAATTGTTGAAATTGATTTAATTTTGGAAAGATTACTGTTAAGAAATTTTATTTTCAATCAATTGTTGTAAGCCTTCTATAAATTTTCTAAAAATTGCCATAAAGACTTATTAGCCTCGTAAGAGTAATTGTATTATTGTGCTTTTATTTTTTTTTAATTCATATTCTTTTTTAAAAAGAATTGTATTCTAATTCAATGTTGTTGTTCAGAGGCAGTATCAGAGCAAAAATTTATTTAACATAATTTCCTTAGTTCTTATTGAAAATTATATCATTTTATTTACTGAACCTTGTGGTAAATACTTATGGAGAAAATAAATGCTAATAAAAGAAATATAAATTAGTCATCGAACGAATTTCACAATGTAATTGCAAGATCGGAAATTTTGAATTCAACTGTACCAATGAGTAGTGCCAAGAAGAGAGAGAATAATCAAGTGGCGGCTCCAACTAATCTTGTTTTATATTATTTCAACGAAATATCTTCACGCCTATATGTATATAGGCACGTGTAAAGGGTTTGAAAAAGAGAAAAAGCAGAGGGGTTGAAAGAGAGGAAGTAAAGAAAAGCTGTGTTTACGTGTGTGTGGGGAGGGAGATATATAATTGACACGTGCTTCTTAGTGATTACTATACACTCCTTGCTTTTACTGCACAGCTTCTTAAGGGAATAGTAAACAAATTATCAGCGCGAACTCCTTACGTCACGCTGTTACAGATTTTTAATCAATGGCAGACGCGTAAGTACGAGGTTCGGCCTTTTTCATGTCAATGATGCTATGGAACTGAAAAAAGCGAGAGAGGGACAAAAGACGTCGATCGGCACGTTCGTTTTTGTCGAAATCTACGATGCGTTCTTACGCATAGAGGTGAAACAGTGCACGCACATTTTACACACCGATGAAAAAAAATAAGATGTTTATGTGATATAAGATATAAGATGCTCATGAACGGATCTGTCGAGATGTCAAAATGTATGTGTAGTTTATTTGCAAACTGTATGGAGAAACGACGACGGGTAAGCGTGAATCTACACGTATTTTTTTGCGCAGTCTTTCGATTTTAGTATTTAATGTAATTCTTATATAGACAAAGCCTGTACATTTTTATGCATGAAGTACTGATAGTAGCTCTTTGCTTAAGTAGCCAGTTTAAGTTATTATCGATTCGTAAAACTGGCTTTCTCAATGCTTTAATTTTTTTTAGTGAGCATTTTGACACTCGAGAAATAATTAAATATTCTTGAGAAATAAATTAATTTAATATATTATAAACAAATACTATTCTAAGTCATACTGACTTAGTCATAATGGAAAAATGTTTGGTATTACCTTGATTGTATATATATCTACATGGATCTATATCGGGTAGTATTGTGAGAACATTATTTAGAGTCGTAATATGAAAGATATAAATGATTTTTTAACATTGAATTCAAACGCTCATTTTCATTTTATTAGTATAATAAATTTATCATTTTATGATTTCTTTATTGTGTATGCTGTTGATATTATCCTACTATCGATAAATTTTCTATTTTTTTCTTTAATAACATTAAAATTGTCGATTGAAGTTCAAATTGACTAATGTCACAATTGAAACAGTAAACATAAATCTGAGTAAAATTCATTTACGTAACAATATTGGCTATTTTATATAAGTAAAAGATAAGGAATTTCGTAAGTAATTTTTAATGTGCTGCATTTGTAAAATATACATCAATGCCAGAGGCTGTTGGATTTTCAGAAAACAAAAAAATAAATTCTGTACAATCATTCCATTATGCCACAAGATACATTCATAAACAGGAAGCTACGTTTTATTAGGTTTCAAAAAAGTAAAAAATTAATAATATCTTATTGTTGAATTGAAGATTAATACATAAACTAAATTTCGACAGCAGACACTAACGTTAGTTATGATACATTATGAAATTTTTAGTGAGCATATAAAATAATATTTTATGTAATTTTTCTGGACGTTTATTACTGCTGTTTTTTTTAATGTAATTCTTGAATGTAATAAAAAATGAAAAAAGGAGCAACAGAAATATATTATCAAGTATTAGCATCCATATACGAATAAATACAACGGCAAACTTTAAATTACAAGGGTTCTGAAAATAAAATCTATCATCTTCTGATAATTTCTTATATAAAGAACAAACGAGTAGAAGAGAACTCGATATTTGGAAGTTTTATCATTCAAGTTTTGTTTCGAAATACTCACTTGTCGCGATGAAATGATGCTGAAAAATAATAGTGACATGCGACAGTGTAAAAGTTTATACAAGTTAGAAATAAAATGAATATATTTCATTGTTGCTATATAATAAGATAATTCATCAAAGTCTTCACAACTTCAGTTACTTTCGCGTTCACGTGTTACTTACTTTGTATAAACTTCATTACCTTGTAGAGCAATGTTATTATTGGATTAACTGGATTTCTTTGTCTATGTTGAATGTAACCTTTTGTTATTTACAGATGATTTTCTTCTGCTCGATAATTAATTAAAAAACTTTTCTTCCGTTGCAAAAATTGTTTTTTAAACGTTACAAGAGAATTTTAAAATTAGTATTAAAATTCAATTATAGTTCCAATTAGTGTAAAATATAATTATTCATGCATGTCTATATATATAAAAATCTTTTCAATTATTTACATAGAAAAAATTCGATAAAATAATTATACTACAAGATAAAGATATTTGAAAAAGTGTTTATATGCTTATATCTTTTGCATATTATTGTAGTTTAGTAATTATCATAATAAAACAATTATTCGTAATTTGCATTCTATTATATAATCACAATAATAATTTTCGACTGAAGATAGTAAAAAAGCAGGTTATTATTTGTTTAGAATTTATATTTTTTACTTTATAATTTTCATATACAATTTTCATATATAGTGATACTATTTTTCTAAGAAGATAATAATAAAATAAAATGTAGTCATTAAAAGACTTATGTTAAGGGCATTTTTTATACATTATTTGTAATATAATGACAAATGCTATTGAATATATCACAAAGTATATATAAATACATATAAGTGACTGAAAAAAATTGAGTTGTTTATAGATGTACCCAGTAATTTAATTTTTTATTCATGTAAACAAATTCTGTTCATTACAAAATACTAGCACTTTATTTCTGTAACATGAGAACGTAGGAAAAAATTGTTCTGCCTTTTATCACTTAAACGCAAATTCTTCATGCAACGAGTAGAGTTCTAAATACTGTAACTTAATAGAGTCGTCTACTTAGTTTATAAATAAAAAATTTTGGGACGAGAAAAAAATATTTTAATACTTTTCAGTTACACAATTCTGACAAGGCCGTCAAGAGAGAAAAAATGACTAGTAGGCCGTTGTGGAAAATAGCGACAAGAAGCTCTGTGAGAAAAAAAGAAGAAAAACTCTCGTGAAGCCATGTTAAGTGAGAAAAGGGAGTTCGTTAATACGTTAAAAGGGAGAGAAAGAGAGAGAGAGAGAGGAAGAGGGAATCTCGGTTCTTGACTTCGGCATGTTTATCCAGAGCTGCAAGCTTCCACCTGGCTATTAGAATATCTCCGCCTCTTCGTTAAGAAAATGTTTGTCGATACGCGTTAAGCTATTTGCGAGTAATAGTACATGCTTTTGTATCTCTAACTTATGACAAAGAAGTAGTGAAACTGGATCTCGTTACAGAACCAGTAACTTTTGGTAATTCAAAGAAATAAGAAATGTAAGCTTGTAAAAAGCTTAAGAAGATAAAGAAATTTTATTCTTTGTTAATATGTTATCTAACTTTCGTCTATTTGTTTTATCACAAGAACTGTAAAGAACGTGACTTAATGAAATGTTTTAAAATATTTTACCTTCAATATAACAAGAATAACTATTATCACATTAAAGATGTATCAGAAATCTTTTTTAAACAAATTAGTGAAACATTGACGTTGAACTACTACTGAACTTAAAGTGAGAAAGTTTTTTGTAATAAATATTTGAATAATTTTCGATAACAAATTGCTAATCTATATTATCAAAGTATTGTATTTTGTACTATATAATTAAATTTTCGTCTTTTCAACTTACATATTTGTTTGTACTTTCTAAGGAATTCATTTTTTAACGTACCAGTGCTTAAGCTTATGAATTATTTTAAATAAATTAAGCACATAAATTTTAAACTCTCAGAATTTGAAAAAAATGAAATAATGTGAGATATATTATTTTATTTGTAAACAAGTATTTCTGGTATTTTTCTTGTAAGCATAGCAAAATTATTTCTTTTTACTCAATTGAATCTATTATTTTTAGCAGAAACAATTTATTTCAGTAATCATTAAAGAATTTATGATAGATGCATTATACCTGTATTAAATATAATAATAAGGTTTTTGAGTAAATATTAAACAAATTAAGACATATTTTCAAAGATTAAGTTGTAAATTTTTCTCTTAAAATCATACACTATTAATGATTTTAAACAAAGATGATTTTCAATTATCGTGTGTTAAAGCTTTTGATAAATTTTATTAAAAAAAGAAAAAAATTTCGAAAGTTTTAATCAACTTTAAACATTGGTTTTGAAAATTTAAACGTCACAAATGATTAATTTGTGATTATGAAATTAATTTATCAAATTAACAAACTCTAAAATTTTATATATTTTTTTCCGTTTTTCGGAAGAAAAATTATTTTTAGTTTTTCTAACAATATAAGAGTGAGGGTTCTAAAAATTTTATAACATTAATTATAAAATGTTTTATTTATTTATGATTTCAGTATTTTTCAGATTTAAACTCACGTTTGTTGTTTAGACGTTGGTATCAATTATTATTTTATTTTCTATGAGTTCTTAAAGGTACGTACTATTAACGGTATTTATTATTTTTGAGCAAATATATTATTGTTTCGATTGGACGACTTTTTGAATGAATTTTAAAAATTAAGATTAGACTTAAGGAATGATATTTAAAACTATTTAATAAGTTGAATAAAATATTGCTCTCAAGATTACAATTTAATTTTGAAGTTATATGAGTCTACTTTTATTTTCTAAATTAGTTTTTGAATAATTATGATTATTTTAATAGAATAATTTTAAATACTAGAAATATTATTTAATACTAGAATATATTAATTTTTAAATACTAGAATATATTAATTTTTAAATACTTAAATATAATGTATACGTAATATTACTAGATTAATGATATTATATTAAACTTATTATTAAATTTAATTTTTATATCTTATTTTTAATTTTTAAATTAAGAAAACAACGATGTATTTTTTAAGAATAACAATCGGATAAATTATTTCAGTGACATAATTAATCTTTATTCATTTTAAATTTATAACAATCTTATTAAATAACATCATCGAGTATCTTTTTAAGCAGAAGACAAGACACGAAAGCTCAAAACTTTGTATCTACGGCGCCTTAAAGAAAAAAGTGCGCTTCAGCGATCTCCGCGTCGAAAACGTCCCGACGAGTTTTAATCGCAAAAAATTCCTGCTAAAATAAGTAAAATTAGTACTACATGAATAAAGTTTCTCCATTTGTCAAGTTCCATGTATTGTAACAGCAAAATACTCATATTGCAGTGTAGGCGCTTGCTACGCAGCTTCTGAGCGTTTTAAATTTCGGGTAGATGACTGATGCTTGCGCTATGCTTTACGCTAACATAACAAAAATGGCTTGGTCGACAAAGGGAGAATGCTTTCGTCTATCCTCTCGATAAGTGTTTGCGTTTCTATAGATGTCAAGAGGGGTATATGCCATTTACTCTTTGGAAATGAGGTATGGTGCAGAGAGAGAGAGAGAGAGAGAGAGAGAGAGAGAACAGGACCTCCCGGAGACTACTGCGTACAGCTGTGTGGTCCCGTTAATCCTTGGATAAACAATTTCTTGGGCCTCTGTAAGACAAAAAGAATCTTCTTAAATTTCGGGAAGGATCTACATAATTCCTCTACAAAAGAACGCATGTATAATGATGTTCTTCTGTCAGCAATTGAATATAACATTAGAATTTGTTAATTTAAAAAATTGCTCTTTAGCTACAGAAGAAACTGCATAATATTAGTATTATAAGAATATTTTACTTATCATGGAATAGTCATCCAGGACTTACGGTACACATTATTATACATTTTTCTTACAGTTTTTTTAAAATAAATATTGCTTGTGAATAAAAAAATAATCGTATAATATATAAATAAAATAAAATAATAAGTGTTAATAAATATTCAAAAAAACTATTTCATATAATTAATCGAGATCAATAAATGGGTTTAATAAAATAAAGAAATTTTAATTTTCAGAGAAATAAATTATTTATAAAGCTTGTATAAATAAAAATTCTAATGTATTATTATGCAAATAAATCCTGCTTGTAAGATATTGAAGAAAGTATGTTTAACGAAAAGCGATTCATTCATAATATCACCTGTAGCTGAAAAATATATTTCATTACTGGAAAGTATAAAATGATATGTAAAAAGTTTTTGTCAAAAGAACGTACGTATAATCATCTATGAATGGTGAGTGTGATGAATATTTAAATATCTTTGTAAAGACGATTAGGAATTCGAATTTGGATTACTCTTTCGTTTGTTCAGTTAAAAAAAGTAACTATCTCTCTTCATCTATTTAATACCGTACTAGCCAATGTAAGAGGCGAAATAGCTGATGGTTAGTTAACATTTATGACAGAGACAACTTGAACGATATTACATCTTTCTTAGGCGATTATTAGTAAATTTTCGCTATTTAGAGATAGAAATAGCTAAGAAATTGAAAATAATAAGTTATTACGCAAAAAAAATTTTTAATTTATCATGAAGTTTTAAAATTGTTAATTTTGGTATGTAAATTTATATAAACACATATATACACTTAAAGATTCAATAAACTACGAATTTAACTTTAATAATGTAGTCAATTAATTGTAGTAAATATCTTACATATTTCGAAGATTAATCATTTATAGATGAATAGTTAAAGATGAAAATTATCAATATTGTTCATTTTTCTAAAGCCCATTTTACGTATAACATCGTTGCTACAGGAGGGAATTTCAATTTTTTGGACGAAAATAACGTTGTTCTATTTTCAAATATTCGTGCGCACATTTCTGTTATTTCTGAAAAAGAAATTTCTTTAAAAATACAGTTTTTCTACTCAATATTGATTCATAGATCTAAAGGAATGTTTAGATTATTTATAATTTAAATTAAATAAATAAAATTATTTTTATTTTACGAATAGGTTACGAGTTGTTTATCAATAATTTTCCAAGAGTGTTAGTTTTTACCTTCTCAATAATTTTATATCCACAAAATATTTTGTATTTTGTAGTAGTATCATTATTCAATAATAATGCAACATTATTATTTAATTTACTAATAAATGAAAATATTCTTGGAATTAAATGTGAAAATACTATACCGAATGACAAAATGAACATGTATAAATCAATGAAGCAAGAAAAGCGACTGTATATTTAATGTTTTTATGATTTAAATTGGTACAATAAGTATCTTTATTGACGTATATAAGAAAAATATTTTATTTTTCTAATGAAAAGGAAGATTTAAAAATATATATTTAAATTAGCGTATTTTTAAAAAAAATATATATTTTTTTAATTAACCGTATATGTAGTCTCGATGAGATGTTCTTTTTAAATAAAATTCACTTCTAATTATAGCTCCAGATTTTAATTTATAATTAGCGAAATATTCTAGATCAGAATTTAATTTCAAGTTTAGTATTTTATTATTCAATTCGTTGTGAGAAAAATCATGAAAATTTGATTTCAGGTGTATCTGTTGTGTTAAATTACCCTACATCTTTTGAAATATTCAACAACGTTTTACAAATATAGTATATTCTGTTGTTACGGGTACGTACTTTTTCAACAAGTTATTTATAAACCAAAACATATGTACACGCGTAATTTTCACTCTGTCAGTCTTAAAGTAATATAAAGAATAAATGGACATCGTTATTTATAAGGTATAAAATATTTTCGAATCAATACGTCGATAATACACAACCAGCTCAAACTCTTGAGCAGAACTATTATCATGATGTATAAAAACTGTTGATTTTACAGCTTGAATATAAGCACTTATTGCAAAGGAATGACTTTTCTAGTCTAAGGAATTTTGAAAGTTCACTAACAAGTGATTTTCAGCTTTTCTTTGTCTGCCAGTCAATGTATGTACACAATCAGTCGTAATTTTTTAAGAGCGTTCAATAAATCGCTATACGGCGAAAGTTCGCAAATAGTCGTTATAGTATTACGGTGTACGTCGTCGCGCATATGTAGAATTAAGCTCGAATGATACTCTGTGCATTCTCCGTCTGTTTGCTACAGTCTTTGATTTCGGGTTAAGATAATAGGTTAAGTCACGCTAGTCTTGAGCAGGAGAAAATAAATGCGGGCGCCTGAAGTCAAAGTTCATAGGGGTGTCTATAAAAAAGGTAAACATACCAGATTTTTTTCTTTTGTATTTATCGATGAATCTTTCAGGAGATGCTGAGCTCAAATGTTATGCTTAACGAAAAAAAGCTATTTTTTTGAGATTATTCAATAATAAATTATTTATGAGTTTCATTTGCTTGATTTTTGGAGATTATGCAATACTAAAAATTCGAGTTCAATATAATTTACTAATTCAAATTATATATATATATATATGCATTTAGAACACTTATTGTAAAATTGGAGTTCCAAATTCATTCTTGAACTTTGGCTGTTCGTTATTTCTTTCTACAATCACTTACACGTGTATTAAATTAGATTCCCTTTTAAAGAGTAAAAGTATGTTACAATTTGGAATATGCTGGAATCTACTGTAGAATTATACAGTTACGTAAAAAATGATCACCTTAAAATGTCGTAATAAATATTACTTAAATATTTAAATAGTAAACATAGAGTACGTGAAGAATGATACAAAAAATATTAAATGAACTGAATGGAATTGTAAAATATAGCATAATTATCGTATCCATCATAATTTAATTGTAGGATATATTGTATTTAAATTTGCAAAAAATGTTTATACCTAAATTATAAGGAGTAGTAATATAATTATATAATATTTGGAACAATTTAGATCTAATAATTGATAACAAGAATTCGGATTTATTTTATAAATATAAAATAAGATTAATTTGATTACAATATATGGTCAGCGTCACAGGTACCGTTATTATAGATCGAGAAAAAACAGCAGGAAGTATTTGTTTGTTTTACATGCTTAATAACTGGATCAAGCCGATATAAAAAGAGACATACGATTTTTACATATATTTACCCTCTCACTACTGCAAGCAACGTTAATAAATAAAGAAAATTATTTTATGATAAACCTATTACTTTATTATAGAATGTTGTTTAATGGAACACGAGGGATGACTGTAATTCCCAATTTTTATTTATAAAAATTGTTTATAAATATTTATAAAAATCAAAAAACATTTAACGAATGGGAAAGCACGAATATTATCTGACATTACTATGTTAATTGAACAATAACAGTAGGTATAAGAAATATTAAAGTTCAATAAATTTTAGTAATTTATTATCAAAAGAAGTAATTATAAGGGTAATAGTAATATATTTCTGAATATGTAAAATATCTACTACTAAGTATAGACTACTAAATATAATACTACTACTACTACTACTACTGCTATTGCTACTGCTACTGCTGCTGCTGCTGCTATTATTATTTTAAATATTAGACTAATTTCTCTAATTTTATATAGTTAATAGAATACTAAATCAATATTAATATATTCTCTTAAAAACTAGTTTTCATGATTATAATAATAATTTTTAATAATTATAAATATGTGAAGTCAAGTAATCACATAAAATAGTAAAATCTTTGATAGAACTTTCATTTATGTAATTGCATTTCTTTCATTGTTATAATATATTTATAAAATTCGCTATTAATTAGAAGATATTTCAAAGTAAAAAATAATGTTAAAATTAATGATCTTGTAGTGATTTTATTATATTTAACAGTTTTTTAATAAATTTCGTTATATTCATTTGTTTTTTAAATATTATTCAAAACTATTAATCAAAAATAATATGCAAAAGTAACAAAATTATTTTACACATAATATTATGAAATATTAATAATTATTAGTATTAATACTTTTCCATTTGTTGAATTCAATTTTAATTCAAATAAAATTCTAGAATATAATTCTAAATGAAAAGACGAATCCAAGAATCAATATATATTTAGTTGATCATTTACAAATATAGTTATAACCTAGTATTGATATATGTATCATTCAAATATAATGACAATTTAGTTCGTGGAGTGAAAGTAGATTAAATACAATTCAATCGATATTAAATAAAAAAGGAAGAGAATTATATATCATGAAATTATTACATAGTAAAGTGAGAATTATTATGATATGTTATTAACATTTAAATATAAAAATTATGTGCAAACTAGTTTTATTTATAATGTTTACAATCACATATTTTTTAAATAGATTATTGAAATTTAATATTTATTTATAAGTTTGATATGTTAATTTATTTATAAGTTTGATATGTTAATTTATTTATAAGTTTGATTTGTTAATTTATTTATAAGTTTAATATGTTAATTTATGTATCAGTTTGATATGTTAAACTTGTAGCTTTCACATGTTAAGGGATGTAAAAGTTCTTTCCAATATTACGTTTTCGCCCGCATGGGTGTGTTGAAATTTTTATCAAAATTAGGTGTGTAAGAATATATATTTTCATCACTTTGAAAAAACACCAGTTTGGGAGCGCCGCCATCTGGTGGAGAAAAATATCTCTATACATAGATTTCACGTATGATCATACTCGTAACCTATTTTCGTAAATAATTTGAATATTTTCATGAAAAGACATAGTTGCTGTGCAACTATTACAAAATAAGAAATAATAACTTTTAATTAAAACACATTTTTTAATTAAGCATTTATTCTTACATATATGTAATTTTCCTTAAATTATATCAATTTATACGAATGTATTAGTTTCATAAAAATTAATTAAAAATAATAATTTTAATTTTGATGTATAAAAAATATATTTTTATGACTTGATTAGAAATATTTATTTTATAAACATTGAAGACAACAAATACAACTTTTATTCTTATGGTATTATTTGTATCGAATAATGTTCGATCGACAATGAAATTTGATTGACATGGAAACGTACATCTAATATGGCTTATAAAATCTGTAATTATAATCGTTTATTATGTATTAAGGAGTAGGATAAAATAAACACAATAATAATTATAAAATAAATGTATATATTTATTTTAGATTTCTCAAATCCTTCATTTCACTTGTTTAAATTTCCGTTCGAAATATTTTACGATTACATGAAAATCGCTTCTATAGTATTTCTTTATTCTTTTTTCATATGTTTAAGAACTAAAGTCTTCCTTTATGATTTATATTAAAGCAAATAAAAGCACACGTGGTGCGTCATTTTCGTTTCGCGATCAGATAATCGCGTTAACTTTAATTTTAAATTCGAAGTAACATAAATTGGAAATTAAGGCGCTGTACGGAAATATTGCCGTTGTATTATTTTATTTATGTATATAATTTCGAAATATAATCTTTTACATAATCCATAAATTATTCCAAAACTCAAATGATTTTCGCAATGATAGTTAGTATGTTTCTAAGCTTTATTCACTTGTAAAATCTATATACTATCTAAATTTTGTTAAGTAATTATATTTTTATTCAATAATTATAAATTTAATTCTGTTTAATATTATATTTTTTAATGAAATTTTGCTGGCAGGCAAACATGAACGCTTATTATACTATAAAATTTTTCTGGTCCCTCTAAAACTGATCATTTAAAATTTATTAACATTACTTTAATAATGTAATATTAATCTAACTTCATGAATTCAACAAGTTTTTTCAAAAGTTAATGATAGGTTATTTTGCATGAAAATAGTATTTTGAAAATCTTAAATTTTATAAATATTTTTAATAGCTTATGATTATAAATACCGCATGAGTCGCGCAAATCATATCGACAAAATTTTACTTTCACTCTTTAAAGTATCAATAATTTATCGAAATGAATATATTATAGATGACAATATCATTTTGATTGTTATCCTTTTCATTTTTTCCTTTTATACATTATACATCTCATAGCCATATAATATCTACGTTGTATTCGTTGATGCATTGGGCAAATGTGTGATTGAGTACTTTATTATTTCTAAGTGGTGGATAGGAATAATTGTATTACTCGGCACCATATCTTTTTCTATCAATTTAACCGGAATATTATTAACGTTCAAATACATAAAAATATCTTTGAATACAAATATACGATGAAAATTTGCTTAGGTACAGGTGATCAAGTATAAAAAAAGTTTGCGATAGTAATTAATCAAGTACTTAAGTAAAAATTTGTCTAACACTACAACTTTTGCTGTTTTCGACTAGTCTCCAATTTTAAAACATAATGTAAATAAGAAGTCAATATTAGAGAGGAAATTATACATATTTCGATAAGCATTTCTCAGTTGTTAATAATTTACATGTATCATGTGGAATGTTAAGAGTATTATAGTTTAATTTTGTATGACTCTTCTTCACTAATTTTTCAACTACATTCATCTTATTAAAGCAATCTTTTAAGTCACTTATTCTTAATGGTTGACTTTAAAAATGGAAAACCAAATTGAAACCACTTTATTATTAAATAGAAAAAAATTTTCTTTCTTTAATAATATAATAAAATATTTTAATTGGATTTATCAATTAAAAGTTTTAATAATTTATTTGTTAACTCTTATGTAAGTGGATGACTCATTAAATACGAATTATAATTAACCTATAATTAACTTATAATTTTTAAAAATAAAATAAAATTGATTTAATGTATGTATTATATAGTATATAGTTTATAATATAAAAATAAGTTCATTCTTTTACTTTAAGTAATAATGAAGAATAAAGTAAAAAAAACATTTTAGTTATTACGAATTAAAGATGAATCTATTAATTAAATTGAATTAAAAAAAGTTGGTTTATTAAGTCATTATATTCCATAGAACATAATTCATAAAAATATTGAATTAATATTTTACACTTTTCAAGTTGCATGAATATTTATGGGTAGTCTTAAATTTAAAGAATAGGTAGTAAATATAATATTATTTTAGCATGACATAAGAAATGAGATAATTTATTTTATAGTTTAGATAAAAATTTACGAATTGCAATAGCTTTGTATGATTTATGTTTAATAAAGTTTACGGTAAAGATACGATTTAGAGATTATCAAAGAGGTATATTTTACAGTGGTGTAATTAGAAATTTTAATTATGTTTACTCTCTCTATTTTCGAAGTTCGTACGGAAAAAGGATTGCAAAATTCAGAAATATTGGATAAATTATTTAACATTACTGCATACACACATAAACGTATCCATATATGCACTCACATCCGGATGAAGTATAAGCGTATTTATTGTGCCCTAAGTTTAATTTTATTGTGTAGCTTTTATTATATTCGTCATTTTTAAATAAAAAACAAATATCCAATATGATTTCAAACTAGAGCTTCCGTTTTCGTTTTATATTTTTAATTACACGTTGTAAACGTCGTAAAATTTATAAATATGCTCTTACTTTTATAACTATATATAAGCGTTTAATGAAATCTTATTTTCGTCCGATGGCTAAGTTACTTACTTTTTTTTGGCCCATTATAAATATTAACCATAATTTTATATTTAATTTTTATATTTACTTTATCAAAGTAAAGTTAGCGAAGAAACTAAATTCTTCTAATTCTTCACACACACATACACTAAAATTGAGATAAAAATCGTTTTCTTATGTATTTTAGAGTAATCTGCTTCTATCGCTTACATTTGATAAATTACGCAGAGTTGGTTAACATTATGAGAAAAGTACTTCAATAAAATTTATTTCAATTTATTTAATGACCTTTCAACCACTGAATTATCATCTTCTGCAGATATTTCATATCACGTAATATTTCTCATCATCTAAGTTTATATAATATATTTATGTAATATATATTAGATATAAGTTTGTGAATCTGGAGACACTTTCTCTCCTTTTTAAACATACTGAAACGTGTAAAAATTTGATTGTTACTATGTGGTTTTATTTTTTAATTCTATGTGCGATTAGTAGACTCAAATTTAAGTTGTAAAGTATATTGAATTTGAAATAATAAAGAATAAATATTGAATTAAAAAGTAGCTCTTTGAAATATATTAATTCAATGTTTGAAAGACGAAGTAAATATAATTAATGATTAAAAAATCAAATTCAATTTTAGAGATCCAATCGAAGAAGCATAATATACATTGTAATAAAACTAAAAATAATCACGTGATTAAAAGGTCATTGTATACGTTGAAATTAAGATATTTCAGATTAATTTTGTGATCTTCTCAATGTCTTCTTTATATTTTTTTATATTTTATTATATAAAATTTCTATTTTATTAAGTAAAATGTAAGACGAAAATAAGCATGGTTATACAAAAAAATTTTTTTGATTTATTGGTATTTAAATCGTAATTATAATATTATTTTATAATAATTTATGCAACTTTTCTATTAATATAATTACATGAATGAAATATTTATTTTCTTTCATATTTTTTATTAATTTTTTACTATGTTGTGCGGAATTATTCCTCGCGTGGAAGACGGACTGTAAGGAAATAAGGAAAATGTCGTCAAACGCATGATGGCATGAACTCTTTTACTTGCGTATCTATTAATTATGACGTAAAAATCGTTAGTATATACATCTAGCACTTTCGATTTTTATGGTTTATTTTGTATATAATTTAATTTTTTCTAATTCTTAGGTGTAATGATAAATAGAAGCTGGACCAGAAACAAAAACTATCTCTTGATTATTTTCAATGTCAGAGAAATAATATTTTTTTATTTATGGATGGTAGTTTTACGGTATTATCTTTTTTCAATTTGATGTGATAAGTTTGATTAATCTAAATCTCATGCCTAAAAGTAATAAATAGGAAAAATAATAATGTTCACATTTACGATTCTAATGATTCGAAAGTAATTTAAAATGTATTTATTAATTACATAATTATTTAGTTGAATAGGTAAAAATGAAGTTTTTAAAAATATTTGAATATATAGTATTAGTCATGCCCTTATTTATATAGAGAAATTATATTCTGAGTTATTTATTTTAAAGCATGTCATGAATTTTAAGCAATTTAAAATTTATTTTTGAAGCAAGAAGAAAATTGATGCAAAATTGTAGGAAATATTAGAAAAAAATTGATAAAAAAAATGAAAAAAAATATATATATAATATATACATATTATTAAAATTCTGTCTGCAATTCTGCATTTTTCATTAAAATTTTTTTATTTATATTTTTAATTTTATGTATAATATAATTATACCGCAGGATTAATTTGCTATTCATTTAGAAAATTTCTCCTACATTCAGGAATCATTTTGGATAAAATCTATCTTTTCTAAATTTTTATAAGCTTATGTATAGAGATTTTGCAAATTTTAGAAGTTAAATTTATTTCAAGGTTTTCTACCCTTAACTATAAGTTAATTATTAGGTCGATGCAAAAATCGTTTCTAGCGTTGGGTAATATTACATCGCAAAACCGAAGTATTATTTATTTACATATTTACTATTTTAATATTACAAAAAAAATTATTCTTTTGTATAGGATAAATATAATATTTCTTACACAAGCACTTGCTGAAATTCTTTCTATAAAATATTACTAATATTTCGCAAATGTCAAATAGATAACACTTTATCGATGCAATGCTAGATACTGCCAAAAATGTGTCGAACTTTTATATCAAACTAATATCTATTCGCTTCTTTTATATATAACTTTTTATATCTATAAAATTAAAAAAATCTGCTTCAGGTGACATTTATTCTAAACATTATGGAGAATTAAAAAGCACTGAAATAGTATATTGATGATCAAATAATATGAATTGAAGTTAGAATTGATATATTTTAAAGACAATGGTTTATAAATTCTAGGAAGTTTTTTGTAATTGTATTCAAATAATTATGAAGTATAAAAGATTTAAATTTGGTTTTTTAATTTTGGATAATGAAAAATTATTTGGATACTATTTCTTTCTATATACTATTTAATAAGTGCAAAATTATTTTAGTGTATGCATAATTCTTTGTAATTTTCATACTTTAATACAAATATTAGATAAATATGCAAGACGGAATTTTGTTGTCGCATTATAAAGAAAATTTGAAATATGTAGCACTATTCAATAATCTAGGTATTTCTTATTTATCTACATTTCTAGAATAAAAAGTGGATGAATGTCGATAAGGCCTTTTTCATTCTAATGAAATAGAATTCTATTTGTTTTATCTTGTGGGTATCTACTTGTAAAAAGAACTAGTTTTTTACAAATAAAAGAAATTCTAGGGCATCTAGTTTTCATCTGTAACAAAAAGTAAAATAGGTTCTATTGAAGTAAAATTTTGCAGCTCATATTAATAAAAAGATTATCTACTAAATTTTTTTCAAATGTCATCTTATTTAATTAAATAATAATAGAATAAAGAAATGAAATAGTTCTAAGAAATTCATATATAATATATATAAATATATTCAATGTATTTTTAAATTAACATTAACAGATATAGAAATTTCATCGTAATGTCAAGTTGTCCGTTGTTACCATATCGTAGTATTTAGTAGTATTCATTAGATAAAAAATAAGTAAAATAAATCACATTTTTCACATCCAGAAATAAGTCTTATCAACATCGGTCCTCTTAATATAATACATTAAAGCGTTAGATAATGTAGGCTATCATTTGCATAAAGACTCATGATTACAAATTAAAATGTATACAGCAGTCGTGTAAAAGCTAAATTTAATTATTTTTTCATCCATATGATTGTATTTATTCAAAAGCTTTTTTCTTGTGTATTTTCGCGTTTACGTCCCATTTTTTGATTGATTTTTATAATACACTGGGAAAATAATTTCTTTATTGTAAAGAAGTTTGTAGCATACACCGTTATAAGAAATTATATTTAATGAGAATATCAATTTTTCAATGATATTATATATTTAAGTAGCTAATAATATTTTGAAAAAACATTCTATTAAGCTCCTTGATTTTAAACTCACTTGTGTGTAAATATAGTAAAATAAATGGTTAAATAATTTTGGTAATATTATTTATAAAAAGCTTGTAATATTTTTGTAAAAAGCCATATTCGTCTTTTCAATGTTTAATTAAAATTTTATATTTTTATCAACAATAGCAATGAAAGCGAATGACCAATTAATTGTTATTTAAGAAATATTAAAACCAATTATGTAGCAGAAATTCATGTTACTTTATGATAAGATTTTGCTGTTTATGATTTGAATTTTAAATTTATACTTTTTGTTACATGTACCAATGATTCTGTTACACCTTGATTATTTGTAAAATAAAAGTGGTATTTGAACATGCATGTTTCACCGTTTTATCATTTTTACTTCTGAATTTTGAAAACAGTTATGTGCATTAATACTTTCGAAAATTTGCAGAAAGAAGTTTTTTTCGATAGAAGAAGGGAATGTACATATTTTTTTACAATTTATGATATTAATTGAATATAATCGTTATTTCATTTAATAATTATACACAGGTACTAATATTATTTTTTATTTATTTTTATCTGAGCTGCTTAAGGCATAAGTAGTAAAATTAATCAATTTGATCTATATATTTATTCAAACATTCAATAAATCATCTATTAGAAAATGGCGTTCTTACTCCTTGAATATTAAATTTTTTTCTCTTCTAATTATTTTAAGCAATAAAAAAACTTTTAAAAAACTCTTCTTTGGGTCCCATTGAGATGATAATGATAATCAACGTGGCTGAAAAACAAAGTTTTCTCCACTTATACGATTAAAATTTTCATATAAGGTACTCGAGAGCGTAAAAAAGGGCAATCTTTTGTCCATAGACATAAAAGTTCATTAATCTACCTAAAAACTAAGTCGAGTATAGTACTTTCCACTTAATTCACTAGAGTGCATGTGAAACTCCCTCAACAGTACAATTAACATGTGTACTAGCAATATTTTAGGCTTTATTTTATATTTAACTTGATTCGGATTTTATTATTTTATTATTAATAATTCGCGAATTTTAAGAAACATAATAAAAAAGCCGAAGGAAGCGCAGCAGTTAGGCAAAGAAAGTCGTTTTTCAGTGCAGAAGTTTGTGGGTTCTGCAGTCCACGCGCAGTTAGGAACGAGAGAGTTGATGCTCGAAGTCCTGGTCCTGTGTCGAGTGATCGCATGTGATTTGCTGAGGACTTAAACTCGGTGTCATGATGATCTGGGATCGAGTGATCGCCATGCCAAGAAGGGCTGTGTTCTCGCACGATGTTTCTTCCTCCTCTTCATCATAGTCGGGTTCGCGCTCTTCCTCTTCCTCTTCATCGTCATTCTTTTCCTCTTCCTCTTCTTCGTCTTCCTCTTCTTCAGCATCTTCGTCTTTCTCTTCGTCGGAGTTCGTCATGTACATCGCATCGTGTTCGTCTATCCGATCTGAAACTATCGGACGAATTTCTGTTAATTTTATGTTTCTTATGAATACTTTACGTATTCTCTCTGACTTTATATGCTCTCTATAAGCGAACAAATTTTTTCTGGCTATAATATTATACGACTGCTTCTTTCAGTGAAAGAATTTGCACGTATATGTACATTGATGTACAAGTTTTAATTAATCAATTTGATTAATTGCCTAAAGAATTGTTAAGATTTTAGCAGAAATAAATTAGCTAAATGAATTACATACCTTTATTTATGCGATATCTTTTTATAAATGAACATTATTTCGCATTAGCAAGCAGGTAAATCTACGTATGATATTTTGTACTTTTTTCATATAATTTGAATTTCGAATCATAGATATTTTTATGAATAACAATAAATGTCTATGGTTTATATACTTTAATTTATTTGTCATTGTTTCACAGAACATAAATTAATCTGCAATACAAAGATATGAACAGTAGAAAATTGTTATTAAGATGTATTGTTTGCATAAAATTTAAGAGTATCTAGATAAACAATTTATGTTGTTAACTCTTTTATTCTAATTTCATTGATACATCAATTTAGTGTGAATTGAAATTGAAAACCAATTTTTGCAATTAAGCTATGGTCAAGTTCCTTTTAATCTGAAATTTGAACGAAAACATTTATCTCATTTGATAAAAATATGTAGTTTTCAAAATCTTAATAATTTGGTCAAAGTATATACTCTCGAAAACTTGCAATGTTGATTAGCTCTGTAAAATATTTCAGCTTTCCGTGTGCATACACTTGAGGTAATTTTTAGCAGTCTAAATCAAATCATAAAATTCGAATCATAATCAGTGGCAACAAATGGAAGTTTATAATAAAATAATTTTCTTTCAATATAATACTTGGTTAAATTTCTAAATTATAAAAAGAAGCTTTAATGCCTATTCCTATTATAAATACAGACATTTTAAAAATATGTAAGGCAATTTAAAATTTCTCCTTGAATATTTCAAATAAAATTTTCAACATATAGTACAATATACATAATTATGCGTAATATAAATATCGTTTATTAAAATTTTTATAAGTAATAAAAAATAAGTTATTCTAACGAAAAATTGCTAGGTAGCTTTATAGTATCGAAAAAAACTTTCAATATAATGCGTCCGAAACATCAAAAAATTTGTAATTTAGAAAAGTCATTGAAAAAAATTTTTTTTATTTTGTTTAATCTTTAAAGAAAATGTATTAATAAGTTTTATATTGTAAAATATTATATCAGATTTAATGTATTTTAATTAGGGTATTAAGTAATAAAAAAAAAATTTTTACTTATTTCATGCACAAATTCTAAAATATTAATTATCTTTTTCTAAGCTTATATATATTTAAATATTTGAAATATTTAATAATTAAAAATATATTTTTTTTTTCAAATTTTCAACTTCTACATTGAATTAATCTACAGTAATTCAGTAAAATAAACTATACTGGTTTAAGTGAATAAAATGAAAAATATCTATCTACATATTATCATTTACACTAGCTTTTTATAATTAAATAAAATATTCTTACTTTATTCTTAAAATTAAAAATATAATATTAAGATTCATAAACAAACTCAAAGAAATTAATCTTTTTAAAAGGTAGTTCCTCTAATATTTTAATAAACTTCAAGCATTTGAATTTTATTTTGAAATTGTTATAAAAATCATAAAATGTTATCCAAAAGAAAATAAAAAATTCATTCTTAATGATTTATTTTACTAAAATTCTATCTTTTTTAACAAGTGTGGAGATTAATGAAAATAATTTTGACAAAATTGCTAATTTGTTAAAAATTAAATTTAGATCTACTTTCAAAATTAATATATATATAATGGTAATTTTATAAGGATCTGCTAATATTAGAGACTATCTCTTCGAGTAAGTTAATACAAATACTTTAATTTAAAGTGAGATAATAAATTATAAATTTAAACTTTCTTATTAAAAAACTTTATCTTTCTTCATATCTTACGATTTTATGACAAATGAGAGAATTCTTCATTTACAAAAGTTACTACTAAAATTTTTACTAGTAAACTTTTATATATTATTTACGTATGTTTCTATATAAAGAAATTTTCAATTGGAAGCTTTACACGATTTCTAGTTTGACATAGTATTGACTAAATTTAAATTAAAGTTACAATTATTTAGGTGTTAAAATATATTTTTGAAGATTAATTATATACATATAATGGTATTTATTTAAATTGATCATGTATCCTATTATATTGACAATATTGTGAATTTTATGGAAAATTAGGGTATAAGAAACGAAGTAATCGACAAAAGAGACTAAAGAATGTAATGTAAGAGTATTCAAAAGAAGAAAACTTGATGACGTTACAAAAATATAGTCAAGATAAAATCTTTATAGATATCTCTTTAAGAAAAGTGTTGCCGAACTCTGAAAATTCAGGGAAATTGATATACAGAGTTTGACGGAGGTACTTAATGGGTACGAGGGGCAGCAATACTACCGGTATTTAATTGGCTTGGTACAAAGTCCTTTGTGCTAATTTTGTGGTGAAAAATGTGAAACTTTGAAATCGGAAACATTTAATCTTATATCGCATTACAGATCGTGTTTAACGATTAGAGAAGAAATAATTCATAACTAGGAAAATACAGGGTCATTATGATATTACCGATATCGCTAATATTCTACGATTCGTCTTATAAAAAACACTTTTATTATATTTATAAAAAACACTTATATTATATTTATAAAAAACACTTATATTATATTTATAAAAAACACTTTTATTATATTTATAAAAAACACTTATATTATATTTATAAAAAACACTTTTATTATATTTATAAAAAACACTTTTTATAAATTTACTAATAAATGTAATTTCATGTAATGAAATTAATTTTAATGAGTAGTACTGTATATTATATGGCTCTTTTAGACACTTTGAAAAATATTTTTGTATTTATGATATTTTATTTAATTCTAAAGGTAGATCATTTTTAAGTATATTAATAATGTTAATGAAATTAACAAATTAGAAAATAGCAAATAATTAATTAGATAAAAATTAATTAGAAAATAGCAAATAGTTAATTAGATAAAAATTAATTAGAAAATAGCAAAACATTGAAAAGAGTTTATGTTGTATTTTATAAGATTTAAATACAAGGTACTTAAACGGCATATTCAGGAGACATAATATAAATCCTAAGCACCAATATCCAAAAACTATTAATTAATCCAGAAATATGAAGGTTAAATTAGGTTAAAAGAAATGAAAAATTGAAAGATTGAAAAACATTTGAAATAAACATTTTCAAAAATATTCTGAATGTTTCCCTTATTAATCTGAAATAAATAACTTAGGCGAACATTTGTTTACAAATGTAGTTTCAATTGGGGACATTTTTAAATCTTCTACAATATTGTTGAATATAAGAGCTTCAAAATTATTCGTATATGAAGAAGTGAGGCTATTATAATAGAGTAGTGGTAAGAGTAAAGAGAATTAAGGTGATTCAACTTAAGTATTATGATTAGAATAAGGATTATAAATATGCAGCTTTTCAAAGAAGTTTTCGTTATACTCGATACGTATAACGTTTTCGTTATACTAAATTTCAGTATATATTAGTATACAGATAAGGGTATGTTTTAATAGTGTTTGATCATCAAGGATAGAATTAAGAAGCTGAAATGAAGAGATCTTCTGTGAGTTCATTCAAAATTATACTACTTATAAATACAATAATAATATTTTTCTTAACAGTTACTTTTTGAACAAATAGTTATTTTTGATAATGAGTAATAATTAACGATTATTTTAAGTGATTAATTTTCTCTTAAATAAATAAGTTTCTACCAAGTATGAGAAAACTGTTAAATAACGCGAAAAGTTTTTAATAATTCAAATTATTCAATATTTCTATTTTACTGGTTCATTAATTGGTATTTTAGGACTAATAATAGTACCAATAATATTTAAAGAGATTTGCATCGTAGTGTTTTAGTTGCAAATTTGTATATGTAAAACTTTTGAAATACAACATGGCTTTAGTTTACTTGTTAATAATATCAAATTAATTCTGATGTAATTAATAGATTATTTCAGAACGTATTAGATTTTCTTTGTTTATTTACTGTAGCCATTTATTTTCATCAAGTTAGCCTTTAATCATTATTTCATGTTTTTTTCTCATATTGCTTTTCTAAATTTTTTGTCTATGTTAAAATTTTCATCTTATATTTAATATTTTATACATGTACTTTTATTGCAGGATTGCCTACATCAGTTTAATATACGTACTCATATCATTTTAAAACCTTAATATAACAATGAAGTATTATTAAAAGTAAGTGTAACGCATCCAATAAATTAGCAGAACAAATATTCTAGAATTATAACTAACTGAGGAAGGTACCAATTTCATTTTAAATAAAAATTTGCTACAAGTTATTACTTATAAAACAAGATGTAGATCTTACAAGATAAAATATCATTAGAATCCTAGAGAATTGACCTTAGATTAAAATTTTAAAAAATCTTCTAAATGTCGCAGGAATTTTCCTGCGATTTCATTTTTTACAGTTGATGCAAGGACTTTCATAAAATAAAAATCATAACATTGTATTTTTACAGATTATGATAATTATTCATTTTAGAGAGAATAATATAAAAGCTTCCAGTAAAGAGACATTATTACTTATATTAAATTAATAGGCTATTAAATCATTGTACGAGTTTAATTACTTTAATACAGTCAATATAAAAGTAGATTATATAATAACATACAATATATTATGAATTATAAAAAAAGGTGTAAGTTACTTTTATAAGACTGGAAGTCATGTTATATATATTTTAAATGCAGATGCTCTTTTACACAATGATCTTTACAATAATAGTAGCCATTGTATTAAATATAATTTTGGTATGAATAAAAATCTATATTTCCAAATTGCAATATTCATTCAGTTATTGAGATATCTTAATGTCTTTAGAGAAAAACTGATCCTGCTTTGTGAAACTCACTTAACGAATACCGATATATATATATATATAGATAGAGAGAGAGAGAGAGAGAACGACTGGGAAAGTGATAGAGATAGAGAATGGCGAAAAAGGGTTTAAAACTTATCAGATAACTTACTGGAGGTTTCCTTAGTGCTTTGGGTCAATTCTTTGCTGGCGGTAGTATTAGATGCGATGGGTGAGGAGTAAACGTCACTTTGGGAGTCGTCTGAGTGCTTGTTTTCTAAGTTGGAGCTGCAAAAGGGTGGCACCATTATGACAACATCACCATAACGCGTTGTTATAGTTGATGGACTTGTTTTAGCTATTGGAGATGTAGGTAGACATGGTGATTTTCCAACCGTGGTGCTCGATTCCCCCGGAAGCATCAAATGCGAGGGTATAGAACTGCGGACGTCAAGCTTCGTAAGATAAGTATGTAGCACACTCATCGATGAAGATTCTAATCGTAAGAACCTGCTAAATAATGGAGGAAGGTACAGACGTTTGGATTTTTTCAAATTTTGAAGCTACCATTTAGAATTTCGAAACCAAATTTCGAAGTATATACGACGACAGTTTAGCAGAATATGCGTTACTATGTTTGATATTTCTCAAAATAGAGTACTCATTAAAAGATCGAATCTCTGAAAGTACTATTATATAAACTTTTAAATTGAGGAATATGATTTCAATAATAATAATTCTGCTATTTATTTGAACAATTTTTTCTATAACTATAAGAAACGATAAAAACAATATTAAACTTTCAACAAAAAGCTTAATGAAAAATAATTAATTAAAAATACTCTTTTATTTGAATGTAAGTGCACAATATTAAACAAAATCTACGATATGCAAATACTATAAAAAATTTGATGATACTTTAAACAATACCTTGAAACATGTTTTTCGTTCATCATTAATCTTAGCCTGTGAAAATGTTTTAGTTTTATTCATTAATGAACGAAATCATTTAAAATCGTTACGATTATTATGAATATTGGTGAAAAAATTATTAGAACTAATTAGATTCGAAAATTAATCATTTGAATATTTTTTAAATAAATAAATATAAACTATTTAACTGCAATTTTTTTAATTATATATATATATATATGTCTTAATTAAGCTTTTTAATGATTTTTAAGAAGGAAAATATATTAATTTAAGATAAGGTAGAGAAATGAATATATTTTCATTTATATATTTGACATGATATAATTTTATATTTTTTTCGATAATTTAGCTACCGTTATCCGATATAAAATTTATGAAACTTAAGATTTTTATTAAAAACTCTTCTGGATGTAATACATTTGAGTTGAATAATCAATTTCTTTTATTGACTTTTTTTGAATCGTTCAATTTTTCAACTCTATTGTATAAAAATAGTATATGATTTATAAATATTTTAATAATCCGTTTTAAAATTATACTATTATGAGAGAATTTTCAGTTATAATTCTTTTCATTCCATTAATAATTGAAAAAAAATTAGAATTTATGATTATTTCATTCAAACTTTATCTTTCATTTGAAGTTTTATTGATTTTGAGATTTTTGAGAAATATTGGATAGGATAGGTTAGATGATAAACATTCATACATTTTTTATCAAGATGTTAACAAATAATTATTGATTGTTTAGTTATTTCTACTACATAAATAAATTTTATTATTTAAATTACATTAATAATATGAAACAAACGATGGAATTATTAAAAAAAACAAAGGTTTTATAATTGTCAATAATTCGTTTAATATATCCTGAAAGTTAAGTTCACAATATTTATTAATTAATTCACATAATATGTCTTGTAGTATTTATGTGTAGTATTTCTATAAGTTACCTTTACATCGTAACAAAAATAAACAAATTTCTAATAATTTTTAAGTTACTGAGAAAATATAAAATATATTTATTAGTATATGCATAAAACTGCTAATTTGATTTGCTTCAAAATATATATCTAAATTGGTTACAGAAATTACTGTATGTGATACATCAATAACTTAAATATTCGGTATTCAATTAATTCTAAAAATAAAAATTAAATTAATCAATAATTACTATCCTTATGTATCCAATATATTACAATTAATTTATACCTAGTTCGTGATACATGTTCTTATATAATAAAATAATAAAAATGGTAAATAATAAAAATGGTCTATAGTGTTTCTACTTACTATTTCGCATTTACTATAATTCAAAAAATACGCAAGAAATGCAAACCTTAGAGTAACTCGTTTTCTCACACGATTTCCCAGATCTGAATGGCCGCGGTGTATTTGTCTATGTTTGTTATAATGAGGATGATGGTGACCTCTTTCAGACTGACGGAAGTTAACGGTTGTCGGCGAATTTGGCTCAGATAATTGTTTATCTACTAGGATAGGTTTGAGCACGAACTCACAGTTTCCAGGAATGACAATTCCCGAGGATAGCGACGTTTCTGGAGGTTCACGTTCCCCTCCACTGCCACCGCCACTACCAGGGTTGGTACTCTTTGTCTGCGGCATCGGTAACGTCAGAAGACGCTTCCGATCTTCCATATATAGTTCGATAAGTTGGTCCAGTTTCATTTCGATGTCATCGACCTGTTGAGCACAAAATATCATGACCATATTGATTTTTATTAATACTATTATTGCATATAGTGTTGAAAACTTAAATAAAAATTATGTAAATCATAATTTTATTAAGTATTGTGCAAGCCAATTAAGCAAAGCTAAACAACAGTTTAAAAATATCACAATTTAAATCATTTTAGATTCTGCAAATAATTATCACTATCATATTTATTGTTATTTTTATTGCTTATTAGTGTTTTGATTAATAAAATAGCTTCCGTAATAACTAATCAAATCATAATGACATTATAATATTGTCAATTAGTTATTGGACGAATTTGCAATTCCTAATTATACATGAAGTTAAGATACATGAAATTTTTTACAAAATTAAGAAATCACAGTTTATACCAAATGTTCGTTGCTCTCTTTATATATTTCTAAATATCTTTGAGAATATACCATCAATAATAATAGAAAATCCATAGAATCAAGTTTAAGAGCAATATATTCAATAATTATAAATATATAGTTGTCCTAAAGAAGTGTTATATTATACATTGAAATTGCTTTTCTAGTATACAATTTCCAGTTTTTTATATTAATTTTTGAAATTACGTTTTATATATAACTATTATGTTTTCAAATTTTAAACAAATATTAATTAATATCTGTATTCTTTTATAATATAAATTTTTCTAAATTAAATAAAAGTTCGCACACAGCACATAATTCTTTCTTTTATAAATAAGTAAGCATTGTATAATTAAAAAATACATTTATTAAAATAAATGTTCGAAAATATACTTCTAATACTATTTTTAGATAAATTTACGCTTTTTTATATACTTCTAATATTATTTTTAGATAAATTTACGCTTTTTTATATAAACTATAAATCGCGTATAATAATTCTTAATATTACAAATAAATTTTATGAATTTTTCTGCTTTTTATTATAACTAAATAATTATATATTATAATGATTTATGGTTAGATGTAGATACTCATACGTACATATGATCTTATTAACATTATTGTTTATTCATACATATAAATAATATTGATAGAAATCTATTTTGCACTTAAATCTAATAAAAGCTACAGTACTTTATATAATTCTAACGTTATTATTATTGTTGCAAGATTCATAAAATTTCATATTTTATGAAATATTCAATTCGTGAATTGTTTAGAAAATATTAAGAAGCTAAAACTTTAGTTTTTTTTCTCATCATAGTTATGTTAGGTTTTTATTGAACAATAAATGTACGTAAAAGCTTCTAAAAATATTGAATCTCATGATATTTAATATGCGTAAAATAAGTATTGTGTTTTAAACATTTAAATTATTTCACTGCACCTCAGTTAATTCTAAAGCTTTAGGTAATATTTTATTCTTAGTATTCTTAGTATAATAGGTTAGTCACAAAAAATATTTAAAACACTAAAAGTTATTATATATGAAATTGCTTTTAACGATTTATAAAATGAATTGATAATCTAAATCTTTATTGAAAGGGCCTTATGACTGATTTCTTAAAATAGTTATATGCATCATTTGTTATTCTTACAGTATGAAGATTAAATTTTATTTTAATAATTCATTAATATATTTTATACAATATTATTTTTGAAAATTTAAATAAATTACTTTTACTTTCTTCAATAAGAAAATAACTTAAAAATAAATAGTTCTGTAATAATTGATGTATAACGTTGTTTCGTTTTTCTATACATAGTGGTATAGTAGTATAAATTTGTAAAGTATAGAATTTCAATAAATTCTTGCCAATACGAGACTTAAGATTTCCATTATAATTTTTTAAAAACTTATATTTTATATTCTTATGTTTTTTACATGAAAAATAATTTCATACAAAAGTTTACATGATCTTACCAAGTTCAGTACACAATAGTACACAATAGTAGGATGTAAAAAATTTGATATTTTTATTTTGTTTTACGATAATTCACATGCACTTTAAGAATGCAATAAAACATTGATATAACAAAATAAAATATTAAAAGTGTTATTTATTTAGTATCCTTACAATATATTTACATGCTATAATCATCAAAATATATGTATAGAATATGTATATAATATGTATTTATATGTATTTATTTATAATTAAAAGTAAATTTTTATATGTGTTTATATTAAAAATTATTTTAATGTGTGAAAACTAAATAGAATAATTAAAATTGTTTAATAATCATCAAACAGAAAATTGAACTATTTTAACCTAAGAGGTCCGATGTATTTGCATATATTCTAGATTTATTTGTTCTAATTAAAGCTTTTAAAAGCATCAAAAAGAAATTATATAATTTCTATTTGACGAAAAGAGGTTTTGGAAGTTTGGAAGTTAAAATGATGTGAGAAAACACAAATATTTTATAGTATATTAAAAATACCTAAACTTATAAAAAAATGATTATTATTGTTAAAATATATTTTAAAAACTTAACTGTTATAATAAATATTTTCATAAAATAAATTTAATTTGAGTGTATTCCTTGAAATAAACTGATTTGAAAGACTCACCTGCCTTTCGACCTTTACGATTCTCGATGCTAAACTAATTTTGGAAGCGTATACATCTCTTGCTTTTGAACCTTGCTTACCCAAAATTTGATCTAGCCTATTTAATGAAAAAAATGTTATAGCCTAGTTTTTGATTGTCTTATTAATATTCAAAAAGTGCAATTGAAAATGCAAGTAAAATAAGAAACATGCGAGTAACTTTAACGGACAAATTTAAAATTTATAAAATATTCTTGAAAAATATAATTGTATAAAGAAACGGCTGCATAATTAAAAAAAAATATCGTGCTTATCAATAAGTCACACTATAAATCTTCTAAGCCATAAATTATATCTTAAAAATTATTAACGTGCAGTTACTATTAGTAAAAAAAATACATTACGTTGAAAAAAGAAAAGGTTTCTAAGGCTTTGACAGTATAAGTTGAATAATAAAAGAAAGTTTTATGGGAATTAGGAAGAGCTTTATAAATTGACAGCAGTTTCGTTTGACGTATGCCTACATTTTTATATCCCCCATTTTGCAAAAAAAAGAAAGGAAAAGCAAAACATATAGCTAGGAATATGAATAATACGAAATATTAATAAAGCGAATCGCTCCTAATGAGTGAATTTTATCGATTCACGCATACGTGATCACTCTTAGAAAGTGGTCGCATTTTAGATAACACTAGCAATAAATATACAAAGAAATTACACGGGTTAACGTATAAAGCAGCTTGGCGATAAATCAAAAGAGCTATAAATATTCAACTATATTATATTTTTATAAGAAAAGCACTATGTGTCGGTGTGAAATTAACATGGATAGTAAAAATAGCAAGATGTTACCTTTTATTTGTTTTTAACTTTCCAACTTCTTTCTATGATTTAGTAACTTACGTTGATACTTTAGACTATATCTAATTGAATTGAATTTAATAGTGAGAATCGAAAATGTTAAGTACTTTTTTCATTTCTGTATACTAAATAGCATTTATACCATTAGCAATTTATTATTCCTAAAATCGGATTATTACGGTGGTAATTATTATTAAAATTATTGTTGTTAAATTTGTTAATTTAATTTATTTTTATTACGAAATACAAATTGATGTGTATTTAGAGTAATTTAACATAATATTATAAATAAAATTAACCGTTTGTTCTTTTATGGTACCGCACTAATTATAATAATGATCACAGCTTACTATTTCTCCTATCCATGATGACAAGCGGAATTATATATAGATATAAATAACGATAGCCTCGTTGATCATTGCCGAGATTCGTATTTATTTATATTTATTCGATTAACAGTGACATCAGTGTGCATATATCATTATATAACACGACTGCACCTGCGAGGCATAAAGTACCTGAAGTGCAGATTTCGTACGCGATTCAGTAGATCGGCGTGGCCGGAGCTGTACTGTTCAATCACGTCCTTGACGTCGTAAGGTTTCAAGGCTTCCCTGAACTTCTTGCGGGCCACGAAGTATTTCAGCTGCGATCACGCCCCCACGATTTTCAGACACATCATCATACAGTTTACACTGAGTTTTATTTTTTTCGCTTTTTATTCGTTTGCTTTTATGTCAACTTTTTCCTTTTCTTATCACATAGATCATAATTAAAACAACTTCTACTTACGATAACAAATTTTTACTGACGATTTTATCGATTAAATTTAATTGATGATTCTTTTTTATAAATATAAGATATAATTTTTTATAAGATATAATTTATTTAGAAAAAAATGTTAATTTTATCATCAATTCACTCCAATTTTTACGTAATTCTTAAAAATAACCATATATAATTTTAATGTTACTCTTTCAATAAATTCAATATATATAAATTTTATATAAATTGATACATGATTTCATTTATTTGTATAAAAGCAAAAGGTTTTAGTCATTGATAATTAAAGTTATTAATAAATTATAATACCCTATAATTATGGAAACCATGCACGTATTTCCTAAATTTTACCATGAAGTAGCTTATAATTAACAATTTACCAACTAGAAAGTGACATTAAAGGTATTTAATTTATCAAATTAAAAAATATTAAAATTTAATGTTATAAATGTGTTAGTTAGTGATTATTAGCTTATAAATAGTATAAAAACATTCATAAATAATTATTTTGATAAATATTATTATCGTAATAAAGTTAATCAGTAAAATGTGTGGCATTTTTCTGCTGATAGCTCATAGCTTAGAATATGAATATCGTGTATAATACCACATGAATCCCAAGTTTCTGAGAAATATCATAACTTTCTTTAGGACACGACAGAAGGTACAATTCTGTTTAGATCTCTTTAATCAGAATTTCATTAATCAGTTCTTTTTATTTTCGCTTCTCAACTGTCTGTACATATAAGTTATTTTTATGTGTGCGATCTTGCACGCGATCGCGAAAGTTTTCTCGAGTTTGAGACTCAGATTGTAGCTTGTTTCGTAGAGCAGAAAATATACGTTAAGGTAAAATCCAAGTTGGTAATTGTTGGCTCTCAATCTTAATGCTTAGTTTCTTTTTTCTCTGAAATCTTGATTATTAGCCCTTTAAAACGAGGGTGACCTTAATGCTTCGGTATGGCGATATGAACCACTTCTAAAACTTTCTCGGAAATGACATCGATTGGATATTGTAAGAAATATTATTTCTAAACTTGAAAATAGAGGTTGAAGATTAGATTTCCTCACGATTGTATTGTGATGTATATTTACGAAAATAAAATAAAATTATATCACTAATTTGCTTGTTTTATATAGTGAAATCGATTTTTAAATATTATTTGAAAATCGAAAATTCCTTTTTTTTTCTTTTAATAACTTTTGTTTTTCTTAAATATATCCTTGATAATTTTAACCGTTTACAAAACTTAATCTTTTATTTCAAATTGCTCGAAAGGACTATTGTACCTACAATTACAAAGAAAATTATTTTGCTTATGCATAATATTTCAATAAAAATTCAGGAAGTAAATATTTGTAAAGCAAATATTTATATTTAAAATGGACATATTTTTATTTAATCTTTATTAATCTCTATAATATTTCTATATATCGGTTAGTGTAAGTTACTGTAAAAATAGAGCTACACCGAAGTAATTTCAAAATTTAGCAGACAATAAAGTGCATAATTCAAACATAAGTTTTCGTGATTAATTTTTATTAATTTAAGTCTAAATACTTTTATATTAAACTTCTAATACATATTTATTTGATTTTAATAGAATTTGAAAGATTTATTTACAGTCATAAGATACAAATTTCCTTTGGTATACAATGCTAATAGTAATATATATCTAAATGATAAATAAATTTAAATTTATTTTATATATTACGTAATACCTACCAGTAAGTAGTACAGTACAACAGTTTCTTTAATTTTAATTAATACTGGACGATGTAAGTAAATATTTTTAAAGAATATTAAGATTTTTAAATATATTTTCTTTATTTTTTATATTAAATTATAAAATTATTTTAACATCATCTTTAAAAGTATTTTTTTAATAATAATATTTTATTATTAGATAAAACTTAACAATACTCAAAGGTTGCATTATGCTAAGTTTAAGTATTACGAACAGAGTCATTTTTCCGTTTCTTCCTCTGTGAATTTGTAGACTATCTATACAATATATACCAATGTAAATGCAAGGGCGTAATTAAAAAGAAAGCAGAAAGCAGAAAAAGAGAGAGAATGAAAGAGAGTGATAATTGTAAACGTTGATTCACGAGAATTCACACAAGCATCGTCACTATTCATCTGATAAATATTTATGTAATAGAGTTGACTAAATCATTATTATGTTACACATTGGTAACTAATAATTGCTTCAGCGTAGCTTTTAAATGCGAACGTTATACCCTACTATAACTAATCAAAGATAAAGGGAGTTAGAGTAAAATACATGTTAGGTGATGTTATGATCGAATGACCAGAAAATAGAGGAAATAATTAAAGAATAAGTATAAAGTTTCCTATCATTTTTTCTGAAATCAATTATATTTTAAGTACATAGTAAATTGCGTTACAAGATTTTTGTATTTCTCTTTATGAATATTATTAAATCATTTGTATATTTTAGCATAATGTGCTCTTATCTAATTTTATGTTTCAAAACATTTTTAATCTGATAATGCTGTTGTTAGATTTGTAGTACATACCTATTGTATCAGATCTTATTAAATATCATATTATAAATTTAAAAGTATAAAACTTGGGATATAAAGTATATAAGTAAAAATGAGCATAATATTATATTAATGTAATAAAAAACCAATTAAAATCATTTCAGAAGTAAATTATTTTTTGCATAGTGATTGTAATATTATATGAGAAATAAAAATGATTGGATTCCAGTAATGAAGTAGAAACTTTAATTGAATAGTTGCTATTGTATTTAGTATATTTTGTATTTTTATTTTTATAATATAATAAGAAAAAATATTATTGCAATATTTACGAACATTGGATGTAAATATTAATGACTTATATTAATATAATAATATTATATTTATATTCAAATATATAAAATAGAATATATTTTATTAAGTATTGAGTGAAATATAGGATAATTATGAACTAATAGAATAAATGAAGTCCTCGTCAGATTGAATTTATGTGTACGATTCACAGGTCTACTTTAGTACTGCGGTATACATGGACATATTTGTATAGAATTGTCAAATTTCAGTTGATGAAGCCATCAAAAGTGAAAGAAAAACAAACTATCAATGGCCAAAATTTAAGTCGTATAATAAAAGATATAGATTTAATTAATTAATAAAAAACGTATTTCTTGTTCCAACAATGAATTTCTTTTTAAATTTTATTTAAGTTCAAAAATCAATTTTCACGAGTTCTGGATTTTTTTAGTAATTTGATACTTTAAATATGTGATTACTTTCTAGTAATTAAGAATTTAGATTGCTTTTGAAAATAAATTTACATTCATTAGAAAAAATTGAAACTGAAGTTTAAATTAGTTGTATTGAGATAATATTAAACGAAAATTACGGGCGACCTTGTAGAAAATAATGGGGTTATAGAAAATGAAACGTACATTAGAAATGTGATATAAAAGAAAAAAATTAAAAATTTCTAAGAAAGTCATTACAGAGGAAAGACAAAGTGATAGATGAAAAGATGAGGCGAAGAAAATTGGTTAAACAATTAAAATGGTTAAGAAAGGTTAATAGAATAGGTGGAATGGGTAAATAAGTACATATATATATATATATATATATATATATATATATATATATATATATATATCTTTAAAACTGTAAAAAGATGAAAAATAATATGTGCGAATGTAACATAAATACAATCTACAAAATAAGACGAAGACAAGTTTTCCATACTTTCTGCAAATAATTCGTTTATGTACGAAACATGAAAAACAAGTACTATTACAATTATATAATAGTAAAAGAGATATTTTAATTTTTAATAATTATATAATAATTATATAATAGTAAAAGAGATATTTTAATTTTTAATAATTATTTAATAATTATATAATAGTAGAAGAGATATTTTAATAGTTTGCCTCTTTCAAATTGCTTGTAATTTTTATTTTGTAGGTTAGCAGAAATTTCTCTTAACACATAATGATACATTGAAGAAACTAAAAATACTTCAGATGAAATCATTTAATAAATAATTAAGTTATATGTATTAACACAGCAAACTTACGAGCGCTTTAAGGAGGCAAAAAGTGTATTTTCTTTTCAAGTTTTATACTGTAATCATGACGGCTACACAAGAATGAATACAAGTCGAAGGAGAGAAGCCTGAGAATATTACATAAATATTTTATTAATTTTGCGTCCTAGAATTTCAGTTTGTTGTTGTAAGCATTTACTAAGAATATTTAAAAATACTTTTGTAGTGCCTCTCATATATTAACTTTATATTGTTTCTTAAATTCTATTACTAAGAACGAACTCGTGCTACAAATTCTAAGAATCTTAGAATAATTTTACTCTACATATAGAATACCACATTTTTCTATTTCTACGTTATCAAACATATAATAAAGAATAACTTATCTATAACTAAAAAGAAAACGTATACCAATCTTCTTTTTAAAATCTTAAATGGTAATCAAATGGTAAAACAGTAATAAAAAATTGTTTATAAAGAATTTAAAAATTTTATTGATACTTTATTTTTCTCTGAAATGAACAATACAAACATTTACTGTTATATAAAACGCGGAATTTTTGTAATTGAAGAGAATAAAAATTAATAATTACAAAAGTGAATTATCGTCAAATCGTCAGTATTTATACAAAAGATAACTTGTCACAATCATATGAATAAAATGCATACAACTATACATTTTCTAAGTAAAAGTAAATTGCATAGATTCAATGTAATATAAATAACAATGAAAAAATCAACTACTTCTGTATTTTTAACATCTAGGTAAGGCAGTTTTACAAACAGTTGTATATTTTCAATATTTCACTATGTGTACATTTTTGTATACGTATATCATTCCATAGAAAAATTCGTGATAGATACGCGAAAATAAAAACATGCAGAAGACAGAAAACAGTAGAGAGAGGTAGATAGTGTGATATGAATTCATATCGTGGACGTGCTAACGCAATAATTCTCAGGGTCTCTCTTGATCGAGTTTGCTGTTACATAGAAGTAACACTAATTATGGAGGAATGAAAGTGTAAAGTATAAGAAAAGGTTGTGACAGGGCAAAAGAATTTTTGAAATAAAGGACAAAGAATACAATTGAGAATGAAAGAGAGAGAGAGAGATAGATAGAGAGAGAGAGTGAGAGCGAGGGGATACCTAGTTTGAATATTTTTCACGCGACCGAGTAGGTCGACATGGCCGGCGCTGTATTGCTCAATCACGTCCTTAACGTCATAAGGTTTCAGTGCCTCTTTGAATTTGCGCCTCGCCACGAAGTACTTCATCTATCATAAGTACGGACAATTTCATTGGGTTAAATCACGGCCTATATATGTAGTATTCTGACCCACAGCTAGAGTTCTGTGAGGTTATACGAGGATTGTTTTTATCGAAGCCGATAAATAATCACTTATTCGCGCTATATGGTTTTGGCTAAGAACTGGCTAAAACTTATCAAGAATAAAATAATATTCCTTAAACAGTAGATAAACAAGCAAAAAATGTTTCCAATTTTATATAGTAATGCCATATTTAAAATTAAAGAATTTCTATTCGATAATTCATTTTTGAATAATAATGAATTACTTTATATATGTACTTTATAAATCACACTTATGCATATGGACATTATAATTATATATATGTACATATAATAAAAATAAAAATTTATTGATAAAACTAAAAATTTATTGATAAAAATCACATAATTTATTATTGATTGTATAAATAATTTATTATTTGTTTGTAAATTAAGAAATTCAATAAATGTGTGTATGTGTGTGTGTGGGCGTACTCACGCGCGTGATTATTTATCGTTCATAATTAATTTTAATTACATTATTTCTTAAATAATAATTATTACACTAAATTAATATGAAATAAATTTATACATGGTATATAATATTAACTTAGTTAATATAATAATGCTGTTTTCATTTATGATATTTATCGCTTCTTATTGAAAATATATTTTTTCATATGCCTGATAAATCGATAAATCTTTTTTAATATAAGTTAAGATGGAAATTTATCATTGAAAAATATCGTGTTAAATGATTAAGATTTATTTAACTATCGTTATGTCACTGGATGCCTGTTGTTCCGTGTCTGAATATAATAATCCTTTGTCGAACATACTTTTAATAATTCATTCAAATTAATATTCGAAATCATTCTTTGGACTTCTGGTAATTTGTACTTTTAATTGACAGTTAAAATTACCATCGATACTTTATAATTTCAATAGTATTTAATTAAACTGATAGAAAAACATTTTTTTCTATAAATATGGTAATATTTACTGTTGTTATTATCAAAAGACTAGAGAATCATTTCACAAATTATTTAAATAAAATATTTTCAATTATATGTAATAATAAAAACTCATCAATATCTTAAAATACATGCAAAGTAACATTCCGTACGTACAAGGTACCATAATATTATTGAGTACATAGTTTTTTAATTAATTCAACGCGCATAGATTATTCATTTACTTAAAAACTTCATAATTTGTACGTTGATCAGTCGAATAATTATTTCAATCAAACATCAATGTTCTATCGTTAGCGAATCTTAAAATTAGCGATAACGTGTTAGCAAAAAATTCAACCGATGCTTCTTTGTGGAGTTTATTAATTATATAATACCAATTACAATCATATGTAAATATCAAATAAATACCAAGATAAAACAGTAGAAGGTCGATATTTGAGAGGTAAAATATGACATCTATATCTACTCACCTTTCGAATCGCCCTTATTGCACCCTTGTGCTGATTGGTCAACTGAATACATCGAGGCTCCTCGTCCTCATCTACAGAAACATTACAAGGCAATCTTTAACACCTTTTTAATCATCAGTTTCATCGCTACGAATTCGCGTGCATTACTTTTACTAATGTATTTTCATAATTCATTTATAGTGTAAGGAATATTTGTAACATTGTTGCAGAGTCATTGCTTTCGTTTCTCTCAGAACGTAATAATTAATACATTTTACTCATTTTTATTTATACATAATAGTACGCTATACATAAAGAAGCAAAAAAGCTTCTTAGTCTTGGTACAAAAAGTTAATTAAATGCGTATACAAGCTGTAAAATCCTTATAATCGCTAAGTTTACAAGTCATAAAATACACGTGTTAGTATATAAAATATAAAATAAATAAATTAATTAATTTTCTTTACAATTACTTATCATTATTAATACATTTATCATTGTTTTTCCATTCATATGTATTATACGTGTTATACTTTGAGAAGTACAAAAACAACTAAGAAATTCGATGTCATGTATTTTTATCAGAATGATATTTTATTTGTACAGGAGTACACAAGGAAGTTCTACTTATAAGCAATATCAATTAAATAATTAACATTAATATCCATTATTATAAATTCACTGTAGAAAATTATTAAATTAATTATAGATCGATAACTTCAAAATTATAAAAAGAATTTCTAAATTCTTACAGTAAAAAAATTATTTCTTACAATAAACAAATTAATAAAATAATATCTGATATTTTCAGAGAGTATTCATAAATTTAATGTTTAGATTATAATAATTTATGAAAAAGATTATAATTATTTGCATCTTTAAAATTACAGTATCATTGTTTAACAACTTATTAAACATGTTTGGGTATCACTGCAGAAAGTTGTTAGGATGCAATTCAGTAACAGAAGAGAAATTGAAAGTCTGTTTGTTCTTGATTATAAAATGTATTTTAGGATTGCTTTTTACAAAGTAGCAAGTTCTTCTTTTTCTTCATTTATTTTTTACCGATGAAAGAAAATTATTTAAACGAAATATTATGAGTTAAAAGATAAATATATCTATATACATATATATATATATATATATTTTCTTTGCTTACATTTTACATTTTTATTAAAAATTAAAAATTAATAATTAAATAATTAAATTAAAGCAATGGTAAGATTGAAGTAATTCTAAAATATAATTCTGTTAATATTTAATATATTCTACAGAATGCGATGAAAGTTACTTTAAAATCTTTTACATTATAATTAATTAGTCATTTTTAAAATGAAAATTTTATTCCTTACAATTTATAAATTTGTTCTTTAAGCACAAAAACTATAAAAAGCAATATAATGATAATTATATTTATTTTCTTTATCTGTTATATTAGAACAATTATTCAAATTTCCAGTTCACAGACAGAATGTTCTTTAAAAGCTAAAACAATTTTTGGCCTCTAAATAAAAGAATCAAAGCTCAAGTATGAATTAATAATAAATGCATTAAGTTAAAAGGGCATTTACTTAAAGAAAAAACTAAGTTCTTCGTATTAGGAAAAATTTAAGCAATTGAATTCGACTGAATTTTACTTTTAATAATTTCACTATACTTATTTGAATATAAAATAAGGGTTGGATGATTTTATGATTGTTATTCAAATTGCACATAAACTCTTCAAACTTTACTTTATGAATGATGCATTAATGTTAGTAAAATTTGTATTATATTTTTTACATTTTACTAACTAAAATATAATTTATTAAATAAATATTATTTAAAATATTTATCATTATAAAAAATATTTTTCATTTTTATAGATAAATTTAATTATTTTTTATTAAAATTAATCATTTTAATAAAATAGTCCTTGGGAATAAATAAATAACAACGCTATTTTATTTTATTTTAGATAGAGGATTCTTAAATTTTACAATATGTGAATATTCTTCAGCCGTAAAAATCTTTCTATTGACATTTTAAAAATAAAGACTATAATATATCATTTTAAATAGATCATTTTAAACACTAATAAATTGTATTTTCATTTATTTAAACGATAATCAAAATAATTTTAGTTTTTTTATTCCACTGACTGTTAATATAACTATAAAAGATCTACTCTCTTTTTATTTATCTGTTTTTTTTTCAAATTGAAGTTCAGTGGAAACTAATATTGATATGTAACTTCATCGATATAAGTGACAGTGTATCTTAGATTGATATAAGGATTAAACTGTATTTCATTCAAATTAAGGAAGTAAAATAAAACATTTTTAAGAGTAAATAATAGAATTAGAACATTCATTAAACATGATATTTAGGTAAAATTAATGGCTCAAATATTCATTGAATAAATATTTAATATTTTTGTAAAAAATAATCATAAATAGGAAAAGTAAATGGACAATCAAAGTACATAAAAGAATGTCAAATGCAATACACTAATATAACGTAAAATACAAGCAAAAAAAGGAAATCACAAATAAAATCTAGATATATCAATATTTTTTAAAATTCTGAATGATTTAATTTTTTTTTTAAAGTTTTTTAAAATTTTTAATAACCTTTTGCTGATGACTACAAAACTCACACAGTACGCCAATCAAATTTTACACTTTTTTATTTTAATAACAATTATGCAGATATCCAATGAGAAATTAGTATTGTTTGTGTCTTCAACCTGTTTCAAATATTTATAAACATCTGAAATTCTCTGAAATTCAGTTAAGAGCTACAGTAGCAAAATATATTAAAATTTATCTTCTTGCAAGCAAAATCTAATCTTATATTTGCGTTTCCAGATTGAGTTCGCGAAGGTTTTTATTCCAATTTGGCAATTTTCCGCCCCCATGGCGTGCTTGTCACTCGTCGATTGTAAGTTTAGTAACGAAAGCTTTTTCTAGAAATCACGTTGATAGGTTAATATATTTTGTCTTGAAAAACTTGACAAACCTACAATCCATGCTCCCATAGTTAACTGATAATGAAATTGAGTCATGCTAAATGACTTAAATGAACCCTCAGCGTATACAGTATCATATATAGTTAACATTATTATTTCATTATGTTTTTTTTTTCATTTTTTTTTTATTAATAATTCATTAAAAATTTTAACATAATTACTTATAGTGTATAGACGAGTATTATAAATTTAATTTCAATTAGTATTGGTTTTCCGAATATTATGTTAGTTTCTTTTTATATTTATATCTAAACGTAAAGTAGTAATGCTTCTATCATTTCAGTTAATTTTATACAAGCATCTTATATTATTTATTAAAAATTAAGAGAAACATTCTACATATATCTGTTGGCGTGTCATTACTTATGAAATCTATATAGTTGTGCAAAAATGTAATAAATTATGTCGTATAAAAAATATATTCTTCTTTACGTTACTACGCTAAATGACGCTGTAAAAGAGTTACATGATATTTTTAAGTAAACTACACTATGACAATTATTTTATGAAATTAAGGCAAATAAATAGTTAAAAAAATATTCTAAATTAGAATTTTTTGAAGTTGAAATTGAAGTTTAATATAAAGAGATGGTGGAGGCGAATAGATCAGTATATTATGAAGATACTTGACGAGCTTATAGAGCATTCTCAGAACTTAAAAGTTTGAAGAAGAACATAAATATTCATAAATATAGAATTTTAAAATTGGAAATGTAAAAATGAATGTGCACAGAAGTGTTTATAAAAGGTTCGTTTTCAATAAAAATTATTAATTTTATTTTTCATAAAGAAATACAACAAGAAAAAAATAATTCATGTAAGGGTAGGTTAAACAGAAGAGTGTAATAAATAAATGGAAAGATAGGTGTACTGTTAATAGAAAATGCTTGTCAAATTTGTACTCGATTTCAACCTGCTATCTAGATCTAATAAAGGATTTCAGTCATAAACATTATTTGTTGTAAAAATTATATCTCTAATGTGTGATATTATACATAATATACATAAATACTGTTTTTATTTTGTTTTAATTTAGTTTATAATAACTTTATATTTCAAATAAATAATTTGAATATAATTAAAATATTTTACTTTCGAGTAATTATTTACTAATAAATCAGTATTTACATGACACTTGATAACAAATATAAATAATTTAAATTTCTGAATAGTACGATAAATTAACAAAATTTAATATTTATTAAATACCTGATGTCGTACTATTATGATTGATCCAGATGACGTAGTAAAAAATGCTTTTTATAGGTAGAAAGCGATTTCGAGGGGGATATATATATATATTGAATTTGTTTATAATTTATTGCTATAATTTTGGATGTTATATAGTTTTAATTATTATAATTAAATCAATACATTAAATATAATATTTAATGTAAATATTCAATAAATGTATATATATATATATATATATATATATATATATATATATATATATATTCATAGAGAGAGAGAGAGAGAGTCTAATAGAAAGTGGATGGAAAGAGTCTAAAAGAAAAGAGAGAAGAAATCGTGCTCGCTAATAGTTCGTACTCTTCTCGGAGGTCGGAGACGCGTTCGGGGAGGTCGGCGATCCAAGGAGCTCCGGAAGCGGGGGCAGCGGGGTGACGAGCCCCGCGAGGGCGAGTGGCAGAGTCGAGGAGGTCTCGCCGAGTCGCCCGATTAGCCCGTCGATGCGCAGTTCTCGCAGCTCAAGGGTCGATGAGGATCTGCCGATCTTATACTTCACAGCTAGTTGCCGCAGGATCCATGAAAAATACCCAACTCAGTCGTTCTCGTCATACTCGTCAATCTCGCGACAGAACGTGTACACCAACAACGGAATATTTCATTCATAGTCGAGTGTCATTTACTCGATTTATCATCATTTTCTTCGCAGTCAAATTTTTCTATTAAACTGATTTATTTGTAGAAATTATACCAACCACTCCTCCCATTATAAAAGAATTTTCAAATTTTATCTTCTAATTACTTTATCGTTTCTCTGAATAAATTTCTGATCACTTGTACCGCGTTGTGTTGATAAACCCTATTTTATGAATTTACATTCATAAAATTCTTTTATAACATATTTATTATAATCTTATACAATAGCTGATTACGTAGATTAAGCAGTTTTTACGTATTTTTTTCAAATCTTATTGTTAGTAAAAAGTTATAAATAAATTTATATTTGATGGAGGTGCAAGATATTTAAAAATCTGTACAATCTATAACGCTTGTATTATTCTACTAGTATATATACATGTATATGTATGGTGTGTAATATTTTGAAAAGAAATGTTATGTTATGTTGTATTATATTTATTAATTGAAAAATAAGGAAAAAAAACTTTTTTATAGTTAATAGAATTCCTCTCATGATCTAATTTCCCATACAATATTTTCTATGGGTATTTTTACTTTTTCACTATACACACATTCATATAAGTAGATTTTAGAAAATTCAAGAATTAAAGCTCTAAAGCTACTTATACATATACGCGATGAGAAACATAAAGGAATTCAGTTTAATTTTATACTGATGTGCATTAATATTACAAAATATGACAACATTATCTCCTTTAAGTGTACAGTATGTAATTTAGTTTACGTTATTTTTTATAATGTTTCTTTATGTAAGAGAGATAGTTTGCATATGCATATATAACTTAATTAAAGCACTAAAAGTTTATAATAAAGATTGATCATATTTTATATATTAGAAAATGAAATAAAGAGGTTATTAAAACAATAAATATAATATGCGTAAAATAGAAATCATTAACGATATATATATATATATGCTAATCGATCCATTCGATTAGCTGATTTATTAAAAACAAAGCCGAAAAAGATGATGTATAATTAGGTGATAACTATATATAAGTATAAATTTCATCAATTTTAGTACTTCATGAAACTTTAAAATATTACGACAAAAATCTATCTTTGAGCCCAATAAAAAACAATACACTTATGATGTATTGTTGAATAGATATATACTTGAATAGAAAACTTCAAATTTTGGAGGAAAAATATGTTATGAGAGAATTGAATGAATATTTATGACTTTTCAGATTTAATCATAAAACGATTACGTATGGTATAAAAGAAATATAATTAGACAATAGTGATAGAGAGATAGAGATAGAAAGAGAGAGGTAGAAGTATTGTAATATGCTATTTCAACTGAGCAAGTAGAGATCAATCTGGTTTCGTCAGACCAAACACGCGTATATGGAATCTCGTTTCAGTGTTAAAGCAATGTGTCGATGCGACAGATACATTGGACTACTTACCATCCGAATTTCTCTTTGACAACGTTGTTTCCGTAACAGAATCCTCTGAGTAGCTGGCGTTTAATTGTCTATTGATAATACCCGTGCCACTACTGATACCACCACCGCTATTGGATTCGTTGCTGTTATTATTGTTGCCATTATTAGTATTATTGCTAGTGAGTTGACCACCTGGAATTTGAGTCCATGTATGTGGTCGTAAATGTAAATGTAAATTACAGTAATATTATTCTTTGCTTAAGCTTTCAGAATATTTTATAAACAAATATTTATTTTATATAATTTATATAATTTAAATCTTAATCATCTACACTAATAAATTTTTAAAGTTACAATTTAAATTCTAGTGCACTGAATTTTTTTCAAATCCTTATATATTCATTCAAATTTATAAATATTATTATACATATTCAAAAATATTTTTGTTTTATATAAATCGATAGATACAGCATAATCACCTTAAAGCTTTATAATTCGTGTTCAATATCATGAGTTATCAAACACTCATCATTTCGACAACAAAATTAGTTCAGATTTAAGAGCTGAGAAGTTATTTGACAGATTGAGGATGGGTAAAGTATTACCTTTTATCAATTGGAAATTTGTTTTAAATTTCATATAATTCAAAACAATATTTTGCTATTAGATTAGACGTAATAACTATTTTCACAAGGATAAATTTTAAGGACATTCAAAAACAGTTTAAAAGGAGGCTTTTATAATATAACAAAAATTAAAATTTTTACAAGGAAAATTTATTGCCAAAAATGTAGAATAAAGATTAAACATGTAAAACCTACCTAAATTCTCAGCTGAAGAGATGAGATCTCCAAAGCCTCGGGTTACGTTTCCACGTTGACTTTGGTAGCCCTGATGAACGAGTTTGTGAAGGCTAGGATTATGCAGAGATGTACTCTTATGTCGGCGAATTGTTGGCAGACGGCTGACAAATGATGCATTGTGCTTAAAGCTAGAGGTGGGTCGACTACTAAAATATCGAAAAAAATATTTTCCTATAATAATTATCGTTTTGTCTGTGCTTTGTAAACTTTTTCATTGTTCCCTTCGCAAAGAATTATAGAATTCAAGCATTTTGAACGAACGCTTCTTCGAAACTAAGAACAAGTACATTATAATTTTAGGATAAAAAAATTAATCAAAGAGTGATGAAAAATAAAAGCGATGTTAGAGTTATTATTATAATTCAACGTAATAAATGAAATTTCAACAGCTTCTTGATGAGGTAATTTTCAAGCTATTTTTCATCCGATCCTCAAAGATGAACATTTTACTGAAAGATTTGAAAACTGGACAATACAGGCGTTTTAAATTATTATAATAATTTAAGAATTTCAATTACTTATTGTTAAAAAATATTTCATTGTAAATAGTTACTCACTTTTTTCAATAAAAATTACACTGGCACTTAATTACATATGTCTAAGTATATTTTTATATTCTTAATCGATATTTTCATTTTTTTTAAACTATATTTAATTAGTAAATTTTGATTGAATTAAATTTTACATCAAGGCAAAAACATGAGCGTCAAATAAATCTACACGATAATGTATTAAATGTAAAAAAGCAAAGAGAAATTTGACAATATGTGCATACCTGGGCGGACTTGGTAATGGAACTTGATGGATTTTCCAGGTTGCAATACTCATGCTGTGTTCGTCAGCTGCGTAGCACCTCCAAAGTGCCTGGATTAAACTTGCGGCCGGTTGTCTTCGGCGTATCATATGTTTTTGGCGCTGTTGTTGCTGTACTTTCAGGGCAAATCCCGATCCCAGAATTCCCTGAGAGATTAATAATGATTATAATGGCATTTTAATATTTGACCTTCAATTGAATCTGATTGTTGACAGCGCAAACTTGAAGATTATACTTTCTTACATTTTAAGTATGAAATTTTTATATCACTGTTCTCTTTGGTTTAATATGCTTGATATTATATTAATGAAATATATTCAAAGCATTGTGACTTTTATGAAATGTTAAGCGCATTAATTTCTATATGTACATTTATTCTATATTTTATATAACTCGCTACATTTATAAAGAATCATTATATGATAAAATATCGATAAGTTTTTCAATACCTATGAATCTAAACAAATAATTATGTGTTAATATAATGTATGGAAATACATTTTATTCTATATTTTCGAAGATAAAATTCCTATGATTGCAACATAATTACATAAATGCATCAATTAATGAGATATTTGAAAGTAAGATTGAGTCTAATAATTATCACAGTTGAATAGATAGAATTTCAATAGAAATAAAATGATAGTGGATATGAAGTAAGTAAACGTACAATAATATATTTAAATCCAATTGATATTGAATTCTTTGTGAAATTTCGATGTATTTGGATTATGATTATTGGAAGTTACAGAATAAATAATTAATACAAATCAAAAATACGTAACGTAACAAAATATTAGTTAACGGATAATATTTTAAGCAGAAACTTATTTAACTGAAGTAATGTAAAAATTACAAAAATCTTACAGCTGGTAAGGCAAAGAAGGATATCCCAAGGAGTGCACAGAAGGAAGCAATAACTTTGCCCTGCCAAGTTTTTGGCACGGCATCACCATAACCCACAGTGCAGAGTGTAATCTGAAATAATTTGCAAATATTAATAGATGAATATTCATTTGAATTGATTTTATTTTGAATCAATTTTATTTTTGCTTTTTATCATCTTTTTTCATTTCTAAATTTTAAGCCAATGTACATAACTTATAGAACACTTTAAATAGCATAATTATAGTTTGCATTTAATATTAGAGTTCATGTCTTTCATTTATGATCTAAGTTACTGGAAGCTTCATTAGAAAAATAAAACCAACTTATTATACTTGAATTCTTGCAACAAAAAATTTTAAATTGTATTATGATGCACTGAAAAAAGCTTGAGTATGTTGGAAAATATCGATCTATTTATCATATAAGCAAAGTTTCATTTAAAATTCAATTGCAATACTAATTATTATCAAATACTTACAAGAAATATTCTTATAAAAATTATCATTTTAGTTGGTCTTTAAATCATTAAATTATTAACTTATGTTAATAAGAATGCTTCATAAAATTCCCGAAGAGATTAATACGTATTTTTATAGTAATTTTTATTATACATTCCTATACTATAATATCAAATTTCTTTAAATTTTGTGTTTATAGAATTTCAAATATATTTTCTGATAAATAAAATAAGTTATTATAAATGAAACTTTTCTTTATTGATTTGAATGTACCAGAAATTCATCTAAGAATCAATAAAAAATATTCCGCATTGCCTTCTTTCACTTTACTACGGAATAAGGAATATGTTTTAAATACATATTTTTTAGAAATATTTTTAAATAATCTACAATTTTATAGTAATTATCTAAATTATATTTTAGAACGAAAATTTTTAAAACCATTAATTTATTAAAAAATTATAATTTATCTATTTAATCTATCATAATGTAATTATGATAGATTAAACTCTATTATAATAATTTACTTCCTTTAAAAGTAAATAGACATATTACACAGTGTAAGTAAGAAAAATTTTACAATAAACTTTAAAATTTTTTTTTCAAATATGTCATTTTCTTCCCCAGATAAGTATAATGATACATAATCTGTATTTTACATTATACTACATTAAATTTTTTATGTTTTTTTTTAAATTATAAATTTTTTAATTAAATTTTAATCAAATCATACAATGTCTGAAGAAGAGTTAGATTTTAAAAATATTCTAATATATCTAATAAATTAATTTAAAATCTGTTATATCTGTTTATTCCAAGAAAACGAGATTTATTTAAAGATAAATTTTATATTTATTCATATCTAAATAAAATTTTAATGAGATACTAAAAAAATATGTTTGCGAAATTAAGTTACGCGTTTAAAATTTGTATATTAACAAACATAAAATTTATTGATTGATAAATTGTATATTTTCGTTTAATTTGTGAAATTAATTTTTACGAGAATTTTTAATTGCTTTAGAGTTGCAAGCATTAAATAACAAGGAAGAACGAAAATAGATACGAATAAATAAAACCTTAAAAAATTATTAAATTGCGTATAAAAAATGTAATATTTCCAACTAAAATCTCTTTTGCAATTCATGAAAATGTTTTTGCATTCAATATTAAAGCCTGAGTTCTTTTTAATTAGAAAATACATTAATATTGGTATAATAATAAGTATAAGGAGAAGAAAAAGACAAAAAGAAATTATTTTATAGAAACCACATTAAAATGCAAAAATTAAATGAAAAAATGAAAAAATTAAAACCACATTAAAAAATATTCGATTTACTTCTAAATTAAATTATATTATTTAACCTTCAGAATAATTACTTCTGTAATTCTGAAATATTTGTAATATCTTGTTTTATTAAAAACCATATTCTATATTAATTTTTTCTGAAATGATAATGAGATAAAAGATATTAAACAAATAAAATATTAATTTGATGTTTATAAAAGCATTAATAAGAAGAATTAGAAATATTTTTTTATAAGCTTATGAAATGTTATCAATTATTTTATTTTGAAATTTATCGAATTTATTGTTTATACATGTCATAATTAAATTTATATTTCTTTCGATTCTTTTCTTTTTTTGAAAAAATATACTATGAAATATTTTGAGATTGAATAAATTTCACCAATGAATAAACCTTTTATTTGTGATTGAGAAAATATATTTCCAAATATAAATTTTTAAAAGTATTTTAAAGTTTTTAGATACATAAAATATAAAAATTAAATAAGGAAATAAATTTTTATCAGATTATAAAAGATTAAAAACAAGAAAACGTCGCTCTTCCCTTTTATATATGTAATGATTTAAAAATAAGTTTTCGAATTAATATTGCCGATAAACTTTCCAATTGTGGCTTGAAGCAGTAAAGCTGATGCCTATAGTTCAACATATATATACGACAGTAACGGAATTTCTCTTTAATAATGACAATTTAAAACTGACAATTTTGCGCTCTCGTTTACTTACTTCAAATCAAATGTTGTGCTTATTGCAAACGAACAAAAAAACTTTGTAGAATATTACCGTGAAATTCAAGTTTATCTTGATAGTTTTAAGCATTGACTTATAAAATTATTAATTAAAGTATATATTTTATAGAAAATATTTGAAATAAAAAGTTCATCAGGTTTAACTAAATTAAATTTCAAAACTTTTCTTTTTATAAAAATAAACAGAATAGAATATCAAAAAGAAAATAAGTAAATAAATAAATAAGTAAATAAAAAAGTAAAGAATAGTTTCAAAATAAAGACACAATTTGAAAAACTTTCATAAATTAATTGTTTGTTTCATCGATTTAAAGAGATTAATTTTCTTTCAATTGAATAAACTTAGTCCCCATTTTAATTAAATTTAGTCAATAAAAATAAAAATATATTTAACATATTTAGAAATATGTTTATGAGGTAACTATATATTAGCAAATAAAGGATGCAAATATCTTTCTTGAAAGATAGAACTATAATTATAAAAACGAAAAAATATAACGTTTTATCATTATCTATTAAATATCAAAAGAATATTTATATATCTTACCACCCCCCACCATAAGGCTTTGGCAAAGTTGTTAAAATGCTCGTCGTCCTTCTCGGCGAGATAGACTAAGAAACTGGCGAATATCAATCCCAAAAAGCCAATGTAAAGCGTTGTAATAAGTTCCTAAAATATACATTCATAACTTGATTAATATCGTATTTGTAAATATTTCTCTAAATTTTATTTACAGAATACAATAGCGCTAAAAAAGAGGTAGAAAAAGGTTATAATTTAAATAATTATTTTCTAAGAATTATTTTGAATCAATTCTAGAAAGAAATATTCATACTAATATATATCAGTTAAATTATTCATTCTTAATTGAATATTGCAAAATAATTTATACTAAAACTGAGATTTATATTCTCTTTATTTTTTATTCAGTTTAATGAAAACATTATTTTAATATATTATATTATTATAATGACACATAATGCTTAAAAAATGGCAGAAGGCAAGCACAAACTCTGAAAAAATATTACTTTAATAAATCGTAGTTTGAAACAGAAAATATGTATACATAATAGGCTGTTTATTTTTATAAATTAGATAGTAGTAAATTCAGATGAATATATAATATATAATACGTAAGTACATCAACAAATTGATTCTTTAAAGTAACAACTTTATAAAATCTAAGTAAACATAGTCTCGTTTATATAATATTTACAAATAATAGCAAATAAATTTTAGTTTTTAGGGAATAGCAATAAATTTATAAATAATAGCAATAAGCATAATAGCAATAAATTTATAAATAATCTGTAGTTAGAAATTTTTAATTTTTTATTCATATTGTTAGATTTTATAAGTTCTTAATAAAGTTAATAAAAACTAACCACTTTTAAAATTAATTATTATTCCTTTAAATTTATTTTATATAAAAATAACGTATTACTGTATGAAATGAAGTATTTCTGTAAATCGGTTTATAGCATTAAAAAAGAATAATTTTCTGTCCAATTATATAAAATTGCACAGAAGAATTATTACTACTGAACATGCGAGGCATTTTTATGTAGTTTAAAAAAGTCTTTTCCTCTATTCTTGATTTCTAGAGCCACTTTACTTTAGTCAGGAGTTTTCTCTTTTCTTAACCTACTGCAAACACTACCGCATCACAGATAATAAATTGAGCTTCCAATTAGCAAACTTAACATACAGTTCCTTAACCAACATTGATAAGAAAATACGAGAGTGAATGAAGTGTGCATTTATTTAAAACATTTTTTTATTTATTTTTAAAACTAAGCTAAAATATTCATTAAGTCGGGATGTATGAATTATTTTCTTAAAATTTGAATGATATTTTTTTAACTTTATCTCTTTTTAATTTAAAATTTTACAATAAAATTTATTTAATATATTAATAAGTCATGGTCAGTTTAATAATGAAAATGTGCGTAAAGTTTTTGTTTTCGATAATTATTCATTTGAATAAATCAATTTTTACTCATATATATATATATATATATATATATATATATGTAACAATTAAATATTTCTCAATATAACTCCTAATGCTTAAGTAAATAAATTAAAATAATAACAATACAACGTAGTAAACTCACCAAAAATTCTGATCTTTGAATGACTGTTTTCGATTATTAAGTTAATGAAATGTAAAAGCTTTATAAAGACAGTATTATCGACTTTTTGAAAATAAATCAATTTCACCTAACTCTTCAAGTACTATTTCAAGTAATAAACAAGCAAATGAAAATGCAGATAGTCTAAAGATGGATTATTAAATAAATATATATTTTTCTTGGGATGCTTTAACTTCCCAATAGAACTGAGTATCCTTAATATTCCACAAGCATATATAGTTTCGATTATTGATCAACACTGTACCCACTAATAATAACTAACTCCCTTTTCATCCGAAGCTGACCGCAGTAAATGCAATTTCCGCTTTACCAAAATTCTAGGTTGAAGTTGAGTTAAGATACAGAATAAACGCAGGAGCATGATTCACGTACTCCAAGGAGATTTTTAGGGGATCAATTTCCTTGAACGTAATTTCGTGCATGTGTGAACGCAACTAATAGGTGATATTATAAAATAGGCATGTTTTTCTATAAAGTGAAAAACTGAGCCTTTGTAGTATTCTTATAGATTTTCCGACCACTTTACATTACTCTGTAGATATATTCTAACAAAGATATTACACATACATTTATTCTACAAAAAGAGATTTTATGCTATAAATAATGATATCAGAAATAAGAATCGAAAAAACTCTGAATATAAATAAAACATATTCAAGTTCAATTGTAATTTCAATTAAAATATCTTGAGTATTAATAATATTTATTATGCAATTAAAATTTAGGGTAATTATCGTCATAGTTTCTCTATTATTAAAGAATTTAATGCCACTGTTTTTCCTACACTATATTAGTATATGGACTAAGACTAAGAATAGATTAAAATTTATATGTAAAGTATTCTACCAATATAATAGTAAACATAAGTGGTTATTTAATAAACAGTTTATACAATAATTTTTTTTAGTTAGTGTCTGTTTAAATATTGGAATAGTTAATATTATGTTCTCAACTACTTTGTTATAATAGATTCATTACAAATAGTCGTATAATAAATATTTTTAGTAATTTTGTACAATTATAAACAATGCTATTTAGAATAACAAATTAAATATAAATTTTATCTTTATCAGTAATTACTTAGTAGAAATTTATTTATTGCAAATTGAAATCAACTGTTTAATTAAATATTTTATCAATATTAATAATATTTTCCACCTTTAATTATATGTAATAAATGTAAATAAAGAGAAGAATTTTAATAAAATATTGTACAAAGTTTTTGTATTCTTTTTCAATTCGTACATTACTTATATTAATTATATAAACTAATTATTAGTGTCGATAGTTACACTAAACTATCTTTTGTTCTTATGTTCATATCAGAATATTCTGATAAAAATTTAGAGAATGATTAAACGATTGTATTTCGATTTAATAAATACTTTTTATAAATATTACATATATAAAATGTTGTCACTATTTATTTAAATAAAAATATGTTCATAACTTTAATATGAAATAATATCCTGTAGTTATTATTACAAGAAAAATGAATATCTTTGCGTGTTTAATGTCTGCTTATATCTACGTGAGGTTGATAAAAAAACCATTAAAATACTGTTTATTTATTTTATAGAAAAATTTGATCATTTTAACAAACGTATCATAAATATATTCTTTTTACGAAAAAAATATAGGATACGATTAAATTTTTGTATAATTTTTATACATTGAATAAAGTCAAACTATTCGTATAGAATAATTTAAATATTTTAAAATATAATATCTGATGATACATCATTTGGTTAAGTGTGTGGTATAGAAAACTCTGCTGGATCTGAAAAATCCAAGATTTTACCAATATCCTAGATTTAACTTTACAATTTGAAAGCGTTAGACTTTTTTCATATTTTTATATATTTTATTTAGGAAATTTAGAGATATACATTCCGAATTCCGGTCGCTATTTTGCATAGATTCATTTAATTGATTGGATCTATAATTCTTTTCATATACCTTATGGTTAAATCGTTGGTCTTAATATTCTCATATTAATATTCTTATATTATTCTCAGATGACTAAATGACATCGTTTGAAGTACTAACAGTGACTTGTTGACTTATTTATATTTTCTTTCAGTTTTCTGTTTTAAACTAGATACAAATTTAATCTAACATCTACCTTTTCTATTACAAATAAGATCGAATTAATTAGATCACGTTTTATCAAAAAGATCTATAATATATTGTCAATAACAATTTTAATAATAACATATTCAATCTAGTACATAAAAATATAATATACACAAATACTTAAGCAAACAATTTTTATATATTATATTTGGTTAGTATAATTTCAAAATCAGTTCTCATTTCGTTAATTCGTTAATTTCAAAATCAGTTCTCAATCGTTAATCAGTTCTCAGTTAATTAAAACTATTGGTATTTTTAATCATAATAAGAAGTGGCGTTCCAGCATAAAAGTATTTAATTAATTTTGACCACTTTCAATGGAAGAAATAGAAGAAATCTTAAAATAAAAGTAAAAGTAAATTATTTCCATACACGAATATATATATATAGAAGTAGAATGGAAAGAGATAATCTAAGTATACTCTAATCTATAGTTTCACATAATTTATCTTGGTAATTGATTATTAATATATTTACTTGAATTGATGCAATCATAGTAGAGTCTATCTAAATAGTCTGAAGTTTATGTATAAACTAAAACTTTAGTTAGTAATATTATTTCATTATTACACCTACTTCTATTTTATATATTCTTTAAAACTTGAAATTACCTAAATATCTTAAAATTAATATTATTAATACAATAATAAAAGTATATGATTATATACTTATAAAATAATTATTTTATTAAGTAAACGCATAAATAAAATAAAATGTATGTAAATCCTTGAAATGATTATTTATTACAGAGATTCCTGATTATATTAAACGTGTTATTTTCAATATTAACTAAATATTACGCATTAAATATTCGAGACAATATGCATTTGATGGTTTCAGTCGATCTAACGTTATTGATAAGTATTTTATTACATTTTTTACTATTTTATATCCAAGAATTTGATTTCTATTTTTGTTATACAGTTATATTTAGTTATAATTTTATAACTAATACAACAGAGCTATCATTCTTTGGTGTAATCTTTCTTTTTAAGGTATTATTTATATTTATTCTATATATATTCTAATTTTTTAATAGTATATATAATTAAGACTAAGCTATTAGAATTAATCAGCATTACCGTCAATATTTCTCTTTCAGTATATTGAAAAATAATATAACTTGCTTAATTATTCTAATACAATAAAGAAATGCATGGTTATGCAGAAAAGAAAAAAGTAGTATAAAATTTTAATGATATTACATATTTTATCTTCATATACAAATTTTATAATTTATTCAAATGTTATCTCAATTATATAAATTTATAATTTGTGTATTATTCAAATTATAAATAACTTCATTTTCAATCGATATGTACATGTTACTAAATGCATGTAAAACAAAGGTATACGTATAAATCAATAAAAATACTGCTATAAAAAACTACATTCAATTTAGTTTGTTTATTAATATTATTACAATTATAAATTAAAGTAAAATTACAAGTTATATTTCAGATCATACATTAACAAGAAGGTAAAAATATTATTTCTTTATGATTAGTTTTAGAATAACTGAGGTTCTGTTAGATAAGATTAAAATTGCACGCACACATACACACACACACATGTATATATATATATATATATATGGATAATTATTTGTGAAAAAGAAGATTTGAGAATTGGTATAGCGTATTCTAAAATTGTAATTTTAGAACTGTAAAATTGTATTTCGATTATTGAAATTTTTACTATTCAAAGCCTAATTAATTTCTAATCTTTTGGGAACATTTTAAATTATGGTTTATTTAAGTTTCATTAAAATTACTGTAATCAACTATTGAAAAAAATTGTGCTTAGTATTGTCATTTTTTGTGCCAATCGTCAGAATTGGCTTTAAAAGCTATATATTTTTATGGAAGTCTTACTTTTTATAAAACTACTTTTTCTTCGAACCTCAATCTAATGTTTAAGTAACTCGCGAAATCATGTATAGAATAATATTCCAATAGTTCGTTTCCGAAGGTTGTTAAAATGCTGCATGCGCTTGCACACGTAAAGAGATTGCGGCACTTGTGCCTTTGAGACCGAGCATTATTAGCACAATCTGAAAAATCTGGGTGAGCTTCTACTCCATTAAAGATATTCATGACTGATGAGAGCCTGTATTGAAACATAAGATGGTTTGATGAATAAACATCGGCTTATAACTTCAATAACGTTTTGGGCTTCCAGATATGTAAGATTTTGGCATCCCACTTCAAGTAATTTGGTAAAATTATTCGAAGAGCCTTTAGGAATTTCTGTTTTAGAAATACTTTCAAAGTAATGAAATAGTCATATAATATTGGCATTTTTTTTTTGTATATAATATTTTAATAATATTTTCTTATTTGTTTACGAGTATCGTTGATTTTATTGGTTTTATTTTTGTCTGTTTGTTTTATTTTTTACGGCATTATCTTGCTTTTCAATTTTTAATGTTGTACGCTAAATTGTTATATATATATTATTTCATAATTAAAAGTTAAAATTTATTGATGTTTTAAAGTGTTTTTTACAGTTTAAAAATATTAACTGCATGATACTTTTTGGTAAAATTTAAAAAATATAAATTTTGGTTACGAATATTTGATTATACATTGACTTCGATAATTTCTAGATTTCAAGTTTCAATACAAATTTATTTAATTTACACATGAAATTATCTCATAATCAATATTCTAAATTGAGAATAAAAATGTCGTGTATACAATATAGTTAAAATTTCATAAATAAGCTACAAACACGTTAATTTAATACAAGAAATCCATATTCTATGAGATTAGTTAAAACTAAGAAAGCAATCAATAAAAATAAGCTTAATTTTAAAGTAATGTGAACTCAATGTAAGTAAAATTTTTACCTTCGTACTGAAATTCTCAAAACTGTTAATTTGGAAACAGAAGAAGTAAATCATCGCATAGACTTTGAATCACGTTTCTCATGAAAATTTTCAGTCTTTTATTTTATCCTGTTGACATCTAAACTGACTTAAAAGAATTTTAGGATCTGTAAAACATATATCATTTTCGGGTAAATTTGGATTAAAATCAGCAAACGTTCGTTTTTAAATGAAAAATACATATTTTGCGAACTATTCGAATGATGTCTTCGAAATTTTATCATTTTGATTGAGGAAATAAACATTTTTTTACTTCTAATTTAAATTTTTTTTAAATTTATTTAATATTACGAATTTCTTAAGGACATTACATAAAAAATTCAATGTCGATATTTTCAATTTTATATCACATTAAAATTAAAAAAAATACAGTCATTTTCAACAGTGTAATCTCTATAATATATACAAATATACTATTTTGAAATTTGTCTATGTGACAACAACAAACATTTGATGGTATTATGCATTTCTATTTGCTTTGGTTTTCTACAATTTACTTAGAGATTATAACACAGAAATTATTTTTTCCGATAAGAACGGAAGTCTAGTTCATTTTATCGTAAAGGAAAATTGATTATGAGATAATTTCATTTAGTTATTAAGACTGGATATTAAAATTAATTCTTAATATAATTTTAAAACTTAATTAGGAATAAAATACACAAATACTATCAATTCTTTTTCCAAAAAGTTAATTACAATTAGTTTTTCAAAATTCTAGTCGTAAGGATTTTCATTCTATCTAGTCAGTATTTATATTAATTTTAAACATTTTATAAAATATAAATAATAAAGTTTCCTATGTCCATTAATTGCGTTGAGTTCATTGTACTTACTCAGATGCTGTATAGAGAATATATAAAAAAGCTAGACGTATAGATGGTAGTGAAGAGTCAACGAGGACTAGTTGTGATGAATTTGAACAAAACAACTGTAGTTATATAAAGAACTGACATCGATATAACAAACAATTCTTTCTGAAAATATTCTAAAACTAAAATCATTTTCGATTCCAATAGTTGAGAGAAGTGTATTTAGCAATTATTATAGATAAAGAAAAATAAAGATATTATATAAATAAGTGAATTTTCATAGCATATGAGATATAAATATAACTTTATTATAAGATATTTAAAATACGATTAAATAACTTCAAATGTACTTACTTTCTTTTATAGTTGTATAGATATAAATGTAGCAAAAAATAATTTTTTTAGTAAATGAATATGTATTTAAGTGGTAGAGAAAATGAAATAAATAATGAAATAAATTCAAAATTACATAGATATAGGTTCAATCATGATGAATCTAATATGAGTTAAAAGTAATAAATTACTGTATGCTATGATAAAATTATTGTTCTTGACCTCCGATACTTATGTATAAATGTGATTAAATATTAAAACAATACCAACACTATCAACTTCTACAACAAAAAATGTAAATGTGGAACAATATTTATTCTCGTAAAGGAATTTAAAAACGAATAAAGCTATAGAGGTTATTGAGCTAATAGATAATTTATATAAGATGAAGTAGCATTATTCTATTTAAAATAAAAAAAAATTATTTACTATAAAACGTATAATTATTATATCAATGATACCAAAGAAACGAATTTTCGAACTAATTTTTACAAAATGATAGAATAACTATCCAATAATGTAATATAAATAAACATAATACAAACAATACTATAAAGCGATATTCGTAATTGACAAATAATAAAGATAAAATGTCAATTTAGAATAAATGTACCAATTACATAAATATTCCATAAAACTATGTTTGATTCAAAAATAAAAATACATCATAAAGATTAGTACTTTTCGGTTTATGAAGAAATGTCACGAAGCGTTTATAAAAATAATTAACAGCAATATTATTTCAAATAAAAATTATATGTGAAAAATTATACTTTATAAAAATTAATACTTTTAAAAATATTTCTTCAATGTTTTTATAAGTTGTTTTTAGGATCAATGTAATAAGTTTACCCAACATAAAATGTTCTTTTATCGATATTGTGTTTTCAAAATCAGTCATGAATTACTCAATAATTGTAATATTAATCGATCTAAAATTTTGTATATTTACTTTTGTTAAACAGTTAGTTTTGAATTAATCAAAACTTTTGTTTCAGTATACATTTTTACTCAATGAATGAGAAAATGGACCTTTCTTACAAAATAGAACTTTTCAACAGCAACATTTTCTTTTAAATAAATATTTAGTTCAATCAAATAGTCAAAAGATAGTTATATTTATAGAAATAGAATAATTTTAAATTGTTTATTTATACAATTTTTCTATTTGGAAAATGATTTTAGTATTGTAAGGTGATTCCAAAAGTTTGTTTTTCGGTGCTTAGATTCTACATAATTTTTTAAGGAACGATAAGATTTTTCGATAAAATTTATTTATTACTTATAAATAAAAAGTTAACTGTTTTTATTAAAAAATAAGAATTTGTTAATGAATATTAATAATCTTTGGGTATAAATACATTTAATTTTATTGTTAGGTCATTAATTGAAAATATTTGTTGAAAAGTTATTTGTTGAAATACAGAGTACTAAAATTTAATATTCCTCTAATGTAACTGATTTAATTTAATTCTCTTCTAATTTTTATTTTTTGTAATTCAGTTGTAACATAAATATAAACAAAAAGTTCTTAGTATAGAGATAAGTTTCGGTAAATTGGAAGGGATGCCATACTTGTCGATGAGCGTATACGACACTCCCTAAGAGCTTCCAAGTCCCGCCACGACGGTCCATCCGCACCATCCTGAGTATCTGGAAGAAACGAAGACCTCGAAGTGCACTCGCTGCGAACACTTGGCCACTGCTTCTCATCGCGAGTACAACCACACTTGCAATAATTGTTATCACATCTGGAAGTAGACCAAAGGTTTTTCTTGCATTATTTAATTCATTATAGTCATTTAACAGTTTCATTTTTCAGATTCCTCAGTAATACAAAATATTTTATGTTTCTAAGAGTCAGTTAGATTAGTTTTAAAGTATTTATGATAATTGTATTGATTATTTTGTATATCATACGAATGTATTTTAAATTATTGTAGTATATGAGTTATTAAATGAGTTCAAACTAAATGAATTGGTAAAAAAGTAATACTTTACTTCCATTCTTAAATGAAATTGGGATATTATTTATTTTTCTATTAATTATATTCTTAATATAAATAGATTTTCTTTATCATTATAAAGTTTTATCAAAATATAATTTGTATATTTGTTAATTACAAGTTTTATATTTAATGTTTGACGTTATTATTTATTGAGATATATTAAGAATTTTTTTAGCTGAATAATAAATTTACAATCAATTATTTTAAAAGAAATGTTTTTCATTTACTCAAGCAATAAACATTTTTTAAATTTAAATTATACTATTAATAACTATGAAATTGTGTGTTCTGATTATTTATAAATACAAAATTAAAATTTATTCATTGATATTTCTAGAACAATAATTATTATAACAATAATTATAATAGATCAATAATTATTATAAAAAGGAAAGTAATTCAATTATTTTCTTTTTCACAGTTTATGACTATAGTGAATAATATTGCCCTTATTAATAATTTAATAAAGAATATTATTATTCATATAAACTTATAATACGGTTATTATTATATTTATCATAATAGCAGTACTTATTATAGCAGTTTTTATTGTAAATAAAAAAATCGTTACAATAAAAATATATGTAAGAACTTTATTAAGTAAAAATTTAATTTTCCTTTTCGTCTCTCCTTCATTATTAAAATAAATAGATAAGTTTACATAATATTATAAATTTATTCTGCTTGTAACTATAAACAGTATAACATTTTCCTAAATTTAATATTTTTTTATTCAGAAATTATAATATTTTTATAAATATTAAAACTCTTAATTTAAAAATTTTGGTTATGCTAATGAAAATAATAATAATAATAATATAATTATAATAATAATAATAATCTAATTTTTGCATTTATTAAGCAAATATAATACAAATCTTTTAATACTAATTGTTGGTACTTAATTTCATTTAACCTGCTTCTGTAAAAAGCACTTTAAAGTAATAACACAATTGCAACTCTAATAATATTAATTTTTTTCAATTTTAAGCAAAAATTTACACTAAAATGTTATTATATATTTTATGTTTAATTTAAATTTAATAAAAAATAAAAACCTAAAAAATATAATTCGCTATTTAGTTTCCATATCTTGTATTACTAAGTTGTTCATTTAAGAAAATTATTTTACCTTCACATATACAATTTCATCAAAGTTCAATTGAATCTAATATGAGTTAAAAGCAATAACTTACTGTATGCTAAGATAATTCTTAAAATATATCCTTGAAGTGATGAATATAGTGATAATAATATGTAGTTTGAATATAATTTATGAAAAGAATTTAGGAATTTATTAAATTTTAAGACCTTTAAGTCAAGAAATGAAATAAAAACTTTTCAAATTGGATATCAGATTAATACGTATAGGTGATAAGAACCAATATATATTAACTTATAACATAATTTATTTCAACAGATTAAAAATCATCGTATGTCATATCATTACATATGCTATTGTAAATAGTGGATTTTATATAAATGACATAGTCTTCAATTGCTGATTGATACATTACGAAAAAGTGATTTATTATGGACATTTAACATAGATTTTAGTATTATTGCTTGATAAACTAGTTGTATAGATAGAGATAAAATCGATATTATAAAATACATTAACCGAAGTACAATATTCAGGAAGTTAAACCATGAATATATAGTGATAATTTATACTCATTTGTATTAATAGTAACTTTAATTAAACTTTGTAGAATATTAATAATCTATTTATAGCAGATATATTTGAAAAAATTATAATATTCTGATTCACGGCACTGATCTTAAAGTGATTTAAAATGCACGTTCCTTAAAAACAAAATATTAACTATAATTTTTTTAATGATATAATAAATCAATACAATTGGAATAAGTATTTTAATGAATTGAAAATAATTCGATTGATTAGAAAACTAAGTGTATTATTATGATAAATTAGTAATATTATGATGAATAGGAAGTACACATTTGTAAACGATATGCTAGATCGTAAAAAAATATGAGTTAATTTCTGTAAAAAATTCGAATATAATTTTTGTAAATTTTTCTAATCAAAATTTGTTTCCTCAGCAAAAGAAAAAGATTGGCAATAAAACGAAAAGTTGCAAATAATATCAATGTAAGAATAATAAAAGTTTTATCTTTATTAATGTAATCAGTATTGAATATCGCTCTAAGTATTAAACTAAACTAGAATATTATATTATATATTCATTTTATTAAATTTAATACAGTAAAGATTAATTCAGAGGTAATAGGTATTGTTATTAATAAATTAATGAGTTGTAGATAGACATAAGTTAAGAAATTAATGATTGGATTCAGAAAGTATGGAGAAAGAGTAATTTCCAAAATTAGTCTACCAGAAAGAAAACATTTTACAGAAGGAATGGTGTCAGTCAATTATCTTCAGTTCGTTTTATTAAAAAAAAGATAAAGTTTTAACAATCTTTCCAGATACTGTAAAAGTTTATCTAATAATTTATAAATAACTCTTAACTTTTATACAGAAAATATTTTGGAAATTTACGTATTATAGTGTTATAATTTTATAACCTTTTACAAGAAATGAAAATTTAAAAAAGTGTTCCGTTTTATTTATTCTGACGAAATTAATATAAGTATTTATAATATCATTTAGAATTATTAATATGTATATTTTTATTACCTGCTCTATTTATCAATCAGAAAAATTCTAAGAATAATTCTAAGAATTAGTAAGGATAATAAAAAAGTTAAAAGGCTTATCCTTTGAGATATGTATATCCTCCACTAGTTTTTTAAATTAAAAATAACATTTTATTACAGTAATTATTATGAAGGATAAATCATATGACAGAAATTATGTCCGTGTGCCTAACGGTTATTGTATCCAGAAAATTATAATTGAATTTAATGTAAACAGTTATTATAAAGTAATGAAATATAAATAAATGTCACAACAACTTAATTCATTTTTATCTATAAACAATGAAAAAATCATTGTCCGATGAATTATATTATATGCAAACTATTTAATTGTAGACAACATATTTCCTTCTGTTAAATATTTTTATCTAGCAGTTGATTTAACTACTCCGATAAATAAATTTATTACAATTTTTTATGTACAAATATATTGATATATATATAAAATTTTTTCTATAAAAGGATATTTTCAAATAAAAAAAAAATTCTTATTAATTCAATTACACCTCAATTAAAAATAAAAAATTTCGTATGTTATTTAGTAGTTGTAATATATAATTAAAGTATTTTTATGACTTATTGAAAATATATTGATGTTAATAAATTCAAGATTTGTTCATTTTACTGTACGTTCAACTATTATACTTATCGTATACTAACTAATCTAGATTTAAATACAAATACATTATCTCTAACTTGAAGAATTTGGCTTAAATTTTTCCGAATATAAATCTTTAAAAAATACTATATTACATACAAAATATGGATCCTACTGAATAAGAATCATCAAGGAACTTATTATAATCTTACTATAAATTGTATATTATATAAGTTAAATACATTTTAAACTACTATCAAGCTACAAGGTTATATTTTGTTAGTAACTTAGTTTTTTCGAAGACAATATCAATATTTCAAATTTCAATATTTAGAATCAGTTTTAATTTGTTTTAACTTCCTAAAAAAATATTATTGCAATCAAATCTCAAAATTATTTATATGATAGCAGTATAACTATACTATTAATAACTAAGTTAAATTGCTTGAAAATAAAATTAATTAATTAAATTATACTTAATTATATTTTTAACTTTTTTAAATTGAAAAAATATACTTAGATTAATTTAAAATAAATATTTATTATTAATAATTATTACGAACAAGAATTGCTCATATAATAATTGTTGCAGCGTTGAAATTTAATAATATTTTATCAAATGTATAAAACATTTTAATTCTTCATTAACTAAAAACATTTTAATAATTGATTTGAATTAAGAAAGTAGTTATATTTATTGGATTTTTTAAATATTTTATAACCTAATATCTAGAATTTTTAATATAAAACAACATAATTCTTACAATTTATAAATTGTTAATATTATATAATTCTTACTTTAGTCAAGTTAAATATTCTATATTTTCATTTAAAATAATTATTATTATTATATATTGTAAAATAAATAAATTAAAGTAGATTGTACATTGTGAATAAATATTTTGAATTTCTAAAGTATTATGTAGAGATTTCTTTATTATATACATGTCAAAATTTAGTCTCTTTTAAAATATGTGCGTTTAATCGTTTCAAGTCTAACGAGGTACTCGAGGCTTATTCCAATGATTTATAATTAATTTGCTTTGACATGACAAAGCCACACATCTATATAAAATATGTAACATGTAATAAATCTTTTATAATGCGTCTTCAAACTTTGAATCAAATAGGAACGCGTTTCGTATAAATTTTAGTAACTGTACAACTTATACACTATAAATTGTTGTACTTATTTAACTTTAATTTTAAAGCTAACAAATAATACGAAGCATAAAATTGTGGTTTATAATTTAATTAATTTTATCTATTTTTTTAAAATTGAGTAATACATTTTTACTACTGTCATTCTAATAGAAAATATATGTTCTTAAGTGGCAGACCATTTCAGCCTTCACTTACTCAATGTAAGCCTCCATATACTTTCTAGATAAACCTAGTTAGTTTATGAATATATAATATTTATTACTGTAATATATTATATAATATGTATAATATGTATAATAGTATATAATAAATCTATAAACCATCAAACCATACTATCTGGTTATTAGAGGTTATGGTGGCAGTACATTAACAACTATATAAAATCTTTACTATATACAGTAATCCATAGCATATGCTAAAACTATTTTACCGATAATAAGCTTTAGCTCTTAATTATATCTTGTAGATAGATTTAGTCGTTAGATTTAGATTTAGTAATTTATTGCAGTTTAATAAAAACAGCACTTTTTCAACTCTCTCACTGTAACCTAATTAATTAGTTTCATAGTAACATTTTTTATTGCGTTAGTGTATCTATTTGCTATTTACTTATTTTGTGTTCTCGTTTATGTATGCATGTGTGTGAATGTGCGTTAGCGCCTCGTGAATACTTTTTTTATTTTCGCTGTTTATGTTTTGTATATTTTGTTAATTGTAATTAAATAATGGCAATTATATGTCATTATTTATAGAAACTGAATAGTGTTAGCATCAAGTATAGTTTGAATTTTTCCATTTTTGTGCTTTAAATGCTGATGAACAATGCATGCAATACTAATTAAAAATCGTTGCTTTCTATTTTTTATTCTGTAACTAATATTATTGAAGAATGTTTATTAGTAAAATAAGTGACACTTAGCTTATAACAACAGTTTTGTAATAAAAATTATCGAAAATTTAAGTGTTCATGTAACATAAAGATTTTATAAGTGGAAAACAGTAAGTGTTGGAATATGTATTAAAACACAAAATTAAATAAAAACGGGTTCATTCTATTTATATATAAGCTATTCATCTTTTCTTTAAACGTTGTTAGTAAATAAATATTAAACAAATTCATAAAAAATAAAGTCATTTATGAATATTCGTTTCAACTTTTCTGAATCACCAAAATCTTCTTATTTTGATATTGTTGAAGGTATAATTTTACAATCATAATTAAATAAAAATAGCACTACTGATTATTCTTTTTTCTAATAGTATATTTCTTTTTACTATTAATATTTTCTTTCTTTTTCAGAGATTTATTTAAGAGTCTTTATTGTACAGAAACTTTTTATTTCTCTATAAGAGCGTTTTTATAAATTAATCACGCGAATAAAATAAACATAATTTCTTAAAAGATTAAATTATAATTAATTGTTCAATTAATCACAATTTGAATCCATTGAAAATTATAAATAAATTTGTTTGGTCTAAATTGTTAGAATTAAGTTAACAAATTCGAGTTTTGATTTTAATTACTTGTACAAATAAAATTTTAGAATTTATTTGAAATTAAGCAAAATCTTCAATACCATGTATATAAATTTGAATTATATATACAAATATATATAATAATGTATAAAAATATAAATTATAAGCAACATTTGAAATATTTTATTGCTAAAATTTGTCTTTTAAAACTGATTTAATTACTGAATTTAAATCATAAAGTCAAATAATGGTTAAGTAACTTTTCTGATATTTTAAAAACAATTTTGCATTTGTTTACTTGTACAAGATCTAATATAAAACTGATAAATATTTATTTGTTAATTTCTAATTAATGAATTTTATTTGTAAGCGCAATTTTAACTTATGTAGAATAATATATTATATATGTATATAATACAGTTTCTCCTTGTATTGTAGACTCTGAAATATAATTTTTTTCTTCTCTACGGAGAATTTTTCGCTTTTGTATCGCTTGTTGCACTCATCCGTTCTTTACGTCGTTACCTGGGAGCATTTGGATCCCAACTTATGTCCATATTTTTAATGCTTCTCCAGTGCCTTCATTAAAGATGTAAACAAATTAAGTAAATAGCTATTTTAGTAATACAATAATGACGCGACTTGATCCTATTTTTGGATTCACTTTCCAAATTAGCTAATTAAGGTCTCATGATTAGTTTGTTTAAGGACATCAATGCATCATTTAAATAGTGCTTAAATCTTAATATATAGATTTTATAGTTTCTTAAATATCCTCAGATAAAGCGTTAATCATGCTTTTAATTAAGAATTTCGATGTTTGCTTCAAGATGTTAATAAGAGCATCACAAATCAGTGCCTTCAGAATACTTATTATTTGGGTTCTTGTCTGTTCAACTGTAATATTGATATCTAGTCCATATTGAATTTCTTAGCTCTTCTCTTCAATTATAATTTCTATGAATAGTCAGTAAGTTGTAATAAACCTTAGATTTATCGACCACTAAATTTTCCTTTTTTCTCGCTCGTTATCCGTTTGCTTTTTGATTTATTCTCTATATTCTTTAAGATTAATTATAACACCCGAATATACGGAAATGCTTTTAAAAGTATCATGATATAATATATTAATATATATTATCGCTTATATAACTCTTATATTGTATGTTTTTTTTCAATTATGTAACATTTTGATAGTGGGGTTGTTCCCTAATTTTTACGATAATGTAAGTAGTGTCTATTTATTCTTGCATACTAAACGACTTTTCAAATTCTGCAGTATACTTGATACATTTTTTATTAGCACGATTTCTATTTGAATGGCTTTTTTAAAAAAAAAAACTTTCAACAAAACTTTTACAACTTCTAAGTAATTGTTTTATAATAATCAGACACTTAAATTGATTTAAAATGATGGCAATTCCATGAGAAGATAACATTTTTGTTCGTCCTAAGCGCAAATTTCTGATATTTTCATAGTAAGTACAAATCAATAATTTACTTCATATGAACATCCCATAATATTATATAAGGGAAATAAAATTTTTAGAATAATGTTTATATTATTTAACGATCATGAGTCAAACATCACGAGTATTTATTGTTTGACATTTTTTGCACATATAATTATAACACTATCAACGCGTTCCGCCGTTTTCAGATTAAAAATGTTTTTTAACGATGTTTTTGAAGTTTTTTCGTCAGATATCTCGATACATTTATGCAAATCATCATTATTAGTAAATTATTAATAAATTACTAGGAAATGACAGAAAAGTTGAAACAACACTTGAGGTACATTTTAGAACTCTAGATAGACACAGTTCTATAACAGCATATATATTGATAACAGAATTGTTTTAAAAATTTCATATATCTTGAAATTTACTTTAAGTATACTTTTAATTAATTTACGATATATAAGTCATTTAATAAACAATAGATCAACTTTTCAATGATTTGAAATGCATTTTTAATTGAATGATAAGAAAGGCATTGTATTATACTATAAATTAATGAGAGTGAATGTACATGTGGTTGCTACTTGGCCTGTAGCAATAGTTTCCATCTAAAAGGCTAATCCTTGAATCTTTACATTTAATTTATACATTATCGGCACGTGATATATAATGCTATTTAAATATTTTCTTTTCTATGATCACTCCCTATTTTTCAGTCTCATTCTTATATTTCCTTTGCACTTTCAATAAATTTTCTGCTTTTAATTATCTATGCTACATTTTCATATGTAAATCTAGAGTAAGGAAGTAGAAACAACTAAACGAAGATGGAATTATTAAAACGCTTCTAGAATTACATTATTCTAATTTTTTCTTCAACTAGATCACAGTTCATCTTTTATGTGCAAAGTTTTTGGTTTGATTGATAATTGAGTATAATCATTAAAAAAATGCTAATGAATACAACCTATTCAAGATGTTTTACAAAGAAAGCCCTCTTCTTGATCACCATGTATCTTTTTCATGCTTATCATCAAAGAATAATGTCATATATATACATGTATACACACAGTTTATCATATTTTTTATCAAAATATATTTGAAAAATTTTAAAAACTATAAAATCATACCTAAAATAAAGCATAAACTTAAAACAATTGTTGCAGTGCCTAGAATAGTGTGTGTTTTAAACAACTCGATTAATTACATTGAACAACTTCTAAGTCAGTTCTCATTCACCAAATCTATTTACACGTCACAAGCGTCTTTAAAAGAAAGGTGAAAAGGATAAGTAATATCTAGGAGCTCTTACTATAAGATAACTTTACGAATTCTTTTATTTTTATCTAGACTGAGTAAAAAATGACGCTTAATGTCTTTTGAAAATATCAAAAAGAAGAAAATGTATTCGTAAATTCATTGTTGCAGATAAGTATTTATTGGATAAAAAAATGCCTTATAAGAAAATATTATTAATATAGTAGGGATGAAGTATTAATATTCTTTTCTTAGAATATTTCTATTGTTTATGATTAAAAATGAAAAAAAATAAGGTTAAACAATTTATTTTCATTAAAAATAAAATAGACGTATGCAAATTAAAAGGATTTTATGAATTAATGAAATAATTTATATATAATATATTTTTATCATTTCTGTACGTTAGTACAATTCCAATAAATTTTTAATCAGGAACAATAGTGGATAAGATTAAATTATTATAATATTTAATTAATTTTAAACTGAATTATTTTATTTTATTTTAATTTGTTAAGGAAATTAATTTTTGAATATTTAGGCGTAAAGTTTTCTAGGATTTTAAGACTTTAGAGAACGTGAAAATATCTAAATCATCATATTAGTTAAAAATCCAATACGTGCAGTGATGACAATCTAAAATTTACAATTTAAATTACATAGAGCTCAATCCTTCAATTTTTTACGTTTCTTTAGGAATGTTCTTCACCAAGCACTGTAATAAATTTATTGTCTACATTGATTCAACTGTTTATAAAGTATATTATTCAGATTTATAAAGCAAACTAATGCAAATACATATTACAGGTACACATTGAGCGATTTATGGAATATAAATCTAGTCCATTTAAAGTTCAGAAGAAACGTGAAACGTTGCATAGAAGTATATATTTTGTAGGAGTTAAGCTATCTTATGTTGATTAATCATTTAGATTTTTAATAAACAAGATACTTTATTTTCAATATCACAAATTAAATAATATCTAAGAAACTAACATGACATTACAGTTCAATGAGATTTATCATGAAACTTGTATCTAACTAACATGATATTCATAATATTTATGTATGAATTAATTTATTAAATTCAGGACGTTTTTATGAACATATGAAATAGAAATAGTAAACTATTAGCATTAATGGAATATATTAAAATATATAATTAACATATATATACATATATATATTATTATAATTAATAAGTGTAATGTAAAATTTACATGACATTTATTATAACTTACCGATTATACAGAATGGCCTCCGAAGAAACTTTAACCGTCCGATAGCTGTTTGATACCTCGAGCGACATCCTGAAGACCATAATCTGAAGATTACAAAAATCATTATAAATAATTTGATGAAAACAGTAATAGAGCTGAATACCTAAAAAAGGTATAAATACCTAAAAAAGAACTCAGCGGTGAACCAGACGACTACAATCATTTCCATGTAAAAAAGAAGAACCCCAGCCTCTTTCTCGTATTCATCTATCGTACTGAACACCGAGAGTACCAGGCACGTAAAGACCATACAAAATCTAAAAGAACAATAAAAGAATGGAAAAAATGTGAAAAATGTAGTAACTATAACGATAGTATCAGAAAAATCTCTTTCCTTATATTTATTGACTTTTACAGGCTGTACATCGATTTGCACTATGTTTATTATCAATATTACTATTATATTAGTAATATTGTTAAGTTTTGAGTAAAAGGAACTGCAATGTGCTCAGCGCGAGTTGTGAAGATCTGTCGACTCGTTTTTGACTAAAGCGTAAAGAGGGCGATACTAAAGCAAATCAGAGGGCGAAGAAAGAACAAGTTGAAACTAGAATTTATTAGATACTCATTTGTCGGAGAAAAATGTATATGTCCTAAAAATAACGAATGAAAGTTAGTATAACATTTGTTTAGGATTTCGACAACAAGAATGGATACTAAAGTAATATATAAAATTCATTCATTTCAATGTTTTCAAATATATTGAATACATACAGTCCAATACTTAGCACTTTTAATAATTCATATATTTTATATTAAATATTATACTAAATATTCTTTTAAGTATCAAAATAATAATTTTTTATTGAAATTTTAATTTCAATTTCATCTCTAATTTCATCTCTTATCATTATATCTCAAAAAGAAGATAAGTTATCAAAGGAGAAATTAATGGTAAATTATTCAAATAAGATAACAGCAATTACATATATACATTAGAGCGATAGTAAGAGAGGTAGGGGAGGATGATTGGAGAATAGTGGAAATGAGAGTAAAAAAAGACGATTCTTACAAACTCGAAAACGAATGGTTTTTGGACATGAATTAAAGCAATAGACGTCATTCGTCATGGACGCACATTTCCGTCTTTCTCGCGAGTGAGTGTCATTCCACTCCGACACGATTGTATTGATGACCTATTATACTTGAGTAAGTCTTCAAGTTTAGACAATTTGTATAGTTCTATGGGCGGATATGCGGAAGCAGTTGCAGTAGATTGTACGAAGAAAGATTTATGGCAGCCTCTTCTCTATTTATTTAGGTAACAACGATAAACTGATTTTCGCAGGCGCATAACTCATTTGTATGCATACATTCAAAAGTGGCAAAGACTACTTCTTACTCTTTTTTTACTAGAGATTATGTAAGTTTTCTCTCTTCATGCATGGTTTTTAATATGTTATTAAAAATAGGTGTAGATGTGCATTGCAATATTTAACGCAAATATGCGCAAAGGGTGCATATCGACGGATGATAAGTTATAATTAAATTACATAAGAATATCTCTTATAAATCTTCGATTTCTTTTATAAATGATAAATCTTCGAAATACTGCAATATAAATAAGTATTGCTGTTATTTTTTAATTTTCTGATACATTTTATTTAATTATAAATAAATACATACATACACATATACACGTACATGTAGTCATTTTCTTAAGTTATAAACACTTAATTAATAGCCCAATTTGACCAGTTATTTATCATGTGTTCGTACACTTATACTTAATTATTGCTAAACAAAATATGGCTTAATATGTCCAAATATTCATTTCAAACATAAAATATTTAATTTAATATTTTATGTGTCACTCAATTTTATGCAGTGGAATTAATATGATTTGAATTTAATAGATATTCTATTAATTTTATGAATATTACAGTAAAATTATTTCAATATATTAACGTCAATTGAACGAATTAATTCTTCTTTTTAGAACTATATTATTTTTTTTGGAATTTATAAAAAATTTCAACTGTTTTATATTAATAAAAAATAATTTACTTTTATTCTGAATTAAATTTTTTTCCGATAACGTTATACATACGTGCATATTCAAATATATATTATTTCAGATACATGCATATATATACAGATGACCTAGTAAGAATATAGCGATGAACAAAGTGTCCACGAATCTTTTATACTTAAATAAGAATCTTAAATAAGAGAAAGATAAATCTTATTGAAACAGTGTATAGAGTTTATCCTTTTCATTGCTTGTCATATGGAAAACTACCTTCATAAATATAGATGTATATTTAATAAGAATTCATTGTGAGTATACAATTATATATTTCATTAAAGCAATTTGGTAGAAATGTCTATTTTCTTTTTACTTTTTTGGTTATCTCAACCTAATCATATATAAACGCACATTCTTTTTTCTTTATTTTTTTTATAAAATAAAAGCAACCGAATTCTTTTAACTACTTACATATTATAAACGTAATAAATATGAATTCTCGGATGATTATTATTAATATCTGATAAAAATTATTTTTAAAATTATTAATTAAAAGGAGTATGCTAATAGTTCATGAAATTAAGTTCAGAAAAAAATTATAAAATGTATAATGAGACGATTTTTACATTATAATAAATATGTAACTATTTCACTCTACTTGGAATTAATATAAAATAGTTAATATAAAGTACATAAATTTTATGACTTGAAACTTTAAAATTATAACTCTATTATTATTAAACATTTTTAAATGTCGAATATTTTAAATATTTTCATACACTAATATTTAAATGAGTTATCGTTATAGAAATATTGAAAATTGTGATATGAATGATGTGTTGAATGAACGTCGGTGTTGTAAGGAAGAGTTCCATTACTCTGACCTGAGCTAGACCTGAGAGATTGTATGCGATAGGCCTTGTCTGGTCGTATATTTGTAATAGTGTGAACAGTATATAAAGCATCTTTTTATTTATTACAAGTCTTGTACTTTGCTCTATTAATAAATGTCGAACACTATTTTTCATTAAATTTAAATACAACAAACATCTCTCTTATGCTATCCTTGAATATATTTTTAAATGCTTTGTTATTTTTGGTAAGTTCTAAAATAAGTCCAATAAAATAATTTCCATAAATTATTTCAGAATGAAATTAAATACAATAAACATAAATATAAATAATATTATTAGTTATTTTTCGAAATATTAAAACATAAACTTGTATAATTTTTGTAAACTTTTTATTTATTATTATGTAATTATTATAGTATTAAAATAAAAATTATCAATTCTTTAAAACCAAAGCATAATTTCTATTGCATTTACTTTTATATTTACATTTATGGTAATATAATTTGTATAACATGAATGATTAAGTATCATTTAAAAACTATATAAGTATTTGACTATAATTTCATTTTGTTGTATAATTTATATTTTAGAGTACATGCGTGTACTATGTAAGTAGAGCACATATTAGTTAAATTAAATTAAATTTTAGTAAGTAAATTACTGATGTTTCCTCGATTAATAAAGATATTCTAATAAATCATCAGTATCTAGAAAGTCAGGTAATGAAAGTTATTTTACATAGAAGATAAAGAAAAAAGGTTGAAAATTTTTGTATATTTTTGTGTTTACTTTCAATATAAATGCAATTTAAAGTATTTTTAATAAGTTTGTCAGACTAGCGAGAAGGATCGGTTCAACATGAGAAGGAATGAAAACGTATAGGACGATTCTCACGTTACTGATCGTGAACAAGATTTGTTACTCTGCAGCAGCTTCTTTAATTATTGTTTGTTACCGAGTCAGGGGATCTTGTCCGAGGTCGGTGGGTTGTTTCGCAGGAAAACAAATTGCACGCCACAAAAAGGAAAACATAACATTCGTGTATCAGTATATGTATAGATAGGTGTAATTTTAGTTGCACTTTAATAGTTTTTGAGTCAAAGCTTTTGCTTTTTTGAAGAAGAAATACCTTTTGGAAGTCATTTATTTCTTTTTTTAGAATTTCAGTTAACTTATTAGTAATAAAATTTCTCATTTCTACAAATAACGTACATCCATGTACTTGCATTTATTTGTACGACTATAAGTATATATGGATATGTATATATATACATACATATATATATGCCTATAGTATCGTAGTAATAAAATTTGAGAGATAAAATGGTACGTAAAAGATATATTAGGACCAGATTTGTCTTTCTTTGATGTAAAACTCGGCGAACTTGTAATTATATATACATGTGCATGTATTTAAACCTATAAATATTTCATTTCATTCTTTAATACATTCATACAATAAATATTAAATAAAAAATTGATTTTAAAAACTGAAGTATTCCTAAAATATATTTTTAATATTTTCGTTTACATTTTTTAAGTTTTTGACAAGAAAGAAATAATTTTTACAAAATTAGTAATACATTTTAATCAGTAATTATTAATGAAAAAATTATCAACGTACGATTTATTTTAATAAGGTAGATTATCTTTGTAAGTAGTAACACTTGCTTTTTCATTATTTTAAAATAATTTGGTACAGTAATTAAGGTAGCGGAGATCTAAAGTATAATAGGGTTTTAAAGATTAATTGCTCATAGATTTTAATAAATGATATTTACAATATTTTTGTTAATTTTTATTTATAAACTAAAATAGATGTGCTGTTTTCGTAATTCTATCAGTTAACTTATAATTGCATTATTATTTTATTTTAGTGTTATTCTCACAATCAATCTCTTTATTGATATGAAAAAATTGATTTAAATTATGTCTATTATATTAAATATTTATTATAATAATATAAGTAATGAAGAAATTCTTCTTCATTGAAAACTTGACTATTAGTTAATTAATTATACATCGGTAATTTAAAAATTTTTCAAATTTCATAATTATAATTTACATATTCATAGTTTTCTCATAGTTGATATGTAAAAGTAGATAACGTCACTATAAAGCTATATAAATAATATTAAAGGTAAATATACCAAAATAACCATTAAAATTTCAATTTTTAAATAAATTACTGTCTATAAATTTCATTAAACTTAAATATAATTAAGGATTATTTAGATATAAAAGGAGAACTTTTAAGTATTTTGGTTATTTCCACGAAAAGTACAAATTTTTTGAAATTCTTTACTACCAAGTACTTTTATACTCTTAAAGTATTAGGTAAAAATATTATTACTTTAGATAGTAAGATTAGCAATATTTTTGACAAAAAATTACAAAAATATTAATATACAAATGTATAACATTATTAATCTTGTAATAAATCATAAATTTAATGAATCGCAATTGGAGCATCTGTTTAAAGAAAGAAAAAGTATTTCATTCATTAAATATGTATTCTATAAGGTTCATGAAAAGAAAAAGAAACAATAATAGTCGGTAAAATTATTTTAATGACTGAAAATGATTTAAATTATGTTAGAAAAATCATCTCTATTCCCTTGTCTACTATATATACTATTCTTAAAATATTTATATGATAATGTAAGAAAGTTATTTGCAAGAAGGGAATTTATATTGAACAATAAAATTAGCTTTTTTCATGATCATGAATAAATTATAATCTATAGATATGAGAAAAGAACTTGAGTTTATAATAAATGTATAAATTCGCAAAGATAAAAATGTGAATCTTCTTTCTTCTTTATTTTTATACCGACTTACTCAACTATTCTCGCACATTTCAACGATTGAAACTGTGCTTTTTTGTGAAGGTACGTGGCAAAGTTTTTTCAGCGTTTATACTACTACATTTTCTCGACATTACAAGCCTTTGATGAAGTTGACCTTAACTGTCCGGAAAGTATCGGGCGTTTTTCAAAACATAGCTGATCATATATCATCTGCTTATATGAAAAAAAAAGAAAATAATGTAATAATCTTAACTAGCTGTAAAGCTCAATAGTCATTAGACATCGAAGAACAAAAATATTATCAGTCATTTCACACAATATATGCATCGTGAGGCTAAAGAAACAAAAGAAGCTAATTAAATTGATTAGGAAATTTAGCCTGCATTTCTGATGTCCTCATACATACAGATAGAGTCTCGTGTAGCATGCATAATACTCACACGATCATGTGGTATGTGACGGCGTAAGCGCCGCGGGGCCGCTCGAGGAAATTGTAGATGCGGGCTTGGAGTCGCCGGTAGCGGGCATCGCGACGAGTCGCCCGATAGTTCACAGGGCGTCCGAGTAGTGACATCCGCGGGGCTGCCAGACGTCCACCTGCGCCGCCGCTTCTAGAACAGTGCAACAATCACGAGGACGAGGATTAGACGCGCGTCGAAAATTCTTCATGGATTCATGCATCATATCCCAGTCGCTTTTCATTTGTGCATCTGCAGTTATATATACACGCGTGTTTCTTCCAGAGACGAAACTTACTCTTAGGTCTTAAATTCAGTTTTATTTATTATTTTAATACTATGTTGTTGATTATTTGCACTATTTTGGCTGTATATTAGGAAATTTTATTGAAATAACAAAAAATCCTTTCGAAAAATTAAAATTTAGCACATCTGATGAAATTAAGGTTTAGAAAAAAATATTACGTATTATATTATTTTGTTCGGTTATCACTTACAATTCAACATTATTTCAGTATAATACATCGCGTCGATAAAATCGGACCATCCAAATCTTCGAACTGAAATATCACATTGCTTGTAGATTCGTGGAAAAGAAAAATTTTAATTTTCCTCGTAAGCTATTATTTTTACTTATTAATGTTTAACAAGGAACTTAGTATACTTTGCAGGTATTATAAGTACTGTAGCTAAGTAGAGTTTTGTAAAATTATTTGATTATGCGGTCTAAAATCAACAACAACGTCAGAAAATAAGAAGTTTTATTGATTTTTATTCTTATTCAGTTTTTTTATATGGCAATTTTATGCTAAAACTTATAAAAATTATACTTTCACTCGAATTCATTTGAATCTAAGAGATATAAAAAATTTGCTGTATGTAGGCTTGCAATGCAACAGAAACATCCGTCACTAAACATTTAAGACTGAATAAATAATAAGTGTCTGTGTATATATGTAAGTATGAGGACGAATAGTGTAAGTATTAGTATAGTAAGAGTATCGGTGTAGTAAGTGCGCTCCCGTCTTCGATTTCTTGTGTTTCGCGCGCGCGTTTGCCTCGTGCATCTCGAGAGGGAGAGCTCTATGAAGGGCAAGAAAAGGGCTCGGACGCGGCGAGAAAGGCTCCTTCTCGTCGACCTCCCAGAAAAGTCAGACTGGTTCGAAGGACTTGCCAAATCTTAACCTTGGTGTCCTTGCTTGACGCACTAAGTCCGTTTGACATAGATTGACGTAAGGGGTTCATCCTCGGTGTCGCTGGCTAACGTACTACCCCCTCCCCGAAACTACCACCACCAGCGCGTGTCCCGCGGTAATTAGCGTTTTATTGTACGTCTGCGTCTAAATAACATTTTCGTTTAAATCGTATGGCAAATCTTGTGCGCATATCTTGTATCCACCACTATTTTTTTATGTTTAAAATATTTTGTATCATCTTTTAGCGTTCTGTTTTCTACGTTCTTATGTTTGCCCGAGAAACTCTACATTTTCAAAAGAATCTCAGTCCAGCTCGAGCTGTCGTCGGCCTGGATTTCTCTTTTTCGCAGCGCTTATTATTTTTTTTATCTAACTCAGATTACCATTCTTTAAAAGCAAGATAAAGAATCTAGTATTCGCGGTACAGTAAAGTCAATCACTATAATAAATTATGATGCATTAATGATATTCTGAACAAAAGTTATTCAATAAATTAATTTACAATAGGTTTTAAATGTTTATATTTTCATGATATTAGATTAAAATTAAATACAAATTATGTTTAGTAAAGTAATAGATTAGTTGATTACATATTCTACTATAATTAAATTTTAATATGTTATTTATTCAAAATTGAACATGTTAAGATATAGATTTGTTTATTTGAAAATCAATATTTTTAATTTTCCTTACTACACTTTCAAATAGAAATTCATATTTTATTTGTACCTATTATTATTTCAATATCAATTAAATTTTAAATAATTGATCTAATTTAATAAATTCCTAATGATAATATGCGTTGCTTGCTTACTTTCGATTTTACTTACATCAGCATTCATTAAATTTCCTCTATATTGCTTTAAACAATTAATAAAATTTATTAATACAATAGAAGATAAAACATTATATTATATCGTATCATTATTCATCTGAAATTATTTGAGTACAATTTATTTTCCATATTATTGGTATATAATTGATAAAATTATATAACTGATAACCTTCATTCTCTATGTAACTGTTGATCAGGTTATTAAATGATTCCTGTTATTAATTTAGCATTATGTAGTATGATTTTATTATTGTTAAATTCAGATTAATAATAACCCACGGATTTGTAATAATTAATTACAATTAATGTAATAATTTCTTAAAAATCTCTCGGGCAATATATATGCTTATTAAACGAATTTTACTAAACTAACTAGGAAATAAAAATATTATATTTATTATTGTTAGAAACATGTAAATTGTACTAGTTTACAATTGAATCCATTTATAAAAGAAATTTTATCTCATACAAGACATAATTTAAGTAATCTTTATGAAAACAATGTTATAAAAAATATTTTATAGAAGAATAAAGTTTAATTAATACATTACAGAAATTCAAAGCTTATATTTTAAAATGTATGATTTTACTTCTTTTAAAAATGTTAACATCATTGAGTTTACATAACTGAGATAAAAAAAAAGGTATTTTATTTTTTATTACTAACATATACAAGTTTATATAGTTTACAATAATAATATTATGTATACTTATGAATAATATGTAACATGTAATATATAATGTGTATAATATGTAATATGTATTATGTATAATATGTAATATGTATTATGTATAATATGTAATATGTATTATGTATAATATGTAATATGTAATATGTATAATATGTAATATACTTATGTAATAATAATATAATATATACTTCAATAATTTGTATTTCCTAGGAAACAATGCAGGTGAAAAATATAAATGTTAAAAGAATTGCACTATACTTTTAATTGATACATTTGAATATTGATTATGTTATCATCAAAGTATATTTATTTCGTAAACATATTCAATTTTTTTTAAGCTATATTTTGATATTACTTTCATATTATGCAAGTACATAAGAAATATTATACTATGAACCAAGTATGAAATTTAATATAGGATGTATCAAAATTGTCAATCTTTCATATAGTTCCGTTTTTCATTATTTTTTTCTAATGGAAATAATTAAAAACATTGAAATTGAAAGTTTGCATTCTTTACATATTTATTACAACACTTTAATTGTATATATTATCAAGTACTAATGATAAGCTTGTAGTATTAGTTATATTTATAATATTTATGATCAATTAATATTAATAAGCTGTTTCTGTTAATATTTTGAAGTTATCTAAATTTGTATAGATATTTATTAAATAAAGTATGTAATTAAAAATTGTTTTAAAAAACACAAATTCATTTGTTAAAATATTCTTAATTATAGAATTTCAAAGATTTATACTTGCAGAATTTGACAATCGAAAATTGCAAGGTTATAATATTTACTCTTTCAGTTTTAGAAAGAAATTTCTTTCATGATATCAAGCTAATGTATGATATCATATTTCTTAGAATTACCCCATTTAATTTTCTTATTAATTTATGTAACATTCTTATTAATGTTATAAATGCAATTAATGTTAGTAATTTTATTAATGCAAAAATGTATGTAACTATAGTTACAGTATAACTAGAAAAAGGAAAAAAAGTTGTGTACTAGCACGTCAAGCGTACAAGTGATCGTAAATTACAAAAAAAGCATTAAAAAGAAAGAAGAAAGCATAACCGAAGCGAAGGAATGTGATAGGATTATACACGAATGTCGATAAAAATCTTTCTGATAAGAATCACTGACGTATCGCTCTAAAATCAAAATTTCACTTTATGCTTTAAGTAATATATATTACGTCTACCTATATTATTTAGTACTAGATATGATCAATGTACGCGTACATATCCAATGGATAAAAATGAAAGTGTGTTTACTTTGGTCTTTAAATGTATATAAAGAGTTCCTTCTACTGATTTTCTTAGAAATCATCTTCATTTATTTTCATAAATATTGTCATATTATTAGTTTAATATATTACTGGTATTATTAATGTTATTAATCAATAAATGCAAATACCTCAAGGTAATCACCTTATTTAATGACTAAATAATAAATTTCATTCCTTTAAATCGATAGATTAACTATTAAAATATATCCCTTAGGATACAGATAATTGATTTAAAGTATTCTGTGAAATGGAAAGTAAAAAATAAGGAACCGTAGACTAGATACGTATATACTCGACCGAAGGGTGTGTTTATATCTAAAATAATAAAAACAGTGGGGCTGGTGAAGTGTATGACTAAATAAGTATTGTTTCAGTAAATAATTTCTCATTTATATTTCCCTAGTCTGATAACAATCGATTTTTCTTGTACATGTGTTTCTACTTTTCACTTTATGCGATGACAGCGGTCACTTTCAATTGTACTTTTGCACTTCTTTCAAATATACTGTTATCTGTAAGTATTGTCTGTTGTATTAATTTTATTAAAATTTTTCAATATCTAGATTCATTTTCTATCATCACTATAAGATTAGTAACGATTATGTCAAACTCATACAACATAAATTATATACATTTATTTTATACATTTTTAAATTTAATACATTTTATACATTAAATTTTATACATTTTTTTTCTGATATTAAGCAATATAATGATTTTTCTATATTTTACTTTAACAGGATATAATTCCTTAAAGAAGAATTGTAATAAAGAAACGCAGCAATTTTTTTTAATGAATTTGTTTATATTTTTTTAAATATTCCAATAAGACTGTAATTTGCTGTAATATGTATAATTTTTTCTTTTAAATACATAAAAAAGGGTTGATCAATTCAATTTAGGTTAAAGTATGTCCAAGCATATCTTTTTTCCTATTTATAAGGAGCAATATGGTACTACAAATAGAGAATAATGAGAAGTATATGCACAAAATTATTAATCTTGTTTATTACCCAAGTCATATTAATTTGTCACTGTAACATTGTGTGTTTCTTAAACACACACTATAACTCATACACACATATATATCTACAGGCATATGCCAGTGTGTATGCAATAAATCTCTAATAAACATGTGATTTATATAACAATCTTGAAAAGAATATTTATTATCTGCTAAACTTGCTAACTAAATAATAAGTTCTGAAGGAAAATTATAGATACGTAGGGATTATCTTCTCTATTTACATTTAAAGCGAACAGATTTTACATACACTTAACCTCATTACAATTTAATTTGTTTTTGTATAAATAATATAGAATTATAAAGTTTGTACATGTTTGTTATTCTTATGTAGATAGATACTTATTACTTATTATATAAATTGAAGCATATCTACTGAGCGAAGAAATTTTTCTATCTTTATATCGTTATAAATATTTTACTAAAAGTTTATGGCAAATTTTTTACTTATTTTTCGATACAATGAAAATGAAAATATTATTAAATGAAATTAAGGCAAATTCATCAAGACATTGAAATTTAATAAAAGTTTATATAATCCGATAAAATTTTTTCGGTTTGATAATTGTTCTTTTATGTTTTGAAATGAAATCTTTTAATTTTGTTGATGTTACTAACTGACTACTGACAATACTAACTGATATTAAAGTACAGATTTTATGTGTCTCTTGTTACTTATTATATTTTATATCGTGTAGTTTTTAATATTGATTTTAATATATGTTAGAAGCGGATGAAGTTCATTTCTTCACCAAACACATTTATCAGCGTTTTAAAAATGCAACCATAAATTTTAATAAATACGTTTATGCTTTTTCAAGATCATTATTTTAATTAACCATATCAATAGTATTGTTTATTAAATTACAATTTATTATTGAAAAAACAATTTTTCATTTAATTTAAAAATATATATTTTTTCATAATAAAAATATTTAAAAAATTGAGATAACGCTTGAATCCAAAAGTTCATTTACCAAAATTATATTATACTTTTCATTATTACATTTTACTTTATTATGTATTATAATGAAACTATGTATTATAATGAAATGAAGTATAATTATGTATTATAATTAAACTATGTATTATAATGAAACTATGTATTATAAACTATGTATTATAATGAAAAACTAATTTTCATTTTCAAATATTATTTATTTCTTATTTAAAAGACAATTAATAAAAAACAACGAAAAAGAGAGGATGATATGTTTTATATAGCTAAGTTAAAATAAAATTCTCTGTTTTTCTCAACACTTTTACCTGTTTTACTATTTTATAAATTTACTTCAAATTTTTCAAGAATTCTTTTTAATGGTTAAATTTAAAATAAAATAGTAGTAGATATATTAGATGTGTTATAGAAATATTTTATTCATAATAAGAACTATCTACTTAATACTTTTCTTTTAATTATTGCTTTGAAACTTTTATATACCATTTGAATTTAATTATATTTAATATATCGATGAAGCAGCAAATTATATTGCTGTAATATGTTTTCTGGTAATTAAAATACATAATATTTTGTTAAAGTAGTATTCATTTTCAAAATAGCTTAGTTTATTTGAAGTTTCGTCATTATTATTTATAGGAGAAAAGGATTCTCCGACTTATTGACAGTAAAAGTATTATTCAATAGTTGATATTATTCAAAGGTCGTATTTGATTTGATATATATTATAGTATGTGCATATTAGTTAATACTCATTATTAATGTACAATGAAATATAAGAATATGATGAAATCGTAAAAATTATAAATATCGTAAAATTAAAGTATTTTTTTCATGATTGCTAGTATGAAAAACATCTTTTTATCTCATCTAGAAACTTACATGTAGTTGATAAAATAGAAAACTTTAAATTGTAATGTGTCTTAATATTATCAGTAAGAAGGTATCAATATATTCAGTAATTTCAGCATGTACGAATGAATTACTAACCATGCTATACATGATCAATTCATTGATTAAGCGATGGTCTCACTGTTTCAGCAACTAAGGAAACATTCCAGTACGTAGGACACGTTGTCCATACTTCCTCAATTGACAAGTCAGGAATTTTACATAGGAAAGCAAGAAAAGTAGAAGAAAAAAGCGGCTGGGTGTACACGCCTACTTATTTATAGCCTTCGGAGCCACAATGAGCTAAGGCACACATGCCGTCGTTGCAGGGAAAATCTGGAGCGAGAGAGGTAACACGAAGGGCAGTAATAGGACGGATGAGACCGCGTTTTAGGTACGCATGATCTAGTTGAATGTGGCTGGCTGCCAACCGATCGCTCCTTCAGCCGTCTTTCGTATTTTCTGCTTCCGCCAGTCTATCTCTGTTTGCTCAGCTCTCCCTTGTTCTTTCATGTTAAATTAAGTTTTAAATTATTGGTATTGAACGCTATTAGGGGCATTACAACAACCTCTAATAACACGATTCGAATTTGATGTGAAAAGAAAAGATAAGGTCGCGTGTACATTACATTTAAAGTAAAGTAATATTTATACGTCGTATCAGTTTCTGTTACATCTTGTAAGGAAGAACTTCGTATATTTAGTGCAGTTTGACTAGATTCTCGAAATCAAATATGTTATATAAAATGTAAACAACAGAATAACATTCTTAAGTATATTTTTGAAAATTTGAAAACTCGTGTAACGCTTAAAAGATACTGAGTGTTTTATAATATTGCAGATATTTTATTCCTTTCTAAGCATTTCATACGTACTAAGAAAGGCCTGTAAAGATTTTATAACTAGAATAATAAGATAAATAGTCGAATGGTAACTCTAATTTTTAAGAGGTATTGTTTAAATAAGATACGTTTATCATGTAGTACTTTGATACACGTACAATAAAACATACAATATTACGTATTCTATTTCTTTTGTTAAGTATATATCCATAAAACTGTTCCATAGCTTATGATTAGTACTTAACAAAATTTTAATATATCGATTAGAGAAAGTTAACCTATCAATAAACTATTCATTATATATCTTATTATACCTCTCTGCTTCTTTATTATTGTTTTTCATTCATGTTTTTTCAAGAATATAGAATTAAAAGAATAAGATGAAGTACTAAGGTAGCATATAATCCTGTTTATTTTGTCGAACATTCCAAAAATTATTTTACTTTATTTCTTCCAACTGAAGAAAAATAATATAAGAAAATGAATGAGAAAGAACAAGGATAGATGAGACCAGAAGTTTCTTCAGCCATGTGCAGTAATTACACTATAGCTTTCCATTTCCATTTTCTCTTCATCTTTTGTTGTCAATTCTACTTCTATCGTACAGTTGTGTTTGTAAAAAGCCAGATCTAATAGTTGGTAATTTTAAAGTTAACCCAAAATATCGGAGACAGTGAGATGGTTCTTTGCTTCTCTTTGAAGCGACTTTGCCGCACACTTATATGTTCATTGTATTTTCCGTACAATTTTCAGTATCGTTATCGAAATCGATTCACATAACATTTATTTATGTTATACTACGTATTAGTTTTATGTAGAAAAATAGATTTTTTATTATTTAGCAACATCGTGGGATTATTTTCTTGACATTCAATGTAAGTGGAATGAAGCATTTAATTTGTTTGCGTTTTGAGAGTGAAAGTGAGAGAGAGAGAGAGAGAGAGAGTGAGAGTTAAATTTACATTTTTAAATACATAATTTTTGATGGACCTGTTTCAAAGAACTAAGTAAACGTTACAAATTATGACGTAAATAAAATAAATAATTATAATTATTATCTTTCAAATAAATAGATACAATTAACATACGATTCTTTTAAAAAAAGGAATGAGACAACTTTCTCTTAATAACAGTGTAAAAGAGAAGATTACGATGAAGTTAAAAGTTTTTATAAATAAAGTTTTCTGTCTAAAATACGTGACTCAATTTTATTTTGAAATATATGGCATTATTATTACTCTATATTATATTTAAATTTTTAAATAATTCTCAAATAGAAGAATATGATAAAAAATTTTAAGTCAATTTTACGATACTTACAAATGTTGTAAAATTTATTTTTGAGATTTATAATCGATAGTCAAATTTGATGTTATATATTAAGTAAGCTGTAAATGATTTAATTATTAAAATATAATGTTAGATTTATAGGTCGCCATAGTTTCGATATAGAAGTAATATATGAATTAATTTATCAGATTAAAGTGTTATATATTATTATATTTATATATTAAAGTTTCTTCAAACTGTAAAAGCATATGTTACTTTTCATTTGTAAAATTAAATGAATATTTAATGAAAACTTCCTGATATAATGAAAGAAAATTCAAAATAGAAAATTGAAATATACACTCTTTATAATTAAAAAACTTAACGTTTATTAGATAGTTATCTATCTAAGAATCAATGATAACTAATTACAAAATTCTTTTATGGCGTAAACTTAATATTGTAGAAAAGGAGTCACATACTATTTTTAACTGGGTTCACTAATATATTTTGTTGGTACCAAAATCACATTAAGTAGTGGAATTTTATTTTTCAAGTAGTATATAGCTACTATGGCTGATATGAAATGGAATTGCTTTAGAAGAAGACAATGCATTCAAATGTATGTTATGGATTAAGAATATTTCAGTTTATATACATTCTTGGTAATTTTTAAATTTATACCGCAAATTAAGTTTCAATAACTTTGACAAATAAAGTATTGAAGTATGTTAGAAAATTATTATATTGCGACCTATTTTATTAAAAAATTAAATAAGAACCTTTATGGGAAAATGATTTCTATTAACTCTTTGAAAGTTTATACAGCATAATATAGGAGTTGGAATAAGAACGATAAAGAAAGCGAACATAACTTTTGCAAGAGTTGTCAGACCCTTTTTAAATTTGCTGACAGAATATAATCTATCTACGTATACACTGACTACTTATAAGTCGGTTTATTTGTGAGTTTTCGTATCTCAAATTCTTAGAAATTAAAAGTAAAAAAGAATACTTTGCTTGTTAGGCTACAAAGTAATATTCATAAACGGCTATTCAGTTAACATATTTTTGCTACTGCATTAAAATACTTTTATACAATATCTTAGAAATGCTTCAATTCGTTCTTCAGAAAACTATTAAACATAGCTCGTGCGATTTTTTAAAATTCTTAAGTAATATGCATATAAATAAGACAATGCATGAAAATGTTCGTTTACATTATAAATTTTTTTGATTATACAAGAACCAAAATATGGTATATCATATAATATAATGATATTTACTATCCTATTGGATTCGTATAAAAGATTCTTTGTTTTTGTAGTTGGATGGCATTGTATCACAAAGCTAATGTGCTATTTATTTCAAAGTTATAAATTTTTAATGTTGTATGACAAAAGAATTTCAGCATGTACTTGACAAAAATAAAACAAGTACTATTTCGTTGAATTATTTGTTTTACTTTCATAATTTTCATAAAAATATGCTTATCAATGCATATGAAGTATTTAAAGAAATAAAAATAAAATAGATTAATAATAAAACAGTATACTTCTTCGTGAAAATTCTCAAAATACAAGTTAGGTGATTATATTTTTGAATGTATAATATTCAATATAACATTTATTTATAACATTTCAACATAATACAATATGTTGTCAGAAAATTATAGTATTTTTTTATATGTGTGTCACTCGATTAAAATGGATTTTGAAATTTAAAATGTGATTTACATTTTTTCCAAGAATTTTATTCATACAAAATATATTGATGTAATAAATAAAAATAAACACCAACACCGAAGATTTAGAATCAAGATCTTTTCTACAATTACTTTTATACAATAAAATCGGATAATCCAATTGAAAAAAAAGTGTTTTCGATACTTTCATTTCGAAAGCAATTCCGATGCTAAGCTATGAGGTGAAACCGAGTGCATTATGAGCGCATAAAATATATAAACACCGGGACGCCGGCACTTGGTCAACGCAGCTGTATTACGAAATGCAAATAAGCAACGAACATCAACTCTGTCTCGCATTCGTTCGTCATCTGAGGGTAATTAGCGAAAAAGTGTTTACATTTTTAGTCCATGACTTAATTTTTAGTAATTATTCTACATGTTTACCGATTCCTTTCCGCTCTTCAAGCCAAAAATATTTAAAGATCACATTTATGTGTATCAGATGAAATTCATATTAATATATTAATAGTTAATTTCATATTTAAATATTTGGGAGAGATTAATTTACTTGAGAACGATATACAAATATTTAGATATTAGAATGATTTAATAATGTTATGTTGTACTCTATGCGTTAATTTCATTTAATGTACTAAAATATCAAAACGTAAAAATTCTTTATATGAAGAAGACTTGTTTATTTAGATTTTTTCCTAGATACTAATATGCTAGATATTAATGCTTAATATACTTATTTAAATATCGTATTTAATTGCAATTATATTTTTAATTCTATAATGCCTATGCAAATATGAAATTATGAAAAGAACAATAGTTTTTAGTCATAATTCTGTTAAATAAAGATTAAATTAATCAATTTATTTATTCTTAAAAATCAATTATTAAATTTCAACAGCTATTTTGCTTTTTAATATAAAGAAATTTTTCTCAATATTTTTACACTTATATTAGTGATTAAAGTTGTTTTTCAACTGGAAAAGTACTTTAATTATTTTATTATTTTAATATTTATAATGAACTATAAGTAGGATACTATATTTTGTGTTATTATTATAAACAAAAAATATTAAAACAGCTTGTGCTTTTTCTTTTAAAGCTGAAAAGTATCAGTGAATTCTTGTAAAAACTTTTATAAAGTTCAAAGAAGCGACTCTGCTAAATAAGAATCTAAGTAGTATATTAACTAGAGAAAATTAATATATAATAAAAATCGCAACTTTTATTTGTAGAATGATGTAAAGTGAAAGTTTCAATTTAAGAAATTATAAAATGCTTACGTTCATTGAAACGGATTTCAAGCTTTACTTGTCCCAAGAAAATGCACTGTGTTATTGTGTTCTCACTATACCTAAAAAAAATTTTCGTTTGACTATTAGTGTCAGATCATACAATCCCATTTTCCTTTAATTTTGAAACAATAAATGTCGGAAAAAAGGATCTTTTACTGTATCATTGTAATTTTCAGAGTCAATGTCTTGATCTGCGATTCAACCCAAGTCTTTTATGCTTGCATTGTGAGACAAATTTTATGAATTTTTTGTATTTTTAGAATACTAATGCTCTTCTTGATCAACTATTCATTTACTAACTACTAACTTTACTACTAACTGATTATTATTATTAGAAATATTATTGTTATCTTTGTAATTTGAGAAATGAATTATTCCCGATATTTTATAAGCACATTTTTCATTGCCTTAGCAAAATAGTACTATAATATATCGATATTCCATTATAGCGTTTGAAATTAAAAATTCCACATAATCATTTTAAAGCGAAACTATACTCAAGCAATAAAACTCGTGGATAACATAAAAGTAATTATTATTAGTTATATACAAACTTATTAAAAATTATTCTATATTATTTATAAACGCTGCGTTGCATTTTAAAGAAAATAAATAAATATTTAAAAAATTTTAAATTTGAGTTCACAAAATTACTAGCAAATAGAATTTATTTTCAGGAAAAGTAATTTGAAATGAATTTTACTTTCTGGAATGATCAACATAAATCGAATCCTTTGAATTTGTCCATATGTTACTAAAGATAATGAAAAGAAAATTAATTATTTTTATGTAATTGAAAATCAGTCAAATCATCGAATCTGCTGATAAATATTTTGAAAAGAACACAAGCAAAATTTCACGTTATGTACATGTGAAAATGCAATTCAGAAAATCCTCAAACTTTAATAGAATATTTTACACATAGTATGGTACATTACTATCGTCATCAATTACTTCACGCGCATATTTTCCCGTCGTGCGTTTTGCCTCTTTAAGTGAAGTACGATGTAATTGACTGAAAACCGATAATTTAACGGAAGCTTCGTAAGTGCTTGGAGCTATTACATTTAGACCGAACAAACGCTGCTTTTTTTAAAGGTTTTTAAAAAATGTTCTTGTTTAGATGACTTGCTTTCATTGAGAATTATTTTAATGTTTTTCATTAAAATACACTTGTAAATTTAAATTTCAACGGTATTTTAATTTAATTTTAAATTGTCTAGGCTTGGTATAAGGATTCGAAGCAAAGCCCTATGAATAAATATGAATGAAAAACAATAAATATTTAAAATGAAAAAAAATTTCAACAATGTATTTATTTCATTACAAAATAGTGTAAGTAATGAATTTTATAAATTTTTAAATTGTTTAAATTTTTTTAATCTTATAGTAGGACTTAGTATGCATAGGTACCGCAGTATTGCAAAAAATAAAATGGTGAGAGTAATTTACTTCGCCAAGAAATTCGTCGTGTTCTCGATATGTTTGTGGCTGACATTTGCTGTTTTAATATGTAAGTAAGGAAAAAGGATTAGAAAAGGAAGCGAGGCAGGAAGAAGATCATCAGTGTAGGAGCGCCAAACTACAATCGATCGATGCAGGCCATATGCGCTCAGCAGACCGAATGGATTAGTGCTTCCTTGCAGACATCGGTGAATAGGTCGAACACAAGCGCTTGGCTAGCAAATCAATTCCTCAAATGCCGCAAGGCCCTAATTAATATCAAATAAAAGCTTGTGCTAGAACTTTTTTGAATTTATTTCCTTTTTACATTAATAGATGCGATCGCACTTTACTTTACTTGATGATCAAGCCACATTTATTTAAATCAGAGCTTTCAAACTTTCACCTGTGAGGAAGAATAATTGACTTTGAGAGGCGTAGACCATTGAGGTCGGTTATTTTTAAAGATACAGTTTAGTGCTCTGATCGATCTGCAATTCGAAAGTAATTGTGTCATGGTAAATACTTTAGTTTCATTAAATGACGAAAAATCTCGCTAAAATTATATTATGTATGATTTCAATAATAAATCTAATTCAAGAAAATTTTTCTCTTACAAAGTAATAATTTTCTTCATTACATATTGATATGTATGCTAATCTACGTAGATTAAAAATTCCTATTGACTATAGAATTAAAAATAACAAGAGAGTGACAACAAATTATTGTTTGTAAACTTAAATTTGATTTTAAAATGAAACTAAAGTTTTTTTTAAGCAAGTTTAACTGATTAGAGTTCAAAAAAATCACTATAAATTATGCTAGCTACTACAGTTTATTTATTTATTTATTTTTTATTTGTTTGATGACTGCCTATTTAAAAGTGCCTATTCCATAAATTTAAAAAGATCAATTGCAATTTAAGCAAGTTTTCGTTAAATATTTAGTACATGCAATCGAGCAATTTAGATTTTTAAATAAGCAAAATATACGTAATAAATTAAAGAGCAAAATCTATATACATATTATTTTTAAAACTAGATAAAGAAATATCAATACTTTTTAATTACGTTAATTTTATTTAAAATAAATAAATCATGACGCAATTTTATAATTTCAAACATATCACCTAAATAATTTTACACGTATTATATAAATGACGAAATCATTCTATTCAAACCGTTATTATGAAATATTCTAATAGAAATCTAAATATTCATAATCTAATATTATCATATATATATATATATATATATATATATATATATATATATATATGATGTTTGTTTACGTAACTAATAATTATCTGATAAAAATTTTATTTTCCTGTATTTTTATGTTTGTTTATGAGATTTTAAAGTATGATTGACAAACACTGTATAAAGTAAGTAATTTGCTGAAATTATTATAAAAATTATTTTTACAAGTATTATATTATAAATATATTTAACGAAATTACGAGGCATTAAATTATATATTTATGTCAATTTCTTTAAAATTTACAATAATTTAAAGATTATGGAACTGTAGAAATATGAGTTATCGCTTTATTAGTTTTATAATATGAATATAAAATTGAAAATGAACGAAATCGTTATATTAAAGATAATTAATTTTATCTAGTAAAAAGTGTACTATATAAATATTTGTATCTTAAAACTTATCATGAATGTATATCTTTTATCTACGTTATTTCAATAATTTAGAAAAATTTAAAGAAATATTATTTACCACATTTATTAAAAATTTTTATTTATGTTTTAATCTTATGTGCTATGATAATAACTAAAAATAAATTAAAATTTCAAAGATTCTCCTATTGTTGACTAATTATAAATAAAGTACCTTGTTTTAGGATCACATGTTTTTAGGTCACGTAAATCCAAAAATACAGTTTTCGGTTGATGTTTATAAGTATATAAGCGCCTCATACTTGCATATATATCCCATTTATATTCTAATGGTATATATGTAAATGAGTAAGGTTAAATAGAAAATTTATTGTATGATGCATACATAATATCGATTTTTGTGATAAATGTTTGAAAATCAATTAAAATCAATCTCAAATTTGTTTATAATACATTCTTAGTTTTATAATTTATTGAAAAATACAATTACGAAAATTGAGCATCAGTTTTTTATTGTAACACAAACAATAAGAAGATCCTGTGAATCTTAATTAATCCTAATTAGCTTACCAATCAGATACATTTTTTAACTTAACTTGTGTCGAATTATATAGTGTAACTTGAAAAATTAAGTTTTTAAGAAAAATGTTATTAGAGTATGAATTAATAATCATCTACTGAATTAAACAAAATGAAATTTTTTAAGCCTATGGTTTTTGTAAACCAGATCATGCAATTAATTTAGGAAGATTTATGTTCTCTTTTTCTTTACTTTTTATTAATCAGCTAATTTCAATGGTGTATTTAGTAAAGGAATAGTTACGGTGATATTTAATTTTAAGATTTTTATTCTTTCGAACCATACATATCAGCTAATAATACTAATATGATTGAGAATATCGTAATATTATTTAAGATTATTTTTTTTTACGAATACTACAATTACAATTTTTATTCTTCTCATTGAAGTTGTTAGATTTTAGAAATTTTTAATAATTTTTGAAGGAAATTATTTTACACAATGATTAAATATGGGACATTATATGGGATATAATGGGGAGTTTCTTTGTATTTTTTTTTTTGTATTTTTCGTTAATCATAATGAATAAATTAAACAATTAATAAATAATAATAGTATTTCTTCGAGTAATTTAATTAAAAATAAAATAAAGATATTTATTATTTGTAAATGATTATTTTTAAATTTTCAATTTTGCTTAATTTTATTTCAATAAGATTCAAAAGAACATATGTTTATTACTCCAAGTATAATTGCATATAAAAGAAATTTTATGATAAACATGTTATTGTATATATGTAAAATAAGAACATCTATATTCTAAGATCGCTAACTTTTTATTTGTAGTTAATAGAATATAGTAGCTGCATTATTTTAGATTTAACATTGTAAAATATGCATGTTTGCGTTAATTTTCGTTTATATTTCACATAATAGAAAATATATGTAAATCTAAATGTAAGAAAAGCTAATTTTGTCTACAAATTTTCATAAAAACTGAAAACTACTATCACTGACATATTAAGAAGTTAAAACATATTAAATCAGAATATCGGATTTCATAATAAATGAATGAGTAGTTACATTATTCATACTGAAACGTTTTATGTATGTTAATAAATTGAATAAATTTCTTCAGTTTCACGTACGTACTTTATATGCAATCATAACTTATAGATATTTATCAGTTACTTTGCACTTGGTCACAGTTCATTTAAAAATAAATATCTGCACAGTTTTTTTGTTATTATTCAAAGCATAAATTTTAAAAATAAATACAACGAATTTAAAATGAATAGCAATTTATTTTTCCATAAATTTACAAGCGAGATGCATTTCAAATTGTTTTGATTGTCGTTGTTATTTTCATAATTAAAGTGGAAGACTTCATGAGTACACAGTGAACGAATTTCGGTAATAATTACAAGTTAACTTGTTATCTAGTCCAAAATTATAAATTTCTACCTACCTGTGTTATTGACACTTCATTGAATTTTTGGATTCTGACTATCTTCAAGCTCCTTGCTCTTGGGGATTATTCTGATCTTTCCTTTGTTTTTCTCATAATGCAACATCAGTATTGTTTACATGACAATTTAAAAGATTTGGAGCTTCTAAATGCTTTAAGCTGATTACTAATCAGCACCGTATGGCTTAATATTGTAACAGGTACATTGTGTTATGAGGTGAAACAAGCTGTAAGATAATGTTTTAACAATGAAAGCTATTATTTTATAAAAAATTTCCCAAAGGATCTAGTATACATAATATGTACAAGTTTATTAATTTAGTCATATAAATGATCGATACAATAGTTTCTTAGGCAAGTATGGGGTAGGTACTTTCATATAACATTTTTAGATGCTATTTTCTGTATTTAAAAAACAATCCCTCTATCATATGCCATTTTAGAATCTTATGATTGTGATATTTTAAAACTGGATGTATAATCATTTTTAAGATTCTTTTTGTACATTAAAATAAGAAATAGTAGTCGAGATTAACTTTTTTCATTACATAGACTTATATAGTTTTTAATCCTTTATATGATTTTGAACTGACGTCTGATATTATCATATTAGTTACTAGTTCCTCCTAATCTACATATTGACTTCATTCATAATTTTTTGATATCTATCTTAATAATAAACTAAATCTTCATTGTAGTTCCACAAGTCAAAGACTTTCAAATCAAATTGTGGCTCATGTGCTTGCTACCAGAAATTAGCAACTAGAATCTCATTGTGCAACGAATAGCTGACGAAGTCATCACCAATAACCAAAGGCTCAAATACTAATAGAATACGAAGTAACACTTATGAAATAGGTCTTTACGCCGAACTCAATTGCAAATTTGGAAAAAGTGCTTCACTATACTCAACCACAAAGTCATGAACCATAGCACATAACTGAAGTTTGAACGATTACGAAATTTGGCTTTCACACACGACATAGTCGCTAGATATGATGGGAGCTTCCACGGTGCTCCTGAGGCGATAACTGCGTGTACTTGTACAACTCGTCGGTCTCGTGAGCGTCGTCGGGAACGCGTCGGGAGACTCTACTCGGTCCTAGAGGCGCAGAAGATTTAAAAAACGAGGAAGCAAGGCGCGAACGCAGCGCCACGCCGCCGTTAACGTTGGCGTCGACGCCGTCGCCGTCGCCCACTCTGACACCAAAACACGATCTCCATACATTCGGGCAATGTCAAATTTTCCGAATTCTGCCTTTATCAAACTTTCACACCTCTCTCATTTCATTTCTACCATATTGTATTATCAGTCTACATTTTTCTTTTATCTTTTTGCTAAAATTTGGTGGTGTTTGGTGAGGTGGCGTTATATTTCTTGTGGATACTGTTAGTGGATTTTTATTTAAATACGATTCACACAATTGTTTTACTCTCGCCTATTAAAACTGTTAATTATTATTAAAATTAGATAAAAGTATGAATTGGTATTATTAAATTAATTTATATCTCCTTAAGAGAATCTAGGTCGTTAACAAATAAATACTTTTCGTCGCATACTTTAATTATGACGCGAAAACAATTTTTTTTTATCGAATACTTAATTTTATAATTCACTCTTAGAATAAATAATTTTTATAATATCATAGATATATATTAAAATTAAAACAGCAATCTACTTTGGTCTATTTCTTATAAACTAATTACATTTTACTAATATGTGAAATATTTTACCTACCATCCGAATTAGAATTGACGTACAATTCGTTATAAACTGTAAAAGCTTTATTATTATAAACGTACAATACTCTTCCAAGAAATTTTTAATATTATGCAAAATACATTAGCAATCTATTATTTGCCTGGGAATTGAATCTTTAGATTTTTACGAACAGATATTTATAGAAACATATTATCGTTTTGAAATACTTTTCAGGAACAGATATAAATAAAGAAATATTTACGTGTCGTAAAATATTTTCTGCTTTAGATATTTCTAAATAAGAAACAAGGATTAAAGTTTATACTTACATTAGTTAGTTACTAAATTATTTCAAAATTAATAAAATGATTGTTAACTTTCATTTTTAAGGTAATAAAATTAAAAATAGAGAATACTTTTATACAGAATACTTTAATCTCTTTAATTTAAAACGCACCTTTATATATTTTTAATAACTTACATTGATATGACACTTCATGTAGTATATATTATATAAAACTTACAATTATTAGCTGACAAATGTGTTAGGATAATATAGATTTATTACTTAATTTTTTTATGTTTTGAAAGCTTAAATGAAAGAAAATATTTTTTGAACATCAGTATATCAAGAATTAGTCTTATATGCTTTATCACTATTGTGAAATATTCAATAGATTAATTTTATATTTTAATATGACAATTTTTATTTGTAAAAGATAATATAAATTTTCCACTTTAATGATGTTTATATATGCTAAAGATTGTATTTTTATTCATTATATTTTTTCCTACTTTTAATTTGCTTGTTTTTATTTATGTAAATAACATTGAAAATGAATAATAATGAATTCTACTTATGATGATATACTTATTTGCGATAAATGAGACAGTTAACATTACTTTTATCTTAATTCACATTGCAGTTACGTGACATAATATCGTTAATTACTTTATACATTAATTACTTGATTAATTTCTTATTATTACTGTTTTAATATTTTTTGAAATTTGCGAAATTTCTTTCTATTTTATAGGAAAAATATTTTTCTCAATATTGATTGTTCTTTAATATTACATATTAGAAAAAGATAAAATAAAGATATTTCCAATAACAAATTAGAAGTGTTAATATTAACATAATAATTTACTTAATTTCTTACTCCGAGCTTTAAGATTTTTAAAAATAAATTACATTAGAATATAAAAATATATTTTTTTCTACTATTATACACCAAAATCTATTAAATTAGAAAAGTTATGCATTTAATTTATAACAATATGTTCAGACTATATCTTTCCAAATTATTGTTTTACTGTTTTCTTACAGCGTACCTACAATTTGCTATTATCATAACTTTATATCTGAAAATTTATTTTTGTATTTATATTTATAGAGTTAATCAGAATCAATGGATGTATTTATTACAAAATATAATAAATAATATCGTTACAACACATTGCATCTGAATGCTTTATGTAATAAAAGGGGGAACTCAAAAATTAATTTTATACTTTATTTTATTATAATATAATTATATTAATAAATATATATTGATATTTTGTATAATAATAATATATGTATTATAACGTCGACATATTTATAAAAATAATTTAATTATTCATTGATAAAATATTCGTTTTTTAATTTATTATTTTTTATTAAGTACATGAATAAACTTATATACCAAAATCCTCAAGTAATTTAATTGTCAATCAAATTCAAAAGATTTCCTGTCGTAATTATGAAAATACAAGTTTTTAAATATAAATCATGAATCTAAATTATTATTAGAATTATATTACCATAATAATTCTAAATACAATTTAAGAGTAATATAAGAGTAATTAATATAAAATGAATTTTATATTTCATTAGATTTATAATTTTTTTACTCTGTATGAATTGATGAATATTGTTCTATATGCTGTAGTAGAAGACATAAAATTAAATCTTATATTTTGAAGTTATCTAGCATAGACTTACATAAACTAAATATTTATATAAGTTTTTTTAATTCAGTTAATAAAATGATTTTTTCAAAATGTCTTTTTTAATAAAGTTTTTACAAGATACATTATTAGCATTAGAAAAATTATTTACATTTTAAGAATTTTGTTGTTCTTTTATTTTGGAAAAATAAAATGTGACCTTTTATGTAATTATTTGATGCTCAAATGAAAAGATGAATATTGTCAGTTTCTAATTTAATAAATTTAAGAAAATTTAATATTTTAATCAAAATGTCAACTAAAGTAAATTATATTCAAATATATCATACCTACAACCGTATTTTATACAAATCAATATGAAATTTCTTTCATTGCTTATAGTTTACATAAAATCAAGCATAAATTATATTTATATATTTATATTTATTCTGTAAAATAGTATCCTTTAAGGTTTCGATTTTCTTTAAATTATTATAGTTTCTTCTAAGTATTTTTTATGTGATCTTAAGTCACAAATCTATTAATCATGTATGTTTATTTTCTTGATATCTATTAATAGACATTTACACTGTAAAGATACTTCTTTCAACATCTTATAGCATATATACGTATATTAAAACGACTTATCCAATGTGTAAGTACCTTTTAATCCCTTCTCTTCATATTGTATGGAATTTCAAGATTCATTTTATACATTGCTTATAATGTCTATATTTTCTTTTTTTAGCTTTTCAACGAATGAAAATACACTTGAACACAATTCAACACTTCTCCAGTGTTTCAAAAATAAAGCGCTTTCAAGCCTTGACCAAAAAGCACTGCACTCGAAACATCTGCTTTACCAATTTTTCATACATTTGTTCGGCTATATTTAGATACTCAGTTATTTTTCTATTCTTTTTAAATATTTTATTTATTAATTCAGTTCAGAGAAAGAAAATAGATATTATCATCCATGAATGCCTTCGTTCCTTCACTTTTCAGAATCATATTCATCTTTGTGTTTATTCTTACCTCCTTTTTCATGTTGTTAGAAAATGTATCAAAGCACAACTTTTGTAGTGCAGTAGGTTCTTATCATATGAAGTTTTAATAATAAGGTTTTGTATAATTAAAAATTCTTTAGATACATCAAGTTCATATCTAATTCTCAACAAATAGTAGTAGTAAATTTTAGAAAATCATTAAATGGAGAAATGGTACATGCTTTAATTCTTTCTGTTCTTAATAATAAACCGTCTTCACTACAACATAATTTACTCCGTGGGAAATTATTTATTGAAATGTTGGATAATAATAAAATCATAATTTTCAAATTTTACTATAATTATCACAATGCAATTTAAATGTAAGACAAATTAATTACGTGTTATAATATAATTATTGAATAACGTAAATCTAAAAATAAAGCATCTAATTTGTAGAAATGTCATTGAGAAAAACTTTTAATTTTATGAATAACAAAGACATTGTAAATTCACACCTATATCGAGAAATCTTAAAAAATAAATGCAAATTTAAATGTTGCTCTAAATTTATTATTCAATTTCTAGCTCATTTATCTTTATTTTTTATTAAAATATTTTTAAACGAAAACAAAATTTTAACAATATATACACTATGAATCATGAATTCAATAAGTGTAATGGTCTATACTTTTTCATACTATGTCTAATTTAAAAGTTTTCAATAAAATCTTATCATTGAAACAACTGTTTCTTGAAATATTATATATATATATATATAATTTATATTAATAATACCTCATAAATATATAAATTGAATTCTATGCATATACATTTTTCATTGAGTATCAAAGCTTTAAATTACAAAATAATTGTACTTCTAAGCTTATCAATTTCTCATATTATGATTTTCATGGTTCGACATTTTTACATTAAATAATAGATAAATTCGTATTTTAAATCGTAGTTATTAGAATAAAAATATAAATACTATATAGACAGGACAATTTTCTAATAATCAAATACGAGTACTTACATTTGAACCAATAAACGATTACAGCAAGTAAGAAATGTTGAAATATAGACTTTAAACATACAATAACTTCAATTTCGAATATTATATAATGAATTCTAAAGTTTCTTTAAATATTAGATGAAAAACAGCGTGCGCGAGATTATAGAAACATCTCTTATAAGCTAAGTTGCACAAATATATATTAAATAACTTAAAATAACTCATTTGTAATCATTAGTTTCTTTCATCTATGTGAGCCATTATAGTTTTCAATAAAATGTTTTTTTGTAGTGTAAAATTAAAAAATAAAACTTTTAATAGTAATGTATTTCTACATCTAATTAAAACATAAATATGCACAAAAACGTAACACGTATATAAAACGACATTAGTACATTGAATATTATAAGAAATATTATTTTATAACTAGATCTTTAAATATATTAAATCATTATTTATCATAATCAGTTTTTTTAATCATTTAAAACTTTCAAAAATATTCATAAAAAATAATTACAATATAATTCTTCAATTTTCAAAGTACAAAATTTGAATTTATTGATATGTTATTTACATATATATATGTACATGCTTGTTGAAATTATTTTTATAAATTTTTAAAGAACCATTTAGAAAACATCATATCTCTTTTACAACTAACTGTCTTTGTCATAAAAAATAACAAGGAAATAAAAGATATTTCACGAATATAAATATTCAGGTTTGTGTTCATTGGTACTTGCAACAAGCCAATCAAAGTCGATCCTTTTTTAAAGGTCATGCAAACACATCGCTTCATCATAATATGCGGAAAAAAGTAAGGGTGTGACTATTAAAGGATAATGTTGGTATCGATTAGTGTATAGTCTGCTATCATTTTTAATCATTCTTACAAGAGAGTACGACCCTTAGAAATTTTCTTTACTTGAAAGTGTTAATATTACTTTAAAAAGAAAATAATATTTTTCTTTATTTGATTTTCTTCACTTAAATTGAGTATATTTTCCTATTAAGTTGATTCTTTATTAGTTATTAATAAGTATATCAACAGGTTTCCGTTTTGCAAAATAATAATTCCCGAATTCATTTGTAATATATGATAATAAAAATATATTTATTATTTACTTTACTTATTATTAAATATCATCGTTTTAAATAGTTATTTTGTTATTATCAAAATATGAATAAATCCGGTCGATAATTAGTAAGTATTCGTTACTTATATATAAAAGATAACAATTTAATAGAGTGAGGAATTCTAACAAATAAATTGTGTGTATCTATATTATAAGTAGAAATCTGATTTTAAGTAATTATAAGTAAAAATCTAGATTATAAGTAGAAATCTGATTTAAATTTGAGTACTTATTTACACCAGAGTGTGATAAAAAAGAAAGATAATCCTATTAAAGAGATCAAGTTGTAGGTAATGTTTATGACAAATAATAGTAAATAAAGTCGCTATATAATTATTATTTACTGACAGATTATTGTAAATAATAATTATTGCCGTCGATAATAATTAAAATTTACTAACAATGAATAATAACAAAAAATAGTTAATACGTTTTTATGAATAATTAGTTTAACCACATGAGTTTACATTCCACAAAATATACATGTATTTCACTCCCATTTTCTCCGATTTATACATGTGCTTAAAAACAAAATTAAATATAAAAAGAAATGATTTAAATGAATAAGGCGAAAGAGCGAATATATTATCGATACTTACCGAAAGGTTTTATGGTCCATGTCAAGCGTGTGAAAGCGTACGCTGGGTGGTGAGAAATGCATGAGGTTGGAGTCAGGGTTTCGGAGTGACCCCACGGTGGAGGCGTTGGGGATAGCACCTCCTTTGCAGGCAATACTGTTGGAGTAGGCAGTCAACAGTGGCCGATGTAGTAGCCCCGGACTGTCAGCAGCCGATGACGTCTCGGACGTCATTATCGCTAGGCAAAAACAGCATCATTGTTAAATCACGTAATACTTGTAGGCGGCCTCAATAATGAAAATGAAGAAAACCAAGAAAAAAAGTTATGTATTGGGCATCGATAGATGTCGATAATAATAGCGAAGCTAATCCTAATGATCATATCCAAGGAGAAGAAATATCAAGTCAACGTTATCTGGAGATAAGATTTCTTTGCGAAACTTTAATATTCGCATGATTCTAAAGTTAAGATGCGTTTTGTCTGAACGATCGATTTTCAACGTGCTGAATATAAATTTTAAGTTTTTGAAAATATCTTTTTAAGATATTGAACGTTTATATAATATTCTTGAATTCAGTGCTGTTTTCAAAGTGATTATATAACGTATTATAAATACTTGGACTTGGAATGTAATTAAATTAACCTGAAAAACTATTTTCATAGTTGATATTTAAAGCAACATACTATTTATTTGTCAGCTAGGCAACTGTTTTCGAACTTTGTTAGACATTTCTTGAATCAATTCAATACTGCGACACGGAATCGTTGAACATCTGAAACAAGAAGTATATACCATCTTATATACGTTATGTAAGTTATTAAAATATTTTAATCATGTCAATTAATTTTTGCGAAAATTTTACAACATCAGTATCGAATTTAATAAATGCGAATTATAAGTTGCATAAATAACAGGTCTCTAGTTAGTCCTGTCGTAAATATTACAAATCTTTTATAAACCTTGGATTCTATTGTATTATACGCATACTGACTATATAAATAATCTGCACTACAGTCTACTTGACTATAAATTTAAATATACTTCAAAAATTTTTACACCGATCGAAATAAGATAATATATTTTTCATATAATTAAAAATGTAAAAATATATATTTTGAATAAAAGTCATTAAGACATTAAATCTATTCAATTATTTCACTTTTTTCCTAATATTTCTTCTGAACTTATCATTTTAATAAAAGAAAAATAATTCATATACCATAAATAAATTTAAATTAAACTTAGAATTAAAACAATTATTTGCATATGTACTAGATAATGCTGTTATTGACTAGTAAGAAGATTATAAACGTATATTCTCTAAATACAATTAGGTAAACCTAAATTAATCTTTCAAAAATTACAAGGGAAAGTATCGATTTTAGGTAATTAATGATCAAACTTAAAAATGATCCCAGTATTTTCAGTATTTTTTACATACGATAAAAACATAAAACCTATTTTTCTATTACTAATTTTAAAAAATGAAGTCTAATATCTTAGTTAAAACATAATTGAATTAAAAATTCACAAAAATTACATCGATTGTAAATATGAAATATTTCTAACTGAAAAAAATTATTTTTTTTTATTTTTACGACCTTCAAATTTTTATTTTTACGATACATTGTGCAATATAATATAGAATACATTAATATTTGTTTAATATTTGTTGAATATTAAAAAAAGATATCGCAAAATTTAATAGGCTGAATATTAATAATTTGATACGTTAAAAGAACTAATTATTAATTTTTATTGTTACTCAAGTTTTCATAACCTTCCAAATAAAGTAAATAAAGCTTTAAGATAAGAATTTTACAGATTTTCAATTAAAAGTTCCTAAAAAAAGTTTATTTCCAATAAGATTATAAAAAGAATACAAATTAATGAATTATTTAATTTTGAAAAAAGGTTTTTTCATGAATTAATTTAATAATTAAAAATCCTTGTTCTTTACGATTATTTGTTTTAATGTAAGATCATTGTTTGAGGTTGTAAATCGAATATGATTGTATACAATAAAATATCCGAATAACAAAAAACATCAGAAATATCGTGAATATTATGTAAACAAGTATAAAATAGAAAACTGATTTTATAAAACACAATATCTATTTATATCCTGAATAAAAGTTCAATTAAATATTAAAATGATTTGTATTTTGCTGTACTTGATGATTTTATATTTTATAATGATACTTTTTCATTCCGAGAACAAAAATTTTGCATAAAATATTTTACTTATTATTGAAATTTATTTTCAACTATCAGAATTCAATCTGAAGAATATTTCTCACTGATTTAATCAATATTTGTTTGAGACTTTTGCAAAAATCATAATGTCAATTATACCAAATGCATATCCATTTCATTTATTTCCCTTTATACGAAAGAGGAAGCGAAGCAATGATTATTTCTTCAATGTATACATTCAGTATATAGCAGTTATAAAATTATAATATATTATATATTAAATACACATGTACATATTAAATTTTATAACGTTTTTATAAACGTTAATAGCCGATAGAATCTATTAAATATACGAAAATTACCAAATTATATATACTTATAATTAAATTTTCATATTTTAAAATAATCTTAATGGAAATATTATGCACATGTAAGAGGTGACTATTGTAATAAATTAAATATTTATTTATATAATATATGAAATGAAGTCAAATCCTTTTCACTTTTTAGTCTTCCTTTGTTTATGAGTTTAATTCACTTATTTTGTCACTTATTGATAGATTTACTTGCTCGAGAATTTAAATTTTTACGATTTTACTGATGATGAAAAATAGTAATTAGAAAACAGTAAAATTTAAAATGTTAGAAATGAGTAAAACCTAAATATCAATAAAATATAACTTAATCTTAAAAATGTTTAAAGTTGCATCTGTTATCTGTAATAAAGTAATTTGTGTTGAAACTAAACTTTAAAATAATAAATTAGTAATATGTAAAATGCATTAAATTTTTTTATTTTAATAGTTTATTGAATATGCTCAGACATGTACTTTCTCAAGAGTGGTCAAGAATTTCTAGATTCATGAAATTTCATACAAGCCTTTTATACTCTTCGATACGAAATACGTATTAATCAGACAGATCGATAAATTTTCACATACCCTTCTATATTATGTTAATTCAGCAAAAGTTATAGATTGAAAATCTTTCACAGTAAAAAGAATATTACAATTTTTATTACATAATTTAAATATCAACATCTGACAAGGTAGAAGCTTACTTACGTGAACTCTAAGTAAACTTGTGATTTAATAATTACTTTGATTAATAACTTAGTTTTTATTAAAATATTCTATGTAATTGAGTTATTTTACAATAAAAATATTTTTAATACATTGATACGTTATAAAGAAGTTATATATCTTTACAATTGGACAGTATAAAGATTTTATAACTTTCATTTCTGAGATAAGGAATCTCCCGATATTTGAAGATTCTAAATTATATTATTATACCTATATTAATTTTATTTTTTAGTTTTATTATAAATATAATTAACTTAAATAAGTTTTTACCTACTTTAGTAATATGTTTATTATATTGTAATTTAACGTATACATTCAATATGCACTTATCTGAATGCGTCGTTCCTTTTTACATTTCATAAACACTTACTCGAACGTTTTCCTACCCTTATAAAACCATTCTTTTAAATTTTTACTTCGTGGCTCGTTTTAATTTAACCTTTCGCAATACTATAGTTATTTAAATTGGTATTTAATAAAGGAATATATAAAACAATGAAACGTCTTTTTATTATGATCGCGCTACATTGTTACGCTGGTATCGTAACTGTACATTATTTCAAATGATAGTGAATTATTTTTACTTGAATGAATGGAAATATTGAAGTGAGAACTGAAGAATTCCAACATCACTGAATGTACTACGTTGAAGACATTGAATTTACCAAATGTAGATGGAATTGGGTCTCAGAATTGAAATCGTTGCATCGCGTGCAACGCTGAATCGTGCATCAGACGCATCATTGTATTCTACATCGAGCACATCATTAAATCCTCTATCAAGCATATCACTGTTTCCTGCATCGATTATTACGGCACTCAACTTCGCTTAAAAACAATTATATTCAGTTACAGTAGGCTATATTATATTAGAAAATTCAACAAGGAAGGATTATAGTTACTATTCTATCTTCGTAAATTGTATTATTGTGTAATTGTAACTAATATTTTTTTGTTTTCTTATCTTAGCATAAAGAAAATAAAAAAAGTCTGTATCTATAGAAATCGCATTAAAATACTTAAATATTTCTAACGTAAATAATAATAATTCTTATACTTTTTATAATAACTACCATACAGCAATGAGTTCTTTTAGAGAACGACTCTCAAAAATCTATTTCTTACGAAATAATTCAAACGCAAATTCCTGTTAGAGCACGATAATTGATAGACAATAGAAACTTTTCAAATTGAAGACCTTTGAAATGTATTTAATGAATACTTATATTGAAAAGCGATCCATTTAGAATGATAATTAGAACTTTAATCATGTAAATAAGGTTTAAATGAAAATTCTTTATATTATTCATAATGTGTTGAAAATGTTAATAATATTAACAGTTAAACATTAAATGAAAAAGTTGCTTATGTAAAATTATTAAAAACGTAAGATTTCGATTTGTTATTAGTGTACTAAAAAAGAACATAGGAATAATTTTAAAAATATGAGAACCCCAAATGTTAAAAGATGATATTTAAATTTTAATAGTTGAAGAAGTTGAACAAAAATCACCAGAATTTATACTTGCATTAATTAAAATTTTGCTATCATTACGTAAAATAGGAGAATATTTAGATTTTCCATGATGATGTAGATTCTGGTGTAGATTATGTCGAGAGTAATTAAATAATAAAAAATGTAATTATTGCAATAATTATGTTTCTTAAGTTACGAATGCAGAAAACGACAATTAAATAAATGTCAAAACTGTAATTCAGATACAAAAATACAAATAAATCTGATAATATAAGTAGCAGTACAAACGTCCCTCACTTAAACTTGAGACTATTTTTGATTGCTGCTAAATCAAATATAATCATTTTATTGAAACAAAACAATAAATAAGCTAAAAAAACATTACTGAATTAGATTCCAATATAAATTTCCTTAATCGTACAGTACCAGAAGTTTCTCTACGAAATTTATCAAATATTTTTTTCACTCTAATTTCCGATATTATTAATATATAAATTAGAGATTTATCTATAAAAAGTATTGAAATGATAAGAACCATAATAATTTCTTTAAATAAATAAATATTGTATTTGTTAGTATAAAAATATAAATACTATATAGACAGGACAATTTTCTAATAATTAAATACGAGTACTTACATTTGAATAATCAAATGATTACAACAAGCAAGAAATGTTAAAATATAAACCTTAAGAATATAATAACTACAATTTCGAATATTATATAATGAATTATAAAGTTTCTTTAAAATTTAGATGAAAAATGGCGTAATTATTAATATACTAGATAATATTTTAAATAGCACAGTAAAAGAAAGAGTAACGAATAAAAGAGATTCATAAATGGTATCTTTGTAACGATGATATTACTTATAACGATAATGCTTTGAATTAAAATCAAACACCGAAGATTGTAAAATTGTAATGCTAAATAAAAACAAATCTTTTATTTATTAGTCGAATAAAAAAACTTTTTGAAATCCAACTAAAATTAATATATTTAAAAGCCGAAGAATGCGAACAAACATTAAACGTTTGTAAAGAATTCAATAAAATATGTTTTCTCGAAGGAGGTACACTAGCGCTATAAATACCGTTTCTCATAAAATTGACCAATGGCGAAGAAAAATAAAAGGTCGACAAAAATTTGAGAAGAGTATTTTTCGGATGAAATTTTGATAGAAACATCCAGGAATTAACAAAATTTAAAAGAATCATTTACACGAAAGAAATAGGAGAAATGTGTCAATGATAAGGACATGAAATACTTTCGAATAAATGCTTATGAAATTTAAAAGGAAAATGCACATTCAGATACGTGCATATTGCAAGTATACATTAAAATAATATGGAATAGGTATACGAAATGCATGAATAACATATTCTTTATCGAATTGAATAATTAATTGAATAAATTAAAGTTCTTTTAATAAACAATGTATATTTTTAAAATATATATTATGTATACAGTCTTTTTTCTAAAGTTCAAAATGTTATATATTTAACACTACATATATAAATTCACATAATAAATTCACATCATTAGTTCAGAGTAAACTTTGTGTATCGTCCAATTTGAAAGCGTAAAATTCCACTATCTCAAACCCTTATCTTTTCTTTCTTCCAATGATATAATGCAAAACTATCAAAGTAGTTTAGCTTGCATTTTTAAAGAAATCTTCATAAATGGTGTAACTTTTATTGTATGTATTGGACTGCAACATTCTTTTTCTTCGTTTGTTCTCTCTCACTCTCTCTCTCAGAGGAGCTCTTTCTCCTTCATAATGTGCACGTTTGTGTACATATCTATTTAGTTACATACAAAATGCGATAAAGCAGTAGCTGCTGGAGCGCGAAAATTAGTGTGAACAAAATGACGGTTCGTTAACCAGCGATAATTGGCAACAAGTTGAAAGTCAACGTCTCCGGTTGATCGGTTGCCAAGAGTCTTTCATCGTGATTCTTATAAGATCAGCAGAAGGTGGAAGATACATGATTGTTTGCATTCTGATGTCCACACATCGATGGTTTAATGAGAAACATTAGTGACTATGAAAGAGACGACTTTAAAGCTAATGCCCAGAAACATGAGAACAAAGCATACCATTTGCTCATATCATTTGCTTAATTTAGAAGTAAGAAAACGAATGTTTAGCTATTCAAATTCATATTGTACAGAGAAACTTAATGTACAGCTTTAAATGTGTTTAAGTATAGCGTTTAAACTACTAATTACAGATATCACGTAATTAAAATTCTAAGAATTTTAAAAAGGAAAAGGAAAGATTAAATTAAGTTCTCATAATTCTTAATGCCATACACTTTATACGCGTATTGTATAATGTATTGTATAGCATATTTTATAATGTATTCAACTATTGTTGAATTAATTTAATTATAAAATAATTATTTACTTAACTACTTATTATTTTTGTTTGTTGAAAGTATAAGATGTAGTTTCTTTATAATTTAAAACTTAAGGTATCTTAAAGTTAAAATAAATATGTATCTTAAATAAAATAAGATAAATAATTTTATTCATGTGAAACCAATTATCAAAAGATGTCTGTACTTAATATGATGTCCATTTTTAACGAATACAATGACAGAGGCAAAATAGCGAGTAATATATATTGTGTGAAATGCTATTTCACAATATATAATACTATTTCACAATTTCATAATATATATTATGAAAATGTAAGTTCATTATAAAAGCAGCCGAATGAAAAAAAGAAAACATTAACGGACACAAAGTTCGACTAAATAAAATATAAATAATTATTAATTATCAAGAAGTTATTATTAAATACCAATTAAGAAAATTGATTTAAAATGCAAATAATATAGTAATTCCAATTAATCTGAAATAAATGTAGAATGAATGAAAATCCACTTATGGTTCTCGCTGTAAGCGGATCGTATCGTTAAATGAAGTACATAACATCGTAAGTATCCCATGTTGTCAGTATGTGAAAAGTCTACTTGATTCACTCTGAGAACGCCTGTATAATTACGACTCAATAAGTGAGTAATATTAAAATCCGACAATTGAAATGAAATATAATCCAGAGTTTTAGCAATAAATGCAAAAATTCATTATTGGCGACAATTTTTATTTGTTCAGGTATAATTTGAGATTTATTTTTTAAAGAAATCGATAAACAGAGAATCACGATACTTCAAGAAAAATCTGTTTATCAGAGTGAGAATAAAGGGAAATGGCGTAAACTCGCTGCAGAAATTGCGGAACGGATTAATTCTATTTTTTCTTTCTCCTTGCATTGCTTGAGATAATGATTATTGATTTTATTAATTGTAAAAATAAGCTGAAAATTAAATCTATTAAAGTTATTAATTAAATTGTTCCAATTAACTCAAAAAAACATATGTAACAAACAAATAGGTATTCTTTTTAAGTAATTAATTTCGAATTTGATTCGAAATTAATAACAAAATTTTACTTTTTTTAAAATAGATTTTTATAAATTTTAATTTATAAATTCACGCAAAAAAATCACGATTATCTAGATGTAACGATTGTTAAAAATATAAATCATGATTCGCCAATTCAAGAATGATTATTGAAGTCGAATATAATTCTTGTAATTCATAGTGCATAATTAAGTTTAATACGAAAAATCATGGCAAGAGATTATTGAATTTAATACGAGAATAAGGTATGAATAATTATTAATTAAATTGTTCAAGAAAATTTCAAATATAAATTAAATTAAAAAGAAATCATACTAAAAAATCACAATTCTATTATTTTTCTATACAAAAACTTATAGTGGACTGATTAATTCATTTATTGCGAATAAAAGAAGTGAAAATATTATTACAAACTATCCCGAAATAAAAAATTTAGATAGAATTAACTACTACAAGAGTTAAATGTTTTATACTCGTTTACCCAATCAATTCTACCTTCAAATCTGAAGAAATTTTGCTCAGTAAACACGCTTAGAAGTAAATGACTGATTCATTCTTACATATCTGTAATTCTGTCTACTTCATCGACAATTCTTCGTGAATAAATTTTACGAAAACTCAAAATATTTGTTTACATGCACACCCTGTGAAGTTTATCGACAAAAAGAAACGAGAGAAAAGCGTCGGTTGGCTTTAACGGCAACCTCTAGTAACGATCTTGGCAAATGCCGCTTGGTAGTAAAATTTTCGTAGCTAGAAAAGCTCTTGTTCACGCACGTAAGCTTGGAGTATTGCGTAGAGTATCACATGTCGATAAAAGCGCTTTCGAACATTTTTGATTCTTCTTACATCCGCTTAGGTCACCGATGTCGTTGTTGGACAATCGCTTATTTTCTGGTGTGCGTTTGATAATTAAGTAAGGAAGAAGATAGTAAGTAACGCGTATAAAGGAATTCCACTTATCTGCCTGTATAAAGTTCACTTGAACATTTGCCAAAACATTTTGTGAAATAACCCATTACTAAAGAAGTTTTTCGTTTTATAGTCTTTCTTGCAAAAAGAAGAATCAAACTTTTATGAATTTCGTTAATTATTTAAAATTTTTAATTTTAAATTTATTTTAAACTCAAATAAAAGTTTGACATTCATTTCTTATTAATACACATTTGTTCGTCGCAAAAATGACGTATTTTGAAGTTATTTGAAAAAATTAAAATTTGGAATTAAATTTAGGAATTCAAAATAATTAATATTTTTCATTTTTTCAAATAAATTATATTTGCTAAAAGAACACTAAATCTTTTATTTTACTTGAGGTATTCGTTCATGAAAATAACTACACTTTATATTATATAATTCACCTTCATCAATAATTTTAAAACTCGCATGGAACTTTTTTAATTTTCTGATCATTGGCAAACTTTACAAACCCTCTCGGTGAACTAATGTATAGAAGTAGTTTTGAATTTACAGTTTTTGAAAACTGTAAAATTGTCACTGAAAATTGAACATAATATCGAGCATGAAACTATTGAAGAATAACGAATAATTTGAATTTTCTAAGTGGTAAAGTTAATGAAAAGAACATCTAATGCGCACAATAAATCGTAGCATAGTAATATGATTGAATTTTGAAATACTCATTTAATCGTTCAATTAAGCGTACACTATGTATATATAAGTATTTTACCTGAGATTAGATTATTAGTGCATATATATATATATATATATATATATAATGATACTATACTAAATTGAAGTTAAATACTAAATTGAAGAGATTAAACACAGATCTTTACTTCTTAGAATAATAATTTTGTAGAACAAGCTGTTTAAAAATTAATGAGCTCTAATGAAAAGTCAAGTAATAACATTTTTCTTCTATAAATGTAGTAAATCTTTTGTATGACTATACTTTTGCAAGTTTATTAAGTACAAAATTTAATTCAATTTTTACAATTTGATACATTTCATATGAAACTAATAACTAAGAATAATAAATATTTTTATTAATATTTAGACTTTATTTAAAGTGTTTAAAGAATTTTACATACAGAAATTTATCTTCTCTATAAATTCTATTCAATAATTTTATTTGAAAAATTTTTTAAATTTATAAAAATAGTTTTCTGAAATATATTTTACCATTAAACATATATTAGTTGCATTCTATAGTTTTGTATACTGTCTTTTATTTACTAACATTATCATTTTACTTATAACATTTTTTATTAAATATATATTAATGAATATATAAACATATTTTTATATGTTTTTTAGATATAAAAGGTTTCTATTATTCTGTCATTTAAAAGTAGATAGATCCATACATGTAGAATTGTATAGTCCAAAAAGTCTTGAAGAGTTCAATTATTAGGTCTTGTAAAAGCGTAAAATATATTACAAGTTGTAATGTACATTTTTTCAATCATAGTCATATGTAGGTTATAAATTTGTCGTCTAAAATAATTCAAGTGTATATTACAAATCTTAATTAAAAACATTAGCACAAAATAGTCAAAAGCTTTTATTTAGAAGAATATTATAGAAGTTTATTATAAGCACAATTTTATTAAAAAAGTAATAGTTATTATAATGTTATTTATTGTATCAGGATTTACTTATCCAACTTCTAAATAAATGAAAAAACAAGCAATTAAATCTAATTGTGAATTAAAGCGATACTACTTTTAATTTAATTCATATTGAATGAATAGTTTGAAAATTACTAATTCTATAAAAGAATTTCCATTTTCTCTATCAACTTTTATATTAAAAAAAATCAAAACATTGGGAAAAAATAACTGACAATAATATATATTTCCTATACCATAATTCAACAATTATAAATCACAAAGAATAAGATAGAACGTGAACATTTATCTTAAAAAATGATGTCAAATGCAATATTGATATTATTTTTTTAAAGATAAGAAGCTTTAATTTTCTAACATAAATATTTCATAAAATGAAAATATCTGGAAAATTATTGTTTGTTTATAAAATTTTCAAATGATAAAATTATCATTGAATGTGTACAACTTTTATATTTAATATGCTATGTTATATGTAAGAAGTGAAAATGTATAAGTGAGATTAGCCAAAATATTTAAAAGTATATGAAGAAATGATGAAATTGTAAGTATAAAGATATATTATACATTAACTTTATGTGGCATATTATCGGTCGAAAAGTACATCAATAAATGCATGTGAAGAAAAAACCAATTTTGTTCCTTGATATAGCAATTATTTTTAACTTGACAAGTTTATAACGAGTTTTTTAATATTTAATAAATTCAGTAAATTGAATACTTATACTTTTTTTAATACTCTCGGACATTCAGTAATTCATGCAAAAATAAATCTGTTGATTTAAGTATCGCTTGTAGATGTATCCGCTGATTGTTGTTTCATTAATTTTAAATTGTTTTACATTTAAGCCATCTTCAATATAATGGAAGCAAACATATATATGTTCCAATGGTTTAAAATTAGAAATCTTAGTTATCTGATTAATAATTAATTGTCAACAAAAATCAGAATCTTTTTATATGGAACCTTTGAATCACTTAACATTTGATATAAACAAATATATCCTGTGATTCAATTTATCAACAAAACCTATTTTTTAATAATTGATACCACGGATACTACGAGTACATAGCTTATTAATAATCAGATTAAGATATTGATCCACCATTTAACATAAATACAAAAATTCTTAAATTTCTGTATTTTTAAATATCCAGTAGAATAAACGTTTGTGAAGCTCACTCATTCACATTTTCATAATATCGATTATATCTAAAGACAAACATAAAGTTGGGTCTATCAATGAAGTATTTTCTGAACCATTAAATACTTTGCAAATATTTTTGACTGAGAAAATTCAAAAATTAACTCACTTAATATAAGGCATATTATAGGAATCTACAACTTTAAGATAAAGTATACCATTCATTGTAGTTTTATTAACATTAAACCAGTCATAAATATTCGATCGTTTTTTATCTTTAATACAAAATGTAGCAATAATTTTAGCAATAAAATTATCAATAAAAGAAAAAAGTTTTTTCAGTAGCTCACAATTTTCTGATTTAAGTAATTGCATTCATTTTATTTTATTTTATAAGGCTTTATTTATCATTCAATTCAAGAGCTATCTTTTCTTGGTTAATTAATGCTAATATATCTTCTAACTCAGGTTTAACATTGTTTCTTTCTACATTACTGATACTGTATGGATAATATAGACCACGAAAATTCTGAAGCATCACAAAGGTTAAAATGAGACTTTATTATGAAACTGACATAATTTAAGAGTGAATTTATCTTCTTACTCAACTGATTTTTTAAGGGTATCGTTAGCTAAATTCTTCTGATCTAAATCCGGAGGAACGAGTAATTTATCTCTGATGATCACTTAATCTTCTTTGAATCAAATTTGAGATTTAGATTTTAACCATTCTTTTTACATTTAATGCTGTAATCATTGCTTCGTCCATTAAAATTCTCATTTCTGATAATACACTGAATAAATAGTCTTATTCCCAAAAGCAATCATTCATTGATTTAAGCCATTAAAGACATTGTTCTAATCTCTTTTTTCCTGACATTAAATATTTTGCGTTCTCTACTGGATAATTTATATGCATCGTAGTTACACCGAGAAGTTCAAATAAAATATAAAAAATGTGAAAGTTAAAATGTACTGCAGCTCTTATTTATTTGTCTGAGAGAGTTATAGAATAGACTTCCGATAGATTTCTTTACGAGTTAAGTTTTATAAATTCGCGATTACAATTAATATATTAAAAGTTTAATAGATTTTTTCTAGATATTAATTAAAATTTTGTTCCTATATTAAATGAATAAAGGTTTCATTAAAGGTTTTAATTAAATCAAATTTTTTTAAAGAAAACTTTACAAAGATACAAAAATTTATTAAGAGAAACGAAATAAATTTAGTCTATTCAAATACGGAACCAAATTATATCTTAAACTACATTGAATCAAATCATATAATAAATAACTAGATTTGTAATATTTCCATGGGTAGTGTAGATTGATTAATAAAGATGAAACTTAAAGTAATAAAAATAGATTCATTAATGGAGTAATTGATTATAAATTATAGCTATTAATTATTAAATTATTAAAAAATTTTTAAACTAAAAATATCGTATATCAAAATAGTAAATATAACAAGAAAAGAGGTCAAAATGGTTATATAATTCTTTATATTCATGTGTATATTTATATATATTATTCTTCAAAATATATTACATTATTCATTATCATTCGAAAAATTATAAAGTGTAAGATAATCCAATTTGCAAAAGCAAGTAAAGTTAGAAATCATATTCAACTGAAAAAAATATATTAATAGTAAGTTAATACGCATTTATACGCTTTTGCGTATTTGTATCACAAGTAACTAATCATACTTCTCTTTATATTTTTCTACGCTCTACTTTGTTCCTGAATTTTATATTGTCTTTCATAACGACTATTGCATTATTTCACATTTATCGATATTATCCTCCTTTCTTAAACACGGCTACCTTTAAATGGACATCATATTTTCTTAAGGCGATATTAACAGCTCGCAAGATTAGGACTTTACTTACATTCACGAAGAAAAATTTGGAACAAGTATATAAAAACTTTTAAATTTCTAAGAATTGAATAATTACAGAAACTAAAATATTTTTATCCATATATTTTTTCAAGTATATAAGTTTTCAGATAATAATATATTCAATCATTTGCCTATAATAGCAGTTTATTGGTGATTTTCCTTTAGAAGAAAAAATATTCTTAGAGAGTTATTTTTCAGATTTTCATGAAAATAATGTTGTAGATTTTGACAACTTCATTAATTGGATACTTCGCTATATTACTTTGAACACAAATAATCAGTATAAATATTACTCATAGTTTTTGATAAAATACGGTTTTTTATTAAGTCATATTGAATTAGAAAAATAATTCAGTAATTAAGATAAAAATTTATGGATTTAAATCTATCTTGCATTAAATAAAGGTTTATAATGTAAAATTTTGATTTTATATTTAGTGAGTCTTAATATATCAATAATAGTACTATACTATGTAAAAAATTGGAAGTATATGTAAAGTCAATAAATATTGATGCGAAAGAAATTTTATAACAAATTATAAAAAGTAGAATGCAAATTTCTTTATAAACTTATGATCATTTCAGCAATATATGTACAACTATATATATATATATATATATATATATGTTCGCGCGTATTTGTATGTGTGCGTTGTGTGCGTGCTGTAAAAGTATAAACTATTGGAAAATATTTCGTCGATTAATTTGTCAACTATTTTTTATAAATTTTTGAAAACAACTATACAAGTTCGTCTTTTATTTAATTATTCATAAGGATGTTTGTAATTATGTAGTTAATTAAAAAGAAAATTTATTAAATATATTGAATAGAAAAGTTTACTAAGTCACCATTATATGTGAAAATGATGTTCAGCTTTGATTACTCTTAAGTTATATAAAATGTGTTTGACTTTATGTATATTAAATAATTTACTGATGTCATTAAATACAAATTTTAATAAGAACATACTAGAAGTCATCTCTCATATTATTTTCATATTCTCGAAAATATTCGAATCTATTTATGTGGAACTTGTAAGTTGTATCAGTATTTACTTATCTATTCTTCTCATTATATACACTTCTGACTCAATTTCTAAAATTTGATAAAAAGTAATGTATCTTATATAAATACACTTCTAGATCAGAAATCAGCGACCTAAATAATCATTCATTTGTACTAAGTTGACTTTCTAATATCAGTAAGTATTCTTATCTAAAACACGTTTAACAATAAATGTAATAATATGAAGATTCTATTCTTCAAAAGAATAGTATAAGCTATAAGTAACAAAAGCAATGCGTAAGATATAACTTGTCATATGTCAATATATGATATAGACATGATCATTGAATTATTTTACTTGTGGTAAATTCAAGATAACAGAATGGCAAAGTAATAAAATCAATATTTTTTTTATTTCAACCATTTAATAGTAATATAAAATTAGAAGCTACAATTTTTGAAAAATAGAAGTTCAAAAATACACTTTAAAAAATATGAAGCTTGTTTTTTATTATATCTTAAAAGGAATATATTTAAAATTTTTTTTAAAATTTCAATACAGTATCAGTATTAATTTTCTTGCTATATAAGTAGCTTTAAAATGATCTTATCCAATAACCTATTATTTAGACAAAGTATAAAATAAATTATTAACATATATTTTAAAAAATAAAAGAAAATATTTTATTTAACTCTACATTAAAAAATGAAGAACTTCTTCTTTTAAATAAACTTCTTTCTCCTCGGTTTGAACATGTAAATGAAAGCAAATTAATGTTAAACTAATCTAACATTGATAATATAAAAAAAGATGAGACTGAAGTGAACATAAGCACTTAAAATTTTACATTATAATTTGAATAACACGTTAAAGAATATACGAATAAATTCTTAATACAGAATAAATCATAAATAGTAAAGAAGGATAATATCTTTTAAATTCGAAATTCAAGATGTACTTCAATTCGACAGGTAAAAGTAATTTTTGACAAACGTCTGTAAGCATTTGAGCTACGTCAAAAGTCAAGTATGACACTTGCTGTGATTCTTTCTTTTACCTTTGCACAATATAGGCTCACGTATAAATCTCGTACAAGATCGTTAAGTGGGTCGCGTTTGTTTATCCAGAATCTCCAGCGGATGAAGTGAAATGTGAAAATCTTAAAACGAAGATGAGTTAGCTGTTAGCTATACTCAGGTGATTTGTCTTTATGTTGTATCGCGTAAGAAAGTAAACGAAATATTTAAAATAGTCAGACTACGATCATTCAAAATCGAGTACGACGTTTCCTTTTTATATTTGCAGCATCTCGTGATCACAGTAGATTCGAAAGTAAATAGAAAAATAAGAAATTAATAAGGAATATTGACGAAAAGATACAAATTCGCATATACGTGTACATAAAATGCTAATTTATACGAATTTTTCTATATTTTTTAAAAATAATGTAGTGTTTATATGTCATTGAAGTATCAAATACTTCTGCAACGAGTGAATTTAAATATCTATTTACCGATCTCGATATTTCAGTTTATTAAAAATAATCAAATATCCTTTATTATATCATTCACTATTTATCTATTTTAATATAATATTTTATATTAAATTAATTTAATATACTACAGTATTATTTATTTCAATACAATTCAAGTATGTGAAGCCTATCTGTACCACGTAATAGATATTATAGTTAGTTGCTATATTTTAGATCTATTCTCGTAATACATTTCATTTCTAGTTGCAGACATAAGATAAGAGTTTCAGATACAAATATAAAAGTATAAACAAAATTGTTATAGGTATATTTAGCTATAACATTTTATAGTTACAATTATAATAAATTCACATGTTATAAAATATTCTTCATATAAGAAAGGATTTCTTTCGGCTCTTTGAGTTATATCTAGTTCAGAATAATTAATGCTAAATATTTTGAAAATATAAAATTATCTTTTAGGAAGAAGTACACTTTAGGACATTGAAAATGAAATAGATATATTAAGTCAGAAATGAAATTGTTCATCGTATTTATGAAAAATGAAACATTTCTTGATGAATCTAAAAGAAATCTTTCGAAAGCCTTAAGGTTATTAATATATTCGTACAGTTGTTATTATAAATTAATAAAATCATTTTTTTTATATATACTTATAAATATTTTATGTTACGTCAGTTTTAAAGAAGAAAAAATATAAGATAATTTGAAGAATGACTGAATGTATACTCTTTATGTAATGAAATAATAGTCAGATTTAAATTAAATCGAACAATTTTCATAACATTAAATTAAATATTTGCATATAAAGTATAATATACATATAAATATACATAAAAACATGTATAATAAAAAATATTTTCATTTTGGTTATTATTAAATACTGACAAAAGAAAAACTAGTATTTACACGTATTAGTGTGTATTCGGTTTATTGATTATTACTATATTGAGAGTTATAAACTGCCAATATAATATTTCAATTTTCTGCTATTATTCAAATTTATTTTTGTAATATTATCTTGACTGTGTTCATAAAATTTCATATCTCATTTAATTCATTTTAGATACGTTATACCGTAAAAATAATGATCGGTTAGGAAAACAATTTCTCAATTATCCAGTATTTTTCACTGTTGTTTAATAAATATAGAAAAATATCAATCTTTAATTTCCAAGTTATAATCTTATAATTTGTTTCATATAAATTTTTATTGATTTCGACAACCAACTTTTACTAACAGCATTCGTCATTGACCGCTAATTCAAAACGAATTAGTTCTCTACGCTATACTTTAATATTTGAATAATAATATTACTAATTTTGTGACTACATGAAACCTTTGATTATACAAGGTATATATTATACAATTATACTTTGATTGACTATACAAGCACATTCTATGGAGACTAGTAATTTCGAATATTCGCAAACATGCAACTCCAATTTTTCTCTGATTATCGATAAAGTTAGTGTCATTTTACATAAGGTCATTTTAAGTTCGATTCAATCATTTAATCTTTAAAAAACATGAAAAATACGAAAGTTAAGACTATTTCAAACATTTATCTTAACTTTTATTTAAATTTACTATTATTTTCAATTTAAAATATGAATATTTTTGAAATATTAATAGTTAAAGAAAAAAATATAATCATGGTCACTTTCTGAACAATCATCAATTATTGCTACCTTTTATCAACATCATCATCATTATCAATATTAGCCATTATAATTTCAAGGTCTAGGATGAAATTTATTCATTCAAATCTTCTCCAATTAAATATTATCTACAAATTTCTATTTTTAGTTGAAAACATCTATCTTGACTTTTCCAAATCACCTCATTATTCAGTATCTTTTTCGAAATGACCAACGCGATTACATCACTTGATATCTTGATTAGTGTATTATTTGGTATGAGTTTAATCTGACACAATGATATTAAATAGCTAAGTACTGATAGAAGTATATCCTAAAGTAGGTAATCTCGTTTATTTTTTTTTCAAATATAATCCGTGACTGGTCAGCATCTTCACTGCGTCTTCTATAAATATCTGATGTTGAAGTTCTCATATGTAACAATTATAATTATACAGCTATTACATATCTCATTAATGATTATCATGTCTAATATCCACTCGAAAAAGAATTACATCATGAGTTTATTGCCTATTTGATTATGATATATCTTAATCCACAAATCTTTTACTTTTAATTTGCTTCTTGATACTAAAAACGTTCGTCCAGATTTAATTTGACCTTGAAAACCTTACACAAACGTATAATATCATATAATAATATAAAATACACTTAAAAATAATTTTAAAAAATATATAACAAATATTGGATAAACCTTGACCATAGAAAATGAAATAATGAAGAAAAAGACAATGTAGCATGGAAAATATTAATTACTTATTTAGAACTACTTTGCACAATCTACTTTTTATAAATTTATATGTAGCATTTTCTGTTCATGATTTTAAAATTCATAATTATTTTTAGGAGTAACGTTTTATTGAATTTCTAATTTTATATTATCTAAGTATATAAATATTATTTTATCAACTTTTTAATCATAAACTGAAGAAAAATTAATTTCATGCGATTGTGTATTTATAAAATGTCAGTAATTTTAGTTTACTACCACACAACACAGGCATTATACGTATATGTATAGAGTAAAAATGATTAAGTATATAACTGATATTCTACATTCCTAGTTAATTCCAAAGTTATATTCTTGGTGCTAAAGAATAAAAGTTCTTATGATGTCAATAAACAATTTACAAACGCTAAAAAAATCTTTTTAATTACATTTCAATCTTTTAAAATATCCAACATTCTCTATAATTACGGTATTTTACAAAAATGTAGCACTTAATATACAAAGTATAAAATGCTTATTTTTATAAAAGCCTGAATTTAAAAACAATTGTCAAATTTAACTATTTTCCTTTTTATTTATATAAAATTATGTTTTATCAAATAAACTCATTATTTAAACTTGAAATTATTATATTCATGCATGAAATAGGTACTTATCAATATTTAATCAGGTGCATGCTCTTCATGTGTTTGATTATAAAACGAATTTACTTTTGATGAAGTAATATCATAAAATATAAATGAAAAATATTGTTATACATGAATTTTCCTAGAATTCATATTCTGACAATATATTTTATATAAGTTCATAAAACTTATAAAAGATATACAAAATTAAACTTGCAAGCTTTCTGCTACTTTAAATTTATTAAGCATATAATATTAATTTTAGAAGATTCTAGTACATTCATTCGAATAAAATTTAATAAAATTTATTCAAATAATTAATAAATACTATTTAAATTAAATTCTTTACTATAATTTAATAAGTTAGCTAGTAAGTCCCATAAAAGAAAAAATCATAAGAACTTTAAATTATCAAATTATTTAATTTTTATAATTTTACTACTTATAAATTATTTTCATCAAGAACCAAACCAAAATTTATTTTATACCTAAGTTCTATTACGGCTAATTTATATTAAAATATTTATTTAAATTTCCCGATAACTGAATCTGAGGGATGATTAACTGAATCAAAGTAGTCAGCACATTGATTCTTTAAAAGCAATAAAAACATTAATGTATTTAGAAATGACTTTAATTAATAGATGAGAAAAATATAAGAAACGTTCAAATAAAGTTAATTTCTTTGATTCTTAGAAATAATCGGTTCTCAAGAACTCCATTCTCAAGATAGAAAATTAGTGTAAAGAATAGTATTATATCTTTTAAAAAAAATACTAATTTGATCCAAGACTTAAACCTATTATAATTGTAATGAAACTGAATTTTATTATAAAGAAAAAACTCAGAAATTTATCAAACACTATGACTACAATAAATAATATATATGAGAATATTTAAATAATTTAGATATAGGTGTTATTTTATTTGAAGATATCCTCTTATTAGTGAAATATGTATTTCACAATAAACGGATGTATAAATATTTCTTAGAAAAGTTTGATCATAAATTATAAGTAAGTCACGAGATATGATATAAATAATAAATAAATAATGCTATCAAAAAATATGTTTAGTTATTTATACTGTTATTTTTAACATTCTTCAAATTTTAACACGATTAAAGATTTCGTTCCAAAATTGAAGCTTATAATTATATTAATACTTAATTAATTTTAATTACACCAAATTTTAATAATAATATATTAAAATCAGTAAAGTATAATTTGTCAGAATATTTCAAAACCCTCTGAGCATTTAAATAAAGCGAGATTTCTCTAATTCTTATTGAATATTATTTTTAAAACAATTATATTACGTTCAGGCAATATAATTAAACTAAAAATGTTTAAGTAATATTGTATCAGTGTTGACAGTATATGTACATAATGTAGTGGGAGATAGAGACGTATTCATAATTCAACATACAACATTCTTATTAACAAATGAAAAACTACGATCATGAAATGCAGTGGAAGAATTATGAAATTATAATCGTATCTATATTATCATATATATATATATATATATTATTTGTAGTGTATACGAATATAAATATTTTAGTGAAAAAATATATTGAGAAGGTTTATTAATAGGAAGAATATTAGTAAGAAGTTTCTAATAAACTTTTTGCACATATAATAAATTTATGATAACTTTAGCTAGAACAAAAGAAAGATATGAAGTTAACACTTAAGTAAATTTAATAGTAGTAGAATATGATAAATGTATAGCACGAAATAAGGAAAAACGATATTTTCGTATAAATGACACAATAAATTATTTTATTTTAAATGCTATGTATATTAATAACCGATTATCAAAATAACCAATTTATAGGATTGATTCATTAGTTTTAAATTACTTTATGATATGCATTTTTTCACATGATAAAGGCAAATGAAAGCTTATAAATGATTTATTATATTAAAATTATATTATTTATAAACATGGAAGGTTTTATCATCGAAAATTCGTTATTGTCAAATAGATAATATATATATAAATATAAAGAGATATTCATATTTTATTATTAAAGTATGAACATATATTTAACTAATAAATTTTCGTTAAGCATTAACATATGTCAACTATGTGTTTGTAGGCATATTAAAAGTTTTTAAAAGAATTAAATATTTTAAAAGGTTTATTATTATTTATAAAACTTATTTCTTACTTTTTCTAAAAATGATGCAATGATAAATTTTCTATGTCAATTATAATCATGTGAAATATTAATTATGTATATATTATAAATAAGGTATAAATTATGTACGTTTTACGTTATTAGAAAATTTTAATATATTTTTGTAAATTAAAAAGTAATTCAAATTAAAGGAAGCTTCTGTATAGTCCAATAGTCCCTTTCTTATATAAAATCATTATTATTTTAGTGATAACTTTAAATAATGTAAAACGCATACATTTGCAATGAGTAAAAAAATCACCAATATAGGTAAATTAAAGAGATTTTATAATTTTAAGAAAAAAGTTGATAATATTTTTCGATTAATAATGTAAATAACATAATAATTAATAAACCAAGAATATTTGGTATATTACACAAGTTTTGCTCAACGTAATTATCGTCTAATGTACAATCAAGTATCTTATCAAAAAATTCAAGTAATATAAATGAATTCTATTTGCTCAAAAATCGAAAATAATTTATCCAGCTGAACTATGATTTTCAACGAGTCAAAAAAGTCAATATTAATTTTAGAATATTAAATTTATGTTAATAATTGTTGATTTTATTACGATTTAATAAGAAACATTTGTCCGGTGATGATTAGCACTTATTATATATAAGAACGATATTCTTATTTTTTAGTATAGTTGATTGTTGTACAAGTGGTACTAAGTTTTCCTTAAAATGATGTCAAAAGTAATATTTTTTATTCTCGTCGGGTGTATTTCTGTTTTCGTAAGTATCATAATTTTTTTTTGACAAGAAATATATTTCTATTATCATAAAGAAGTTCGTTGATAGAAATACGTAGATGCATTTGTCGAGCATTTGGAGCTGATTAACTGCATTTTATTGGTTATGTAAGATCAACAAATGCTTCTTGAATGCGAATAATTATAAATATAGGCTATCACTGTAAGGTTATATGATTTCAATTCTAAGATTATATAACATCTACCAGTTGGTAAAAATTGTTAGTTACATAACATTAATAATTTTCTATATGATATTTAATATTTTATATAGTACTTACATAATTTATTTTTTGTATGTCACACTTGTATGTACTTTATAAAAGGCTCATTCGTATGTATATTTTTACGATAGCAATATGTGTGTTACTACAGTTCAATTACATTAGTTCTAATAGATATTGAAAAAAATTTCTTTTAATAAAACATGCAAAACTATTCCAAAAAAAGCTTCCTTAGATGTAGGTGAACTTACATACTCGTATTTAATGAGTATTTTTTCAAATTTATAATTATTATAGATGGCAATATACATCGTATTTACCACTGCAGTATGAGAAAAAATTAATAATTTCTATTCAGTAAAAACTATCTAAACACAGTAATTATAAATTCATAGAATACTTATTTATACACCAATGTATATCTTAACAATAATTTGAGATTTTAATGTAATACAAATTTACAAAATTTCAGGTAAATAAATATCGTTATGAACTTAAGATAAGATTTTGATTTACTTCTAGTCTTTCTATTCTAATTAAAACTACTTAAGATATCTGCCTATTTTGAGAAAAAAAATTGACGATTAATTTTTACTGAGAGGTTTATTACTTGCAATTTATTGCTTAGTAAGCATTCTGTTTATGTATCACATATATTCTAGCTTGCACGTAACACTCGATTAATGAATAACGTTAAAACACCCAAGATTGATCAATAATAAACCAATACTAATAATCCGCTACAATACTGATCTAAAATAGCCAAAATAAAAATACAACTAATAAACGCAATTTTTGATCTATAATTCTTTTAAAATGTCGTTCTTTAATTTTCTGTTCTTAATTTCGGTCTTATTTAACTTCTTCGTATTTCAGTGCCCTTATTTTCCTCGAGTACTTAGATTTTTCTTCATTAATTTCTGCTGGCACCAGATTTACTGTTCCTTTTAATTATACTAGCTAAAGTTAGACTCCACTTTTTTGAGATGAAAGTCTGCATTTTAAGGTTGCACTTGCATATCTATTCTACTTTATGTACTGTGTTCACACTCTACTTCCGTGCCGATTACGTATCAAGTCGAGACTATTAGGTTAGAAGTATCTCATTATTATGTATACCAATATATGTATGTATACATACGTATATACATATATATATGTACATATAATTATAAGGATAATTTATAAATTTTTGTATATATTACACTAATAATCGTACATTTATTTTCTTTTCACAGGCAGGTCCCATCAACCATAAGATTGAAGCTACTGCGGAATTAAAAGTAACTAGGATATATATTAATATAAAAAGAAATAGTAAAATTTGATTATATATAATATCTTTGAAATAGAACTAACTATATGTTTGTTAATTTTAATATATCTTAATTATTAATAATAACAATAAATTTAGTATAGATACTAGTGAATTTAAGATGGGTAAATTTGTTATATTATAATATTTTGAAAAATTTTTGCTGATTTTTTAAAATATATTAAAATTAGTATATAAGTAACTTAAATACCAATGGTTTTTATGTTTCAAAAAACATCTGTCTAGGTTGATGTACCTACAACTAAACTAGGACACATATTTTATTATTTGAATCAGCAGCTAAAATATACCCTAACTTCCTTTAAGTCATAGATTAACTAAGTATTTAAATTTTTCAATTATTGATACTAGTAAAAAGTTTTGTTTTCGAACTATTTTACGTTAGAAACAATATAGAAGACCAGTTTTTGTTCTGATTTTAAATAAAGAAAGAATATCAGCTTATTTTCTTAATAAGTACTGCACCAAATAAATATGAAACCTACACCGAATCTTATGATTTTAAATAATACTTTTCATATGCTGTTTTGTTATTTATTGTAACTGAAATATAATATAATTATTAATTAGTTTAAATGTATGAAAAAAAAATGGAAATAAATAAAAGAAATGCATGTATAAATATGGATTTTTCGTTATATTATTTTTAGTATCCTATCGTATTAACGAACTTTTATTTATTATCCATTAAAGTTAAAACAAAATTTAATGTCAACAGTAAATTTATTTTTTATAAATATATGACTTAATACAATTTTCAAAAAGTATTTAAATCATAAACATTTTTTCAGATTTTATATTTGATTCGTTAAATTAATTAATATATTATTTATATTATATTCTTATATTATAATATTATAGAATGAAAATGACCAAATAAGGTCAATATTTGCGCATGATTTATCACTCAGAATAGAAATAAAGAAATATCTATTCATCTTCAATAAAATATAATTAATTATTTAAATTATCTTTTTACAGAAATTTAATATACATACATTATTCTAATATTTTTGTAAAATTTTTACAAATTTGTAAATAATATTTTTTCATTACAATCTTTCAATTAGAATATTAATATTAAATCTAAATTTATATTTGATATTTTAAATTATTCATACTTAATAAATATTATAAGCTGCTGAAAATTGTTTAATTTATTCTAATTCCTGTATATTATTATTTAGTAATGCATATTATTCTTCTTAACAGACTACTACCACAGATAATGGTGTAACTTCGACTCCGGATTTTGTCACAGGAGATAAAGGGGATATGGAAATTGACGATGATAATGAAGAACGGGATTCAGAAAAGGTTAATATCATACGTAGTTTTATTAATTTATTAATATAAAAATTATACTAATTCCTCTTATTTTTAAGGCTATAGAGATAATCCGAGAAACAATCGAAGATATTCTGAACAAAATCAATGATGCAATAAGTAACGATGAATTTGCGAGTATAGTGGATGAGCTCAACGATGTAATAGATAGAGTTTTCAAGGAAAACAGTATCGGATCTAAATAGATATAACTATACGAACCGTACCTATCAGAATCCCATACCATAAATTTACAGTATTATAATTTTAAGTATTTTGATCCTTGTGAATTTTTGTCAAATAATGATTATGACATACTCCATTGATTTCTTTTCTTGTTAATTTTTCGATTCAATTTTCCATCTTAAAAAAGTAAGTTACTGGAATTTACATTTGTCAGTTCAGAGGATTATACAAGAAACAATACCACAAATGATCTGAATAATATTAATAGAATTTAATTAAATTTTATAATTACTGATAATTATGTTCTGCATTTGAAGTATAATACAATTTATAAATTCAAATATGAATGTCGCAGCCATTGATAAGGTATATCAGCATGATTTTATAATAATATTTAATATATTATACATTGCAGATTGTTTATACGGTCAAAAATTTTGTGTTGCTTTATACTGACACAACATAAATATCAAATTGATTGGATTGATCAATAGCTAATGAATGATTCTACATTATATTGAAACTGATAGACAAGCACAATATATATTTACATTGATTATGCTTTAAAAAATATCTAAAATTCTCTGTTTCTTATAAAAGGCTATTATTTTAAGTGAATTTTTAAGAAGGCTAATCAAGTTCTGGAGTTGTGATAACCATAACTTCATCAAATTTTCAAAATAAATATAAGATTGTAAATAATAATTGTTAAAAAAATGAAATTTTCTGATCACGTAAACAATATTGATTATAGTCTATAAGGGAACTTATAGTAATTTCAAAATATTACTATTTACTGATTTAAATATAATTTGTATTGTTTATGACACCAATCATAAAAAAGTTCATAATTACAAATATTAGTAATCAACTTTAGTTTTAAAAATGAATATAATCAATTAAATGTGATAATTATTTTACTCAATAACCCACGTATGAAAACTCAGCTTTATCTCAAATAATATAAAATAAAACAAATTAAACTTAGATTGAGATAGTGCATATTTACTTATTTGTATGTTAATAAAAAATATTAAATTTACGAACATTTATTAATATTGTCTTTAATTCCTAGTTTAATGTTAGTTGAATGGATCAGAAGAGTTTTAATATAAAATGTAGATTAGAAACTTTAAAAATTCGAGTAAAATTTTCGAGATATTAAAATAATAGATACGAGATAAGTAGAAAAGGAAGTAAGTCAATATTAAAATATATTAAAGTCAGTAAATGGATTCAATTTAATTCTTTAAAACTAAGTAGAAAGAAACTAAAATCTCTGGATCACTTACTTTCTACTATTATAATTTTAATATTACCTAATAATGACGTGTATTATATTTACATAATAGACAGTATTAAGAAAGTATACTTCTTAATAATATTTCTTAAGAATATTTCATTCGAATATTGTTATTAATATCATTAGAATTTATTGAATTACTTCATATTAATCGATTCTATAAATTTGATGACAAGACTTAACAAGAGTATCTGTAATAGTACACTACGACACATTTTATTAATTTGTTCATTAATTATAACTAAAGCCAGAAGATCGGAAAAAAATTAATTTTTTAGCACATAATGCTAAGAAAATGTTGATTTTGTATATAAATGAAAGTCGAGACGAGAGAGATTGAGCTTCGAAGTTCAATTGAGGTACACGAGTCGAGAGTCTAAGTTTTTACCAGCACATCTATCCCATATATATTATCTATATTTATTTTATGAACACGTAAAACTCTATGTAATAAATAGTCCTGATTGGTCATGTGATAAAATTATTTCTGGACGGTGTAACTGTGAAGTATAATTCCGAAAAGAAAAAAATCCTCTTTTCTTGTCTTGTTATTCTATACCGCTTTTTGGTTTCTGATGCTCATTATGATGCTCGTCTTCCTCCGCTGTCTCTCATTAATCTGAGTTGTTCAGCCGATCAGGATTCGTTTGAAAAAGGAGAGTTATAAGTAATCGAGCGTAAAAAAATCAACGCATCGTTTGAATATTGAAATTTTAGCAACGGTCTTACGATTTGGAATAAAGTAATATGGAATTAAAAGAACGGAAACGTGCAATAAACGAAGCTGCAGGATGCAACAAATTCAATATCTGAACCTAAGAATCGCACAAAATAAACCTAAGAAAACACATGAATATAACTTAAGAAGATCGAAAATGTATAAGAAACTAACGTTAAGAAGCGCACACATTGAACCTTTGAAAACACATGGCACGTGGGGCGATACTTTGTCGGTAGTTGGTCTCGATGTGAAGAGGAATTATGATCGATGAGCGAAAACCATTATCGATGGGAGAATTAGATGCGATGAAAACGGTCACCTCCGGTCGGATCCGACATAGCGAAGATGTCTCGCCAGTGGTTGGGATGTGGTTCACTGAAGACTGTCATCATAGAAGAGGAATAGATGCAGAGAAGACTGTCGTTGGGGATCAGGGTAGGATTGGTCGTTTTTCGAGAGCGAAACAGCATCGAATCGAGGCGTGCATGTGGCCTTATATTACTTAGAGGAAGGATTCACATTCGTCAACTCGCGCTCGACCAGAGCGAATGTTGTGTATGCTTGAGGTTGCTACGCTTTTTGAGTTGGATCCGTATGGGCCCGCGCACATGTTTCATAAATATGCAGGTTACGCGAGCCTAGCGGAAGAAGCCGTACGTTAACGTGGAAGAGATTTTAACACGGCCTTTATATACGTGATGATATAGAACAATAAGGTGCGTTACACTAGGATAGCAAATGCGGTCTCTCTCACACTAGTTTTAGCGCGCTTAGTGTATGCATACTTGCACACTTTTGCGACGATGCTTTGTACTTATATATATTCACTTATGCATATGCATATTCTGTTGCCTTGCGACAGACGTTGTAGAGTTTGTCACAAACTTATAACGATAAAAAATAAATATAAAGAAGATTTTTGAAAGATAAGAAATTTTCGACTTTATAATGATCATTATGAGAATGTTTAAGTTCACAGTTAATAATATTTCTTAAATACGTAATTTTATTTTAATTGATATTTTTAGATATTTTTATCTCATTAAAATTAATTATTAATAATTATAGCATAATACATAACTACTCAAGTTAGATATTGAATTTTTCATTATTATAAAATTACATTTATTAGCGCTATTTGTTTTTTGTAATAGTTTCATAATTACTCATAATCTTACTAAATACATATATTCATATAAATAGTACTAAATTTTTATATTCCATATTTCATTCCATTTTTATATTCCATATTTCATTCCATTTTTATATTCTATATTTCATTCCATTTTTATATTCCATATATTCAGTTGATTTACATCTAATCGTAAGAATAATTCAATACACAATAAAAACTATATAAAACATTTGTATAAATGAAAATAAAATACAAAGATGTCGATATACAAAAAAAATCTTGTTATTCATTTTACAGAAATATATGTACATACATATTTTTCAATTGGTATTTGGTAAATTGGTCAAAAAGCTATTCAAGAAATATCGTACATAGTATTGCATCTTGAAAAACACGACTATTTCATTTCATCTCTCGGATTTTCGTTTTCGAAAAGTAGCCGGTAAATATTTAATAGTGAAGAAATATTAAAGAACTACATTATGTGTATATGCCAAAAAAACTAATTAAAAAGGTCAACTTTCTTATACACTATAGTATATCTTTTGAAACACGCGATATCTACTGTTTTCAGCAACTATAAGTAGCTTTTCTTATTGTCAATAAGCAAGGAGTAAGCTTTAAAGCTCAATTTATGCCGAAGAAAAGATTAGACTCATTGCATGGAGGAAGAATCCTAGTAAACTGAAAAACTATTACAATTTTCGAAAACTAAATAACAAGAAAAAAAGAATATCGAAATGATCAATTGTGATTGTGTTCCTTCTCTATCCGACTACATATGATATTAAAATTTTTTTATTATCACAAATTATTATAACAAAGATGCATCTGATAAAAATCTATAATATTAGATATATATAAATAGGCTTCAACTTTATATTCTCAAATTAAAACTGCTCAAAGAGCTTGCAAATTATTTTTTTCTAAATATTTAATAAGTTCGATGAAACCTTTCTATAATATAAAAATGTTTTCTTAAATAATTTAAAAAGCCACTTATGTACAACAAAATTGGTATAAAATTGTATAATAATTTAGTTATAATAATGTTATAAGAATATAATTTATGATGTACGTATTTATAATATGCAAAAGTAATTCAAGATGCTCTTATTTAAATACTACTTGGTCCATTTTTATTTTAATACTAAAATTATTTAATAATTTATTTTAATTTATTTTAATACTACTAAATTTATGTATTGAAACGTCATAAAATTGAAAATCTTTTCCAATCTTAATATTATAGATATTTAAATTTTTAGGACTTTTTAATTCATTTACAATTAATTTAAAAGAATTTAAATTACTAAATATAATTTTAGAAATATTTAATATCGTTTGCTATTTTATTTTTGTAATGTTTATTTCAACTTAGCCGAGACTATAGACCATGAAAAAAATCCATAAAATTCATAACAGTGTTAAATATAAAATAATTATTATTTTTAACCCAATTTTCAAAACGTACACAATTATAATAACATCGCAAAAAATAAAATCAGGAGCATCGTACCTTATCAGCTCTATGGTAACAATTTTAATGATTTTCACATAATGGTCGCCTTTATAATTGATATTTTGAAAATCTATATTATTATCTCATCATGAATTCTACTATGATATAATTTATTAAGAAAATAATAATGTAAGACTTTATTATTTATTGCTAGATTTACATGTCTAGAAAATAGTTTAAAGCATTTAATACGTAAAGGAATAGTAATTATTTTATTGATCAGAGATTTACTAAGTATACTTTATAAACAAAGTACGTGCATTGTAGATATATTCAAGACTAACAATGGAAAAAAAATCAATGTTCTAGTCAATTAATAGTAAATATTTGGCACATAGAAAATTTTATGTAACCTCTAGAGTCTACCACCAAATAAAGTAAGATTATTAGATGAGAAAATTATCAGACTGGATGTAATATAACGATATCGTACTCCGTAGAGTGCAAAAAAGGTCTTCATAGACATCACAGGTGATACCAGACAACTCCAATGACCATGAATTATTTTTTAATAATACTACACCTGAATAAATATATAGAAGTACTATATTGACGTACGTAAAATTATATCTAAAACTACTTGAAAACGACTTATCAGAGAATTTCTACAAGTGGCTTTGTGAGTCAATCAGGAATACGCCACTGAACGGTAAAAAATCTGTTTAACAAGTCTTACAAGCTATCAACTTTAAACGAATAAAATACATAAAAAGAAGTGATCTAAATTGCGAATGTCTTTAAATTTGAGACAAAGGTACATGCTAAGCCTCTGTGAAAAACAGTTCTTACAATGTTAAATGTAAATAAAATATTTTTATCACATTTCAAGTAGAGATCAATTCCATCACTGAATGCAGTAAATTTCTGTTATTCAGACCCATCAGATATGTATCTATTACTATTTGTAAAAAAATTCATACGGTTCTGCTTGTTCTTAACGGCATATAGGTATTACAGGTGCTTTGATAATTGAGGACTCCAATGGAATGAAAATATAGATGAAATAGTCAATAAGAACTAGTGTCCAAGAATAAAACATAGTTCAGTGAGAATACGTTGTAGCAAACTAAATAGAAACATTTCTGAGTTGCTAATGGTTAATCCACTGAGTAAATAAAAAAGGATAAAGGACTTTAATAGTAGTAAGAAGTAGATAAAGTAATTGCAATATTTTTCGGGTTAAAATAGATTGGAGATTTAGAGAATCAGTTATCATCTAAATAAGTTTGATAAAAAGTATTAAAAGAATGTAGGTGGCACAAAATGAAATGTGAATCATAGTTTCAGCATCTTCTCTATAGTTATCAATTAATATGGAACTGCAACAGAGAATAAAGTGAAAATCTTTTCATAGCTACAAAATATCAAAGAGCAAACTGCTAACGCTATTGCTTTTTCTACTACTGCTGGTAATACTACTAATAATTATTCTTATTATTACTACTACTATTACTACTACTGTTATTGATAAAATAACTATTCCTATTAATACTACTTCAATACATTTCTACTATACGCCATTATTTCGAAATATTAACAGAGAAGATAATTTAAGATGATCGATTAAAATATATCAATGTTATACATTAATATATAGTTTATATTTCGGAAAATAATATTTCATAGTGTATACAAAATTAATCCTCAAATTTTTTGCCATAAAAAAAATATGTAGATATTAGTATTTTTAGTCTATTAATATTATCGCAATGTATGTAAATTCCTAAGTATAGAAGAATGATTTTATTTTTTATAAAAATTCTTTACTTTATATTCATAAAAATATGGATAAAGAATGGTTATAATGTATTAATATACATTAATGCTTATCGTAAATTGTATATTTATATATTTGTATATGTATTACAAATCATATTATTAAAAGAATATTAGAAAGAAAAGTTAGGAAAGGAACTGAAATAAAAGATATTTACTATAGCGTTGTGAACAGAAGCACATCACATCTTACTGACAAGGTATTATTGTTATTTCAGATTGATGTTTAAATAAAATTTGATAACCAGCTTCGACTTTGATTTATATCTTCTCGATATTTACAAACTAACTCTTTACATGACATGAAAAAATCCATTCTTAACTAAATTATTATCAGCTATTTTGATATATAGTTACGTATACATAAAGTCGCACTCGCGACTTTTACGCAGCTATTATATTTCTTTATAATAATGTCATATTATTTCATCAATATTTTACATTTTTCTTTATCTATCATTTTTACTATTGGGGTTTGAACATAGGTACAAATGAACATAGGGTTTGAACAATATTAAAGAATAAAATAAACGTGATAAAATAGAATTACGTTAAAAGTTCGGCAAACCCGATCACTGTCATCTGTTAATATTGGAATAGTCTTTATTTGTAAAATTATCTTTGAAATATCTTATTGAAATTTAAGAATTCTATAAAAATTAGTATGAATTAATATTATCCATTAATAACAGTAAAAAGTTGATTGCTATTGTAATTTTTAATTCGATGTGTTAAACTTTAGATTGCTTTACATCTATTTTCATGAAATATTCTAGTTATAATTTTAAAGAAATTATTTTATTAATTGTATATTTGTATTAAATTTTTAAATTATTATACAATCTAATATCATTTTTTCTATACATCGTATTAATTCTATATTGATAATGTATACTTTTTCAAGTTTAATAAAATACTTTCAAATTTTAACTTATATAATTTAAAATAATAGATTTTAAGTTTCTGTAATAATTACTTAGTTACAATTTACTCATTTTAATGTAAACTTTTTAATAAAAATCTTCAAAATACTCCATTAATAAATACGGAGTATTATTATAAAAATTGTCTTTTTAAACTTGTACGTTTATCTTACAATATATTTAATTAGATTAAAAACAATGTTTTACTGATATTTGTTTAACCAAACATATAATATCAGATACATACGTACTTTATTGACTACAAAACACAAACACTTTGAAGTCTCTTTCAGAATACATTTATTCATTTCCTTAAGTGTAATCCTTAAGTCTAATTTGCTTAAGTGCTAGATACGTTAAAAATTTATTATATTAAGGTAACTCAAAAAAATTTACATTAACGTTTTTAAATGAATTATTTAGAAATTTTTTATTCGTAAAGTATATTCTACTTGTAATGAATATGGAAAAAATTTTAAGCGAACAAAAAAAAAATTATTAAATGTAACATTGATCGTAAACGTTAGCTATCCTACTACATTATATCCTAGGATATAAATTTTATTTGACTAAATATTAATATTAAAATAGTATCTAAATGAATTAAATACAATAACACTAAAATTGATTGTATTATCTAAGTAATCAATTTCTTTGCTAGAATTTATAGATTGTTCTTTACTTTGATAGTCACATGTTTGACAAATCAACACGTTAAAAACAATAGCAAAGAAATACAAAAAAGAAAATAAATTTTACTGCATCCGTGGCGATTCGATGAAATCGAAAACTCAAATAGTAGTAATTTTCTTTACTATACTGTCCGTAGAAATGGAAGTAGACTTTTCGAAGATCGTAAATAAGGTTTTGGATTTTCACGAGTAAAAAGATAAAATGTATTTTCTTACACGTAAGGTAAAAAAATAAAAAATAATTCCAGAAAGCATTGGAAACTAACGTACATAGCGGTATACGTTTTGCTAACGAAAAACTATGTATACAATGTAAATCCGTATAAAAATTCTATTAAGCAACTCATTATATTACGTATTACAATTTTGTAGATAATGAAGTAAATGAAACTTTAATAAGTTTATGTTTATGAACAAATATTCAGAAACTCACGACATACAGAAATACTGTATGTTTACAAGATTTAACCTAAATGAAAATTCTTAATTTTTAAAACTTTCTAAATCATTTAACATTAGTTGTAAAAACCGGAAACTCTACAAATAATATATATTATGCTAAATAACTTACAAAAATTTAGTATTTTTACAGAAAAGTTAATTAAATGCTAACAAGATGATTATATTAAAAATTAAGAATATTTATAGAAATTATATGCACAGTATTTATTTATTCTCATATAAATGAATATAATATAATACAATTCAATAATTTCAAATTATATAAATCTTATTTATAAATTTATATATTTATAAATCTAGTATGTAATAAATAATGTATCAAAAATATACTATTATATATGAAAACATCTGCCTGACAATAATGTTTTTTTATGAAAAAAAAATTTTATCACATAAAATTAATAAAATAAATAGTTTTATTACCTCGTAATTTTTTGAAATCTCTTTTAATAGATTAAAATTTAAAAACCAGAACTTCTAAAATTTACTAATTTCAATTGATTGACTATTGCAAAGGATAATGATTTTAATTATCGAATCTTAGGTTGCAATTTTTACATTACTAAATATTTTAAATAATGAATTTTAATGTATAGTAAATTTCGTTTTCGAATATGTAAATCGATGTAAACTGGTACATAAATTATTTAAATAATAATAATTTACTTTAACTTTTGTCCAATAATACATTTGAAACTTCTAAAAATGTTAGCAACATTTATCTCTTGATACTACTTATAAATAATTATAAGATAAATTAAATATTAATAAATGATACAATATTTAGAATATTAAATTAATTTATGTTTTCCATACACTGATCATTAAAAGTAAATATATATGTAATAACTATTTCAAATAAATTTTGCAATATATAAAGAAGATATTAAATATTGATGCTATGTATTTTAAAATGTGCAAATGAATTTATGTTAGTGATATTTATTTAACGACAGTATACGAAATACTTCAGCATAAACTGCATAAAAAAAGCATTTAAACCAGAAACAGACTTATTCAAGAGAATATATTTAAATAAATGATTTAAATTAAGAAGTTTTATTCTCAGATTGCTTCTCTCGAGTTAAGCTTAAACGTAATTTAACCACGTGAAGTCTTGAATCTTGTAATTATTTCTTGGAGAATAAAAGTTTGAACTAGTTTCAGTTACGAAATAACACAGATCTAAGACAAAAAATGGAGATAGATATTTTGCATAATGGAATCATTATTATATGCTAAGAATCTCCCCACAAGTAAAAATCTCTTCTCATCCTGAAATTTGGCTAATGTCTTTTCAGCTTAAACCCGTATAGAGCAAAGAAAACATGTCGAACACTGAATATTTCTTCCTCGACTAGAGAATCAGAGTATTGGACAAATGGTCGATTCGCACTTTTACAGTTCATAAAAAAGAAGAGCTACGCTAGAAGTATATCTAGTCATAAAAAAAGAAGTAGCGATGGAAAATCTCGAGCATTCAAGTATGCGAACAAAGAAAGAAGAATGACTTCGCGGTCAAAATGAGGTCGTAACTCGTATCGTTTTCAAAAAATCGCTATCGCTTGGGATATAAGATAATGCTACTCTCTTTTTCACTCTTTTTTTTATCTTTCGAGCAAAGCACAACTGCTAAAGCACAGTTCACTTGATTTACTGGTTCACGTAATGAATTACCAGCACAATGAAGCCGTACTTTCTCTTGGCTGCTCATGCAACATACCCCCTTTTGCTACGTTTATTTCTTATTCCTTCTCTCTTTTTCGTTCTTTTTATTTTTGGAGATACCGATAAATGTCAATATTGAACAAAAAGAATGTTTGGCGTGTTTCAAAATCTAGCTGAACATTTATCTCAAAAATAAAAGTTTCAGATCGTTCCGAATATTTACTTTAATTAAAATCTTGCCGAATTCTCATAAATATTTGATTGGCGTGTACTGCTTCGTTCCTTAAAATTGAATATTAATTGAGCTTACGTAATGTAAATTAATAATTCAGTAATACTTTAAATAAACTTCTTAAAATTGTATTATGCTTTGTTAAATTATATTATATCACAAAAATATAATATTCTACGTAACATAATTTTCAAAAGAAATATTATTGTTATAATTATGAAAATTAAGCAAAAAATCTATGATGGATTAAATGGCTTTTTGAGTTTCTTGTCCTGACGGCATGATTTATTTAGAATTGATAAATATTAAAGTTTTTAATAAATTTCGGAAAGCTATTAGTAACTTTCATGAAGATTAAAAAAATTGATTCTGTGTTAATACTTAGAGACCCAGACGTGTAGCAAGTCATTTTTGGTTAAAAAAGGCAGTATAATAATTTGACTGAAATCATGATTTCATTACTATGTAGAAGATATAAATATAATTTTCGTACCCTCGTAGAAATTAACTATAAATCTAAGAAAATATACTTTTTTCAATAATTACTTTTATAAAATCAAAGAATATTCAAATTTTGAACCGCTAAAGGTAAGAAAAGAATAGACTATAATTACATTAAAATGCTCGAGTGTGAGTGTATTTATGTTCTAATTCTAATTTCGCAATGAATTACGGAAGCATTAAATTTACCATTTTAACGGCATTACCTAATATTGTTATATATTTATGTATTACAATACAGAATCCTAATTTGTTTATTTAAAAGCAAAAGTAATTTCTTATAAATAAGAAAGAATTAGCTTTACATTTTTTATACTAAGATATAAGATACTGAATGTAAAAAGAACAAAAATCCTGGATTATAAATGTTTCCATTGCATTGAGGAGATTAAAAATTCGTTTTTGATGTCAATTTAATTTGGGTATCATAATATAAGCTTTATAAATATAATTTCGATAAAACCTTAGATTTCAATTTTGCGTCAATATACATTAAGTACATATTTTTTCATACAAAAGCCTTTAAAATTTTTTAAAAATTTTTTCTGAATTAGTAGTAATATAATAGAAAAATTCAAATTACAGATAGAAGAACTCTTGATAACTTATCAATTATTAATTTTTTCATATGTTTAAATAAAAAATGTCATATTTTCATGTCTCCTAAAATTAAATATAAATAGATATATTTTACAGACTTTCTTCTATAAATATTTTTACATATAAGAACACAATTTATTTAAATGTAAATTTAACTAAGTAAAACTACACTGGTGAGTTTTTAAATGATTTATTCATTATTAAAATGTAAAGTTTTCTCTCGAATAAATATATTAAATCCTATTCTATAAAACTAAAAAACCTACGCAATCGATTTATTTATTATTAGTATATTTGAAAGAGTATGAATTAGTTACATATACTGTAAATATAGTAATATATTTTCATTGATTAGATGATGTAAATTAAATTGTGACGGTTGAATATGGTATACGCCAAGGGTCCCTGTCAGGCGCCATGTGACGTTCGATACGTTTTATGCGGTTGCGGCTTAAGTCACTGCTTACTCGTCCTTCTGGTGGTGGTTGCGGCTCGGTTCCTCGTGCTCCCTGACTGTCCCGTCCCGGATGGCTCAATGTCGGACCAGGTTCGTAGCGAGAGGAGGAGACACGAGGAAACCGGGGCGAAATAAGCAAAGCGTTTTCTTTATGTTTAAAATCAAACTTAGGATTATTTTTATTCAATTAAACTTAAAGAGGCTTTATTTATTTGTCGATGCGTTTACCGTTTACAAAGAAATCTTAACGATTACAGTGATGACTTGGATATTATCGGTAAATAATTATTATACATTTTATAAATTCTCGACGCTCATTTAAACGACTGCGATACATAATAAATGCGGCACTTTCTTAAACACTAGACGGTGCGGTTTTACAAGTATAAATCAGTCAGTGTGATACGGCGCTTTTCACACTAGACGGTAAATTACAACAAAACCAGTAAATCGGCGATGCGACATTTTCGCATACACTGTACGACGGAATTACAACACTTATTGAACGGTAACGGTACATCAACGCGAGTATAGTCGGCGGGATTTCACTTAATATCAAGGCGGAAAATAGCGGGCTGAATGGAGTCTAGCCAAGAGGGTATATCTCCGGATGCGCGACCGCGGACCTATGTCTATACCCGGGGAAGTGCGCCAAAAGTCAGCACTTCCTGGAACTCCCCAGTGCGCCAAATGTCAGCAGGACTAGAAATGCACCAAAAGTCAGTGTTCCCCGAGCTCCACCTCCTAGAGTCGCCCCTCCAGTGCGACAAAAGTCAGCACGACCGGGAACGCGCCAAAAGTCAACATTCTCTGAATTCCAGCTCCTGGAGTTTCCCAGTGCATAAAAAATCAGCATGACCGAGAAACCTTCGCTTCACGAACTCCACTTCCGTCTCCCGATTCCGCGTGAGCGCGCCCTTTTTATATGTTTTCGCGGGCGCTTCTCCTCACGCGTTCGTACTCGCGAGCCTCGTGGAGGGGCCGCTTCGCCTAACTATTGCGTTTATGGCCGTGGACAAGGCTGGGGCTGGGAAATAGCGGCGGCGGTGGCGCAAGCGCATCGCGCTTGCTCGCGCATAGTCTAGCGTTGGGCTGGCTAGGGCATAGCTAAGGCTCCCCTCCACGACCCCATGCATTCTTTGGTTTACTCATTCATCTTTCTCTCTCACACGCATTTCGGGCCGCGAACACGCGGACATTCTCTCGCTCACTCACTCATCCAGTACTCTCACTTTTGCGGCTGACTATACCGCGTGCCTGCTTTCTCACTTGCACTCATGCTTTCGTGCACTCTCTTTCATTCGCATTTCCACTATACCGAACGCCCGCTTTCTCTCACTCACAATTACAATCCTGCACATATCTCTTACTTACACTCGCATTCTTGCACATATTTTCACACCACCGCGCAATCACTCACACATTCTCGCTGTTCGTTCGGACGAAGGGGCCGGGCCTCCTCTTCGTTTTTCTCCCAGCCATTGATCCACGACACTGATCACGCGAAGGGATTCGTCGCAAAATCAAATTTAAAAACTGTAATTGCAAAAATAATAATAATAATATTTTTATTTACAGCATTTTTATAGATTATCCATAAAATAAAAAAAATTGATGAATTATAACGTAATAAGTTTAATTCATTTTTATTGTTAATTTATTTTTATATTGAATCAAAATGAATACATTTTATGCATTGCTTTTACTATAAACACAAATCTCAAACAAAATAGTTTCTCGATTCAATATATAATGCCAAGCATTTTTTTACAAGAATCGAGCATTTGTAATATTTTTAATAAAAAAGCTATTGAAATTGAATTGATTGAATTCAAGTATATTTTTAGAATAATTTAACTCTTTTGTTCTAAATTCTATGATTCAAATTAATCTGGATACAAATATTTGCATACAATTTGTAATTCAAAATCTTTTTAAGAACAATCAACATTTTCATGTTGATTGTTTTTATGTTGATGTAAAAATATTTTAAATAGTGATAAATCAATTTTTATCTTAAATTTATATCGACAAATCATTCATTTAATTTAAATATTAATTTTATTTCCACAGATCACTTAATAGATAAAAAGATTATTAAGAGCCATTTACTATGCGTAGATTTTACGTATATGTGAAATATATTATTAATAATATTATACATGCAATTTCATACGTTTATTTTATACATGCTTAGAAATATGTTTGATTTAATGCATATTTAAGAATATTTTTAAATTATTTAATTAATAACATTAACCAGAATAAACATTATTTATTATCGGTATTATATCTTGAAATGATATAATATAGAAATACGTATTTATAAATCATTATTTTGTAAACATCTAACCAAGAAATATTTATAGAATATATAAACGATAATATATACTTAATCGTTTTTTATAAAATTACATAATGTACAATTTTTTAAAATTTATAAAAACAATCTTTAAGTCTTAGAACAAATATTATTTGTCATTCTAAATCAATATTTATGATGCTCCTTCTTCACATAATTCAATCTGTAATAAAAATCTCAAAGAAACTAAAAAATAATTTGCTCGATCATTGTATTGTAATTTAGATAACGAAATGTTACTTTTGAATTGTAGATTTTGTTCAGGGTAGATCGTTTACTAGAACCATTAATAAGATTGCGTAATTCGTTCCTGCCTCAAACAATATGAGAAGATCTGGAAAAGTTGCTACACTTATTAAATATATTTAAATCTTTTCACTTTTGAAAAGAATGTAATAACGCAATACATAACGAAATACTTATCATAGATGCAAATGTAACTTTCTAAATAATTTTAAGAAGTAGTTAAAAAATATAAAGTATAATAATCTATAACTACGCTACTTCAACCAAAATTATTATCTAAACGAAAGAATTCTTATACTAATATACACATTGCTATATATATTCTAATACGAGAAATAGGCATTAGCAAATTCTCTGTAGGCAAAGTCGTAAGTAGATCCGAATTAGTAAATAATAATTACTGCGTAATCTGATATGTAGCAAAGTATTATTAAGTATGCCAAACTGAATGAAACTTTTCCTATTGCATTATTGATTGCAAATTGCATTATTGATTGCATTATTGATTTATTATTGTATTTGACAGATAAAATTGAACGTATATGACTATTTATAACACTAGTATCATGTAGATGAATCTATACAAGACAATCTCTAAAATTTATTCTTCGTATATAAAAATCTGTTAGCTCCCTAAAACTGCTAAATATGTATAAAAATTATAAGAACTGTTTAGAAGATTAATATATACTTATTTTTCATAAATTAAAAGCTTTAAGTAAATTAAAAGTGAACTAAACATAAAATTAAAAATCAATAATTCGTAATTTTTATTGAATTAGTAAACGTTATCAAAAAGCACTAGAATTAATATATCGAGAATATCATTATATAGACTAAGCGTTCAATTCTATAAATATATTCATTGAATTTAGTGACTGGTTGTATTAAATAATACTGTTATATTATTGCAAAAGTTTGAATTCATTTTTCCGCCCATTTATTGACTGAAATAGTTACACAATTTTACATTACACACATTTCGGGTAACCACTTAATTTAAGGCGCAGCAACAAGTAACGTATATAGGAATTAATTTTTCGATTCGCTATCGCTCAGAAATGACGTATTCGATACTACGCTGCCAACCCGGAAGGGAAAGGAATTAAACTAAAGGATAAGTGGATAAGGATTATAGCTTTTTGCTTGCTTTCGAGAAACTATTATGTTGAATAAAAGCTAATAGTAATTTACGTAAAACAAGTATATGGTTCTAAGTATATAATTCTAAGAATTTGTAGAGTACACAAATAAACTCGTGAATAATTATTGTTATTTTAATATTTTATAATAATATTACATAATTATTCGATCAAAAAATTATTTGAAATCTCAATGAAAAATAATTCTTTTTCTTAAAAATGAATAACTTTTCAAATATTTAAAAGAATATGTCATATCAATCTATTCTCATTCGAATACGTAGTAATATGTTATTAATAATTCAATTCTATTTCTAAACAGTGGATCCAGTCTAGCACTTCTACACGGATATTAAATATAAAAGTAAGGGATAAATAAGTAGTACGCATTATTACCTGCACATATACACATAAAGCATCATTAGCATTTTATTTATTTTAATTAATTATTTTCATAATCTATAACAATATTTAACTGGCATATTTTTCAAATGATTAATCTATATTAAACTGTCGTTAATTATAACAATTTATTATCTGCAGATACATTTTTGCTATAATATAGGTTCTTTAATGGTGTAAAAAATCCAGTGATACTTTCGAAGAAAATTGTACTACAAATTTAATCATTTCTAAACGTATTTTATACTTTATTAAATACAAATTAATTGTAAGTAAAGATATTTGAAAGAAACCATCATTATAATTTGAACCAAAGAAATTAATTTCATTTTAAAATTTTTTAAATATAAATCCACTTCCATCGAATAATTAATAAAAAAAATAAAAACAGAACGAATGGAATGCAGCAAGATATACTTCGTACATTTATGGCACTGATACAAATGTAAATTATCAACATTCGAAGTAAAATAAGACAAAATCTTGTCTCGATCTACATATGTCAACAAAAAGTAAGTCACTGATTTTCGTATAATACACAATGTATTATATAAAATCTATTTATCTCGATCATTATTAAAATCTGAAATTTCAGCTTTCTCTCTCTCTCTCTCTTTCTCACTCTCTCTCTTTCATCACGATATTTATTGTTTTAAATTTATCATTTTCATGTTTATGTTCATATTAAAAAAAATTATTTTTTTTATATTACAAAAAATTATTTTTTTTAATATAAGTATCTATGAAGGAAAATATTAAATACACAGCTTAAAATAAAATTGTAATAATGTCAGCATCTGAAAGAAGAATTATAATAAGTAAAACAGTAGTTAAGCTATAGTTTTTTATTTTGCTGTATCTAATATTTATATAATGATAATAATACATCTTTATTAAACCTTTTAGAAGCGAAACCTTCAATGTACTTCCAATTAATTTCTTACATTTTAATATACCTCATTTACAATATATAGAAGCATGTATATAATACTATTTAATCGACAATATTACATTAGAAAATGTTAATAAAAATATATATATATTTTGTCCATAATATAATTAAAATAATAACGTCATAAAGAACGTATTAATTAATATTATAAGTGTATACTTCTATTTTAATTTTTTATACTATACAGCTATAATTAATGGATTTATCAATTTTTATATTAGTAGAAAATATATTTGCTTCCATTTTTTGATATTAAGATAAAATATAAAGATTTTGAACATTTATAATTGAATAAAAATGTTAACAATAAAAAAATTTAAAGATTTCTTTAATTTTCAAAAAAGAAATTATAATTATAAACAATTTTCTATATAAAGATAAGTACATGTATATTGCCATAAAGAGAAAAAACCTACAAATACATTATTGCTCACAGCATACCATTATTTACTCATTTATATATCAGAAGAATATATTTTTCTTCGTATATTCAAATAAGCAAGAAAATTTCAGGAAATAGTGCGAGTGGAAACTGGGAGAGCAGATCATAAAGACAGATCTCCTCAAACCTCGAAACCTATGGCAATGTTTAAATGGATTTTGCTAATTTCGGATTTATCTACAATAATTATAAGATCATTTATTCCCTCTATATAATGAAAGTATTCTCTGAATAAAAAACTAGTTAAGCTTACACATTATTATAAATTCAAAAACTAAAGTTATATATTCATTCATGTAAAAGAGCAGGCCTAACTATTTAAAATCTTATAATCCTTAATTATAGGACATATATGTAATAAAATGCATGAAACTGATCCATATATAATAGTATAAATACTATTCTAATCAGATAAGGTTAAACATATTAATGAAAATATTACTTAATCTGGTAATAAGCAGCAGAAGAAAATTAAATAAATCAATGCGGTAGGAGTGATATTATTATTAGTAGAGTATCTATCTATAAATATTCGACGATATATACAAATGACAGAAATTTATATAATATATAGATATTTATATAAAAGTACAGATCTTGAACTGTAATTACTCGAATTGGCATTATAATATTACGCCTAGCACCGTTCATTAACCTATTTCAGATTTTTATGGCGTAATGTACATGTATACCAGCTTTCAGAAGAAAAAAGTACAAATATGTAAATAATAGAAGTTCAATTAGCTTCAGCTTCATAATGGGCTATAACCTTTCATGGTCTTTGGTGAATATGCACATTGTCGCAAACCTTACCAATAATGACTGTCACGCACTGATGAGAAACGTTTATCTTACTAAGAACAACAAATCTATTCTAGTTTGTTAATTATGTTACACATAATTATATTTTATAAATCTATGTATTAAAATATCCTATAATTAAATTATGAATATTAATTACGTAGGTCACTAATTAACTTTTTAATTTAATAATTAACAAGATTTACAGTAAGCATTGAATTAGTAAAATTAAAATTATAATTATAATAAAATTATAATTATAAAAAGAAATGTACTTTCTAAAAATGCGAAATATTTTGTAAGCATGATGTCAATAGTTAATAAATTGATTATAATAATTAGTTCTCCTTATTAAAGAATTCTATTAAAGAATTAACAATTAAGAAAACAATTCTGTAATATAAACAAAAAAATTAATTATTAATTTGATTAAATGAGCTCTACTTAAATTCTTCAATATTAACTTTTATATAATAAAGATGAAAAGTTCAATTCATTAAAAGAATTCAAATTTTTCATAAAAAAAATTAGAAAATATTGTATTAAGATCTAAAGGCTTTCTTTAATAAAGTATATGATCGATCTATAATATCTCACACTTTTCTAAAGTTATCTGTAAACTATTATGGTTCAAATATTTACAACTAATATTTAAACATTATATTACTCAACTTTTGTATTCACTTTGAGTATTTGGAAAAAAATTTGTCTCAATTCAACGGATTAGTTTTACGTATTCATGTGTAAATTCTTCAACTTTTCTTATTTGTATTATTAAAAATGCTTGTTATCAATTTTAAACTATTTAGTATTAAGAGTCTGTCGATTATTTAAGAATTTTATGTAATTTTTTGCTAAAAATGAATCTACTATAGTGAAGAGTTGTTTACCAAAATGTATAACTAAAGATTTAGCTATCCTCATTCCCAAAATACCATGAAATTAATAACTATATTACTAATAATAACTATATACTAATAACTAATAATAACTATATACTAATAACTAATAATAACTATATACTAATAACTAATAATAACTATATACTAATAACTAATAATAACTATATACTATACTAATATACTATACTAATAATAACTATATACTAATAACTAATAATAACTATATACTAATAACTAATAATAACTATATACTAATAACTAATAATAACTATATACTAATAACTAATAATAACTATATAAGCAAATATTTTTATCGTGATTTTATATAGTTGATAAATTGAACTTTAAAAAATTATAATTTTAAAATTTGTATTATTTAAATACGATGTTCAGGATAAGGCATTTTAACTTATAATGCTTTGTACAAATATTTAAATATGTATATTCGTCATCTATTTCTTGCTTCCCCCTCCACTCTCGTCACTTGCGCTCTTTATTCATTCTCAATTAAATTCATTCTAACATAAGGAAATGATCATAAAAGTAGAATAACATAATTTTACTTCTCAGCTGAAACTTTAATTTTTATATATAGTTATATAATTCATTTCAACATACAATTGAAGATGTTAAAAATATATTTTACAAACTCCCAAGTGTGGGAGATGGGACAAGTTTAAACATAAAATATTTTACGCACTACCATTAGCAATGCATTTTACGCTAAATATATATGATAATAATAATAATATTATTAAATGATAATAATATTTATTAAAATATAATTGTTACAGATAAAATAAGATTTTTTAAGTGCTTTCTCGATGCCAATCGAATCGCTTTGTTAGAAATAGAATTAAGAGAAATAATATTAAGCGTAGTGGATGCAGTAGCAGACGTGGAAGTTTATACATACAAGAAAGATTTTAACTTAATGTACACAAGATGTACTGAATAAGAGTTTAAAATAATAATATAAAAAAAAATATAATCAAAATTATATAGAATGATAATTTCAAATAATAGATAAAGTACGCACGTGTAGATTTGATTAATTTTTCTTGCGATTATAAAAGCGATTATAAAAGAAGTCAAGAGGGAAGGCGCTGATCATGACATAATTAAAAGAACGAAAAAAATATAAAAGAGAGGAAATAATGATTTTTCGGCAAAATTTGGTATGAGCGGGGGCAGTCTTAGCCTATGAACCGAAGGAAAGATATACGGTGATTCGGAGCTCAGAAAAGCATAATAGCATCTTTTATAGGACTAAGCTATAGCAGGTTAATGTGCGAGAAGCCTTTGAGGTGTGTCTAAAAAATTTGTATGAATATGTCAGTCTCATAAATACAAAAATATGGATTGCGCAAGTAGGAAGTCGTGGAGTTACACGTGAAAAGAGGGATCCGATGTAGAGTCGTGTAATCCGGACTTAATAGAACGGCGAGAATTTATGACTGTTTGTTGATAAAATAAAAACAAAAAATGTAACAAAGGAAAGAGATTTCCTAAAATATAAGTGAGTGAAAAGATCTGTAGCTTTCTTCGCCTTTGACTTTAAAGTAATCAACGTATTCAATTTATTATAAACAAATTATTATATATTGATAAAAGTCTTATTATTTTGCAATAACAATAATAATAAAAAGAATAATTTTTAAACTTTCTAATACATTATGATATAAATATATTGGCCCTATCAAGATCAGAAAAGGATACAGACGAAAATGTTAAATTCTTAAACTTCAACTGATTTGCAGTAATAAAAGTGTGACTCGTAGTATAAAAAATTTATTATTAGTTCATATATTTTGCTAGGTGGACCTGTTAAGTTCATACAAGGTCAAAATTCTATTCCAGGATAAAATTCAACTAATTTCGATATCAAAGGTTGATGTGAGCTTATAGCGTGATTAAAATGAATTCCAAATTCCAAATTGATAAAATGAGCTCACAAATGATATTTCGGACAAAATTTGATATTGCTGCAGAATTGCAGAATTCATATCAAACTTGAAAATTCAAAAGATATGAAAAGTATATGATATTGTAAATCCCTCGGCTCGAAAAATACTAATTTTTAGCACATTTAAATTTCTAAAAAGCCAATCACTTGCAATTTTTATAAATCGGATTTCATTTTTGATAGATATGGAAATTATAATAAGACATTTTACATATTAAAGATAATCATTCTGAAAGAAGAGATTTGAATGATGATTTGAAAAAATATATCCTAGGAATTTGATCTGAGACCATCCGTTTTCTACGACGATCAGGTTGTAAACTCATTCATTCGAACACTGATTACTATTGACTTTCTTCTTTAGGTATTTAAATATTATTATTATAGTACAATGTAGTATACTTATAATATTTGGTCTACATAACTATGTGTGTTTTTGTATTCATTTCCATAAATTAGATAGATATCCACTTAATGACTAAATACTTTCTATCGATACTAATGTTACATTAACGATAGAATGGCACGGCTACAAAAGAGAGTTACATCCGCGAAATACTGAAAAAATTCGACGGTGATTTGGAGAGGAAGAAAATAGAGGATGAACTCTAGCTTTAACAAGAATAGAAAAGCAAATTAGTTGAGCTCTTAAAAGAATAGACTTTAAACGAGAGATAGAGAAAAAGTGAGAACAAAATAAGTATAAGTAGATTTACGGCTTTTTTATTATGATATTTGTGTTTTTCAAACAAAGCGATACCAAATCTGCACAATCGTATTAGCTAATCACTGTTTTGCAAATTAATTAAGTTTCAGTAATAAAGTATTGTAGTTCTTTTTAATAAAATTAATCTCTTTTCTCTGGATATCGCCGCCACCGAGAGCATGTAGGGTGTTATACATCGTACATCGGGAACAGTCGGAGTCAAAAAGTACTAGGGAACGCACATGCATGCTTACCATCATATAAGCATAACATACGAGCAAATTGCATGAAAGAGTATTTCACATTATAACGTGATGTGGAACTCCATACCAAGAATATTCGTCAAGAAGCGACAAAGTCCCGTTACAGCTCATATTAAAATAAACTCACTACTAAAGACAATACAAGTAAATGAAATTGAACTGCGAATCACACGAATAAAGTAATTATAATTCTATAATATTAGAACAGAATACTAAAGTAGAAGCCCTTTAAAAAAGAAAGAATTTGCACACATTTAATCTAAAGCATACTTATAATATAATGTAAATGTAAAACAAATATTACTAAAATTTTTGAAAGGATACAGATTTATAACATTTTGTATTATATTATAACAGATTTTGTAATAACAAGTTACTTTTTAACCACTTATATATTCAATAAATATTATACTTGATTATTAATAATAATTTTTAATTTAATACGAGACTAAAAAATAAGTTTAAAACCTCAAATATCATATTTTTATAATTTTTAATCAATAAGGGACAAAAAATTCAGTATTTTCATGAAAATTCTTCAAAATTTATGATTAATATTTAAAAAATTTTATTTATAAAATTCTTATTTATAAAATTATTATTTATAAAATTATTATTACTTCTAATTAACTATAAGTATTATAGGACATTTGAAATGTGACTAAAACACTGATAATTGTTAAAAGAAAAAATTACTCATAAATATTTGTTCTTTGTCAACGACAGAAATCGAAGTAATATTTACATTTTGTAATAAAAAATGAAACTTAAATTTTATATCAAATTAAGATTCTTTTTGAGAATTCATCAATCAATTGAAAATGTTTTAAATAAATAACATTTTTTTAATGTGTTGCTGTATTTAATTTTAACAAAAAATCACTTGTTTAATCAATTGACATTAATACTAAATAATCCATTGTTTTTTTAATTGTATTTGCTAGATATGCATTTACAAGTTTTTAATAAATTACCTATGAGCTTCATTATTTGTTTCTCAGTTATTTGCTTCCTTTTCAATTCAAGATTATAAAATTATTTCTAAAAAAACACATTCAATTAAATTAATAAAAGTAGAAAATTTACTTGATTATTTTAAACTACTATATAGAATAAATAAAAATTATAATTAATATGTTTCATATGTATCTTATGATTTAACAAATACTGCGACTTATTTAGTTTGAAAGTATCGTCTGAAATGTACGTGATATATTAATGTTCTAAGAAAAAGATATCATAGATCAAACCACGTCTACACAAGAAGACATAGTAAAGTATAGATAGCACTTTTATTTATTCTTCTATCTCAATAACATTTTATTTATACCTGAAAATATGAAATAAATATAATTGCTGCAATCGCATATATTTTATTACGAAAAAGTACACATCATGAATTTTATATCTTCAAATACTGTTTATAATACGTAGTAAAAATTTTATTGTAGGTGCTTTACTTAAATCAATGGAATTATGAACAACATATAAAGTGTTATGTAAATGGACGTTTAATGTAGAAAATAATCGATGCCCGTCATTGATCATAAATTCAATTTTATCATTTCCTTCTATTCAACTTACGATACATAGAGATTTGTTTAATATTCTTGCTTTATATAATCTTATAAACAACTATATGAGTTTTGCATTATTTATGAATCTACCTCTGTTCTATAATATTGTAAAACGATGAGCAACGATATTGCATTTACTTTAGATAAATAGCTTCAACTAAAGAAGATATACAGTTTACATTATCTCACAGTTGCTTCTCACGTGAGATTTTGATCTTCCTCTCATTTTTCTCTTACAACACATTCACTCTTAATGCGTGATTATAATTTCGAGAGCAGTATTCAGCATTGTGGAAGTACACACGTCAAATTTGAAGTAAACGACAGAAGAGATGAAACAAGATACGCTTATCAAGAGAGACGAACATGCATTTTCGAATATGTATTGATATTTCTAATTATTGGATAAGAACATTAGCGTACCGCCCCGGAATTTATAGTAAATAAGTGGATGAATAAATATGAGCGCACTATGGTTCTGAAGCAGGCACAGCCGATAGTGAGAAAATAATGCGGAAGAATTGCGCAATACATTGCAATAAATCTCCAGTAATTAATCACGTGCTATCGAGGCGAACGAATAGAATGGTTACTGTATAAATTAAATCTCATCAGATTTTATTAGTAATTTTATGAAAACATTAGCTTAATTTTATAAGAAGTATATGGTGATAAATTGCAAGTGATTCAGCTCTCCCAATTGAACATTTTACAATTATTCCTTTTACTCACAAATAAAACAAAAACTTTTTCAGATATTGCAATTAAGACTACATATACAATATATTCAGTTATAAATTTATAAAATCCTAAATTTCAATAGATATACATATAAATATTTATATATATAATATCGAGCGACGGTGAGCAATGATATCTCATTTAATCTAGATAATTAGATGCAACTAAAGAAGATATACAATTTATCAGAGCATTCACAAATTATCACTACTATATATATATACATTAGATTTAATGAATATATAAAATATACATATTAAAGTTAAATATTCTCCACAGAGATACATTTTATATAAAATGTATTATTTATTAAATACATTTTTTCACGTTTTAATAAAATGAAGCTTTTTACTATATATCTACCAATAACTTATACTGCTCAAAAACAAATATATAAATATTTATTTATATAATCGAATTAAAATTTATTATACTATATATTATCTTTTATATGCAAGCCTCTTTGTCATTATTTGATTAAAGATTTTCTTTTTCAAAATTTCTATGCTAAAATTACTCACAACTATAGTATTATATAAAAGAATATATTGGATAATAAAATCCAGGAAACATTTTTTTTCATTTTTTTATAATTGCCTCTTTATAAGAATAAATACTAACTTAACATCTAGACACTTAATATTTTTTCTTTTATTCGAAAATCATTCTGTGAGCCATGTTAATTTATCTCATTAAAAAATTTAAAGTTTAATTAAATTAAATTATCTGATTCTTTCTTAAATTTGATATTTATTAACTCTACAACTGTTATTCCATAATTGCTTGCGTTACTTACGATTTCTCTTCATGTCTAATTTAAAGATAGCATGAATATTATACGTCTTTCTTATTGGTATCTATCGCTCATTCCATTCAAATTGTCTCATCCACAGAATATTTTAATTTTTCACGCCATAAAACTTTTTTATAAATGTATAGTTTTGTTATAGGGACAATGGACGTACTAGTCAAATTTTAATCAGATAAACTTGAATTTCAACTGAAATATAAATATTTTCAATTGATCAGACTGATAACTCAATTTTGAACAGAATATATAAAGCGATTATTTATTATTATTTTTTACCTTGGTCCCTAAGGTAAAATTTTAATCGCTATAAAAAGGAGGATAGCTACCTTGTTTCTTTGAAAATTCACGAAGCTTACTTGGCTATTTAAAAAATTTAAATGTAATTAATTTGAATAATTTAAGATTATGAAAAATAAAGAAAATCAGAAGAAAAATTTTTTTTAATACAAAAACTAGAGTATTAATATTTTTATGAGCATATCTTTTACCTTATACATGATAAAACCAATATAATAAATTTATTGCGGAAATCTAACGCACTAAACTATTATTTGTCAACTTCTTTTATTTCTTAAATGTCAAGCATATCTGTCTGTATATAGTTAATATAAAAGATGGATCAAAAGATAAAGAAATATTTGCAGAATATAGGGTGTCAACCTATAAGAAAAATTATTACGTAACCATGTCATTATAATACTTAAAATATATTTAAAAAAGGAATCTAATGTTATAGTATGTCGTAAACTTTAAACATAATTATGAAACTTTGTAGATCTTTAAACGCTATGATTTTTAAAAAATTTAAGCTTTTATGTTATTTTTTACCGCAAGATTAACGCACTAAATCTATTTTGATTAAAATTTTGTTTTGACTACACTTTACACATATTTTCAAGATAATATTCCAAAAAAACTTTTAAATAATACATTTGTAATTTTTATGATTTAGCCTACGCAAAGTTACTTAAACTTCAGTTTAATAATTAAACTTACTTATAAATACACAAAAATAAAATTGTTAAAAAATAAAACCAGACAATAATAAAATATCAACTAAAAATATATAAAGATTTAATGATGACATTTTCCATAATATTCTTCAAGTGAAAATCATTTTTATCTTTGTTGAAATTAAAAATTATTTACTCAAATATTTTAACAACAAAATAATGTCCTTATTGTAACTAAAATATTTATACCTTATATCTCGTTAGAAATGAACAATAATGTAAACCAGTAATAGTTAAATATAAAAATAAACGTGCATCAACCATGAAACACTCATATAAAATATTTCAGTAGCAATTTATACCCTCGAATCGCAAAAAATTGCTTCGCGCTTGGACGCCTTAGTAGAAAAGAATAATTTTATTTTACTTTCATAAATATATATATGTCGAATGATTGTAAAAAAATTCAGTAATATTGCAGATAAATCTTTAGAATTCGATCTATATAAGTATAAATAAATAATATTTACATATTATTTACACTTTTTATTTTATATATCCCCTATATAGATTTTAAAAATATAGATTTTAAAAGCTATTAATTTAGGTAAGAGAATTATAAATTGTTTATTTATAATTGCTAAATTTAAATTATAATAATGCTTTAAAATCTTTATTTTGTTTAAAAATTTGGATTATTATTTGTCTATAATAATTCAATAAATCTTTACTTTTTCTAATATTGTATGTTTTGATTAACTAAAAACAAATTCTCAACGTTAATATTTTTTATACATGTTCTTAAAGTATTTAACAGGATTTTAAAGAATATTTCAATTTCAAACGTATATATTACAATATTAATATAATTAGAGTATTATTTATGAAATGTCCGAGATTAGCAAATTGCATTGACTTACTATTATGTCATTTTTCTACTAATGTAAGTGATGAAAGAATACATGAAAAAGGTAACTGGATGTGCCATAGACGTCCCAGAAGCGAAAAATAGAAACAGATAAAGGAAATGCTATTTGATTCTGGAACATTGATCTACCTTGTTGTATTGAAGAATTGAAGTAAGGAATACGACCTTTGTGGTTAATTTCCTGCTTATAGACATAAATCCGTGAATACAAACGTAAATAGTACGCTTGTGTTAAAAATTATTTTTAATTTTGAATTTTATAATTCTGGATGTTTTATCTTGTGATGGAAACTCACATCGCGTGGATCGCGAGGAGAAAAGAAGCTAAGGATGAACGCCAGCCCCTGCTCCGCAGTAGTGGTGTGCGATTATTCGTGGCTTCGAATTCGAACCAATATCTAAATGATGTAGGCATACCATATTTTGAGACTAGAATGCCAGGCAAATGATGAAGATCAGATGAATGATTTTCGGAATTATCTGTCTAGCTGCATTCTTCAATAAGCTTGTAAAGAGAGACAAAAGTCTCAACGGCAAATCTGATGCGCTCCCCGCTAAAACTACCGATACTTCTGCTTTTCACTCGAAGAAGTCACACCAGAACAGAAGTCTACGGCGGTCCCATAGAAGGTTGGCTCGAGCCACGCACTCTCGATCGTCGAGATGGTACAACCACCATCTCCCAACCAGAATATTGAGTAGTGGAACAAATAAGGAAATGAAATTGCCATTTCGACTGACGTCCACGATATCCTGGAGATTGAACTTCTTCTCCTGGATGCCTGAGCTTCTAAGGGATGAAGCATTCCTATGATATAGGAACATGGAACAGTTTCACACACAGATGAACCTGACCAACAAACTCCTATCTTTTTCAAATTTTCTATCTATTTTTCAGAGACGATAGTCATAGTAATATAGTGCATCGGATGGAGAACTTAAACAGGAAATTGTAACGAATTAAAGGAAACCAACTCGAGGGGTAGCAGTGGCTGCTACCTTGACATCGTACGATCGATTTCTGTACTGCTGGAAGTATAAATAACGAGAATACAGTCTATTTGAGTATCAAAACCTCTTGGGTCTTCTACTCCATTTGCAGATAGGATAGGACTCTGACAAAGAACTGCCATTCACGCTCTCAGAGAAACGGAAGGAGGATCAGTCCATCTATCCTACATGGGTGACCCCTCTCCATCGGGACGAAGAATGGTGTATCATCACCATCGGCATTGGCAGCCGAAACATCCAGGTCTTCATTAACACCGGTTACATCAATTCGTTCGTAGGGAGCGGCATAGCCGAATAGTACTGCCAGCAAGGTTGAGTAATTTATCCCAACCTTTACATCGCCATTCTAGTCGAGCCTACAAAAGTGATAGGCGAACTTATTACAGGGCCTATCAACATCAATGGTTGTAATATATTAGCAACGTTCCTCGTCCTCGATACCTTCGTCTACGAGGCGCTTGTTGGCATGGACTCGCTGAGTACGTCTATGCTGATGCCAACGCGTAAAACCGTCATAATCTTATTTGTCAACTAAATTTTTTACGTATTACCATTGATGTACAAGTTAATTTTTAAATAGTTTCTATTGACGAGTGAATGAGCAAGACGTATTTTGGTATATTTGGCATTTTTTTGTTTAGTGAAATGTATCTATTATAATTTCTTGTTATATAATATTCTCCATGCTTTTATTCACTAAAAGACGGAATAATAAACAAAAGCAAGTATAAAAATACTTTAGAAGTCTTTTACCTGACAGTGTTGTACTTTATAATATTTAAAAAATATATATCAGTATTTATGCAATAAAATGACACTGTTACTGAAAAAATGTTATAACTATATCAGATAGAATAAATTTATTTATACTTAGTTGAAAATATCTTACATTTAAATTTATTTATATTTCAAATATATTCCTTATATCAATTCAAGCTATCAATTATGTTCCTAGTATATAAATTTAAAGGTTCACATTACAAAACAGGAAGGTTAAATTACAAAACATTACAGGAAATATTTCTGTATCTTTTTGTTAATAGAAATATATTTCTTTACTAAATTAATTCGTCTCTTTGTTTCATGCTGTTTTAATATTTCTTTTAATATTTATATATATACATATATTACGAAATATTTCGACCAGTATCGTTATAATATAATATAAACCTACTAGTAATATGGGTATTTCATTGTAAGTCCTAAGTTACTTACTGTGCTCAGTTTTGGTATTGTCATTTTTCCATTTTATAAGCTTATTTAAAATCAATTATAATAATTGATCAATGATTTGTTGAGGATTACAAGAACAGATGAATTTATGACTATTTTAATACATCTATTTGTAGTTCAGTTTAAAATATAATAAAATAACAAATTACAAAAAGTATCAAGACGCCTTATTATTTATTTTACTTGCATCGATATACTCAATATATTTTTTTATAAAATGTCTTAAAGAAATAAGCTTAATATTATCTATTATTGCATTGTTGATTATTCTCATTTAAAAAAAAACTAACTATGTATGACACAACACAGAAATCTTCATTTTCGTTAAACTATCATTGCAATTACCAAAATAAAATTTTCATATCCATCTCTCCATTCTTATCTGATTCTATTCTGTAACGGATTTACATAGACCTGTACGCGGGAATTCAATTTAGTCGAGCATTCCAGAATTGTCTGCTTTCGACAAGCAGATAATGAAAGTAAAAGAAATTTTTTATCATAAAATGACTCGAATGTGGAATCGCTACACAAACATGAGCAAGTTTTCGATCGTCTACGTGACTGCGTATAATATCAATATCCATTACTTGGTACTAGTGTACAATCTCCATGTAAGACAATTAGTATAAAATACTTTACTATGCTGTAGAAAATTTTCTTAGACTTCACTATAATCACAGGGTGTACAAGTAGTGAAAATAAATTGCCCATGAATAAAAGAGAAAGAAAGAGAGAAGAAGAAAGAAGAAAATGTGATATAAAATAGAGTTAAAAATTATACAAATGCGGAAGAAAGAGTACTGATGAATAGCTAGATAGGATGAGCTGCTTTATATTCTCTAAAATGCTGAAAATCTTGAGAATTTGATTTACCTAGATAGCTAGAAATTCACAAGATTTATCATTTACATTACATTCGTTTAAAAAATGTTAATTTACATAATCTTAAATGAAAAGGATGAGATAATGAAATGTAACGATAGTTATTATATTTCGAATAATCTTAATTCAATAATAACGTATATTTAACAATAAAAACACAAACAAAGTTAAGTTTAAAAAAATTTAGAGGAAAGAAATATTTGTCGATTTCTGAATTCAATATAACAGTTTGTATAATTTAAGTAGGTTAAATACTTTTGAAAATTATCGCTTATTAAATATATTAAAAATATTAAAATTTGCTCATTAAATATCAAAAATAATCATTCATATATAATAAATGAAAGATGTGTATGATAGTTTAAGTTTTTTTTCGATTGTCCTTTTTCTTAATTATGATTAAATAATAATTGATTTATTATGCGAATAATATGCAAAAATTTTAATGTTTCAATTATTGATATCTAATTTAATCATCGATGTGAATTCATCTCTAATTGTATGAGATTTTATTGAAATAAGGAATTAATGAATATTGATACGAAAAGTTGAAATGAATTTTTTAATGAAAAAATTAGTGGGCACGTATTTAAAAAATTCAGAACGTAAATACTTATTCCATCAAATAAGTTCCCAAATTATTTCAACAACTTAAAAATTCCAAAAGAAAGATTTTCGATTATATTTAATAAATTTCTAAAATTAAAGAGATATCGTTTATTGTTAAATTCTCTCATTTACTTTTAAATAGGCTAGTAATGAAAGAACTACCAATTTTACAAAAATTTTACAAAGGTACAATTTTCAAAATAATATTTTCCCCAAGAAAAACATTAATTTATATACTTACAAAGATAAATCGGATAGTCATTGTTCAAATAAAAATGGATGTATTTATAGAATAATTATGAATTTATATGCCCAGATAAATAAAAGTACTAGAATTGATTGGATTTTCAATAAATAAATGAGTTTTATAATTTAATGTATTACAGGCTTATTCAATACACCAATTTAAACAACCCGAATTCACCATCAACTATTGCCGTAGTAATTCCAATCATATTCAATGCAACTTTCTTTTATTGACAAGATAATTTTAGTACAAAAATATAAAAAATATTATAGCTTTAAAAAATGAAATCGACTTCATCTGAAAAAATATTTCAAACAATGTATATAAAATTTTAACCATAATATTTTAAATAACTTTAAATTGAAAAATCTGAATTCAATGTCAATGTATAATGTAGCTATTTATAAAATGTAATTAAAATTAAATATGTAGTAAATTACAGAAATATAGTAGAAATAACATAAGTTAAAATTACATAGCACTTTCTTATTCTGTATAAAATACATTTAGATGACTAAAACTTTACGATCGAAGACTTATGAAGATATTGATCAACTGTGGAAAATTTTATTTATAATTTACCTACTTTGGTTGATTTAGCTGAACAAGTATATGAAAGAACAGTGCATCATAGAAAGAATATGTCCCTGAATTATCTTTGAGTTTAGGCTTGCGCTTATTCGCGTAATGGCGCTCATGCTGCCTTATTATTGAAATAATTTCTACTTTTAACGTAGCGGCAAAAGAATGTAGTTCATAAATATGAACCAAGAACATAAAAGTCTATAAATCGGCATAAATCTACAGTGGAAATTAATTGATAAAATATACCAACATATTTAAAAAGTTTTTTATAACACAAACATTATTTTAACTTGAGCTGCAGACTTCCAGGTTAAGGGCTCATCGGTTCAGACTCTTGTAAAATAGTCACACTGAAGATTCAGAGCAGCTTCGATGGTTTCATTAATCAAGATTGAGAATTCAGATCTTTGTCAGGAAAAACGAGCGACAAAGATTACACTTATCGTGACTTTCCAAGGCAATAAAATTTTGCAGACATTCATTTTTTGATTACAGAAAATGAAACTGTACTGAAACATGCATCCCGGACGAACAAAAGTCGAAGTTGAATTATCCGCGGGATAAGAAGTAAGGAGGAAATTGAGAGACGCGCAATAAAATTTTCTTAAGTGCCTACAAGCGTAGCCTCGTGGAGCCATTTCCAAGAGTATCCGAATACACGAGACGAAGATATTTGTAGAGAGGAACTCTGCCAGCGTAATCGGCCTATAATAACGCTTGAGTTATTTAACAGGCGTGCGAAATAGAACAGAAATCGAATATTAAGTGCGAGTCTTCCGACATTACGTAAGTGTGAGGTATATTGTTCGGTGAAACAATGTGTCCCCGTGCATGTATAAAATACTTCACTTTTATTGTGAATCTCTTGTTTATCATTTATCGTTAATATTGTTTACTGTATGGGTGATAGATGTGTATGGAGACCTTTAGGTAATTTCAGGTAGATTTTAGCATTTTCTTTCAATAAATAAACAACAATAAACGAAGTCAGAGATTTCAAGCATAAATAGCGAACCCACTAGAATACAATCTACAAAACCAACATTATTTTATCACTTATTTAAGTATAAGTGGTATATACAAATTTTTTTGAACTTTTAATATACGAGATAAAATTATTCTCATATATGAAAGTTCTCAAGATCGAAAATATTATTATTAAAATTTTTTTATTTAATTAATTTTTTCCGCAAATAGAAACAGCAAAAAATAATAAAATGCAAGGTAATATTCTTTCATTTTTCAATTTTTAAATATGAAATCTTATCTTTACGTTACATTATCTTACATTTCCATTATTTTTAAAATTAAATTTAAATTAAATTTAAGTGAAATACTAAATACAATAGTACGTAAGATTTTTAATGCTATCAAAAAAAACTTTATACCTACAGAAATATAGAAAATATAATATGAATCCCCTTCAAATGAAGTATCAATGTTATAAATAAATGATGATTATCTGTTCACTAAAACTTAAATTACTCTTCATTAAATATTTTTACAATAGAAGAATATAATGAAAATATTAATTCTATTTGCGATAGTGTAGAAATTATGTACGTTATCTTGATACTTACATATATATTAAACATGTTAAAAGAAAATGATGGCCATTAAATATTACAACCTTGATAATAATATTAAACAATTTATGTTACTCAACACTGTGTAATAAACTGATATATGACTTAAGAAAGTAAAAATTTGGAAACATTAAAGATTGAAAAATTTAATTTGTCTAAAGTTATTTAATCCTTAAATCGTAAACTATTTATAGTTTGTTTTATAAATTAGTCGAATTAGATAATACTTAAAAAATCGTGAAAATTACTATATTTCAATCTTTTTTAGATTCTTTCTCCTTTTCAACTTGACATCTTAAATTATGAAGGACGTGCAAAAATGAAAGCAGAACGTGAACCTTCTTATAGAAATGGAAAAAGATTTGTTGCAAGGTGAAGGGGACAAACATGCCTTTCCTTTTTTCGTGAGAGAATTTTTGAGCCTTTCGTGTGCCATTTTTTAGCAGATCTTATAAAAAGAATGTAAAATAAAGAATGTAGATAGATCTAAACGATAGACCCAATAAAAACAATCTAAGATATTGTGATCGATGTCTCTTTCGTTCTTTTCACTTACATTTTACTATTTCTTGCGCTTCTATTTATTGTAATGCTCAATGATCTTATAAAAATAATAAAACAATTTTTTGACTAATAACTAAAACTATCAATTTCTGAGAGTTTCAAATGTATTTGAATTCAATAATTGCATAAATGAAATTATATTATAAATTTTACTAATTATATTAATAAAATAAATTTTTGTATTCAATTGTATTAAAAAATGTTTTCATTGTATTATTTTAATATATGTTAAGTGTTCTCTAAGTATTGGACTATTATCCAAAATTGTTTCATGGAATTAAAATAATGATCAAATTAAATTAATTTTTATTTAAAGACTAAAAACTGTATGCGTTATATTTTATATTTTCATTTTTGACTATATCATTAATCTATAAATACTTTATCTTTATGATTCTATGAAAATTTGTATGTTATTTATTATTCATAAAAAGTGAATGTTTACCAAACCTATATACGATAAATGAGAAAAATATGTTTTTATTTTAATAATTAAACATTCATAAAGAATTATTAATATGCTTTACATAAAACTTACTTTCTTTAATAAGGAAAGAATATGTATTTTAAATTTTTCGGATAGTGTTGCTAACTAATTCTAAATTATCTGAAAATTAAGAATTAATTATTAAATATTTTAATAAAATTTATTTAATATCTAATAACGTTTCTTAATATTATAAATGTATAAAATCATTATTAGATTATAAAATATTTTCTGTCATTCCTTCAATCATATCATATACATATTATTAATACTTCTAAATCAGCGTCTACAATAGTTTATATTACACGAAATAATAAGAAATGGAAATATAATTTAAAATGTTAAAACACTTGTTTATATTTATTTAAAAGAAATATTTTTTCTAATAGTATGAATAAACAAGATCATAAGTTTTTTATAATGTGACTAAAAATATATATATGTAGATAAAGATACACGCAAAATAAAATAAAATCTGAAAACTATTACGTAAAAATGTGATAGAAATATATCACTTTATTCAGTTAATTGTAATATCTTCAAGTTCTTGTAAATTTTTAATTTTACGATTCAAACATTTACTTTCATTTTCAATTTAATATATATGAACATTTATAGATCGTTTGTAGATGCATAAGTTAGTTTTTAACACTGATCATCTCACGACAAGAATTACGAGATCGAAAATAATTTAAATATCATATTTTCATAAACAAAATTCATTTTCATTTTTATATAATTCTTAACTCTTTTTTCATTGTCCTTATATTTCTTACTATTACGCTTTATTTGAAAGTTAATAATATCTCACTACTTTTAGTACATATAATGGGCAAAAACTTACGCACAAATTATTTGTGAATTCTGGAAATGTTTACTTGAAATCATAGGATAAAGAACGAAAAACCTTTATTGATTTTTAAGATATCTATACCCTACTACAAACAACCGATGTATATTAATTTTAATATAACAACAATATTAATAATTATAAACAATAATATTGATTGTATATAGTATAAGTATAAGAAATAGGTTCAAATTACTTATAAAAAGTTTGTATATTTTACAAAATATATAATAATCGATATAGACAATCAGTATTTAATCTAACATGAAATTATTTTGTTATAATTTAATAAATGCATGCTACCAATCTGTACATTCAAAACATTAAATTTAACGAGTCAAGAAGAATTTTCAAATAACAAACATAAATTCTGAATACATATATTAGATATACATATACATATATTATATTATACATAAACATATATTTTGTTTTCTAAACTAAAAGCGAGTAGAATATATTTTTTATTTTATTCTATTTTATTATTTCAACTGTTTATGAATGTAATAAAATTTTCTTATACCTTTAATAGATTTAATCTTAAAATCCTCAGTGTCTATAACTGAATTGAATAGAATACTTTTGAGTTCCATTTTACAGAACTTTTATTATTTATCTATGAATTTATTCTATGTATTTTAATAATTATAATTATAATGATAAATTATTAAATTTAGAGAATTGTAAAAATTCGCATATATAAATTAAATTATGTTTACAAACACAGTTTTTACGATACGATTAAATTGAATTACTTTCAGTTAAAAAGAAATGCTATGAATACAATAAGAAGCCTTTGGATATAATTATTTTACTACTATTAGTAAATCTAAATCCTATTTTAATAAAGTTATCATCGTTCATAAATAATAAACTTTAATGGTGTAAATATTTAAATATATATATATATAACATAATTTTTTTATAAAATTATCTAATTTTGGTGGCATCAGTTTTAAATATATATACTAATAAATCTTTATAATTAATAGAGTAAAAGATATAGTAAATAAATATAGACAAGTAAATTAATTTTGAATACTTGTATATTACTAATAAGTCTCTGCTTGATTAATGCAATTGTTTAATATTCTTTAAACTTTTGAAAAGGATGTAAAATAAACAGGAAAAATTATACATAAAATTTCATGTAACTAAAATGTTAGTTATATATACGAGTACACTATTTGAATATAAATATTTGAGATTCATGGATTTTTATATAAATAATTATGAATAATGAGGTGAAAGACACTGAGAAATTTATTTTATTAATAACTATCTATAATATCTAAGCAGAGTTCTAATTTTCATTTAGGGATAATATGCAGATACCTAGTTGAATATTATGTGAGATATGAATAAACAAAAATCAGTTTCATTCTTCAACAACTTATTCAAGAACGAAACATTTCTACCAACGGTATATTAACATTTGGATAGTAATAACATTTTACAATTTGTCAAGAGTTCTGAAATACCTGAGACCCTTAATTGATTCAAATTTCTTTTCCTAGAGGTACCACTTCAACTTAGGAAACAAATAATCTCGAGAATACGAATGAAGATGTAGAAAACCGTACTTTAATTTATTCAATTTTGTCATCGCTTTCATGAGATGGTGTATTGCGAAAGTGTATATTTTGTTCGCTATATGCGGATTTATTTTCTGATTCTATTGATCCAATCATGCAATCATACATAAAAAAAGTCAGTGAGTATCATGTACCGTGAAACCGAAAAAATATTGCTCTAGACCGTTTCAGTTAATTATTACATCTTTGGTCGCTGTGAGTAATTTTTGCTCAATTTTAACCATTTTACAAACTACTTATTGAACTCAGGCGATCAGTTATGGATTCGTGTTACATCCATTGTTACAAATCCGCGCATATAATCATTTGGATTACACTGAAAAAGTTTGAAATCATGGACTACCACATCAACGCGTTGCTGTTTTCCACGAGTGCCAAGACTTTATATTCCATCTAGTAGTTAATAACTTTACATAGTGCCGACACAACATTTTACAAAGTTCAATAGTCTAAGCACCTACGACTTATCTTTCGTTGCTTACTCTTTATTTCATTGTAATCAACAACTTCACCGGATAAATCGAGCGGAGTCGTTTACATTTCAAGAATCGACGCAGGCAGATATTTGGTTAAAAGCGCATGCGCCTGCAAAGTCTAGAGTCAAGATCAACTGACCGAGTTTATAAATACACAACACATGCAAGATAAGATGACATTGGGTTGATAACTTCCTATACTTTGCTTCGAGTAATATTTTTCGTTTTTCCAAATAAATTAATAAGCTTTTTCACGCTCCTTAGTGTTCTATCTATTAACAAATAATTTAAAATTTTTTTACTAATGACTTGTTTGTGGAAAGGACTTATTAATACAAATATACTCTGAAAATTTGAAATGATACATAAATTTTCTTTGAAATATAAATTCTTTGAAATAAATTGTACATTTGTTGTTAAATTTTAGATCGTACAAATATATTACTAGCAATAAACTTAAATAATTTATGTTTAATAATAATATCTTAAATAAATAACACACTTATAGAGATCTCTTACTTACATAGAATACTAAAATGATTAGTTGCATATTTAATAATTAATAATCCAGGCTTGGAAATTATTTTTTAATGGAATTTTAAAATTCTTCGATTATCTTCTCTAGAAGTTAACATTTTTAACAAAATATAAACTTTTTGATTTTTTGTATTATAGAATCAATATAAAATTATAAATTCTAATTAAAATTATTTTCAAATTTAATTATATGTTAATTAATTTCATTATAATGTATAATTTATCAAATAAATTATTCTATCAAACGGAAAATTAAAACTTTTGTAGCAATTTTAAATTATCAAAATAATAATCATTAAGAATTAAATATATTCAAAAAGTATAAGATAAATATTATCAATTATATAAGTAGTGTCATATGACCGTGTATTCGTAATAATTTAATAGTTCATGATGTAACGCATTTTAATTTATAGTCTGTTTATTAAATTAATTTCTTTTTACATTTTCATCACGTCTAATTTAATAGTATTATAAAGAAAATTATTAAACAACCCTTACTTGTCAAACACGGATTTAATAAAATGTAATGATTGTAATTAACGATAATATTTAATGTCATACTTTTATAAAAATGATGTAGAACTTTATCTAAACTCATTACCTACGTATACATTCGTATGACATATGATAGAAGGATAGAATTTTTAAATACAAGTAAAATTATACTAAGATTTTTGTTCATTTTTTTAATATTTACTTTAGTAAAAAATATCTCATGTAAGAATAAGATAACGTGCAATGTTTAAAAGAATGATTTTTATAAAATTTGGATATAATAAAATGTAAATTCTAAGAATTTCATATTAATATATATTGAGCCATTACTATAAATTTTTATAGTAAACCACAGTATACTAATAAAATAGAAATTAAATTTTGTCTTTTTAAACTTAACTCCGTATATTAGGAGTTAAATAATCTTCTTATTTTTACTTATTCTTATATTATATTTGTACATGAGTTTATATTATTATACCAGTAACAGTTGAAAATTAATTCTCCCTTCGAATATGGGAAATTTGATTACATATGCAAATTGAAGTTTTGAAGATCACATGTAGATCTAAAATAATTTAGTACGTCTGACAAAATAACATATATAAATTCTTACTATAAATTATTTTGATTAATTAAATAATATGATTAAAAATAGCTATAAATCGAAAGTCATTAAGTATATTAATTTTATGCAATTCCTATATGCTGTTACAGAATTACTAAAAGAGATAATTACTAAAATATTACTGTACAATGTTATTAGAAATTAAATTTAGTACGAAAATTTCTATAAATACTTGATTTGTATATATTCTATAAGAATTTTTTTATGAATTATATTTGTGTGTATCTATTGATTAGATTGTTTTTATGATAACTAAGTAGGTCGAACAAAGCCCGTTGTATCAGTCGAAAAGATCTTTTCCTGCCACTTGTTTTTAGTAGTTTTCAAGTAAAACTTTTGTATTTAATATGCATATTTAAATAGTTTAGAGTAAATCTAAAGCGATGTATACGAAAAGTATGAAAATGTCTTATCATTTAAAAATATAACTTGGGAATTCGATCAACGAGACCTATTTATGCACTAGATATAGTTTAAAATATATTTACGTATTCTGCAGTAAATGTAAGTGTCATAAAGCACATTCATGTAACTCGTATATAAATTATTACGAATCAATAAAAATTATCGATTTTTTTTGTGAACTTTCACCGCAAAGTATAAATTAAAGCCTCTAACAAAACAAATCTACGCCTACGAACGCTCACAAGTAGTTCAGGTTGGTTATTTCGATCAAAGTCTTTCAATAAATCTAGACGTTACACACTAATTCACAACACAAAGGGATACAAAACGAATTCCGAACTTCGTTATCAAAGTTGATGCTTGTGAACCCGGTTAGACATATCACACGCAATTTATGCTCTCGTCAAATTAGACTTTCATGGAATAATATCCAGTGCGAATAAATGCAAATAAATTCAATAGCGCCCAAAGAGATACGGTCCAACAGCCACAACACACGATCAACATGAGACATCGGAAGGCATGTCATCTGTTGGCAACAATATCACTTTCGTTTTATATATATATGTTAGTTAACAAAGTATTCGAATATATAATTATATTGTTTTCTATATCTTGAATATATTATCTTGATTTACTACTTATTCACACGATTTAATTACTGAATAGTTGTTTAATAAGAAATTTTGAAAATAATCAAGTTCTAAATTTCTTTTTATAAAATGTTTAAATGATTAATTTTTTTATGTCAATATTGTTAAAGTATCATCAAATTGAAATATTTATGTTTGGACTTCATACGTACTTGTATCACAAATAATAATATACGTATACAGAAGCATAATATTCTTGAAGACAAAATACTGTACTTTTATTTATTTCATTCAAATGAAATAATCATTAATCATCTTATGTGCTTGTATATAACAAAAATATATAAATGTTTGAAGAGATCTATATATTATTAAATTATATTCAGTTTACAAATGAATCACAATATTTTTACAGTTGTAGGCATACCGATAGGGTCAAAGAAACATCGTTTGTCATTGTTGTTATCAAATGACATCGATAATGTCAAAATACAAATTGGAAAATTTAGTACAGCCCGATGATATAGAAGTCTAGTAAATCGTACAAGATATTTTTCTCATCTGTATTTTGAATCTTATTAAAATTTATGAACTAAATGAAAGCAAGAAAATTACTAATCATAAAAAGACTTGAATAATATTTATATCAAGGCTTATTATTACTTGTACCAGTAATTGTCATAACTGAAAATTTTCTTAATGTAACTAATGTAATTTGTTATATCTTATTTAAATATAAAATAAAATTGATAAAGGTATTACATTCAACTTTATGTAATTCGAATACGTATTTTAACGAGGATATTATATTATGGAGACTATTAAAAATAATGGTTTAAATCATTACTTTAACATCGAATACCTAATCAAATTGAAAGTTGTTAAAAACAATTGCATGTTAATATACGTGTATAAATATATATATAATTAATTCTATATTTACTAAATGAATTATTATATTATTACAATATGAAAAACTGTTTCCTAAGAGAGAAAAAAAGTTTTAAATTAATTGTTTCATTTTAGAAATTCTGTACTTACACGTATGAATAAATAAATGATATTACCCATGTATGATACACAGGTTCTTGTAATGCAAATGAACGATTCTCAAAACATTATTAAAAACCATTATTTACAAAATAAATTTTGATTGTATTAAATTTGCAATTTAATGATGTCAGTAATGCATGAATGATTTTTCACCAAGAATTTACATTTCTTATTAAGGTATTATATAATAAATAACTAAATTACAACAGAGTATTTTTTATAAAATTTTCAGTGAAAATAATTTATATTCTAGGGAAGTAACAATAAATTGTACCTGTAGCAACATTTTACCTTTGAAATAATAGTACACTAATTTTACAAGTTACACTTCTTAATAGCAGATGCACTAAAGTAATACAGTGATACAGTGTATAAATATATCTTATTAAAAATACTATGTACATTATTATGTTTATTGAAATTCACAAAAATGAATGGAAATATTCGTTAAAACAATTTCTTCCTCAGCTTCTATCAAGTAAAGTATCAAGTAAGCAAGAACAGGACCTAAAAATAAGTATACTATGAATCCACGTTTATATTATATTAATAATTTAGTGAAGTACCGTAATATGTTGGACGTAAAGTAAAGTCAGCAGATTTGAAGGTTTCTTTAGCGAGACAACGCTAGCGCGCCTGCATAAGGGCGAAAAGTACCTAAAATATGGGCTGCCCATGTGTGCTGTAGCTCATCTGTAACATGTGAGTTAGTGCAGTACTGATAATTGGTTTAGACTTGTCTCATACAAATGCTCGACCAGACTTTTAAGTAATTTACAAGTATATATATATTGAGAGGAAGAGAGAAAGGTGTGTCGGTTTAATAGCTTTTCATTCATAAGTATCTATGCGTAATATGTATACATAAGGTTTATTTATTCATGTTTAACCAACATTCCTTTATAGATGTTTATCATAGAAATGATAAACATATAAATTAGCAGTTTCTGAAATATATTTACAGTAACAACAAAACAGCAATTTACACGAAAATTTATCAGGAATCAAACGAAATATTCATTCTAGTATTCATGGAATGACTATTTTTTCTAATTTAAATTTAACTAATTTGACTCATTTCAAATCACACACTATAGATTTTGGGAGTTAAGTAGCTTAAAGATTATTCGAATTGAATTTTCAAATTAAATATAAAACAACATTCAGATTGGTTACAACTAATCAATTAGAAAAACAGTTTTTGAGAAAAATATTTGAAACGATAAAACAAAATATTTTATTATAAAGATTTTATTTACGGAATATCTTTATTTTTAAAAAGAAACATTTTCATTTATTTATTCATGTACAGGATAATACAATTATAAAATAGAGATATTTATATTAATTAAATTCTATGTAATAATTGTGAAAATTATTAATCAGTGTATTTTATATTTCATTTCACAATATCAACTATACAATAGTGCTTTTTTCAAGAAAAAAGAAACTATATAACAACGTAAAATGACACTTTTACATTTTTAGATTTTAATTTTGAAATATAATACGTAATAAGTTATTCCAGCATTTATTTAATAATTTTTATTTTATATATAAAACAAAATTTGTAATAAATGGATTTTAAGTTACTAAATTCATATGAATATTCTTATTACTTGATAACTGTATTTGTAAAAATTAACGATTCTTTTAAGTTCTATTTCTTTAATAAGTCGGATGATGACAATTTTTTTTCGACAATAAAATATTATCCAAAATATCTTCTCATAGTCAAATATTTAAATTTGACAAAAACATTGTGAATATTTTTTAAAAGTTTAAAATATCTTTAAAGATAGTATATCACAGAGATGTCAAAAGTTTTCTCCATTTATGAATAGAAAACGTTTTTAATGTAATGTATATAATTTTTAAAGACACAATGATAATTTATTATATTCTTAAAAAATATAATTTATATAATATTTTTCTAAAATAGTTTCTGGCAATAATATGATAAAAATATTGTACATGATTCGGGCATTTTACAAATCTACTTCTGATTTTAAATCAATAAAATTGTTTTTTAATACGAATTCCATGTCGTAATTTAAGAGAACCAAATAGAAATATTCAAATTTCTTTATAAATAAGTAATGCTCTAACAGAAAATGTTATAAAATAATGCCCCACCATTTGTAAAATAAATAATAATTTTCATTTACTAAAATAAAACAACATATTGAGAAGATTCAAGACAGATTTAATTGAATTAATTTTCTTAGAATAATTTCCTGTATTCAAATGATAAATTTGGACATTCTTAATGAAAACATTAACTAAAAAACTGGCTCTTATAAATGAGTAAGAATTTGAAAAAGAATAGTTCTAATTGTAACTTATAAATAATGTAAAACTATATCAACATTTACATGAAAACATGTGTTTAGTAATTCTTATTTTCTTCTATTCTAAATAAACTAATAAAAATAAATTTTATATCCTATTGTACAATTAAATTTTTTTTAAAAAATATATTTTTTAATGAATAGTATTAAATATAATTGTTATAAGTTTTCTATGTACCCATAAAGAGATTTTAGAAATTGCGAATGTAATTAAATATATTATGTAAACCGAATGATTATATATTTAAATTTTCAGCTAAAGTTTAATTATGAAATATATTATACACAATAAAAAAAGTTTTAATACTTTTTTAAATACTTATTATAATATAACCCCATATCTGTATATTTTTTGCTGTTTATACAAAATTTATGGATATTTTTTCAACTGAAATATACAGGATTAAAATGAAAATTGAAACATGCAATCCTGATCGAAAAAAAGAAAGAAGTTATGAAAGTAAGATCGGTTGAAGAATTTCGAAGATATTCACATGCTTACAGGGGATTCCATCAAATTTAAATCCATTAACAGGAGCAAATTCATTCTGATGGTATGAGTAACTTTTAAATACAATCAAAAACATGTTTTTATAAATATATTATTAGATATATATTTTACTGGCATTATTCTGAAAATGCGATTTATAAAACTAGGTTTACTATTCAAATAGAATTTTGATTATTTGAAATGAAGAATAATCATTAAATATATTATAGGCTTATTTATCCTTTTATAATAAAAACATTTTGTTTTACAAATCGTAGACTATTTAAGATATTTGTTTTTTCAACATATATTATGTTATCGGCAATATACTGTTGTTTTATAATAATATGTTGTAAAAAATCTGCTTCAAAAGAAAATTCACGCAAAATTTAATAGTTTATTTGAAACTTAAATTTTGTTAACATTTAGTTTAAATCTTTTCGACTGTCGAATTAACGTACATGCTTTTCTTATAATATTTCAGTAATAGAGAATTTTTTAATTTTTAAATATATAATTCAATTTTTTAATATACATCTTGTTAATTAATTATTTCAAGGATTTGTAGACGATAATATTCCATTTTTAATTTATTACATAATTAATACAATATTTTGTATTTAAGCGGAGCAATGAGTAAAAAGAACATAAATAAACGACTATTGCGAAATATATGTATATAAAGTTCTAAAAGAAATTTTTCATTGGTTTGCTTTGTTTAAATTCATTACAAATGAAAACTTGTAATTAATTTCTACGCAGATACGTAAGTTTTTGTTCATTTAATATTTTTAATACGTTTAACTATATTGTTTTCATAGTCAGATTGATTCGATTTTCTATAGTCGTTTATATTTTTAACTGCAGTTTCAATTAAATCATCTAATAAAATATTTTAATTTAAAGTTTATATGCAGAGTCCACATTAAAACAGTTTTTATTCTAATTTAAACAATCTAATTAAAAATAACATTTTGTTTTTATACTAAACAAAGTAATGAAACGATAATAAATATTTCTTTTTATTGTGCATATTATTAGTAGAGAAATAAATGAAATTATGTGTTTGGATTTATACATATTGTATATATAATGAAATGAAACATATTATATCTTTATCTTTTTTACTAAATTAGTAAAAAATATATTAATTTCTATAAATCCGAAGACATATTATTTCACTTAATATGACATAAAAATACTTTGAACTCCGTTCCAAAATTGATGTACGTTTTTTAATTTAAATATAATAGCATTTATCTAACATTATTGCGTACTAAATAAGATTTTCACTGTCGGTACATGAATTTTGATAAATTATATCATAAAAATAAAAGTGTATGCAATGATCACAATACATAGTATAAAAATTGATTATAATCAATTTTATTTCTTAAAATTAATTAGTATGTGAAAACCATATTGTGTCCGAATAATTAAAATATTCTTACAAAAATTATTATAGAAATCAATATACTATAATATTAGATATATCAAAAAACCTTTTATGAGCACTTTAGCATTAAAATTTATTGATATAACCTTATTTATAAAGTATGCTTACTACTAACAAAGAACTGTTTTTTCTATATATATATAACATGAGTATAAGTCAACTTTCCTCAATCTGATAAATAATTCACTAACTATACAATTGACGAACAACTTTACAATTTAAAACTTATTTTTTAATAGATATTATAATAAAATATGGCATAATACTGACATCATTTTTCGATGGAATAACCAAACATATGAAATATTCTTTATGAATAACCAAATAAAATGCATTATAAAGTTTAATTCTTTAATCAGTTCTAATATACTTAATAACATACATTTTGATAAAAAAATTTTCAATTTTTGCATAAAAATATAATATATTTTTAATAACTTTAATCGTTGAAATTTACTGATGATATGTACATACACACAAAGGCTTAAAATTAATACTATTTTTGTACTAGATTAATCTTATTTTTCATATATAAATCTTATATTGTTCTTATAAAATCTAATATATGATGAATGAATTTAATAATTTAAAGTAAAAGACCTAGTTAAAAGAATGAGTATACTCATTTATATAAAATAATGATACTGTATTTGTATTTATAATATATAAATATATGAGTGTACATAAATAATCTCATCGATTCTTTAAAGTTAAATGTCTACAACGATAAGAATGAAAATTAATTTGAAGAATAATTATTATCATCACTGATATTAACGAATACTAATTATTTTCATCGATAATAAATTTATTGGCATTAAATATATCTCTTTATTATTACTAGTAATAAAATTATTACTATAATTAACTGAAATCATTTTATAATTTTCCCATTTATTATTTAGAACAAATTCATTTATTTCCAAAAGGAACATTAATTACGAGATACTAATAAAATATCCCACAATTAATAAAAAACAGTTGATAATATTGTACAAAATTAATTCAAGTTAATAATTAATTCTTAATGCTTTATATAGTTAAAATAGTACTCTAATAGTTTTCTTTAACCGATATGTATTAAATATATATATATATTTAATAAATTAATAATATATATAATAATAATTAATAATAATACTATATATATATTTATTCGTCACATTAGTTTCTAATTGACAATTTTATCTTTCTGTACTAAGATTATTTTACAAAAAATAAAATACAATAATTTTTTAACGTGCAATAAAAGGTTACGTAACTACTTATATGTTGGAATCATTCTTCAATTTTTCCTTAAAATACTTTTTAAAAAGAAAATATTTTTTCTTTATTTATCTGTAAAGCAATGTATTTGGACTAAAGATGAAGTTGAGTGATATTTAAAGTCTATATTGAATAAAATTAATAAAATTAAATAATTTGCATTGAATATCTAAAAATCTATTTATCTTCAACTTATTTATTTATCCAACTACCTAATATTTTTTTCTTACTGTATTACAATGTAAATATTAATACATCTATAATACATAATATTTATTATTTTAATTATAATTAGCGTTTATGATATAAAACTTATGTTTGAAGATTTTTTAAAAAGTCTTGTCCAAGCTAAACCTAATTATTAGAATGGTTAAAATTTGTTAAGATTCTTTAACAATTAAATAAATATATCCTCTTAATTAAAATATTAACATCGTTTTTTTTAACGCATTTAAATCATGAAACCAAAAGTATTTTGGTATTTACCTATCCTTACTGATTACGAATTAAATGAGAAAATATTTCTAATTTTAACATAACTATAAATTTATTTATAATATAGTACGATTTATACATGTAGTTAAATTATATTCTATCATCACTTTAGAATATATCTTTGATTATAGGGTTTAAATATCAAATTCGAAGGGAAGTTTGACATACAGAAATTTGAAGCAGTCACTGATAATTGATAAGAACTAGATGAAGATGTGATAAGCTTTCAGTTGTAAGCTGTAGTTATTTAAACAATCAAGATAAGTTGATGGTAATTTTCTAAATAAGTAATTGGTAGTTTCCTATTTAAGTAACAGAAAGAAGATATATTGATATATATAGATATATAGATATATAGAAGATTAGATATTGAAACATCTAATCAAATATACTGTGAAAACTTGAATGAACTATAATCTTATATTAATAATTATATTAAAATTTTTGTAAAATATTTAATTGGCATACATATTGGAGTAAACGTTTTATAAGTGGTGAAGAATTAACGTGTAATTTTTAAGAAATTATTCGTTAAAAATACATATCTGATGTCTTACATGAATCTCTCTTTCGAAAAGTATGTAACAATACGTTATTATTAGTCTTTAAAATTATTCAAATAAATTTTCCAAATATTAGATGCTTAAAAAATCTAAATTATGAATTTAATTTTTTTTAAATCTTCAGACTGTATTCGGATATTGAAAAACATAGAAGTGAAACAATTAATTGAGCTAATTTATATACAAAGAACTATAATTATAACAGAAAAAGGATCAAATAGTAGTTGATAATCAATAAGAAAAATTTGGATTTAAAAGACATTAATCAGAATTATTATAGGGCAATATAAAAAAGAATAATGATGATAACAAATCAATTTTAAACCATAAACCATAAACAAAGCAATAACAAATTAAAGGAAAAATTATCATAATATCAACTTTAAGTATAAATAATAATTATAAAAATATTACATATTAGGACAAGCAAATATTGTATTTAAAAAGTTTAATATACAAAAGTTTATATATATATTATTAATGAAAAATATTTTAAAAATTTAAGAATTCAAACAGACGTGTTGTTTTAATTAAACGTACATCGACATATCCAAGTATATACCGATTTCTTCTAATGGATATATATGTCCATTAATAAATAAAAAGATTAAATAATTTCTTATATTGACATTCATTTTCATAATACTAATTATCTACTATACGTATAATGTATATATATATTCACAAAAATAAATATAAAAATAAATATAAACGTAAACTATAGCAGTTTATATAAAATATATATGCTATACTACTATAATAAATACTCATATATTTACCTTTTTCTGTTAGTATATGAAATGTATTTTGTACTATGGAGTGAAAAAACTTGTTTGTCGTGGCGACATTCTAATATAAGTTTAATATAAGTATAATATACGTTTAGTATAAGTCTTAAAATTACTGATACAAAATATCAATCAGATGAATTACTAAAATAGTTTTACTATTTTTAATTGAAAACATTGTATTTAATGCTATTTCATATATCATTGTGGATTAATTTAGAAACATGAAAAAAAGTTGAAATGTGTAGTTGAAACCATAACTTAGAAAAGAATGCACAACTATTTATTGACCAACTATCTAACAATTTAGAATTTATTTACATTTCTTTTACAAAAGTCTTTTGTTTCAAAATGTCATAAAAATAGACAAGACACTGTATCTAATGAAACTATCCCGATTATCCATATTGTATATTTTAGTAGAAGCTTTCATAGATCAAAAGTACATACAGAACTGTCAGTTGTCATACATGCAATTACTGGACAATTTATTTATTAATTTCATGTTGGATATGTTTCGAAGAATTGGCGGAGATATTAAGGTGATGGTTGTTCAATAAATTATTTGATAGTGATCAGTTGTAAGTTCTAAACTATAGTTAAACACATGTTAACAGTTAAAATTTATTTTGAAAAAATTTTGAGAAGATCAAGGCTCTTGCTTGAAACTTTTTTTTAATTAAGATATCCTTCTAAAAATATTCATTTTTTGTAAGCGTTGTTACTTTCAAATTAAAATAGTATTATTCCATTTAATTTTATTCAATCCAACAAGAAAGTATTCTTATGAGGCTGTATTTTAATTTGATAATTTCTATTTTTGGAAAAGCAAAATACCATACATATATATGTATACAATACTATTATTTAATAGCATATATTATATTACAAAAGAAAGTAGTTCTTATGTTTCGTAAAATTACGATTTCCATTTTCGTAAAGTATGAAATTTTATTTTTCTGAATCGCAGTCTATGCTTTATATATCTAACATATATTTCATAAATTTGTAATCAATTAGGAAATATTAAAAAATACTCTTCAATTAGGCTGATGTGATACCAATTTTCACTTATACACTGAGAAGGAATATGGAAGATTGACTTAAGTACTAATTAAATACACTACGATTTGATGATAAATCCCCATATTACTTTCCCTCGGTTAAATTAACACGATTTAATCACATATACATTCAAACTTTACGTTTCTACAATTATTTTAGAAAATCTATAACTTTCAACATTACTATTTTCTCATTTAAGATGCTATTTAGGAAAACGCAGTAAAGGGATTTAAAATTTATTGTATTTGCATGCATCAGCTACATGTATTATATGATCAGATAATAAATAGAACATTGGATGATAAAAATTATTGAATTTAGATACATATATATTAATATTTTATTTCCAAGTAAAAATTTTTTGCACCAAAGAATAACAACATATCTTGATACTATATATAGTAAAAATATTGCTTTTTCAGTATTGAGTCTTATTATTAATATAATTCAGAATATATTCCAAAAATAACAGAAAATTTTTCATTACTATTTTGTAATGGCTTACGAATTGTACTTATTTAATATTTAATAATAAATTACAAATATTAGAATTATATTCACAGTTCTTCACTTTTCCTTGATGATAATTTAAAATGAATAACCGTAAATATATGCTTAGAACTTTTCATTAAATAAAACATATTTTCTAAAAATACATATTTAAGGATTGACAAATAGTCTTGTGTAAAAATCCTTATATAATTGTGTTTATTTTTTACACTAAATAAGTACAAAGACCTGTTTCACGCAAAGCTATTAAAGTACCCTTAAAATTCAAAATAAAAGTGCAACGATATTAATAGTAATAAAGAGATAGAACTGAAAATAAGAGAAGAAGAATAAATATTCGTGTGAATATTCATGTGGATATTCGTGTGAATAAAGAAGAATATAAGAAGAGAATAGGGATGAAAAGAAGGTGGGCACTATCGGAAAACAATGTGAAATTTCCCGCAGGGTTTCTACGTAAAAATAGCTCACATACGAGACCCAATTAGCTTCGCATACAAAAGCCGGCATTTTCAAACTTTGTTATTGCTGCCGCTGCTGCGAACATCTCCTCATCGAGCTTAAGCCAAGCAAATAAGCGAGCTGCTACGCTTCTACTTTAACGCGTGAACTTGCGAGCTTATCGTGCAACTTGAGAAAGGTACAAATGAAGTAGAATGGCCCTTGTAAAACGAACTCCAAACTAGTACCAGATACAATTTTACATTGTATATTATTGAAGGTGTTAAGCTTGATGATGAATGAGTGTCACTTTGTCACTATAAATTCAGATTTTTATTTTTTATATATTTATGCTCTTCTTTTATTATACTCTTTTTACGAACAGATATAATTTGATATATAATTTGACCACTTCCGAAGAAAGATACGTCAACTAAAATATATATAAATAATATTACGGAAATACTTATTCTATATTGCTAAATAATTATAGACTAATTTTCGACAAACTATTTACGTATTTAAGAACTTCGTTTTCTTCTATTAGTATTTCATTTTGCAATTTTCATTTGAATAAAATTATATATTGAATATACAATAACCAAAATAATCGTTGACAATGGACAAATTGTAAACAAAAATAATCGCTGACAATAAATACATAAATTGTAAACAAAAATAATCGCTGACAATAAAGACATAAATTGTATACCAAAATAATCGTTAACAATAAAGACATAAATTGTATACGAATTTTTTGCATTTTCTTAACGAATTCACTATTACTTGATGTATCGAATATATCTTATTATTCAATTCTAAATAACTCAAAATGTTAAGTCGTTCATATTTTATTGATCTCAGTTAAATATACAGATACGTATACATGCACAGCAAACTTGAATAAATTTTATAAAAATTGAGGATTATGCTTATGGTGGATGTAATGGAATGAATAAAATTATTTATTTCCAAATAAAATTCATCTTTACCACCGCTCTTCTCTACTTTTTTAATAAAAGTGTCAGATGCCTTAACGAAAAGATTATTGATTTAATTTATAAATATTAAACATTTTACACAGTCTTTATTTGTATGTATAATACGTAAAAAAATAAAGTGTTGTGTGTATAGAAATGTAAATAAATGATCATATAAGAGAAAGAGAAATACAATCTCTTTCCCCCAAAAATTAAGATTAGAACACAAGTGAATGATAACATCAATTCCATAGCTATTCATTTTTTTATACAAAACAATCAAATTTTCTATAGAATAAATATAAATAAAATATATAATGAATTTGATACAAGAACTTTAATCTAAAAAATCAATAAAATGTTAGATTTTACCTTGAGTGTTTCGTACTTTTCTCAAATCAATTTGGAAGTCTCTAACGTAGTTTTTTATAAAAATATTAACTGAAATATATGTAAATATATAATATAAAATAATAATATATGTATGAATAGAATATTTGAAACAAAGTAAAATACAATTTTATCTTATTTTTTCTTTTTTTAAACGAAAAATTAAATTTTTATACAATGTTTACCTACTTTATTAATGTTATCGAAATTATATTGGAACTTGTGTCTCTTATTTTAACAAGATTATGAAACATTTTATAATATGTATAAATATTTATACATTTTGCTTTTTACTCAATTATAATTTTCTGTATAAAATGAGATTGAAGTGTAATGATGATTGAATAGAAGAAGAAATTTGTAATCGGAGAACAAGAGTTTGCAAAACGTTTATTAGGTAATTACACTAATGCATTCAGATGCAAATCGCAGAAAAGATGTAAGCTTCGTATAAACAAATTTCATGTATTCTTTCAAGTGTATATTTATACGTAGGCCGATACATTCACGTAGACTGACCTGGGATGAAATATCCTGTACAAAACCTACTTCTACAAATAGTCCCTCATTCTCACGTACAACACAATATATATAAATTATTGTGTTAAATTTTTAACCGAGTATACAAATGGAAAATTTACATAATTTAAAGAAGATTGTGTATTCACAAAAATAATTTTATGTTTCAATATTTGGAAAAATACAAATTATCCCTTAAATACTAAATTAACTTTTTTTATACGAGTAAAATTAATTTACTCTGTCTTAAGAATAATAATAATTATTTAGCATATCAAATGAAATTTTAGTTATTTATTTTCTGTATTTTAGGTACAAGGGATCTTGAAAAATCATTTATTATATTACTTATGTAAATAGAGATTTCTAACCTGAGTTCATATTACTTAACTTTTTATCAATACTCTTAAATTATGACTTTATCAAAAACAAAGACATATTATTAATAAATATTTATTCAATAATTAATTAACAATTTATTTTTAATAAAATGGATTTATTTCATAATATTTTTTTAAAAATATCATTTCAAATTTGACTCAAAATAACAAAATTTTCACGTACCTTACATAAAATAATTCAAGTACACGTATTATTTTTGCAACACTATTTCAATCAGAAGGTGAATTTAGCAATGTTTCATTATTAATAAAAAGGAAATAATCACGATTAATAATGTGCGATCAAAGTTCAATATTGAACTCAGTAGAAAAGTGTAATTTTAAGTTCCATTTATTGCACACTTAACATTATTTTACAAAAGATTTTTATAACAAAGATAAATTCAAATGTTGACAAGTTGTTTTAGCATAGAACAACCTCCGAAGAAATTTATTCAAGTTCTCGTACGAAAAAAATTCCATATTTTTTGGAAAATTACGGTCAAATTTCTGCATTTTTTCCTTTTCTACATTTATTGTAAAAAAAAATGAAATTAAAAACTCTAAGGACTAATAAAATTCTATACTTGTCAAGCTAAAGAGACAAAGGATAAACATATGCAGGGGTAACAAAAAAGTAAAAGTTTTCATTTTTTGTCATTTCAATTTTCAAAAATGAATAAATTCATAAAATTTTTGTCTATGAGAAAATTTTAATTGTATTATGTACAAAAAATATAAAATATTTTAATGACATTTTAATGAAACGAAATAATTAAACGAAACGATATAATTATATATAAATTTAATTTTCAACATAAATTAAATTTCTTTTATTATTTTTATTCATAAATAGTAAGAACAAATTTTTATAGGAGTCTAAATGTATTATAAACAGAAATATTTCTTCAATTAAATGTTATAGTTTTTCCTTGTAATTTAAAAAAAAATTAATTTATAACAGTTACTATCTGAAATCTCATTATAGATTATTTGTTTAATCAATATCAATGCATATGTTTGTATGAGTATATCAACGAATTTGAGTTTGTTCATCAAGATTGAGTTTACTGTGTGGAAACATCAGCATTCGTATGAATACGAATCGTTGCGGTAGTGACTGACAAATAAAGTAACAATATTTTTCGCGATAAAAATAAAACAGAAATGCTCTGCGCAAGTTATACTTTTAAAAATTGCTTTCAGAAGTAATCAACGTGCAGAAAAAGGTAAGGTTACGGAAAATATTTTTCTCCTCTATTTGGATAGACCAGTTAGGTGCCTGATAGGTATGAGCCATGCTATGAAATTAATCATTTTGTGTTACTGTCTATTTTATAAAAGCATATTTTTATCAACATAACAATGCACGTACATTTAATTAATTTTATCCAAATATACCCATAAGTATGCATAAAATTCTTTTTATATTACTAGTTAAAATCGTTTTTCTTATCAATCTTCTCTAATACTGAAATCAACTATTTTAAAGAAAATAAAGAGTAAGAAAGAAAGAAATAAAAGAGCGAAAGGCAATGATTGTATTGATCAGATTTTGTTTATTGTACATCGTTTAGTTAATAAGAAATTATTGGATTAATGCAGACTTTAATTAGAAGTAGCATCGTGGGTATTTTTTCCCCAAAATTTTCATTTTCATTCGCTTATTTTTAAACTTTAAGCATCCAAAAGTCACTCGTATGTAATTTTCAAAAAAGCTAATAAAAATTTCATTTCTTAAATTATAGAATAGCTTTTAAAATATTCTAACTTATTCTTATTAGTTTGATTCGTTTTAATTGATAAATAAATGATATTTTACTATTTTCAATTTACAATTATATAAATTTAGTGATATAAATTATCGTGATTTTAATAACTAAAAAATTGATGTTTTATCTATAAAAGCAATAATTACTATATTCTTGATGATACTCTTTAAATTATATAATACTAAAACAAACATTTATATCACTAAATTATTCATAATGTTAAATAAATGAAATATTCAATAAAAATGTGAACGTTAGTAAAAGAATAAAATGTCCACATTAAAGAAATATTGAAAATTGAATATATATAATAATAATATTTAAGATATATCCTCATCAAATTTTTAAATATTTAAGATTTATAAATAAACATAAGAAAATTTGAAATTTTTCTTCAAAATAGCAAAATCATTATCAGTGCGAACAATTTGAGGGAAACTGTAACGACAATTGTGGAAGGACTGCCAACTATCTGAGTGCACCGGACGCTCATCAATTCTCTTAAAATTGCTTCACAGCAGGGAACCCAAATAATTTGATGTGATAATTGTAATTTGTGAATTTTTATTACAATCCTTAAGCGTCACGTTATATCTATTACTAAAGAGTACTAAAGACGCACTAAAGAGTAGCACGTATCATTCTAATAGAAATCTTTACGTGGAAGCGTTGGAAGCGTTTATTTTTAAATTCCATTCATTGAGTTTCTAACCATTTGATCTAGTAGTTTTTATTTCTTACATATTTTCTGAACTATTTACTCGTCTATTCATTTATATCTATAAAGTTAAGAACTATGAAACTAGAGAATTATTCTTTAACTTCGGTCATTCGAAATACTTCTGAAGGAATCAGTTTTTAATTTTCATTTTATATTTGAACAGAATTTCAATCTTCATTGAAAATTTATTATTGTACTCATAAAATATAAGAAGTAATAGTCAAGTAAGGTAGATCAATAAAAGTAGAATAGAATTTTTTAATTCTAATATAATTCATTAAATCGAAAAGAAAAATATTATTTTTAAACGTATATGTATATAATTAACAGTAAAAATTGTAATTGATGTATTAATTGATTACATGATTCAGTTATAACCTACAGAAAAAGTAATCAGATAAAGCAAATGCTTTAATATACAGCGTGAAAAATTATCACTACAAAAATTTTATATTGAAATTATCGACGTATTCATTAGCTCTTTTTATTCCCTATTAAGGATATATGCGGATTATAGGTTCATTTAAACATTTATTATCAAAAATTCTTTAGAAAATATTTAATTTAATATAATGTTTTTATATGTCGATATTTTACCGATAACTATATATCGATAATTTTCAGATTATATACAATATATTATAATTGGCGGTGAATGTAAAAGAAGGCAGATTTCGATGACGAAGTGCTTATACGAGCAAGAAAAAAGATTCAATACGAGAAGAAATCATTCAAATGCTTGGAAGATGACGAATACTGTGATAGAGAAAATGATGAACAATGCCATTGACAAAAGTCTTGAATGAAGTTCCTTTTCCGATGGTTCTATGTACATCATTGTCAGAAGCCCGTAACTTTTGGAAAGCACTGATGAAACTTGTTTGCTGAGATAAAAAATAATACAAATTCAACTAAGAATTTATAATATTTATTCTGATTTTATCAAGAATATTTTTTTCACATAATTTGGATTTTTATAGCAAATAAATTGTTACTATGTATGAAATAAAATTTCAAACTATCGTTCATCTTTTCACATAAAAATGACATTTTTTATAATACGAACATGCAAATTCTCTAAACAATTTTCAATAATAATATATCTTATTAAAAGCAAACAATATTTATACAAAACAATGTCATAGTAAGTGATAATTTGATATAGCTTTGTTCATATAGAATATTATCCTATTTCTTCATTATTGAATTGAAAATAATAGGTATTCATTTTGTAGTTCTATTCTTTAGCATATGCTTAAAAAAAATGTTATTTTTCATTGTATATTCTAAGATATTATATTTTACAATAGATTATAATTATATACAATAAATTTGTATTAGTATTATATTAGAACTTTGTAAATTACTATAAACAGATTTCAGAAACATTATCAATACTTTAAAATAAAACAAAATTATAAAGAACATCTAACTCTATATTAAATTAATTTTCATTTCAACAATTTTTTTGTTGGTAATATACTTGTTTTTATATACATTCATATATCTAACTACTTATCTATGATTGGACTAATTTAAAATATGATATTAATATAAATATTAACTCATTATATCTCTCACCAATGTATTATAAAAATATAAATGCCTAACTAGAGAAATAAGTCAGAAATTAAAACAAAATATTCTTTAAATATTCTTAAAAAAGTAACTATGAACATCCATGATTTGATTTTTATGGAAAATCGATATAATCAAACGTATTAAAAAATTGAAATCTAGGTATTGCTAATAAAATGAGTTAGTATTTTAATAAGACATCAAATGAGCAATTCAACAGAATAAATTTTTAGTATCACTGCATAATTTAAACTCTTTTACTTTTTGATCAGTTTTCAATGTTTGTATAGATATATCATTAAACTATTTCTGTACATAACATATGATGATATAAAATATTAAAATAAATCATTGTTATTGATATTAATAATATGAAAGTATTGATATTATATTAATATGAAAGTATTATGAAAGCATTATGGTATAAATAGCTGTGGTCTACATTACATAACAACGCCGTGTCAATGAGATGTATTTCAGATTAGAATCCTGTATAGTATAGTAAATCCTGTATGTATAGTAAAAATATTCTCAAATTATTCCTTCGTATTGCATTTGTAAAATATTATTATTTATATAAAAATGATTCATTCAGAATTTTTATTAATTTAAAATTTTAAATTTAAAATTTAATTTAAAATTACTTCTAAAGTATCTCTTTTAGATAAAATAATTTTTAAATTTAATCAATACTGCCTTTTGTTAGGTATATTTATTACTTTATCGTTAAAGCACTAGAACTACAGAAGAAAAACATATAATCCTTTATGAATTCAAGATAAATTATTGTAAATGAAGTTTTATATTTTATTTTTCCCACTACTCTTTTCCATTATACAATACTTTGTAAATAGGACTAGAAATGAGTATTCAAAGAAAAAAATTTCAGTTCACAAGCCAAATGATACTAGCTGTTTACAACTGCTTGACTATCAAACCGGAATGTCGTTGGTAAAGATAGCCAAATTCAACTTATCTCGTTGGATTGGAAAGTATTCTTTCTTCGACTTCCTTTCTTCGACTGAGATGTCTTTGAGAGGAATTCTTGTACAATTTGTATTAGCCGAAGTTAAATGCAACTCAGATTTTTCTTATTTCATTTGGTTTGTCTTAATAAGTCCATATTTAAAGTGTTTGATTTAATAAATAATTGATCGTGTTAAAAATTGTTCATATTGTTCTAAATAGTTTGCCATATTTAAGATAAAATTTCAAATTAAGAATTCACTAAATTCGAATGTATCAAATACTAATTTAATAACTCTGTAATGTATGCTTGATAACTTTTGATAACTTTTTTCGGCCCTTAATACATATAAAATCAGTGAATGATTCATAAAGTACGGATTTTTTGTAAAAAAAAATAATTCAGTTACAATGAATAATGAAATTTTTTTATATTTGCAATTAATATTTGAAATTGGTATTATTATATTTCTTTTATTAATACAGAAAATATGGAACTACTGGTTATAATTTTGCGACTTTAATGAAAAACAAACGATTCTTTAATTGATCAGTAAATTATATTAGAATAAATTTTTAAGAATGAAAGTGACATATTCAAAATTGTTGGCATTTATAAGCAATTGATTATTTTATGTTCTATAATAGAGGAGAGCGGAAACCAAACAAAATTACTTGCATACCGGGCTCCTTTTGCAACTTACTTTCAGGTGTAAATCAAGTTGTAAATAGAAGAATTCATCATCTGATTTTACAGCAAAGTTATTCTACTGGCGTTTACCTTTTTCGGCGTTTATGACATCATGGTCTCCTCTCATGTTCTCCTCATGCTCGTCTCATGCTCTCCTAAGGCTCTGAGATATTGAGAGAAGTCTTAGAGACTAACAGGGTACAATAGACTTACTTTGCTGAATTTTGCTAGATAAAAAATGTGTTTGTTCGATGGGAGAATCTTTAAATGATATAAATATAATGTTTATATGCAAAATTTATTTGCACGGAGACAATAGAATACTGTCTTCAAGAATCCAAAATGCTTATCAAACAGACTGGATCTGCCGATGTCAGAATGTAAAGCCTGAGCAGAAGTAATTGAAAAGATAGTTTAGTTCAACTTCCTTCCTTTATTTATGGGTTTTAGTTTATGTTTGGTAGGTGTTTTGTGGCGATAATCGTAGTGTCTTCATTTGTAGTTTATCGTACTGACATATTGATTGATATTTCCGATTTATTATTTGGTCCACTTGTTATCGCATTACTTACTTTCCATCTTGATGCCTCACCTTTAGTTTCGATATTAGTTACATATTTGGATTATTACTGATTTTTATGCTATAACTTGCCTGTAAGTTACAGACAATGCGTTTGCGTATGTTGGTTAGCTAATCGGGACATCAAGTATCCGAGCATAAATAATACCTATAAAAATGTAGTTCGTTGAAATTCGAACTTAATTAAATTCCTAATCATGATAATAATAATAAAATAATCATGATCTAATTATTAAATAATACTAAATTTGAAGTTTCTTAGTATTATTCCTTAGTATTATTATGATATTCCAATGCTTTAAAAAGAATCGGAAAGATTATATATGCAATAAAAGAATCAAATAAATTATTATTGTACAATTTAAGAGATAAATCAAGAGAGATAAATCAGTCAGTCAATTTAATCACAATCGAGTAAATAATCAAAGTTCGAATACTTTAATTTTTACATTTAATTTTTACATTTAATTAATACATTAATTGACAGAATTATTTAAAATAATATTAAAGAAGTTTAGAGCTCAATTCTGAAGTAGAATCCTTCTTTCGTCGCAGTTATGAATGAAAAATTCTAAATTATGCCTATGGTTCTTATGGAAAGGCATGTAACTTATGAAAGGCATGTAACCACACTTCGACATTTGTTACAAAACTGAAAAATAGTTGGCTTAAGGTAGTGAACAACACTCAACTCGAATCTGGTATCAGTGAGAAGAATCTAAATATCTCTTTATATTTCTGTCAGAAATGTAATCAGAAGAAATATGGATTTTTAAAAAATTTGAACCCAGATGATTAAACTACTCAGCTATCTATTCTTCATATAATATTAATTTGATATAATATTATATTAGTTGATAAATTCTCAGTCTCAATAGTGCTTTTCTAATTGCATATCAAAAATAATATTCGTTGCATTTGTCATTATATACAGATGACAGATTCAGATTTAAGAATCCATACAAAATACAATACCTAAAACATGTTGCTGTAAATATTAAAAAAAATGACATAACTTTAATTAATTTAATTATTATTATTTATTAATTTAATTATTATTCTGTAAGTATGTGCTCCACTTGGTATTGGTTAATCAAAAAACGAAAAAGTAATTATATGTTTTAATAGATTTCTTGTTTTAGGTCCTGTTTAGTAGCTGTAAATAATTAAACTTTTATAGAATTAATTCTCTTGGCGCATAAAATTAAAACTTTTTTCGTAGTTTTAATTTTATTGAGCGTGTATTTAATTTTCTTAATTATTCACTAAAATGTGATCCAGATAATCAAATTTTCAATATTAATATACCGAAATTTTTTATGAATATTTCATCATTATATTGAATAATATTTTAATTATCCGAAGAAATAGATGTAATGCCAATGAATTTATAAAGGTTTAATTTACAAGCACTTGACAATTTTCTTTACCAGCGGAAAATTACTCAACTTTCTCTCTCTCTTTCTCTACAGAATTAATAAAATATCTTCAGTACTTTCATTTTACGTATAGATGATAACAATAGAGAGAACGTGCCCAACGAAAACTTCATTTCTCCTTCTCTTTTTTCTTTCTTATTATTCATTGATTTCTGCTTAAGTTTCCTTTCGATTATTCATAGTAAAAAGGGAATGTATTTATTGGTGTTTATGAAAATTTTTGTTCAAAATATTTTCATTCTTTTTAGGCAATAATACGTAAAATGTACATATATAATGTATCATTAGGTGTAAAGTCTTAATTAACTTTAAAATCGAAACAAGCTTTGCGATTGCAATAGAAATAGAGAAGTAAAAGGAAATTCACAAAAATATCATAAAAAGTGACATTGCCTTTGATATGCTGCATTGCCAAGTGAACGCCGAAAATCGTAGTTTCTTGTGACTATCACCAGGTCAACATCGATCTCAGCAGCTGACTCATCTTTTCATGTTTCTAAAGGTCACTACGAGGAGCCAGAGTGAACGCAATTTCGCTACCGGCGAAACCGAAAGTACATTTTGTATTATAAAAAGAAAAAATTTGCTTGAAATTGGAATAAGAGTAGAGTCAGGGGCAAGCTTGCATGCGCCTGATAAAAGGCAATCGTATTTTTCCCCGAGAGTTTCTTATATTTTTTAATAATACTCGATTCTTTTTCTTAATAAATTTTTTATTTTTATTTTTTCGGTATCTTACTTATATTTTGTTAAAGTTTTCCCATCAAGGTAAATCGTTTGAAAAAATTCTACAGCTAATCTAGATTTGCTACATCGATTTAATTAATATTTTTTGAAAAACTTTACGTAAATTTTTTGATGATATTCTAAATTGACTTTCATATTTCTAACTAATTATCAATACATATTTACAAAGAAAATTATATGATTAGTAGTAAATATTTATCAATAACGAGAATTGTAAATTTCTTTTTCTTCTAAATTAAAATTGAAAAATATTCTCAAAAAATAATTCTAAATTTTTCTTAATTATTGTTGATCTTTTAAATTATCTGATATATTCAAACTTTCTTTTTTATTAAAGTTAAAGGTAGAATATACTTTTCAAAAATGCATTTCATCGACTGCAACATATCTTAATATGTATTTGAAAATATAAATAATATAAATATAAATTCCAAAATATTTAAATATTCTATATTATATACAAGTGTTGTGAAAGACAAAATTTTACAATAATGTACTATTCTAATTACACTAAACACATTTCTAATTTATCCATTACAAATATTTCAAAAATTATAAAAGATTTTACTGTTTTAAAAATTTCTTCTTTATGAATAAAAATTTTCAGTATTTGTAACAATTAGTAAATAGAAAATTTTAATAGAATTTAATCCTTTTACAAAAATTAATCGAAATGAAGGGTATATTTATCCATATAATATTTCAACATACGTGATTATTAGTAAAATTAGAATATATTTTTGATTTTAATAATAACTATGTTTGATTATAATATCTTATACGAACATGGAAAAAAGGCTTTGATCACTTCAAACTAGTGACACATATTTAAGTTATAGTAACGTATTATATTCAAACTTTCGACTATTTCATTGGTTTCATTATATTTTATTAAATGTTATGTACTATGTATTTATCTTCAGAGTACTTCGTATGATTATAACTTCAACTATAAGATATTCAAACTTCATTCGCTAATTTAAGTTAATCAATCAAAATTAGAATTTAGATTAAGCAACTTCAAATAATAAAAAGTAATAATAATATCACTAAGTGTATATTTACGGAATTGGTTGATTGTACATTATTGATTTCTATAATGTAATATCTATTTTCATCGGGTACAAAATTTTGTTTCAATGTTTTACTTAATTTTATTAACTTCGTTATGGTATATTGAGAGTTTAATTATAAATTTTTAAAATAATTTTGTAAAATTAATTATTTTTAATTTCTATTGCATCTAAATATTTAAATCTTAGCTTCTGTAGTGCATAATCTATTATATATAATTACAGAAAAATAAAGAGGATTAGTCAAACCTTTTTTCGGAAAATTAAAAGAGATTAATTTGTCTCTTATCGTTGTATAAAGCAAAGCCCTTAAAATTCAGTGGTAGTAACTAAATTAATTACTCACCTGAAAAAGGATCTACCAAAGTACAGCTGAAGTTTTCTAGGCGCGGGCCAATTGTCATAGCTTGTATACAGTTCGTAGTTGACAAGAACGCATATACCTCTGCGAATCAAAGCGATGTCGACAACGGCATTCTTGCGCTTCTACTGTGGTTCCGCAAAAAATCACAGTGTTCTATTGCATTTTATTTCCTGTGTAATTTTAAAGATCCTGGGATACGTCTGAGACCAGCAGTATTCGAATGAAAAATTCTAGCAAGTGTTTTATTTTAAAACTTGCTTTTTTATTTCCTGACATGCAAAATTTACATTATGAATCTTTTCTGAAATTAATCAAGTCCGATTAAACAAAGTTTGCTAAGAGGCATAATTATTAACATGTATTTAAATTTCGAAAAAATGGGAAAGAACACATATTCATGTATAAGTAACATTTTTTAAATGTTAAATTTACCAGAGCTTAATTATTATAATTATTTACAAGAATTAATTACAAGATCCTTTTCAGAGGTTAGACTTGAAGTTGTCCTTGTAAATGAGAACGTAAATCTACTATCAACTTTCGAACTCATTTACTTTTCAGAGAAAAAGTTATTAATATTAAAAGAATTAATTAAAAATTCTTTAACAGAATTATTATGCAATTTTTGTAAATAAACATCGTTCTTAATAATTGGTTCTCAGTGGCGTAATTTATTTTCATAGTTATAAAATCAGTCTGGCTGATAATACGCTTTCAAAACGGTAAATACGCATCACATAAAAGCTTCCAATCTATACAAATTGTATACAATACACTTTCCACACATGAGCGCTTTTACAACGTTGTATCTTAAGTACATTGCCTCATGTTTCTATTATCAAGAACTTTGATTGACTCACATTGCGATTGGTTCGGATATCTATCAAGAAATATCGGTTACCATTGATCGATCACACAAAAGAGTAAAATCAATTCTGGATAATGTTTAAGTAAATCGTTCTTTCTTTCTTGAAGTAAGCCAAGTAAACCTGCTGATGTTTTCAACGTCTTTTTTATGGCACTATCTTCCAGGAATGTATTAAAATCTAGTTTCAATAAATAAATTTCTCTTTATGATTTAAAAATTTAATGCAGATCAATTTGTTTATTTAATGTAGAATCAGAACAATTGATTCTTACAACATAGTAAGTTAATAATTTGTATATTCTTAGATAAGGTATCGGTAATTAAAAGCAATATATAACATCTAATAAATGGTTTCTAACAAAACCATTATTTGTCTAGAAAATGGTACATTACATGAGAAACAAATTTAAATGAATGAATTATAAATCGAAAAGTAAAAAATCAGAAATCAACCTTTGAATACATAATAATTTTATTATTTTATAATTTTTCACGTTCAAAAATTTTTTTTCAATATACAGAACAATTCGATGTATTAATTCTCTTTCTGAACTTAAATGATAATTCCACTGATTCAGAACTAATTTGCTTGAATTTTAATATACAATTGTAATAAAAATAACGTTTTAAAATCTATTGACTATTGATTTTCATATCTTCTGTTGAATAGTAAGAAATAATATTATATTATTCTACTTCTTATCTAACTATTGAAAATATAATAGTGTATTTAAAAAGATCGGTGTTATTTATTTTAGAAGTACATATTAAAAAGCAAATTAAAATTGAATATTTGTATAATTGGTGTTAATGAGAATTTAATAAAAATGTTATAACTGTACAATTAAAGTGATAATACAAAAATTTATATGTAATCTATTACTAATTTATAACACAATTACTATTAAATTAGCACTTAAAATTAAGTTAATTTTTTTAATTTTCTACTAAATGTTAATATTCTCATTCAATTTTAAAGATTTTTGATAAATTTATATAAAAATTTTAATTGAAACATAGGCCTATAAACTTCATTAAATTGATTAAATTGAATTGAAATTAAAAAATAAGAGTATATGCTTAAATCGAGGCATACAACTTAAAATGAAGTGTATATTTACGTACGTATTACATATATATATTGTAAAAGCTCTTTCAAAATAATCTAAAAGAGATTTTACCGCTTTATCAATGGATTGTATTGTATAAAGGATGAAAAATTTAAATTTAAAATTAATACAGTGAATTTTTACTTTTTTCTATAGGTCAGTGAGAGTGAGAATCATGAATTGAAAACGTATAAAAAAGAGTCATTATTTTTATACTGTGAAGGATACAAAAGAATAGTTTTAGATACTTGAAATATAGCATAATGGTTTCAAAGATTTGCGCGAGAAATAAAATTATAACCTTGCATACTTAAAAAACAATGGCTATAATACTATCATATTATATATGTCTTTATGGAGCAATTTTATTAATATTTATAAATTTTTTATTTATTGATGGAATTCTTATAAAATTCTAATACCATAAACTTAGCAACTTATTTGAATATTATCTTATAATTGAATATATTAATTGAGAAACATAATTAACTATGTTTAAATTATCTCAACATTTTTCGTTCTTTATTTTCCAAGTACCCTTTTAATTAATCCGAATAATGAATAAAGGTTGTATTGATAAACATTTGACTGATAAAAATTGATCAAAATCGAATAACAAATATTAGAAATATTTTTTTTTAATTCAGTACAAACAGATTAATTATTAAATAATTAAAGAATTTGATAATAACTACGGTTTTTTTACTTTTTATTCTAAAGTCATATTGTATAAATGATTAACCGCTATTTTGTTTTAAAAAGTAGAATATTTTCTTAAATTAGCTTAGTGAAGTTCTTCTTAAGTTTTATATACGTATAAAAGATGAAACATGATTGTATTTGTTTAAGAAATTATTAATAATTGTATTTTTAGAATACTAGAGTTACTATTACATTTTAGTTGTTTACGTTATAATAAATAAAAAAATATCTTTCAACAATATTTATTTTAGTATTTCTTTAGTTATACTCAAATATAACTACATTAAATAACTTAAAATGTTGGAAGCAATAAAAAAAACTAATATCAAACAGAACGAAATGTTCTCTAGATGGTATTTTACTCGCCTTATGCCCCACTTTCTTTTCTAAATGCATCCCTTCTTTTTTACATTGCCCCACAATGCATTTTGAGAAGCATACTTTTTAAACCCAAAAAATTTATTAACTCATCTATATGTACATCACTCATCATTAAAACGTATTAAATATTACATATATAAATCATAAAGCTAGCCATAATATATCTTATACGTATACATATCTATAAGAAAATAATTCCAAAATATACTTAAAACTTTAGAAATATTTCATTATCCATTTATTGATTTTACTATGCAAAGTGTTCATTTTTAAATGTTTTATAATATTTATAGTTTTAATTTCATAAAAAATAGTTATAGTTTTTATTTTGAGGCGCAACATTCTTATAAAATCAGGAACGTTTTAAAAATGTGTGCATAATATAGGTAAAACATTGAAAAACGAAGAATTGATAATATCAACGTGTAATTGTCAACAATGCGAGAATAATGGAAAAAGAACAGAAATAATGATTTTCATTTTTTAAGTAACATTTTATATTTGTTATTCATTGTTGTTGACTTTCAGGTGGTGAACGTTAAATCAGTTTATAATTAAATATATTTGTTATAAGAAATATATAATAATTACATTACTAAATCGAACTATCTCTTAATAGAAATACGAGTTTTGTTAAAAACGTTTAGTTAAATATTTTTAATTTTTATTATAAGTATTAGCTGAATTCGTAATTTCTATTTTAAACGCAAGATAATAATATTAAAAATTATTTTGTTTTGCAAATATTGTAATTTATAAAAATATTTTCTAATCATAATGGTTTGATTTACCATTGTTGAAAATTGAAATAAGTAGAAAGTTAATAAATGAAACAGTATACATAAATCTTTATTTATAAAGAAAATATTGAAGACAAAAATGAAAATGATCGTATTAAGCTACAATCGCAAGACTAATAATTAGCTAATAATTAAAACTGAATAAATTCGCATAATGTATAGATCGAAATGAATTCTAGTTGGATACAAAAAATGGTACAGCAGGTAAATGTTAAAATCGTACACTTTCGGAGCTCAGAATAAAAATTTCATAAAATACAAGCCTCTTTTATAGTTTCAACAATGTACGAATATTATTGATCATCAATGACAGTTATCATAAATAGCAGAAAATATTGTACATATACACGAGCGCTTAAATAAAATTATTTTCCTATTTTAATGAATATCTGAAGCGGGCTGCAACGAAATCTCATGGTAATCGGACATGGATATATGAAATACGTGGACTTGAGGAAGATGCAAATGATGAAGACTTGAATTTATTTTCTTTTGTCTTAGACATTCACATGCAGTGGATAATTTCTTAGTCCTATCGTAGGAAAACCAATAATGAAGCAAAATGGGAAGGATTGGGAAAAACATAATGTCCCCCAGTCATTTCCAGCATGTGCCCTGCCACCACTAAATGGAATACATAGTTCTACATTTTATGATACGTCATTGGATATTTGACTTTTCATGACAATATGCGACAAGCTTTTCTTTTTAACTGACTGAATATTAAACTTTTTCTCAACCCAATTTAAATCTTTTACATCCTAATAAGTGAATATTGAAACAAGAATAACGTAAAAGCGAGTAGACTGGAAAATAATGGGAATGAATTTTAAAATATTGAAATTATAAAAAGAAATATAATAATGACCAGTTATAAATGGGTGAAATGTTATATTAACATGTGAATTTATGTTTGGATTTTATTAGAATATAACTAAAATGATTCTTGTCTTTAAATTTTGATATTTAATTTTTATTTATTTGAAAGTAAGTTGAAATTACGTTTTTCTTTTTTTTAATAAGATAAAAGTAAAATTTTTAATTTACAATGAAACTTTTTTATTATATAACTTTATTTGAAACTTATAAAAGTATCCGAAAGAATTTTAGTACTTGAATATTCAAGGAAATTCTGATATTTTCTCTCTTAAATATAAAACTATTTGACCATAAAACATATAAAAATAATAAAAATAAACGTAAAAAGTACCTAAAAAATTATTTATATCGTAACTTCTACACATTTATTAATAAATTTTATTGTAATGTAGATTATTTTGAAAAATATCTAATATTACAGTTTATTGCAGTACAATGAAACATTAGGATATTTTCAATATTCGTTCTTTAAATACTCTCATTTGTAAGATGAAACTAAACACTCTTGAATTCAAAGAATTATTCTAAAAATACCTTTTTTTAAAAAAATTAACGATAAATGAATCTAATTGAAAAATAAATGGAACTAATATTAATTTAATATTTAAGTCCACGTTATCAAAGAGAAAATCTCTATTTTTTATTTAAAGACCAATTATAATTAAGTAAATTTGTATTTATAAATTAAGTAAATATTGAACGTTAGAAAATTTTAATTTCTCTATTGTATTTAATTTTCTTTGACAGAATGTACATAAATAATTATAAATAATTAGTTAAACATACTATGAATACATTTGAAAAAATATTTAATATACTCTATTATCCATCCGCTATATTAATTTTATTGAATATTAAAATTTCTTAATGCATTGTAACTTGTTTTAAAAAACTATTTCGCTTCTTTTGAATATTTAATTTCAATTAAATTAAATGTTTTAACACGCGTACTTGAACTATCTTTATAGATAAAAATTTTTTATTATATTTTATTTTTAATTTAATATTAATTAAATTTTATAATTAATATATACTGCTTTTAAGTAATTGATGTAAATACTAGGAAATAAACTTTTCATTTTTATTTTGAGGCTGTATGAGATTGATGAGATTTTCAATTGTAATGTAAGTTCGTCTGATTATATTGATTAAGTTTGTAATTTTGCTTTAATTTAATTTCTTCGAAATTCGAAGAGCTTGAGAATTAATGTATTTTTATATCAATATTTTATTGTTTTATATTTAATGTGACACTATTTTTGTATGAACTTTGTAAAATAGTGGTAAATGAGCTAATGTTAGAAAAGCTACATAAAAAACTCCCTAAAATTTACTAATTTAATGCAATTAGAATTAATTTTAAAAAGATTATCCACAATTCTATAAAGAGAAGGTATTGTATTTTTTTCATATTTAAAATATTTAAATAGTACCAGATCTTCTAATAGAATGGTATCTTCAAGTACCTCCTCTGCTCACTCGCAGTTTGCTTTTATCTTGAGTAATTAAAATCCAACAACAATACGGCCCACTTTTCCATCTGCAGTACTAGCAACTTACTTTGGAGCAATAGTACGTGTATCGCATAATTCTAATTTCTTTTACTGTAAATATCAACAACAACTAGTATATGAATCATGTATGGAATAACAAAAAAAATTGATAGAGTAAAACCTGCAATTTTATATTAAATAATCAAGGTTCTTTGAAGTGCTTTAAATATTTTCCATATTTATAACAGGGAGAAATATTTTCATAAAAGTATTTTTCATGAAATATGGTGAAAATATTAAAAAAAAATTTAAATTAGAAGGAATTAAACTAGAGATTTCGGTGTTTAAGTTTCTCTGACAAATAAATTATACGCCTAGAACTTTTGAATTCGCCAAATTTGTAAATTATAATTCATATATGTATTGAAATATATTTAAAATGAATAAAGTAAAAGTTGAAAAGTACATTATAAGGAGATTTATTAGCATGTCATGATATATATCCATTTTATGAAGTAATAATTTAAATAACATACGATCGATCATTAAAATCTCTTAATGGATTACGCAAGTATCTATATCAGTTTGTGAACTATATAGTACTACTTAGATATTTAGAAATAATTATGCCTAGAAGAGAACGTATCCTAAAATATTGTAATAGGTTGCAAATACAATATTAAATATTAAATGTAAAAGTTTAAATTAAGACCATTAAAGCAAAAATTTGACTGACTAATTTCAAATAACTACATAGTAAATCACTGTTAATTTTTATTACATTACTTACTTTAAATAATGTACTATTTCAATTTCAATTACTTCTAAAAACAAGATATTTTAAAGGTAATGAAGTTAGAAATTACATATAATTATAATAGTAAACGTAATTAAACATATAAATTGGTACTAAAAATATTATAGCAATAACAAAAGCTTGAGTTGAGAGATCTCGAATGAGAATAAAAATATAACAAAAATAAAACATTCATTTAATTATGGAAAATTTCGAAAAAAGAAAAAAATTACTTTAATCAATTATTTAACATTTATGAATATATTTCCCTTAAAAAAACCTCCTCATGATCGACTAATAAAAATAGAAGAAATCTCCAAAATCTTAAATTTGCAGTAGAATTAATGAAATATTCAAGATTATAACCATAGAGTATATATATATATATATATACTCAAAATCTTTATGCATTGGATAACCTACAGTTTTAAATAGATTTAGTAAAGCAACACAAACGATACTGCAAGGTGAGTAAAAACCATTTAAACTCATTTATAAGAAATAATTGTTGACAATATTAATTAATTAATATACTTAAAAAATATTTATTTGTGCAATACCAAAACTAGTGATAGATTGTAAACAATAGAGTGGTAACAAAGAAACAACAGCTGTTAACATTCCATTCTGTGACCTCGGAAAGCGAGCAACGTTAGCTGTATCAAAGTTAACTTTCTTCCAAAATCTAAGCTCAATAACCGCTGTAGTCCATGTAAAATATTAAACAAGAAAGGATTATTGTAAGAGTAACACCAATTGTGCATTGCACATGTCTTACATTAGTATCGAAAATACTATACACGGATAGTCGAAAATGTAAGGAACAACAATCGTCAAAACCTTGAACGACGTGTAGTCGCGGTCGCGAACAGTGCGAGATATCTGCGATAACACTAACGCATGTAGAAATAAAAGTGACGACCGTCGGGTGTTCATCGTACATCTCACAACGCACAGAAGAAAAAATAAAGGAAGATCTGAGCAAAGTAGTGTACAGTTTTTAGAATTCGCTACTATAAAGGAGCATCAGGTATCTTGCACATCTTCATCTCAAATAACTGAACTTCACTTTATTGTAAATAATGTACCTTATAAAACACAAAAAAATAGTAGCATTTATTAATTTGTCTGTGACATGCGAGTGAAAATCTCCGGATAAAACCCAGGTAAGCATTGTTGCTCCAATGAAACATTCAACAGACCTCGACGTGTATAACTTATAAGATTATTAAAAAAATTTAATCAAATTTATACCAATTTCATGGTCAAATCATAATTTAAGCAAAGATTAATAATAATAATTTATTGCAGTTTTAGAGAAATTTTAATATATTTAAAATAGAACAAATATTTATCTGATATTTTATTAGTAAAACTTATCTTTAGAAAAGATATTTATAAGAGAATATCAATTACAAAACATAAAATAAATGAAAGGGAGTTTTTCTAATTACGTAAATTAGATAATGCATACTTAGATGCATACTAAAATGTTGTGATTGAAAAAGCAGAAATTTTATAATGAATAGAAAAGCAGTAATGTAAATTACAAATAAAACCAAATATATAATCAATATAATTATAATATAGAGATCGATATTAGATTAACTAGAATTTCAATTAAAAATTTCCCCCTTAATAGCATGATTAAATTTAGGCATTTCGATACAATATTAATGGGTACAAATAAAAGAATTAAAACAATCTAGCATTCTTAACATGTAAATCTATTTTATTTTTAGAATGTAATTTACCTTTTTAAATTATTATTCAATTTGTCTATATCATATTTATATAGTATTTATCTAAATTCTTACACAAATATAATGTAAAAATTTAAAAAAAAATATATTTGAAGTATTCAAAGAAAAAAATAATTGAAAAATATTTGAACATAATAACAAGAAGAAATTTTAAAAAATAAATGTTTTTAAACTAACTCAACAGTAAGTTTTGAGCAGCACAATTGTAATTTCAAACTGGTCACAAACAAGGCTCGAAACTTTTTACTCATAAAATTTAATAATATATTACAAGAAATACTGTAATGGAAGTATTATGAATAGTATAAAATGACAATTTTATTTCTATATTCCTTAATAAATATGTGTCCATCTAAATTGATATGTACAGATCATGCCCTATGCGATCTTTGTAGATATTTGGAATAGCAAAAGAAGTAAACAACTCCCAGCGTAAAATTAGAATTTATGGTGTACAGTCTTTGAAGAAATAATATACGTAAAAATATTCTGGCTGAAGTTAATATAAAATAGGAAAAAAGGGTACATTTGTTCAGGTATTAGATTATCATAGTTTCTAAGACTAATTAACTATTATATGTGAAGAACTTGTTTTGTAAAGATTTGCATAATTAGATTGAAGAATAAATAGAAATTTAAGAACATTAAAAACTGTTTTTATACCTGAGCATATTGTGTCACAAAATATTTCTATATAAAAATAACCCAATTAATTAATATTAATAATTAAGTATAAATTTCTTGTTTAAATAATCGTATTGATATTGATACTAACTTTATGTAAATCCAATAATTATATCATACTAAGGCTCAAGCAATGAAATAATATGTTGTTAGAGCACAGCAAAATTTATGAAATACAATATGTATCTTTCATAGACTATACATAAAACAATCTATGCCGTTGCTATATTCGAACTTTAAGAGAATGAAGTGGCCCAAAATCAAAAATACAGCGAAGCATATGAAAATTAAAGATGGAAAACACACCCAGAAAAATCAGCGAACCGTGCAGTGAGTACCAGCGACAAGTCGACAAGGCGCCATACATATGTCGCTTCCCCTTCCCACATCACATTCAAAACTCAGGCCATTTGCTCTGACGTCAGATGACCTACGTACAAGCGCGCGTGCGCTGATGCACTTGGTCCGCGCATCTGCATCGTCGTGCCTCGTTAAATTAAGTACGAGGAAGACATCGAAGAAAACGATCGCGGAATCGTACGTAAGCTGCACCGTTGCTTGATTTTTCACTGCTTGTAAGAACGGAAGGAAATATTACAAAGAAGTAAGAATATCATAATTTAAGGACGCATAATCGATTTACAAAGCTATTCAGATCGAACAAGCTGTGATGGATCTTATGAAACTATGCAATATCATTAGAATTTCATCCAATAAACGGAATTGCTTAATTCAATGATAAGTTATCGTCAATGGATGAAGCACTTGTGAGAATACTTAGTTTAAATTGAAATTTAAATTATTGACATAAAAGTTCAGAATTATGGAGCCTCATTTGTTATTATAGTAGAGTGAGTCATGGAGCGAACCATAGTTTAATTGTCATTATTGTAAAATAAATTGAGATAGCTCTATAGCTTGTTCAATTTTTATGTTAAGGACCTTAGTACGAATATGTTAGTTATTTTTTCATGAACTACAGTTTTAATATACAATATTCAATATTTTAATCACCTTATAAACACCATAGATAATATTATTTCCTTTGCGTTTCTATATTATATTTACATTTATAAGTTATACTTACGAAATTACAAGAATAAATAGAAAATAAATGAATGTCTTATCTGAACCAATAAAATATTATTTTATAATATTATAATATTTATAATATTTAATATTATTTATAATATTTAATAATAATATTTATAATATATAATATATATATTATATATATATATATATATATATATATTATAATATATATAATATATATATTTATTATAATAATATATAATATTTATAATTTATAATATTTAATATTATTTCAATATTATCAGTAATAATATTGAAAAAGGCCAATAATGTTTTTATTAAGATTCTAGGAAGCATAGAATTTTTTCATTTTCATGTCGTTGAAATATACATATTTATATATATTTTAATATATGGTTATATCAAAGTTTATTTTCGAAAAAATTCCTTTCAATATAAAATAGCAAATATTTTTAAGATAATTTATAATGATTTTAATATCGTATAAAATAACTATATAGTCACATATCATGATACATATAAATGTATATTGGATTTTGGATATTTTAATTTTCATTATAAAATATATTAATATAATAATCTATTATGTTCGAATAATAAAAACAAGTATGTCCTATATCGTGAAGTTTATCATACATTAATATCATTTAATTTTAGTCAAGGCTCTAATGTAAAAATTTATCATTAAAATAATGATAAATTTTTAATTTATCAAACGTGAAACAATATTATAGAATAGTTTGCTACACTATAAAACTGTAATAAAGTTTTCTATGATATTATAACCCATGAAAGAAATTCTATACATGTTTTCAGAAAGGATTATGATCCGAATCTAAATATTTATGAAAGTGTTAAAAAAGTTTAATAAATGAAAAATTTATTCGAAAAATAATTATAATTTCTGTAGATCTTTCCATAAAACGATGTTCACTGAGAATTAGACGTTTTAAGAAAGAACATTTTATGATTTTAAAGTTAATATAAGATTAACAATATATAATGTGTAACTTATAGGTTATTTTTTCTAATATACATTTTGTATACATAATTTATATTACACGAAAATATAACCTGATATAATTATTTTAAATGCAACAGCATAAATTTGTAACTGCTTTGAATAAAGTAGATGAAGCAGATACTATAGGTTACGTGAAAATGAATTTTACAAAGAATAATGTAGCTACGAAATCATTAATAAATGCATAAAACTGTAATGGAAAACAACTGTATTTTTTAATTATACTACTTCGACTCAAAAAAGTTTCATAGAATATAATGTTATTATTGAATAGCGTCAAAATATTATCATTAAGCTAGGCTAGGTATTAATACATAATTTAGTATATTATCAATATAAGTATGAGGTAATTAATGAACAAATAAATTGTACTAAATAAATTAAATCTTCAACTCTGTATATTTTATTATTTTTGAGACAACACCTAATATATGAAACAGATTCAATCGCTTGTCAATAGACCTCGAAATATTGGTGCATAAAAATTTATTTACGTACTTCTGTTCTTCGTAGTTTATATATAATTATCATATGATAATTTACTTTAATTCAAATGAAATTACTCAAATGAAAAAATCCAAGAAATCTAAAATAGCCCGCAACAATGTGTATTTACGGCAATTTCGACGACAATGAATTTAGAAAAAATACTCAGAACCTAGCTTTCATCTGCAGCACGGATACAGCCGAGCCCACAATATAGCATGAAGGCTGGAAATGATTTATTCAGCAATCCTTCGGTGCGAGAAAACGTCGACTGTAAACTCGAAGTATTCGTGACGCAAGAACGTAACACGATGCAAGTTACGTACGCTATCACTTATACGACAGTGGCCAATAAAATGACAACAAATAGGTATAGAAATCTCACTAGCTCTCGTACAACATTCGGTAATAGAAGGATACGAGAGTATTGCCTTGGATCACCTAGCACGTCCAAAGAGATGATTTGCACGGCCGTTATCTTTCATTATCCTTGCGGCTAGTTTAATCATTTCGCGGTTACTTTTCTCCTTCGCAGACTGCTCTCCATGTACCGTGAAATAAATGTGCGGAATTTTGTGGAAATTATTTAACGTGTAATATCGCAAATAATTTACGCTCACTTCATTTAACGTAAAACGCTAAATATATTACAAAGTATCTTTTACAAATATTTTCCTTGCATTTAAAAAAGCTTTTCATTGGACATTGACTTTCTGTCTTTCCTGAAATTTTTTACATAAGATGACAATATAATGTTTTAAGAAGTTTTAAATTGTCTTTTTAGCATTGATCAAATTTTGTCTACTTCTCCATTAAGTTTTAGAAAATGTTAAAGATTACATAATCTTAAACGAATTTGCGTGTTAAATCTAATAGTAAATATTATTAATATATAGCAGATACTATATTTAGTGAATTTAATAATAAATATAATCTTGCAATAACAAGAATGGAGACATCGAAAATATTTTGATGAAAATAACTTAGTTAGAATCTTCTTTGAGCCTTTACTTTTTCATAATGGTTCAACATTGTTACTAAAAATAATACAACCTGTTAAATTTCTAATCAATTTAGTGAAATTGAAAACGACCATACATAGAAAAAGAAAATTATTCATTTTATCCTTAAAGATTATTTAACTAAAATTTACAATATACGATCGCACTTATACTACCATAATTGTAATAATTTTCGTATCCGAAATTGAATCGAGATTAACGAATTTACATTTTTAATATTTAAAAGTATTATGAAATCTACCTTTCCTAAAAACTTTACTAAACACTGATTTGAAGAACTAAATTAAGCATAAAACTTTGTTCCTTTTTTTTGAAACATAATTACGTTTCTAAATTTGATCAGTATTGATGTCAAATTATTGAATTAATCTGTAACTTCAAAAATCAATAAATATCATTTTATATAACAATTTTTATACGATAACTATAAATTATTTTTTGTAACTTCACAAATAAGTGCGTTTATTTTTAGTGGTAATAAATTAAATATCAAATTTTTAAATGATGACAGCTGTTATAAAAATATTTTGATGAAGTAAGATAGTATTTTGTAGCAACAAAAAATTATTATTTTATTTTTAAATATATAATTTACAGTTTAAAGATGAATTATGTGAAATTTATATGAATATATATTACTGACAATAGTAAATGCGGTATTAATTTTGAAATTGGTTAATTATGATATAGCATGTGACTAATTAGAATCGAAATTGTATATGATTAAACTATACGCGTATGATATCCGACCTATTTATTTGTAACTCCAACGTCTAATATTCACTTACTGCAATGTACATAAATAAAATAATTAAGAAGCTTAACTCTTAAAGAATCTGAAGTTTTCTTGATTTCTAAATACACGAATAAAAACTTTAATCTAATTCAAATTATTAAAACGAATGTGTTAAAACGAAAATAAAATTGAATAGATATATTACAAAATATCTAATGATATCAGAAAATAATTAACTTATACACGTTTAATTGTTAAAAGTTATTAAAATTTTTTAATAAAGTAATTTAAATAACTGTAATTTTATGTAGCGTTACTTAAATTGTTTAATTTGAAAACAATTCTAAAGCCTATCTTCTGATATATTAATTTATATTTGCGTGAGGAATGATTGCTTAATTAAGTATAAATAATATAAAAAATACAATTTCTTGTATTAACTAATCATAAAATTTATCTCTACTAACATAATTGATAATTTGTAATTATTCAAAAGAATTTAAGTCTCGCGAAGCATATCATATGAATTATTGATAGAGATTATAAAAGAAAAGTGTACCGCGAGAAGCTCGCAGAAAGCTCGATGGACTCCTCGTCGCACGAAACACATTTGAAGATGCTACAAACTGAGAAGTACATGCAACTGTCACTTGTAATCATCCACCAATCAGCTTAAATGTGCCCCCATCAATTACTGCCCTCCTAGCACACACTCAACAAACTGGCAACTCCTTGACTCATTCACTGTCGGCGATCGAATACACATATGTGCACATTCAGACGAAGTGCAGCAAAAGCGCCTCGACGACGCTTTGCCTGCGTCTGACAGGAACGAACGTGCGTTCGCTTTGCTACTGGCACGTCGACTGAAGCGCAACCGTGATCGTGGACAGCGAGCGACAGCACCTAGTAGTAGCAACCTCCCCTCGTGCAAACTCCTTCGTGTCTGCGCGCGTATATCCTCCAGGTTTGTTTAGTCATTTAACAATTTTAACGTATACCTTATGTGGTATTAGTGCAAGTATTATTGGTATGTTTCTATGTTATTATTTTAACAATTTTAATGAACCCTAGCTCTATCTACATCAACACTGATTAGCTTTCAAATGCAATCCTTCATTATTGTGTAATCAGCTATCAATTAGTGATACCATTGTAATTCTGCAACCCTATTGGAAAAAGCCTACATTTAATTTTTCATTAAAATTTTAACAAGAAAAATCTTCAATTATATTTGTGATGGTATCAAGCATTCTTTATTAAACCATAAAATAAATTGCTTTTATTATTATTTAAACGTTAACTATGCTTATAATATTTCAATCGTGTAATTAACTTTAGCGGTCTTTCTTCTTTAACACTTGATTATTATAACGATTTTATATTAGTTATATTTGAAAGAGTATTCGTGAAAAAGGGTTAAGCTAGCTGTATAAGTGAATAAGTATTGAATAAATAAAATAGAATTTGAAAACATCCTATTTATTAATGTACCAAATTTCAGTAAAGTGATGATTTTCGTAAACATTTCTTAAGCAGCACGAGATATTCAATTATATTAATCATGCATTAGACACATTTTTCAATATATAATTCTACAATTTTCACATACTTGGATCTATTTTGATATAAATAAAGCTAAAATTCTTAGCTCAATGTTTAATGCAACCATGTTATTAATAAAGTTATTTAATTTTTTCGAATATTTGGTTTTTTAATACTATATTACAAATTTATCTTCTTCTTTTATAAAACTTTCAATCAATAGTTAGTCAATACATGTGACTCCTAATGATAATGTGCAATTCCTTATTCATTAGAATTTCTGCTCATATCTGATCTTGTTATGACATAATTGTGCAATATATCCAAAATCATAAGATCCAAAAGGTTCACAGATATTAAATTTGATTTCAATTTTAGCTAAACACACTATCATCAATCTGAAGTCATCATACAAGTCACACTTCAATCACTTTGAAGTCATTGAAATAAAATTTATTTTATGTAAAAGTATAAAGTTCATAGTTGTTTGTATTAACAACTAGACGTGCTATTCTAAGGGATTTTTTTCTGTTTTCATTAACAAAACAAAATTAAATATATTATTAAAATGAAGCAGATTTTCACTTAAAACCAACTTCATTGTTCTCGACTAATCTTTTCTCTAAATACATTAAAAATAAATCAAGTCTTAGAATTTAATTCAGTCGTAATTTCTCTAAATCATAAATAAATCGAATATTATTCGATCAATATGATTCGAATGTTATTTATTTGATAGTAAACTAAGGTAAACTAACTTTGACTGTATTAATGAGGATTATATACTACATTAATAATAGTCGAGATATTTAACAAAGAAATTAGTCATAGTTCCAACGATATTATGCTTTTCACTTATGTATTTTCTTTATGGAATTGTAATAATTTTTTGTATATTCTTTTATATCTACTCAAATTTACATATATTCATTTAATGTAATGTTAAAAAAATACTATATTTAATATTGAAAATATTCTTTCCACTTCCATTGTCGTATAAAAATTTGAATAAAAACATGAAAAAATGAATTTTATAATATTATTTTTTCAATTTTTGCAAGTCATAATTTATATTACTATCAAATGATTAAATAAGTGAAGTGTTTGCTGGTACAAAATCTTAATTGTAATTAGACATGAATTACTCTTGTGTTACACATTTTTAAAGAAGTATATGACTTCTTATCTGTTTATAACAGTTTGTATAATTAGTATTTATGTGTTTATGATATTCAAAATATATAAGATATTATATATAAATTTTATTTTATATATATGTAATATATATATTAAATATAATATTCAAAATATCATATTCAATCAACAAAAGTTATACAAAATTTTTACAATTAGTCATGAATTACTCTTGTGTTACCCATTTTTAAAGAAGTATCTGAATTCCAGTAAGATTTTCATGACTCATAAATTCAATAAACTAATAAATTAAAACATATTTATCGTTTATTATTTGCATAGCAACATAATATTCAAATTTACTTACTATGAAATAGATAATATTGTTAATAAATAATCAAAGAAACTTACTAACATTTTACAGGTTTCAAATATTATGCAGTTAATTGTATTTCAAAGTAATGCATAAGTATTATCTTATAAATCTATGCCAACGCAACAGATTATGCCTGTTATTTAATATCACGAGCATGTATTCTTAATGGATCACTCTTAAAAATGCACATAAAATATCAACTATTAATAATTATTTAAGTTTAAAAAATATTATACTGTCTATACTCGATCATATATTTGAATTTTTTAGTTAAAGCACTCACATGAGCAAAATTATTAATAAACATTCTATAAAATCTGATACTAGAATTATGTATACTATTAGGCTAATTTATAACACCTAAAGATTTTTAAAATTACTAGAAATATCAAGGCAAAACTTTGTTTTTTTCACAAAATTACTTAAGAAACAACGAAGTTAAAATACGTTTTTGTAAATTTCTATATCAATTAATTAAAACTGATTAAATATCAGACAGCAAAATGGGTTACAGTCCAAACTCTGTTCTGTACAAAATGAAAACAATTTCGTCAGCAAGAAAAGTGATCTCCACTATCTTATTGGTTGTTGGTTGTATTAATGGTATTGATTTTCTTCAGAGAAATAAAACAATAATCGGATAATATTGTATACTTTTTTAGGTCGCTTAAAAAAGAAAATAGAAAAAAGAGATTACATATAGAAATAGAGTTTCTTGATATCAAAACAACAAAATTATTTTACGCAGCTTTTATATATAATACTTTCCCTTCTGACTGAATTAGATTTAGTAAATTGGATTCTTATATATTTATTAAATGCAAGAAGTGGCTTGAGATAAGCAATTTATACCGAATGATTAAATTATTATCAAAGTAGATACTTTTTCGAAAACTTAAAAAAATCATGCAATATAAATTAAATAAAAGAATTGATTTTTGTTAAATTAGGAAAATATACTTAAAGGAATTAAAAAGGTCAGTACAGAATATTTACTTTCCTCTATTTTTTGTGGAGTTATCAAACAATGTTTAAACTTTTGAAAGTATAAAAACTATTTTGACGAGAACAAATTATACTTATAATTTTACGTAATATATATATATATATATTAAATCAGGTAAAGAATTTCTTATTTACAAAAAAAGGTATCTTTTAGTATTTTTTATATAATCTGTATAATTTTTCTTTTATTTAATTTTACATTTAGAATCGAATTGAATCAAATTACTTATGCCAATTAAATAATTTGAATTATATTAAACAAATTTTATATTCATATAATGCAATTACATAATTGCGAGAACCTTTATCTTAATAATTAGGAAGAAGAATGAAAGCTATTTTATCAGAAACAGAAGTATAAAACTTTCTTCTTCCATATATTTGTGAAAGGAAATAAAATATTGTTTGATATATAGTTTGATTAGAATTATTACCTTAAGTTATAGTTTTAAAAATAATCTATATTAAGTAAAATAACATTACTTGCAAAATATTATAAAATAATAATGATTAAAACGAAAAATCAGCAATAGTAATAAACGGATTTTATTTTTTAGCGTGTAAAAGTAATATTATTATATAGTCAAAATTTTATATCCCTTGCATCATTAATATTACTGTTGTAATAAGAATATTGACACACCCGATACTCCTTAGGGACGCTTCTAAGAACCTGAGCTCCTTTATCCTGGTCGAGTTGTTTGACGACACTCTATTTATCTTTATTTCAAGGGACCCTCAGAAAACAGCTCCCAGACACCGTATATGGTTCTCTCGTACCTTCTTAATTTCTGTTGATCAAGATTTTGATATCAAAAGAAGAACCGTTCACTCCTGTCAGTGCATAATAACTCCAATGTTCAAGATAATAACTAATGCTATAACTTCGTCTGATAATGTATCTATTAAAAGAATATAAATGTATTTCATTCATTTTAATCTCAAGCACTACTTTATGAAGTTATTTCAAACTTTATAATTGCATGTATATATTTAATCCAGTTTAAGAAACAACATAAGTGAAGCAAATAAACAGAAAAATTTAAGAATAATAACTATACTTTATGAAAAAGAATTTATAATTTATATCTTTTACTTTATAATTTATATATATATGTTTTTTTTAAATCGTCTGAAATATCTGCTATATTATTCATTATAATGAAAAATCATTAAAATCGTCTACAAAAATAATCACAGTTGTATACATATATAAATATAAAAAATATAGATTAAGATTATAAATATTTTATACACACACATTTGGATAAAATCAATTATTATAATAGGGTCTTTTTTGCATGTAATATAGTATATGTGAATACGTATTTGAAATAAATGTAAAAAATCAAAATTTAAGCCTTTTATATTAACAAAACTATTTTAATGAATGAATTAACACTTTAGTTACGACTTCTTATATATATCGTAAAAGTATGTAATAATACTTTGAAATACTAAGTTTAATACTAGTTATGTTGACAAGTTGAATATAAACGAATAAATGAATATAAAAATTAATTTCATATATGCACTTTGGCTTATAACAACATAGTATTATCAACATTACTTGTAATTTTAATGTTTCTTTTTACTTAAAGCTAAAGATATTGTTTTCATTCTACTTACAAGAATTTAAAAGAACGAGCTCTTGGGATTTCTCGTGAGAGTCAATTGTAGCGCCTGTCATTTTATTTTCTGTACAACATCTAGACGGACAAAATCCATAAAATCACTTATAATACACAGCTTTTACTCCGGTATAATTCTACTATATATACTCTAATTTTTAATTAATTAATTTCCATATAGACAATAAAGTATCCCTTTTAATATCGTTAAATACAATGTAAAATTTCGTATTCTTTTTATAAAATAATTTCCTCCATTATGTTTACATATATAAGAAAATTTTTACTTATCTTTTCACAACTTACATAGAATACTCTTTGTACAGTATATTATAATATATTAGTTTCTTTTATTTAAATATGCATGTATAGATAAAAAGATATTAAATGTAGAAATTTTAATGCAACGCTTAAGGAATCTTAATCCTAACAAATTTATTTTCTTTATATTAAAATACGTAGTTGATTTTAGATTTTTAATTCTATTAAAAAACTAAAAAATCTTTAAATATTATAAAATCTTATAAATATTCAATTTATATCTTTTCATAATAGTATCAATCAATTTTCGTAAATAGTATGAAATAAAAAGTACCATTAAATGAAAATAATTTACTAGTTACGTATGACTCTCCATTATTAAACGAGTACTTTTAATGAATCTAGAGATAATACTTTAAAATACTTTAAATATGTAATATAATTTATTTAATGAAAATTTTGATTTCTATTCAATTAAATTAACGAGAATTCATTGACTTTATTTTATGTTGATGATACTTGTAGCATAAATGGAGCTTGTACTCAGCACGCATCTCTTCCTTTTGTTATGTTTCGGCCCACGAAACACGCCCTTAACAAGTCCGCCGAATGTACACACGTACACTTGAAATCTCTCATGTGTAGTCTCTTTCTGTAAGATTCTATTCAATAATACAACAATAAATTACCATGCGTTGTATGTTACATAAAATTATTTATAAAGTTATATTTAGAGTGTAAATATTATACCCTCTTTTAATTAGGAACCGGTTACATAACTTCGTTCAGAATTAAAGAATGTATGTTGTTTTGAAAATTGATTATCATCATTCTTATCAATACCTTATAACTTAATTTAGATTTACATTCAGTTTTATTAATTTCAAGTTTATTCATTTCATCATTATACTATATTTTACAATATTCTTCAAAATAATTATTCATTTCATTAATTATTTAATATCTAATACATTTTATGTTTGGAAACAAATAATTTGACGAGAACATGATTACTAGCCTCTGATTCTAAGAATTCTAATCATAATGTTGAAATTGAAAGTAAATGAGCTTATACAGGATTCTAATATTAAAAAATTATATTTTCAACAGAATAACATTTTTTAACAAATGGTCAATTATTTTACTATATAAATGATCTGATAAAAGATTCTCTGCATTTCAGTTATTCTTTTGAATATTATTTTATTGTATATTTATAATAATGTATGCACGCTTTGTTAAGAGAAACCGTAAAATAAGAATGAGTATAAAGTATTAAATATTATATTCAAATGAAAGATGCTTATAAACGTTCCTTCTTTTCATAATTAGTTCATTAGAAATCAATGTAAATTATTTGGAATATCCATAAGCTTGAATACTTTCCACTTTTTTAAGCTGTTAATCTATTTGAATATCATATTAAATTTCCTTTCATAATTTCTTATGCCTATATTGATAAAAATGTACAAGGCGTTAATCATTACCTATTCCTAATTAATGGAATTCCGGATGTTAAATTAACAAATAACTTTGGAATATTCCATTTAATGTTGCACCACCGTTATATCTGTCATACTAATCTTTATAATGTATTGTTTTTTTTTTAAATTATGTCTAATCAACGTCGCAAATTCTTTTCACTATTTTCAAAATATCAAATTATCAAATCAATGAATTAGACATTTATTTCACTTACGTTTCATCATTTCTTGACTTATGGATGAACTTAAAAAAGTTTAGATTCATTCTATTATGGTAATCCTGATGAGAGTACAAAACATTAAGTAATTTTATTTAAAAATTCAATATATTGAAAGATGGGCATGCACAAGTGCTACAACTTCAAATATGTATAAACGATAATTTTTATATGTCATTTGTGTTCGTATCAGACTATGTACATGCATTCAGTGTAAAAGATACATATAGAAAAGACATTTGTTAATACTGCATATTGAGTTACAAAATTAACAGTTCCTTTTCAAAATATCTCTTAAAGTACAGTAAAAGTTTGTTTTGGATTGAATGTCTACAAATTATTTATAACTTACTACAGAACGATATTTATCTATGATAGATTTGTTCTTAAACATGTTATATATTTTTGTGATATATAAGTTTATATAAATTCCTTAACAAAATTATCAATCATGTAACATAAGTCATAAGTAAACTATTATTGAATTAATCTTCCGTCACTTTATCCAATATAATCAAGCAATTACTATAAGTGCTATATCACACGATGATAATAATATAATTCTGAATTTCTTCAATAATATTACCAATGTTTATCTAATAAATATTATCTTGTAGATTTAGAAATACAAACAGTAAATGTATTTGTTCTAGAAGCTCATCCATCGCATCAGATACTGTAATTATGTAATCAGTATGCCAATTTGATATACCCATAAGTTATTGGTCTTAATAGTAAAAGCTACACATAAATAATGAAACTAAGGTTAAGTATATTGTAATATTGTGCGATATTATACAATATTATACAATAATGTGAAGTATAACCCAAAATATTCTATACGGAAATTGCATTAGCTACTATCTTATAAATTATTTAAACATTCGATTCCAACGTTTTAGCAATTCCGACATTCGTTTAGTACAATGATATTTTACAAGTTTATAAAAAACATTATTTTTTTTATATTCAATATAAATACTTTAAATCTTTTAGTATTATTAATTAAATAAAAAAAATCACAAGTTTTTAAATTTTTCATTTATTTCAAATAAAAAGTACAATTATAAAAGGGTCTTAATTATATTTATTCGTTTTTCTCTGTAAGAAAATTTGATTATATCATTATATGTTATATATTATAAATACAATTTTTAGTAAAATTTTTTGCTTTATCGTAATTACATATGTTCTGATTAGTATTGTAACCTTGAATATAAAGTTTTATTTGTAAAATTTCATGATCGTACTTTAAACTTTTATGTAAAAATATTTGTAAAATTTGAATTATATATGGACGGTTACTATTTTTCAAAAATTACATATTAAATGAAAAAAGCAATTAAGACCATAATGAATCGTGGAATGAATTTTCAGAGGAAATACTAAAGTATAAAATATATTATATTTTATAATATATAAATTTTTTTCTCTTAATATTTATATACTCTTTTATACATAATGTATATATTATTTACATAAGAATATATAATGGATTATAGATAGATTATAAAAATAAAAGTGTTCTTCATTAAAAAGCGATTATACAAAAGTAATTATAAAAATATTTTTTATACTAATGTATTTAAAATAGAAAGTCAGAAACAATTTATCTACAATAAATTTAAAAAAATCCTTTACACAGATACATATGAAACAGTTAATTAGCTTTGTTCGAAGTTCACAAAGTGACAATAACAACCTTGTATTGAATAACAAATGAAGCGCAATCTTATGCAATGAGAAATGTAAAATCCCTTCTCATCGAATTGAGCACAACTGATTGCGTCGGGTGCATAATCTATTTGGCAAAAGATATTAGAGCCATTACAGGGACCGCCTGTGAGCTTATCTGAATTAATCGATTGACTTAAACAAACGCTTATCTATAAATATATTTGAGTTTTCATATTACCTAACATTATTATCATCATATAATTATTAGCACTTATGTAATTATCATAATTTTAAGTACACATGTTAAATTGTCGCTAGTGGTCGCGTACACAGCGATTATACCAATCTATTTGTAAATCCAAAGCTTCATTCGCAAATTTCTCAGTGGTATTAATTATATCTTGCCGGCTTTGTAGAAGTCATTATTTGTAAAATTATTAAAATGTTATAAAAAACGATCTACAACGTTAAATTTCATGAGTTTAATTAAGCAAACTTTAATTGTTAATGCTTTAAAAAATAATTGTAATTTTAAGTTTTAAAGTAACTGTTCAGTAAAAGAATTCAAGCGAGTTTCGATTAATTTAAACTTATGATGCACTTGCACTTTACCATTGAAATAAAAATTATAAAATTTATAATATTTAAGTCTTACTTTAATTATATGATTAGAATTTAGAAATTTGATTTTTTCAAAGCCTTGATTCCAAATTACTCAAAGTATTTAATTATAAAAGAATCTAAATTTATAATGTTAGAAAATACTACTTGTATACAAATTATGCAATGTAATGCTTAACATACATCTTTAATCATATATAACTTTCTTTTTCATATTCACAACTAACGCAATATTTTATTTATTCTTGTTGTGTAAGTAAATAATATGATACAACATTTTATAAATTTTAAAAAGTTATTCAATATTGAAAATTTTATACTAGTTGTCACATAATTGAGTGCTAGCATTTCCAAATCGTTCAATTCTTTAATAAGCAGAGTAAATAAATTTTTATTTATATAAAATCCAAAAGCATTAAGAAGTATATTAAGAAGTACATTAATTTGTTAAGAAAACACGTTAAATTTATTAACTATTATTACAATGATATCAAGTACTTAATTCTAATGAAAACATATTCAAAATATATAATCCTTATATTTGCAAAAAAGTGATTAATATTTCTATCAAGTATTTGTATTATGAAACTAAAAAATACATTTATTTAAAAATCAATTTAATGATCAATGATATCAATAAAATATATAAATGTATATTCGCGTAATGTGGTATAAATAGAGAATTACTATAATTTCACTTGTAATCGAAAAAACCTTATAAATTGATTTATTAAATTAATTTATAAATATTTATAAAAAAAATCAATTCTAATTATTCTTTCTATTGTAGAGATTCTATCATGTAACTACGGATAAAATTTATTCATTAAGTACTAACTTATTATTTCAACTATATACAAATCATGAACTTATTACATATCGAACTATTGATGACAAGTTTATATATTATCAACTATTATGGATTATTAATACATTTATCACTATTATAATAATATTAACATTTATAAACAGTAAATATTAATGCTAACTTTTATTATTATTTTTTATTTTTACAAACAAATTTTTAAAGATTATTAAAAGCGCAATAAAAATTATTCTTTCGTCTTGTAGGAAAAGTGCACTATAAACCAAAAGGAAAATGTTGATGAAGAAAAGCTTTGAAGCGCACGCACGTCAAAAGAAAAAATCAATAAACGTGATATTTAATTAATTTCTCTGTTAGTCCAATAAGCATTCCTTGTATCCTTCTTCCATTTTCCTTTGTATCTCTTTCTTCCTATATCTGATTCGACAATCAATGGATATATTCCTTGATTTTATCGTCTATTTGAATAAAACAAAAACGTAAATGTTTAAGCCGCCCATTATAATTATAAGCTGTACATGAAGATATTTATTTTAATCCTACAAATTTCTCATATATTATTATAAAAATATACGATAATTTTTTAATAATTATGAAAATTCTGTCTATACTCTATATTAACTTCGATAAATTACATCAAATATTATTTCATTTTATTTTATCAGTTAAATAAAATTTTGTTTCTTTCTCAGTATTATTCTGATACATCAAAATATGTCCTATAAATGTGATAAAAAAGTGCATAATTATTAATTAGTAATATTATAGATTTACTTTCATATAATTTCATTTATGAATGCTCGCTTTTGTTCTTATTAGTAATGAACCGTTTCTTATATCCAGTCATATAATTGATGTATGATTATTATCGACATTCCTTTCTATGTCTAAATTTATTAATGTCTTCTTATTATAATTGCATTTATATTATATACATCTTACTATTGACATGTCTGTATCTGTGAAATATTCCTCAATGATAAATCTTTATTATTCAATAAAGAAGCAGCATTCTTTACTATTCTTGACAGAAATTGATAACGTTTTAAATAAAAAAATTTTTTTCTATTAGTTCCTTCGGTCCACATAAATACTCCGCAAAATAAGAAAACCATTATATATTAAATACACCATTCAATAAACTTCATGTTTCAGTTATTTAAATTGAATGTAATATTAAGTATTACATTGAATTATAAATTACACGTATATATTGCATACTTATTATTAAAATGGAATTCATTCGATTATTAAATTATGTTATATTAAGCTATTAATTTTATTTTTGGAAATTCATAGCATATCGCTGTTATTAAATGCAAATATAAAAATTAACCCAATCTACTTGTGATACTACTTATTATGTCTTATACTAACTTTACTAAATGAAATAGGTACATTATGCATAAAAAACATTAAGTTCTTTTATAATCTTTTATATAATTTCTTTTTCTAAGCATATTTATTCTTCTAATTATATTATAATATGAGATCCAAGTTAATCTTGTCATAATATCTGAAAACTTGCATTTCAGTCTATGTTTTATTTCTTACTTTCTCTCTCTCTCTCTCAATCTTTCTTTCTCTATGCTAAACATGCTTTATATACATGTATAAACGATCAACATTATATACTCAGTTGTCCTGAAACCGTCTAGATCAGGATATTGCTATTATAAATGTAGCAAGATTGAACCCACTATTTTAAGATTGAATATGAACAGAATTAAAGTATTTTTGACTTTATGAATCATATCAATGATTAAGTTTCAACATTTAAAGACTATGTCAAAATTCTTTTATATATTATCAAAATTACTTTTTTCTAGAATACATTAACCAATCCCAATTTTATTCTGAACATATAAGTAAATCTCATATTTTAATATGATCATTAAAAAATCTATTTTGAATATTTAGACCTTATACTTATTAAATAAACAGGTAAAATTTGAATAAATAAATTACAGATGCCCTAACATACTTGTTTAATATTATTTATTATCAGTAAGTTATTGATGTAAGTAAAAAATAGGTATTTTATTATCGAAAATTAATATAAATTATTAATTGGAAACAATAGTAATAAAATATAATTGTTGTAATGAAATATTATTTCATAAAATATATAATTAGTACAACATATTAGTTAATTATTATATAATAAAATATCAATTATCGTTAATTTTATAATTTCAGTTATATATATTGCTAGCATTATTTTAAATCGTATTGAAAACCATGCAAAATAGGTAAATCCATGTTGTTTAATAATTCCACGCACTTTTGGCCTCATCAAAATTATGTAATTAAAAAATATTCATATGTTAAGAATCTTAATTTATCAACTTAAATATTAATTAATAGTATTTTCACACTATTCATAATTTTATTTATCAGTAATTACACAATCACAAAGAAAACATATTTTGAAAATGTCAGATAACCTCTCTCTCTCTCTCTCTCTCTTCCTCATTCACTCATTTTTTCTATATATATACTTTTCACATCGTGCAATTAAGTTTTGAAAATATAATATGCACTATATCAGAACAGCAGTTGTGTATATTCTCAAGTTATGCATCCGTTGTAAGTGACGGGTATACTTTTTTTTGAGATCCTTTACCAGGCTTGGTGTTTATCAAATTCAATTATAGCTTTTCATTATTCAAAGCAATGCAAAAAAACGTTGTAGTTATAATCAATTGTCTTTTAGAATAAGCTTTTCTTAGTTAAGAAGAAACACAGACATCTGTAGTTCATGATTTAGCAATATAGATTAACGTCTACATTCAAGAATTCATCTGGTATACATGTATATTTTTTTTACGTAAGAACACTTATTTAATTTATTATTCATAACATGTGAGTATATAGAACTAAGATTAACATACAATAATCATGTTCTATTCTCAAAAAACTGTTTTTTTCTACACATAGTATCCAATTTCTGTATTGGAATACTTTACAAATTCAGTAGAAGCACATATTAACTTAAATTTTAAAAATAAAAACTGTTGTCATATCTATTATTGATTCAACCAAAATAACTTATTTTCATAAAAATATAATTCGTGTTTCATCTTTTATCAAATTAATAGTATATTCATAACTATGATACTTAACATTTTTTTTAAATAAAGCAATATAAAAAAATTAAATTTAATAAATAAATATCTTCTAAATAATTTAAAATTCATTTTGATAGTTTAAGTATATAATATATGGTTTTATTATTGATATATACCCAGTACTTCTATTTATAAAATTTATTAAATACTTGAGCGAATCTATGTAACTTTTACCTGTTGTCAAAAATAGAAAAAATTTAATATTCCTTCTTACTGTAATTGATATTTAAGTAGATAAAAAGACGAATCTTGCAATTTAAAAGAAACCGTAAATTAACAACTTTGCATAAAATTGAAATAAAAATATTTTTATTATTATTCTAATTGAGATTTTTAATTTTTAATTATAGTAAAACTCATCGGAGAAAATTTTTTAAGTTCAATATCTATTATATTTATAAAAATTAAGAGTATTATACAAGTTGAAGAAATTTAATTATAAATTTAATAAGTGTGTAAATAATTATACCTCCTCTGCAAAGTTAATCTTTAATCAATTTTCAAACTTGCAAATTTGTTATTTTAAATTAGCATTTCTGTATGAATTATGAACTTTGAATTGTAAGAATTTGTCTGTATTCTGCTATCATTAATAGCCAGAAAAAAAGTGATCAGAAAATCAAAATGTATTATTTGAAGTACTTTTACTTATCAAAAAAGTAATTGCTACTTAATGATTTCTGATACATAATTTTAGCGTATTTTACCATCTGCTAATCTGTTTATTGAATTATAACTCTTGCACTTATGCATTTGATATTACGAGAATAGTATCAATACTATTGCTTCTCGTCTTGATGAATAATAAGCAGTAATAAAAAAGAGTGTTAACTATGAGAAAAATATCGAAGTCAGGAAAGTTCAATAAAACACGAAACAATACAATGTACGTTAAAAGGAGTGCTAAATTTAAAATCTCGAATATAAGACGAAAAATTCAACAGAGTATTTTGAAGTTATAGCCATCCATTGCTCTGGTAGTACTCGCTACTTTTACGCCGACCCCTGCCGTCACTTCTCCTCGCACTGTCCCATCATTCGCTGAAGAAGTTTTCGTTTATAATTTACAAGAAGTTTAGAATTTTATTGCAGCCTAGGCGTAACAATTGCCGTCGCGGACCTCGTATAAGGCAGGCTTAGTTATATAGCGTTGAACGGTGTCAAACGGCGTCGAAGAGTTTTGAAGCCTCGATTTATCATTATAAAAGATAAAAAATGGGTCACTGGACATGCCCGAATAATATGTTCAATGAGTTTATAGGACACGCATGGCGGATGTATTAGTATGAAGAACCGCATAGAAAATGAAAATGTATTCAATATTACGTGTAAGACTTTTGTTTAACGCGAATTCATATTCAACTTAATTACCAATTTTATATTTTCCCTTATGATTGAAATAAAAATCGTTCAACTATTACATCTCTTATTTCGCATTCCGTGCATAGTAAAATTTTATGCTTAGCAGCATCAACCCTGGATTTCCAAATCATCAAGAATTGAATTATCAATAGAAAAATAAGGAAAACTCAATTTTATGAGAGTTTCAGACTCGTAGACATATTTTTTATACCTAACGTGAGTCGATTACTAAAGAAACTATTATTAGCGAACAACCCTCTTACTCGTTTACAGCCGCAGGACAACGCTTGGACAACACTTCTAATTCTTCATTAGTAAAACTCCTAGTGCTTTTATTACTAAGTAACTCATGAGCGATTAGTAAAATTATTCATTTTGTCAAATTTCATAAATTTCATTGGATTTTACTGCAAGAGGTACTATCAGATCTAACGTTCGCAGTGCTCTTGCGTACATTACATGTTATTATGATGCGATTTCTCAGAGTTGTCATTACCGAGCTTAAAATTTCTCTCCCAATGATTTAACACGAACCTTAATTTCTTCACTTATTTATTTTACATCTACGTTTATGTGCCCACGTGCATGTATGGAAATCTACAAACTAAACAAAATCTTTTAATGTCAACCGTTGACTTTTTGAATCTAATAATTTTACGTACTGATTTTTAATCTATTGGATTTTTTTATATATTCTTATTTATATTTTATTGATATTTGATTTTTTACATTTGATGGCTAAATTTATTTTCGACTCCATGTTGTTATTTTTAAGTTATTTAAGTATTTTACGGTAACAAATAATTCATACAATTAATAAGTTAATAATTTTCTTTCAATTTTAGTTTATCATTGTAGTATAATAATTGACCGTTGTTCTGCTCGTGTACTTATTCGTTTCTTCTATTCTTCGAAAATCTCTAACCTAGCTATCTTTCAGTACTACTAACCTACTGACGAAAAGGAATAAGTGTAATTCATTTCGCGAATAAAAACAAAATTTCTTTTTGATCAAGAATAAAATTTAGCAGTAAATATCCTCTTATGATTGACATAATCATTGGAAAATTATATTTTTTTACACTATCTATAGAAAAATACTAAAATTGAATTTATATTTTAAATGTTCTAAAATCGTTTTTTAGGCATTACTATAATAAAAATTTAAAGGCTATTATTAATTAATTTTAACCTAGAAGTAAAAATATAAATGATCTATTACTTATTAAGTAAAAGAATGAGAAAGAGATACAGTGGGAGAATGAAAGAGAGAAAGAAATAAAGAGATAGAGAACGAAGAAAAATATCAGAGTTGCTTATTTAATCATGTATAAAGATTTGCTAACTTCAGATTAGCTAAGTATACATGTGTTTCGCTTAGAATGAGTTTGTGTCTATAAGAAAAAGATTAGGATAAGAAATAAAATTAATATTATTATAATGTTATTATTTAATTGTCAATTAAAAGAATTTATCATTGAAATTAATTTAGCAATTGATTAACTAATAATAAATCAAATAACTGAAGATTTTAATAAGTATTAACTAATTATTATTATTAAATTATATTATAACAATATAAAATAACATTTTAAAAGGATAGACAACATTGTAATATTTGTTGACGTAGACTTTTGTAACCTAATTAATACAAATTACATGATGATTGTTTAAATATAAATAATTAATATAACTACGTTAAAATTAATTAAATGGCAATATTAATTTATACTGTAAATAATAAATGTAACGATTAGTTAAATATTATATAGATAAAATATATAGTGTGTACTAAACTATTAATATAAATTAAAGTGATAAAATACAGCGAAAGTTAAAAGTAATAGTCAAAGAGCTAATTTTCAGTTTCAAAATCGCAGAAACAAACGATAATAACGGAATCGCATTCATTTGTGACGATGTAATATAAGTAAAAAAGAAAAATAGCAGAAACTGCTTAATAAATCATACGCAAATCATATAGCATAATATATTTAATATAAGCGACTGAATCAATAGCAATGGACTAAAGTGAAAAATCATCAAAACCTATTCTTACGTGATATAATATATGAAAAAAATGTAAGAGATATGAATTCACTCAAACAATTGCAATGCATAAATAATTTAACTTGCAAACAACTAATGAATATATTAACTTACACAGTAACTAACACGATAAAACTAATGATGTAAAAAATGTTAATAAGTCAATATTTCCATCTCTTTATAAAGAAAAAATCACTTAACTCTTTCAACATAATAATCTTACAGATCCCAAAAAATAATAGAAATAACGTATTATCAGATTTTAAATGACATCCAACTTTTGAAGCTTATTTTTTCTGAAATATAGATAATATATTCATAAATATAATTCATATTTAAAATTTTAAAAAATTTTACTAACATTCTCATTTTTAATTTCTCTCATTAGATTCACAGATCGTAATATGATTATTGTTTCTTTGCTTACGTAGCCAAATCTAGCTTTAAAATAATTTGCAACATTGTCTTATCAACAGAAAATTATTACAATTTTATGATCCAAAAAGTTTTGTTTAAGAAATAGAAGAAACGTTGAATATAGATGTGTGAATAAACGGTTGACACTCACCATAATTACATTTGAATTTTTTATTATACGAATAAAATTAACGTTTCTAAGAAGATTCGTCAAGTTGGAAGAGAGTAAATTTTTACAAATAACAGGGAATTAATAAGGAAAGTACTTTCAAAACTGAACTGTAACTAGCGCACATTCATTTCAACTTTAATTATTTAAATTGAAGTAATTTCATTAAATGTGAATACTCATTCTTTTATATAACTGTTATTCTTAGACAACAATAAATGTAGAAAAAAAATTTAAAAAATCGTATCCCTTAACAAGCCGTTAGTCATCCGCCTTAAGCTCATAAGCCCGAGTGAGGAACTTTCTGATGCACAGTAAAATAAATTTGCTGAGGTACCAAAGAATCACCATTTTTCAATAAGAAGAAGCTTATTTTCGAGAACAATGGAACTTACCATTCTATAAAAAAAGTGGTCCTCCTGTGATGATCAGTATTTCTGTGAGGTGGACACCGATGATTCGCGTTCCAAATCAGCTCTATCTTACTCAGAGCGAATTCTGTCATTCTTTCATTCGCCCGAATTCACTGACCCTGTTAAGACATTTAAATCTGCGTTATGAGGAATCTGTGCTAGCTTTCTTCATTCAAAATTTAACTGTAATTAGTGTTGACGCGCGATCCAGTTACGAAGAAATTCGAATAGCGCGGTGCAGAATAATTTAATAAAAAACTCTACGTATAACAAAGGCATGCGAACTAAATTATTGTAACCTGATATTTTTTCAAAGATAGTGTCAAATATTTCTTTCCTCGGCAATCATACTAATTTCCATTATTGCATTACACAATAAAAATTATAAAAATATTCACTCAAAATGACTTAATTGATTGTGATTTGTAGCCGATTCAATCATAAAAGTTTAAATCATAAATGCGTTAAATAATAAATTCTTGAAAAAAAAAATTTGCATTCATTCTCTTGATGTAAAGAAAATTATGTGTTATACCTTAAAATTTTTAATGAATGATTCAAATTTACAGTCTTATTCATTGAAACATAAAAATATTTATTTTTTTAAAAATTAAATAAGAAAGCCACGCTCTTTAAACATTCATTGAATTTAGAGATCCTTCTTAGGAAAAAATTTTTAGCATAAAAGTTACATTATTTCACATTTTTCAATATATAATACTATCATTAGACCATTATTGTAATAAATTTGATATTGAAAATTGTAATTTATATTCTGAAATTAAGTTATTATGGAAAATTATTATATTTAGCCTGTCACATTTTCAATCGGATAATAAAATAACTTTTCCTACTAAAATCTTTGCATGTCAAAATGGCAAAAGATTTATATTGTATATGTTGATAAAAAATACCAATAAATATTCAACAAAAAGAAAATATCTAATACAAATTTGATCAAAAAATACTTGATTTATTCACGCAGTCATGTAAAAGAATAATACATACAAATAATATAGTATCTAGCAGACAATGAAAAAACAGTAGTTTCATTACCAAATTTAAAAAAAGGTTAAAGTTTATTCCAATTAAAATGTTATCTAAACAAAATCTTATTATATTATACATGGCTTTGTTATATTTAAAAAAAAACCACTGGAAAGTATCTATTTTAATTAATTTGCTGGAACAAAAATTGTAAATGAAATCACTAAAGTCAATATATCTTAAAATATCATTCGATTCAAATTAATTATGACGAAATTATGTAAACAATACTTAGTTCATAAAGACATTTTCTTGTAATGTTAAAAATAGCAAATACAAGAAATTTCTTTAAACATTTGAATCAGTACAAGTATATTTTTCTGTTTTACTAGTTCTTGATTATGAAATTAACAATAATTCTTGAAATAATATATTTTTATAAGAAATTTTAACAAAATCTAATGAGCTATCCATGTAGTTATTTAAAATTTTAGTCCGAGAAACTATATGTATTCCTAAAGTTTCTAATTGGATTTTTTAAACAGTAAATATTATTTTTATACTGAGATTGTATATTTCAAAAAGTAATATAAAATGCACGCTCGATATTTCAAATCAAAGTCTGTTCCAAGAGCTGAGGAAACTTAAAATGATTTTAACGTTTAAATCAATTTAAAAAAATACTTTTATCATATTCATGAATTTCATATTTCAAAATGCTTCAGAATATTTATACAATCTCATTTCCAAAGAAGAAATCAGAACTTTTAGAAAAAATTAATATTATGTATAAAATTTAGCTCTTAACTTAAATCTACTCAGGCTTTAATTGATTTTTCATAGAAACTCTTAATTTATTACTAATATTAATCATGTATCTAAAAGTGTTTCGATCTAAATTAAAAATTTATAATCCGTCATTATGTATCACGAATATATTTTCGTGCTCGTACATATAATAGAAATAAAGACCTCACGATTTATAGCTCCTATAACATTATACTATAATATAAATCTCTGCTGTACATGAAAAAATAAAATACATTGAACTTCAATTTATAATTTCATCTTTGTCAAAAGAGTAATATGAAATGTCAAAAAAATATTTATATAAGCCTCGGTATAATCGGAAACACTTTTTTTTACTTATGCATCTATTAATAACTAAATTGATGCACTAAAAGATGAAATTGTAAAAATAAATTTATTATTGAATATTGAAATAAACAATAAATGAATCAGTATATACAATTTTAATGATTCTTATACTCTGTTTGTAAAAAGCTTCTTATTACTTTTATGATTAAATAATATTCTAAAAATTATAGAATAAAGTATTTTTTAAGATTTTTTTTTTCGTAGCTTTCGAAATTACAAAAACATTTTATATCTAAACACATAAACCTTATGATATAGGTTTATGATATATATAGAACTTATTATATTAAATCAATGAATTGAAAAACTTTTGATATTAATCTCAATTAACTTTTATAAATAATAAAAAAGTATAAATCATTAATTTAAACAAAATTTGATAAGTAAATGAGTATAATGAATCTGACAGATATTTCATACAATGCTTGAATCAATGATAACTTTTTTATCCGAAGTGATTATTATAAAAAAATATGTATATAATATGAAAATATTAAATTATTTAATTTATTTGGAACTTGGAGCTGGAACTTGAGAAATTGCCAAATTTATTTTTATAGTTTCTTTCTTAACCAATAATTATGTAGTTGTAAATATGAAAGTATTATAAATTATATTTTTCTTATTTATAACAGAAATTAATATAGAATTTGTTGCTGGCATGAATTCTAAGTAACTAATGTCAAAATCTATAAAATTATTATATTGATTAGTTGGATTGAATTCGCTTATATATTATAATAATAATTTCTAAGGTAATCACAATGAATGGAAAAATATTATAATATTATTAACCGGAATTATTTCCAACACTATATAACTTAAACGAATTGTTTTAAATAATTGAGAGATGAAATTGAAGGCTTGTTTCGCATAAAGATATCAGCATCCCTTTACCTTTCTAGTATTTAATAGTTCCTGCTAATCATATTCTAAAACACATTAATAATACTGAGCATCTTTAATAGCTGATAAAGAAAACTGATGAAATGTCTGAATTATATTATTTATGTTTTGTATTCACATGATAAATTGTTTAAAACGATGCGGCACTGTTTTAAACTAAGGTCACAGCTATTCAATTCTAGAAGAACACATTCAATTATAGTATCTGATACTAAGTATTTATAGTACTTTATACTCAGTATGAGGCTGTGACTGTCAATATCTTATAAAGCTAAGATGGATACGATGTTCACAGTATATTAATGCTTGAAGTTATGTATGCGCGAAGGAAAAATATAAAATTAGAACCATTAAGCGACGCAAGTATAAGTAACTAAAAGCAACACTTTGTAGTCACAAAACTGAATTGAGAAGGGATGAATGGAAACGAGGTATAAAGAGTACGACTTGGTCCTTTCACTAGGAGTAAAAGAATAAGCTTTATGCGCGTAGTTACTGGCTTTCAAGCTTTTTAAATGACTACTTATCTCTTGCTTTACTTTGAACAAACAAATTTAACATATATTTTAAATTTCTTACTTTGTTTTACGTACAGAATATATATCTTCGACTTATTCGACTATTAAAAGTTTACATTAATATAAATTCAGCTTCAAACGTGAATTTAATTTTGCTAAAATACTTATTCATTTCTTCCTTTATCTATTTACTCATTTAACTTTGATTTGGATTATCTACTAATACTCATATTCTAATACTAATTTTATAATTTTTAAGAAATATTTCTCCTGACCTTAAAATCGCGAATTTTTATTGATATGGATTATTTTTAATAAAACTAAGTAAATCTTATAATGGATAGGTTAATAGATTAATTTATACGTGTGACATTAAATATAATAAAATTTTAGTTTTTAAAAATAAATTAATACACATTTATTTTAACACTCTTCTTCATCCACTAATTAATTTCTAAAACAAAAGAGTGAGTTAAATAGAAAATCCTAGAAAAGTTTACAGTATAACTTTCATTGTACTTTTTGAAAGATCTTCCAACAAGAAAACTTTTTTATTTTCTACACTACTGGAGATAATTGAAGAATCGATATCGTGCATACAGAAAAGAAACTTGAATAGCTGCACTATCCATGAACTTATCACTAGCCAAGATCTTACATGAAACTGTGAAACTTCCAGCTTAGAGCTACATTTTCTTTGTAATAGAACACTCAAATATATAACTGCTTTCAGTTATCCCATAAAGAAAAAATGTATTCACTGACGGAATTCAGCAAAGAAAAAACGTTGATTAATATTTAAACTGAAAAAATTACGGTTCTGCTTCAAATTGTCGCCCTCGCATCAAACGACCAAGATACGCCAAAACTTGTGGTATTCTTTCGAATAATGCATTGCACCTTATAACAGAGCTTAGAGAAAGAAACAGAACTCTATTTCTTCTTTGAGGACGAAATTCAGTGAGTTCTCCTTCAAGTTGAAAAAAAGCAATGCTTCGTTGTCGTTCGATCAGATCTGCATTAGCACGACGATAACACTACGAGCTTGCTCATTGCTTGCATTAATGCGCTATCACATTGTCCTCTGTGTACATCTTACCTCCGAGTTTTTATCATTCGCGGCGATGAATTTCTCCACAGCTCTCTTAATATATGGATGGCGAATCTCTGCAGGTGATAGTCGCTATGCCAGAAATTTCCAGGACCGCTCCTTGGGAATGTTTTTGTTGGACGATTTCTCTTTTTTTCGTACACGGAACATTAATAAACGGAATAAAAAAATGGAACATATAATAAACATAATTTGTGGTGCGCATTTTTTAGCAATTATTTCTTTGAAACGAAATGGCTTTGCGAATTATTAAGTATGTAATGTAGTCTGCTGATTTTTTATCTCTTGGAAATTATTATTGCTAACTCAGCTGAGAACATTGTTTAAAAGTCAAATAATAAGATTATATCACTTTTACTTTTTATTGGCTACATTAGATTCTATGTGTTAGATCTTCCAATTCGAATTATAAAGCCTTGTCCACTGATATAAAAAATTCACTGTATGTATCGGCAACGATGTATAAAAGAGAGGGCAGATATTATTTTATTAAACAAATCATCTATTTTTTATCCAATTCACTAGAAAATATTTACGATAATATGGTAAGAAATCAATAATAATTATAAATGTATAATTAGCTGATCTTGCTTTTTTTAATGTACTGTCGATACATTTATTTCAAGTATAGGTAATTGTATAAAAGACACCTTTCGTTAATCTTTTTAAACGAGTAAAACACTACAGACGAAACCATCAAATCTACATTGTTGCAATTCATAATGATGTCTTTTAACATCATTGAAAAGTTCAAGTTTACAATTTGCTAATGTTTCTTCACATTACATAATATTTCCTTCACTTTAATGAAAATATACAATTTCTTTTTTAAATCATAAGTTTTACAATGTAAAATTAATTCATACAAAGACTTTGACCTTCTTTTTATTCTCTATAAGTCTTGAAAAATATTTTTTTCGTTTTCTACGTCAATATCTTTCTTTCTATATACATATAGAATATAAGTAGCAATTAATTAATCCGAATCATGTTAAATCCGAAAGAGAATAAAAAAAGCCTGCACTATTATTTTTTTATGAATTCGAACAAGAGAATAAAAAAGGAGCTTCTTTATAGAATTTTTAACTAAAATTTAAAAAATTTTATTTATAAAAAAAGTAAAATATATTAAAATATCATATATATATTCTACACATAAAAAGAAAACTATTTCGTTTATTGATAAGATAATAAAAAGATCTAACTTGTAAAATTAAATTATTAAAAATATTTTTTATTAATATGATGATTTAATTATTAATAATATGTTTAAACTTATATAATTACATTTATAAATACCCATAAAGTTACAGTTTCTAATATTATGACTTTAATATTTTACAATGGATGATTTAAATAAAATTATGTCATCATATTTTTATATAATATTTAAATACAGTTACAAGATATCTCAAAACACCTCAAACTATAACAACTGTATTTTATTACGTTGAATATATAAATTTTTAATGTGCATAATATATAAAAACATATAAAGATGAAAATTAATAAATAATCCTTATAACTTATGTTTTATAAACAAAACAATTTATTTCAAGATAGTATAATTGAGTATAATATAAAATTGTAAAATAAATTTTGCATGAATGAATATATATATATTTATTTTTGAATTTGTATATGCATATATTGTAAGCATATAGATTTACTAGACCGAATTACTATCACTATTTCTTAGATTAATGATTTACCTTCGTAAAACTAATTTTAGTCTTAAAATTTACTTATGGTTATTTACCTATGGTAGCTTATTCTTCATTAGATGATACATTTTGACTTGTTTATAATGAAATATCAACGAGTAAATAATTAGTATTTTATTGTTAAATTTTTTAATTTGTTTAACTTTTTTTTTATTTTTGTCGTACATATATTTATTTCTTTATATTTTGATAGAAATCGTTGCCAAGTTTGATTCGATTATTTTAATATTGATTTTTACATAATTACTTCAAAATTTAGTTTATGCTTATTATATTTTATTTAAATAAGTAATTTTTAATTATTATTTATATATATTTTTTATTTCTATATTATTAACTTTTCATTAGTTAAGCGATTTCTTAAGTTACGTCGTTTTCTTATAAATGAAAATTATTATACACATTATTTTTAAAACAAACTATTTGAATTATTTATTAATTTTATTCATTCATTAGGACTATGAAGTTAATACTTTCTCTAAATATGATATTTTAATCTTAATTGCTAATTTAGAAATCTCTTCAAATCAATTATAAAGTTCTTTATTTCTCCAGTAATATCAAAAAAGATTATGAAATTACTTTCCAAGAGAATATAACTAATTTCATATGAAAAATTTTAAATGATCATTAAAAATTGTAAAAATCTATAATAAATAAACGAAGCTTGAAATAAACTAAATTCTTGTTATGTTATTCAAAAATTTATTACAAATATGTTAAGCTAAGCTTTAGTGTAAAAACTTAGATAAAAGTATACATTTTTTGAAGGAACACATGGTGTATACATAAGATCTTTTTAAAAAATTTATAAAATGATCAGATTACTAAAATGAATAAAATTAGTTTTGAATATTAATTAATATTAATATTATACATTACGAATTAGAAGTAAAAGAAGTAAAGAAATGGAAAATTTGATTGGTTATTATCAGTATAAATGAAAAATAAACATGTGATCAAATATATAAACAATTGAAATTTTATTAAAATTAATGTAAAATTGACAAAATTTTAGTTTGAAAAGAGGCCCTGTTGTATGAGCCGATCCCCGTCGAGCCTATTTTCAACGGCAGAGAAATGAGAGAGTGAAAATGGAGACTCTTCTGATTATGGCGGCGGAGACCTTCCTTCCCTGCTTCTGTTCCTTCTGCCACGAAAGCCATGAAGCTCCTCTCTTTCTGCGTTTTTTCGAAGCAACGCCACTCCAATAGTTGAACGTGACGCCCCACCACGGCGATGCGGTTGACAGCGAGCGCAGCCCCCACACGGGGTGATTCTAATTATTTCAGCGGGATAAAAGTGACTTCGCTTGGACGGATTTTCCTGGGCCCGACGCTTGCTTCCCTCTCTGACTCGCCCACACTCCCCGTCGGAAATAAGCTCGAGAGCCAGCTCGTACATATCGAGGCCTGCTTTGTGCACGAGCTTCAGGGATTTTGAGTGAAAATTACACCTCGGAAGAATCCTGCGCGCATCAAGTTGCTTCGAGCAAATTAACTTTTTTTATTTTATAACACCGTAAACTGGCAAAATTAATTTTATTAAAATATTATATTAGAAATTCTAATTACAAAAATTTTTTAATGTATAAAATATATCAATTTTTATTATTTTCATTATATCTTAAAAAATGTAAAAAATTATTTACTCTTTTAGTGATTTATTATAATAGTAAGCCAAACGATTTTGTATGAAAAAAGTTTATGTGTAGATATCAATATCGTATTATCTATTATTACGTATTATCGTATTATCTACGGTATTATCTAATACCGTAGAAATTAAATAGTAAGTAATAATTTCATTAGTGATAACGTATAAAATATATACATATCAAGCAAAATCTATAAGACTCTATAGTTAAGTACTAAATTTAGTATTTTCATATAATTATTTATTTTGTACGATAAAGCAAGGCGCAGAAATATATACTATATTTTCTTTACCAACATTCTATATTAATCTTAATTATTTGAATAAAAATTATTTTGAAAAATGTAGTGGTTGAAATGTTTACATACGTTTACGATTATTTTATTTTTTTTAATTATTAAAGACTTATTCTGGTGATGTATCGAGTATGAACTATTATAGTAATTAAATAAAAATACTTCAAAGGAACTTCATAAATAATTGAAAATCAAATTTCAAATATTTCTAAATTTCAAAAAATCGTTGGTACGAAATATGAAACAAAATTCAAGAATGAGTCAAACGAATATTTTATTTCGATAAATTTTATTGAAGTCATGAGGATATGGATTTATGTAATTGTATTATGACGTATATCGACGAGATGGCGTCCTCACAGAATCCACTGTAGAAGAGACTAGATAAAAAGGTTATAAAAGGATGTTCGCAATAGAAGAGAGGAACGAATTAAGACAATGAAAGTGTCCGTTTCTCCAAAGAGAGGCTCAGCTATCAAATATCTGTCGCTATTCCTGTCAATGCCTTTTTCTTAATCAACGCTTGGCGTTACAATCGGCTCATAATTCTGGATAAATAAGTGGTTTGATCTATTTAATCAGTGTTATATCCTTAACAAGACTTATAGACCACTCTATTGTCTAGAGTCCTACGCAACAGAAGACGAACTTTTATACGTAAGAGTATCTACATATTTGAAATTACGCAAGACTTCTCTACAATTTTTTCTAAAACATTGTAACGTTGTAAAAGCCTCGTGCCCTTTCGGACTCGTATTCGACGTTCGACGGGCTTCTTCTTCGAATTTCTTCGTCCTTGTTCCTTCGTCCCTCTGCTGTTGTTGGTGGCTTGGTCTCCCGTACTCCCCGTCTGTCCCGTCCCGGAGAGCTCGAGGTCGGGCCAGGTTCGTGGCGGTGGTAGGAGGGAAGCGCAGAGAGGCCGGGCCGAAATGAACAAGGCCTTTTTTCTTTCTTATTCTGTACTTATCGTGTTTATTGGTCTCAATTTACATTAGCCTTTTTCTTGCGGTGCGCTCACCGCTTACAAAGGAGTCTTATAATCTATTTCCCCGGTGCGACACTTTCGCACCATCGCTGTGCAGGTACGTTAACGCGGCGGAGAGAAGTCCAGCCCGATGGCTGTGACTCCGTGCACGCGACCGCGGCCCTAAACCTATACCGGGAGGTATGACACGAATCGTGCCTCCGGGAGCCCTTAGTGCGCCAAAAGTCGCTCTTAGGAGTCGTGCGTCGAAAGTCGCTCGACCAGGGAGCCTTTGCTCTCTGAGCTCTTCCTCCTGGAGTTCCCCGATGCGCCAAAAGTCGCTCGACCGGGAAACGTGCGCTTCCCGAACTCCACCCCCGTCTCTCGATTTCACGTGAGCGCGCCCTTTTTATACCGTTCTCGGGCGAACTTCCCCTCACGTGTCTTAACTCGCGGGCCTCGCGGTGGGGTCACGCCGCCTAGCCGCTCTTGTGGGCCAGGCTGGTGGGGGGGAAATAGTGGCGGAGTGAGCGCGTCGCCCTGCGTTAGCCTGGCCAGGGCTAGACGCAAGGTTTCCCTCCACGGCCCCATACTATATTTTCTATTCATCTATTCATCCCTCCTTCTACGCCCGATAATCACGTTTTCACCGCTGTGCCGTACACCCTCTCGCTCTCACTCGCACGTTCGCGCACTCTCTCTCTCGTACCCTGCTTTCATGGGCAACGCTGCGCCGAACGCCCCTTCCACTCCACTCGCACGCTCACGCACTTTCTCACATTCAACTCTCACTCACAGACACCGCTGTGCCGTACGCCCCTTTCCACTCCCACTCGCAAGCTCTCACAAGTATACGTATACATTCGCTCGCTCCACGCACGTCTTTTTTTCGTTTTCTATTTGTTCGTTCGCTCTTTCTCTCTCACACTCATACCTTACGTCTTCGGGCGTTGTAGTCCGGACCTCTTCTTTGCTATTCTTTCGGCCAGGTTCCCACGGCAATGCTGCCCTTTTTCGACGAAGTTATTCGTCGCAACATTATTTTTCAATACCCATAAAAATCGATGTTTCTCAGTACTAAATATTGATAAAAAAAGAGAACTAATTTTGAATATTTTCAAAAAAGGTTTAAGCATAACAAATATTTAAACTTTAAATCATTATTAAATTTCATAAATTCGATACACTACATATCATATGAATTGCTTAATTAAAAAATATAAAAACTCAAAAGTGATACATAACATTAAAAAGCTTATCAATACTGCTATATGAAGAAAGTAGAAAGTAATATGTTAAAAAACTGCACAAATTCAAGTAAGATTCATTTCTGCAATTATATCTTTTTTTTAATTTAATTACCTATTTTACCTATTTATTTTACCCGTTTACCTATTTTCGTGAAATTATATATTATACAATGAATTTATTATATAAATTCTCATATGAATATTAATTAATATTATTTTTAAAAGATTCTGCATTTATAATTATGATATTATTGACCGCCTTTTAATCATTGTTCTTTATGTATAAATAAACAACTATACGATTTAGAATGACAATTTTATAAATTTGTATTTAAACTTCGTATTAATCAAATCTAAATTTAATAGTTATTTACTGGTAAGTAACTATTAGTGCTTACACTTTTTATAAATATTAAAATATTACAGAATAATTTTCCTTTCATTTGAAGGAAAACAAATGCTTAATAGACATGAACTTTTGTATTTAATTACATATGTAAAGCATTGATATAAATAATATTTTATAAGATTTCTAAGAAGTTTGATTTTTATAATTTATCAAATAAAATATAATGACATCTATAATAGCATCTGTAAAATATCTAATTCATTAACTGATAAATTATTTTTGATTTACATAATTTAACAGTTACTTTATAAACATATGAATGGTAACACGATCTTCTTATGATCCTTGTACAGGCTCAAATTTACGTTTAACTTATTCCTTTTCTACTTTAGTCCATTTTAATTCCAATCAATATATTACATGGATTATGAGTGAAAATGACAATTATTTTTGTCTTATTCCTGAACAATAAATGAAATTTTGAAATCGATCGATACTAGAATTATTAATTATTTAACCACTGATTTACCATACCAGTGTTTACAGGATTTATTGATATTCAAAAAATGTAAGGCATTTATTACCTACCTATATTATTGTCTGATTACCAATCTTGTGAGTAGAAATAACTGTACTGACAATAATATTATTTTATTAACGTACTTGGCTACAGTAGTAAAAATTCTAAGAAATAATAATAAATTAAACATATTTATTAAGTATTACACATGCGTTATTTAAAAAATAACTTAGTTACTTACTTCAGTTATTTATGTATTAATTTATCTATTTCTCCATTATAACACTTATTTATTTAAGTAAATAAAATCTATCACTAAATTCTATATTTACTTTTCGTGTACAAAAAAGATTGTTCATTATCATCGCGTGATACAAAAGTCTCTATGTCTAAATTGCCAGATTCATCTTATGAAGTGTTTTGCATTCGATTGATCTCTACTATTCCTTTATTAATGCTGATATTCTTTAATAAAAGTTTTTTTTTTAAATTCTCATGTTACGTAACATTAAAATTTACAAAAGTGATTGATATGCATTATTATATACTTTAAATTATGAATGACATTTAAAGTTTGAAAAAGTTTGAAAATCTATTCTTATAAATATTTTAAAGAATAGAAAATAATATGTAATTCATATTAATTATAGATACATGTAAAAACATTAATTATTTGTATTTAAAATTATTTTTGAAAAACTTCAGTTATCAAACATATTTTATGAACTATATACAGCTTTCGTATTATATAAGTAATAGTTAAAAAGCTAGTAAACTATTGCATTGGACTACGCAAAATGACATATTTATTAACGTATCGTCTTTTAAATTAGATAATTTATTATTTATAAGTTACCATCGCACTTTAGTTTCAGTTTTATATTTGAAATAAATAATATATTAAGAATGTTTTTTAATATAATTAAAATGATATTACAGATATATTTCTTAAGTAGTTATTTGTTAACTTCAAATATTGATTAAAATAAAATTAATATTATTATTGTATATAAAAAATATTCTAATAAAAATAAATATGTTATTTAAAATGACAATGATGTACGTTTGTTATTAATTGTGATCAATCATTTCATTTTCATTTGTCGCATATCAGAATATCCTATCTATTATGAACTAAAGATTTACGTGTCGATAACTTCAAAGCATCCACAATTTATGATCTAATTGATTTATAACTTATCTAAGAGAAGCTTTCGTACAAACAAAAATAATTTTTATTGATTCATATGATAAATTACTAGTAGTCCGAAAGCCATAAAGATTTGAGTTTTTCATTTTTCTTTTTAACTTCATTTTTCTACAAAGAATTCCCTCGAAACACATTTTTCGCTTTTCAATTTGTTTTTCCTTATTGATTCAAACGCGTATGTAATTCAGCGTTTCAACATTTTCATCACGACCAAAAGGCTCTGACAAATTCCTAAAAGTCAAATTTGACAAGGAATTCTTTTAAGTTCGATTCAAGCTACGAAACATGCAACCATTTCTTCGGCTTTTGTGAAATACATTGATAATCATAATACACAATTTGCAAATAGTCGCTAATTCATCGCTCTTAGATTTCCTAAAAATGCCAAATGCTGTTTTACTTTATCGAATTATTTTGATGCTTTATTTAAAGATTTTTCGTGTAAATTAATAAATTAATCGTGAATTATGCTTTATAAATAGTTAATCATAAATAAAATTGAACTCAATACTAAGCTGATATTCTTCTTCTAACAATATTACACTGTTATCTTCCTCTCAAATACATTATAAGTGAAAAATTATTTTGTTGTTCAAAACACTTGTTGAGGTAAAGTTGCAAGTATATCATCCAGAATTAATCAAATAAAATAATCCCATCATCATCTTATTACTGAAAAAATTATGCAAGTAAATAAACAAAACTTCGAAATCCAATCAAACTTAACTTTAATGCAAAATAAAGAAAATTTAAAATAAATAAACTCATCATAAGAACTATTAGCGTATGCAGTTAGTTAAAAAACATCTCCAAATGCGTAAGCGAATAGATTTTCGTATACAGTTATACATGCATTTGTAAACAACAAGTAGCTGTTTTGGTTACAGTAGATCGCTCTTGGAAATCTGTAAGGTTTATGAAATCTTATAATACAATCTAATATTTATAGGACTATCTTTAAATGTTCGTCTCTTTCTAAAACCAACAATACCGACGTACCGAGTCATAGTCGCGCACGTACAGATGTATGATGCTCAAATACAAATATCGCGAGTCGCACATCCACACCTCACACTAATCCATCACAAGTCATATATGTAAAACCTAATTGAAAATAAGAAAGTTTTGTAAATTAAGAAAATCAGATGGTCGATTTAGCTCATCGGTTAGGCGCTGCTTGTGCTAGTGGAGATCGTGGGATCGATTCCCACCGTCGCAAACTCTATAAGTTTTTGTCAATATAAATACTGAAAGCTCATTCGCACCAAACTATATTGCTGTGATTATCTTAGATTTATAAAAAATGGTCTTTTCGGCAAAAAAGATCGGCTTGTCGTATTTTCCATTGATATGGTATTGACATACGTACCCAAGTGCAATTAAAGTAGTACTTTTAGGGACAGTATTTAAATTAGATATTAGAAAATAGTACGGTGCATTGGTGATTGAACGAGTAGAGTAAGAAAAAAATTTCTTTCCCTTCCTTTTCTCGTCGCGAAACTGCTTCAATCGTCAGTACATCATATTAAAAAAAAATTATAAAAATAAAAATTAAAAAAAATTAGATTTGAGAAGAGCATTAGGAGCAATCGTAGCTAAGAGGTAAAACATCCACCACATAATTTATGGACGTCGAATCATTGGATCGACCATTTTTTACATTTTATCATTACATTTCAATGTCTCTTTCCCTAATTATACTTCAAGTACGAGTTTTTCATAAAATGAACGCTTATGAACCCTTACATTATTCATTAGCTTTTGAAAGTACTCGTTAATAGCTCGCTTATATAACTTAAGTATTTTAATTCAAAGATAATACACTTCAAAGGTATATATGCGTATATTCAAGAATGTATGGACTTAAAATGATATAATATTTCAGAAAAATTTAAAATTATCTCGAAAAATATTTTTGAATATTCGAATTAAGTATGATTGCTTTAAGAAATATAAATCTATGAGTCTATGAGTATATGATACTACTATACTATTTAAAATGAAACATATTTAAAATTAAATTCTACGCTAATTTTGAGGAAATTTCTATCATTAGAAATTTAGCCATTTAAAAGTCTACAATTTCTTACAATTTAATGTAACAAAAATAGGATTACGTCGTATTTATAAATGAATTATTATAATTTATAAATGAATTAATAATGTTATAAGTTGTCATATTTCAGATAATTATTCGAGAATTTCGAAACTTCTAGGCATGCTTTTGCAATATTAGACAATATAAGTAGACATTGACTGTGACATTAATAAAAGTTTAATGTGAAAATTTGTCAAAATATATGAAGTTAATGAATCGAAAAACATATATAAAAAGGTTAGATATTAGAAAAAACCTGAAAGGTTGCTTTCATAAAAATTTAATATGTCTATTTAAATAATATTACATGACAAAAGCATCCAAAGTATCTAACTCATACAGAATAATATACTGGTTTATTTAAAAGAAATACATTATTAACTTATGATAATAATCTATTATGCGTAATAATAAAGTAATCGTAGTAACCAAAATTCCTATTATTACAAACTATTTAAAGTTTAATCAATTTAGTAATGTTAATTGGGTAAAAGTAAATTACAAATAACATTTTAACATTATTTTATTTTCAACAAATTTGATCTGGTATATACAACATCCATATGATAGCATCCACATATATGATAAATTGTACTGTATTCTTTATAAGTACTTCGCAATAAGCATATAAATAAAATGTAAATTTAAAAAAAGTTCCCATAAAGGCTAAGGAAATTTTTAATTGTTGGAAAATCTAAAAGATCGACGTAACGACTCAAGAAATATTAATTCACAATTGGGTAAACGATCGAAAAATAAATGAAATTTTACACTTTTGAAATTCAGTACTACAATATCCTCTATCGATGACTATTAATTGTAGTAAAAAATATTATTATAAAATTACTGATTTTTGGATGAAAACTTTATTTTGAAATTTAATTGAAAGAATCTACACTCCGTTGTATAAAAAATGCACTTAACAGATGAATGACTTCATGTAAAAACTAAGACGTGATAGATAAAAATTAAACTTTTATTGAGGCCCATGGATTCACTCAACCCATGTTCGTTTATACACATCAATGTATGCTAACTGCATAATCAGTCATTAGTATGCTTATGTTTTTATGGGCACTTGAACACCAATTCATTCACAAACATAATAAATCTATGTGATATGGTTGTATATTAGTATTTATACGAAAATTATTTACTTAAATATTGCCTCATTTTTATAACGCCAAAGTATGCTTTGTATTATATTTATTTAATTTTCTTTAATGTTTATTAAACTTAAAAATTTGAAAAGCTATAAAAATTGCAAAGTGCGTCGATTGTATTTACTTAATTAAAGAACATTAAAATAAGTCTTAAAAGCACATTCTGTAGTCGATGTACATATTCACTTTTATGAAACAGAAAAATTCTAATATTATACGAGATATGTTCATAACATTAAATAAAATACAAAATATTCTAAAAATATTTTTTCTTTGTTTCATTATATTATTTGAAATAGTTAATTTGTTTCAATGTTCCTTAGCTGAACAATGTTTTTATAAATATATCTTTTATAAAAGTTCTTTTACGGAATTTTCATATATAAAAATTTATTTTTCATAAAAGTTATAGAAACAATAATATTTATTATTATATTTCAAAATCATAATTCAAAGGCACTGTTAAACATATGTTTACAGATCAATTTAAATCGAAAATTAAGAATAGTAGTAATTGATTTTTTGGAAAAGGTGGTGTAGTAGATGTAAGTGTAAGTGATAGCACGACGAACTAACTGGTATAAAACTTTATTTATACATATTAAACTCCAAATGAAAAATTTAACGAGGATGAAGGTCGAAATGCACTTGTTTGCCGGCAACGTCAAAATTTCTGTTTTTCGGCATGTAAAAGCTTTTTGGAGCCTCTATTTTTATAATCGTACGTTTCGCCCAAAGACATAAAGGAGAAGTTAATTTCACCCTTATGTTGACAAAATCATTGCACTAACATTCGTGCAAATAAGCCGAACTTTATTATATCCCTTAAATGGAGATGCATCAGTTGGCATAGGCTGGCTCCAACGTGCAACTCGAAACCGATGAAAATCTTAACAATTTGTTGACGATATTAATTAACGATATCCGCTACAGTTTCAATGATATTTAAATATATATAAAAACAAGACTTATTTATACTATATTAAATGTATATTTTTTCAATAAAAAAGTCTTTAAAAGCTTGTTAGTTTTATAGACAGATATTTTATTTTTTATATAATCCTCATATAATTTGTGTTAATTGAATCGTATTTTAAAATAGATAGAATCATAAACAGATGTCAATGACAAGCTGTATGAATTCCACTTATAATAAATTTTCACCGTATAATAAATAATTATTTATTTTACTACTTCTTTCATCATTAATAATTTTTTCTTTTTTATAACATATAATTCTTACCATATGTATGGGTCTGATATTACAATTTATTATTTTTTTTACTTACTGTTTACATTCATATTATTTATAAATTTTATTTTAGTTCCATTATTATTTCAGCCTTTATTACATATATTTTTAAGTTTTTTTCGATAAAGTATATTAATTTCATTAAGCATAATGTTCATTAATTAAAGTTTCTTATTCAGTTTAGATATTGTACGGTCGATGATATTCGAACATTTCAAAAATTTAAGTTATTAGAAATATTTTATCTATCTATTTTTATTTAATTATAAAGAAATAAGTTCACTTATATTCTACTATTTATGATGTATTTTACCCATAAATACAAGTTTCTATGTTTCAGAACATGGTTTAATCTAAAAATGCTTCGTATTAGTTGGTCTTGCACGTTTTTTATGTTATCAACAATTTCATCACGCATACCGTATGATCTATGATCAGTAGAGAAAATAAAAAAGACTATTCATCTAACTCGTCAAAGTTAATTGCATAATTAAAATGATCATCAAACTTACTTATTTTATAATCTCAATTGAAAGGTACAATTTAAAAAACTAGCTTTCTATTTTAAGGTTTGAATCAACAGATATTGATAGTCGTATATAATAGCTGTACTATGAAGTAAATAAAAATAAATCAGAGTTAACAATTGAGTTTATTAAAGAGCGATGAATGATTGTAGCTGTATATACACGCACATATGCATGTTTACATCGATCTATATGTGAGTCTCTCTCTCTCTCGCTCTCTCTCTATTTATGTAATATATGTAAACAATCACATGAACATGCAATTTACATGCATTTATTTTAATTAACAGAAAAGCCTGATTACTATTTTCATCTACGGCTTGTGCCGCGGCCTCAGCAATAAAAGTAATATTTTCAGTAAAGTATAGCTTGAATTCTTAAAGAAACTCAAACCAGCAAAAACTTCCGAAATTCTATACTTATAAAAAAAGTAATGCTAATTGTTTACAAATAGATAAATAGTTCAATCAAAGATTAGATTCGTTACCGGAATCTAAGTCCCTCGAAACTAACCTGTGTATACTAGAGTTTGGGATGTAATTTTTGGAAATCAAGTAGTCGAGCCTTACGATAAGCAGTAATACTTTTATCAAATGTATATTTTCATTTTTATATAAATTCACAATTTATTTATATTGATCTTTAAAAAATTTATGTTTATTAATTTAAAAGGTACTATTCTTAACTTCACTCTTTATAGTTCTCTTTACTTTTGTGAGATATTTTCATGTATATCTAGATATATTTTAAAAACATTAATTTAAATGCCAAATCCACATAAAGAGAAGTATAAAAAATGTATGGATCCTATAGTAGAATTTTCATAGATTAAATGAATCTTGCTACGAAATTTTTAAAATTAAATTTAAAGTTTTATTGGGGTTATTTTCATACTCTTTTTAAAAAAATCAGTTTAACAAATATTAAACTATCTTTATATTTATTAAATTACAACGGTTTTTTATATAAGTCATTATTTTTATAGCAAACACTTTTATATATAAAACATTACTCATTATTTATTTAAAGTATAGTTATTTAAAGTATAGAAATATATTTATTTAAAATATAGAAAAATGAGTTTACGATTTCCTTAGGTCAGCTTAAGATTTTGCTAATATTTATTGTACATTAATACTTAAATTAATTATATGTATGATAATATTTAATTTAATGAACCATTTTGTAAAAAAAACATAGCATATTTGTTATGTATCTAAATAACATAAGTTAATCGATCACCTAAAGATTGTTATTCATTTAAAATTTTCTGTTACTTCTTGATCTCTTATTTCTATGAAGTTTTAGTTAACTTAATCCTAAATATAATAGTAATGTAATTACATAAAATTTACAAATTATCTATTATATATAATTGTAAAAATTAATTCTACAATCACATTTTGATATAATTATATATATTTTTCTGACAATGTATACAACATACATGTAATATAGATCACATGACATTAATTACTTCTGCCGTATTTTAATGTGCACTTGATTTACTAAAAACTACATATTTAATTATGCTCAATACAATATATATACTAAAAATTATCTTTTCAATGTAATTTATTTGTAATAAAAAAAAGTAAACTTAAACAATGATCGATATAAATTTTAGGTATTTTATTTGATACTCACATAATTAAAAATAAAATAATTCTATTAATATAAAAATTTCACACACACATAAGAATATGTCGTTAATTAATATGAGCAAAAATTTATATCATATGAAATATTAAGATTCAAGAATTAAGTTTTATACAAAAATGCGAAATGAATATAGAAAATTACTTAAGATGCCAATCTAAACTTTGATACAGTGTTTATTTATTTAATATATTTGTTTAATTAGAAATGTATTCTTTCCTTTTATAACAAACGATAGATATATATTTATTTAAGCATAGTAAAACATAATTCTGTCATTTACTAACACAGATAATATATACAGTTATTAGTTATTACGTCTATAATACTTATATAATACTACGGTAATAGTTCAATAATAGGGTACAAGTTCAACAAATATGTCTTATATCAAAAAAATTTTTAACATATACTTAACATAATTAGATGATGCCTTTATATATTTTCAAATAAATATTTTTTACATGTAAAATGTATCTATTTATTTGCGTTCTGTAATTAAATCGTCAACTTAACACTTCGTAATATATACGTCTATTGTAACAACTAATTCTAAGCTTTAAAATAATTTTAAGCGGAACATCTACATTATTTTAAACTAAGAATTATATCATATTTCCATAAAGTGGATACAAATTTGAATGACTTTACGATATTTTTTTGTGATATTATAATATCACTTTAATTAAAGTTAATTAAACGTTTTTTACAAAATTATAGTAGTTATTGTAGAAAAATATTTTCAAACATAAAATTTTAGTTTTTAATAATCTTACGTGAGCACTAATTAACTATCTGGATCCATCTAGTGAATTCTATTTAAATCATATTTATTATTAGGAGAATTTACCAATCATCGATAAAGATGACATTTTTAGTTCCTTTACGCTCCACAATTACTTTATGAATTATAGCGCACTATTTTCGTGGTAAAAAAGATAACCTATGTTTTTACATCATTTACATCAATATTTGTACATGAATGGTTTTAAACTAGGTAATTTATAACTTATTTTGTTATTGCAATAAATAATAAATTTTTATATTTTTATAATAAATTTTATATTATAATAAATATACATCATAATTTTCATTTTTATTTTAATTAATTTACAGAATATGTCTAAACGGAAATTAGACGAATTTCTAGAAGTTCTGGATAGTAGAAAACCTGCTTTCCAAAACTCTTTGGACTCTGATGAAGAAGATGATGAAGCAAAAGAAGAAAATTATGACGTTATGCATGAAAATGATATCGAAGGTAAATTATATATATGTATTTTTTCAAAATCTGAATATGAGTATAACCATTTGAATAATTTTGAATATTTATTACTCAAACTTATCTCTAATAGCTTAATTATTACTTGTAATTTAATCTAATTTAAAAAACAGCACATTGCTATTTATCTATTTTGATAATAATAAGTATGCATTAAAGTATATTAATATATTTAAGTAAATTAATTATTGTATATTTTGTAGGTGTGGAGGATGGACCATCAGCACCAGAAACGAATATTGGATTTACTGCATTTAATATGAAAGAAGAATTAGAAGAAGGTCATTTTGACAAAAAAGGACATTACCATTGGAAAAAAGAAAAAGAAATACGGGATAATTGGCTAGATAATATTGATTGGCTTAAGGTTAATACAAACCATTATGTTAAACATAATAAATTAAAAAATTATATTTGCACTTTTAATAATATGTTCCAAATGATTAATATATATAACTGAAATAGGTGAAAACTAAACCTAAAACTAAAAATGATGATTCGGGAAAAGATAAAGACTCAGATGATAATAGCGATGAAGAAAGTGATTTTATGTTTGATTCAACACCGCTTTATAAACAAATTTTAGAATATCTTAAACCTGGTGAAACTGTTTCGAAAACTCTGTGTAGATTAGGTATAATATAAAATTTATAGTTTATAAATTTATATTTTTTATTTTTTTATTTTTAAACTCACAATATTATTTATTCTACTACTCTTGAAATTTTATTTAAAAATGTATTTTATTATAGAAAATTACATTTTTTTTAATTATACTGTAGGAAGAGGAAAAAAAAAGTTAACAACAGCTGAAAGGTGGAAGAGGAAAAAAGATCTAAATGTAATAGCAGATGATGAAACTTCCATAGCTATTACAAAATTAACAGAAATAGCAAACGAACTCTTAACTCGGACAGGGAATATGGATATTTATCAAGAAAGTTACGAACAAATTGTAAAAAAGGTGATGCTTGCAGCTAAGCACTCACATCCATCAAAAATTGAAGCAGAATTAGATATGTTTGCAGATGATTTTGTCTTAAAAGAGAAAGATAAGATTATTGAAACAAAAACATCAGAAGGTAAAATAATATAGTCAATTATTTTGAAATTGGTAAAAAGGAAATTTTATATTAAAAGATAGTTATGAAGAAATTTTTTTCATCTCAAAATAAGATAAATAAATATTTATAACTTTTTGCAAATAGAATCAACATCGGAAAAGATAGATGATAAAAAAGAAGATCTAATAAATGAAGTAGTAACTTGGGAATTAAAATGGTCACAAGAAGAAAAAGCTAAAATTCATGGACCTCATACTAGTGAACAGATGCATGCATGGGCTAAAGAAGGATATTTCAAAAGTGGAGCATGGGTGCGAAAAACAGGACAATGTGGAGAATTTTATAATGCATCTCGCATAGATTTTGAATTATATTTATAATTTATAATTTATCAATAAGTTCATAAAATTTATATATTCATGTATTAAAACAAGACTTCTTTATTAATTGACAAATAATTGTTACAAAAAAATTAAGTTTATTTCTATAATTCTGTACAAGATTTACATTACTTGACATTTAAGCATACACATTGTTGATATTCAAATAATTTTTTTGAATTTTTTTTCTTCTACGATTATTAAATAAAACTTTTCCATAATTAGAATACAAATTATCAGTATCTATCAGGCTTCTTCCACCATTGCCAATCTTTGACCATGCATTTCCGTAACTTTGATAGCTGGTATGATCCCATGGAATCATAGTAGGGTATCCTGTAAACCATTATTTATATAAAAAATTTATTTTTAAAGACAAGTACAAAAAGCAAATAATAATTATGTATACATGTACACTATTAATATTGTGATTTTTAATTATAAATATATGATTCATAATTAATAATACAAGGTTTTGAAATTTTGAAAAGAAACATTAAAGAAAATTACAAATTATAAAGTTTTAAATTACAAAATACAAAATTTTCATACATTTCTACAATCAAAAATATATATTTTCAATGAGCCTAATATTTTATAAACTAAAAAACAGACTAGAAATTCTGGAAAGTAATATTAAAAAAATATTATGTAATTTCTAAGTCATTTTTAAACGAAGCTTTAAACTTTTGGGAAATTGATATTTATTCTTTTTATATTTATATATTTAAATATGCTATATTTTATTTATTTTAATTAAAGCATTAGGATTAATTAATTTTAATTTTATTGAAACTTTTGATACAATTTTTATTTAAGTAGATTTAGATAAAATTTAGTTTTACCTATTAGTTGAGAATGCATTTTCGAAATTTGAAGACCAAGCCAATACTGTCAAGTAGTAATAATTCATAAAAATATATTACACAAAATGAATGACTAATAAAATATTGGTTAACAAATAGCTTTTCATAAATATTTTAACTTATTTCAACAATCGTATTAAAGTGAACAGTGATTGTCACATTTTAGAGAAGATTACAATACCAGCCACAAGAATTATTCATATGTTTTGAAGTTACTTTTATGTAATTATTTATTTTCTTATATTTTTTCTCGTTTTTCTTTTAATTTGTAATCTGAAAATTATATTGTAAAAATATTTTATATTTTTAAACTTGAGCCACATTTAATATTTATTTTGATGCATCAAAAAGTAGTTTCTTTTAGGAAATGTAATTTAATAACAAATTATTCTGAGTAAATTTCAGTGTATGGAGAAAATAAATAATGTGTTATTTAAAAAATATCTAATCATTAAGAAAATGCCTGTATTTCACACATTTCAACGATATTTTTTTATTAATTTTTTATTTATTTTACATTCGTTACTAGTTTATATTTTAAAATACTAAACAATACAAGTAAATACAAATGTATTAGGAAAAATCATCCTGAGAATAAAATTAACTAAGCTATTGTTATAGATATTTATTTTGTACGTATTTTCATGTATCAGTATAGATAATAATGAAATAAGATAACAATATTTCTTTCGTAAACTAAAATATAAATAAATTTAAATAAATTTAACTATAAATAAATTTGTGATAAAAAAGCTTTAGAATATCAGTATAAATCAGTATACATTTAATTTCTGCTTCAATAGCTATTCTGATATAATTTATTTCTTAGAAGTTTTGAATCAACTTGTTTTTTGAAATAAGAATACATCATTAATATTTAATAAGAATCTTTTGGTTTTATTCAAATACTCTTTACCATATTTATTTTTTGTTTGTAAGAAATTTTACTTTTATTATAATAATTCTGATTAAATTCTTAATAACTATATTAAGTTTAATAACTAATTAAGTCATTCATAAACTATATTAAATTGTATTTTCAGTGAAAATAAAATGTACTCATAATTAAAGTTATTACCTCAAAATTAAACAAATTACCTTTGTTGAATTACAATGTAAATTATTCAGCTAATACCAGAAATTATCATATGAATTGCTGTTTTAATAATATCACAAAAAAACTAATTGTAGGCTTAATGTATAGTAAAATATAATGGATCACTGTTTTATAATCAATAGAGTTTCAGATGTATAATTTAGATGTCATAGATCTCATGCTGCACGCAACTTAAAAAAAATTAAGCTAATATAAAAGTAAAGTAACTCTGTAAAATAGAAAATAGAATATTAAAAAGAAAATACGGAATTTGAGGTTATCCGGTCAAATGTGATCTGAAATTCATTCCATGCATGAATTCATGCATAAGAAAAGAAAGGTAGAAAGGATACACGGATTGTGTACGTTAGGTATATTCAAATGTATATAAATAAATATGGATTTTTTGATAGCCTATGTAATATTTTCTTTTAAAAAACATCTTAGCATTTTACTGGATAATTTTACCAGTTACTTCTTAATGCCGATTTTCAATCACAAAATTAAGATCTTTCACTGGGCACAAACATAAGTTATTCTATTTAGTCGATTTGGTTCTGAATTATAGCGTATGGATTGTACTATTACTTGAAAAGTGTTGATATTTTATGATAAACATTCAATTATATAAAATCGCAAGTTGAAATCCATAGTGAAAATGATCAAAAACGAGTTTCGGATTTTTAAAACATAAAACGGAAATACTATGAACTTATAATATCAAAAGATAGCAGCATAATCAGACGATAAAAACTTCATACCTTCTAAGGAATGGTATACTTACAGGTACAATCCATATAATAATTATAAAAATGACCGATTGATGAAAATTGGAATATGAATTTACATCATACGATATGAAGTGTTTTAAACAATAATTAAGATGTAGAAATATTCTAAAATATTTGATAAGAACATATATGAGCATCAGTTATGTAAGAAAATACACAAATTTTTATAATTTATATAAAGGAAAACATCAAATTTACGTATTATAATATAAATTTAAAAAATAAGAAAAAGAAAAATTATATAAATTAATGAACTAATTACGCTATAATACAAATAAAGAAATACAAAATAAGAATACCATTAATCACAGTAGGTGCAGCGCAATAAAACATTCAACAAAACCACTAAATTTTTTTGAAAATTTACGAAAATAAGTTGAAGTTTAGAAATTCAAAGAAATAATTACTGCACAATCTAGAAATCAACTCAAACGTGTCTAAATTTTTTAATAGAGAATAAATTCCCGAATAAAAACCCGAATTCTGTAATACACCTGGTTGTAATATATTTTCCAATTCAAAGTTTATTAAAAAAGTTTATTAAAAGTTTATTAAAAAAATTATTAAAAAAGTAATTAAGGTTAGAATGAATTATCTTTATGAGCGACAAAAGAATAAAATTTATGAAATTAATAATTAAAAATATTGTCAAGATATGAAATATTTTTTATCTTTACTCTATAGTATAAAATAAATTTTTTTATATATTAATACGGTTTTGTTAAGTGATACATAGACAATATTTTAGTTTATTACAAGTAATCGCTATTTTTAATATTTGATGTATTTTATTATAAAGCTATAAAGATGGAAACTATTTTTTGAAAGTATTAAAGAATTAATATTGAAAAATTTAATCGAAAATTACCTTAACATCTTAGCAACAAATTACTTATTATTTGTATGTAAAACTATACGTAGCAGTAGTAAACCTACGTTGAAATATTGAAAAAGAAACAAAATATATAGCTCATACATCATAACGATCTTATTTTAAAAAATTATGAAACCGTAGTAAAACGATTTAATTGAATGAAAATTATCGAATCAACGTTAAAAAATAAAAATATTTTATTACTTCAACACTTTACTTAGGTATAAAAAATATGTGCACTCATTTTGTAATATTCATTATTAATAAAAATAAAATTCTTCAATAATGTAAATATTGTGAGTTTCAAAAGATAAGTAAAAAAAGGCCTAAGGCTTTTGCTATTTGCTTAATACTATTAACTCCATGATAATTAAGATGATGAATGATATTTAAAAACGTATTTTTATCAACTATATCTCTAATTCTTTTCTTCTGAATTTTATTTTATCCTTTTGATTTAAGAAAAACGCAGCATTAATCTAACATTTTATAACTAAACATATAAATTTATTGGAAACTAATGTATTTAATCTTTTCATTTTTATATTTGAGTTAAAGTTTACTCCTTTAAAACTAGTTTTAAAACTTGCTAAATGTATTAAACAGTGAAACGTTGATTTACGTAATATTAAGTAAATTTAATTGTGATTTCGTAAACAAATTTTAAAAATATAATATAAAAATGGTGTTATTCCTATACGTAAATATCAACAATAAAATCTTCTGATATTTTTTTGCAACCCTGAAAGTAAACTAAAAAATAGATTTTATATCAATCTTATTAACAAAAAGAAATATTTTACTTTAGTGAAAATCATGTTGATGTATACATTAATAAAAGTTCTAGTAGTTTATAAAAAAATGTAGTTTATAAAAAATTGTACAAAAATTGAACAAAAAATTTATATTATTTATCTACATCTAAAAAAATGTATGTCAAAATCTTCAAGTTTTAAAAGAGTGCTAACCTACTTTGCTTTCTTTTCTATTAATTATAATTTATTATATATAATATATTCATAATGTATTAATAATATACTAGTAAAAATATTATTATTACAAAATTTTAATAATTTACTTATTGTCTAATTTTTCCAATTATGAAATTAATGAAGTAATAAGAATTTTAAGAGTAAAGTCATTTGTCATAGAGCAACTGTATTTTGAAATAAAATTAATAATCTTTAGAAGTTAAATAGATGAAAATTTTTTTATAACTCTACATTGGAGTAAACAAATAAAATTGATGTTGGTAAAACAATGAAAAATTTTTTTAATTATATAAAATCTGAAGTAGTTTATACACCATGTTCTTCTAAAGGTAACATATTAATTTTGGTACTAATGTAAAAAAACTTGAATGCTTTTAATTTGTTAATCATTCTTGAAAAAACTATAAAATTGTATAACTATAAAAATTTATATAACTATAAAATAATGAAATTAAAATATAAAAACATTTCACTTTTTATTAGCTTCAAATAGTGGTACATTAAATTTTAATAACCTAAATAATAAATGTATTAAGCTCTTAATTAATATTATTTTGCATTGATATAAAGCAAACAAAATTAGGATAAAAAGTATTAAAAGTTACTAGATATTTTATTCCCATAAGCGAAAAAATATTTTAAGAAGATGTTATCCAATGGTTGATAAATTATAAATTTCTTTACAGTGTATTCTATTATTATTCTATAATACTATATTAATAATTCATTTAACAATTTATTGAATTAATTCACATATCAAGCTTAAATTTTTGCAACCTAAGTGGAAAAAATGTGTATATACTTCATTTCAGTTCTCTGTAAAAAATAATCTGACATATCTTTTCAAATATTGTAAAGCCAAGTTTATGCTCTGAATATTAGTTTTGAATTTAAAATATAAAAACTATTAAGTCTAGTTCAACAAATACTGATTGTAATTGAATACATAAAGTGAAATATACTTAAAACTTTGATTGATTACTCGTCAAATAATTGTTTTTAAATTTCAATAAACATAATAAAAAGTTACTGATACTGTCTTATTTGAGAAATATGACATCGTTGATATATTGACTTTAAAATATTGAATAGTATCTGATCGTGAATTCAAATATATTTAAAATATCTTACCAGCTCTCGCATTCATATTGACAGATTTTTAGATTCGTTCTTAATAAGTTCTTAATAAGTTTTGAATTTACTTTTCATTTTCTTAGATATACTTTACAAAATTTATATGTAAGTAGACACTAATTACAATCATGAGATAAATATTTTTAATTTATATTTTTTAATAATATATTAATAAAGTAGAAGATAATTTCAATTATTATTGTAACATTAAAATATTTTATGTTAATTTATCAATAAATCAAGAAATAATATACTAAGATAATGTATTTTTTAAATTTACTATCAAAATATTATTACAAAATTTACTACAAAATATTATACAAAGTCTTCGACCTAGATCTAAATTTGAATAACCCTGTTCTCAAACTCTAGATTATACAGATCATGAAATTGAAGTAACAATTCTAACACAAAATATCGATATAGCCAATAGACTATAATTGTTCAATAGAATCAAAAATAAAAATTTATATTTATGCCATCATTCTACAGGTTAAGTATTCCTATTATTTAAGATAACAAATGCGGTCAAAACTTTATTAATGATTTTTCTATTTTCTATTTAATAATTAAAAAAACTAATTATATACTTTCATATGTTGCAGAAGGAAATTACAATATTTTGAATTTATTAAGACAAATAATGAATTTTCAATATCTAATTAAATTAAAACTAGCAGAAGCTGTTATCAATACCTTGGTATTTGTTTAATAATGAAAATTATAACACAGACTTAAATGTTATCAAAAGTTCGACTTAATAACGATTATTTGATTGGTTGTATCTATAACTGATTTAAGGAATCCAGATTTATTTAGAATGCGCAGAGAATGCAATTCCAATAGGAATATCTTCATCTTCTCAGGAAGATAAGGGAATACTTGAAAATCTGCAAAATTCTATGAGTCTTTTAAAACGCTTCTAAATAAAAGAATATGCTACAGTCTTCTGAGAAATAAAGTTTAATATACTTCAGTCAATAAAGAGTGTTACAGATAGTGTGAAAATCAGGCAACATACGATAAAAACAATAATTAGAACTAATGAATCTATATCAATACGAAAACTGTCATGTTGAAAATGTAAAAAAGCATATAATTAGTGTCACAAATTCAAAAAATTCAAAAAACTAATTTAATAAATCATACATTAAATTACATTAATGCATCAGAAACTTAAGAACTTCTTAATAAATGTAAACTATAGAGTCTATAATAATCTTAATAAATTATATTTTTTAAACATTTAAGATTCTTAAGTGCTTTAAAATTTCCAATATGAATAATAATATTGAAGATAATCGAATTAAAATCTGCTTACTTTAATAAAAATGACCAATTTTTGAAGTAATTTTAACCGCAAATATTCATTATAATGAAAAATGCTAATTACATAAGTTTTCTCAAATACAAAAGAATGTTCACTTTTATTTACAAAGCCGTTTTCAATAAGTAAATACACCATTAATTCATATGCTTGTAATTACATATATACATGTAGCTATTCATTTTCACTTAATTGACTGATTAATAATTCAAGTTTCAATTATAAATACTGAAATTATAATTATAAAGAAAAATAATTTGCAAAAGTTTTGCTTCTCAGTTATAATTTTAAATTTATGGTATTAAATGTACTTCATCACTAATTACAATTTAAGTAACAAATTTGTAAAGAGAAATACTGAATATACTTAAGTTATGACTTTATGAAAATTAAATACAATTTAATTGCATCTTTCTATTTATCTATTATATATATAAACTTTCTATTTATATATTTAAACAACTAGTTTTAAATATGAAATTCTTTATCATAAAATTGAGTTCATCTTTAGATAATAAGTTCAGAAAAATATATATAATAATTGTTATTTTCACCAGTTTTATTCGAATAAATTCAATCAAATCGAGGTTATTAGTAATTATTTTATTATACAAAATCGATATTCAAAATTGTTAGATAATGTTATATATTGTCACGTATATTGACTAGGCTATTAACCTTTCAAATACTTGATGTCACGATCATCCATCCCATAAACCGAAAAATATCGCCTATAATGTCAGCAGTTGCAATTCTCACATAATTTTTGAGTACTTGACGCGGTCTATTATTTAAATCACATACAAAAATACATCACCTATAATGTCAGTAATTACAATATAAGAATTCACAATCATGCAAATAATATTAAAACTAAAGCAAGTCTTAAACTTGGTCATCGAACACACACAGGTTTTAAGAAATATTTTAATACAGACACATCACCTGTAACGTTAGCAGTTGCAACACAAAAATTTGCAATTGCACAAATATGCAACGAATATTGAAATTAAGGATAAGTTATCAACCTGGGAAGTATAAGAAAGTATAAGAATACATATACAATACAAAGTATAAGAAAGGCATTGTAACAATTACTGCGCGGCATCTTGAATCTATTGAATCAATTACTTGAATCTAACCTGGATTTGCAGATAAGTAGTTAAAAATTAATTAATATACACTCAAATTAATAATGATATAATGCTTTACGTTATCTTATATTTTATTTATAATATAAATATAAATATATCTCGAATCTTAAATAATTTATCTGCAACTGAAGTTGATAAATAAGCCACCATAATAAGCAATATAAATAAGTAAATAAATTATTTCTTCAACAATAATTGGAAATACTATTTAAAGTTGTGCACAAATTCAAATTTATTATAATCGAAAGTCTATTGTTAAATATTCGACGTATTTTTGAAAATATTACATTATAAATAAATTGCAATTTTATTTATATAAATATGCAAAATACTGACTCTTTGAGTCGTGGAAAGATCTGTACAAAAATGTGTTGGAAAATTCATTTATTAAATTTTACAATATTCTACTAAAAACTTCCTCTAAATTATTTATTTACTAATAATTTTTAGCTATTTTGTAAAACAAATATGTTATACTAATAGGTAATGAACATTCTTTACGTAATAAAAAATGAAGAATTACAATTATCTATTAAAAACAAGAGGTATTAATAATATAGTGTTCAATATCATTACCTGAAAATATTATTTCCAATTCAATCAAATATTTTCCATAAATAATTTCTTTATTTTCCTGCATATTAAATAATATTCTTATATAAATAATAAATTACGTTGAAATACAATAATTGGAAAGTAAAAAATAAAATAAAAGCTGCAATAACTATTAAAAAATTGAAGACAGTTTTTAAAAACTTCAAATTTTTAATTAACATAAACCATAATTCTTTTGTACTATCAATTTTATAAATATAGATTTTTGTGTAAAAAGTGTTTTAATAAAAATTCTTGTACTACAACTCTTATTCTGTAAGTTTCAGATTATTTCTTTTGCTTTCCTTTCAGATTCATTTTTTAAAATTGAAAATATTTCAATTAAGTAATTTCTGTTCATTTTTCCTAACATTTTAACTCATCGAACAATGTTTCTTCTAAGTTATTTATAATATTTCTTACCAATTCATGTTTTCCATACGTCAACTTGGGAAGTAGTAATCTCTGAATTAGAACATTAAAAATGTATAAAATAAAATTTGGCAGATTTACTATAAAAAAAACAAAGTCTAATTTTCCCTACAATTGACATCACACAGACGAACGTATCATTAGATAATTAATTTCCTTTATCATAGATACAATTAATAATTCAAAATTATCATCTGCGTCGAATTTTCATTGTAATGTCATTATCAAAATTGTTTAATTAAAATAAAAATATGTTTCAATAAATTCTCAAAGGTAAAAAATTAGCAGAAATATTATATAATTAAAATAAGTTCGTTTTTAAAAGTAAGTACATATAATAATTATCGTAGAAATAAGCATTCTATTATAAATATTTTAAAAAGTTTGTTACGACAAAGATAAAAAGATTAAACTCTTGAAAAACTGTCTTGGATTAATTCAAAAGAATAAACCTGCAAAGAAATTGTCTTAGATGTGCAAAGTCAATTTGATTACTATTAAAATAATTGTAACAAATGGTAAAATGAGACTTGCAATTTATCCTCAGAAAAATGTTATAGAGTTGAAATTACCTTTTTAAGATAGATATCTCCCACATCTATTTTATGATTTTATGTGTGAATATTTTAAAAGCAATAGAAAAATTTTATTTATAAAAAGAAATAGTAATTAAAAAATAATATTTCTGATTATAGAAACATTAAAATACTTCACTTGTCACTTTCATTTTCAAATAACTTTTCTTCAGATTTTTGTGCATGTATATTGCATTTTTTTGCAATTGTAAAAGTATTTCAGAGAATATTCTCATTTACATGAAGCTTTTGTTTGATCTGATAATTGAGCTACACTATCGATATTTATACTCATAAAAAATCTCCTACGTCAACTAAAATATAGTATCATCACTCGCACTTTAAAGCAATTGTCAAATTATTTTTACCGAAAAATGACAACTTCTTTACAGTCCAATTTTAAAAGAAAGAAAAATAAATAAATTTTATCTTGTCAAAAATAAAAAAAATTTTAATTTTTATCAAAAAATTTTAATAAAAATAATTTTTTCAAATATGAAAAATATCGTTAAAACATTAGTATTAAACATTCCATTGATTGGAATTAATGTCATTGATAAATTAACTTTGAATAGTAATTGAATAGAGTACTTTCTGTAATATTCAGTTTAACGAAATAATATCAGCATTTAGTGAATAAAATTCCAATATCTTGATTGTTAACAAGAAGCTTTTCCATAAAATGTACACAATAATTTTATCACTTGTTAAACCCTCGGGTGATAGAGAAAAAGATCGGACAAATTATATCAAATCAGGATCTGGATAGGCTACAACAATACCTCATTCAAGAAATTTTTTTGCAGAATACGTATACATGAACCAACGTATAAAAGAAATTGAATAAAAATCTCACAGCTTTTAATATTTACAATTTTTCGACAAGGATCTGGAAAAATATCGGAAAAAAATAAAATAAATTTTTAACATAACAATTTTAACAATATGTAGTTTAATTTTTAAAAGTATTTTCGAATAAATATTAGTGTAACCTACTCATGCAAGCTTTCTTCAATTATTATAAGTCTAATTAAATTTATATTTATTCAATAATTATTTGTAAATTCTTCAGAACTTATTGGATTTCAAAATTTAAATATTTATCGCAGTATTTTTATCTAAGCAAATATGTATATAGAAGAAGAATGTAAATTGAATAATTTTTAATGCCTTTATTCCAAAGAATATTTTTATATTTTGATCACATTTTATATTATAGAGTAATATTTCGCCATTCAATAATATATTGTACGAACTCAAAGAACTCGAATTTACAATCGGAAGCTACCTAGCCATATTTTTAAATAGACAGAAATAATCATACGATGGATAGCATTTCTCGTTCTCTTGAATAACAGCTTTGAACAAGAGAATACATCTACATATTAACCACTGAGATCCGGTACCCACAAGACGAAGTTCAATTTTATTATTTTGAATTATATGGACGTTTCTCGACCAATGAGTAGTTAACGATATCCGGCGTTCTATTATAATTACAATCGAATTTATGCACACTTATAACAAATACAACGACAATTTTCACATGAAGTGTTTTTAAGAAAAAAGATGTCTAGATATCCTCATTACTTTTACGCTAGCACGTTTTTACCTACATGCTAAAAATGAAAAGAAACAAATAGTTGATCAAAAAAATTCACGATTTTTTATACGAAATTATTTTGTAAAACTTTATAAAACATAATTCAGCATAATGCAAAATTTATTTCTACAAAATTTAATTTTTATGTAGGTAATATATATAAATATAATTGAAGTTTTCTATTTTTATTTTGTATATATTCTGATCTCAACTTTTTGTATAAAAAGGTTCATTGAAATACGTGATTCATTGTGATTTTACTACAATAACTCCTATAAACCTTATTCTAAAAAAGCTAAAAATTAAATATTTTTCTCTATTCCACAGTATATATTTACTAAAAATTATTTATATTTATTATTTAAAATTTTCAACCCTCTTCAGATTTTAATTTTTAATGTTTGAGAACACATAATTAATAATCTAATGCTTATAAAAACAATTTTTTTTATTTTAAGGACAAAAATAATTCTAGGTTAATTCTGAATATGACAAATTAAAAAAATAAAGATAACGATAAAAATGAATTGAACAAGGATTAATTTTACAGCGAACGAGGATATAAGACACATCCATGGAATAGTATTATTATAATGCACCAATACCTCATTTTCAGAAACTGTTAGAACAATGCTTTCTTCTGATGTTTATATAGTTTTACTAGTTTATACATTGTTCTAAAATAAAAATATTGAATTTCAAAAATTGATCCCTTTTAAATATTATGTGAAATGTCTTCTTAAAAAATATATTTTGTACAGTTAATCAAATTAAAACAGTTCCTAAAATATAGATTCTTCGTGAGAAGGCAACAGTATTACTGTAATAGGGCAATATTTAGCAAGATAATTTCGCTGCTAATTTTTTCACTCAAAGCTTATTTAAATGCGCTTGCAAGCGAATAATCTCTGTTTTGCTTGCAACCCGCATCCTTAGACCGAGTGTATAGAGGGGAATTTAGACTCTTGAGAACAAACCGCTCATTAACAAAACGGCTGATAACTGTTCATCTTCATTGTCTTGAGCAGCTACTAGCTATACAAATTATTATATAGTCTAATAAAAATAATAACTTGAAAAACTTCCAATTTTTTGACCATTCAAAATATATTTTAAACTAAAAATGGAATTAACTTCTAGAATCATATATATGAAAATTTATAGAGACTTAAAGCAAAGCAAAGTTTATCCTTATTTATTTAATTCTACATTACAATAAGATACTTAATAAAGTAAAAGTATGAAAAGAGGTCACTAATTACCTATTACGAAATTATTAAAGTTGAAGAAAACTTTATTTGTATAATATTTTTACTCGTGTATAATGCAACGTTACGGTATCTTCATAGGACACCATTATTAATTTAAATTTATAAAATGCATTGAAATATAAGTAGCAGCAATAGTAGTAATAATAATTATTATAATTATTATTTTATTATATTAGTAAAAATAATAATAATTATTATTATTATTAAACATAACCACAGCTAAGGAATTATTCCATTATTATACGTTTTTGTATATTATATTAAAAATTGAATCACATTATTGATAACTATTAGATAATTAGAAGATATAAATTGTAATAGGATCTTTTGTCAATTTTGGATCTCACCATTAATAGTAACGTGTTCTGATTTACTTTTCATTCGTACATAAAATAAACAAACTTAAAAATCTTTTGTTACTTTTGAACACGGAATCTAAATAGTTTCTCTCCATATTAAATTAACTACGCAGCAAAGACCGAAGATGCGCCTGCAATCAGGTTCAGAGAATATTAATAAATTGTGGGAAACAGCAGAAATCTTTAATTGAACAACTTCTTGAATATTTTGTACCTAAAAAAATATATTTTACGTAATATAGAAAAAGATATAGTAACATATGTATAAGTGTTATATCGTGATTACGTGATGTACGTTGTTGCTTCCAATTGTGGAATAGCAAAGATCTGAAAAGTCGAGCAGGAGCTCACAAGCGATCCCCCGAAAACCTACCCTGTGCGTAAAATGGCTCCTGCTGAATCAACTGATACGATGAATGCTGTGGATACTGTGACTGAACGTTCCCCTTAAAGAAGAGCTCCGGCAGATCCTGGAGTCCAGCCACGGCGCCTAGTAGGTACTTCATCGTGAAGACGACGAGGGCTACGAGTGCGGCTATCGCCACTACGATCTTCATCTTGATAAGCACGACCGTTGCCAGGCTCTTGAGTCCTCCCATAACTGTGAAACATCCGAGCGAATTGTACATACAAACTCAAGTCGTAAGATTTATACAAACTCAAAGAACTCAAGTCGTCAGATTATTTAACGCGCGCACAAGGAAGTTATTAGGAAGCAATACCGAGGACGACGAGTCGAAAGCCAATAACCGCCAAGACTCCGGTCCGATAGGCTTCGCGTTCAGCGTTTTGTTTCGCTCGATCGGAGTATGGAGCTCGTATGGCTGTCTAAAAGGGTGGTGCTCTAGGATAGAGTCAAAGAATAAGAAGTGCGGATGAAGAGTCGAAAGGGAATTAAATCAAGCTGACGCAGGGAAGGAGATCAGTTGTGGGTGGGCTGTATGAGGACTGTGCCAATGTACTTTCATAGAGTCACCGTTAGAGAATTTATTAGCAGATAATCAACTAATCGAATTTGTATTCGACTTTATATATTAACTGTTGGTAAGGCTGTAAGTTTTTAAATTCTTTGACCAGATTTACACGTAGAAATGTCCATATACAATTGTTTCTTTTCTGTTCCCAAAAAGCAGTTCCTATCTGTGTTAAACTTTAAATAAAATATATTCGATTAAAAGAAATCCGTACTAACCGATCGTTGATAAAAATAATTAAGTATATATTTTCAAATGGAAAAATTCACTGAAGGCGAACAAAACAATATATTTCATTTTCAACGATTGATTGGAAAAAACACGCGCACATGTATGTGTGTGTGTTATTTTATACATTAGTAAAAGCTTTTCTAAGTTTACTAAAAAAAATTTTCATAAAATTTTGAATCAATTTATTGCATTGTTTCAAAGATATCATAAATTGTATTATTAATAGAATTATTACAAACAATGATTGTTTTATTAGAAAAATAGAAACTTTTTTGTAATTATATGAAGTTAACATTAAATCATTGTAGAATATTAAATGGACTGAATAAGTGAATTAAATTTTATTATAATGTATCCAAACTGTTTTAAGATTATAAATATTGTGATGTTTTCTATAAGAAAAATTAAATTTTAAATCTGTATCATTTACAAATTTTAAATACAATCATCATTTATGTAGATATCGGCATAAATTGTTAATACAATTAAAAATGTTTTGTATGAATATTTACAAAAAATTGAGAATATATGTATATAGAGAGAGAGGACAATATCAGATAATTGATTTACACGGTTATGCAGCTTAAAAATCATACATATTTATCAGATTTGTTGAGATCTAATATTACCACGATTATTTACATAATCATATATAACAGTATGGAAATTAAATGTAGAAAACAGATTGGTATTTATATTAACACGTAGATAATTAGATTTCTGAAATTTAATTAATTTATATTCTACTAATTATTACTTATGTACAAGACTTATGAATATACAGAAATGGTAATTTAAACATCAATTCTTTAAAAACTGATTGGATTATCAGTTACAGATAATCTAAATTACAGTGCAAACTAACCATCTCACATTATTTATTGTCTGTTTAAAAACGATTGTATTTTATACCGTGTTTTCAGAATGAAAAGTAATTTAAAAAATATCGTAAAATTAAGGATTCAAAATATATTTTTTTAAAACTGTAAGCTTTTTGTTAAGTAGTTAACAATTTCTGAGAATAAAAAAATGATTTGTGTTTTCAAGTTTTTTGGATAAATCAATTAATTCTACGACAGAATGAAATTTATATTTAAAAAAAATACATTTTTAAAAATTGAGATCCAAATTTAAGATTGAATAAGAAATTGAAATACTGTTTATATAATAAAGAAAATGAAGGCAATATTTAAGGAATTAATTCTACAAATTATGGTTGTATATCAATATTTTTAGACTTGTATTGAAGATAATATCGTAGTATTGTCTACAAGGTAAATATTAAAAGCAAGTATCTCTAAAACAACGAAAGACACAGTTAAAAGCACGACGAAGAGACAAATAGCGAAATTTAAAAAAATAAAATAGAGCGCCAGCATAATAAAAATGTATAAAGAAATAAAAAGAAGGACACGAAATTCGAAAAAAACATTGAATTATTGTTGAAAAAATTATTAACAAAAGGGAGAGAACGATAAACAAAGAGAATCACATACTAAAGTATAAATAAAAAGAGACAGAGAGCAAAAGCGAGAAAATAGAGTGAGGAAGATGGGGTGAGTAATAAGAGGCGGCCGCTGCCGCTGCCACGCCCGGTAAAGGGTAGTATGCTAATGAAATTATGGAAATCGCGGTATGGAAAACGGTCCAGAGACGAGCGTCGGTCTGTTCTTCTCTCGCTCTCTCTTTCTCTATCTCTCTCGCACTCACGTTCTCTGTCTAATAGAACGCGAGCGAGACGAAGAGTGAGAATAACGTGAGTATTCAATATTCAATATTAACGTGAATATTCAATAAAAAAGTGAGTAACGGGCGGAAAGCGAGAAAGAAAGGTGCATAAATGCTGGATCGTATGAAGAACCAAACGGCAAGCAACTCTGTGTTTTTGGATAAAACAGTTGCGTAAGTCAGCGTGTTACGATAATCATGAATATGTAATTACAGCGAAAGTCGTATAGATAAAAATAAGCGCTACTGAAGCCACTGTTCGTACCTGAAAACATGTAACAATTAGATTTTTTTTAATAATTGTTCTCTCTCTCTCTCTTTGATTGTTCTCGTTGTACCTTCTTTTTTCTATTTCTTATGGCTGTCGATTTTTATTGCAAGTGCGCGCGCGTGCGAAAGCTCAATTCATTTGCCGTTACCGGCTTTTTCAATTGATGACTCCTCTTTGCGCTTCGACTGTTTTCTATTACGTTTTCATCTTCGATGAGAGTATTAATTCAGATCTACTTTCAATATTGTACCACACTCATTATTCACCACCTCGGACCACTATTTATATCTTTCATTGGCGACATTAAAAGTTTTTTGTAATTAATATTATCTTGAACACCACTGCAATATGCCCAGGAAATTAGTTTAAAAGTGAAATTTCTATATATATTATAAATAATATATAAAGAAATATTGTATATAGCCTTCAAAACTCATACTTGGACATAAACTCACCTATGATAATTGCCTATCAAAATAAAAACACGAGAACAATATGTTATATTGAGAATGTACCGTTAAGATCAAAATACTTTTTACTTCCTTGTAATTTATAAGAGAAAGACCACTTGTAAATACGTATTTTTAAAAAGTAGTTGTATTAAATGAAAGATTGTCAAAAATATTATTATAATTTACTTTAGACTGGTCTGTATTTCAACGTTTCCACTCTAAACAAGCTACTATAGAAAGTTAAGAATCTCATTTAGCACTCGCTGGCTAATCTAATTTTACTTTGAATAGGTTAGAACTCATTCTTAAGACAGTTTAAACAACTTTCTACCTAGACATACTATCCTCTTAAAGAAATATTTTTTACAAGTACCGTAAGAGAGTTACTGAAACTCAATTTTCAATTTATATATTCATATTTCGTCACTTATGAAATAAAAAATGTACAAATATCTGTAATACTGATGGATGAAAACAATTATATTTATTTTCATATGAGAAAGAAGAAAAAGAAACCGATAAAATATAGGGTAATTAAAATGCAAACGAAAACTGTAAACTGTGAAAGACATATAAATATTTTAATTACATTTATATCATTGTATCTGAATCTTTAATAAAATTCCAGAATTCCATTCGAAAAGAAAGTTATCGACTAAATAAATATAAATAAAAATCATTTCCAGTTAAAATTGTCAAATATGAAATTAACAAATATCTGAAAAAATCATTTACCATTCTACCCCTTTTTGAACATGACAGAATACAAATATCCAAACAATCTACTCCAATGAAATACCACAATCACGAGTTAAGTTTTCCTTTGACCACCACAGGTATTTTACATTCGATTTAAATACACGCGCGCACGTGTGTGTATTCATTGTATAATCTCATAATAATCTGATTATGCTAATTTATAAAAATAAAAGAAGAGCTAAAAGCATTACATGCCTTTTTATAAAACATCGATTGTGAATAATTTTTACTTGTAAAAAAATCTAAATAGTAAATTTTTCAAATATATTTTCTATATTTTAGCTTTTAAAAGGTAAGATTTATATACTTCTTTTATTATTACTAATTTGAAACTTAGGTACTTACTTCTAAACATATATAATTATAATTAAGATTTACAAATACTCTATATAAAAAATTAAATATTTATTTTCTGTCAGATTATAACATTTTTTAATCTCTAATATAATTATAACTTTCAAGTATGCTATTTAGTAGACATTAATTATCAATTTCAAATAAATACATCTTATATCATTATTGCTTGTTTTAAAAATGTAGATCAGCTAAATATCAAAATGTAGTTTTAATTATGAAGTTGTAAAATGTACATTAATTAAATATTTACAAATATTCTCGTTATTAAAATTAGTGAACTTTCATATTTTTAAAAATAAGCTAAATACTAAATCAATAAAGGAAAATTGTAAATGTATAAATCTATTCAATCATTAACAAACAATTATTTTTAAATTTTATGTAATTTTTGAGTTTTCTGAAATAGATTACAATTTACTGTTATCGATGTGAATAAATATTAGCTCAGAATAGATTTACCAATTTTACCAATGGACCATTGTCATATTAAGAAGCAACACTTTTTAACTATTTATTTCTTTGTGCTCATATTAAGTCTATTTAACACAAGTTTTCAGTCGGTGCATGAAAAGGTTTTTATTCGAACGAGTAAATACATTTAATGTCCTGCTTATATGACGCTTCTTCAAATTAAATTTTTAGCGTCGAATGATAAATAAAATAAAATTTAGCAATATTTAAATAAAATCAAAAGGTAGAAAATACTTAAAAACTTTCGTATATGCAAGTAGAATATTTGACACTCATTTCACAAAATTTAAAACGGAAATTACTTAAAGTCTAAGTCTTGACATTACATTGTTCACCAATTCATCAACAGAACCCAGGAACTTTTTATTAAAGATTAATTTCATTGGAGATAAATGTAAACTTCTTCCAACTCAAGACTAAAATCCCAAACTGCGATCGTTTGCTTAACCAGTTTTTTGTCACGATCTTTTATCTCCCTTTCCACCACCTGCATATAATAGTTAAGTAGTTCATTGCTCCAAAAATTTGTAGACTAAATACCGAAAGATCGTAAATAGTAAATCCACAAGAAAACGAAGCTTGTAGTGATGCATAATACTTGAGGCACACATTCATGAATCTCCAAGGGCTGCGCGACAATTGCCCAATCATCCCACGAAATATTCTAGCCGTCACAAAAGCCACTATGCCGCAAAATTTACGCGAGCCATAATTTGCCGAAAGTCGAGGACGGACCGACACTACACAAATCAGTGCGAGTATTCGACCCGACGATGCAACGTTACATCCACACTAAAAGCAAGAAAACATCAGCGAATCGTGACTCAAGTACTCAGGCGCGCGCGAGCGCTGAACAAATAATATCCTTCATGCGATAGCATCGTCTCAGCAGGCGTTGACGATAGTTTGACTTCCCCGACAATAAGAGTGAGAGTGAGGGAGCAGGTGGAGAAGGGCTGGGAGAAAGAGCGTAGGTGTAAATCCTTTGGACGCGAGCAACTCTCGTCGTTCGTACTCACAAAGTAAGAAGTGGTGCTTGTGCTTGCGTGCCGGTGCTGACCGACGCTGTGCGAATCCGGGACACACCAGCTGCAGCAGAATGAAGACGCACATCAGGAGCAGGAGCGCGAACCGCGAACGACGCCTCATCCTCGTGGACGGCGTGAAACGTCCACCGGACGCACGTTTTTATATTCCACGGTGACGATTACGCGCGACAGTAGGTGAGCGCGTAGTGCGAACTCACGCCGCTCGTAAATACCCGGAAAGAGGCCAAACGAGAGGGACGGAGAAATTCGCTTTTACGGAGAATTTTCGTTTACGTAGTTGTTACGAGGAACGAAGTGCGAACACAGGGGCCCCGAGAGGAAGACATCGATCGTATATAGCTCCGAGTATAGGTTATGTTTTTGTAAGTTTGTAGCGAACGGATATCGATGCTTTTCATGACTATAACTACACAAATTTATTTTCTTGAATTTAATGATTAATTTTATTCGACAAATCGACATTTTACAATATTCTTGTGCGCTTCGCCGTTTAAGAAGAAAGTTTTGACAATCGTTTACGAAAACCACGTTTGAAAGTGTCTTACGATTGTAAGATATTCATTCAAATACCCTATAATTTTCAATTATAATACATATTCAATTAACTATTATCTATTATTAATTATATTCAATTTTAATATAAATTCTGTCTATAATTTCATATAATTTCTATAAAACGTTATACCATTTTATTACAAACTAAATTCAAATTCAAATTGCAATACGGGCCAATTTTTATAATAAAGTTTCCAGTCGACGTTTCTTTAAGGCAGCATGAAATCCGTCTTGGAATCTTTATTTATAAACTGGCAATTGGTTGTTTCTATTATTGTACGATGTTATGGATAAAAATGACAATGAAAAAGTAAATTATATATAGATTTATTATCGCTGATGAGCTGAAAAAGTTTAAACAATCTTAATTACTTAATGTGCAACAAAAAATTTAAAGCAGAATTAAAATACTGTTACGTATTTTAAAGAGTAATTATAAAGTAAAGTAATTTTTGCGAGCAAATTTATAATAGCTGAAAAATTTTAATTACTTTTGAAAATTGAAAACTTGTTATGAAAAATTATCTAAAAATTAATATGAATAGCTTATTTATTCATATAGCCAAGTGAATGAAAATAATAATTTAACGTAGATCGAAATGAGTTTATGTATTTTTCAGATATTACAAACGGCTTATGTATGAAAAGGCTTCGTAAAAAGAATAATGTATAGTGGATTGATATCTTTGAAGGTTATTAAAAAAAAGTTGTGATTTTATTTTATTTATTTTGTTCTTTTTTTATTAGATGCAACTTATATTTTTTATTATTTATGTCTTCTTGAATTCCTTTTTTCAATTAATAATTCTCTTAATTCTTCGAAAAGCTCCGGATGCAACAGAAATATTAACTCAATTTTTATGCATTAATCATTAATTAGTAGATAGAATTTATTACATAAAACTTTGTAATAATTAAATTAATAAGATAAGATATGTTATACAAAGAAAAGAAAAATTAGAAATGTATAGAATTCTTACTTTACTAAATAATATTTAAACCTATTTTTTCTGATATATTAATCTAATAACAAAATTTACTTTGTTTTATCTTACTGCTTTAAATAATTCAAATAGTAATTTTAAATTTAAGTAATAATGTTCATAATGTATCGGTTAAATAAATATTAAAAAATCACTATTCATCTCTGTGCACATTCCTTTCGTTTTAGATTTTTCTGAATTTAATTTATCATCAACAATTTATAGATCAAGATGATCGATTTTATTAGATAAACTAGATATGTTCAAATATCATAGGATACATATCTTTAAAATCGAATTAAAAATTTGTTTGAATGAAATGTTTTCAATGAAAGACAGAAGAAAAATACCTTTGAAACATTTGATGATCATACTCATAAGTAAACTTGCAAAAAATTGTTATTAAATATTCCACTAAAAATATTGAGAACATTGAACATATTATAAATTTTATTGATCAATACTTTTTTTTTACTCTCGTTATACAAACAGTACAATTATTAAATTACTTAAATTACTTAACATATATTTTTGGACAAAATAAAGAATTAAAAAAATAATTCGATAACTAAGAATTAATAACCAATTTTTTTATTACGGTAATAGCTTAACAAAGTTTAATGACAAATTTCTACCTCAAAATATTGCACGATTCTACTGTGGTATTTCGCTTTAGCTAACGAAAAATAAAATAACTACTTAACTGAAGAGTAATTTTATATTCGAATTATGCCTAATTATACATGTAGTACATTCTTCATGAATATCAAACGTCAATCTAGATAATCGAGATACAAACGACGCTCGATATAGCTTCAAATCACAGTGTAAGTATATGTATACTTAATTGGCAAGACATTTACGTTGCGCAGAGCAAATCGTAACGCATTTATGTGAAAAGAGCTCGTCGAGGAGTCAAAGCGTGCGGCAGAATGTGCGCGTGTTTACAGTTCTGTGTTTGAGCGATTTCGAATCTACGTGACTAATTGCCAGGCGACTTACTTGATGAAAGTGGGTGGATTAGCGCAGTCGTGTAATTTTTGTGAACCGAGCAAAGACTTGGATTTTAACGAAATGAGGACGTACCACAACGAGAATGGAGGGCGTGACTTTTAGGTACCGCACGCGCGCCCATAGATTTGCGTTGCTCTAATTAGAAAGAGTGTTACAGCCAACGTATTCTGAATTATCTGCTATCGAAGACAGTACTAAAATAGAAGAAAATTTTCAATCTGAAACTGTATTGATTTTTCGAATGTATTATAAAATTTTTTATCAACGAGATCGCAACGATTTTCTTTCTCTACATTTATCATGCATACACGTTCTCGATCGTAGTTGTCCGAACTAGAAAACTGCAATTTCTTAGTTTAAGACCTAATAGTCATTCTCAAAATTCTGAGTGAAATATCGACAAAGTAATATTTGCTTTATTCTTGACAAACTTTAAATATTACCTTGGAAATTTATATAAGAAATTAACTGTACATGTTTTTGATGGTATTATCAAGTCATGCATATTAGAGCAACTCAACAATTTGATAAATGTCTTCTTCGTTCAGGAACATCATTAATTACAGTAGCTTTAGACATTAGCTAAATTTATACTATGGTTCTAAAATTATAATATTTTTAAAAAATTAATCAACTAATGCGTTGAACATTTATCGTCGCGATTTATAAATTATTATAAATGTAAATTCTCGCTTACATTGAAGTTAATAATTATTCGATGTTACCTTTAAAAATTAAAATTATTCTTCGTACGCGCGCGCGCACACACACATATATATTGGTAATTTATATTTTAAGTAATTTGAACTATGAGAGTTTTCATTATTAATGAATAAATTCGTTAAATTAATGAATTAGATATTACTCAAAAGTTTGTCACATTGAATCTTATGTAATCATACTTATCAATAATAAAAGAAATAAATAAATTTGCATTCTAGTAAAAATAATGCTGGTTACATTACAAATTTATGCTATCGATGGTCAAATCCTTCAGTTTACCGACTGCAGTCTGCTAAGAAAATGTATTAAAAAATATCCCTTCTTGAAATTTTTGCAATTTCAATTTAAGTCGAAATTCCATCGAAAACTTGCCTTTCGATAGTAAGTACATTTTTATTTTTCAAACAAGTATAGACATTTTTTTATAAAGATTTCGTAAAATTACTTAATACTCTCATACGGGTTCATTGAATGCATTATACTTTGACAATAGCTCTATTTATTAAACGATTATGTACAAGTTGAAATTATTGTCGAAGTTTATGTGAGTACGTTTTCAACGATGCAACCTTACGTAAGACTTGGCGTTTTTTAAAATCCTTGTACATAGATATGTACGTGGGTTACAACTTTATTAAAAACATTTTAAATAATAATTTTGTAACAAATGCATAAAAATGAAATTGTGTATGTGTGTGCATGAAATAATGATAAATTGATTTACATGTAATGTAATTTTAATTATATTCGGGACTTAATAACTTAACCATAAGCGAAATATACTGAAAAATTATAGTAAAAGAACTATTTGCTCGTTATATTTTCATAAAAATTTGACATATTAAAAATTTTAATATACATTTATATTATGTAGTTAATAATTAAAATAATATAGCTTATCAGTCAATCTACATATTTTGTATCCTTTCTTTTACAAAAAGATCGATTCGATAAATATGTACAAATCTTTCTTAATTTAAAGAGATATTTTGTAAAATAGAATTTAATTTAATTTTAAAATCATATTTCACAAGGCTTTAAGTATATTTTAAATATATATTGATTAAGTATATATATATATATATATATATATATATATTTCTTTATTAGAACAAAAATCTTACATCTAACAGATGAAATAAAATAGAATTTCGATATCTCTTTTTGAAAAATGATCACTGTCAAGTGTCTAAGAAAGTGATGAAAGAAAATTAAAAGTTAAAGAATATTTGACAATATCATTAATAATTAATGTGAATATTATAACAAATATTGAAATAAATATTTCACAAAGTTATTTTTAATCGTATCATCTTGTTTTCTGTTAATATACTTGGAATCAGAGGAAAAGATTAAGTAGTTCGTTAAGATTGAAAATATTTTTGATGTCAGTTATGAGAACACAACTTACCTTTAAAATAGAAGAAAGTAGAGGGAGCGAATTAGCAAAAAAATTCCATCGATTTCGTATGAATATTTGTACGCTTATGTATAGACTTCTAATAAAAGCGAAAAGAGCATTAAGGAGGAGAACAAAGGGATTCGAATCGCGACACAACAGGGCGTAGAAAATAGGTCGGGTAAACACGGAATGGAGCACATGACAAGTGCATAATCAAACACGTACATGCATACCTATGTACGTGGTAGAGCACGTTGGCGTTGAGCTACGGCGAACCATTTACTGTTGGAAGTGCAGGAGAGAATGTGGAATATACAGAGAAGTAAGACTGGATACGATGTGGAAGGAAAATGGAGGTAGAACGCCGAAAGTCTTGCGCGAGGCGAAGCAAGGACTCGTATATAGCGTACACACAAGCTCCTGTAATATGCAACGTTGAAGAAGTAGGAAAGATAAAAGGGCCTTTTAATTGATAGCAGACAGCATACACTTTTAGCTAATATACAATATAATTTTATTATATATGCAGTAAACAATTTTCTTGTTAATTAATTCATTCGTTTGTTCTGCTTTTCCGCTCTCATAAACTATTTGTTTTCATCTTTCTTTTATTACATGTCACGCTACTTCTCCCATCAGTTTTTCTTTTTTCTTTGTACGTCGTCTTCTTCCCCGAATATACGAAATTCGTGTATTTTATGTGTATAACCGTGTAAACTTTATTAGCATAAAATAACTTCTGTGTAGTTTTAATTTGTTCAGCGCTATAGAATGTGCAGAGGATGGCACGCACATATATACAGTGCATTAAAAGTTATTAATTTAATATATATACGAAAAAGTGTGCGTCTCGTGGATCTTAATATGAAATATAAAAGATACGACGTTTGCGTAAACGGGTGAGCTTAAAAAACTAATCCTATGCCGAGGAAATATAATTTGTATTAACAAAATTTGAATTTGGCTGTGATATTAGAACGTTTTAATAAGTGCCATTTTTTTGACAATTAAATAACGCTTTTTTCCTAAATAAACATTTTGATGAGACAAATTTATACGTATTTGTCTTATCTCAAATACGTAATATAAATTAAAATTTCTTGTTGAAATATCATTTCAATCACGATTACTTAAAATAATATAAAAATCTACGTTTAAGCATCAGACTTATTAAGACGCATAAATTAATGGTCAATACAGTTCTTTAGATCGCCCTTGAATAAAGATAGTATCAATATTAATTGATGACTTAAGCTATTTTTCTTTATTAAAATAAGGCAGTATTTTGAACGTTGTAGTTTCGATAAATAAAGACGTTTGGAAGAGTTGACGAAACAGTTTTTTATCTAAAGCAAATCTTTTGTTACGAGAGAACTTGTACAGTTACTATTGAACAAGTTCTTATTAAATAACAAAACATCACAGATAAAGTGTAAGAAAAAAATTGAACTTGAAAAACTCAATTTAAGTTATCTTATTTCAGCTAATTTTTTCTTACCGATATCACTCGATAAATCGATGGAAAATGATTACAAAAACGAGTGGAATTTAAAAATATTCGAGAAGAAACGATTATCGAGAGACATCCAGATGCTCTTCTTAATAGTTTTTAAGAGAAAAAACGCCCCAGGTTCTAGCCGTCATTTTAAGTTCTACGGATGAGTTACACCACCTTGTCTTTATTTTTAGTCCCTCTTTGAGTTATGCCTTTGAGATTCATGCGACGACTCTACCGACGTCGTTCTCCATCCTTATTTTAGCATCATTATTAGCTTTACGTTATGACATATCTAAGGCAAATTAATCATCTTCCAAGGGACTCGGAGGAACGCCAAGTTTAGAAATATGAAACGAAAGTAAAAATTTTAAAGATTGAAGACTTTTAATAACGGACATTTTAGTTGCATTTTATTTGAAGTGAATTAGCATTTAATAACGAAATACAATTGCAGAGGTAAAGGTTCAATAATATCAGTGTAATATTATTTAGTCTTTGATGACGATGATAAAATAATAAATAAGTGTACAGCTTGATAAATTACTATGGTAAAGAATCGTATCAGCTCTGCATTTCAATCCTGCAACGAATATACTTTTTAAGTTTAAGGCTAGAATCTTTTACAATTTCTTTATTCGTGAAGCATAATTTTTTATACTTTCGTCAAAATGGCCAATTGTTACTTTCCTAGGTTGTTCGTGAAATCGAGTAAGTGACTTAAAAAACAATAATACAGTTATAAAAATATTATAACTGACGATTTATTATATTTTTTGTATTTATTAAAATTGTTTTTTTTAATGAACTGTATTGAATATGCTTTTTAATGGCGTTGTTTTTGACAGTTTTATCTTTTAACTGGCATAAGATTTAAATATATTCTAGATACATATTTTCGTTTCTACATTATATTTATAACGTATTTCTCTCAAATTTTTCATAATAATAATCAAAGATTTACGATTAATTGCATATCATATTATTTAACATTTAACGCAATTTGCTAGAATTTACTCTCTATAAGTAAACTCTCTCAATAAGGGCGACCAATACTTTGCTAATTAAATACACAGTCGGCGAAATAATTGAAGTTCAATTCTTACAATAGAATTCGCAGTCCTAATTAGATTATTTATGATTGATAGCAGGCAAATAAAAGGTGTTTTCAAAGTTTATCTCTACGATCGCACGTACATTATATTCAGATCCAGATGTTTTGTACACACGAGATTAGAATGAGTCAGCGCACTTGAATCTTATACGGTGAAATGGGTAACGGAATTGATATCGACAGGTACATAGTCGAATACGTGGTCTGTTTCATTTAAAAGAAACTCTATGTCTGAAATGATATAGGCGAGTGAATACGGAGAATTATAAAATTTCGAAAATATGCTAACAATAAATCCATTAATAATTAATTAAAAAATTCGTTAAGTAATAACAATGTTGTGATGTGACTTTAAATAATATGGAATCGAGTAATATTTTAAAACTTGTTAATTCATAACAATTAAATGGGAGGAAAAATTTTGTCATTATAATTAGTACATAATTAATGCTTCCAATTACTTTATCTTTAGATTTCTCAATTGAGCATTATTAAATTGTATTTAGTGTGATAAATTATGAATAATAAAATCTAGAATTAGCATTATAATATTTGTTATGATCTAATAATTGCAACAGTAACAACTACCGCAGTAATTTTATATGTAAGTTTCAACATTGCATATATTATTATACTCTTGACTAAAATTAACGAAAATATTCACAATATTTACAAAATCATTAATGTTTTGAATTAATAATCAATGCCCAGATATTTTACAATGGTTTGTCAATATTTTAATTGAGAATTAATAAAAAATGTTCTGTTCTAAAAAAAAGAAGTTAACAACTGAGTATGAAAAGAAATTTGGAACTTGTTTCGATGGTGAATACACTAGAAGTAAGACTCCTTTTTGAATAAAGGAGATAATGATACGAACACGGAACAGGCAAATCGAAATAAGTTACGCTCGATCCGTAAGCATTGTCAAGGTAAAAGCAAAGCATTTCCGAGGTTCAACATAAGGAAATCAAAAAGAGAATTGTACGAAGGACTAAGATAAGTAATCGCTACTCGTGTGGCAAGATACGGCGAGATATTGCTTGATCTCTTGTGACGGACGTTCGACACAGCCGAGTTTAACGCCTCACGTAGCCAGAAATAACCGAGACCGAGTGAGCGACGAGACATCGAAAAGTTGACGAAGAGAGAGGGATCGTATAGCCAAATGCGATGGGGAAAATATTTTCTTTCTTCTGGGACTATTTTAACGCTAGTCGTGTTTGTTTAACTCCCTGAATGTTAGAGCTACTTGTAACATCTTTGATAGGAACCGAAGTTTCGCTCGGGATTTCACTAGTTACGCTCGTGACAAAATTTGTATAAGATATATGACACTTTTACTTTCGGTTTCGCGCAGCTAAAATAAATTGAGTTTGCTGTTCTTACAAAAGTACTATTTATCCTTTACGTGGCTGAATTGATTGATTACTGTAAAAACGAGCACATTACTCAAATACAATGCTTTCCAATACTACTTTATTTTGATACGCTGAACTTGCAACAAGAAGCAACTGATATTTTAATAAGTCTTCCTCTGATGAACAAAATTTATACTAAAAATAATATGCATTAAACTTTGAATACAGAAAAATTATTTGTAATTTTATAAAAAAAGAAGGTGTACAAGGCGAAATCGTAAATGGAAATCTTCAAATTTCCAAAGTAATAATTCCCTCTCTGAGCGCAGTTTTCCAAAAAAGAATACATCCCTTCGCAGCGTATGCATAAAAAGAAATTCTGTTCGTACTCTTAGGGCATAAAAAGAAAAAATAAGATCTAATGAAACTAGCACAAGAAGATAAAAAACGACTATAAAAAGATGAGGCAAGAACGAGGAGACGTGGAAGTCGGCGGCGGAGAAGGCTATAAAGTGAAGAATTAAGAAGAAGCGTATCTCTCGTGACGACCATCCGAACCCGGTATGCAATGGAAGGGAAGAAGAGAAAGATCTTGCGCTTTTATGTTCGAGGTAGACGTTGACTCGAGCGTCGCTGGTGCATGACTAACTCCGTAACTAACGAGCTGCGAGAGCTAGTGCGCAGCGCACGAACATCATGCGGGGACGCGCAAACGCGCGCGGCAGAATAGTTTTGCATCTACAACGAAAAGAAAGGGGAAAAGTTAAGAAAATAGACTATTAACGCGCTCGGTTATCGGTCGGCTCGTTTAAGATGGCATAAAACGCAAGATTACACTGTACTTTCGGGGCGTTGATGCGTCCGACCTTCCTTCAAACTCTTTCTACTTTTCCACCCATTCTCGTTTTTTTTTTCGCCTTATGGCACGGCCGAATTGCAATAGGACTTCTCTCAGGATGAGCTTCTCAACCGAATGTTTCATATGTCGAGACTTTTCTGGATTTTACAACGGCTTCTGAATATTTTGGACAAAATCTTCATTTGAATAAGTTTCGGGACGTTATTTTTCGTTTTTTACCTGACTTTCTCCTATGAATACCTACGAAAGCAACTTTTTTTTTCAAATTAGCAAATTTTGTTAGACCGAATCAAATGCTTGCCTGACTTATTTCTAATAACGCAGCTTTATTTTATTCATAGAGTTTTCGCTTTGCATACTTTTTTATGTTCCTAGTTGTCTGCTCAATTTTTCAATCACGAGCGCGTAATCAGTGTTTTTGCGGAAAGACTCCCAAAGAGGCATTTTTACAGATTTTAACTGGGAAATCCAAGCTCTACGAATGTTATCTTTTCATTTTGAGGAATAATGCACGTTTCGTCTTCTGGAAAGAATGAAGCGTTTTATTATGCTTGATGTAGGTCTTGGTACTTGCACGTATGCAATCCGAATTACTTGCTTGAATACTGCAAAATAAAGAACGATTTAAAGTACTTAACTCATAGAATACCTTATCGAAGTCACTATAAATAAACTTGAAGATCAATATTATATTTATACAAATTTCATTATAAAAGTCTCAAATTCATCATCAATAATTTCTAATTTTTGTAAAATAAAACAAACGATAGTAGAATGAGTTGAAAAGCTCAAGGAACGAGCCAAACGAATTGTTGATCATCAGAGTGATATCTGTGTTTACAGTAGCGACGAAATTCAATAAAATGAAACAAAAATTCGACATCTCAATAAAATTGTCGATTAAGGGGGACTAATAAGTAGGAAGCCCCGCTTTATCCTAACCTTTATTCCCCAAACGCAAACATTCGTCCGTCGTCGTTCGATACAATCGTACATCGATAGCGGAATATCGACACAAACGAAAAGAGCAAATTATTAGAGCTAGCAACAAAAGTGTCAATCACTTGGGTATTGACAGTCCATTTGCAAACAGAATAAACGAAATCGCAGGAAATCCTATTTATCGATTCTTTGCAGCGACGGCAGAAAAAAAGCGACCGACCTGTAACGATGAATCAGGCGCTGTGAAAGAAGTAGCGTTACGGCTATCCCGGAGGTGCTACAACTTTTGAACTTTTGCGTCATCGGTCATACCTGAAAAATGGAATCAAGCAATGGACAATCCCATTATCTCCGGTTTCGGGGAAGTTAACTCATTTCTACGAAGATCCTGGCCGAAGGCCGATCGCGCGTTTGCAGCGTTCACAATTCGACCGCAGTTCCGGGCCACGCGTCGGGATGCGCCCGGATGGATGCCCGCTCCCCTGGGCGGATACATCGACAGCTGGACAGCACAAGAGAGAACAAAGAGAGTTTAGCGTTGCATGCCCTATGCTCATTATTATTCGTTAATGCACATTTTATATTTTTTTTCCTTCGATCCGTCTTTTCTACTCATCATCGTCAATCTTAATATTACATATTCCAAAACGTAACATTATCATCGCGTTCGTAATAGTCATAATCGTCTTCTCGTCCCAAAACACATCATCGTTCGTCAATCAATAAATAAAAATATATATATTTGTATTTATACTTACATACACTGCTTATTATGTTTTTAATTATTTATATCTTACACTTCGCACTTCATAATTATTACCTATAATAATATCCTTGACGTAGTATAGCCTAGGACTCGTATAAATACGCATGTATTTAATGATCGGGGCTCTTAGCTAACGGATGTGCAACTCGTTCTTTCCTCACTATGCCATCGTCGATAAAATTTCATTTATTATTGCTTCAATTTACAAGCTTTTCGCAATCGACCGAGGGAATATTCGTTAAGCCGCAGGCACTCGTTCCTTTCCTCTTTCTTTCTTTCTTTCTTTCTTTCCTCTTCTCTCAATCACTTTCGTCGTTATTCTTCATTCTTTTTTCACCCTTCACTGTTCTGCGCGCCTCGCATCTCGATAGTTTGGTGCGCAGCTGCACATTAAGCGAGAACGAACGTCCCGCACCATTATGTTGCGTTAACCACGTCTGGCGTCTTTTAAGGATGTAGTGAATGTACACTCTCGCTCAAAATTCACGCGCTCCAGTTTCAATATGGTGCGCATTTCCATTCATCCAATATCTATTAACCAGATCCAGCTTTTCCTCGGACTGCTTTGAACATTTGACTCTAACTATTTTGCCTGCTAGTTGGTACATTCGATGCGTGAATTCTTTTATGCGACTGGAATCACTTTCTGCAAAATTATAAATTCAAAGTAAATGATCAAAGTCTTATACTAGTCTTAAATTCTCCTTTAAAAGTAATAAAAAAATGCTCTTATATGTGAAAACTCGACCTCATCAATAAAATGGGAATGAATGGATTTACGCGTTATTATGATATTTTAATACGATCTTTATGCAAAACAATTTGTCACGAAGAAAATGATTAACTTCTTAACAAGCTAATAATGAAAAATATGGCGTGTTATTATTCATAAATATGCAAGTATCGTGAGCGCTGATTAAAAAAGAAAAATTGGCGCAAAACTGTTTTCGCATCACGCATCGTCCATATACCAAGGGTCAAGGAATTAATTACGAAAAATATATCTCGAGAAAGCGGAACATAAATCACAATGTGAATTCGACAATGATGCGAAATGTATAAGTACCATCAATTTATGCAAATATACATGCCTCCAAATAGTTATGCAACGGATTATCGACTGAACTAATATGCCGAAAGCGCTGAACATTTTCAAATCGCAAGAACAGCGGACCCGCGCAACTAGTTTTTTGCCACTTTTGACGAAGACTTCACAGCCGGAAATATGGCGTGCACTCGCAGGGGTGGGATACTAAGGCTGAACGATGCGACTAACGAGACGTCACTTTCATTTGATTTATCTTCTGTTAGGGATAGAGCGTAGGGCACGTTGCCGCCCGGTTTCCTATCTCTCGCGCATTTTTTCTTCCTATCCTTCTTCACCTTTCTTTATCTTATAAGCGCGCCCTCTTCCACCCTCGGCCTGTCTACCATCTCTGTTCCACTCGCAATGCGCCGTAATTATCACTTGGAAGACATTTTCATTTGTATATCTCAGCGTAACCTTCCCCGCGCCGTCCCTCTCTGTTTCCTTCTTTCCGCGCGATGAAGGCTTCGCACTCGCACAGTTATTTCCCTTATTCTTCATTTTCGTCTACGTCATTGTTGCTTATTTATGCTCGTGTTATCTACTCGCTGTTGAAATCATCGACAATGAATGTGCTTCGTCTTCGATCTCACGTGGCTGATTTTCACGAAACTATGATTCTGCTCTACCGCCTTTCACTTACGCTTTTACGAATTACTTAACCTCTAACATGATTACGTATTGCAACTGACGCTTCCTTGGTTATTATATTAATTACTTTCGACAAATTTTAGTTTTCGACTCGTTAAAACTAATTTTATATTGTCTTTGTCTTAATTCACAATTTTTTGTTTAATTTTTATCAATCAGGAGCTGTCAAAGATAACTTTATTCGTACATCATCTTTGAAGACTGCTATAAAAAGTCAAAATAAATTCAACTTGTGTAATAATTTATCAAGTTAAGTTTAATAAAGTCAGTTTTCTTAGAACGTTTACATGCAAATTACAACAATAATTATTTCTATACTTTTCACAGGAGTATTTAATGATTTAGAATAGAACTTCTGTGTCTTTCCATTAAACTCTTATTTATCATAAAAATGCTCACTCACGTATCAGTCCATAATATATGTTAAAGTAAAATTTATATTCTAAAAAATTTAACACATAATATAACTGAAACCGTATTGAAATATTATCCAAGATGCTTTTAAGTTTCTTTTTAGTAATTTTGAAAAGTATTTAAAGACCTACATAGAACTAATAATAAAGCAAAAATTGAAAATTACGTTTATCATAAATCTCGCTTTATTAATTTTAAATTTAATTTCATTAATATTACATGAAAAACAAAAAAAAGTATTTTAATTTCTCACGTCTTACTAAGTTGAGCGAAGTTTATAAAAACTTTTCTCTCGAATAAATATAACTATCGCATTAAGTTTTGAGTTTCTAACAGTTGTCTCGTCAAATCCGGAAAAAGCAAGAAAATAAACAAATTACAGCTTATGAAAAACGTCTATTGAGAGATACGTACCGACAAGTTTGAAATGAAGGGCGAAGTATTGAAAGCACTTTTTTAAAAAATACTGAATGGGCTTCCGGTTCGGCAATATAATAATTTTCAAATAAGCGCTAAGAATGATATCTCCATATTAACATCCGCTCGTTGCCGAAAGCACGATAACCAATTTTGAATTTTACCTTGATAATAGCAACGAATATAATATCCGATGCGAAGATCATGAGAAACTTTATATATCAGGCTTTAGATGGTAATTAATTTGCATCGACAGTTGAATATGGCACTTGGTGCTCCGTTTCATTCCCATAAGATTTTACTTTAATAAGGTCTTTATAATCTTTCTAAGATTTCTTTATTTATTTTTTCATGCTTCTTTATAGTTTATTCAGATATACGAAGTATCTTCTCGAGCGCTTTAATGGAACTCGATATTAATATGAAATTGTTAAACAGTTTAAAAGTTTTTTGTAAAGATAAGAAAAATTATCTTGCTAATAATCGATTAAGTAACTTTGAATAACAGAATAAAATTTATCCGAGTTTGAATAAATGAATTGTTTATGAACGCTTAAGCAAATTTTAGAATAAAAATTCAGGCAAATTTTTTACCAAATCGATGTATTAATATTAATGCTTACAGAACTATTTCATACATTTTTAATTGTACTATACTTTTTGCGTAATAAATGTGTGTGTGTCGGTGTGTGTGTCGGTATGTGTGTGCGCGCGCACACATATTTAATTATAGCTGATTTTGATTTGAAAAACGTCTACAATTTAAATATAATAAAGAATATCTGACTCGGAACCCTTTTCTTTTACCTTTTTACCCTTTTCTTCAGCTTGTATCTGTAACATTACGCTTTGAAGTAAATAATGGGGCGGAGTAGTTCAATTCTTTAGTAGTGTCGTTTTCACTATTTCACGTATTATTTAATTCATAAATATAAGTACTTATTTGTGTAATTATTGTACTTGATCAAAGTACTATCTGAGCTATTTAAGATACATAGTACTTTTTATACGGCGAATCGATATAAAACAATTTGATTATTTAAAATATTTGCGAAGATGTTTTTAATTATTTTTACAGTTGCTTACATTTAAATAATACGCCCTACTTTCATAGCACTTACAATATGAAAAAAATAAACCCTTAAAGGTTTATTTTTAATAAACCTTGAATAAATATTAAAATAATGATGTACAATTCTCAATCACTTCGTAAGTACGTTTCACTTCAGCGAATAAATTATAAATGTAACGAATCGGTCCTAAAAACACTGAAAGAACCGATGGAACATTTCCTTTAATTATGCTGCGCCAAAAACATCCATTATAAAAATAGCTCGATTTAACCTTTATTGCATTCATATCTACTTCGAGGGAAAGAGAATTTGACGGCTCCCGAACTAAACTTCCGAAAATTACTGTGCCAAAAGTATACTTAATTTTGTCATCAGCATTATTACTTTATTTGCAATCGACTCGAAAGGAGTAAATTAATGGAGCGGCTGAAATCCCGATAAAAGAAAAACAACGCGAGTTCCACGATATCCCTCAGTGCATTTAACGATAATCGAACGTTTATCTCATACGTGTGCTCATGCATGGCCAACAAAAGCAATGAAGTGCCCGTGTACGTTTCTGCAATGGCTCCAGCGACGCGCACGGAACGAAAAGTTAAAAGAGCGTCAATGGCATTGACGAGGGCCAGGAACACAAGCAAAAGAAATAACGCTCGAATGGAAAGAGGAACCGCGGCACGCGCACTGATGCGTGTCCCGGCTTTGCTTTCCTTAGACGAAGACTACGTGCGGCTTCTGCGAGGGCAGCGGTGCGTCGTAGTCGTAGTCGTACTCATAGCCATAGTCTCGACCCGTGGATTCCTCTCCTTGTTGATGGTGGGTGACATTGCGCATTCGGTAGAGCGAGACAAGTTCCGGAGCCGGCTGCTCGTGCCTCAGGCTGGTCACATCAGCGACCGCGTAAACGCCCTCCTGGGGGTTGTCCGGATGTGCTTCTAATGCCAGCGAGTAGCTCACTTGGTGACAGGAGAGTGCTGGCGATGACGGGGCCCGTTGCTGATGGTAGAACAAGCCAAAGCCGTGGTCACCGTCACGGCGGCCAGGGCGGGAGTAGCGGGGCGTCTCGTACACGTTTGTTTCGCGCGATTCCGGCGACTCGCTACTGGACTTGCGCTGCGACTGATGGTAATCTGCAGTAAATTCACGATGGTTCAGTTATCTTGAAATCTATATATGGGTATAGATTGGGCATTGTCGCATGTCGCCTCCGAGTATTAAAGTTTTATTAGTGTTTGAATTGAAAGAGAAAGAAAGAATTCAAACACACTTCCTTCAAATATATCTTCCTGTCTAATCTGTACATAAGCACTACGGTGATAATGCTTGTCTAATCTAAATTTATAACGCAAGTGAGTAATTTTTTCGAAACTCGAGAGTCTTATTAAACATCTTTTCTCACTACGCCAAAGTAATAAATAGAAATGTTTACTTTATAAGTTTCTTTAATACAGTGATAATTCATGTAGTATTACTTTTAGACAAAACAGAATAAGCCTAAGTAATCATCAAAAACCTAACAAAACTTGACAAGAAGATAATTTTTCCAATAATACAATTAATCTGAATCTGTAATTTCCTGCGTCAATGATTTTTATTTGTATAATCGAATTGAAGCCGTCAATAAGCGAAAAAATTTGTTAATCGATATTTAACGTATGAAGTGATTGCCTAGCAATTTACGTATAAAATATCTCGATAAACATTCGTATAAAGTAATCATGTATTATGTTCGGAAAAGATGTTCGCAAATTTTTGACACTACCGCGGTACTATTAAATACGTGAAACCGTGCAATTCGAAGGTTAGCAAAAGACCCGCGGGGATCACCGTAATCTTGTTCTAATGCTCGCACATGCTAAATTTCACACCGAAAGCAGGCAACGCATGAAACTCTTGAAGCAAATAGTATCTGAACGCCCGAATAGCGCAGTCCGGATTGAATACGTACCTTGATTGGCAGCCTCGTAAACGAGATCCTCGGTCCTAGCGATTAGTCTGCGACTGTAGGACTCCTGGTGTTTACCGGCCAGCTCATCGCCGGTTCTGCCTACGTAGACGAGAAGCTCTGGCCTTGTGGGTGCCGCGTAGGCAGGCACCCGCTTCCTTCGTTTGGTCCTCGTAAAGTGGGCGACGAGGCCGAGGATAGCCGCGGTCGCAACCAAACATCCGGCGACGGTCAGCGACAGGTAGAGTGGGCTCAGACGACAACGTAAGTCGCCCTCGGGAAGGCTCATCAGGGCTTTGCCCGCGAACTCCTCGTCCGCGCAGACGATCTCCTGGCTATCGAGCTCGAGCCGCGATCCATTCCTCCGCTCCTCAGTACGCAAAACGTTCCACAGCCAATGTACCGAACAGTTGCACACGAGGGGGTTGCCACCCACTTGCAACGACGCCAATCCATCCACGGGAAACTGCGTGGGCTGGAGACTAGCCAGGTTGCAGCGCCGCAACGAAACCCGCCTAAGGGCAAATTATACAATTTAAACACTTTTCGGGCAATTATTTTAAATCCACTTTTCAGAATAGTGCATACTTCAATCAATACATTACTCTTTTATTACTCTTAATATTCTTGTAGGAAAATATTTAATAAGCAAAGGAGCATTTAGTTGAAGACTTTGTAAATCTATCATTTAAACGAAAATATCTTTCTTTTCTCAATTATAATTCTGAAGATATAAGAGTAAATTTAAACAAAGTTTTTCTAATTATATTTAATTTTTAATTTTTTAATAAAGTACAATTATATCTGAACATAAAAACTCTTTTATGTTCTCTGAACAAAAAATTTCACATTTCTGAACATAAAAACTCTTTTTTACGTTCAAATATTTGAAACATTTTAAAATTAGTTTCTTTTGTTCTTTTTTTATAAGGTTATATGAAATTCTAGTGTATGAAACGTTATGAAATGTTGAAAAAGTTATTAATTAAAGTAACGTTCATTTTAATTTAATAATGATTGTTTAGAAAAGTACTTTTTGGAAAAGGAAAGACCATTTTGAAAATAATTTTTTGTTAATAAGTAATGTGAATTTTGTATATATTAAAGCATAGTTTCCTTCTCTCTCTCTCTCTCTCTCTCTCTCTCTGTATCTCTTTCTCCACATACAAACACACATATAGCACACATAGATTTTTGCGATTGCGATAGGAGTGCCTGTGTTTGTCATTTGCATTATGTCTGCATATGTTTAATCCATGTCCATGTGTAAGTAGTGTGGGTAGTTTGTGGTTTGTAACCGAGATTATTGGATTACTATGTGTGCACGTATTAGAAATATGTATAGAAGAGAGAAATAAACCAAGACAGATAAACAGTAAATTATAAAGGGAGAAAACGGGAACCAGACAGAAAAAATATGCAAGGTGTGAATCAGTTTTGCGTTAAATTTAACACTAACTTTTTGTGAAACTTTATGAGTAAGCCTAAAATCGTATGAATGAAAAGAGTATCAGTTATATAACCTACAAAATATTTCACATGAATAATGCGCCAATATCAAGTGTTTTGTAGAGAGAATTTATGCGTAAGGTGTAATGAGAAAAGTGAGAGAGAAAGAGAATAAAGCGAATGAGGGGAATTTATTGAAAACCAAAGTAAAGGCACGTAGGCAAACAAACAGTTGCTAAGATAAAGTAAGTATATGTGTTCAGCATGAAAAACGAAAGATGCGATAAAGTAAAAGTAACAAATAATTTTCGAAACTATCGAGTATATAAAAAAATTGGAATATTCTACTTAGTACTTTACAACGGGTGGAAAATATTTGACACATAAAATTTCAAATGATGATATGATCATATAATTTACAACATAATAATATTGGTTTAAAAATAAAAAATAATGTTTCTATGCGTTAAAGTTATTGAAATGAAAAGTAAAGCGTTCATTTTAAGCCAAAACCTTTGTAAGATTAATAAATTATTATGATCTATAATGCAAATAAACAAACTTAGAAAAATATAAAATCAGAGTCGATTGATGTAAGATCGAATATTTAAATTATATTATGAGGTAAACGAAATCAACAAAAGTTATTCTTAATTAAAAAAATTTTATTACAGGAAATTAATATTGATAATTTATACATAAAATTAAAACTAACTCTTAATGAAATTTAGAAAATAATTTTTTTAAAACTAAATTTATTATAAATGTTTAAATTCTTAGTTTAATAAGCAAACATAGACAAAAATAATTTTATTAATAAGTTGTATTTTTAATGATTGATAAATGTTACTTAGTAGTAAAAAATGTCCATAGTTACAAAAATATTCATTTATATAATTTAAATAAAAGAATCTTTATTGATTTCAAATCAATTTTAGAAGGAATAATATAAGAGCTAATAAAAAGTTGTTATAATAATATTAAATTACAATTGAAAAAAATAGGTAATATCATCAGGTAATATCAATTCCTGAACTTCAAGAAAGATTATTTTATTACCGATAAGGGGAGAAAGATAGAATGAGAGAGAGAGAGAGAGAGAGAGAGAGAGAGAGAGAGTTTGCGCGGAAGAGTCCGAAAGCAGAAGAGAACAAACGAGGTACATTTAACGAAAACGGAGTGAGTAGCTGAGAGAGGTTGGAGAGCGGAGAGAAAGAAAAGTACACATGTAGGCAAGCAAACAGACAACAGCGAGGACAAAGAGAAGATGAAACGCAGACGAATAAAAACGTAGCTTCATATGTGAGAGAGAGAGAGAGAGAGAGAGAGAGAGAGAGAAAGTTAATTGGACAAAGGAAAAAAAGGGGGTGGCAGGGGTGCAGAGAGGTGACTGCAGTATAGCATTGGAATCGCGCTAACTCGCCGTCACCAGAGTACGCTGTAATTTATCGTCCTCTGATTGAGGAAAAGTTCCGATGCGTTTACCTTCACGCAAGAGCGAACGCAGAGCTACCGAAGGGGGATGCGAGCGCCGACACTGGGGTTGAACGTGACGAGCAAAGCCGGAACATCGAGCGCTTTTGTTACGCGCGCGTGCACGTGTGTGTGTACGTTTTTTCTTCTTTTTTTGTTTTTCCGACTACACGTTATTTTAATCGTCGATGAACACACTTTGTGCGCGTACCTGCATTGGCGGGCCGAGGGGAAAAGGGTCTCGTTTCCCTTGCTCTCTTCTTCGCTGACTTTCTTTCCCCATCGTGGGGAGGAAGTTGATTGGAGCGTATTGTTATTTCAAAATGATACGAAGCTGCCGGTTGTATGGGACGCCGGACCTAGGGAGAGAAGTACACGAGGGGTACGCCAAAAGTGATTATTTCGATTTTATCGCTTTTTCCAAGCCAGTACGGAACACTCGAGAAATGCATCGGCTTATTTTCGGGATTGCGCTTTATGTATTAATGTTCCAAAAAAAAGCATTGCAAACTACGTGACCTGCGTCTTTTCACATATTGTGACACGTTGCTGAACATAAATTTCCTTTTATCGAATTCATTCTAATTATCATAATCAATAATTATCACTCAAATTTGCATTTTATAATAATTGTAAGAAATAATAATATCTGTACAATATAAGGGGATTGGACGAAAAATTGAATTTTAAGTTTGCAACACCATTTACAAATAACAACATCAATCGTATAATTTCACAATGAATTCAAAAATATGGAAAAATAATATTTTTTTATATTTAATACAAAACTAACGAGATATTTTTCAAATTTATTTTATTGTAATATTTTGCACATTATATACCCAAATATCCGAATAAGAGTTATATTTAAAGAAACTGATGAAGTTAAGAGGACAATTCTTCGGCCTCACCAGGACTCCATGACTCGTAATTTAAGAACTTAAAACGGAGAAAACGTAAACAAGAAGCTCACCTTAAATTGCCAGCGGCATAGAGTATCCGAGCAGGCAACTCGGTTAGGTCCCGATTACCCTCCATCGATATCCTCTCCAAGTTGACGTTGTCGGCGAAGGCGCGGCTGGCGACACGCACGATTGCGCATTCGTTGAGTTCGAGGGTGCGTAACTCGAAGAGGTTGCGGAAAGCCAGATCACGCAGCTCGCCTAGGGGATTTCGGCTGAGCACCAGCGCTCTCAGGACCGCGAGCCGTGACAGTGCTCTGCTCGGTACCAGGGTCAGATTGTTACCGGAGAGATCGAGGTTCTGCAGTCCGGGTGTTCGTTCGAAGGCCTCGTCGGCGACGCTTCGCAGCACATTATTGGCAAGGTAGAGCCGCGCGAGCGCGGGCAGCGAGGACAACGAATCTCGGCCCAGCTCCTGTACGAGGTTGTCCGAGAGGTCGAGTTGCTCGAGACTCGGGGCAAGCGCGAGGTTCGAGGCTGGGGCCTCCAGCAGCGAGTTTCCCCGCAGCACAAGGCTCTGAATGCGGTGAAGGTTGCGCAACAGACCCGCTGGCAGACTCGTAATGCCATTGCCACCCAGATCTAACCATTCGAGCTCGCTCGTGTAGCGGAAGGCCTGTTCATCTACCTCGGTTATGTTATTCGAGGAGAGGTCGAGGCTGCGCAATGCCGCAAGCCCGTGAAGCGCTGTCTTGGCAAGGGTGCGGATCGCGTTACCGCTAAGATTGAGTCTGAGCAGCTGCTGCTGCAGTCGGAAGTTGTTAGAGCCTAGAGTATGGATCAGGTTCGAGCTAAGATCGAGGCTCTCGAGACCCCCGTAAAAGTCGAAAGCCATATGAAGGCCGGCGATTCGGTTTCCAGAGAGATCTAGGTGCCGGATCTCGGGGTTCAGCTGGATCGGGACGACGTCGAGGCCTCCATAGGCGCAACTCGAGCGCAACGAGTCGTCGTCGCAGTGGCAACGCGCCGGACAGAGACCGGCATTAACCAAGCCCATGACGAGAAGCAGCGCGCCCAAGCCCAGGGCGAGGTTCGCGAGGCTGCGCTGCTCATCGCCTGGTGAGACGCAGGCCGCCATTCCATATGCGCTGCGCCGAAGCCGGTACTAGCCTGGAACAAAAATTATAATTAAGAAGAGAAGAGGGTTCGTTAGGTTGGGACTCTGTCGTTTTCGATTTACTGCAGTTTTCGTTGCTATAGATGTATAGTCGTTTTCTAATAAATTTATTTTTCGAATGCGATTGTTCATATTCGACTAATTTATCCAAAAGTTACAAACATTTTCAACAACTTGTTTAATTATGCGTAATTACGTTGACAAATTCAATTAATTATTTACATTCAATAATTATTTTGTTTTAGGAAAAGTTTTGCCTTTATAATGTCATTATGAGGCATCTATTTTTGTTAATATTAAATATTATTAATATGTACCTCTACTGGTTTGATATATAAGAATGTATATTACTCTAGAAATCACATTCCATCGAATACATTTAAATTATTCTCGTATCTTTTGAATACTTGAGAATCGCTCAAGTATATTTTGAAACTATTTACCTTCTCAAAATAATAGAAAAATAAATTTTATCCTTTTGATTAAACGTATATTATAACAATGCTTGTAAATTTTATAAAACGCTAATTGTTTATAAAAAAACTAGTTTATAAGATATGTAATTTTAATTAATTTTGAAACATTAGTTTAAATTGATCGATTCTCATGAAAATTTATTAAAATTTCATGACAAGAAATGTCGATAGACTAAAACTGTATGAAAATTAAATTTTCACAAAGTTTAAACTCATGTAATATTCAAATATTATTCAAATAATTTTTAATCTTTTTAAATAATATAAAAAGCATTGATTATTTTTAATTGATCTAATTTTAAATAATTTTTAAGAAATTTCTTAAAAATAATATTTTTATGTTGTAATAACTTATATGTTGTATATCGGTTATTTGTGTACATTAAATTAATTTTGATAATTTCTGTGGACTGATACTACTACTTATTGACGAATATGGAAACAATCAATATCATTTGTATACATAAATACATATAATAAATAGCACATAAATAAAATAAAATTCCATTTTTAACTCACATAGTTAATAATCGGAATTGAATTACAATTTGTTTAATGTTCAATATGACGATATTCCTCTGAATGTAGATATTCGAATATACAGAAGTAATCTTTGTACATTTACTAATTCCTTTTGAAAAAAACAAGAGAATGTTAATTTAAAAAATGAGTCAACTATCTCAGTAACTTTTTTTATTAGTAGCAAAGAACAAGCGTCCAAGGCTTTAACTCCATAACATTAGTAGAAAAAATAAAATGATCGAAAGTTGCTCTCGTACCCCGTACCTCTCTTATCCATGTGTGTGAGTGTGTGTAAATTAAAAGCGCGAGCGTGCGCCCGCACGCCTTAACCAGTGACAATGAAGCACGAGATATACTACGAAATGTAATTAGGGAACGCAAACCACGGCCAAATAATTGCAGGCGGAAAGAGTCAATGAACTCGGTGCCGAGTTACCGTGTTCTGGCCGTAGGATACTACAACGAATCTCCATCAGTAAGCTGGATCCCTTCGAATTACACGCACACACCCGGAGATTAAATGGTCGGGGACCGAATGGTAAGAGGCACGGACTAAACTTTTGCACGGACCTCCGGATTTCGTAAACTCACCGCGGTAGCGACAGCTTGTCGCGCCTGCAGATGGTCCGTCCGAAATGTATACTCAACTCGACCAATGGAACTTTGAATGGTCTCGGGGATTACATCCCACGCGCACTCCACGAATAAAGCTCAACTTGCATTGACCCTTTCGGTTATCCCTGATATTATTCATTATCACAGTCTCCTACCCTCCCTTTCTCTCTCTCTCTCACTCTATCTCTTCATCCATCACCCTCCCATACAACCACCTTGTGAGTGTTTAGATGAAAACCGTAAGCTTACTTACGTAATGCACTACGACATTGCGGTACCGTCATTCATCTAGAGAAAGTATAGTGGAATTAGGCAGAATATTTTTGGTAGTTAAAAGAATTTAATTTCATGTCAAATAAAACGAAACACTTCAAATATATTTACGTTTATGCATACATTTTACAAACAAGTTTTGATAAATCTAATATTTTAAATAATTGTCTGAATCTTACGTATAAATTAAATATCAATACTAAAAATTTTGTACAATCATGTTCATGAGAATTATCGTATTTGCAATTACAAAAAAATTAATTCAATTTTAATATTTAACTTTTAAATACGCAAATTGCATTATTTTAGAAAACTATTTTTATTTTTATAAAAAGTAATTATTTTATAGAAAATATTTTCTTTTACGCGTTTGCAATAATAATAAAAAGAATTTTTTTCAAATAAGCGAGAAAAATATTTATCCTTTACTATAAATAACATTTAAGTAATCTTAGTCACGTCAGACTTAAATTATGCTTTTAAGAATAATGCCATTATAAATATTATGTTGGCTCTACTTTTCTATGAAACACGCTTACATTATGGTCTATAATTTTGTTATTTTTACAATTTTATATTATTCATTTTTCTATTTTTAAGATTTCCATAAATCATTTTTATTCAAGAAAAAGCATTCAAAAGTTTTTTAATTCCATGATCGTAAAATAATATAGAGTGATAGATGATTTCATGACGGTTATTAGTTTTTAATGTTTTATGGAATGATGGAATGAAAAATAGAAAAAACCTTGAATAAATCAGATAATTGTCTAGATAAATGTTTAAACAGAACCGTAAGATTGAGTTTAGTTTTTATGCTACTTATTGCACTACTAACTACTAAACTTATGCTATAGCTAACAAACTTATTAAAAAACACTTGATATTGGAAAATATATTCGTGTGCAATATTACGGTCGTATTGAAAGTTATGCAAATATTAGAGGATTATTTATTTTTTTCACTTGCGAATTTCATCATTTTATTTGATAATCTTTATAAGCATGGTAATATCATTTTATAAATAAGTTTACAAAGATCACTTGAAAATTCCATCATATTATATAAGGAAACATGAAACATGTTATCGAAAAAATGTATTAATCTTAATTCGAAACAAAATAATGGAAAACTTAAATAATTGAAAAAGAATAAAAATAGAGACATTTACACAAAAAAGTCTTATTTAATCAAACAATTGTTCATATTGATAATTAATAAAATTAATTAAAAAGTTCATATTGAAAATAATTTAACGTAAATTTTCAAAAATTAGGAATTAGATACATAACATAATGCACATTGAAACAGCAATTGAGTCGTTCGATAAATATTTTAATCTTTTTCTATTGCAGGTAACCATATATTTATTTATATTTTATACTTAAAAATGTATGTACATTGAAAAGTATTTACTTTAATTTTTTCTATTTATTAGTTTTACAATTAAAAATAATAGCGAAAATTTTGGCGTTTTTAATTTATATTTAGCATTAAAATAGTAGCAATATAAATAAAAGTAAAGAAGTTATTACATTTCTGTTTCTTTTATGAGAAAATATTTTTAAATGAGAATTAAAACATAGAAAATTGGTTGCTGACCAAAAATGTGGCTATAAATCAGTGTACTTTGTCCACTAGATGTAAACTTACATTTTTTATCCGGATTTGATTTATCAAATGATGAATTTTGAAATCTCATAATGATATTTTTTCAAATTATTACGATTGTTACGAAATGCTTTAAAAATAGCATTTTTTAATAGTGTAATATATAGTAGCGTTATTGTCAAGAAACTAAAATGAAAAATCATTTTATGTTATACATATATATATATACACATTAAGTTATGGATCATAATAAGCATAAATTTTGTCTTTTACAATAGACTTTCATAATTATTGAGAAGACAGTTTATAAAATATTTTCTCGAAAAAGATACTATTTAAGAAACACAAATAAAATTAATAATAGGCGTTAATTTTGCCCATTTATAAATACAAATGTGAAAAATAATATTAATTATATCACACAATTTTAACCTATGTTTATGATTTCAAATTTACTGCTTGTTTTAAAAATTGGGATAATACTAATAATCATAACAGTGTGATAAATGTATATCGTGCTTTGAAAGTAAATCAAAAAGATTTGACAAAATATTCTGTAAAAAGCCTTATTCAAGTTTTCGCTGTAGAATAAAGAACGCCCATGCGAGTGCATCGCTGCTTTCCTTGAAAATATAAAATCCCTTTCACAACAGCAAGAAAGATAAATTGCTAAATCCCTGTATTACTGCATATAGAGGTATTTACTACTGCAATGTATTAAGCAATACAATGCGAAATAAAATACGCAATGATAGAAGTACCTTCCTAACAGTTGCACTGGTCATCGGCATCGCTTCATTTCTGTCACCTGTTTATAAAAACTTCCAAAGTCGAAGTTGAAAAAGGAGAAAATGTTCTCAACAAAACTTGCTTAAGAAACAAAGAAGAATCAGGTGCTAATCCATCAGGTCAATATCTCATGTAGCGATGTTCACGCAGCAGGTAATAACATGATAGAGCAGGGGCTCATCACTCATACTTTCCGTGCCTTCGCCTTCTAAATCCTCCTTACTTTCCATTCATTCGTATACACTTTCTCTCTTCCTCTCTTTCACACTTTATCGTCTAATGTAAGAGAATGTGCATACTTGCAAGGGCGGCAGGTTTGGCTGCATCTTAGTCCCTCTACACTCTCGACCGATCAATCTCAACCACAGTCCCTGACTCAAGAGGGGTGGATGCACCAATGACGGGAATCGTTTGACCGATTCACGTGGCTTAACGCCGCGTTATTGTTCGATGGACGCTCCATCTAAACAGCCTCGTAAGGGAGCTTTGCGTCCCATCGTCCTCTCGAGAGGTATTCTTTTCTCTCTCCTTCTCTCAGGCTTGACGATAATGCACATCCTGCTCTTAATAAGCCTGTTTCTTGGTAGGTTACAAAGGCTGACGCGGTTCATCGCGGGGCAAATTGAGAGGTGGGAAGCGAGGTGGGGCAGACTGAAGAGATGACAGTTGACGAGGAAGGAAAATTCGAATATGGCAAAACATCCGCGCTGGAGATTGATCACCTGGTGCCTCCTTGGAGTCGTTCTTGCGCCACCCACAACGGCCGGGATGAAGAAGAATGCGCGTAAGTTGGAAAACACGGGGCAGCATAGATTTACGTGTCGCTAGCCGATCAAATTTAAACGTGTTTATGCTTTAATTGTCCTGGCTTCGGACGAAACGGAATATGATTAAGATATGACCTTGACACTTTCGCTTGATTATATGCACCTTCTCCGAGTGACTCTTTAAAAGTCCAATATTTATTGTGTTACTTTTCTAAATGAAGCAATACATGTTTTTTCACGGGTAACACCCTCGAAACAATATTTATCACAACTGTTTTCGTTTTATGAATATCTTCCGACTTGTTTAGTTCACGAACATATTTAAAAAATTTAAAAAGCGAATTAATTATATTTCATTAGATGCGAGATAGAAGCTTCGATAAAAAATATACAATATTTTTGAATATATTGGATTAAAAATTTACTAAATCATTAATATTAATTATGTATTGCAAGATTTAATTTTATTGAAAAATTTTTTGTTGATTTTTAGTTTTCACGTAAGATAGATTTATAGAACTCTAGGCTTTAGTTCCTCCGAATTAAGTAGACAAATTTTATCAAATTAGCAATGGTATTCGTTACTAAGAAAACCATCATCTGTGATGATTGTTAAAAGAAATACTTTCTATTTGGTGTAACACAAGTATGCAAAATTTCTATTAGGTACAGAACTAAACTATCTTTGGAATGTCTTTATAAATATACATTTAATTTAATTATTATATATTGAGTATGCTTATCATAAAAAAGTGTTGTAGAGAATATATCCATTGCTTATTTGAAATATAATGCAGATTTATGAAATGTAATATGCTTGTATTAAAAACAAATAATTTAAATTAAAAGGAAAATAATTTGAATAGATTTTTTCTCGTATTTAAAATTATACTTTTTTAAAGATAACAATATTTTAGCACTGGAATAGTTAAATTATAGAAATACCTTTTTTATATTAATAAAAATACATTTATAAACAAAAGTACTTAGTTTAAAAACTTTTACTGAATAATAAAAAACATAAACATTGAACATATATACATGGAAATAATTTTTTATAGTTTTATTTAATTAAGACCTTATCTCAGTGAAGAAAGTTAATTGCGTATAATGAAAAATATTAATGATTATTGAAAAATTAAACTCGCAATCTATTAAAATATCTGGAATAGCTATTGCAGGATTCAAATTGATAATAAAATATACCTGAATTTATACAAAAAAATTTAAGATGTTTTATGTCAATAACAAGTATATAATACTGAAGTTAATCTTGTGTAATATGATATATATAATTAATATAATTTAATTATATTAATGTAAGATTATTTGGATTCAGTCAACAATCACCAGTACGACAGCACAATAAGAACAAAAAAAGCAAACGGAAGCTAGAGAATAACTGAGAGCGACAAGAAGAGAGAGAAAATGATGAAGAAATTCAAAGTAAATTAAATTACAAGAGCAAAAAGAATAAGAAAATGAAAAATTATGAAGGCAAGAAAATAAAACAAGAGAGAGAAAGATGAAGGTTACATAGGGGTACAACTGTGCGAAGATAATAAAACAAGGGGAAAAAATAAAAATGAAAGATAATTAACTAATTAAGACATCCGAGGTTATAATTTAACGTATGGAAAAGTTTGTTATTAATAGATCTCTGATCAGACTGACGTTTTAATGAAACAAGTTTTTCTACATAACTGTTACAGTTGTTGGAGCTTTAAAATTAAATACATAATTACTAGTAGAGCCTTGTTGCCACAAAACTCTCGCATGTTTATTCTTCTGCCGCATTGAATATTATCATTACATTAATTAGAACAACTAATAATAATAATAAAACATATTTCATATCTTTATTATAACTTCGTACTTATATTGTCGATGATTTTTTTTAGTATATTTGTTTAATAATCTATATTTGAATTCCGGTCTTATGCCTTTTTAGACTTTCCGAATAAATTCACTTTTTCTAGGATGTATTCAATTTTCAAATGCATTTTTTTTCTTGTATATTAGCTGTGATATTTAATTTATGTGTAAGTGTTCATATTTTGTACAGAAAGCATTTTAATAAGAATGAGTATTTTCTTATTTTAGTTAATTTGAAATTAGTCGATTTTAATGTGCAAAATAATAACTCTCTAATTAAAATTTTGATAATTATTAAATAGAAACAGAACAGTTACATTAAAAAATATATAGAATAATGATAAATAAATAATTGGTATTCCAAGTTACAAAATATAATTCGACTGAAAACCTTTCCTTATCTAAAAAAAATATAGAAAGAACTCAAATATGTCGTTCTGCAATCTTCGTATATTCGTCTTTGATAATGCGCCTTTGAATTAAAAAACATAAAACGTATAGTAGATTTATAAATATAAAATAAAGGTAAAACATTGTTTCAAAAGTAAAGTTTCATAAGTATTTTTTCGACTAATTACAGTTGATTTATTTGAACACCTACATGATCTTTTAACGCGACACAAAGGTTGATACTTATACTGTTTAAGATACAAAATTACACAAGCAGTTTAATTCATTGCTAACGCAAGTAACATGAAGTTAATTGGTCTGTTCAAAATGAAATGTCGACCAGAAATGAAAGAATCGTGTTTTTAATAATTTTTACAGAACAACAATCATCGAGAGAGAAGAAGACAATCTTTCATTGGAAAATAAACTCTGTTTTGTCTTCGTTTTTCAATCTATATTCTTTAATTTAATCCGGTTTATTTTCTCTGCATTTCTTTGAATTTTGAAAGAAAGTAGTATTACGGTAAATAAAAATATTAATAACGACCAGAGAAAAGCATAACTTTAGAATGCAGCGACAGCAACTTCACTCTAGTAATGTCAACAGTATAGCAGAATGTAAGTAATAACAGTATTATTCGAGTAATGACGCGGCTGCTCGCTATCGAAAGGGGATGGCTTTTAAAATTAAGACAAAGCCCGAAGAGAATTTAGAGAAAGGAAGCGAATGCGACACAATGAGTTATAAGAGTGGTACGAGTAAATGTAAATGAGAGAGAGAAAGTCTCAAGCTCTGTAAAAGAATTGGCACTGAATAGCTTTAGTAAAGAGAAAGGAAAGAAAGATTATTATTTAGATATCCAGACAACCGAAATAAAAAAAAATAAGTTAGGATTTAACAGTACGGAGATTGGAAGAATAATAAAAGATGAGGTACTGCAGAAGAAAAAGAGAGAGTAATAATTTGCGTACAATCAAGGGGGAAGTATTAGTGAAATTTAAGAGAGATTTTTTTACACTATTTTACCGGAATATTTGGTTTAAGAATTGTATTTATTGCGTTCAGATGTCGAAAATATTAAGCTATTACTTTTTGATAAAGCATTAAAATTAATTATAACACTCGTGTACCTTAAACTTTTCTTATACCCTTTAAATACATTTTAATTTTTATTTTTAAGATCAAGAACATTCGTATTCTACTGAAAAATTCAAAATAATTCATGTATGAAAAGTTAAATCATTAATGTTAGCGTTAATTGAGCTATTTTTTAAAATCATTGTATAGTAATCATACTCATTTTAAATAATTTTATAGCCGTTCAAAAATAACTTAAATATTATTCCTTGAAGTCATTAATATTTTATTTTGCCGTGGTTTCTCAATTAAGAGAAAACTCAAGAACATAAATCATTTATTTCAGTAAACTTCTTAATTCATACTATTCGCATAGACTTCTTTTTATCAATTAAATGAATAAAGTATTCAAAGTAAAAAAATATACTCACTAAAAAAAGAAAAATTAAATACCAATGAAAAAGGTTTGTTAAGACATCAAAAAATAAAAATATAACTAAAACTTTAAATTAGAGAGATAGAGATAGAGAAAGAAAGAAAGAAAGAGAGAGACCTGATATTTTTATTTACTTCAAGGTTATATATATTTAAAATCAATGAAAAAATATATTTTAGAAGCAAATCATTCTAAATATATGAGTTGAATATAATTTTATTGATAATTTTTAACAACAGTGTTTTTGTTTATTGACCAAGAAATAAATCCAACTTTGTTTAGCTAATTATTTTTCTAGTCTAATTTGAAAAAAAAGTATAATTAAGTATTCAAACCTAATTTAGTATCATTAATTATATTTCATTTAAATTATAATTCATAAATAAACTATAATTTATGATAAACATTTTAAGCAAATCTACTTTTCTAATTAATTCCTCATTTTCTTATTACTAATTTCTATTGTCAAGAAATTAAGTCTTATTTATAAAATGTAATTTAAAAATAATATTTTTAGTAAATATAAACTATAAGAATAACTTTATAAATTATTCAATATACTAACTTAATTTATATTTCACTATACTTTTAATATTATAAGAATAAAGAAAATACCATTTTAAAACAATTCAATAATTATTTATATATGACAGAAGCAAATAAATAAAAATACATCTTTAATGAAAAGTCTCTCTTTAGTATTAATTTCGTGTTTTTAATAATTACAATTACATGAGTTAATTAAATTTCAATATTCAATATAAAATATTCATGCATTCCGTCTCATAAAAACTAGAATTAAATGGGATGGTATTTCTTTTTTGTTACTTTAATCTTAAGATTTATTATTTTCTATTTTTCTAGATATTGCAACAATTTTCTATTAATGAATCACATTATTCATTAGAAGCGTTTCAAATCTATTTTCCTGAATAGTATATTATTAGTCGTATTATTTGTGGTTTCTAATATGTGCATGAATTTAAACAATGAGAACCAATTCTTAGAAAAGGTAAATTGAAATTTCATTATTTTATATACACATTTTCCAACCTTTCACCTCGCCATATGTCTTGTGCATGCAAGAAATACTTTTAAAAATACAGTATTCATTTTAAAAGTCCTACGATATTAAGAATAATTCATATATTTATGTGTTGTACATAAAAATGCAATTTAAAAGTGTTCCTGACAGTTCTTTCTTATATAATTTCTTATTAATATCAAATTATTTTTCTCGTAATTTATAAACAAAATATATTTTCAAACTAATATTCATCGTAAATTAAAAGTTAACATAGTATATTCAAATATAGTATAAGTCCAACTTGAATTTGCTTTTCGTTTAAAAACGAAGGGCAATGTTTTGCTCTTACTTCGATTTATAATATATTTATAATTTAAATTTAATGGTAAGATTAACAGCTATTAAATCAATTAAATGATTCACTCAATTTACTATAAAGAATTTTGTTCACAACATTAATTATGTATAATTATTTCAAATTCATAAATATACCACGATATTCATGGTTTTATTTCCAAGAAATGCTGTTTTAAAACTGTCATATTTTAAAGTATTGGAATCACTATTTTAATTTTAAATCAAAAATTAATTATTCAAACTCATACGAAACAGGCATAGTGATTCATAACTCTGAATATTTGAAAATTAAAATATTTTTCAATTAATTAAAATAGACTTTCTAACATTTTTCTCATAGATCTACTTTAATATTAAAATTCTCTATTAATTTAAACTCTGGAACTACCCAAAAGTAGATAAAAATATGTACCTAAATCAACGATGTACAAAAACACTTCAGTAAAATAATAGATATCTGAATTAGCATTTAAAAATTATTCCCTCTCCTTTTAAATGTCACAATTTACAAAAAATAAAGATATAAATTGATAATAACTAAAATCATTTATAAATAAAAGACAGAGTTAAAATTTGTTATAAAATGCTTAATGATAAAAATAACAAGAGTGGATAAATAAAAGAAACTTATAATGATAGAATGCTATACCATTCTAATAATGCATTAGAAAATGGCGTTTTTAAATTATAATTAGATTATTTTTTTCGTTATTTAAATTAATGTAATTTTAAGATTATTAAGATAAAACGAAAATACGTACTTAACCAAATAATTAATTTGGGGAAAGAATGTCTAAAAACAATAAATGAAACACGGGTACTGAAAAACAATACGTCTCGAGATGTTTGGAAAAGCGAGTGGAGGAAAGGAAAATTAAAGAGCTAGACTATTTGATATAGAAAAAAAAAACGGAACGGTGAAGAGAGAAGGAAAGAACGAAAAAAACCAAAAGCTTTGAACAGATTAAATGTGGTGAAATGTCCACAAATATATCGTTGAGACTATTGAATAAAAAAACAAAACAATCTACGGTTATTGGTTTACGTAGATATTAACGATCGCACCTTTTAAATTTTGATTACCATAAGCTCGCAGTACTTGAAGGCTGTAATAAAACTAAGATAAAAAAATCAAAAGTGCAAACCAAAAAAATGGAAGTTTGATCGGATAGTCTTTATTGAAAGTATAATTATTCGTCGAAAGGGGATTCTCCGAAATTTACCGAGTGAAAGAGCAAAAGAAACAACGGTACATCTTCTTCGCGGTTTAGGATGCAGCGCAATCTAAGCGAATTCCGAGCTACGGAACTTTCTCCGCTTCGCAAGGCTTAAAAACTTGGGTCCGCAAAGCACCCGATTATCATACACACACCCGCGATCGTGAACGTCGAGCAAATACCTGCGCCTGCGCCAAACGCTCGAATGAATTCGGCGATGTAGATAAATGTCATTAATTTCTTATAAGGGACACGCGTTCCGAGATCATTGTTCTTTTGGAGTTTTCGCATCTGCGAGATTTGTGGCTGAGCAAAGTCGAGCTTCCGGACTCTCTTCATCTCGCCCTCGATTCAAAAGCTTCCTCGTTACCTCCTTAAATGAAAGAATGCGTTTACTGTTTTTTAAGGTTTTTTATAAGGTCATCGAAGTCTTATCGGCGAAGTGTAGACACATGCCGCGGCGTACGCAGAACTTTCCTCGCGGTTAATGTCAAGTACGTTCGAGCGCGCAGAAAAAGATTCAGGAGAAGACGAACTAGGAACACTCGATAGAACCAAGATGTCACAATGGGTTTCTTGCGACTAATAAGGCACTAATACCCGACGATTCCACCCGTTGAGTAGGGGAATATATAATCCGCAATAAAACTAATGTAAATGTTTCATTTTTATACCTAATTGTGTATTCCTGCAGGGTTTTCAAAGTACGGATAAACATTCGCACCCACTCAATCATCCGCTCGGATTAAACTGTCCTTTACGAGGTTTATGTGGATCAAGCAAATAAGAAAACGTTTACTTGGGCGTTTCCAAGCAATACTATTAGCTTCCTGAAGGACATTTTCCTGCGAGAATAAAGGGCGCGTTGAGCTCGAAAGTAGTAAGCGAGTGGAGAGGAGCGGGTGCGGTAATGTAAAAGGAAAACAGACAAATATAACAGCGTTGCAAAAAACGGTAGTCAGATAAAGCCGGTAAGAAAAATTGCATGAGAGGAAAAAATACACTCAGACTCCAGAAAGACAAAAAAAGCGACCCTTGATACCAGTAAAAAAGGAGCAAAGTGAATTTTCCAACTAAGCACTCGTTGAATAAAGTAGTACAAGTTTTCGCGCGTCAATGTGTGCACTTTAAGGGTGATAAATTTGCTAAATATTTTTTTGCTAAGCCGCAAAAGGCGTGAGAGGTACACGGATGTTTGCGATATGGGGTTGTTTATGATCACAGAAGTGCTCACCGCGAAAATCAACTTTATAGTGAAGTGAAAGAATGTAAATCATGACCGACGTTGATTTGAAACAGCCAAAGCGTTACGTAAGTAAATTAAGACGACCACGATGCTTGGCAGAATTATTAAGGACTGGACTACTGCCGTGCGCTTAGCGCGTGCTCTCAGCGTGGCTTTTACAGTTGCGACAGTTATAAATGTTCGGACTCTATCGTATCTTTCCTCTGGATGTGATTATAATCGGGACGAAGACCATAGATAACGGTAACTGATCAATCTACATACAATAACTAATTCCCATGCTCCCCAGCGATTTAACCAAAGAGCTTACGCGTATGCATTTTTGCAAGTTTTTCATTGAAAAGAGCGTTACACAATTCACCCTAAAGTCCGATAATCGTTTACATTGTTAAATCCTCGTATTCGTTGGAGATAATTTTGCAAGAAGATGGAATATAAATTATGTTTGCGCAACAATTTTGTTCTGACGCGATGTCATCCGTTCATCAAATGCATAATTACTAAGATTTCGAATGCGTCGCTACGAAATTATTAATAAACTCGAATTCAGCAAATAGAAAAATACCAGCAAATCTTTTTAATACAATTATTATAAAGAACAATATTTATATGTAAGTATCCTTTTTAACGAAACAAGGCGCGCATTTTCTAGAGAATATTTTTTAAATTATACGTCTTGTTTTATTACATGTATACGCATCTTTTTTCACAATCAATCGTATCTATCACACTTTCCAAATGTAAATCTCTTATAATAAATTATAAGCTCGAGCATAAAACGATAGACAAAGCGATATACCTAATCGATCCAACGGAGGCCAAAAAAATAATGAAATATAAAAAACGGAGGAAAAACAAAAAACAGAAGTCATGAGAATCGAAATGCGTTGGTGTATGTTACATAATGTACCGCGATGAGAAAAGGCCATTAATCACGGATTATCAGGATGCCGCGTCGCTTTTCTGATAGGCTCGCTGCAAATCCTTGAAAGCCTTGACGCACGTTCCTCGCGTTTCGGGAATAATAAGCAAGATGAAGGAGCATGCGCTATTGTGTTTATCCTCAGCACTGGAGCAGAATCGCCCGCTCGGACGATTCTTCTATAACGGGTATAACTACGAGGGAGGATGGCGATTCGGCGATGCCAGAATTGCCAAACGGCGCTTTCGAGGCTGTTCTTCTGCTCCTTCCTTTTATTTCTTCAGGCACACACGCACACGGGCACTAGGCATAGCTATACAGTCGTCATAACCGGCACGATTCTTTTGTCCTTGATGGCAACTTAAAAAATATGACGAATTTCCGAGTCCGAATCCTGATATGTTTCACGCAGATATATATATATTGGATTCAGATATTCCAGATATTTATATTGGATTTAAGAGCGCCTGCGTTTAGATCTTGCTGAGGTGGCGCACTCTTGTTAAGTAGACTTTTATTATTTATTTTCGTTTTTATTTTTTGCAAAAGAATGAAAAAATCCAAACCGACACTGTCTGATGAAAATATTAGGAGTATTTCTTTTATCGTTAGCCTTTTTCTTATATATACATAAGAATTTTTTCTGATAGCTTCAAGAAAAACGAGCGCCTATGCAATTCCCGCAGAGGGTAGAAAAGCTTTACCCACATCGATGCATTATTTAATTTAAATGCAATTCCTTATTATTTTGTCGTTACAGTGTCGAACCAATTGTCGAAGTTAAGTCGTAATATCCATTTAACACTCCATTTAATTTAAGAAATTTTGTAAAAATTTAATAGAAAACTTGTTATACCAAAGAATATAGTTAAGAGCTTTTCAGAATCCTGCGAGTACTTACTATTATTACAATAATAAATTCTTTGACTAAAACAGAGTAGTTAAAATTTACTAAATTAATTCATCAAAAATGTTCTTTCAAAATTCCAAAGCTATACACGTGTTAGCAGCTTCAGGATCATTAAGAAATATTTTTTGAAAATATTTCCTGAAAAACTGACAGATTTTAATTATTTTGAATTAAAATTATGCACATTTCATCTTTAGTATTTCAATTAAATTTCAACCAATTTTCCAAAGTAATTTTCTTTCTTCTAAAAAGTGCTTGTTACAGAAAATATTAAAATATGAACTAATCTTTACAATTACTTTTAAACTGAAGAAGTTTTATAGTTTAGTCAAACTCAAAGCGAAAAACTGGAGTTTTAGTAATTATTTGATGATTAAATTATCAAAAATGAAATTTGAATAAAACCCTCTTATTGGTAATAAAAACTTTGACTGCTTATAATATAAGTGATTACTTATTTTGAATTTCAATTAACAGTTTCAATTCAGATATAATACTTATTAATTTTAGCAAAATATTTATGAATAAAAAGAAATCTTATTTTCTTGAAAAGAAATGTACTAAACTTGAATGTACTAAAAGTATAAAACAACAAATTTATATAGTGAAAGTTTAAAGTTATATATAAAACATAAAAATGGAAGTTCCATGGAGATTTTATTTGGAAAGCCTAAAAATTTTATTAATTTTCAAATAGTTTTAGAAGGAAAGATGAGAAGATTGATGCTATAATATTTTCTTACAATTGACAAAATTTTTAATTTCAATATTAATTAATAACTAACCCTATGTATACATTGTCAAATGAAATTATTATTTGAGAATCAAATAATGAGCAACATTATTACTAAAAACTACATGTCAAAATTCTGATATAGAATTTTTTACAATCTCTACACTTAACTAATTAAATATATAAAAATAAAATTTTAATAAATATTTGAATATATGCAAATAACTACTTAATGTTAAAATTACTTCTTTATAATACGTAACTTTTTCTAAAATATTATAGATTGTATATTCATTATGTTATCAATATATAAATTAAACAATATTTAAATTAAATATAAAATATGATAGGTTACCATATTAACTTTCCAAAATCGATATATTTGTTTGAATTAAAAGAAGCGAATACGCTATATTTAATATTTTCTGATACTCTAATATCTCAAAATTACTAAATAAATATTCAATTAAATATTAATATTATTTTTATCTTATTTGTATTTTAATGGAAAAGAGAATATGTATAATAGCGTACAAGAAAATTATTTAATTATTCTCTTCAGAACTCATAGATTTATAAGAGATTCTTTAAAATACACAAATGATAAACAGAATTAAAAATAAATCTAATTGTAACTTGCTTTAAATTTTACCTTAGAGTTAAATACATCCTCGAGTTTACAAACAAGATCTTTTATTATATATGGGAAAGGGTGTGTGTGCGTGTGTGCGTGTAAATTATAAATTATTTTATTACAGATACACTAAAAATATTTAACAATATTTCTCAATATTTAATAAAAGGATAATTTGTTAATATATTGGTAAATTCTTGTACAAAAGTTTTAATAATTTTAGTTTTAGTAATCAAACTATTTGGAACTACTTGAAAGTGTGAATATTAATTATACTTTTTCATATAAAATTTATTTAATACTTTTATAATAATCTTACATAATATGTATAATGATTGCATAACATGTAATTAAAAATATTTAAATATATTACAATCACCAATACTGTCTATAGTCAATAAAATATGAATAAAACACATTAATCTTTAGTGCATAAGTTATAATTATTGAAATAAGATAACTAAACTATAAATACCATATTGAATTTTATAATTATTTTACGAAGTTGACAATTGTAATTTCTGTAGAAATAAATATCATGATTTTGTAACGAAAAGAATACTTTCGGCAAGGTAACAATTCAGCCGGCGGGATAAATATTAATCAAGCTAAAAATTTCATTAATTTACAATACATATACATACGATAAATATTTAATTTCGTATTAAATTAATATGAATATAGGATAATTAGATGAATTGAAATTTAATTTTATTTTAAAGATAATTAAAATTTGAATTCAATTCGATCAAATAAAATTTGACATAAAGTAATACTTAATCTATGAAAATTAGATGTATTAAAAGAACCGATTTCAAATTATTTTACTTTGGATTAATTTTATTTACTACCTTAAATTGTATATTATGCTTAATATGAATATACGTACATAGATTATTGCATTGATATAAAGCGTTTATTGCCTATAGAAAATAGTGACATTCTTTCCAACGAAGAAAAGAATTATTATTAATTGAAAATGCAGAGTTCGTAAGCGTAAATTATGTATCTACGTTTTTTACAGAATTTTAATATCTGTGAATGATTGGAACGAAATTTTTATTATGAATAAGATTATACTATGAATTTGTAGACATATAATTTGAATAATATGCCAGCAAACTGTAAAATATTTTCTCTACATTTGATAACAAGATAAAGTAGTTAATAATTCAACGTAATAAATATTGACTTTTACATATAGAGCAAATCGAAGATATTTAATAATTAAAGGATCAAAATAGAGGTATGCTTATGATCCAAATAATATTTAAACTTTTTTCGGAATCCAATTTTCGGAACATAATGCAACTGTTATTTGTTATCTGACATAAACTTGCAAAGTACATATATGCACATAAGCTTCGATTTTCAAAAATGCCAATTGAGTGAGTTTATTCAGTGAGCACACATGTCCAGGTGTATAAGTACGCGGGTCATTGCTATACACATTCTAACATTCTAACGCGTGACGAGTCATAAAGTATTCGATTCTTCCTAAGCAGACTAGTACCTACCCCTTATCCATTTGCCTCGGAACAGACGTAAAAATTCTCAAATACGGGAGCATGGAGGAAGGAGAAAGGAAGAAATTTTATTCGATAGAATCGACAACAGGTACAACTACATACGCGGAGCGAGTATGCGGAAAAAATGCTCGTTTCGTCGAGTTATAAACGTGAACATGCTGAAGAGAGAACTGATGGCCACGTATAAGCAATATTCTCATCCCGTATGGTCGCTACGTATTTTCGTCGTCGTCCTCGGCTCGGGAGGCAATCATGAATGTCTGTCTCTTTTTATTTTATTCCCTCTACACGTGTACGTATATCGTTTTACTCACCTCCACGTATTACATAGAATGAAGAAAAGGGAGAAAACATGCAATGCTGGGAATAAGTTTAGGGCAACGTGCGTTATGATGACTTGCAACAAGGGGATGAATGCGTGGGACTTGCTGACAGTAGAAGGGAGAAATATGTAGAGAAGTTTTTGGAGTGGAAGAGAGGAAAAGAGAAGGAAGGAACACAGGGACAACAAAAATTAACCAAAGAAGATGGAAGGAAAACAAGCTGAGGGTGAAAAAGCTCTAGCTATGTATTCTCCAAGCGCGCATGAAAACTAGAAGGGCAGTAACGAAGAGAAAGAGTGTAAGAGCGAGAGAGATGTTACCCTCTTTATCTTGGAATCTCTTCGTGCTACTTCAGAGCTATTGCTACTGTCGCTTCTCTTTATTAGTATTGTTATTTTTTGTCTCATTCTCCTTGCCGCAGACATCGTTCCTCTCTCACTCTCTATCTCTTTCTCTCTCTTTCTCTCTCTCAGCTTTTTCAAAAGATTTCATAGTAATTGACCTTCTTTCTTGTATCTCATACGTGAAAGAACGTGAAAGATGGGCTACTTAAGTAAGGAATCGCCTTGAATTATTTCGAGGGATGAGGCTCTGGGTCCCGGAGGAGCGTGAAAAAGATGTATTCAATTACAAATTCAAATGACCTGCTTTGTTCGCCGAATCTCTTCAAATCGTTTATACTTTCCTTTATTTTTCTACGAAAATTCGTATTTACACATATTTTTTCATTGATCGTAAGCGCGAGAAGATAAAGAATATAGAAGAGGTCTTACTTTTTCACCCTGTCCTTGATATATGTACATAGATAAGTAAAACGGCAACAAATAATATTTGACATTAAAAAATATTGTTTAGAGTTTATTAATATGTAATATCTTGATATTACAAGGTTAAATTTTTATTTTTATTTTATTTTAGCGAATTATATAAACTAATTCATAATCATTGGAAATTCTTTTATCTAAATTTCCACTCTAACAAAGTACAAGTTTCTCGAATCGACAAATTTGAGTAATCTATTTTCTTTCCAAAATAATAATCCAATATTAATTGCTAAAGTAAGAATAATTTAAAATAAAATAAACTATTACCACTTAAAAATATTTAATTTTATCTAAGAAACATGGTCATTTACTTATATAAAAGGAATCTTTGACCAATGATATAAATAAAAAAATTTCGATTTTTAAATTGATTCAACTTGAATTATTTATATTGTAGAGTCTCGTGTTTGTAGTTACTTCAAACTAATTGTTGTAACATTAATAAATTATTTTACCTAATACATAGATGGTCAAATTGATATTACAAATTGTAATAATTATTAATTTTAATATAAATGAACACTTTTCTGCAAATACATTGTATTCACTATTTACTATGTATTTACTAAAGTTATATTATTTAGTTACTTAGAAAAAATTTAACTTCTCAAAAAGTATTTACTTTCAATTTCTGATGGAAAATTCCGTTCATATTTATACATGACATTATATTTACAATGCATTAGTAGCTAAGTTTATATATACACTTAATTTTTAATAGTAAATGAAAACTATATTAATTTTCTGGGAAACTAGTTTAGTTTTATTCTACGTCATTGAAATTTAAGATATAAAAATTAATTTAAAAAGTTTCATATAGTGTCTTATTGCAGAATATTAAATGCAATTTCGGATAATTTGTCATTTCACTTTCGACAATTACAAAAATCGATATATACTTATGCAGGCTATTTTACGATGTCAATTAATTAACCATGTCATAATGTCAGAATATTTTTGTCGTTAAAATTTAACTTTGCTACATTAGGAGTCTAGAAACCATTTACTTATTCTACTCTGTTAGAATAGAGTAGAATAGACATTTCCATATTATCGAAACAAGGGAAAGCTTCCGTCTGATAGACGATTATAATCCGTCCCTACATATGATTATTACTTACTCCAGGGAAACATATCGAGCAGATATGGGCAAAGAGGAAATCCGTTTACTCGTCGACCGATATGCTTTTGTACACGAGACTATTAAAGAATTATAAACGACACATAACAGAACCAATCATAAATTGCCTCTGGGAGTTATTTCGTTTAGTGTGCCGATAAAGTGCTTACAAGTGTGCCGTAAAATTGTACCGCTTGAACTCATTGTCGTTGTCGGCCATGTACGAACTATTTCCACAAACCATCCAATACCGCATTAATAAAAAGAGCTACGTCTTTCAATATTTGAGAATACATTTTAGAATACCAAAGCGTACTGCACTCGTTTAGAGAAACAGTTCATTTCCAATCTGTTAATTAGATAATACGCAATGATATATAAACTACATCTCTTTCCTACACAAATATATTAACATACACAACTTTTTGAGTGTTCAATCCACAACTTAACCAAATTACAGTACATTCTTCGAAACTCACCAGTAATTTTCATGACTGATTTAATAACCGAGGTTCGATAAATATTATTAATTACCCTTCAAATCAAACGAATATTCGCTCCTTTCACCCAATTTTGCTCGCCGTTCTTCTCTAAAAGAAATTACTTTAAAGAAAGTAATTACTTTAAATTTCAAAGTCTGTGATTTCCACGACTACACGATTTCTTATCTCTATTTGCGATACATACTCGCTTGCGCAGCGATCGCAACATCGCCACTACAAGTCCGTGACTTTTGATCTTCGCACTCGACGGGATATACAGAAATTTCCAGCCGGAAAAAAGTGCCTTTCGTAAGGTTTTACTCTTAGAATCGAAGATTCAGATGCGGCCGTAAAAATATGCATATTTACCGAAGCAAATTAAGGGGTAACAAGCCACAGCGATCGGAGACGGATAGTCTTCTCCAGGCCTTAGGCGTCCACCGAGAGGATGTTCCCGGTGAATCGTTAGAGCTCCGACTTCCTCGCGGACGGGACAAATTTCGTTCCTGACCCGAAGAGCAGACGAGACGGGACCAAAGGGCAACCTGGAAGCCGTGCGAGTCTGTGCGCCGGACAAGCTAAGATATTTCACGGATATCGACGGGCTTCCCGCGTGTAATTATCGACGACAACGGTTCAGCGGGCCGGAAGCACGTGCTTGTGTGCGACTTCAAACGCACGCATGTCGACGCACGCACTTGTACACGTGAGCGTGCGTCCGAGCCTGGATTAGACGATGTTGCGCTTTGATCAGGAGAAGGAGTGAAGAAGGTGATGGATAAGGGTAAATTTCTTAATCCGGAACCTTTGCGGATTTGCCGGCACTTTTCGCTGATCGAAGGGTAGCCATCGTTGCATTATGAATGGTCGCCCAAGATTCGTAAACTTCACGTGTTTAATTTTATCTTCGACTATTTCTAATCAATACTCAAGCGAATATTTTCTTGAACTGCTAATGAATTCAGTGCAATTTTACGCAGAAATTCTGACTCTCTTTACGCTCGATACTTTTCGTTTGTATGCAAAATATTTTTTCGCAACAAAGAGCTTAACGGTTTGAAAGTATAAAATATTTTCGGTTTAATTAATGAGTTATATAAATAAAATGTGGACTGCAAGGTGTTATGAGATTTAGTAAACTTTATCTTACCAATAATGTAAAAAATTCACTTAAGTATACATTAAACTGACACCGTTGATACTGACACGTTATGCTTGGCTTTATATCGGGAATGATAATCTGAAAAAACATTTCTGACCTAAGTAAAATTGTTAATGTTGTGAACATTTTAGTAAATTCCGTGTAAAGTTAGTGAATCGCATATGATTTTTTAACAGTGTGTAAGGCATTGTTGTTCATCGATTTTTGTTATAAAAATTTGTATATATATATTTTGTACTTTGTAAGAGTCACGATATATTGTAATGAGAAATGGTGATATATATTAATTACATAATTAATATGCTGTAGATATACTTTTGCGCGCATAAGAATTGGTGCTCTTAAAGACTCGTATCGTGGCGTTCGGAATAATGTCGTTAAAAACAATGCTTCGGATGAATTTTTAATATGAAAATTTTCGTAGCTGCAGTTTCGTAGGTACTTGATATTAATCGAAAATAAAATTTTGTGGAATCCTAATAATTTGGCACTTATGATTTTTTAAATTGTTCAACCCTCCGTATTTAAGGGGTAGTTTTTAAGAGTGGAAATGTTATTTTTTTATAATAAGTTAATTTTATGAAATGATTAAGCGTTTTTAATTTATTTTGTAAAAAGATAATTCATTTTTAAAAACTCTAATTTTTGTTGAGACCTAACCGGTTGAAACTTCAGACACGTGAATAAAAAGGTATTTCGTTATGCAAGCAAGATTTGATGAAAAGCTTTCCAACATATGTATAAAAGTTATTTGAAGAAAGAAGACCTCGTGATTGTTTACACCGGGTGTTCATCGAAGCATAAACAAATTCGTTATGAAATCCCTTTATCTTCCTTTACCTTCCATTATCTCGGTTGATCTCTGTTGGAAATTCGAAGCTTTTATCTTTTTTACAATGTTTATTACTCGTTCGTCGTCTTCCCTTTCGATACTCACTAGCGAGATGTTTAACCATCGAGATTACTACAACAAGCAACCGGAAGATGTATTCAATTCAAGAAGTGAATGCGATCTTTCATACCGCTTCAGGAAAATGAAGAATCGACGCAAAGTAACGAAAGGCAGGCCCAGTAACGTTTCCTTTCGTTATTACTTATCTTTTGACCTATCGATTTTTTTCCATCCACTCCCGATTTCTGTACGTTCTTTTAATACATGAAGGAAATGCATAATTATGTGGAAGTATTACGTGCGTAGCTTTTAAAATTTTTAATCGACGGACTATTTTGTGTCGTACGAGTGAAATGCTCGAATAAGGGTTTGCACGCCTTGGTACTTTTGCGCAACAACGCGGATTTTTCAATAAAGCGACAAAATGTAAATAATTTATCACCGAAGATTAAAGAGATTTTTAATCATGTGGCTCCAAATGATAAGGAAATTTGTCGTTAATGTGCATCGAATATTTCAATATTAAAAAGAGTAATTATATGCTTAGAGAAAAGCAGTTTTTGACTGAGATCAATAATCGTTGTAGTAGTATTTTTTTTACTATTAGTGTAATAGTAAAAAATAAGCATGGAAAACTGTAATCACTTATTTGTAAAATACATAATTTTTTTAAATTTAATATTTTTAATTTAAAGAATTTAAATTATACGATTATGAAATAGACTACTATACAACTAACTGTAACAGTAGTCAATAAATTGACGTATCCTTAATTAGTACGTTTTCTTACATCATCAAACAAAAATTTATTTAAACAATAAAGCAATTATTATTCTATTCTCTGAACTTGAATAATCACAAATTCTGCTTTTTACGTAAAAACATTAAATTTTATTTAATTTCTACGAAGCATTATAACAGAACATTTCATACATTCCATTGCGGAATATGAGAACGAAAAACTTGTTATTAGTGGTAATGATATAATCATAAAATGAAGAAATTAAAAAAAAGACATTAAGAGTGCAATTACAGTAGAAATTTTCATTTAAAGTCATATAAATTCCTATTTTCTACAATGAAATCCTGATATAGTTGATGATCTCCAAACGTATTAAACTTTTCTACGCAGGTCATAATTATTTTTTATTTCCTTATGAAATTAATTATTTTAATATTAAAATACACACAAAAGGGTAGAGCTATGTTTCAGGTTACGAGATCATTGGTCTCATTCAAAACAAATGTTTGTTCGTACTTACGAAGTAATCATAATTAAAACAATTAAATCTGAATATTTGAAATGTCTACTATCTTATGAATAAAATCGGTAAGTACTAGGATATTCCTTAATTTTTCTTCTTTTATTTTGAGAATTACGAAACACATATAAAACTAGTAGATGTCTACAGATATAAAATAAGAAACAAGATTTAGGTTATCTAAGCTAACAGAAGTTTCAAGTTTCAATTCTCGCACGGGAATTTTTATGAGTCGGTGGCAAATATTTTAATACTAAACATAAGGCTGTGTTCATCTTTATATATGTGCATAAAAGAATTTTCATTACAGTTTGCTCGTAACATTTTGCATGATATATTATCATGATATATTAACCTATTATTCAAAAAATATATGTTTAATACGACTAACAACAAACTACATTTATAACAGAGATAATCTGAAATTGCATCCAATATACAGTATGCTATCGAGTGTTCCTCGGGATTTCTATGTGACCGCATTTTCCACAATATTTTCCTCAATTTCCTGTCTAGAGCCACATCCATCCGAATGTTACATATACACACATCATACGAACGCCCACGCATGTGAATCTGTCTGTCCAGGTATATTTAATTTAATATTATATTATATTTAATATATATAATATATAATAATTTAATATTATATTTAATATCCATTTAGCGATCGTACAGGTATAAAGCGTGTGATGCATGGATGCAGAGTCTCGATATTAAAACCGTCGTTGGCGCGCAATAACGTTGCCCTATACAAAGGGTGTACTGATTTATTTAGAACGCTTAGTATGCGTATTCCATTTGTTTGGCGATACGATTATTTTCGTTAATAAAAAAGCTTGCTAAGAGCTCATATCGATGCGAAATGAGACTTCGTATTTTGACCTATAAATTTACATTCCTTCTCCTAACCTTCGATGTCTATGTTTAAGAGTTCGTTTGGAAAAAGATGTCTTATGCCTTAACATATTATATTTAACCAAAGTTAATGCAGTACTTGTAATTTAAAAATTCCTAGGTATATATCATAGGAAGAAAGTCGTGAGCAAATGATATTCAAGATTAAGATAACTCCATTTGACAAAAGAAGACGGGTGCGATACAAATTGACGTCTCGATTGTCTATTGTCTATTTTATTCGTAATTCAATTACATGAAAATGCTTTCGTGATATGATACGTAAAATGATACGAGAATTATTTAAGTTTAAAGCTTGGATAATAAATAACGAAAAAACACAACAAATGCCAGTATATAATAGGGATAATTGAGGACCCTTCAAAACTAATAAATGAATTAAATTTTATACACACACACAAGAATTGGTACGGATTATTGTGAATAGCTTAAAGTATAACTTAAATTTGATAAAATTTCTATGTTCTATGAAAGAGCAAGGATACGTTGATATTATCTTCATATGGGTTTTCGAGTCAATAAAAGCACAAAATCCTGACGAGGCGACAAATGTACGAATTCGAACTGCATATCGCAAGAGGGAAAAAAACACACGAGCAAGACGATATTAAAATCCCAACCCTCTAAAGTATTTGCAGACGCAAATGGCATCGGAACTATATATGCACGCACGTAATAAAAGAGGTTAGCGTCATTTCCGCTTGGTCACTTGTATTAAGTAACCAAGCGGAAGTTAAGTTCACTATAACGTGGAACTCAACTTTAATCGTGTAAGTAAGGACATGGATTTTACCACACGTGTAGCCCAGTTTACATTTCTTAAAGCGAACAAATAGGAATTCCTTTTAGAATATTCTTGAAAAATATTTATCCTTATACCATCGTTGCAGACTGTATTCATTAAAACTATTATGCACTGCTCAGCAAATTATTCATGAACTCCTTAATGTATTTGTAAATATTATTTCAAAATACTTATTCGATGTATAATATGAGTCTTATAACTGTTAAAAATATTTTTTCACGCACAATCTATTGCAATAAATAATTCTGTAAACGATATAAGTTGATTATTATGCAGCTTACCTTATACAACACAATACAATAAATTTTAATGAATTATTTTTTGTGAAATTTCAATAAACTCTAAAGAATGCGTTAATTACATTTTAAATAAAAAATCTTGTAACTTTTATAATTATGTTACGTAAATATAATCTGAGTCCTTTGCTTAAGAGAAAATAACAGTTTAAATTTAAATTACTAAGTCTAATAAGATAATACAAGACAATGTAAGATATCACATATTTAAGATTTATATGATTTTTTATTTATTTTTTATGATTTATATGATTTAATGACGACTATATTAAGCTTCTTTTAAAACGAAATAAAATGTATTCTTTTCTAATTCTTTAATTTTCAATGTATTTATACAATAAATAATGCCTAGAGTTGGAAACTACAAAAAAAATTTAAACTTATTCTCAAATAAATATGTTAAGTTATTTTTTTAGGATACATTTATGCTTTTTAAATTATTTAAAAATAACTATAAGATCTGATAATATAAGTGTAAGAAAACTGGAGAATATTTATTTAAAATATATTATCTCATTTACTGTTCATATTTCTCTGGAAAATTCCTTTATCGTCATAGTAAACTATTTGCTAAATAAATATATTTAAAAACATAAACATATAAATGCATACCACATATCTAATTTTTAAGTAAATGGTGTTTTGAGTCCCTACAAATCTCATTTATTTACAAAATTGCTACGAATTACAAAATTATATCATGTATCATTATGTGTAGAATTATAATTGAAAAAATAATTTACTTCTACATACAGAGTATTACAGAGTTTCTAATAACTAATAAATGGAAAGAAAATTAATAGCTTTGGAAAGAAAACTTTAAATGTTATAGTATAAAATTTTTCATATGCTAATAGCATAGGCATGATTAGTATTTATAATTTTTTTAGTTCAGTATAAAATTCTGAAAAATAAATAATAAACGTAATATAATATTCAATATTAATTATTATGCACATTTAAATGAATATTTAGTTCGTATATAAAATATGAGAAAAGTTGGTAAATAATTAAAAAGTGTTCGACAAAAATTTTTGATACAATATTCGAATTTTAATCTGAAGTAATAATCCTAGTAAAATAAATTAACATTAAGTTCCTTGTTAGTATGATACTAAAGGATTTGTCGATTGCAATTACCAATTTTTATGAAGAGTTATATTACAATAAAGGAGAATAGTTCTCGTAAAAACAACTCCTGAATTTTAAGCAACTAATGTAATCTAGATTGGCTAATTAAGACATAAGTGTACTTATATTAAATTAGAATTATTAACAAAAGTTCTGTTCGAATAAGGGTTAATAAAGTTAAAATTAAATAATGAAAATTGAAACGTAAATTCATGTGAAACCACGTGATTCACAAATATCTAAAACAAAAAGTTTCGAATTTATTCTATCTGCACATTCTCTCATATATAGCAATCCTTTTATATACCATGGTTACTTACAGATATCTTCTCCATATAATATTCAAGAACGCAGAACGGCAAAATAAGTATCAGCCATGTCTATAATCATAGGAAGCAATATGAATGAACTTGGGCGAATAAGGAATTTAATTGTCTAACGTACAAACGAACTGTGGCACCGTGGATTTAGTCCAAGACTCGACAATTGTTTTTTACAGAGAGAGAGAGAGAGAGAGAGAGAGTGGGAATGACGATAAAGGTAGAGCAAAGAAAGCGAGAGAATATAACTTCAAAATAGTTTTGACTATATCAGTGAGTGCTTTTACCACTGACTTCTTTCTCTCCTATAGTCACTCTGCTTGTCCTTTTCCCTGTTCTCCTCTTGTAACGTAAAGTTTCTCTCTTCGGTGCTGCCCTAGCCGTCCTCCTTTTCCTCTCCTGGATTCTGCGCCTGTACAAATAACACAATTTGCCAAGGCATGCATAATGCATGAAAATGGCATCAGCTCGCTCTCTGTCACCCTCTGTCTACCTCTCGCTTTAGATCAGAAGCAGCATGACTCCTTGTCTATAATAGAATCTACACTATTCAGCCTGATTTTGTGGTGTACATGAGTGAAGAAGTTGCGTTGGGTAAAGGTATATAACAAAGAAGAGAGGCATTCAATTTATAGAATCTGTCGCACCTATACACCTTTGCGTTTGCATACACACGCGGACACGCACACCGTTTTCTCCTTTCTCATCGCTCCAGACTTTTGAGCGGAGCTTCGACTCCTCCTTTCGACTTATCCGCCCTTCCATTTTCGATGAGCCACTCCTTGCTACGAGGTGCAAGATAGAAAAGAAACCAAGAATTATGAATGGTGTAAAGAAACGATAAAGATAACAACAGTTAATGCTGTTAAATTTTTAATCTGAGCGTCAGAGATACAAATTATGTATTTTTGTAAATATTGCTTATAATACGAGAGAGAGAGAGAGAGTATCTAACTTTGATATTCCATGCTAATGAATAGTAAACGAATCCAATCTGCGGCATGAAATTATTAGCTATATATCAGACGCAAAAATTAGGCGTTCTTCAAGAAGTATCTTTTATACAAATGGATAATTATTATGTGCTGGATTTAAGTTGTCTTTTATTATTTACGTATTATTGAAATACATTTGTTACACAGGAAATATACAAAGGAAGACAAATTAAAATGTACAATACCAATTAGTGTACACAGCAATATATATTACTGATTCAATCGCACTTTAATAAGCTGATTAAATCTCGGGTAGTAATAATCTCGTTACTATCCATAATTTCATTATAAATAAACTTGTTAAAGTGAAGCAATAAACAAGCTTTGTTAAAATTGCAATTCTGACACGTTTAGATTCAATTGCTTTCGGAAAGAGGCGCAGATGATCAAAGACAAATGAAAAGCAAATGAGTAGAAGAAGAAAAGGAAGAAGATAATAGGTTTAGAGAAAAACCAAAGAAGTATAGGACTAGAAGTATAGGAAGTATAGAACCGAGGAAGAGAGAAGGAGAGAGAGAGAGAGAAAGAAAGAGAGAGGTAGTACATTAAAATATAGGAGATAAGAAATTGAAAGAGAGTAAACGACCTAAAAAGAAGTACAAATCGCCGAGGCTTCGAAACTCTTTGTCCAACTTGAAGATGGGCCAAACTCATTCCAGACTTGGCGAACCGCTAAACGACCGAGGTGTATCCGTCCAAGAGCTTGTGGCCTGTATGAAAGAGAAAAGAAGACTGCACCAACTGGCTACCTTCGATGTGCCTCCTTCTCTTCTTCCCAACCCGCAGCTCTGCAGAGCCACCGCGCCATCCCTTAATGCTCCCCGGCGATCAAACTTGTGAATTTTCGACGTGATTTTAATCAACGGGCAGACTTAAAAAGATAATTTGTGAGAACGTGAGGGATGATGCGCGAGAAAAATTTTACTTTTTACCAGGATCCCTTACAAACCACGCCCCTTGACAATGAAGGCGAGAATCTGCGTTCAAGATATTGCACATAGGAGTACTTTCACGCTACTTTCGAGTATGTATTCTTTCGGACTCGAAGATTGACAATCCTTCAAGATGGACCCTTAAAAATGGTGGACTATTTTCTTTTCTTCCAATAGACAGAAAAGTTGGCCAACTTTTAAGATAAATAGACGGGAGCATAATAGCGAGAGCCGAGAGTTCTCTATGTTTAAGGTGGCATTAAAAATAGGTCACTATTGTCTTCAGTAATTTAAAAAGGAAACGAAATTCTTCTGATCTTGTTTTTAAGCTCGTTATCAGTCAATTGTTATGTAATAATTATTGATGTGATTTATGAATTCAATATAATTTCGTGATTGTCGAATAAATATAAATAGTTATTTATGTTTAAGTTAGTTTACGCTAGTTAAATAATCGATCGATTAATAGGTCATGGAAGTTTGATTCCCTTTCCGAAAATTTTATTCCGTGAAAATTTATGTTCTATGTCCATATAATATTATTTCAATCTATTTTTATCGCATTTTATTACACTCATCTCACAAATTTCCTTAAGAACACGTGTCTCTAAGTATATAATCTATTTCGGTAGGTAGTCGCGACTAGTTAAATATTTACTCCAGAAATTGTAAGCATTACACATTTTGAACAATTCGGAGAAGTCTCTATACATCTAAACAATATATAACATACCTAAATATATAAGATATTGGAGAGAGTGAAAAAGTAGAGGCTTTAATAAATATCCCGCAGGGAAAAGCCGAGCAAGTGATTATAATACGAGAAGATCAGGTCTGTTTCCACGCGGAATATAGTCGTGCCGTAGCCTGTCAGTTTTTATTTTATAGAGGAGAAACAAGAACGGTCTTTCGCTACTTAACATAATGAAGATTAAAAAAATGGTTACGCGACGTGGGATTTTCTGGAGCTGAAATCACGTCGACGGTTTCGTATTTTTATTAGTGGTGTACTTTAATTATGAGTTTAATTTTTTATATTTAAACTGTATTCACGTATATATATAAATCAGTCGGCATTATAAAATGAAATACCGTACAAGTTTGGCTACCATTTTTTACTAATAATATTTTCACATGAAAAAGATACACACTAAATGATATCTATTTCTAAATTACTTTAAAAGAGAAAACGGGAAATAGATAGTTAAACTGAAACATACGCAACTGACAAAGATTTTTTATATAATTTTGTCATTTGATTATTCGAATATTTTACGAGTCTACTGGACTTGTCAGTTCAATTGGTTTAAAAATATAGATATTCAGTTTCGGTGAAAAATGGATTTACGCGGTTATATTTTGCTTTTCTTAACAACAAATGTACAATAAAAACTTCAATCCCTTGACTAACAAAGTATTGTACTTACTTAAATAGGAAAGTTTGGGGCCAAGTGTGTGTCGAGGTAAAGTGCACATTCGCGTTCTTTTTTAACCAATTTCAAAACTTGAAGCTGAAACCAAAAATTGTAGATTTATATTTATATTACTGTTGTTCCAATGCCATGGAAAATATTTTAAAATAAAATAGGCGTATTTCCATATAAATGCAAGAAAATATCGTAGATAATATTTTTTAATAGAAATTATTCAGTTCAAAAAACAAATTTACTATAGCTTTACTATAGAGGTTTACTACATAGAAAAAAATTTTAGATATATTTCAATAAGTTAAGCACTTTCCTTAATATAGCGTAAGTCATTGCTCAAACTGGTACGTTAAATACGTTTATAAATTTACAATACGCGAGTGAGTTGAGTGCGACTGAGTTGTTATCCACCCACATGATAAGCCAGCATAACAAACATCATATTAAATGAACCGTCAGCGGACACTCATTCTATTTATCCCACAAGAACGACTGTAAAGAATCGCTCGACGAAAAAGAAATATCGTCTTGCCCTTTCCTCCTCCCTCCACAGCACCAGCAGTTACCCGCTTGCCGGCGCCACAGCAGACAAGACAAAAAAAACGATATAGAAAACGAGGCTCTCGATAAATGATGGAATCCGGCATTTTCGAAAAAGACATTGGATAGATACGATAAGGGAGGGATGCAGACCTCGCACGGACCCTGCGTGAGATTCGCAAATGTTGGATAGGAAGAGATGGTGGCAGGAGCAGATAGTTCGTTTCCTCCCGCGCGTACTTAGGTTGTCGCCGTTGTAGAAGTCGTTGCTCAAGCGGTCAGATAAACTTCGACGCTTACCACGAATGTCTTGGGATAACAGTATGATGTCTGGCGATGAATGAACAAGCGTTATCGCGCCACGGTACACGTGGTGATAATTTTTGACTCTGAGACGAGAAAAATGATGAGTAGTGAGTGAGAGGTACGCGAAAGTAGTTGCAAAATCGAGAAGAACAAGAACAGCTGATATAACTCCCAAGCTTGTTCTTTCTCGTTATTTTATGTGGGTGAATTAAGTCGAACCACTGCCTAAAATAAGATCTTAGTAATAAGCACAGTCGAACTCGGCGAGTCGAATTGATCAAGGGCGAATATAAAGAAGATATAAGCATATTTGAGTAAATTTATTTATAAAAATTAGTATTGTATATATACCGATACATGTACTGGAACTAAAAAAATAAAGTATCTCAATTACTTTATTAACATCTAAAGTGTAAGAATTATCTTGAAGCTATTTATCTCAAGATATGTTTGAGCAGTTACTACAAATCCTTTTTCTGTTAAATCTTGACATTTTATTTGTATAATCGTAAAGGTGGCTACTAACATTTTAATGGATTATTGAACATTTACTGTATTAAGCTTAAGGCGTTCGAATAAAAAATTTGACTTAAAGACTTGACGTAATAATTGGACATTTGATACTAAAATTTAAAAGTTAATTATTTTTATTGTTCAGGCAGATTAAAATAATGATATATTATGTAGCTATCTGGAGTTTACGAAACAAAAACAATTAAGGCTTTAAAGCATCTCCCTTGAACAATGTATCCATCGAATCATCCACTTTGCGCCCTGGGTATATCAATTAATACATCGCGATTATTTTCACCTGAAACTGAAAATCTTCGAAATACATGGACACATTGTTGAAAATGTCGAGTATATTGATTAAAAGCAAAAACAGCTCTTGGCTTTAATGAGCGCAAATCCAGCCGAGCTTCGCAAAGTAACACCATCACCGTCTTTGAAATGGAGTACAATACATGCCAACGCGAATTCATTGTCCATAGTCCTTGCTTTCGACATTCAATTTGTGTCCACTAGCAAAGTTTCAATACGCATCATGATAGTACACGCACGAAGAAACAATGGAGTCGAAAAGTCGCTTACGAAAAAATTCGTAAAGCGTACGTTATTCCTCTTTCGTTTACTCGTCATCGAGCTGTTTATGCGACTCTGGGAAGTCTTAATGTCCAGACTGTTGCTTTACATTTAATCGGGACGAGTGGTAAAAAGGGCGCGAGAAATCTCAGTGGCGGCGATATGCAATTTCAAAAGGAGCCGGGCCTCACACATCTACACAAATACACACATGTAAGTATGTGCAAGATTCAGTAAGAGCTTTTATCGATCCCAGTAGTTTATACGCTAGTCAAAAAGCTATTGTATCCGTTTTGAAGTTGATACCGCAAAATGGAGTATGCTTGCCATAGTAATGAATATGATCCCACTGATTTCAGTCGGAAGGCCTTTTAAACAAACACATTGAAAATAAATATATAAGTTATAAAGAAAGCTGCGTTTTGTCTTAATTTTGGCACATTAACAGCTGATGATTTAGTTCTTCGGACATTCTACTTAGTGAAAGGAACAATACATTACAGGTCAGAAAAATCATTCGTGTTTATACTCGGATATAACTTCACTGCCTGGATATATAATCAAATGTGTATGCGTGTTAGCTCTTTGTACATGAACTTCAATACAGTATCTTTAATATTAAATCCTACTTAAAGCCTACTTCATTAGAAAATTTGTTTTGGATGTGCACCAGCTTCCCATAAAATATCTTTATGTTTTTCACGTACATTTCGTAGTTGTAGTTTTACCCCTGAGAGATTCTACTCTGTACTCAAAGCTCTTTTTGTATATACTTTCTTTTTGTAAGTCTCTTGGGCCCGAAAACATGCCATAAAATATTGCAAAAGAAAACCCTCCATCCTACCTGCAGTTCGAACTGCACGAGTACAATCCTATCTACGGATCTCTCGAATAATATAAGAAGGCAAACGAGGAAAAGAGGAAAAATCTAAACAGAAAAAACTAGTTTTCAGTCAGTGTGCAGTAAAGCGCCATACGAAGAAACGAGATAAAAAAGTAACCAAGTATAAACAGTAAAATATAACTCACTCAATGTGAGTAACTGTGTGGAACTCGTCTCTTTAACTTGTTAATCGACGAGTCGATTTTTAATTGCATATTTAATGAGTTCTTTGCACGTTTTACTTTGCCTTCTGGAAAATTTAATTTCAAATTGGCATATATATTGTATACAACTATATATATTTGTATACAATAACATAGTCTAATAGAATAGTTGGTTGAAAAATCATTATATTTTTTCGTTTTAAATATTATATACTACAAAATGAATTGATACTACTATGATACTACAAAAAAAAATTCATATATATTCCCAAATTATAATTCATAAGACTGATTAATTAAAAGTGATTGCTAATGTAATAGATTTATACCTATAGTTTAAGTAGAATTAGTATTAGATGTAACATATTATAATTATCTACTTGTATAGCTTTTAAAATTATAATTTGATGATAAATTAATATTTAATATAATAATATAAAATGTTTTGACTATCAAGATGTCAAAGTAAAATTATTCGACGTGAAATAATAAAAGATAAATTCGATGATATTTCAAATGTGTAATTTTATTTTAAAATAAAATAAACATTAACAAATTATTTTAAAAAATAAAACGAATTTCAAAAATCAGTATTGGTTATATTTCAACTAATATCTATTGAGCCCTATAGTTTTGTTTTATACAGTATTACAAAATAAACATCAGCAATGTGAACATCAGTAATACAAATCAGTTATACCTAGATTGTGTAAAATCTTTTATTCACGTGATGAATAATATTTTCATAATGACTGCAGTGTAACGTACATGTCACTTTAAAATTTAAGCAATTTTTGCGAGAGTGAAATATCGATAAGAAAGGTAATATAAAAACTTTTTCAACGAGTCAAAATCGTTTTTATAAGGAAAATGAAAACTCTTTTAAGATGTCCAAATAGCATTTTGTAAGTAGATATTTCTTAAAAAGTAATTTTAAAATTAAAATGATATATGTGAATGTAGGACTACTCATAAAATATATAAAAAGGGACCAATGAACCTTTACGTATTCAGAACTCTTGTAAAAAATATATTTGCTAAATCGGAAGAAAGTTTTTGGAAATGAATCTATTGTAAAATGGGGTAGAAGAGAAAGAAAGAAAGAAAGTACAAAGAAAGAGAGAGAATAAAAGAAATGTTGAAAAAAAGACAAGAGATAGTTGGATAATCAAGAACAATGAATTTTCATTTCAATAACTTTATAAATATAAATAAATGTTTCATTACTTAAATAATTATATTTAATTTAATTAAATGATATTACTTATTATTTATTATTTATTACTTATTATTTAAGTAATATCATTACATAAATAATGATATTTAATTTTATATTAATTTTCCAAGATTATCTGTTAAACGCAAATAAATGAAAAAAATTATATTTTATGATATATCTTCAAGATCTATATATGATAGATTTTAAAGATTTTTAAATAGATTTACTCAAATTGAAGAAGAATCTAAAAATAAAATATCGTAATCGCCCTCTCTAGCGACTTTACAGTTATAATATACTCAATATAAAAGTGTTACACTCCAGGAATGTGCAGTGAAAACTGTACACTCAAACGAATTATCAATAAATTAAATTACGTGTTTTCATTATGTATGTGTGTGTGTCTGTATCTATGGCGATATCGAAGCTATAAAGGAAAGATATATTCTGGGATTTCTCAAACGGTACGCACATAGACCGATCAACACGCCTTCAGCTCTTATAATTCACATCAGTACGCCGAAACTCGATTTAAAAAAATCGACGTTTTTCGAGCCGAGAAAAATAGTGACAAAGAGCGCACAATAGTCGCACGACACTTCAAAAAGGAAATAGAAAATTTGCCTGATCGTGTCTTATATACGTCACCTATCAAATGAAAAACAACGAGGAAAAATAGCTAAGAAAAGTAATTAGAACATAAATACTCTTGTCAATTGCAGCCTTGCGTCAAAAGCGGTGTTCGACTACTTTGAGGAACTTTTCTTTTTTAACTAATATGTTCTCATTGAATTCTTCGCAAAATATATTTAAAATATAATAATTGTTACGTTTTAATTCTCTCCAAGTCCGTTAACAAGCCTGAAAATAACAATGTATCAATATCCTCCTAATTGAAACTTTCAATATATTCTGATATAATTTAAAAGAAAGAATTTGAAAAAAAATAGAGATCTTTGAAAAACAATCGATCATCTATAGATATCGATTTTATCTATACGCTGTGTTTCTGAACTATTCTAAAGACCAACGTGAAATATGAATAGTGCAAAATATAGAAAATACAAAGTAAGAGACACGGAGGTGAATGCCTTATAAAACTAGTAATTGTAAGGCGAAAAAAGACCGTCGAACCATCTTGAACTTGAATTCTTATATTGCATTTGTTACGAACGAAACACAATTAGTCATGCGTCGAACCTAAGGACTACACATAAATTAGCGCGTGCACACAGCGTGAACATTAGTAAACGCTGTTCATATGACTAGACCCGAGCGATTAATGAAAAGCCCGGTTTAATCCATCATCTACGTAATAAAATGAGTGCACCACGTGTAATATCGAGCATCAGCGATCCCCGAGATAGAGCGGAGGGTCTTCCAGAAGGCTCAACGATGCCTATGAAAAGTATTCGTGGTACGGATGGGTAAAGGGAGATCTTATAAATTTTCAAGAACACGTCCCAGCCTTTACGATCATAATTTTTTATCCTCAACGCAGGGTTCCCTTCTCGATCAAAAGGGGCTCCACGTCGAATGACTCCGTATCATTGCTCTTCCTCAGGTACCTGTCTGGTTTTTCCACCTGCTCTCTCTCTTTCTCTCTCTCTCTGGCCTTATCTCACAAAGGTCAGCGGGTAAGCGAAGAGTCTGAGGGAAGGCGCGGATGGCTCGCGTAATTTCGAGGAGATCTAGGAAACGAGAAACAGACGGTGTGGGAAGGGTCCGAGCCAGAAGGTACGCGCGAGCTGCGCGTCTTTTTTTCTCAACGCCGACTAATTAAGTGGGATTCCAATTGCATTTTCGCCGCAGTCTCTAGAGGCTGTCTTACGAAGGAATTTTAATAATACACTCATGTAATGATTTCTTAAACGAATTGATTATTAGTAAGTCGAGTCGGAAGATTTCTTTGAATTTCATTGCGGTCGACTTAAGAATTAACGCCTATATACTTTATCGATTACGGTAAATCTTTCTTGTCAAGGGTTTTCTTTACGAAACTGCGATTATCGTAAGCCTAGTGTCAGGAAAGTTGTCGTAACCTATCTAAGGTGATGCTTTAATGAGAGGGATCTTTGAGTAGAGACATCTTTTGAAAAGCCTTTTGAATGTCTTGCGACAAGTTAAATTGAAAATATTGTAAAAGGTAAGTCCTAGGGAGCTTTTTATTAAAAAGAGAATTTAAATATGTTTAAATTTGCTTCAAAATATGTTATATTGGAAAGTTCTTCTTAATAGATGAAAATTAAATTCAGTGTTGGTTCATTTATGTTGTTTTGAGATGAATTGTCGATACTTTTAAATAATTTGGTATTTTTAAACTTTTAATCAATACAAATTTTGATAAGTACATAGTCTTAATTCAAAGTTGTATTATCTTGATTAAATACATATCCACGCTAAAACTCTTGTATCAAGTTGTACGAAATATAAATTTTAAGTGTTGTTAAACTGATATTTCGAAAATAATAAAAATTGTTTTGTCAAAGATTTTCTATCGTCAGTAATTCTTGTACACAAATTATCTACATTTGTTGAAAAATAAATATTTTATCATCCTTTTCACCAAATTTTAAAAGCTTAAGAGTCTACTCTAAAAATACATTTCAATTTTTTTCTAGTGCAATTTGAGAAATTATAGATTACTTTAGAAAACCCACTCTAGGAATGAGTACATGTTATATTAATAATTACATTGTCCTGAGTCTGCCTACCGGACTCGTTAGCAAGACTGATCCTGCCTTAGACGCTGCCAAGGAAGTCGGACGATCCGCTCACTGTACATACTTATCTTAAACTAAGTTTAGACTTTCAGAAAATACATTAACACATCAAATGCAGCGATAGATGGACGGAGAATCACTAAACTATCATGCAATAAGACGTTTATAAATGAACTAATACATTACTCAATAGTACATGAATACGTTCTTCACAAAAAAAAAAGAAAATCCAATCATTTTGATTAATTTTTTTATTTAAGATTCACCATGTAAACAGATTCTTTCTTTCATTCGTTCTTCAATAACATCATTAAACAAATCCAAACATTTGATTAATTTCTTTTAGAATTAATTCTAAATGTCTACAATTTATATTATTGTGATTAATTTTAAAGAAAATATATTTACATCCAAGATATAATCATTACTAATCAATAAGAAATATCAAATTAGTTAAAGATACGTGTAAATAATTGACAAGGTGATTACATTACGTTACAAGGAATAAAAAAAATACAATAAGCAAGTTGAATAGACGTAAGGTAAATAATTTTATAAATGAATTAAACACAAAAGTCTTTGTAAATTTTCTTCGCACATACATACATACATACATATATATATATATATATATATATATATATATATATATATATGTATGTATAGGTTGCGAAAAAATAAGAGAAAAATGGTTAGATCAAAAGATCATTTGTCACTTCCGGGTATATAAATGACACAAAAACTTTTCCTTCCCTACACGCATACACGCGTATATGAGAAACGTAAAAGAAACTTGCTCAAGTACGAGGACAGCGGTACTCGACTAGCGGAATACAAGGAGATGGATCATGCGCAAAGTGCAAGGGAAGTCGTTCGCGCACCCCGTCCATTACTCATAAGCTACTGGCGCATCCGATTCAGCTCGCGCTCCGTTTGTCATCGAACGAGTCCTTCCTTCACCTCTTTCCCTTTAAGCGTCTCCCATCACTCCACCTAATTCGGTCATCCTTATCTCCTTTTCCCATCAGTGTTTTCCCGACCGTCTTTCCCTTCTCCCCATTCCCGACTACTTCTATTCGACTACCCATTTTCCGTTTTCTTCAATTTCCTGTATAATCTCGACTTCTCATGTCAATGAACGAAGAAACGTATCGTACTAACCGACCCTCAAAATCGAACCTATTTCAGGATCATCCGTTGTGCAATGATTATTTGTCCAAGCTTTTCGTACGCGGGAATCAACCCATCGACCAAAACAAGTTTTCATTGATTAATGCGCCTATAAAACAAGATTTTATGGAATTATGTTGGACGAGTTAAAACATGTTGACATAATCTTATCATTTCAACACCTCCAATAATATTTTTTTTTAAGCATTATCGATACTTCGTTAAAGCCATTCGTAATTCAGCTAATGTATTTCTTCAAGCACTCGATCACATGCTGGACATATACCTCAAGCGCAATGATTTTCCTAGTTTTCGATTAAAGATGTTTTGTTACATAAGAATACAGTCTAAATCAAAAGAAAGCAAATGAAATTTTAAATCACAGACACCGATCATTATTTTTGCGTTTATCTATTATTTTAATTTATGCTCAGCTACAGACTTAGCAATATTCTTAACAGTAGCACAATGTATTCGTAAATAAAATTATGACAGATGATAATACGCAATTCTTGAAATATTCAACCAATGAAAGATAGTAAAAAGTTATACATGCAGTTTATTTTTACACCAGTTATTGTATGTTGAATCGAAACATTTTTAAGGATTACATTATATGTCAATTGTAATGATGAATAACAACATAAGTTATTTTTTTATAATGATTTTGGAAACATATACCTATTAAAGGAAAAGTATGATTTACCTATTTTTTATATTTATTAATGATTTAGTGCAACAATTCTATATTTCTACATACGAATAGCATTTGTACAATTTCTTCTACATTAGCTAAAGTATTAATGAAATAATCGAATTATTTAATGATCAAAGTCTAACAAACATTGAAAATCTCTATCTATAGAGAGAGAATTGTACAAGATATTTCAGGTAGCGTACAATAATGTTGATAAATTATATTCTTATTGAATATGATTATATAATAATTAAATGTGTAAAAATAGCTCCTTGATTATTGAATTATTGAATAGAGTCAGTTTTCAAGATCACAATTTTGGTATCGTATTACTAGAGTGCCTGGCATATTTCTAGATTATTACAAGTCCTCGCTAAATTTAGTAATTATATGTTAGAGAGCCAAAAAATTCCAATTTTTGAAATAAAAAGAAACATTTGTAGAATATGAAAGATAAAGTCTATTGAATGTAAATTCAAAATAATCGATGGGCCAACATCATACATAAAACGCGAAAACTACATTTTTAACTCGAATTCAGACTTCAGTAAGACACGAAATGACACGCTCGCATTCGTAAGCAGTGCTGGAGATTACAAGGTGAGGGTTGTACTGATTGATCAATAAATTTTAAACGAGCTTCCAAATAACAAATCTGTTACGTAATTACTGCAAGGGTTTGGCGCTATGCGATTCTGACCTTAATCTTCTTGCCCTTTATCATCCCAGTGCATTTGTCCATTCGTTATTTTCAACGCTGCGTCCAACTCTCGAACATCCATATGGTTTGGGAATCCGTTCGTAAAGTGAACTAAAATATCGGCTAATTTGGGAGCGGGAAAAGGAGAGTATGCAGTGAACATCGTCTGCGAGGTAACAGAGGTGATGCAGGGAAGAAGGAGGACGGAAGGAAAAAAGGAATAAATCGCCAGTTGATCGATGCCTCGCATCGGTGCGGCTGCCTATAGTCGCTGAATGTGCGGTGAATCTGCCAGATGCCGCGACAAAACTCTCGCTGATAATCCTCTAAATTACGATGGATTCTTCCCATTGATTCCAGATGAATTACAAGGAAATGCGTTGAGAGCAATTTTAATGCAATGTACGAGAGCGTACAGGAAAAGATTTTTCGTCGGCGTGGAATACGTCGGCCTTTGTTTCGGTCAGCATCCCGCGACCTACTCTCCCTATTTGTTGTTCTTGGACTTCAACAATGAAAACTATTTATCTCTTATGTAGTTGGCTTGATGGAACAAAAGAGAGACGCGAACGAATAGATAGCTACCGCTCTTTTTTAACGTGTACTCCACAGAAACATATGCGTACTGCGTGAAAAAGAGATTTATGCCGCTAATCGAAGCAAAAGTTTCCATTTGTTTGCTTACATCTATTCATTTCGATGAACAGGCTACACGAATTCAAGGAAGGTACGTAATTTTGAGTCTCTTTTGTTTATCTCAAGGCTACTTTATTTTTAATTTAATTGGATCTTTTTACTTTTTATAAAACTGTAGAAATGACATGTAACACTAGAAAAATTCTTTTAAATTTATTTTTGAATCATATTACTAAGTGTAAGTACTTGATTTATGTACAATATAATAAAAATAAGAGAAAATAGGATAGAACTTTATACATTCAAAGTGCTTTTTGCTTTACAATTCATAAGTAAACTTGTTCATTGCAAAAAAATGAATGACAGCGTAAACAAGAAACTATTTGTGTTTGTGTATGTGTGAGTGATGTATGTTTAATTCAATAGCTGACATGACTGAAATAGAATCTTTAAATCTTCCTTGTTCTTCAAAGTAATTCGTTTCTATTCTCTATTAAAATTCATAAAGTGGTAAACACCTTGTTAATCCAATTTTACACTTAATGCTCTCGAAAGAGAACTTCGTCGCTATTTGTAACGAGATGCTCGACAGACTAGTAAACTGAATCAAATTGAATCTGACTATATTCTTAATCTCATCAATTGGTACTACCCGTGACAAATTCATTTCGTTTACGCATGTGCTTTTTCAAGTATATGGTCAATAATCAGTTTGGTGAATAATATAATTGAGTATTTTGCGTAGAATATATGGTATATTTTTTGAGCTTTTTTTTCTCTAGATCTGAAAAATTAATATACTATTTTTAAAACTACTTAGGTTTTATACTCGGCCTTTACAGAGCAAGTTCTAAAATATCAAGAGTTATAGACGTGCATTTAAGTGCGCGTAACGTTAAACTTCTTTGAAAAGGTGATCCGACCTTGATGGTCTTTTTATCACTATCGATTTTTCGTGCATATCTTTTATGAACAATTTTATCTTAATAGGATGCATTAAAATTAATTTCCATGATCAATACAACAAGCGTTGCTTTTCTAATAACAATGCATAAGTATTTCATTTTTCATTTTAAACTAACAAATTTTTAAAACGATATATTAGAAAATTCAAAATATTTAATATTTATAAATGTCTTATGATAAATAACAGATATTACTAGTATAACAATTTTAGTCAGCAAACTACTCTTGTTAAACTACTTCATAAAACTCATGATATTTACAATGCTTTCATCTATCTTAATAATTAATAGTGTAATTTTATTTCCTTTGAAAATTAATTTCAATCTTACTGTGCTTCTAAAAATTACGAAAGCTTCATAAATATTTTTTTCACGATATATTTAAAATTCTTTCTCGTTAATCTTGAAAATGATTATGCTTCATTATTTGTAAGCTTAACGTAATACATACAAACTTATTTATCAAGAAATACATACTTTTAACTCTTACGAGTATCAGATAACTTGACAATTAACAATTTAACGAATAATTTCGCACAAAATGAAGTTGCACCTTACTTTCATTATATATCGTACGTTAATAGACTTTCTTGTAGCTATTAGCTGTGATAATATTCTTGCAAATCTTTATCCAAATTATACAAAGAATAACACTTAATATCTCAAAACGTCTTACGATTATCCTAAGTCAGAAAGAGACTGCACAACAAATAAAAATTTAGAAAAAGTATTAATTTTTAGTTTCATAGATTCAATAAGACTCATGAAAAAGTCGAGACTTTTTACGGTACTTTGAGTGAAAAGTGGACACGCACATATATGCGAAAAAATAAGGAATAAAAATAAAATAGCACAAAACAGAACGCAAAAAGCCTAGCGAAGGTTGAAAGCTCAAAAAGAATGAAAGGTAGAGTCGAAAAAGAGGGGCAGAAATAAATAGAGATAGTCGGTGAGAGGAATCTGAACTTCGTGAATAAAGAGAACGAGAACGAAAACTGGAAAAGAGTTACTAACTCGTATACGCTTAAGGGGAAGAAAGTGAGAGCTGGAAAAACGAAAATTTAGCGATGATCCTGCAAATCTACTAATGTATCTATGAGTATATAAATATACAGCGAATGGAAGAGAACATTAAATGAGGTAGATGAAATAGAGGAGGTCAATATTTTGTGAACAAATATTGAAGAGAAGGAAAGATTAGAAATAGAGAGAGAGAGAGGGACTGTACCGAAAACAGATAAAGCACTTTTTCATACAAAGGCTATCATGAGAAATTTAAATATGTAATACTCAAACACTATACTCTTTTTTTCTGGATGAGTATTCCGCTGATATTCGAGTGATTAGTCCACAGATATATTTCACTCGTCCATTTATAATAAATTTTTACAATAAAATACAGTGAAATCAAATTGTATTTGACGTAATATCATTTACACGTACATTCACAATATTAAATTTATCTTTATTCCATATACAAGAATATCAGAAATTTTTAATTGTCTATTCATATACCTTTATTAGATTTTGTATCAAAATTACTTAAAATGTGTTAAAGCGAACATTATTTATGAAAAAAATTAGACAATTCATCAGGATCTTTTTTAATGCTATCACAATTCCTGAACAAACCCGAGCTTCTTTCTGTTATTTAACAAAAGTTAAAGACTGTAGAGAATACTAGTGATATTGGATTATTCAAACTTTCAATTGTTATATATATTTGTAGTATATATTTTCAAAAAAATTTTTAATTAAAAATTTTTTTGCAAATTTCTATAATAGTTGACGTTTTAAGTCGAGATAAATTTAGAGCAATCGATGATTGTTCTTTACTTGATCAATTCTATTTTAAATTAGTGCTTAAGCTGTTCAATTTCAATTCATTTAAATAAGATTTTTGTTCTAAATTTTATTTTTAATATAATCGCACTATTTTTACAAATATAAACATTATCAAAATATGAACATTATCACTGTAAAAGCAATAATATTTCATGGTCTAATCAGAATCTTATTTCTTATGTTTTGGTAGTTAGTTCAAAATAAAAGATTATCATAAATATATCTTTAAATTATTAATTATCATATTTAAGCAGAAAATTCAATTCTATTTTTAATAAACTAAACAACAAATAAATTTAATAAAAGTACATACATTTTTGCTTTTTCTTTTTGCAAACCTAGCAAAATCTTCTATAAAAGTGAGTTCAATTTATACGAAACATGTAATTTAACTTTTAACCTGGAACTACTTATATTTAAAATGTATAATATAAGTTCTAATGTGAAAGTAACTAATTTTACCGTATTTTCCAAAAATGTAAGCTGTTTCTAACTGATAATCGCACATTCAACTAAATCTCTCTGTTACACTCATTACACACGTAAAAGAACCCCTACCTTTCGGTCCTCTGCACACCAACGAAGTGATACAGTTATAAAACATAGTTGTCTGTAAACATTTACGTTAAGTACGAATTTCAATATAATAGAACATGTTAAGTAAGACATATAAACTAAAGAAAATACATACTACGATTATTTTTATCTCAAAAATATGAATAAAGCAAATTCATTTGCACTTTATTAGAAACAAAGTATACACAATATCACTAGTAATTATTAACGAACATTGGAATTTTTAAATAACATTCTGGAAGGATGAAAACAGAGGTTTTCAAAGTTAATTTTATTGAAATTTGTATAATATTCCGTACGATTCTGAAGCCGCATAATGATATCCTATAAACTTTCAAATATTTATCAATAATTATTTTTCAATTATCAATTCAATTTGAAATAACAATAATGCAAAAAGTGTTATTAATGTTTTACTATCAATTAGATACTAATAACAAGATAAAAAAATTATAAAAATACATGTGAATCGTTATATGATGATCAATTACAGTAAGTACGAAGCTAATAGTGATTAAAATTATAGAATTCCTAATGAACAAAAAAAGTTATATTGATGAATATAACTTATTATACTGTACAATGTATTAAACTGATATATTCTCATATTTACTTGTTTAATATCAGATAATGATATTTCTATTTAATAACGCCAATAATATTAATGTAAAATATTATCTCGAAATTTAATCAAACTGTATATTTACAAAATATTATTTAAAACCACTTTCACTTTTTTCAAATAAATCTTTTCTCTGTAAAACTAAAACAATGATCAAGTTCACTAACGTCAAAGCATCTCAGCTGCAGATAAATTTCTATCTAAAAATCTAGACGTAACTTTTAAAGTACTCGAAATTAAAAAATATATATATTTCTTCCAAATATACAGAAGAAGCAATTCTCGTACATACTTACGCCTTCTCGGGAACTAAAATTTAACCTATTGGAAAAAAATAAAAGGGTCTCGACTGACCCACTACTGAAAGATGGTTCTCTATTAAAAAGTTTGCGGAGTACAGAAAATAGAAGGAAAAGAGTGAAAATTAAGATCAAAATATTAGAAACGATAAGGGATACAATTCATAAAAATCCCGTCAAGCGACTATAAAATCTATGCTAGCAAACGAGAGCCAAAGTAATCAGAGGCAATAAAAAGAGCAAAGAAGTAAAGGGAAGCGCACGTATAATGGGCAGTAAAAATTTAGTTTAAGGGAAAATGACGAGCCAGCGAAAAATCCGACGGAATAAAGGTGATAAGACGAGGCTGGACAGTAACACCTTCATAGGGAGCACATAGTGTTGGCAGTCGATAGAATGCGCCTGCGTAACTCGACGCCACCGCTGACGACGATGAGAACGACGAAAGTGTGTGCGGGTGTCGCTAAATTTCACCTCATGCTTTTTGCGTGCGTGGAGGCTTTGATTTGTGCACATATTAAAAGGTCTCGCGTGATACACGCACTTCACTTTGAATAAACCCTTTGCCACAGCTTCAATTTCCCATACTCCTCAATTGTTGAAAGGAAACATTACCAAATAAAAGGGTCCACCGGGATCTTCTATTATTTTCCGATCAATAGAACTCAAAGTGCATGATATTACAAGACGAACAAATATGTGTATCTTCGCGACGTAAATATGCTGCCATTATATCGTTCATGAAACGTGCGCGAAAATGAATGTTGAAATCGAATTTTTCCAGGCTACAGGTACAAAGCCTTTGAAGTGATCCAAATTTTACTTGATACTACGTTTCGATCAAATTCTAATTTCTGACCCTGTATTAATGAATAAAGAGCAAAATTTACGAACTATAGAACTTCAAACCGTAAATATAAGATAAAAGAAGAGTTTTAAGTATTAAAAGAAAAATATTTAATCTTGATAAGGAGATTCAGCAATGAAATATGAATTATACAAAAATAAAAATTTCAATTCCGTGTGAAACTTCTTTATTCTTTCTTCATATGGAATTTATGCTTTGATTTGTTTAAAATTTGTATATTTTTATATGAAGAGTTCGGAAAAGATCAAATTAAACTAAGATTGCAATAATCAGAAGTTTGCAATGTTGTTGTCGCAACGAAAAATGAAAAATTTTAAGAATAATTTCTTCAAAAAAACTATCAAAAACTATTAATTATGTCACAAAACGGCAAAATAATGAGTTTCAGAAAAATTCTACCCTTATAAGCCACCCTTATTAAGGGTTGAAAGTGTCAAAAATTAATAAAAGAGTAAACATTAATACTGCATAAAATTTCGAAAAAATTTTAAAAAAAAAATCGACGCCGAACTTTGATTTTAGTGCATTTATATATCATGCATATTTACCACTACGTACATACCCACGTACAGGCGTATATAATCTTTAATAAAAACATTTACAGAAACATTGCACAATATTAATTTTCAGATTCCGATGCATCATTATATACCAAATGTAGCCATAAAGTTTCATTTCGAAATTCGAAGATGAACTTGAGTTTTAATGCATTTATATGCATATGCAGTCTTATACCTATGGGTAAAGGAGGATGTATATATTTGTTAATAACAACTCTCACAAAAACATTGCACAAAATATCTTTCCACATTCTGACGTCTTTTTCAATAACAAATAGATACACAAAGTTTTATTTAAAAAATCGGAGTGAAACTATATGAAAATAGAACTATATGCTCATTGCACTTGAATACTTATGCATTCTCATACATATGTGCATACGGGGATCATATATATATTGTTTTTGGTGTGCGTGTTCATAGCGTACAAACGTTTACGTATATTTTAATAATCGCATAATCAAGTCAATTTTTTCTCCAAATTTGCTTGGGTTCTCTGACTGATTCTGTGATAAATCAAACTTTTTCAGCCCCTCTACTTTGACGGTGTGATTAATACTGTTTTGATAACAACCATTTAAATGTAAGCCTACAAACATTTGTATATAAATAATAATGTTAAATATTTTAGTTCTGTATATAAATAAGTCTAAAATTATTCAATACTTTAAAAGCTAATGTTATTATTTTTATTTAAATATTCAATATTAGTAATATTAATAAAATTAGGCTTCTAAAAACATACGTATGATAATGCATTATTATGACCAAACTTAAATATTTTCTTAGTTTAAGTTATTTTATTTTACTTATATCTTATAATAAAATAATTGAATAGTATAGGTAATTAAATTTTATCCTTTTTAATGTGGAATATTTGTTCCACAATAATCATTTAAGGAAACTTCTATCTGTACGTTTTTAATATAGTAATGAAGATTTTACACAAACTGAATAAATTAGGTAAGTACATATAAAATATAAAATAAAGTTGAACATTAATTATACAACTAATGGATATAGAACAAATATTTTTTTGTTTAAGCTTATAGAAATTATCATATAGGTTCTTATAGAAATAATCATAATTCTATTAATATATGATTCTATAGTTAAGAATCCTAGATAAGTATAAAGAAATAATTTATTTTACCAAGAGGAATTAAAAGAAATTCTTATACATAGTATTTAGTTTGCTTTATCATTCGTAAACATAAAATTAATTTTTTGTAGAAATATAATTTGCTATTTAATTGCAACTCGAGAAAAATTTTATGCCTTTATTTTTCGACTGATCTTGCATTAAACGGTTAGTATACAAACATTCATATATGTGTTCTAAAAACAGATAAGCCTTGCAAGCGACAATCGAACTCCGCAAGACTCGTGGGCTCGAAAATTTTTACAAATCGATAAGTTGATTCTCTACTTTGCGTTGCGGTGACGTGGCTTATTTTTCTAAACAAACGTCTCAAATTTACTTCAAGTCACTACACCGCATAAAAGTTTTATCATAGTATTATAATACTCATCATAGCAAAATCGTCTATGTACGCTATCCTCAAAAACGTGTTTGATTAATATAATTGATAATTATAATGAATTGTTTATTTTTAGTATTTAGTAATTTAGTAATTAGTTTAGTGACATAGGTAATAATAATATGAAAAAACAGAATGAAAAAATATGAACTTATATTCTCCGTTTTTATTGAGTCAATACATGATATATCCATTATATAATATATCCTTTATAAAAGAGCCTAGCTTGAGTTTTAACATTCTCTTTATCTAAACGAAGCTTGAGCTTTTGACATTTTTCTTAATGCGTATACTTAATCGAACGCCGGCGTATTATCCTACCATTCGCGTATTAGTTTATTCATCAAGGGCAGATTACCCCGCCCCAATCCCATTGATCAATTCTAGGATTACATACATATGTAATGAACATACGCATTTTCAAGAACAAAATCAGCGAAACCGTCATATTTACGCAGATTCGGTTAAATACCTGTATCATTTTACTCACTTAATTAATGGCAAAAGCAGATATTTATATGAGAAAGGTCAAATCGCGTAAACGATAAAGGAAGAAAGGGTTGAGAGTCGTACAAAAGTTCACGCGCTAAAGAAAGTAATTAAGAAAATAGAATTATTTATTCTCATGAAAGCAGATTACGTCACAGATTAGAATTAGCCTTGGCAGCAGCAGTTGCGTGGCTCTAAAAAAAGATTGCCGGCGAATAATTGAGCAGTTAAAGGGTAGAGATCGAGTGAGCCGAAACCGCGCATTAAGGGATGCAACCGCGTCCTTTGGGATGAAGAACTCCGGCGGCCCTTGACCACCACCAAGATTAGGGACGAGAATATTGGTCGCGTCATCATCCCCGAAACGCCTTGGAGTCCACGAGCAAACTCCACAGTTGGGCGACAAGTCAACTTTTCAAATAGACTTTGCTCTTAGTGTCGACAATTCTAGAGTATCAGTGACTCCAACACCAGAGAAAATCATGCAATTTATTTTTCAACTCCACCCGTGCATTTGAAAAGCAGCGGCATCGACGCTTTCACCGGTTGGATTTTTTCATTGGGACAATTTAAAGTTAACTTTATGACGAGGAAGTGATATATATATATATTTTTTTTTGTATGTTAAGGGAGCACAGAATATGAAACACTACATATTCAAATTGACAAACTAATTTACGAAAATAAGTATATTTTACTAAAATAAGTATATTTGTTATCAAAATCTATATGTGAGTTACTCTATGTATGCACAAGTTGAACTTTTCAAAAATACTTTCTAAAATTATCGTGCATCAAGAATAAATAAAAGAATGCCTATTTAACAAGAAAACGTTAATTCCCAGAAAAAATGTTTTCTAATATTAATTTCGTTTTTCAATTTTTCATTTTCGTAATGAATAAACTTTGAAACATCTTTCTCGTAAAATTCACACATATAAAAGTATAAATGTAAATTTATATTAACCATATAAAAGTTTTTTATAAAATGAAAAGAGTTATATGCACGTTAACAATAATTGTTTTTTTGTTTATTTCAAAGAAAATACTATGACAAATCCTACGTACTCATATATAAACATCATAATCACAATTCTGTAATATATTAATCAGATTTAAACAGAAGTTTTATCTAGTATTTTATGTAATTCTTTTATACTCTCAATTTTACGAACTTATAAAATATAAAGGTTAAAATATTGTAGTTTAAATTAATGAGTGAAAATTAAAGAAAGAATCAATTTATTATTATGAATTAACTTTACTTATAAAATTAGTAATTATACACTGGTAACAGAATTTTAATAATGAGTGATGGCTATACACGAAGCATGTATAAATGCTCTCTTGGAAATCGAATTAGATGGATTACACGAATATACCTGTTTGAAAATTTAATATTATATCAACGAAGCATCAGTGGTTGCACTCAAATTATGTTGATGCATACTAGCCCTTTCCTTACCTTGTTTAGATATCTATATCCGGAAAAGTACCTTAAATTACATGACATCATATAATAATAATAAATATAATATTATAAAAAAATATAATAATAAAAAATAATAAAAAGATTATTATCACGTCGATAGTGACATGTACTAATTCATCGATCACTGCATTTACGTGCGCAAATTGTCGATACGTATACTATCCAATAAAAGAAAAATCGAAGTTGCAGGTATTCTCTCTATTATATTATATTATAATAGTAACTATTTGTATTATTTCAATGTAAAAATGTTGAAAATATAAGGATACTTCGGATTTTGAATAAATACTCGCATGAATATTAAAATAATATATAGAATCAGTTTATTAATGATTGGCATTTATTAATGATTAATAATTGGCAAAAATATACATAAAATGTTTCACATTTAGCGTATTAAAGGGACTAATAAAATTGCATTTTACACTTATAAAAGACTTCGCTTATCTGAATCATATACATAAAATCACGAATTCATTCAGTCAAAGTTTAATCAGTTTCATTTTTCTTATAAACTTTACTTTCTTATACGCAATATTACATAATGATATATAAAAGTTAAATTTTCATATTCACAAATCTTTTTCATTATTAATACGAATATTATTACGTTATTATTACGAAATATATTTAACGTGTATATTTAATAGCTATTTAATTAATGTATATTTCTTTCCATTTGAGTATTTGAATAAATTTGTCGTTATTGATTAGTAGATCAAGATTCTTTAAACCATTTCACAAACTACATGTGCTGCGTAAACGTACAATTTATTATTTCAATCAAAGGAATAAAATGTATGGATCATTGAAAAAGGCGTTAATTAAGAAATGGATAAATTAATCTTTTGATAATTGGATTAGTAAGAGAATTCTCTTGCACTCAGTCTTCGATTCGACTCACGCACAACACTAGTTTTCGAATGGTCTATTTAACAATTTTTTAAATTGATACATATTACAATTAACCACAAATAAATTATAATTTAATTAAACTGTTAATTTATTCATTGTAAAACACAAATAAAATCATATTTCAAGTCCATAAACTTTTGATGTGTACATTTCCTGAATTTCTCAACATTTCAATTTATTCTTTTACATTAAATCATAATCTACTAATAATGAAGGTTAAATTGATTAAGATATTAAAAAAGAAGTAAATGTAAATAAGTCAATAATTATTAGTCCTAAGAGTTAAAATATTACTAATTTCTCGTATCATTAATAAAAGTAGCCTATAAGTATAATTTTTTTATAGTATGAAAAAAGTATAATAAGTATAATATATAAGTTTTTCATAATCATTTATAGCCTATATATAAGAAAAGCATTTATTATTTAGAATAATAATTTTAATACGCGTAATATTTTAGTAATATAGAATTAAAATTTATTAATCACTTGTACAATACAAATTTCTTTAATAAATAAATTTTATAAAAATATAGATTTCTTCCATATTTGCGTTTATTGAAGTGTATAAAATACTGTTTATGCAAATGTCTTTTGTATATTCGATAGAAATTAAATATCAGATACTGCTATCAAATACCCCTGATTATTTTTCAATTCATCATGTTAATCGTCGCGAAGCAATATAAATATTTTAAATTTTAATAAAACTTTAAATTTGCCATATTTAACGAAGAATATTTACTTATAAGATTAAAAAAAAGTAATATTGTGGTTGAAAAAAATGTAATTTAATGTAAACAAAACAATTTGAATTTAATGATAAGAAGCGAAAGCTGAAATTGAGAAATTAACTAGTAAGTATTGAAGCTAATTATTATTGTTAAATTATTGTTTAGGCGTAACATGAAAAACGTTAAGCAATTCAATGGTGTTATAGTACCGATAACTGACAACACTGCAAGTCATAAAAGTAATCATCATACTTTCAAGATTTTAAGACCATCACACCCTTGTATAAGAATTCCTTCACTTAAACTAACTTTCGTTCCCTTTGTCTTTACTCTATTCCCCTCCCTTTATCATACGTCCCCTTATTGCTACTTACGTCTACTTACTACAAATCGATACTCCTTAGAGCTATAAAAATAAAGAAAATACTAACTCTCGTTTCATCTTCGTCTCCAGAGCCTTAGCACCCCGACGAGGTATCCGTGCCACATCCGCAAGATGAGTCTCTCGCTCTTGTCGCGTGTGGGGATCATTGAGGAGAACAGCAGCTGTGGGCGGTTGCCACGCGACTGAGAAAACTCAAAGAGGGAGAGAAATGAAAGATCAAAGAATAAGAGCGAGTTATCCTGAAGTACGCGCCCAATTTCGCATCTTACACACACATTACGACGTCAGTCACTCTCCCGCATTTATGATTCTTAGATCCTTATCCGGCTCCTGGATTACTTCGCTTAACTTGTTCTACTAGTTGTTCGATCAAGAATGCATAAATTCCATGCTCCTTCCTCATTACTTCTCATCACAACGAAGGATTTATGCGTGGTGCGGGATGCCCATGCCTCTCAAGCGCAATCGGATATTCCGGATAATTTTTCAGGTGAAAGCCCTCTAACACGCTTCAAAAATCTAGATTCTTCGATTTTTCAAGATGAAAAATATAAAACTTCTTCAAAATCAGTACACTGCTACATGGTGGCTGCTCTACTCAAATTTCGTACTCACAATACTACAATAGGCAGCTGTGAAGGGACAAATGAAAGAATAAAGACCGACAACATATTCTCTCGCTTGTTGTTTGTCACTTTATCACTACCTCCTTATTCTTGTTTTCATTCGGACTATATTTTTTTCATACTCAATGGCTAGTTTGTAAAAATATACTATTAATTTTCAAAAGTACTGTAAGCATAGCAACAGTATTATCGTTTCAGGACTGTCGGGGCATTAATGATTTTCGAAAGTAATAATTTATCTTCCCGAATAACGTGGGCGCACATTTAGCCATTCAGCTACATGAGCGCGTTTAATATTGAGCGCGAAAAATTCACATTTAATCACTTTGCCAAGGACAGCTGGTTCAGCGTTTGAACCTTGAATTCCAATTTGAAGACGCCTTTTTACAATCAAATGAATCGATGAGAAACGCTAGTCAAGTCTTCAACGCGAGTCGTTCTACGATTTCTCCCAAAATCGACATTTACGGTGAAGGTCGTGTTTAATTAATATCCGATCCAACGAAAATTAGTACACTCTTTCGGCTTGTTTTATCTTACCTGATTTGGTGGATCGAGCAATGGGAGTGGAAATGCAATAGAATGTGGAGTGGAAAGTAGTCACAATAAAAAAAAGGAAACATTGCGAGAAGGAGGAGCGAACTAATTGAAAATTTGTGTAGAATAACAGTGGCAAGAAGTGTGTGAGTTAGTTTGAAAAAATTAGCATTGCTGTGTCTCCTCGTTCGTTCGTGTAGAAAGATTTTGCACTTTTTGACATTGTACCTTCACTCTGAAATTCTTGACTCGTGCAGCTCTTTTTCTATTTATTTTAATGTTTTATAGAAGATAATCCGAATACAAGATATCAGTATCTTATAAGCTTAAAAACATTGAATTTTCATTATTTAAATTACTTTTATTCGAGAAATTGCCTTGCTAATACCATAAAGTGAAAAGCAGTTAATTAACGTATTCTACGAGTTGTTATATTATAAAATGTAGACGAATTTCAGGTAATTTCAGTCACAATTTTAATGATCACCATTTGTTAAAAATGGCGAGGTTGTGCCAGAATTGCGCTATGCTTCTAATTAAGCATTTTCCGAATTGATATTAAGTTTTATCCATAATTGCAGTGCAAGAACGAAAACTGAAATTGCAATTAGCTTAGTCATGTCCATTATATTCATCAGTATGGATTCTTCTCTTTATCATAATTAAATATTTATACTCTTGATAAGTTGCTTGTCATGAAAAATTGTATCAGACGTACTTTTGTATTTCAACTTAGAACTTGAATCTATGTTTTCAATCCATTTAATCAGGAAGAATAGATATTAAAATGAAACCTATTCAATTAAAAAGTTAATAGAAATGCATGTATATTAAAAGAGTGAAAATTAATGCTACGGTGACATTAATTAAAATTTATATCCTAAATATTATATTAATTGTAAGTGCATATTAGTAAATATTAAAATTGGAAAGTCGATCAAATATATCTTTGCTTTTTTTCCGGATCAGTATTTAACTGAAAACTGAAAAATAAAGTTTTATCGTAAATAAATATTATTTACTTTCATCTAAATTGAAATAAAAACCTGTTCTTGCATTAAAATCAAAGTTACTTCCGAATAAATAAGACCAAATTTCATCAAATATAAAAAGTAATTTATAGTTATCCACTCAACAATGTTTTATTTTGCATTACTTTTTAAATAAATTTTTATACAAATGTAATAACTGATGGAAATTATTAATTTCAACATGAAAATGTTGTTAATTTTAATGTTGGATATAACATGGCAATAGTCGAAATTGGTAAATATACTGTGAGTGTCTGTGAAAGTTTAAGGCGAGAGCAATATTAAGAAATTGGTTGCGTTATCAAAAGCATTCCTTTGCTAACGCTTTCTCAGAGCGATAAGTTTTTAAAAACACATTTTCAAAGGAAAGGCTTTCTCTATATTGTTAGCTCACACTTTCTCGCACTTTTGGTCATCTATGACGTAGCTTGGATTTAAAGGTGTACTTGAAGAATAAGATGAGCGTGCGATCAATCCAAAACAAAGAATAGATCAGAAAGTTGCATCATGAAGCGAATGTCGCAAGACTAGAAAGGCAAAAATGATAAAATGTGTAGTGCCGCGAAATCTCAGGAGTAGGCGCAGATAAGCGCACAATAATGTGATGAATGCAAACTCGCGAGGAGGAGTGACAAAGGAGTTGCGCCGCTTGCGCTTATTGAAAAACGCGATTAGTCTTTGTTAGGGGCTGGGGATACCCTGTCTATTTACATAAATATCGAGTTCAAGTATTATTTCGTGGATGAATCTAGGTAATTAAAAGCCACTAATATCTAACATGAATATTCATAACTGATTTAGCAGTTATGAATATTCGGTGAGCGACCTCCTTACAAAAGTTAGGGGAACACCATTTGGTCATTCAACGAGACATCATTATTTTATTAGAATGAGATCTACTTAATGCAAGACATCAAAGTCGGAACTCCCTTTCGTATTACCGAAGCATAAATTGAGAAAGTGCGTCGATGGTTTCACGGACTGTTTTAATTTTGCATTATGTTTCTGAAGTGCAGTTCATAATTGTGAAATATAATATCGCCTCGCCGCCGCTTATAGAATAATTATTTCTGCGACGGAGCTTTGTTCTGCTGGAAAATAAATAAATCCATAATAAACTATATTAGTAAGCTTATACTGAGTTGATAAAATTACTTCATTACGCAAGATTCGAAAATACCGCAACATTTACACGCACAAAATGCGAAAAATTTCAAATAGGATCGAGCTGAAATAAATTTTCATAAAAGGCGAATAAAAGTGCTCGCAGTATTATCGCTGTTTAATAAATAATAAATGTCTATTTATTTACATTCCGAGTGACTATAATTAATGTTCATCATAACGATTTTACGAGCGGCATTGCGGTATGACCAACGACATACATATTGAATTTTAAGTTTCAAACGTTTTCGATATTACACGGACCACAACTATATTATTTCCCTTTGCATAGCCGTATCGTCGTTTATTACGGAAATATTTCGTGCGCCGAGAAACTGATAAGATGCACCTTAATTAACTCCGAGAAAAAACTTAATTTTATTTCAAAGATATCTTGATAAAAGCACGAAAATTCTTCGTCTACCAAGTGTTGAAGAGAGGAGCTTTTTCAATTAGCTCTGTTCGAAAAAGTTATATCTCAAGTACAGAATATTCACAGAATATTTTTCTCCGACCAAAGCTTATAAAACTTAAATTTAATCGACTATTTTCAAATTTCTTTACGAGAAATTTATCAAGATTACCACTAAATACATATATACAAATTTCAATTTATTAAGATTTTAATAAATGAAAATTGCTTTTTAATGATCTTTTTAGTATTTCATTACGTATTTATTTATGTAACGTACTTTACTTTTCATCATTCAGTACCTATACAATTTTAGTTCACTGTCGAATAAATGAAATTCAACTAATGAAAAAAATAGAAAAAATCACTATTTATTTATAATATTTTAATAACTGAAATTTTTACTATGTATAAATTTAGTAAACGCTTTAAACTTCATCTTACATAGCTCTGGAAATTTTTTAAGGTAACAATGTCTAAACTCACCTACAACAGAATGAAAAACTATAATTAAATGTACATTTTCAAAGATAAATTTAATTGCTTCTAATATAAATATTACATTTAAATCTTTCAACTAATAATTTTTTTTATCATTTTATCGTATATTTTTAATTCTATGATTCTTTATGAAAAAAGTGTATTTATACTTGCTTTTTTTATTCGCGTATTTTTAGCATTTCTATAAAATCAATAATGAATGAATTCCTTAATATTTTCAAATTAAAATATTTGCTTAATAGTATCTTAACATTTGGATGATCATTATTTTTTACATCATAGTGCGATTAGAATTACTTTAAGTAATTCTACTATCATTTAGATAGTTATTAATTATATTTATTTATTTAAGTTATTATTATAAATATCATTTAGATAAATTACCACTTTCATTTAGGTAAATAGTATACGGAGATATTTGTTATTGTAAAAGTAATAATAATTTTCAATATTTATAAAGTGACGTAGAATCAGAGTGAAGTTTGATGAAAAAATTATTGCTTCCAATGTCCTCATAAGAAAACGGATGATCACTTTCTATTGTACAAAAAGAAATTATTAAAAACAAAGAGTATAGATTATTGATACCTTATCGAATATCTGCAAATAGATAGGATCTAACCAACTATTCAACATAATAAAGCAAAATCTAATTAGGTAAGAACAAATTCATTGAGTTCGACGTTGCAGGACTTTGATAATATCGTAAGGATGTTGAAAAAGGGGGGAATGAAATGCCCGAAGCACTACTTAATAAAGATAAGAAATACTTATCACATCCACTGCATCTTGCGCAAGCGACAAAAAAAATCATATCTCCGACCGCTGAGTTGGTGTTAATATAAACAACTGACAACAAAGAGGGTGAAAAGGAAGTCCAGTCGCAGATTGCCTCTTTCGAAAGCTTCGATTTGATTGAACGCATTCCGTGTCTTTTTTCGCTCGCATTCTCAGGCAATGATGTTGATACACGTTCACGTGCGCGTATATATACGAAAATATAAAATCAAATCAAAACTCTCGGGCGCTTTCCTTTCACGGATCAGTGGGTAATTTTACTGCTCGTCGAGGTAACATAGCTACACAATTAGTTACGCGCTAATAAAGATCGTTGATCACTCGAGTAATTCCAAGCTGCGCCTCCTCCCGACCGGGCCACCCTCGCTTTTTCGCGCGTTCGATCCCGAAGGCGTCGCGTCGCGTGCACCACACCCACGACCCTAATTCCCTTGTCGTTATGTAGCGCGCGTCTCTGACTGCATCCGGATTAGGTATATTAAACGCTAATTTTTTTAACGCTCGTGCATCTGTCGCACTACTCGATTTACCCAACACCCCAACTGTCTCGCTTACATTCATTCCATTACTGACTCTCGACTCTTCATGCACATCCATTATCCCTGTATAGTACTAATTTTTTTTTATCTCGCTTACTCTATATCTGGACTCCCTCCTTTCCTATACTCGACATTTCTCTCGACCCCTTTAACTCTTTCTCTCTCTCTCTCTCTCTCTCTATATATATATATATATATATATATATATATATATATTTGTTATTCATTATTCCACTTCTGTTTTTCTGCGCTTTTTATACAGCGTTTTCGTTCTTCAATATAAGCATACTTGACTTTCTGTTTTAAAAGAAAATAAATTAATAATGTTTGTTTGGTGTAATGAAGAATTTTGAGGTTGCTACAGCTGAAAGTAATGAGCCGTACTGATGCGCGCGTTAAATTAGTTTCAAGTATGCACCAGATTGTAGAAATCTGTATTTTTGTGGGCAAGTTTAAATTTAACGTACTTTATTATGCAAATAATATAATGCATTGTGGTAAAAATTAAAGAGAGCAATTACGAAACAAGATGCCTTGACTTTTAAAAATATTTACAGTAATCAGAAGGAACTCTAGTCTATTTGTTATTGCGGATATATAAATAGATAATAGTTGCTATATATATTAACAAAGTACGTATTAACTTCGTGTCACTCAAAGACCTTGTCTGATTAGCGTAGAAGAAAATAATTTCAATTAACGAAATTGCTAGTAATCCGATGATATGTATACAGAAAAATTACTATACTATACTAAAACCTTTACGAATCTAAAAATTAGAGAAAAATTAGTTTCTAATTCCCTCTATTCGTATTTTTCACCACCAAAGTAAACCAGTTGATAAATATTTTTATTCGTATCCATTAACTTTTCCTTCGTAATTAGTTTGAAATACTGATAACTGAGAAAAAAAATTAATACGTCTCCCTAATAATCGAAAACATCTGTAAAATGTGACTGATCGTAAAAAAAAAGAATAAAAGGAAGACTTTAAACAGGAAAAATCAGTACTTAATAATTTCCCAGCTACTAAGATACTGTTTTATTATTTACTCGGCAATAAAGAATGAAGATCAATATCTACCTAAAAGAATAAGAATGGAATTCCTTTGTAAAATGTTAACACCGAATGGTCTCCCGGGTGCTAGTGAAAAAGGCGCCGAGCGGCCGCTGCACACGCGGATAGATCCTCGTGATCGATTAAAAATTAGGAGGCAGGCGTAAACATGGCCGAATCTTCGTAAAAAGAAATCGTTAAGGCTATCATTCGCTCGTCTAATCGCAGTTATTAGTAAGCACGCGTCTAGGTAGCGCACCTTCACGTCGTCGATCTCCCTACATTAAAAGTCCGCTCCACTTCCCGCGGGAGAGCCGATAAGTTAGATCGTGATGTCAGTGGTCGCGAGCTGTTAATACTCCCGCTTCTGACCTCACTCCGTCATGATACCTACTCTCCGCGATATTCCTCTTTTCCCGCGGGAACCTCTTCATTCTCGTTAAATTTTCTCGAAGTCTGGGGATGTTCGAGGAAAGCCGAGAGAAGTGTCCGTCATTCATGCCAAATGATAAGACACGGATTTTGGAAAGTTTGCTTGGCTACTTACAGTAATCGAATGGCTTGACAACATATTATCAGTTATTTCAAATCTTTCGTACTTCAAGTTGCACCAGCTTCATAATTCTTGTCTTCGAATACTAAACTAATTTCTGTGCTTTACATTACTAAGTCGTTCATTTAGTTGTAAAAAAAAACTGAAATTTGAACTTTAAATTCGTTTTTTTCCTGTTAACACAACGTTTTCAACTTTTTCATAGAATTTTAACATTGGCACAAAGTGAAATAATTTAAAATATTTTCGGGGATTATTAAGATTTCAGTCAGCCATAATAGGATAGACATTAATTATATCTAGAGAAACTTTTCAAAATGAAAATTATACACTTAAGTTGTATTACACTTAAGTATTTGCACTTATTTGCATGTATTTACACTATCGGTAAGTAAAAGAAACTGTTTCTTCATCATATTCTAGCTTGATATAGTAACACCGGACGTAGAACTGAACACCCTCTTTGTATGTATAAATTTACCTTCTTATATTATAATTCTTATATATATATATATATATATATATATAAGTAAATTGTATTTAAAATATAAAATTATAAAATAATTTTTTGATACATATAAACAAAAACATTTCCATCTACATTTATCTATAGTATTATATAACTTAAGCAATTTTCTGTTATTCTATAATATGAAATTAAAAACTAATTCTCAATTATGAAATCAGTTAATTAAAATTTATTTTCAATGTGATAAATATAATAGTTTTCATTAAAAATTGTTTCCAGATTAGGACTTTACTTGAAAACAATTAAATTTACAAAAAGTAGATTCATTTTACTGATAAATTATTGCCTATACTTTCGAATAATCTGTGATATCATTATTATAATATAATTTATAAATTTAGAAAAGTAAATAATAAAATTTTTAATTTAAAACACACTTAAGTTAAAATTAACTCGAGTACAAGCTTTAATTAAAAGTTCTCCTTTGTAATAAATAATTGAATATACCGAATGAAGGTAATACGGCTTTAAACAGTCTGAAATATGCAACAGATATTTGAGAAGTTAATAAATTAAAAAAAAATGTATAATAATGTCAAAATCAAAATTTTTTTTACAAAGTACAACATTCTCTCTAATGATATTACCTGACATTTGAGTACGTATAATGTACAAGGGGGTTATATTATTTTTTCATTCGAAAAGTTTTTTTCTTTACTATTCGTAAAATTTTTTATGAATGTCATTTCATTTATTTCTATATTTCTACTTTTACACGAAGGAAACTAATATAGAATGTGAACAATGGTACATTTTTGTTCTTATAATTTAATGAAACTATACGTGTCAATTCGAAGAATTGCGAGGTTAAGTGAACTACTGTTAAAGAATGTAATGTTCAAAGCAATTTTAAGATATTAAATACTATCATTCGATTTTACAGTTCAAAATTTTACGTAATGTAATAAAGTTGAAAAATGTCCTGTCACAAGAAAAGTAAATTATCAATTTTGTTACAAGACTTTTTTTACATTTCAATTATATCTTTATAATCTCAACTGAACTCACTTCAAAGGTAATTTTGTATACACGTGTAAATTTAAAATAGATATTTTGCACGTGACTGTCAGTTGTGCATATTAATTAAAATCATTCGTGAGCTGATATATTATGACAAATTTGATCTATTTTAGTAAGCCGATTGTATGCAAATTGGCGTGTAGGATAAACTTTGCTTCAATTAGATCAAATAAAATTTAAAATATTAATACCAGACTTAATCTCATTTCTATTATGTTAAATGTACAAAAAATACAAGAATATTTTCAATTATAATTTAAATAATAACATAATGATTCATCGCAAATGTATAAGTTGACTCTTATACAAAATACTATTCTTTTTTCAAGAAATAGCATTTCGAAATACTGTCGTTAATCTTGTTTACTAATCCTAGCAATATTCAGTGCACGTTTTGTTATCGGATAAACAAGGCTAATTCCACAAAAGGTGATTTAAAATATATTTAAACCTAAATAATATCTATTTAATTAAATTCATTTTCAACGTGTAGTATTTATGGCTATTGTTCCATGTTATAAAAGAGGATATAAATAGTTCGAAAGATAATTTTTCTATCGCTTGTAATGTTTTTAAATATCAGAGCCTTAACTTATCGAACTATTAATGCTTATAGTTTCAAACAAATAAGTGCGCTGAAAGTATGCTTGAAGAAAAAATTTCGAATCAGGAAATAGTTTTTCAATAGTTTATCTAGTTTGTAATTTTGGAATATCTCAATACTTCGAATGCGAATTTATGTGAATTTTCCACGACAAGTAATTCGAATGATTTGTACATTTTTTATTGAACAAGTATTTTGAAATTAATTGAAAAGAGCTCGAATTAACGCTCAAAAATGAACTATCTTAAGCAGTAAGACAAAGAATTCACAAGCATCAGTGCGCGTTCAAGTTGATATTCATCGCAGTCTTTTACCTGCTAATTCGCGTAAAAAAACACCCACCCCCATAGTAATCTCTCGACTCTCCTCCATTGGCCGCATTCGAGTCAGACATCCGACACTCTCACCCATTCCTCTTTCTCTAGTAATCGAATGTCCAGCTCCATGAGAATCGCAGCCGTAGAAACGAAATCCGAAGTCCTATTATACCAGCGGAGAACTCTTTTACTCTCGTTGGCATCGCTATTCATGTCCGAAAACTGCGTAGGTGAAAAGAACAAAAGAGGCTACGATTCGGTAACTATAATGCGTCATTCAATACTCGCGACCCCAGCTTCGATAGGAACGAGGGGGCACTTGCGTAAATTGAACACGTAAGACGAGGCGTTTGAGATCGACTGCCGGGCAAAAGTTTCGATGCCTTTGGCTAAGACAACGCCCGATCCTCAATGAGACCGCCAAAGAAACGTTTGAGCGCTAATTAGTCTCGATTGATCGATGGGAGAGGATTGGTCTCTCTTGCAAAACGGCAAATTAATAAACTCCTTGAAAATCGCACCATCATTTACAATTATAATATTATAAACTACAATATTATAATTGTATAAAGATTTCGTTTCGTGATTTACTAAAATAATTATTACAAAAAACATTCTAATCATTGTATCGTTAGTTTCATCCATTGGTTTCAATAAACCATATAAAGTCCGAGATTAAATGATATTTGAAAATCACACGAATGAGTGGAATTTAAAAAAAAGAGATAACAATTTTATTGTACAATTAAATGAAAGTTCCAGTGGACTTTCGATCTAATCGATTAATTTATGAGCATATATAAAGGTTTAATACTCCGAGTAATATTGTTATTATTCATCTGTTCGCAAATGAAGCTTTTTGTATTAAATTATTGTCCCGCTTCTTAAAAGAGGATGAACGTATTTTTTTGATAAATCGGAAAAGAGAGGAATGACATATAGAAAGAGGAAAATTTGTAAGGATGATTCAAGCGATTGAAATGCATCAAAATAACCAGAAATGCTTTTAACTGAAATCTTTATAGGTTTCTCTTGCAATAAGAGAGGAAGAAGACGAAAAGGAAAACACTCAAAGGTAAGAATTAGATAGCGAAAAATTGGTAAGAGAAGGCTAAGCGAAAGAAAGAAAAACAAGACAGCATAAAAAAGAAGTGTAAAATTGAGACAAGTATAAAGATCAACCAAAGATTGTGTGATTCGAAAAAAAGTAGCTGAGAAAGCTATGGCGACCTACGATACGAATATAAAAGGATCATCGCTAAAATATTGACGAGATATTAAAACCGGGTGCAATCCGAGAACTTTATAGATTATTACGTGTTTATTATTATTATTACGGACTGATAGGTTCGATACAGTACAATCTATAAATTTTCGCTTGAGTTCTCCTATTTTTGTACTTCCATATGGTATTCCAATATTTTACGCTATTTTTATATGCAAATACAAGCCAAAGCATGATTTAACTTGACGAAATATTTATTGCAATATAGTATCACAAATCACTTGTTTCAAACCAGTACACTCACTTGAAAGAAAATTTTTTAATCAAGCAAATATTTTCGTTAAAAAAATGTGCATTTTTTATTACAAATAGATAATTTATATAGAAATATCGCTATTCGCATAAATACTTTGTAAGAGTGAAGGATTCATTATTTTAACAAATCTACATTTTTATTTTTTCTCTTCTAAAATTCTTTTTTCTATTGTCATTACACTATTCAGTTGGATCACAAACTCTTCACGAGCACAAAATTCTTTTCAGTTGGATTAACTATTTTTAACTCTAAAAGCAAAAGAAAGCGAATTGGTAAAATCTCGTTTAACATTACGAAAAATCTTTTTGTCGCAGATTTCTTTAAACGTCATTCCTGCTAATTATTCTAATAGATGCACGAGTCCTCTAAAAGAGAAAAACTTCTCTAGCAAATATTGCATATTTCTAGTAGTTAGAATACTAACAAAAGAACAAATTAGGATAATATATTTGCTACTTTTGCTATGATTTATTTCCAAAGGAATTCGAGTATCTTACAACTACAAACATCAGAGATATTATAACATTTAAGAATCTCCTTAGAATTCCGAGGCAGCTCGTCGACTTCCAAGCTCCACATATAAAATACAGAATTCGACCATACCATAAGCAAGCCACTGGGTAATATGAAAGTCAACCTGTAAAATTGTCAATTACTTTTTTCACAACCCGGGCTTTCTAGCTATAATAAAGAAGGCAAGTAGGTCTGAAATTCTCGCTTGTGCTTCGCAGTAAGACACGATCGGCAAGAGTCGTAAAGAAACTCGTTGAGCAAAAATAAAAAAAGACAAACGGAGAAAATTAGAATTATTGCTAAAGAGTGGAAGAGCGCGAGGATTCAACGGGAGAAAAACTAAGGATACGGAGAAGGAGCTATCAAACTCTTGCCCGTTATTCCTTGTATAATTTGAGCAGCCCAAATCGCGACCTCCTAACCAAGTCTAACAGTGTTTGTGCAACCGTGATAACCGCTCCGTTTAGGAAACCACAATGTGCGAGGTTTCGCCGATGCTTACCACTGACGAGAACATTCATGCCTTGTCTTCGCTAAATAATCTTCCGAGGCACGTTATTTCTTCGTTTTCCATAGCAGTCTGCGTACGTAAGCATTCCTCCGTTGAGTCGGCGTAAACCTTCCCTAACGTAGCGGCAGAAACATATGTCGCACTAGGCATAATAGGGGCTAGGGCGGATTGAAAATTTATACACTTATGCATATGCAGGAGCTTTCCAGCCTCGACATCTTGTGCTTCTACTTCAACCTCCTCGCGACGTTTCTCTTTGGAGCACATCCCCTCCCCATTTTCGGCTTAGGTACCTTCTCCGAGCTTCCTTTTGTCCATCTCCTTTTCTTATTATTACGACTACCAATTATGAGGCACCACTAAAGGCACTTACCGAAAAAGGGCTGGATGATTATCGAGTGGCAAAGGAACATTCTTTGGTTGCAATCGATAGATTTTTGTGGTGGCCTCTTTTCTCTAAAGCAACGCGTAATCTTTTATCTTTCCTAGCTACTTTTAAATGCATTCCTCGATGTACTTGTCTTTTGTGCTCCAAGGAAAAAGAGAAAGGTAAAAGTTTTTTCTCAGGTTGACGTGGCCGTTTATAAAATCTCTCTCTCTCTCTCTCTCTCTCTAATAATTCTTTTTAAATGAAAATGTTAATAAATGTACGTCGGTTGAGCCCCAAATGCACAAATTAATCGCTAACAGCATCTTATTTACGCAAAATTCTCGTTGAGAATATGGTAATATATGCCACGTACACACATGAATTTAATGAAAAATGTTTCATTGAGCGCAAATATGAAAACACAAATAGATAACGCGCCTTCGTCACTTTTAATAAGGGTTGACATCACTATACCTCTAAAAATAGTAGGGTACACAATTTGGCGTAAAAGGCTCGTGTGAAACAAAAGAAGAGCTAAGCTGTGCGGTTACGTTGGTGATGCAGTTCGAAATGAATGGAGTCGATCAGTATCTCCCATTTTTTAATTTTTACGCAAAAACTCCGACGTCTCGCATCTATGAAATAGTGAAGGAAGAGAGTGAATACAGGGTGAAAGTCAAAAGTAAACCACCGAGTGGCCCCTCGTAATGCCACTGAGTACTCATTACGATTATAATCCGCTGCGCTTAAAAGCAAGCTGCACCTTTAGCTCACTTGTTCCGCGCACTTCCGGTCTCGCGTCGCGGCTAATCCCGATTTTATTTGCCTCCCGCGTTTTTCGTATGTAAACAAAGGAGGAACTCACGTCGTTATTCGCGTGGCTTTTGCGTGGGTAGCGGGACGAGATTAAAGACCTTTGAAGCGAAGGGTTCGCGCGAGTCAGAGTCGCGTCTGGAAGGGAGAAGGGAACTCGAGAGCCGACTGAAGCGCGACTGCATAATTACTCGGTTCTATCCCTCTCTGCGCCCCAGAGGAACCCTCCTCTTATTCTTCGTTCAACTCTGGCTCTCCACTTTCTCCACTAGTCCCCATTCATTTCAACGCGGGAATCTTCTGTCATTTTCGAGTTGATACTTCTTCGTATATTATTTTCTTTTTCTTCTGCTTCTTCCGTTTATCCTAATTATTGCACAAACATGTACTGAAAACGGGATGAGCGGCTATGTGAAGATGGTTTTCATTGTAAATCTCATATTTTTCTGTTTTAAATATAAAGCCGTTGAAGCATCTCAAGCATATGTCTTCATTTGGTATTGTTTTATAATTATTATGAAAAATGTAAATTTTTTATTTTATAAATTATTCGCGAAGAAAGAATACTTTCAACATTTTCTAAGTTATATACAATAGAAACTTTATATAGCTATGCATTATTCATAACATAAAATATAAAAGAAATGTAGCGAAGAACCATTTACAAAATAATTTAGATATTTTAATTATTTTCTGCTTAAAAAAAATATATATGTGAGTATTCAAAAATGCACTAACATTTAAATATTTTAAGAATCTAAACAAAAAGAAATTAAAAAATTACTGTAATCAACAATAAACATTCGAAAATTCAAATAACTTTAAAGTATAAAAATAAATAATACTGTAATGAAAATGTATGCAGCAAACATTTTTAAATCAATTATTCTTAATTTATGAAAAAATTTCCTTAAGAAACTTGAAGAGTATAAAAATATTAATGATCTTTTAAAACTTTTATGATAACCATCTTAATCGATTTTGAGTTATTGATTAGATAATAAAAGATTTACTTAATCCATATTAATACCGTTTAAAATTTTAAATAGATTCAATTTCGCTTAATTAGCTATAGCTCACACTGATATTATCTTTTATTTGATAAATCAGAAATAAATATTTAAGAGTAAATCATATTTTTTTAATTTCAAAGCCAAACAACAGGTTTACGTTATTTTATTAAATTTTAATGATTTTATATAAGTTCGTATATTGAATGAAACATGAAGCACACATGTCGTGACATTAAGTCCGTGCAAAGTGCAACAGTCCTATAATTCATGAGACCTAACCACTCGTTAAATTAAGTGGTAATAAATATACAATAGTTAACCCAGTTTTCAACATCCTACTATAGCGTATTCAACGAGTATTTTAAATACCTTTAAAACCGAATGAATCAACGAATTCAACATATGTCAAGAGTCTCAAGCTTTTCCGACATCGCAATAATTTAAGTAATGACAACATTTTAAATAGAGAAATGGAGAAGAAAAATAAACGTTGGTAAATTGAGAATGCTATTAATGGAATTAAAAGCGTAGAGATAAGTTTCGTTATTTTGAATTTTAATATGTCCTTATGTCTAGAATATCGAGATTAGGGAACTTCAGGTATTGCAAAATCTCAAGAAAAAATGGCAAATGCTCATTAATAAGAATTTGTCTCGTCTGTAAATGCCTGGTTAAGCACTTGCACAGTTACGCCGACTAAAGACGAATCATTCGATTTTGATACTCAAAAAAATAAAGAGACTTTGAGATTGTCATGAAAGAACTTATTCATGGGCGAATTATTGATAGGAACTGGTAGGAAACAAGGACATTCCAGTAGAGACACGGATTTGTTACGAGTCCACTCGCATAAGCATATTATCCAAACAAGCAAGTAAAAGGAGAAAGTAGGATGAAAGAGCGAACTAAGCTTAAATGTGAAAAATACAAAAGGAAGACGAGGAGGTGCACATCGGTTGCAGCGAGTTACCGTCGTTACACACGGTAATTGGCTTTGTACCACCTCGACCACGCGTGTGTCCCATTCATCGACGCCTCCCCGACCTTCAGTAGCGCTCGTTATTGGCATAGTTTTCGCAAGCCGCTGCTCGGGAAAGGGGATTTCGTGAGAAGAAATGGGCCCCAGGCTATCGCGATATGTTCATTTTGCGACCACACTAGTGAAAAGAAATTAAGGAAATTACTGCACCTGGACGTACTTAATGAACGGCTTTTATGCTGTTAATGTGAAAAAATCCTTCTGGTGGGGCGCTCAGGAGGCACTACCTTTTCCTCTTCTTATTTTTCTATATTTTTTGTACACGCAGTGAAAGTGAGTGCAATTAACAATCGAAAAACCAAAAGTGACCGATGTGTCGCTTACTGCTCTTGTTTTGAATGCAAGCCTCGACAGCTTGCTTTCGAGCTTTTGTATTCCAAGCCTACTTATTACGCGCTAACGTTATATCTGAATGACAGCGCAAAGTTTTTAATTAAACACTTTACAAAATCAGAGAACAAAATCGTTTGTCCACAAACTTGTGCCTTCTCTTCTTCTCTTCATCATTCTCGATTTATGATATAATGTTCTGCTAATTGTGAAATGAACTTTCGATGTGAATATACTATACAAGTTTGTAACAAAAACATTTGAAATAAAAAATAAAATAAAATCTATCCATTGCAAAATTCCAATTTGCAATGCACATAGGTTTAAGTCCTCCAATCTATATTCATACTTTATTAGAATACATTCGAATAGAAAGTGTTGTGAAACTTTAAATAAATAAATAAAAAGAAGCTTATTCATCGGTTGAACTGATTTTAAATTTTTTCTTCGATAAATAAAGCAAATTACTTTTAACGACTTATACTATTAAGTAAATTAATTTGCAATGCTAAATAAAAAAATTGTTCAGAAATAAAAAACTTAATTATGATAAATACGTATGAATTGTTTTATTGAAAAATAAGATTTTTTAAGTCTATCATTAACAATTTATCGGATTCAACATTTAAATATTTTCATTAAATTATTAAAAAATAACTTGTTAAATATATAATTCATAGATCCGGAAATAATAATCGTAGTTCATACTAAGTAAAATATATTCTATTAGTTCTTTACTAAATTCTATTTTTTTCATAAAGTAATAATTCTACGAAATCTGAATTTTTTAAGATATTTTCAAATTTAAGTTCAACTATAATTAGGTTAGACACACATTTAAATAGAATATTTAAGAGTACCTTACGTATATTTCTGATATAAATAATACATTTTCAAAGTAGCTAAGTAGATTCCCTACAGTTAATTCATAGAATTTTTATTTAATAACTGTGGACACATGTATGTATGTATAAGTAAATAATCCGAGAAAGAGATTTTTTACCGAGCTCTGCCTTTAACATCGAGATTTATTCAAATTCATAAATAATCTTTACTTAGAATTAAAATCCATTGTAAGTAAAGGTTTTATTTTAATGAATTATAAATTATATAATTTAGGAAAAATAAAAATTATACTGAATTTTTAAGAATAGAATAACCCTATTGTAGAATATATGTAATGCCGAGACAGTTTCATTATTAGAACAAAAGAATTCAACTCATCTCGTGTCATAACCCTCTTAGCTATTTCACAGAAGATTTTTAAAGAGCGGACCATATATTTGAAAAGAGATAGGTTTTAGCCACGATCATGTATAAAAAGAGGCAAGTGTAAAACTTGTTTTACCACTGAGAACCTTATGACCACTGGTAAGAAGCACAGACCTTCAACGTGCCTACCGCAATAAAAGAGACAAGAAAAAGTAATAAATGAAGGATAATTGAAGAAGTACAAAGAGGGTCAGCTTTGTTCAGTAAGAAATCTCGTCAGAAAATATCAAGCCTAGAATGCCGTTATATAATTGTTGGGTACAAGTATTGTATAAATGTCATTAGGTGTACAAGCCAGAAGAATAGAGAGAATCAATCCGTTGATCGCTTGAAATTTGTTATCGATAAACATCTTATCGAATAGAGTCAAACAAAAGAAAATAATGGGTAAGAATGAAAAGGGGAGATTGACTTTCCCCTTGTGTAAAATCGGCTATTTGGCAAATGATGGGCTCCGATATTTCATCCGTCGAAAGCCCGTATCGGCAAACAAGACAAAAGACGCACGATAACCGCGTCTCTCCAACATCATTGACTACGTGCTTGCACGGAATCCTAGTAAGGGTAACCGTATAGCTATGTAGTCATGCGTGGGAATAAGCATTTTTCTCCTCGATCAAGCCTTTAAGATCGACGAATAATTGCCCGTGGGACTCTTCTCATCCCTTTTCCATATCTAAGGGTGAATGGGCCATTTATTTACAGGCGTAACGCTCCGCAATTTCGTTCGAAACGGAGATGAAGGCTTAATACTGCCTCGTTAAGATAAGAAGGGGATTCAAAAGGGTGAGTCGCGGATCCGTGAAAAGTTCCCGGAGTGCCACGAGATGCCTGACCTGCCGCTGTGATTAACTGGTGACGCGAGAACAAGTACCGCCAAAACTTCGCAACTGTTCTTTAACGCCTCTTTTTCTTTCTTTTTCTTTCATCTGGGATCATTTTTCCATCATCAGGCAAGTTAATCTGCGTCCAATACTTCGGGATAGAAGAGACATTTGAACATACTGAATCTTCGAATTATCGAATTTTTTAAATTGGCGTGATAAGTTCGTTTTTGCGACTCTCCTTATAATCAAATTTATTTCTCAAGCCCTCGAACAGCTCGAGGGCTCCCCTAATACTTTTACGAGATTTCTAAGACTTCGACCAAAAGACTATTTTATGGGGAATTCTAAACTCTACCGCTTTCCTTCTCCTGATTTATCGCACCGACCGTAATTTAGAAGGTGACGCTACGAATTCATTAACTCACGAGAGAGACTATGAAAAAATGAATTCGACTTGTTCTAATGCATGAGTTTTCTAATTCGACACTTCAGTCTAAGTATTACAATGATTTTATAACTCTAGTAGGTACATCTATTAGGATCAAACTTTTATAGTTATGTATAAAATATACAAACCTCAGCATATGCGAAGAAGAAATTGCATCATCGGATATTCTAATACGCAATTTTTTGAGTTTTATATCCGCGCATCAAAATTAGAAAATATGTCAAATAAACAAATGCAATCTTTTAACAAATTAAACAATGTTAGAATGTAATTTAATGCAAATATTACGTTTAGCTTATAAGCTAGTGAATTATTAGTTTAGAAGCACTTATGAAGGCATGATATTCACAAACAAATGATTAAATAAATATTAACAATAGATAATGTTAATAGTACTGTCTGAAAAATGTTCAGTTACAAATTAGTTCTCAGTTTACCAACAGAGTAAATAGTCAAGCACAATAAAAGTATGCGTGAGCGAAAAGGTTAACAGACATTAACCAAAACCGAGTAGATTCGTGCGACTCAGTTTTGCATTCATCCAGGAATATTTCCCAAGTTCTGACTACCGACCCTTTCACCTCGGAACGCGTAGCCCCGTTTTTTTGTCGGGTAGGTTGGTCAGCCTGCGGCGCCATCCGACTTATCTTGCACCAACCTTTACATAACGAATTCACAGAAGTCTTTGTGGCATGGGGCAACGCGCAAATGGCTTCCTTGGCGTTTGTGATAACCAAACGACGAATTAACCCCGGCTCAAGGTTTACATCGCCGCGCTTTACGGCTCCTTCCTTCGCCCACATTTCATGATTGCGTTGTATTTCGGATGTCGCGAAATGGAAGCTGCTCGCTTTACGATCTTTCCGGCGATCATCGCGATGCACCGGGCGAGCAACTTTATGCCCGTAATTATGGGTTGTAGCGAGAATCCGGAGCTACCAAATGTGGAATTGTTAAGTTCAATGGATTTTCAATTCATCAAAAATAAATTAGAATTGCGGAGTAACCGCTGCGTCTGCTTTTAAACGTAACAGCGCTCGGAGGAATATTTGTTACTACTGTTTCAAGGGAGCGGATAATTAATGTCGCGTTTTTTATTGGTGCAGATATTTCTAACGCGACAGAGAACTTTGAAAATAATTATTTTCAATGGATCCAAATTAACATAATGCACAGGAAAAGGAGCTGTATACTCTTCCATAAATGTCTTACGATTTAATCTAAAAATAAATACTGTACAAAGTACGCATAATAATGACACAATTTCAATCGTTTAAATACTAATTGAGTAAAAAATACGAAATTATTCAAAACAGTAAATTCTAAATTAGAATATTCTTCTTTGTCAAGATTTTCTTTTATTTAAATAAATTTCACTTTAATATTTTTCAATACGTAAAATTCTCATAATTGGGCTAATCTTGCGTAGACAATAATTAATTTATCCATTTATCCAGAATACCATCCAATCATACAATCACTGAATGTTCCTTTACTTGTCATCATTTGTCATCATAAAAAATTAATACTTGAAATATTTTAAATAAACTTTTTTTAACGAAATAAAGTATAAATACAGATATCGATTCACCGAGATTTTCACTTAAGGTTGTGAATAATATTCTTAAAACAATATTTTAATAAGCAAACTAATTTAAATAAAAGTAAATAGAAGAGGCAATAAATTAATGATTATTATTTTTGTTAAACAATTTAATTATATAAGAATTTATTAATTTAAGGATTAATGAAAATTCTGCCGCAAAAATTATTTTCAGTTTTGGTTAAGAATCGCTAATTAAAAATTAAATCAATCAATTTTTAAAATTAAAAGTTTTACTGATACAGTCGAAAGTTTTTAATTCAAGTTCGAATCAATTAAATCTATAATAAAGTAATAATTGATGTTTTAAAAATTTTTATAACAGTTTATTTTAAAGGTTTTATAAACTCAGTTTTAAATTAACTTTTGAATATTGAAATACAGAATTTTTTAATACACATTACTTTTATTTATTTAAAATATTATTATCTGTGTTGAAATTAATTTTATACTAATTCGAAGATCTAGAAGTAATCTTGAAAAGATTTATGTGACCTACAAAAAAAAAATTTAGAACAGTAAAATATACAAGAAATACAATCGGCTGTTTTAGAGTTAAAAGTAGAATTATTTAATTAATATTTAATTGGTGATTTAATTACTAATTATCTTACAGCAATCGATCCAAAAATGTTTCAAATTATTTATGAATGTTACTAAATTAAAAATCAGCGGAATCATAGTTGTAATAAATTATTTTCGAAATAAAAAGTAAAACTCTTGAGTGTAAATTATGCAACTACTGTAAAAAATTTCAATTTACAAACAGAAACAATCATGAATAACATGAAGATCAAGAAAAATTTTCGAATCAATGAAAAGAGATAATTAACCTTAATTCTTAAAAAAGGGCTTATAAAAAATATTAATAAATAATAAAAATATTGTTATTATTATCAGTAGTAGTAATAGTAGTAGTAGTCGTCGTCGTCGTAATAATAGTCGTAGTAGTAGTAGTACTATTATAAAAACAGACTTTAAAATAATATTCATTAGTATTATTACGTAGATAAAAAGTAACATTTTTACATACATTATCCTTATTTTTGTTTCAAAGGAACATGAAAAAAAGATGAAATTGCAACCGTAACAAGTTCAAACGCGTAGAGATCATATCATATGAAATATTTTCAAAACAAAAAACAATTTTTCTTTTAATTAGATTAAAATATATTTCTGCAGTATAAACTGTAATAAAAAAATTAAACAAATTAGCGCACATATGTAATTGTTTTAAATTGTATACATTGAAAAATATTAAAAGTAAAGTCCTCTAATATCATTCAAATACAACAAATGCAAGACATAAATCTTTATTCTACGACAACAAATTATAAATACAACAGAAAAAATGCTTTAGATTATATATTTAAATATAATACATAATATAATATATATTATAATATAATACATAAAATCGTGAAAAATATTATATTTACAGTATTATTTTCATCACTAACTAGTTACAGTTATATTTTACAGTTTCAATAGTTAGTACCTTCGTGTTTGTTTCAAATACCAATACAGAAGATAAATATTATCTATTAATTTACGATTTAACAAGAAATATGTATATGAAAACAAGGTAAACAGTTACAAGAACATAGAAGATATAATGCGGGATTGGCAAATCAGCTCTTTCAATTTTCTTACTTAAAATATTATAATTAAATTGTAACTTACTAAATATTGTGATACATGCCGCTTTTAAATTTTTGAGATACGATCAGTTCGAAGAGCAAAGCTACTTTGCTATTTGTACAGGATCGCTTACCATAGATCCTTTACAACAGATTGTACATCATTTTATGCGCAATCACAGAATATTATCACTGACAATTTTATTTTTAACCAATATGACTAAAAGTTATATACATTTCATTCAGGGATGTAATCTTACTATTTATCCCAAAAAATGTCATCGCTTCAGCATTCATTATTGTATTAGTCGCTGGATGAAGGAAAGTTTTAAGAAAAGGACTTGCGAATGACTAGGCCAAAACGTGACGAGCCTAATTAAGTGGCAAGAGCCCAATTCTTCCCTTAGGAACCTTCCAGTCTTGTTCTCAGCCCAGCACAATTGATAAAAAGGCAGTTTCAGGAAAAACAAAAGTGGACCTGTATCATGAGTAAACATCCGCACTATAGTCCTCGGGTGTGAAAGCAATCGTCGGTCGGGACCCCAAGATCGTGGTTCGCGCGATCTTGCACACAATCGATAATGCGTCGTTCGCGCGCGGTTCTTGCCGCTCGAGCAAGTTAAATAAGCTTGGGGAAGCAGCTGAAAAAGAAGGCACCGAGCAATATGCGATCGAACATAATAAGACAAGAGTTTGCCCTCGCCGGAGTCTAAGGAGTGGGAGAAAGAGAGAGAGGCTGGGGTCAGATGAGCTCGTCCGTGTAGTGGACGTCCAGTCGAGATTCTGCACAACTTAAGCCCACCACTTGTCCTATTCGCCCTCTTTTTATCGCTTTCTCTCTTTATCTACCTATCTATCTATCAGTTCCCATTCCTTTATTGCAAATAAGCCAAAGGAACAGAGCTTTGGTTCGCGTGTAGGTGTAAATGCACCAAAAAACATACAAAATACATTTACAAAAGCTCTCTTTCTTGGTTAGGAAGCAGCTACTACGCTGCATTATATATACTCACGTTATATGCAACAAAGGGTAAATATTCATGAGGGCGGTCGGAGTCAGATTTTCATTGGCTCGGAGGTTACACGAAACGGAATCAGCCTCGTTTGTCTCGAAGCTCCAGTTGGAGTCTTGCTGTATTTTTAGGCTAATTTTATGGACAATCTTAACCTGGCTTCCTTCTTCTCTTTTGCCGTATTAAATGCCCTTTGGAACTATACGCAACGGTTCTTTTTTCAGTTAACTACACACTTTCCACAAAATATCTCAACTGAATCCGTTCTTCCTTTTACGAGTATTTATTAATAAAGGGTCGTTCACCTTTTTCCATTCTCTAAGACTGGAGATATACAGATATAAATAAACAATACTTTTATTGATGAAATAATTTGCAAATAAATAAACCAAGTAACTCAAATATTCTTGAGACATTAACAAAAGAGTCGAAAGAAATTTTATTTTTAAGATATATGTAAGATACTAAGATAAATAAAATAGTACTAATTATATTTATACAATTTAATGTGAGTCGATCAATTTTAATAATAATTTACGATTTTCTACATCATATATTAAAAAAGACTTTTATCGAATATATTAAATATTAAAAATGAATATTCCTAAAAGATTTATTCATAATATGTTTGTTAAATATTATCGATCTGATACAGCTTAGTTGTATCAGACTGGTATCAATAATTGAAAATAATTTTATCAAATATTAATTCTGATTATTTGAAAAATCCAAAATTTTGGAATGTATAATTTTGAATAGAAGAAAAAACAAATCAAAATATTTTTTTAAATAATATATTTATATTATTTATATGATTTATCATAATATATGAATGCCATATATATTCACGAATTAACTTAATAAAGAAATAAATAAATACTTGGAGATGCGAAAAAACAAAACTGAGTACTCCCAATTTAAAGATCATAACTTATATTTTAGCTTGGCAATCGTACTTTCAAATAATAAACTAGGTGAATAACAACAGCACTTTCTATTTTATGAAGAGAAAAATTTTCTTATTTGAATGCGAGCAATATATCTGTTACGAAAGCCAAAGTATTTTTTCATTCAAGGAAAAACATTTATGTTTAATTTAGTAAAGTAAGATTTATTTAGTTTGTCTTAGACTATATTCTTTAATATGAATTCGCTCTAATCATTTTCTCTTCTATTTTAACTTAATACATAGCTGCTCTTAACTACACTTCATTTTTTCTGTGTTAGGACAACACGAATAGACGACTAAACGAGTAAAATAATGTGTATATATATAATTCATCTAGGAAAAACGTTTACACGATAATCACAGCCACCGTAGCTCTCTTAATGTTGTCAAAGACTAAATTGCTTAAAATATTTGTCTTTTAGCCAAATGCTACGGTAGAAAATATAATGAAAATTTTCAGCTATTATGAATAAATGATACTTATGGCACTGTTTTATTATTTAAAGCATTTACACTGGAAATGAAAACTTAAAGCCACAGAGAATTAATATAAAGCATTAGTAAAATAGTGAAAATGTAAATCAGATTAGAAATACATAATTTGATGCAAAATTATTCACTGAGCAACTTTTGGTACTGCTAAAACTCAAACTATTAAACTAGTCTATAGACACTCAATGAAACCAGTTTTTAAATTTATTTAAATTTTTGGTACTTAGCCTGATGAATATTGAATAAATTTTTCAAAGGTACTTTCAGAAATATATATTTCTTTTGTACAAATATGTTAGATTATAATAAAGCCTTGAAATATTGAAAAAATAAGTAAATAAATAATTCTAGGTTAATATTCCTCAATATTATCGTTCATTTTTAAATTAAGCTTCAAAATATCAATGGCAAAAATAAGTAAACTTAATTAAAAACTTAAGAGAATTGTACTGAAATTTTTAAAAATAAAAATAATAAATATTCCAAGTCCTTAATTTCAACTCTCTTTCGAATGAAAACTTTTTCAAATGTTTAAAATTGTTGTGAACTTAAAAATTAAGCTCTCGCAACAAATTAACATGTTGAAAATATTTTCAGTTACTTTACCGCATTACTCAGTATGTATTGTTCATATCCTCGCAATTGCCTTAGTTTATTTGCATGTTCTCTGTTTTTAAATTATTTGTAATACCATATAAATTTACATATTATTATTAATATCAATTTAAGCACAGGCTTTTTGATGTTTCTTATAAATATTATTTTTGTAACAACACATTTTTCTCGATATCCTCTTTATACGAGAATGAAAATATTTATATTTACTATAACGGATATGAGAAATTAAATTTTCTGCTGGTTATAATGTTGTAATTAATTCAAATAATGTAAACATTATTTAAATTAAATTACATAAAGTATAACGTATTTCCGATTTATAATTTAAAAATATAAAAAGTTATATGAAAATAAATTAAGTAAACCTATCAATATAATAGCATTAGATTAATTTTAATAATGCATTGTACCATTCAAATTTCACTTCATAATAAATATTAAAATTATCAATCATAATTTCAGCTTTAATGTTTAAAAATAAATTTTTCTAATTTATATATATATCTAAATTATAATTAACAATTGTACGATATTTAATAATAAAACGCTTAATAACAAGAATAGAATATATTTAAGGTCTATTTTATTTTAAGTATTATTGATCGTTACTTAGAAAAATATGAAATTTGGATGATTATAAATATATAATTCCAATTTAATACATAATAGTTTTAAATCAGTGTTATAAGTTATTTTAAATTGTATTTAAACTTGTACGTTTAAAAACTTACAAATTTCATAATCATAGAACGGTTATTTAGTACAACAATTGGGTATCGAATAATGATGGCGTTGATAATATTTAAATTCGAATACGCTTTGAAATTTATAAAATTTCAGAATAGTATATCAAAAGAATAAGCTAAAAATTCACATCTACTATTTTAAATTTTAAACATTTGGCATTTGATTTGAAATACGCAATCCAAATAGCTTCTTATTTCAATACTTAAAAACATTTAGAGATACATGTCAGAGCTTCAAATAATCATAGCAAACGGTCTTGGAGTGTTTCTCTTTGCTAACGATAACATTGATTTGTTTACGAGGAGTGTTCCGTAAAGATATATTGGATTTGTATTTTATTTTGGTTAAATATTGGACAGTGGAGAGTAGAAATTTTGTAAGAAAAATGTAAATCGACCAAGTTTTCACGAAGAAACTTCACTATGTAATTTTAAGGCTTTAAGGTTAAAGTTTACATCTTCGTTAATAAAAGAAGATGATAACTGTCGCATTATAAAAAGAATTTCGGCCTAACACGTGCAAAAAGTTGGAAATTCAATTTTTAATTTGAAATACACTTAGCAAGGCGCTTAACCAAAGCGATCACTTGCCGGTATAAAAATAAAGTTTTCAAGAAAACGAAGTAGCGTGGAAGAGCAATTCGAAAAGTTTTGATCTATGCGCGCTTGGTTAGACGAAAAGGAAGTGCAATGGAACGCGTGGCTTGCGGATAAAATTTCAGTTCAAAAAGCAAACTACGTAGAAACAAAAGTAGTAAATAGAGAAAAGAGAATAAACCCCTCTTATTCCATATTTAAAGGTGAAAAGACTCTTTTCCACTCGACGTTTTTGAATCGAGTAAAAGGAAGGCCCAGAGGAACGATAGCAGCTAGAAGGAGAGAGAGAGTGCGAGAGAAGAAGGAGGATATGGGCGGAGGAAATAGGGTCGCTCCTTCAATGTATGTGCATGCATATAAAGAAAATTTTTCCCGTGCACAAATCGAATATGGTTTCACACCTGCCAGTTTCTATCTCGTAACAGTCGCAGCCGCTTATACACGACAATTATATCAAGCGAACGGTTATAGCAAGGTATAGCCGTCCAATGGTTATAACCAATCGGTTTTGTGCCATCGGCGGGCACGATAGGGAAAAAGGTATAGAAAGAGAAAAAGATAGAGCGACGATGAGGATGAAAAACACAGGACAGAAGATCGCATGGACTGATCTCGGCTTTTTCCACGCTCGGATGCATTCTTTTGTGACGTTGCGGTATTTTTCTTTCTTTCTTTTCTATGCGCTTGTTGTTTTGTTGTTTTTTTTAATAGCTTAATCTCGGTTCCTGAACAAAAAGTTGCAATTTCTGAATTTATGGTGTTTCTTTTCCCTTTTAAATATAAAAGTAGTTTGAAAAATGGTACTAATAGACTCCTCTATATTTACTATAGAGGACTATACTCTATATAGACTAATCTTCCCTTGAAAAGACAATAATCGCTCGAGTTCTTATAAGCAGAAGAAACAAACTTTCAAAGAAATGAGTTTAAAATTGAATGTATTAAAAGGAGAAAGTTAGATTAATTAAGTCGTTCGAAAAAATCCGCCATTCCGTTGTTTATATCATTATTAGATTCCAGTTCAACTTTGCCAAGCAGTAAAATATAAGCTTCAACGAAAGTACTGTTGATAAATGAATAATTCAAGTGTAAACGCTTTTCGATTTAATGCCTCTCCTTTGAGAAGAAATCTCGAAGGGCTGCTACACTAAACGTACACTGTTTACGTAGATATAAAAAATCTTACTCAACGGCTTCTGGTGGTTTTTTTAATTTACACACGACAAAAATCATGCGGAAAGAGCAAAAACACTGGAACACGTGTACAAACGCATGCAGGAAAATTACACAAAGTAATGATGTCCTTTGTGCGCTAAATCTGCTACTTGGCCTAAGGAGACTTTTTCATTGGCGCGACAGCCGTCGCAAAACAATTTTGAAGTACTGCCCTCGACAGGTTACAAATAGCCCATCGCATCCTACAAATCGCCCTTCGAGATACAGCTCGCTGTCCTACACAAAGACCTCGGGAGGTTCGCGGGCCCGTGGGTAAGAGGAAGCGGTCCGCGAGCCGTCCACTCGTCCAGGCGACTTCTTCGGAAGCAGCTGCGCCCGGGTGCGCGATCTTACGCCCAGATACACGCGACAATCCGTGGAGATGAGTATCTCCGAAAATAGGATCTTGCTGCTTTCACGCATTATTCCCCGTGTCCTATTTATATGTCCTCGACGAAGGCGGTTCTCCCCATCCATAATACGATTTTCGTAGCGGCGGCTTCTTTTTACCTTTCTCCCTTTCTTTCGCTCTCTTGGATGCGTTGTTTCGTGGCCGCAAATGCCAATCGGAGTCGCGCCTCCACTCCGCCCTTTGCGGTACACGGATCCGAGAACACCAAACCGCACTGCGCACTTCCGCCAATGTTTTTTATCTGCTTTTCTGCCTCCGTTCTTCCTTCTGCTTCGTATTCGCGTTGTGAGGAATAAGATAAAGAATATATGACGGAAGTGCACGAGAACATCTTTAGAAAACGAGTCTTATATTGTGCACTTCTCTCTCTCTTAGGGGAGATGCTGCGTTGTGGTTTTGTCTAAGCTTTTGTGTGTGGAGTTACGCGTATAAGAGGAAAATATTAAATTAAAATTTGATGAATGTGACACCTGCGGATTTAGCTGCTGAGAGGATGAACCGGTGCTTCTTTCTCTCGAAATATTTTAATGTTCTCGGACGGACGCATCTGTTATCTTAAGCTTTGGTGAATGAAAGCAACAACAATTTTATTCACCGTAAGATTAAATATGAGGCAAGTTTAGCAACGTATGTTTAAAGTAATGTATGCACTAAAGCTCAACTTTAAATAAAACAGTTTCTTTAGGAAACTGAATTCCAATCTCTTTATGGGTATTATCAAAACAAACATAGAAATATAAGAATAACTCATACCATTTAAATTAAGAAGAAATTAAACAAGTTTGACTTTCATTAGAATCATTTACCAGCTTCATGAAATATCATAAGAAAAATTGTTATCGATCTTGCTAAACATTCTGAATCGTAAATCAAGAGAGGCTGGATAACAACTTTATTTTATAAATTTTATAACGAAGGTATATTTTTTATATCACAAGGATATTTAAGTTATCCGTTGCGTATTTTATGAGTGTTGTCATTTTCGATGTTTATGCGAAAGTTTTGTCTCGTCTTTATAATCTTACGTATTTAAGAAAGTCAACGATGAAATTTGCTCGATAGACACCTACGACTTCGTTACGTACATAAACTTGGGTTCAATGTAAGAACGTATCGAATCAATGATGATACGATCCACATCGTGTATTAGAACTAGACATTTTTAAAATACAGACTCCTGTTTAAAATTACTTCGAATTTGATGTTCAAATGTAACATGTCATGACCAAAAAAGAATACGTGAAATATTAAAGGCTCTTTTAAAACACTTGTATTTGACACAGTTTTCTATAATTATAAGTTTCTCAAAAGATTTTTAAGGCTCAAAAAGGCGGTTAAAAAATACCTTAAAATAACAACGAAAATTTGAGAACTTGTTGCACTTATAAAATCGATTTATTGAAGATGATATAATTGTAACAATATAATTATCTAATAATAAGTTTTATAACGAAACATGATTATCTTTATTTACCAAAAAGTAATCAACATTTATGTTACAGTATTGATCATTTTATTTTATTAATATTCTTAGCCATACGTAATATTTATATTAACCTTTACAAATTTAAAAATGTTAATTATTACAAAATGTTACTTGAATACAAGAATATACAACTAAATTGTAAAGTTCAATGAGCGAAGTCATTTAAAAAGAAAAATAAATTTATTTAAAGACAAAATGTATCATTTATTAAAAAGAGCACGTTATTATGTTTAATCGTGAGTTATGATATTATTATTTCTTATTATACTTATTATGAAAAATGACAGAAGTGAATGCCATTATTTAATTTGAAAAATAGGAATGCTTTATTTATTTATGTAATCTTATTTACTTAATCTTTTTGATAAGTGAAAACTCTTTCTAAATTCAAATTTCATTTTAAATAGAATTGAATGAGTCATCCTAAATAGGAGAAGAAATTATTTATAGATGATTCATATTAAGTTGATAAGTTTTATTTCTAATTAAAAGTTAATAATATTGCTCAAAGTAATGTAAAGAAAAATAATAAAGTTAATCGATTACGATGGAACGTTACCGAGTTTTGTTCTTTCCGAGACGTTAGGATAAATACAAATAAAATAAAAATGTCACGCATAAAGCTGTGACAGAGTCATAACTCAGATGAGGATTAGCGATTAGCCAAAAGATAATCTTTGTATCTCTATGAACTCGCAAAGCTGTACAGACTTTTAGTTTTCACTTGAATGCATTACTGCATATCTTTTCTCCAGGGCTCATTTTCCTCGAACTTATCATCCGCCTTCCATAATTGATCATTTTGATGAAAATAATTATTGGAAAATGAATTAAATAAACTAGAAATTCAATACTGACATTTCTAAATCCGTTGCTTAATCTAAAATCGAGAAAGCTCGAACATAAATCAAAGCTGTTGAAGCTAAGGTGATGTCGGAAAAGAGAATTTAAAGTTCCAAAAGAAGATCTTGTACGCTAGGTACGAGTAAGTTCAAAGATGAGATTTAAGGATAAGATTCGATAATGAGACTAAGGATTTCGTGATCTTTAAGAACGTTATAACTTCATTAAGGAAACTAATCAGTCTACAATTATTAGGTTCGTTTTAGATTACTTAACTAAAATGTAATATGAAAGTGCTAGTATAATCCTTCAAGATATCTATCATATAATTTTTTCTCTGTTAAAAAATTTTCGTGATTTATTAACGACGTAAACTTTCATTTGTAAATCGCAAGATCATGGTATTAATATACTCCAATGAGGTAAAAATGAGTCTAAGCTCTGATAAATAAGGCCACTTAAATTAAATTTACGAATTCTTATTACAAGAATTTTCATAAATTCCTTTAAGTTTTTTAGCTATTTTAAAATGCACCACGTTTTTCGCATCGTAATTTAAACGATGCAATAGTTACAGTTATGTAAGGGCCGTGACGCAAAAACTTATCCATAGTTTTCTTTAATATCGAATAATTACGTGCAATGTTGATTTACACAAATTCTTATTCAGTTCATAATAAACAGTTTTATCGTACAAATTAAAAGATAATTAAGTCTCACAACCTCTACGTACATATTTACCTATAGCAACTCAGATATAAGGGGTATAAGCTTAGTAAAGTCGTGCGCTATAGGTGGCCTGCCTATGAATAAAGTAAGGAGCGATACGAGGAAAGATAAAAAAGTTAGCAGGTTGCCCCGTCCCGTGTTTCTTTCCTACCTTCCACTCGTCTCCTTCGCAAACCATACCACGCATTATACCGCCTGTCGGTGAAAAAAAATCGCAGAAAAAAGTGCACGTGGCAGTTACGACCTAATATTCGCTTTTCCTCTATTGCGCTCTCGTACACAGGTTCAACGACAATTCGCCTTGCTCAATAACTCCCAAGAAGAGAAGAAGAGAGGAAAGGGAGAGAACTTCGCGCGAGTGACTATAAATTATGCGTCAGTGGGAATAACATGGTAATTACAACACCATCTGCATGACCGTACGTACCTTAATTTATTATTATTTTTAATGCCTACAGAATCGCGATCACAAGCGTATCTTTGTGTATATATATATATATACAATAAATATAAATATAAATATAATGTAATATAAATAAAACATATATAAATATATACATATAAACGCGCGCGCGCGCGTGCGTGTGTGTGTGTGTGTGTTTATTGATACGAACACGCAGACTTTAGCCTTTGAAGTCACAATCGAGGTAAAAAAAGGGCAAAAAAAACAATTTCCACCACCATTATCTCACCACGAGATATCAATATTTTGCAATCCGCGTCGGCTGTATTACGCGCAAAAATAAAAACATCGAGTTCTTGTTGTGACGCGCATCTTTGACATTTCTCTCTCTTTATCGCTGCTTTTGCATCATTTAAATATTTAATGGAAGTTAGGCTGTAGTTGCTTATTCCAAAAACGTTGTTAAAACTTTCACGTCTGTCTTTTTTTTCAATGTTCATCCCGTAAGTGATTATCGGTACGTTTTACTGGTTTTTACCACGAGTGATTGATTACAATCAACCCTTTTACTGGTTAAGCTCCTAAAATTTTTATGCTTGAAGAGTTGTCTTCGTATTAATAAATTATAATTTTCTGTAGTCTATTTATACAGAATAGCGCACAATAAACGCTTGAATGTCGCTGTAATTGGAAACATTTAAGAGAAATGTATGGAACAATCCGAAATAGTCTTCTCAAATATTACTGCGAACATTATGTACTTTATTTACCTTAGATTTGGTGAGAAAAAATCAATTTAAAATAAGAAAATCATGAATTTATGAATCAATTTATAAATAGATGCTATTGATAGCAAATTTGAAAGGTTTGTAAAAAAAATCTAAATGTGAAAATACTGATTTTATAACGTTATTAAAAGTAATGACACACAGTTTCTTCGATCCACACTCGTGTAAGATCCAGATATATTGAACACGTCACTCGAAATTCAGTAAGAATGAATTATATATATATGCCTTAAAAATATGCCTTAATCCACGTCATCTTCGTTCGGAAAAAATCTATAAAACAATCTCCGTTACCGCGAGCTGAGTTTCGAAACCTATATTCGCGGCCTTCTTCTTTCCTCTACTCCAAATCTTCGTGTTAAATACTTTTTGTCTGAAAATCCGAGCAAAGCGAATTTCCACGCTCTGTTATCACCTCAGATATATATAAAGAATGAGCTACGCCTTATATTTAGGGCTTGTTGATTTAATTCCCTTGAGATTAACCATACGAATAAGTAAAACAAAATATGAATTTGACGCTTCTGTTAATAAATATATTCTGTTAATATGTACCTTATATTTAAACGATGTTGATTCATACAAAAATGCAATATATATTTCTTTTACATAGCCAATACAAAGTATTTTAGACTGATAAAAAAATAAATCAGGATCATAAGTACTGTAAATTGAACATAATATTAACACGAATATTCTAGTTTTTAGTACTATAACTAGAGGATTTTCTTCCATCTATTTTGTACATGTTGATTCTGAGAAGTATAAAAATGATAAACTCTGACATTCATGTATTAGTCAAAGGTAAACGAAAAAAGTGTACCAGATTTTGAATTGTAGTGCTCGCATAATGGATGAACATAAGAGTAACGTAGAAATAGCAAAAAGGCAAAAACGAGGCGAGGGTGCGTGACGAAATTTGAAGGTATATATTATTTACTTGAAAAATGCAAACTTCATCTCGCTCTTGTTTTATCATAAGCTTCAATGCAGAGGCTGTAAATAGCCAAACCCGATGAACTTTTATTCTCGAAACTTGGCCAATAAAACGTAGGGCATAAAGAACGAAGGGACAAGAAGGAAGGAGAAGAAGAACCGTTAATTTAAAGCCGCGAAATCAGACTCATCTTGGTGGTGGGGCTGCAAAAAGCGTGTAATAAAATAAGGTGCAAAAAAGTTGGGAGGGCGAGGGTGCATATGTACTGGCCGGCAATCCTTGCGAGGGCTGAAAACACGAGCGCCCCTACGAAAGGGAACAGGGCGCACGTACGGCCGCGTGATTTATCGGCCCGGACGATCCTGAGATTCTCACCTGCACCCATTTCAGAGGACAGAATTCTCATCCCTTTCTACCGTTGCTCTTTTGGTCCCGACGAGACTCTCTTGGAAAATTAAGGGCGCTGGCACAAGGGCCTCGCCAAGAGCGAAACGAGGAAGTGCCAGAGCAACGCTTTATTGTGCTGCGTCGCTCTAAAGTTCAGGATCGAATAACCCTGGCGAAGCTTCTATTGACTTACCTCTAATTTCCTCGAAAGCACCCCGGTTGTCGTAATATGTTGCAAGGGAGTTCAAATGGACGTGTCGCCTGCCTCGGCGGTGCATTGCCGTACCATTAATCAGCTGGAACAAGGATAATTTAAGTAACGCGGTGACTTTTCTTTTAAGTCCCTTAATGCTCTCACTGCGCTTTTTCCTTATTTACAATGACAACTTGTAGCAGCAAAGAGAAAATAGGATTGGCTGGAATTATTCGATTCGGTGTCGCTAAGAAAATACCTAGGCATTGAAACGTTGATGAATTTCTTTTACAATTATTGTGATTGTGAATAAGATAACCCGGCGATTGCAGCTTCTCGAGGAAAAAGAAAAGTTCATATAATTTTGAACTTGATGCAATAATTTAAATAGCATTTCACATATTCAATATTTCATTTTAAAATTCCACCAAAAAATTCCATATTCTGTTTTTAAATTTTATTGCTATATTATTTTAATAAAATTTGAAATTTTATATGTAATAATAATTCGATTGAACTATCATTATTTGACTTACATTTGACTTACACATGCTCAATATAAATTATGATAAAACTAAAGATAAAAATTCACAATACTAATAAAATTCCTGTATGCAAATATATTTTAGAAAGCAGTATTATAAAACTTGATATTAACAATTTGCTTTTTTTCGACTTTCATTACTAATAAAACAAACCGCAGCTCAATTAGTTCAACACTTAATTCTAATAAGAAGGATTAACAATAAAGCCGATTATTTCTTAACCGTCTGGTAATTTGAAATATTATTCGAGGCTAAACTGTCATAATGTTTTCCCATGTTTGTTTCAGCAATAGTATTCGTTGTATATCATTTTATTTGGTGATTCAATTAGTTTATATTCAAATGTAATAATATACAGAATCGATCTTCGTAACCGTCACGCTCTCATGGGCTAACCTTTCATTTCTCGAAATGAACAAAATTCGCTCGAAGCTCATAAAGTAAAGATTCGACCTGATTTCGCGGGACACCTGTAGTTTCGCAAGTCAGTTCCGTAATTAACAAAATAAGATATCAGTTTAGCAAACTTAGACGACAAATTCGACACAATTAGTCACGCCTGGGCTATCGAGTTTGGCTAGCAGGGGTTTATATTAAGGGAAAAAATAGAAAAAAAAACACATCGGATCATTAAACGAAAGGAGACAGCATACATGGAAGAGATAGTGATCGATAGTTGATAAACTACATAATTGCGTAAGCACTATTAAGCAAATCTGGATAAAAAAGACCAAGAAGAAATTGGTTTCCGCCCGTCACTAATGAATCGCACGTTCGTCGATCGTCTCGATCGTTGCCGGCAATTAGATCAGAGCCCAACTGACAAATGGCCCTTGGAAATGCGTTAATAAACCGCGGGGAATAAATATAGCGCGAGCGAAGGCGAACCCTGAAGAAATTTACGAGGCGGACGACCTGATACCGCGCAAGAGACAGAGACGACGGATAATTTAGATCCGTTTGCCCAACGATTGGTCGTGCTTCAGCTTTACTATCCTACGCACTCCGATGAGACTAGAATCGGCAACGAGCCTCCCTTTCTTTTTTCTTCGCCATCGAATGACTGTTTACCCTTTTTGGGGGGAGCCTCCACATCCATTTGTAAGTGCGTAACAGGGTGATAGCATCTAATAATAGAAGGTTAAATACCTCCTTTAAGAAGGGCTGCTGACTTGTGCGAGTTTATTCCCAATTATTGATGAGTCACTTCGTCGAAAGCGGGAAGTCGCTCAATGTGACCGAAAAGTTACGACGTAACTTTTAACAGGGGAAACGTTTCCATGCTTAATATTTCGCTTTCTTAACAAATCAGTTGAAATGTTTCTGAAAATGTGACTATACGATGAAAAGCCAGCCATTATGAACTAAATTGAGAATAGTCCGCTTTTTACAAATAATTTCTATGAAAAAATAATTTCATCTGATCTGATGCTGAGGAAGTAGTCGAGGTATTTATAATTAGCTAGGAATAACTTCTCATTACGTTGACATAAAAGTGTTGGCTTCTTACAGGAGCTTGCTTTCGACGCTACAAAAATTATAATTAAATCTGACAGTTAGCAAATTATATACATCAATAGAAGTATATCAGTAATAATATGTAATAATTATAGTCTGATAAGAATTTTGCTTTCACATGCCACGCGCACAGCCTTAACTAGTCGCGGATCGACCTGTGTGCTAAAAGAGCTAAGATTCAAGAGGGAAATTTTCAGAAAGTGCGGATGAAAAAGAGTCTGAGATTGAAAGAGAAAGGGAACGAAAAAGGGAAAGAGGTAGAAGGGGCAAGAGTTACGAGTGGTAGCTCTCGTCTTATAATGAACTCGGCACACGCTTGAAGAAAAATTAATGGCGTGTCGGGAAGAGCAGAGAACGGATTCCTCTGTGGGCGCCGCGTCCCGGCAGCGAGATAATGGAACGGCGCAATTGGAAGGAGTCGGAAGGAGCTCTAGGACGAAAGTCTTTCCCGTGTCTCGCCCCTTCTGTAACTGGGATAATCATCCTCGTGATTCTCGGAGTCGCATCCAAATAGCCGAGCCTCGCGTCGCTCCGCTGATATTTCTTCAGTCGTCGTTCGGTAACGCAATCCGGGAGTCTGTATTTTTACGTTGGTCGACGACAAAATACAGCCGCAATGCACACGTGTACGGATATGGCAAAAACTAACGGACGCTACATTAAACTTGATGAGATAGATTGATGCCCGTGGGAAATTTCCTTGGTGCAAATTTATCGTACGATCGAGTAAGCAATTTGGAGCGGAGTTTTTTCAGTTAACCGCGATTTATCTTAAAATGTTCATAACATCAGAGCTAACGAGTACTGTGCAACTGTGGCAAACACACGTATTATCGCAACGTTGCATTTACTATGTAATACTTGAGTAAATCAACATTTTTATTGCATATTTTATCATTTCTTTCAAAATTTCATTCGTAAACCAAAAAAAATAATGTAATAAAAAATATCTGTTACTCGTAATAAAATAGCAGTAGTGCAAGCTTCGGTAATCTATCGAAAATACTAGAAGTGTATATTTATAATTTTCATAATTTTCAACAAGGTATTCTGGTTTAAACTGTAGAAAATTGACATAAAATTGTAAGATTTGGTGAATTACGTACACAGCTTTCATTTTAATCTTCGAAATACGAAATTTTTATTAGACTATTTTTCAGTTTCGACGAAAAATTGGTAGAGATCTCACAGATTCCTCTATAAAGATGAAACATATTACGAGTATTTAAAGTATTTGTTATAAATAGAAGTTTTTAAATATTTCAAATTTAGTATAATGCTCAATAATATAATATCAGATCAATAAAAATCAGATATTCATATTATTGATTTGGAATGTATGTTTTTGAAGAAATACAAATTAATAAGAAGGAATACAAGTTTAAGATATATTATTTAATAATTTTTAATTTAGGTAAAAAATGTGTACTTAAATGTTTGCACTTCTCTTATTATATGAAGTGAAGTACACGAAATAAGTTTTAATTGTTTTCTGTGGGTCAAACAATTACTATCGATTATAATGAATACTGAGTAAAGTTTTATGAAACGAAAATTAAAGAATAATACTATATCTAACATGATTTGTCCATGAAGGTATTAATTCATTATTTTACTTGAAATAATTTGTAAAATAAATTGTTTTAAATTGTTTGTTAATATTTGTGATAGTATACAGAATCTCATTTGTCTTATATATTGTATGTTTAAAAGGAAAACACAGACTATTTAATATGATAGACACGAACTAAAATAAATGAATAAAATAAGAAAATAAAAGAGAATACTTGTAAATAATGTGTTTTACTATAGCATGAAAACATAATGGAAAAGGACGCAATTAGATCTGAAATGTCTTTTTCTGAAAATTCATGCATAGACTTGGCATTTAAAATAAAACACATGTACATGCTTACGTAATATGAAAGAGATGTTGCGACACGCGTAAAACTTTTTTCCTTGCGCAATCTTGTTCATCCCGCATAATTTATGTTTAATGCGAGAAAGGTCCACAAGAGTGAACAAAAAAATGATTATGCTTGTGCAGTTGGATGCCTCGGTAAGCACGTCGATCGGAAGAAGCGTAAGCGGTCGATCGGTAAATCGTCGATGGGGAGGAGCGCAAAGCGTTACATTCGTGGTACAAAAGAGAAAAACGTTGGAGCGCGTGTGGCAGGAGTAGGAAGAGATTAATTGATGTCGAAAAACGCAGAGTGTTTGGATGCGCATTTCTTGAAAATGTTGAGACAAATTAACGACGGCTTTGTTCAGCTCCAAAAGATGTTCGAGTATTTACGCGAGCAAGTGATCATTATAAAGTGAATAAATTTTAAGAGGTAACTTTTTGCGAAGGCTTTTTTATATTGTAAAGTAAGAGTTGCTTGTCGAAAATATATTTTCTGCCTATTTTTGCAATCGAAAATAATTATAATTCCTATCGATATTAGAGTAAAGATAAATTAAATTTACATAATATCATTACTTTAGGCACAACATTTAAGAGAAATAATTAACTTTTAACAAGGTTTAAAATGCCAATTTCTTTGATCGATTAAAAGGACAAATGAAATAATAAAGGCAAAAAATGAGTAATGGCCTCGCACGCGTTTGTATCAAACTCACAAATACAATAATACTCCGCAAAATCTTTGTTTCATAGTCGTTACTTTTTGAAAATACACAACTGTAACATTCGTACAAATCGCAAAATAGTTTGTCAAAAAATAAATAACATTATCATTGTATGTTAACGTTCATCGATTCTCACTGTCCATAAACTACTAAATAACCCTACTGTTGTTTAAAATATTCTTTCAGGAAAGTTGAAACCCGCAATGCGATTGTTTGATATCAAACGGTAGTCTCTTTCGTTCACAGTTTTATTGCCAGAAGCGTATAAATGAGTCAGAAAGGGAGAGGAAGTGTGAATTGGCGGGGGAGAAGGATGGATAGAGACGGAATGAGACGAAGATGAAGATGAGAATAAATTGGTAGAGCGAGAGAGAAGAGAAGCTGTAAGGTGTCGTCGTTCGCTTGCGCAAAAGAACATGCATACCTGACTGAAAGTCGATTCCTTCGTATGAATAATTTATTAAGGGCGTTTATCACGGCGTGTTAACCGCGCGTCACGGGACGTTTATGAGCCATGAAGTAGAGAGTGGGCGGGTAGCTCGACTTATTTTTCTCCCTGAAGACGACGCCGAGATACCAAGCGGTCCCTCTTGCACCTAAGCGCGGTAATCTTGTACGTGAATCGAGACGATGGTGATGACGACAACGTTGAAGAAAAGGAGTAAGAGGATAGAAATAACGATTTCTTGACCGTTTGACTTTAATCTTAAAATTAGTCGGTGCTTCGCCATACTTTTACATAGGTGGGATCGATGGAATAGCCGAAATATGATTAAAGACACTTTTTCCTCATTCGCTGGTATTTAGAAAGTATCATTTTATTTTGTAGCTATTTTCGGCAAATGAGAGAGACGAAAAATTCCATATGAACGCCGCGTCTGGATATTCGATTAAGTCCAACGACGCGTCGTGATTTAGTCAATCTACTGAGTATATAAATTCTTTTGAGTCAAGTCTCGCTTCGTGCATTTGTGTGCGTATATGCATGCCATTGAGAAGCAAGAAGAGGTGCTACTTTCGCTGCGAGCGAGTAATTACATCATTCTCGTTGGACTGTACAATACCTTCTCTTCAAGGAATTTCAAATTAATTTACAGATATATTTTTACCAAATAGAAAATATTCGTTATTGTACTTATTCAATTTATTAAATATAAATAGAAACCGACGCATAAACAAACGTCGGTCCAATATTCTATAAGAAACACAACCCTTTTTGTGATTGACCAAATTAACCGTAGGTCTTTTTAATATTACTGATTTTTTAATTATTTCCCACGTGAATTAGAGTTTCTGAATATAGACATCGCGTAAAAAATATTTATGCCAACTTAACATGAACAAATCCGATTTTTCAAAAAAAAAAAAAAACAGATAGAACCTTGATTATAGAACTCGGTAGGAAATAATTTACATAATGAAAATTTATACTGAAAAAAAAATAGAAAATAACTTCCTCGTTTCTTCGAGTCATATTAAAGAAGAAGACAAAAGTAGAAAATTCTAAAGTTAAGAACTCTGTAAATCCTTATAATTATTCCCTCTATAATCGCTTAAAATTTATTAACAATTATGTCTACTCGTATATATAAGATTGATGTCGCGTAATTCTATTAGTGTTAGTTGCGTGCAAGTCACAATTTATATATATATAAACCTAACAGTACATCTAAATTTAAATGCGTCCTATCACATTTTTTATATAACAAATATGAACATTATTTTTCTTGCGTATGATAAACGTTATGAATTACTAACGAAAGATTGTAATTTTACTAAATATTGTATTAGATTATATCATTGGTAAACATAATGTGATGGAAGAATTTTTCATTCGTTCGGGTAATACTTTTCCTTTTTCTTGAACAACTAATGCCGACAAATTTATTACTACCTGCATATATTATATGACATAAGTTGTATATTATAAGTATAATTATAAGTTAATCGAAGCAGAATATCTACACGATTAAAAATTTACATACTGGTCTGAATGATGTATTTCACAAGTTTGGTTGGGCTTGAAAATCCTTAAGAAAACAGTAATTTTTCTCATAAGAAAATTTAAAATCAATGATACTGGCTAAGTATATATCCTCGCCTCGGCATCCAATACGCGTACATTCTTATAAAAAACGCAGGTGATCAGACGTATGAAGCTAAAAAAGTATCGCGTTTGACGGCACCACAAATGTTAATGCAGTTGAGTCTGATGTATTTGTCGGCTGAGTCAATACCGAGTGAATGAATCTTTCGCTCTAGGTAAGCAGATCTTCGGGAAGTACAAAATAAGAGAACAGCGTTGAAAAAGGACTAAAGGCCTATAATCAAACTAATCGATGACCCTCAATAAAGATTAAAGCTCTACTTGTATAAACGTATTACGCAGTCAACCTCGGAGGATCAAAAAAAAAAAAGGCCGTCACGTGCGAAATGATTTTTTAAAGCGCAATTAAACAAGTCGATTTTTCGATTAGGCGCCTTTGTGATGATATCCTTTTACGCTAAAGTGTTCCCAAAGACAGCGAGAGTTTACGCATTTATCGAGGGACGTAAGAGCGTCATTAGGAGCATAGAGATATGGCACGCATAAGCGTCCAACATTACGCAAAACAAAACGGAATCGGAGTTGTAATTCGAGTTTAGAGGTCTGTCGAATTATTTACTTTATCGAAGGGAATCTTTGGCGGTGATTTCCTGTGGAGTTTTGTAATAAATTGTTGGAGTAACGGGCCGCAATGTACGTCTCTCTCGACGCGTGCTTTAATGGCACAAAACGCATCAAGGATGTGCTCGGGAGCTAGTTTACAAGTCCTTAGGTGAGGTGCGTTTACGTGCGCTTTCTCGTGTCGTTATTTTATGGCAAGGGAAAAAAATTAAAGGCGCTCCTTACTTATTGCCCTCATACGACGATTCTCTACGATACTTTTTTCGTTTCTCTAGGGTTTCGGCTCAGTCTTTTCTGCGTTATCTGCCATAATGCTCGGAAGTACACTCATTTTATTTTCAACGCACCTGCCGATTACTTATTGTCTCGAATAAATCTTTGAAATAAGACTTCTTTTTCATATATCTTTCGAGTAAATATTCATTCAATTTAACGCAGTCGTATGCCGAAAATATAATATTTATTATCCGCACCTCATACTTTGCCTAAACATATCGTGTGCAATGAACTATAAAATTTACTGCAAAAACCTTTCTTTACCTCATGCATATGAACCAGGGATATTACACATGTTATGCTTGTGGCTAAAAGTATACGCTGAGGCATTTCGAAAAGAAACACGAAAAGGACAACGTAAAAGATCTTACCTACGTTGATGATTTTCTTTTGGAACTTGTTGATGAATAATTTACACGGTAATTCATTCGTATGCGTTGCAATGGTGATATAAATCTGTCACTTAAAATATAATGATATTGTAAGTGTATTTAAATCATAATTCAATTTATTATATGGACTATTTTTTTAATTGTATTACTTCGTCCTAAACATCAATTTATTTATTAAATGGAAAAAAAATTGAGCTACCTGTTGGTAATATTAATACGAATGAATTCGAGCGTCGTTCACAAGAAACGTAAATTATCTCCATAATTTCAAGTTTACACTGATATTATCAGGAGTTAGTTAAAAACCCCGCTAATGGAAGACCTAAATTTTCTCTCTGCTAAATAACTTTGAATCTCCCCTGTTCCAGACCCATAACCTAAGCGATTTTCATGAGTCATCCCTCATCCCAAGCTGAATTCATCAACGATTCTACGCTACTACGAAGCGTAGAATTTTTTTTTTGGAGAAAAAAAAATTTCTCGTCTCGCAAAATCTTTGGAACATGTCACGGCAAACAACGAAAGCAAAATACTTATTCTTAACGACGAAACCTTACTCGCTCGATTTAAGAACCATTCTCAATCTCGTGAATTTATTCTAAAGCAAACATCTCTTATTTAAAATTCAAGTGCACGAGTAAAAACGTGATGGAAAGAATTTTCATCAGCTGCGTTTGGCGATGTGTTTCAAGTCCAACAAAAGCGACAAGTAAAAGTACTTCCAAGACATCGAGTTTATCTTTATTTTAACTTCAAATTCACTACCATATTTGACAGAGTACTAATTTACGGACGCTTCACTTACTGGTTATTAGAGTTCTGGAGAGAAGCTCTATGATGTGCTCTTGACACAAGCCTTCTAATAGCGAAAAGACAAATAAAAATGCCAAGACGTGAACGCATCATCCTGAGATGCATCCCGATGATAGGAGAAAGAGCTCACTCTCCAATAACCAAATTCGTGCCACAACAGCAACTACAGCGGCTACAGCAGCAACAATAACACACCGACACTCGCACCAGCGCGAACGTAATACTCACGCGTAATCGACGTAATCGAATCACTCCCGTGTTCCTCCTCTTGGGGCATCCGGGGCCAGGCGCATCCCGCACCGGTCTCACCTCCTGCACACGTGGCCTCGGGCTCTTGTCGCGAACGCGAATCAATACACGTAAGTCCGGCAGACCATCGTGCGAGCGACTGAGCGCCGTAACGCTGAGAAGCGCCGACGACGGCTGCTGCTGCTGTGTGGTGGGGGCGCCACGGCCGTGTGGCTTCGCAAGGGAGGGGGTTGCCCTCCCTTAGCGCCAAGTTCGATGTCGTGGAGGGCTCGAAGCGCAGGTACGCGCGGGATCGTTTCTTTCGGGGAAGCCGAGGAGGCGACGGTGGCATCGGGAAGGTCGGGACGCACATTCCGAAGCGGCCAGATGTGCCGCTTTTCCCGGGAAGTCCCGCGTGTCATGATCGGTATTGTACATCCAGTCATTGTACCGGGCTACGTAATTAACGCTCTTGGTGGCTCCTTTGCGTTACCCTAATACGAGGGATGCGAGGGGCATCCTAAGACCAGGTGAAGTTACCTCTCGCAACTATGAGACATCAGAAGTAGCCTTTGACCCTAATTTATTTACTGATCCTTCGAATGTATTCGTCCATTCAACTCGATTCATTACAAATTCGATCTACTCCAATAAATTTACATACAATGGTTTCGGACTTTTAAGATTATACTTTAACTCAATAATAGTATGTAGTCCATTGTAAATATTATTTTAGCATAAAATTAACTTTGCTTCTCTGAATTTTTAGAACGAGGTGTGAAACAGTAATCGGCTCGAATCCTCGCGTTTTAACCTAAAATTAGATATCCTTAGTCGATCTTTTTCATCCGTTATCCACTGCGTTGCTTTAGAGAATATATGCAGTAAAATATTTAAGTTAAATTTCCTAAAATTTTTATTAACTTCAGAAATGTAGGATACAGTTTTTATCCATAAAGTAAAAATAGTCTATTGAATAATACAATGTTAAACCATTTTTTTCTTATTAAACGTGAATATATCCTTATTTTTTCATAGTTTAATTATTGAATTTAGTATATATAATATGTACATATAAATCTGTACGTGGAATTTATCTAGATAGATACCTTTAAAATTTTATGTACCATTATAATTAAAAATAGGTATATTCATATCGCAATTTTCGAAAATGTCAGTGAAGCTATTAAATAAAATTTGTTTTTATATTTAAAATAAACATATATTGAAACTTAAAGAAAAATATATACTATTAGAATTGAAAATAATACTTATTTGTTCACATCATTCGTAGGCCTTATATCTGAATAATATTATGAATAATGTTTTTATGTTTTGTTGATAGATATAATTTCATTAATTCGAACGTCTTATCAAAATTTTGGAGTGTTACGCATAAACTTCTTCAAAATAAAAATCTAATAAACAGTTTCTTTTTGTAATGAAAATCAAAAAGAAGTGTATACGTACAATCTAGTGGATTTTTGGTATATTTATGAGGTATATTTATATATACCTTATATATACTCCAAAGTATTTATAAAATACTTTGCATTTTTAATAAAAATTACGAGTAAAATTACAATAATAATTGAATTATGAAATAAATATAATTATGAAACTAAAAATAAATGCATTATTTCGCACAGTCACTAACAAAAATTTCTTATACTTTCAATTATCAATCTCGGTAAATTTCAGCAACTATATAAGAAACTTTTACTCTCAAACTGTAAAATTTGAAGAAAAAATGTATTAGAGTTAACGTAAAATGATGCTCATTATTACATAAAATTGGAATAGACCTTTTCAGTATTATAAAATAAACCCAGGAATCTTTAAAATGGCACTAATAGTGATAATCATATTACGTGTTCATGGCTTAGTTACACGTCCTATTAATATATCATAAACATTTTATAAGAAGTTATCTAATGACTATAAAATTCATACTTTTTCATTTAATACCCGAAATAACATTCTCGATAAAAATATTTATTGCTATTTTTCAACAAAATATAATAATTAATTTAGTTAACGTATTCTAACTCAATTAGTTACTGTAAAATAAGGATAAAAAAGATAAATATGTGCTTTTACATCTTGTATTACCATTAATTGATTCATGAAAATCCAACAAAATTATGTGGCTAAAATAAATGCATAAGTACTGTGCAATTACAATATATTTTAATGAAAAAACAGTTATTACTTGAACTTATATGGACTTACCAGTCAAATTTTATTAAATATTAGAATTCTTAAGTTCAGTTTACAAATGAAACTTTACTCACTACTGTGACTCAATAAATCAGGTAAGTATTTAATTTATCTTTTTTCAATATTTTTGTGGTTATGAATTTGAACAATTCTCGAACGAAACAAAATATTCCTAAACATTTTTGTAAAACATCAAATAACCATTTAGAAAAGATAATAGTGAAATGGAAAAGGTCTCTTTTATAATGCTTATTCAATATATTGTGTGTGTGTGTGTGTGTGTGTGTAGGTAGGTAGGTAGGAAGCTGATAAGATCTTCTGTGAAATATTTTATTAGACTATCTTTTGTAGAGGTTATAAATTAGTGTATAAATGTATTTAGAGTTTCGTATGCGACAGAAGACCTATACACTCCAGTTTAGAAAAAATTATACTAAAACTTCACTTTACTATCTAAAAAAATACACATTGCTATCTGCATTTTAAACATGTATGTGCCACACGTTATTGTATGATCAATATTTAATCGAACCATATAATATCATATTTTATTATATACTTTTAGTTTGAGCATTTTATGACGATTGAGTTCCAAAGTCTTAAGATCCCTACAGCCATAAAGATATAAACGTACGGTCATTTAGTTTACGTTAAGTATTTAAAAAAAAAAACTTAATTTTTATTGAGTCTAATGGCAGTTAATTGAGTCGCATATGGCAGATGAGTCCAATATGGTAAAAGTGGATTAAAATCAAATAAATAGTTATTATCTGTATCTTTTAATATAATTTTACTGAAATATCTGAAGTAATGGCTACTGTCAAGCTAAGAAACTAGTTGATATTCAAAAGTAATAATCATTACAAACATTTTGAATAAAATTTACTCAAATCCTCGTCACTTCTTTAAAGAGCAAATTAAAGGCTAAGAAATAAATTAATACTAATGTACATAGATATTGGTACTATTTAAGTTTCTTTATCTCTTCTATCTTTTATATATTGATTAGGATTTGCGCATTCATTGCGTAATAATTGCTAAAAAAAGTTTCTAAAAAACTTCTAGAAATTGATTATGTTCACATAATTATAAGCGATGAAAAATATTTTAATTAGATAAATTTTTGTAAATTAATAGTATTACATGAAATAAGTTTATTAGATTGTTGACTTTAACTGCATTTTTACGTATATTTTACTGTGATTATTATGTGTATTTATTTCTTGAGAAGTAAAAAAATTTTTTACTAATAAGAAAAATGTATTTTCTGCGTCTATGAATTATATATTTTAGATTACTGACATCTTATTTATAGCTACTAAAAACTTAATATAAATGAACGGAAACATATACGTGCGAAATAAAAACAAACATGATCTTTGATATATTATTTTACTTGTATTATTTAAATTTGATACATCTGCTATCTTGATTTAGTACATTATTGTAAAGTTTCAAAAAATAGTCCCTTTATTCAACAAGTAAAAATCTTATATTATAAAACTTTTCCGGACCTTTAATACACTGAATAATAAATAAAATATAACACACACAATCTTTAAATTATTTTATTTTTTAAAAAACATTTTTAAAATCACACAATATCTCGAAGAAAAAAAATTGTCGTGCCAATCTTATGAACTGTCTTCGATTTCCACATTCGAACACAAACAACATTTATAATATAATATTCTCTGAACATTTTCAGACACTAATGTTTATCGTAATAATGACTATTATTGTTTCAAAATTAAAAGACATTATCCATAATAACTGTATGCTATCTTGTGCTACCTTGTGTTGCAATTTTTGAGTGGATGTATTATTTTTATATTTGTAAAGATTAATTGAAGCCGACGTTCATGTTTGACCATAGGCATGTTATATTGAACCACGTCCAACGAACAACGCGTATCAACTCTTATCTTTTTTCGTCTTTATTATGGCAGGGATTTACCCTTTGTGACTTCCATACAAGGGACCCCCGGGATCCACAGACTCGCACGCAGATGCCATTTACCCATGGGCGATGCGCTTATCCGCGTGGCCAATATATAGACTGGTTGCGCGTAAGCCACGCAGCTTACGCAAACTCCATGAAATTCTATCCCATTTTCGAGCCTTCCTGCGCACCCTTTTGATCTCTCCAGGATCTTGGATACATCTTTGCGCAAAATTGCACTCCTTCAATAACCAAGTCGAAAATACAGAAGAAAGGGCTTTGTGAAGACAGAGAACGGTAAGCTCATCCTCGCTCAAAAAAGCCAAAAGTCTTGTGTACACAAGAACGTATAAAGCGAATCGCACAAATGCTTTAAAAATGAGCTTGGCTTTTCCCTTCTGTACTTGGGCGACTGCGCTTTAGGCGCTTTCGGTCGACACTTGCGTGTTTCTAATACTTATTAAGAGTTACCGTTGCCGCTACTCTTCTAACCCTCTCGCGAGTACGTGATTATGCAAGTGTCGATACACGAGGACCCCGAAAATACTAAGTTTGCGTGCAATGCCTCTCCATTGGCTAGAAAGCTGCTCACGTTACGCGCGACAAGCAAAGAAAGAAGTAAGACTTGGGCTAAATAGTCTTTATCGGGTAACAGGTTTCGTGTTTCCGCCTTCTGTCTTAAACATTTTTCTTTGCGTTTCCATCGCTCTGATCAAGAAACAAGGCTGTCAGTAAACATTCTATCCTCGTTAATTTACATATTTAACATTTACCCATTACGAAATTGTGTATTCAAGGCTAGTCATAGTTTGTATTTTGAATCGTTCCTCCTGCTTTCTTCTTTTTTCTCACCAGACGAGATAAAGAACAAATTTATATGCTTCTCACTCCTTTCACTTTTTTTCATCGTTTATCAGAAATTCTTACTGTTTACGTTCGATCGCAAAATTCTATATACTATATACATAATACTCCTTACATATTTGTTTCATTTCGAATCTTTTAATATAATTAAAGGGATTTTTCATTAAATACGTATAATATCACGTTCACATACTAGATAAAAGAGATAAAAGTCTCATAAAATTATTACATTGCTTTTCTTGGAATCTAATAATAAATAAAATTTAATGAAATCTAATAATAAATACATATAATGAAGCTTTAATAAGAAATACTTTAATAATACAAATAAAAATTTTGTGAGTATTAGGTATATAGTAAAGTAATTTGTCTCTCGCATGTTATTTTTAGAAATTATACTACTCGAATCAAACAAAATATGTTTAGAAATAAAATAATACATTCTTGGTCTTAAACTGTGAAGTAAGTTTTAAGAAAAAAAGTGCAAGATTGTTTAAATTGTAAATATATCAGGTACACCAGTGCATAATGTTTAGACGCGTGCCCAATTGTTGACTGATGACAGAAAACGCACGTGCACCGAATTTTAATACAGTGTTTGATGATATTTAATCGCAATTTACAAGACTTTTTGTATCGATTCGTAACTGCAGATGCAAGTTGAATTCGTTGCTATGTGTACGTGTTAAAGAAATCAGTAAAAACTGTAAACAATGACTGAAGAAAGCACTTGAAATAATCGCAAAGAATCTTTTTCCAACAATGGATGGAGACAAATCGATGGAGACCGTTTTCCAGAATTATTTTTATTAACTTTATTGGGCACTTATAGATAAGAAAACAGATATGTAACAGAGCACATTATGCAGGATTATTGAAGTACATTAAAGAAAAGGTGAGAAACCAGGACTGGCGCATACAAAAGGTTCTTTTATCGAGACAATTGCAAGAATTATACTTTGAATTGCTTTCTCTATTAAATTTCTTCTATTCTTCAGACTTTTGGAACTACTTTTTTCTGTTCTCAAAGTAAAACATAACAATTTGATGAAAAAAACTCTGCTGAAAAGAACATATTATGACTGATGTCAAATAAGATGTCAATCACATCTTACAAGTTTAAAAAAAAGCTGCTTTTATAATTATATAAAAGGATTGAAAATTCACTGGGAATTATGAATAATTATCGACAAAGACAACATTCACAGTTATAATTGATTTTTTTTCTCATAAGGGAACTTTCACATTTTTTATAATATTAATGAAACTTTTATGTATAATTAATACAGAAACAATTATTACTTTATCACATTATAAAACAGACTTATAATTTCAGAGCTGTAGTATACCATTTTAAAATATTACATGGTACCTAATAATAAAAGAGTCTTGGAAAATATTTTTTAAGATTTATGGTAAAATTCTGTACATGAAATATATATAAAATGTACAAAAATATAATTTAAACACATAAGGCATGAACTAATTTATTAAAAGAAAATAGAAAATATTTGTACGTGTACAGTGTAGTTAATTAACATAATTTATTATTATTAGTTATATTACTTCTTAAGTATATAAAAGATAAAAAATTTCATTTAATTCATCGACCATTTAAAATTTTTATTTTTAATTTAGAAATTCAGGATTTAATGTAGAATATTATTGATTAAAACCTTTTTTGAAAAAACAACTTGATAACATTGCATATAAATTTCTTATAAGCATTTTAAATAAAATACTAACATTTATTTTGACATTAATGTAAATGACATTTTTTAAAAAGTTATTGCACGTTATATACAAATATCGATATTCTAAAATTTATTTCAAAATTTGTTTTAAAATTTATTTAAAATTTGTTTCAAAAACCACTTACACTAAATAAAGATCATTCTAAAGAAGTAAAGTAATAAGAAGTTATCGCAACTTCAAATTAAATATTTTAAAGATTAATGCACATCTAACTGCAGATTGTACTAATTCGTTAACAAATATTTCAGAATAGTGATATAGAACTGAATATTTTAACTTTCGGTTTCTTTCAAACTAAAATCAGGAAAACTACAATTATAAAAAGTACAATAAGAAATGAAGTATAAGAAGATTAAAAGTTAAAATTACAGGAGCAATAGACATTATCGCAAAATATAATAAATATAACAATTAAATAACCACTAAAGTTCTATTTCATTATATTTCTCATGACAAAATATTTGCTAATTACATCTAAACTACAGTGTTAAAAAATAATGATAGATTATTTTCAATAGAATATGAATTGAATTCTAGCAAGCTCGCAAAATTTCTGCTATAAAATGTCTGGTATAAAATGCAAAATAAAAAAAAAAAAAATAGAGAGATAAACGTAGTCATTTTTACTCTATTGTATATTGTATAATTATTGTATAATTATTGTGTAATATATTGTATATTATATAATTGTATCTTTTCTTCAAACAAAATAAGAAAGACTTGATTTTTTTTGGTACTCTTAAAAGACCAGTGACTCTTGGATGAGAAAAGAAAAAACTAGTGCCCTTGAACCTCTACAGCTTCCGAAATAATCAAGGCATTCGCCTCGGTATTTTTTCCATCCCCATCATCCCGGTGCACATTGGATAATGAACGAAAATAAGAAGGAAAAGGAGAAGAGATAGAAAAAGAGGGAAGAAGGAAGGAAAAAAATAAAAAAAGGGCGAACACTCATCACGCGGGATAATTTAAACTGTTGCAAAGCCTCGTCGTTCCGGACATCCATCGCACTAAGAAACACGATCGCTCTCGAAACAAATGCTAAAATTTTGACAAGGCGTGTGGACCATGCATGTGTGAGTGGGAGGACATCGGCGCTCCTTACCAGGAGGTAGCAGATCGTTTGATGTGAGAGGAGCTAAAATAAAATGCAAGAGGGCGAGCTAAATATTGCCATAACTTTTACATGTCTGCAATGCATCGTCATCGATGTTTTCTTCTTCTTCTTCTTCTTCTTATATTTCCTCGGTCATCCGCAATAAAAGCAACCAGGCCCTAAAAGCGTGCACTTTTCCTTTTTGAAAAACAAACTCGTATATGAACGGATGTTAGTTGCCGTGCAGCCATCCGGCGTTTATTGTATCGAACGTTTAAAGCGAAGACACCCAACTTCCTTTTTTATTTCCTGCTCCGTGCCGCGTGACATCTTCCGAATCCACTACGATATCGAACACTTCAATTCTGATAAACTTTCTTGGCTTTGTTACGCGCTCCAGCGTTTTTACGGATAGAAGCGCTTGAAACTTTCATTAAACATGAGGAGGCTAAATAATCGACTACGCATCAAACCACAAAACTTTATCGATCCCGTTAAATTTTCGACATAGTTGACACAACTCAGAGCGAATAATACAGATGTCAAATTGCATTTACTTCATAATATCTGTGTTTTATTAAATATTTTACTGAAATCAACTTGTTTGATCAATTCCATTTGTTTCTTAAGAATTGAACTTTCCTGCTTTTTAATTAATCTATCCATGTACGATATGACTTAGCTATCAATCGATACAAAGAATTTATTATCGGGACAGTTTATATTTTTGTTATTTGTTTTCATGCAGCTATATTTTAATTACTTCCTCCTTATTTTCTATGAAATAATAAAAAATATATATTTGATTTGATGTTTAAAGAAAATTGAAAGAAATTAAAAATATATTGGATTGTCAATTTTTAAATATCTGTCTATTAAAAAATCTTATTTCGTAATCGTAGTATGTGTGTGCATGTGTGCGTGTGTAAATATTCACGCGTTAACCTAACTGCTACGGATGTAATCAATAAATTTTCTATCAATAAATTCAATTAGACCAAGTTTTCCAAATCCGTATACAATCTAACATCTTTTGTTGTACAAATATTTATACTTGAATCATGACATATAATTCAATTATACTGATTCTCATAAATTTTAATTTTAAACCATTTTTAGATAATATTAAATCTAAAACTAATTATTACATTCAGTTATAAATATTTTTATATAATATATAAATGATAAGTAAATCATTACGATAATCGTTATAGTTCATTTTTATCACTAGAATTTAACTTTTAATTTTACTATTTCTATGCAACTGGTAGTTTATAATATCTTGAAGAGTCTTAATACATAAAAGTACAACACAGTTAACGTATAATATTAAGGTTTTCAGAAAAATGTTATCATTTTTTAAATCTAACCACACTATTTCACTGTAATACTAAATAATAATTAATTTAATACTCACAGATAAAAACACGTAAAACTTAAGAAAAGCTTGAAAAAATGAGTAAAAATGGGAACATCTTTAAATATTTTATGTTTAATAGTTAGTATAATATAAATTTCTATTTATTCTAGCTTTTAGAGAAAATCTTTGTGGTTTATAATCTTTTACGTTGATATTCTTACTTTTGAAATTTTAACTTTATTTACCGAGAAATTTTTATTAATTATTTCTTTTATTATTTTAAAACTAACAATTAATACAAGCAAATTGTTTAGAATTTATCATCTTTCTTTATTTGTTTTATAAAAGACATACGTATTTATGTATTCTTATGAAATTTTTTATAAAACAAGAAATGCTCATAAACATGTGTAATTAATATTTTAATTGTTTGATCCAAATTATTAGAACTATATTATATTAGTACTATCTTAAATAATCTTAAATAGTAAATCTATAATAGGCGATAACGCTGGACAAATATTCAGTACTTTCAATATTTCAATTATTGATGTAATTGATGTTACAACTTGAACTAATTATTAATTAAATATAATTATTATATTTATATTATTATTATATAATATATATAATTATTTTATAATGTAATTATAATTAAACTAACTATAATTATTAATTAAAGTTGGAAAATTATTATCGATAATTCTGCAATTTAAATAGAATCTAATCACAACATTTTATAGTCCAATTACACTATATATAAATCGATTTAAATTTATAATTTTATTCTATTGTATTACATTTTGAGTATATGTCCTTAAATTGTTTACTAAGTTGGCTGAGGATTATTATATATCTTTCAGATATATTATTAAGATGTGCTTAATTCATAATAATGCATTCATATATCAAATTACTTTTCTTTTAATTTTGAGTACTTACTGTAATTGTAATAAAAATATATGTTAATAGGGCAGTACTTATGACTATGATATACTCTATGTTTATTATTTACATTCCATTGAATAAATAATTTTGTAAATGTCAAATTTATTAACTATATTCCAAAACTGTAGAATGAAATTCCATATATTTAATGGAATGTATTTAAAAAGTATAAAGTGTAATCGTTATTAAAAATAACATTGTATTAAGAAATAGAGTTTATTACAAAAGAGTACGTAAGAAAAATTGAAAAAAAAATTTTTTATTGTTTTTATTATATCAGGATATATGTTTCAAGTATTTTATTTTATGAACAACATATACATCAAATTTTATATGTTCTATAGAAGTGCTTTACAATTGAAAAATAAAAGATATAGTAATCCAAATTTTGGAAAGAATTTAAATAAGTCGTTAGTCTTAAGCTTTCATAATAAGATTTTTTACCCAATAAAGCAAAATTCGCGTTGAAGAATTTATAATAATTTTCTTTTTAATAAAAAAGATTATAATGTAAGGAAGGATTTAGAAAATAAAAAATAATTTGGAAGAATAATAATTTTTCTTATTGAGATAAAAAGCACAAACCAAATGAATATGTACAAGTGTGAAAGTCTATACGTTTCATCTTAATAAGAAAAGCTATTCTTCTTTTACTTTCCTAATTATTTTATTACTGAAGTGCTTCTCTTTCAATTTTTAAAAAATATTTCCAATCTTGAGCGGAAAATCCTGCTCTTGCTTAAAGATAAGAAAACATTGCCGTGGAAAGTTGTAAAATAAATAAACATTTGCTAATTATGCTAAAATTAGAATCATCTAACTCTTGATTTATCGTGACGGAAATAGGACTTTCGTCTCGGTAACGGTAATTCGTTTTAACGTTTAATGCCTTGAAAACTCTCCTCTAAGTACAATAAGATACATTATTCTCGCGAAAGCACCGAATTTTGAAGATAACTGAAATGATCAGCTTGTTAATATTTTTCCGAGTATGGTAAAAAAGTAGTTATCCAATATTAAAGGAGGAAATGCCGATTTATCCAACGAAAACTACCAATCTCTATTTCCACAAACGCAGTCCTCTATCGATGTCATTCAACGCATTTACACGCACACGACCAAAACAAAGAGCGTTATCTCTCGAAGTAACCAGAGCTAAAATTTTAGCACAAACAGGCATGAATTCATTCTAGATGATTTAGAAGCGAGCAAACACGCGCGAAAGCCGTAACATAGGCAGTCGAGAAGACAGAAAGAGAGAAGCCCCCCATGCGCTTTTTTTATTCACGATATCTCAATTTTCTTTTTTAGGAAGCCCTTCGCAAATATTTGGCACGAAGGCAGTGAGTGCCTTGGCTTTACGAGGGGCCACAAGACTGGTGTCCGGGAAAGGAAACGCCAGGCGCGTGTGGCTGGAGCGAGAAAAGCTCGCTTGTTTAATTTGAGGCTACGAACTCCCCGTGAGTTGATAAACACATAACCGGCATTTGGGTGGCGATTCAATTCCACGAGGACGAGAAACAATAAGAAAATATTCATTCGCGAACAAGGAAAATCGGTGACCGTGACTATGAGGAAGGGAAGCATTGATGAATCCTCGTATTATTCTACCGCAAATACGGAGGTCTACGAGCGATTATTCGCCTGTTCACCGAAGTTACAGACAGGTAAAGGTGCCAATGGCGATTATTTTGCGCGTTATCGTACGAACGGATTTCTATAGCAAAATACCCGCAATACTAGCCTGTTGGCAAATTATCCTCGAGGAATCAAGGAGTTGTACTTAAAAATGAGTCACGCTCAGGTGAAATAAGTTAGTGCTTCTTTTCTCAGAGTTACATGTATATGTAACTTTATTATGTTATTCTCGAGATTTTTAGAAATAAGCATAATTGTATAAGTTTATCTTTGAAAAAATATTAATTCTATGTTATTGCTTCTTTTTACAAAAAGCATCTTTAGCAGCTTTGTCTAGGGAACATTGAGTAAAAAAATCTTCAATCACTTCTAATAAAGCATTTTTTAATTACTTATTGAATTTTCTAACATTCGTAATGTAATCTTAAAATAAAATGTTATTACTGTCATTTTTGAGAAATAATTAAATAAATAAAAATCAAACCTAATTTTGTTACTTTCACAATAAGTATAAATATAAGAGGTTAAATTTATTTTTAATTTAATGGACATTATTATATATACTAATGCTAGTTCATATAGAAATTCTATCAGAATAAGAGCCAAGTACCTGCATGAATTAATTCTAGATTGGTACAATAGAGCTTATAGTAAAAGTTTATGCTGCTACAAAATTTTAATATGTATACGAGCTTAAAGAACTTATATGGGTAGATTTTAGTAGATTGCATTTTCAACTTTAGATAATGAATGATATCAAATTCCATAATTATTGATCCTCTGAAATATGTCTTTAGTCTGTTTTATTCACTGAAATAGTTTTAATTTATTGAATTATATATGTATATATTTATTTATTTATTAAAATGTAATTATTACTAATTATTCACGAAAATTCAATAGTAGATATCTAAAATTCAATATATTAATATTTAAGTAATATTAGTTAATTTTTAGATATTGAAAATTAATCTTGAAAGCATCTAATGACATAATTTTTCTTTTCGAATATCAAGATTTATATTGACAAGTTACATAATTTCAGAAGTTAAATATGTAATTTAATAATAGAAATACAATATATGTCCATAGCATATCGTATGATTTCTGCATGTTATATTTTCTTTCAAAAATAAAATCCGCTATTTCTGATATTTATATAACAAAATTATTTATACTAATATTTTTAGATTTATAATAATGCATTTATATTAAATATTAATTTTTGCAGTGAGTAACTAAATATGATGAATCTTATGAGGACAGAATCCTAAAAATCAGTAAAATGTAATTTTATTTCTGCTAGAAAGATATGTTAATGTATAATTTTGTTAAAGGCATTTAAGATTCGAAAAAATTCAAGAAGGTAATTTCTTTTATGACTTAATATAAATACAGCTACTATAACTGTAGACTAGCATAATTATAGAAATATCCAACTTATAATTATTTAATATAAAAATTGGTTTATAGAAAAACTTAGTCTCATGAAAGTATTAGAATGAAACTAAATAAAAAAACTTGCATAAATAATCTTCTATTGATATTATGTCAGATTTTTGTCATGATTGAAAAATAAAAATATCGTACATATGCTATATTTCAAATATTTCAATTCTTAACAATTCCAGGACCCTTAGTTCTTGACTAATGTTACAAATTTTATAAACATATGTTGTATTATCATATACCTTTATTTTTAAATACAAGGTTTAACAATAACTAAAACATTTAACTGTAGATTTTTCGAAAATATTCTATTGAAAAAATCTCTTGTAAAGTCTGGCATCGTTCCTTTAACCATACAACAAATCATATTCCGACAGTATTTTATACATTTTATAAATTCAATATTATAATTTTCTGCACTTAAATCTTATATTTTCTTTAAATCATAAATATATATACACGTATACATAGATACACCCACACACTCGTTTTTACGTTAGACAGAACACATTATAGGATTGTGCGAGCTGATTGAAAAGAGTGTTTTTTTCAATGTAATTTGATTTGTTTAATTGCTATGGTCTTAAATTTTCCATTTTATCAAAAGTAAAAAATATTATATACTAAAAGTAAAGAGGTTATACTTAAAGTTAAATTGCAAGGGCAATGATACTGAATATTTGTATTTCTCTTTGCTATCAATATCTAAGATGATTTCTATTTCAAAACATAATTGATCAATTGTAGATTATTTTATATGTTCACAAAGTGATCAATTAAAAAATATTAATACTTAATATGTAATAGATGAGATATTCATATAACTGTCTTACAAATTCCAACATTTGAAATCATATTGTACCAACTATAAGAACATTTTAAAACAGAATTTCTTCTATGAATATATAAATACGTACATACACGTACATTCAGCGGTAATGAGCAGTAAATATCTATCAAATGTTGTTATTATTATTCTATTTTTGTAAGTAATTGACAATTGATTCAGGTATAATTTTTGATAAAAATATTTTCTAAATAATCAAACTATTTTAATATTAAAAAAAAATGCGTTAGAAGACTAACAGATTTGAGAAAAAACTTTAGTATTTTTATAATGAAATTACAATTATATCCAAAATTCACCTTTTATACTTTTATAAATGAAAATAGTTTCAAATTCTAAAATAATGGGATCATTTCATTAACAGATTTGTGTATATGTGCGTGCGCGCGCGCGTGTGTATGTAACATTTGATGTAAATCAAATTTTCGACACAATCATTTTTTATTGCCTTGCATAAATTATTTAATATGTTTGAAATCTAAAATGTATGTACATGTCATTATATGTATGAGTATACATACCATTACGCTTTTATTTCATATTTTATCTTTAAATATTGCGAGATAATTTTACGCATTTTTATAAAATACAATTAATTGATTTTAAACATAATATTATCATAAAGAAGGAGATTAATCATTAATTGAAGTCAATAGTTTAATATAAAACTTTTTTCAAATACATTTACAAAGGACTTTTTAATCATATAGATGCAATTTAATTTTTGCCTTTGGTTGGAGTAATAAATATTTTTTCTTGCTTACGCAATGTACTAGTTAGTATAGTCTTCGTATTCAATTCTCATATTTTATCGGTTGATGTTCAGATGAAATAATTTTCTCCATATAAATTATTCTCCATATTAATCTACGATTGATATACAACAGTCGCACTCTCGCGTGATTTTATGGAGTAGGCGCTCTCTTCCTTTTTTTACTCTTTTAGAAGACGTTGAAGTAATGCAGCTGAACGACTACATCGAGGAAACTGTTTATTTCGTAATTTATTTGTCTAATCCCCTTTGCAGTACTTACAAAAAGGATAAATAATTAAAACATGTTAGCAGAAAATTATATCTTCTTTAAAATTTACGTAAATAAATTGTAACAATTGATAGAATAGAAATAATAATAGTGCATGGACTAAAATATCCTATACCACGCTCAATGATAAGCTTGAAGTATTTATAAATACTAACGTACTGATATAATCAATTAAAAATATTCAATATTTTCCATACTCTTTGTAATGAAAGCAAGTTCCTTTCTTAACTTTAGAATACAGCGATATAGAGATTATATAGAGAATAATATTTTAATATTAGCAGAAAAATAAAATTTAATTTTTTAATAAAAAACTTAAAATATAAAATTTCATACATGCATTAGAGCCTATATACAAAATCTACGCGACAAAATGTACGACAAAATAGAAAAATCTCAATTATTACGCTCATGAATAATAATTTACACAAAACCAAACTTTGTAGTTGATGGTTATAATAATGGCTAAATTTTTTCTCGGACTTCACTAAAGTACCAAAATATATTTTACTAAAATTTGTTTGTAAATTATGAAAATGAAATGATTTTAGTAGCCCCTAAATATTTCATACTAACACAATTTTTATATATTTTAATTTATTCACATCTGACGCATCCTTTCAAACCTGCATATTTATTTAATATAACGTTTTTAAAAATATTTATTTAATATAAAATTTTTTAAACTATTTTTTAATTATATAATATTTTTTAACAGAACTTACTTTATTCTTCGTAAATGAATGTTTACCTATTAGAAACAACGTCGTTCCGTTATCCTCTTTACAATGCAGTTTTTTTTAATATTTTATCAATTTGATTATTCATCTTATAAAATTAATTTTTTATTCTCTCGACTAGTTATGAGAGAATTTGTCTTTCTCTTTTTACTTATATTTCATAAAAAACATTACATATCATTAATTTCGAAGGCGGTAAAGAATTAATTCTTGAGTACGATTTACTATTTGTTAGAATATAGAAACATAATAAGTATACAATTAATTTTGATATTACGTTTTTATATAAATGCTTCATATTTATATGTATAATTCATAACTAATTTAAAAAGTTTCAAAGTACTTTTAAATACAAATTCCCATATGAATAAGTAAATACAATGTTTACAGTGCTGCTTTATAAATCGTAAAAGAGACATTAAAAATACAAACATATGATATTTTAAATAATTATCTAAAACTCAAGAAACTTATAAAATATAATAATGAAAACATAAAAATTTTAAAATGAATTTCATTATAGTAGTTAGCATTCTTAAAATAAGAATTATAAGAAGTTCTTGTATCTTAAAACTCGACCGTTCAAAATTTATGAATATTGTAAGGTGTTTATGTTTGAAAAATGTTTTGGACGTTTATGCTTTCTAGATATTTTTAATAAAAAATATGCCAGAGAAAAATTCATCTAAATATTCATCAAATCAAAATAGAAATATAGAAATAAAACACCTATTCTTGACTTTGATACACTTTTAAAAATATATACCGATATTTGAGAGTTTTCGGTTCGTTATTTATAACATTGAAAGACGTTTTATTATGAATTCGTGAATAATTTCCTATCGCATAAAATGATTAAGAAATTAAAATCGTCTAGTTTTCACTTTTCTTTTCGTTAGAATTTTCAATACACACTTTTTTAATATTATCGTGTTACTCGTTTTATCCATGTTTATTGAGATTAAGTGACTGTTTAATATAAACTAAGTTGTCTAAATTAATAACGTATTGTTAACTTGAAATTGTAAAAAATTTAGGCAGTTTGAAAAAAGTTGCATGAGAGTAATAGCTGCATACAAAGTTTCGCAAGGAAACGTTGAATCGCAGTTCGATTCGTTAGAAATCCAAGAGTTTATTTAATTGCTGTTTATCTCTGGTGACAAAATTCGATAAAACTTCGACCGATACAGCTTCCCCAGATTGGACCACAAGTTTTGAACGTGAAGTCTTACTCAGCGGTGCTCAAAGCCCAAGAAAGAAACTAAACAAAGGCATTATCAGTCGGTCATGCGGAGCATCCTCTCGGAGGAATGACTTTACGTCGGTCCGCGCCTTGGAAACGGAAGGTATAAATACGAGAAATCGCGAGTCGGAATGCGCTTCCCGGGACAGCTGCTCGAAAATAAATGAAGAGAATAGTGCGACACGAAGAAAGCGCGAAAACAGCGGACATGGGGCAGCTCAAAGCGCGACAAGAGAGGATGAGGATCGGCGCCCGATGACGTCTCTTGGCTACCAGCCCGGCGCACCGCCGTCTGAATTACTTACACATTGTTTAAGCGCAAAAACCCCAGAGCCGATTGATATGACGAGGATTAAAAGAAGAGCAGTAACGGCGCCGTGGAATGAAAGCGAATAGAGAGAAAGCAGTGGAACTTCTGGGTGGGGAAGGGAGTCGTGCAAGAGAAGCCGTGCCAAAGCCATAAAACTTGCGGCGCACAAGTTCGTTGCGGGTTCGTTGACCCGTGCGCGCCGTGCATACGCGTTCCGTTGACTTGCAGGTGCCGAAGCTTAATAGTGGATACGCGCGCAGATCCTTCGCAGGATCAGGACGATCGAGGTGCTCAATTATTTCTTTGTTTACGAGCGACGAAACCGTTTCACTGCTTTCCCCAATGGTCGCAATTATTGTTATTTTTTATCGTCCCCGAAATTGTAATTGCTCGAGAAGCTGAAGCGAGTGTGCCGCGACGCTTATGCGAATGTAAGCGCCTATAAGTGATTAGACGATTCCAGAGTCACGAAATAAAAAGGCGCGTCTAAATGATATGTGATTCTTGGAATGGTTTATCATCCGAAATGTAAAGACAAATAAGACGGAAGCTTTTTTAGTATTCATCAGACAGCTTTTCACTCTTTTCCTTACTTACACAAGTTTCATAGATACATTTAAATAAGAGTCGCAAAAAGACACGACTTTTATGACAAGATGAACCAGACGCTGGTTTTCATTTTTCCAATAAATCCGGTACATTTATTCGTTTTCTCCTGCAACTTACGGTAAAATCTTAATCCAAAAAACATCATCAAGAAGTGCAATCTAGATGTCTTGTGAATCATACGGTAACTGCAATTCTATAGTAAATGCAATTAAATGAAAGTATGGTTTTCCATTACATTGCCTCAATAATTCATATTTTAGATATTTTCTATTTATACTTGTAAAGGAAGCATCAACTTAAATAAAAAAAAGGTTGTATCACAGTTTAGTAGAAAGGTAAACCGACATTTGTCGGAATATTGGTAGTCGAATGTTGCACACTCCAAGTAATGAGTATAGGCTGCTCATAAAAGACGATGAAAAGGAAAAATCCGTGTCAAAGTCAACATTTGCGTCAACGTAAAAAAAGTCGCTCGATCGTTCTTCAATTAAGGAGAAATAAAGGGTCGAAAAAGGCCCGTAAATTGCTGTATAAACGTTGAAGATGGACTCGGCGTAGCAAGTAGACCTCACACGCTTCACCGGATTATCCAGGGTGCAACGGTTATTTATAAATGTCGCGGCGAGCGACGAGTCGTGAGGGAACATCGCAGAAATCCATGAAGGTGCGCAAACAGAACCAGTCAAGAATACGGCGAATGACCGAGAGGGAAAGTAAACGCATCTATTATAGCTGTAGCATAGGAGCATAAAACTATAATATCCGGGACGCAGTGGACAGTGCATCCGTGCCCAGGTATACATGAGTAACGCGTATGATCGCGTGGGACGTGTCCAGCTTTTTAAAGGACATTTGCCCTGCACAACCCCCAGCAACCATTCTATCATCGTAATTCCACACGGGCATACGCGTATTGATCAGGCCAATGACAATAGCGCCGCAGGGAAAAACGTGACCGCAATGCATTTTGACGAAGGGCTAGATGAGCGGTGAAGAAAGGAAGGGAGGACAGTCCCGCGGTCGATCGCGGTGTATTATTCTCGTATGCGGCATGTGTGAATAAGACCTTGCATTCGGCCCTCCAGAGTTTCGCGTACGTGCACAAGTGGGACGATTCGCGGCCTAATTAACGCGCACGTCCACGCACTACGTAACGTTGTTTGAAAACAGGTACGCGCACCACCACCATAGCGCGAGCATCTAAAACGTTGCATTGGTCTTCGAGTTTGATGGAACAGGAATCTGCACTGCAGAATCGTTTCCCTTTTGCGTCCCTTTTTTACCTGCAGATACAAGCGGTTGGTGGAAAGTCGAGAGTTCGAGGATACGTTTAAACCGAGAGATCATAAGTACTAAGTTGAAAGATTGTGCGATTATTTCTTACGTAAGAGAATAAGGAGAAACTCGCAAGGTTCGTGAGAGAAAATCGTTTGAAATCGCTGATAAAGTAATTATTTTATGCTTTACCCGGCTTACTCCTCTTTTTTCTGCTTTCTGTAAAGAACACTTAACGACAATTAATCATGTTACTTGACGATTCCACGAATATGTTATCGCATTCCATTATATATTCAACAATAATAATACTTTGCTTCCAGTGTAATATCGTTGCGGTGTTTTTCATGCAATTAAAAATAATTTTATTAGATAATGGCAAGTTGAGGATAAGTAATATAAAATAATAGTCGAGTAATAAAGTTTGAAATATGGAAGTAAATAAAAATGCGATTTTTACATATAAAATGTATAGTATTGTTATAAATTACAAAATAAAAATTCCAAAGTGTAGTTTATATTAAAATTTATTTAATTTATTGAAAAATGACGTTAATTAATTAATTCTACAAATTTAAGTCATCGTTACGAATTATTATCTACCCATTTGTTAAAAAAATCAATTGGTCCACCTATACTAAGCTTAATTGTACACAAGCATTATGTACGTATAGTTGAAGAACTATTTTATTATGAATGTGAATGTTTACAAGAATGAATTTGTTGTAACACAAAAAAAATTTATCCAAGTTCATATTTATGTATATGTAAAAAGAATGTACTTCGTATATGCTAGTAAATTCTAGTATATAAACAGTATATTATAATTTATTTTTTATTTTAATCTCACTAAAAAAATTGAAAAAGATTACAAAATATAAAGAAATTTATTTATATTTATGTTTCATATATGAAATTTAAATTTTTAGAAAATAGCATTAAAATCGCCAAAGAAAATAAAAATTTTATATTTAATGAGACGGAGCTTCTTAAGTGCTCGAAAGTATAGTATTGGAATTAGTGTTAAACAAAGTTTGTAGAAAAGAGAGCGTTTACTTATTAAATTATTAGATATTTCTTTCTTTAATAAATTTTAAAGAAAAATTTAATAAGAATTATGCGTATTTTTTCTAAATATAATTTCCAACTATCCATTATGATTTTAATGACTTAAATACGTAATTATGGAAGCTCGTGTGCATAATCTAAATCTTACTTCTTTCGATTATTAATAGTTAACTAATTTTATAATAATACTCTTATTTAAAATATTTCATTCGAAAGCCGAGATTATTTACAAATTATTACAATTGAATTTTTGAGTAGGATTACTACTGTAAACAGAATGATGGTGTATCAATTGTGAGTATTGAGTTTCTCAAAATCCAAATTTAATAGCTATTTCTAAGAAAGACTTTTATCTTAGCAAATTTTAACTATTCATATATAGTGTTATAAACACTGAATGGGTATTCCATAACTATAAATATTTAAATATATCAGATTAAAATATGATTAATTTCATACGTATTTAAAATAAGGATTGGTCTAAATTATCCAGTTCAATTATGATAGATTATATACAATTGTTTTCTATCAAATCTATGAGGAATATAGATGGATAGATAGATAAATAGATAGATAGAGAGAAAGAGAGAGAGCGAAGAATAAAAACTTACACGTGCACGAGCGTGCAAGTTGAACCTCGAGATTTCTAGATTTTTGCAAAAATGATTATAGGTACGTGGCAGTAAAAAAAAGCTTTTGTTCTCGTAATTAAATTGCGCTTTCTTCGGTTGCACGACACTCTGAGTTCTTTTGTTTTTTTTTCCGTATATGATTTTAAAGTCATTCATTAGGCCGATTTTCTGCATAAAACACCTTGCGGAAATTACTCAAACGTGTATTCGTTCCGTGTAGCTCATTCCGTGTTATACTCATAAATATAAAAAGAATTTAAAAATTCTACTGTAATCTATCACCTAGTGGAACTGTAAAGGGGAATGTAAAAATGTAAAGGGGAAAAGTTAGGAATTTTAGTATTCCAAACTTCTTTAGCGTCAACTTTAGGGGAAAGAACTCAAAATGCAATAAGATAATGAGCTTCGAGAGAAAAGTTAATAGATAAGCATTTAAATTGACTCTCCTTAATCGTAAAGTACAAAATATCTGCTAGACAGATGATCTTAGATAGTCAATAAAAAGTAATTAAGGTTAAAAGTTTTCAATTGAAAATTATTGCACATAGATTTTATATTTTTGAAGGATTAACAATTTTCAAATATGTAATTTATGTTCAATTTATAAATGCTTAGATTCATTTTATATTATTACAGCACTAGTTGTTAATATTAATTAATACAATAAAAAAAACTATATTACACATATTACTACACATGAATTATTCAATAAATTATTCAATGATCAACTGTAGTATAGTGAAAGATATTTTAATTAATCCTTATTTTTTATTTTATATTTTTATTTTATCTCGTTCTTTTATAAAAACATTTTAATTTGTTAAATCATTTTTAGTGTGAATAAATCTTCAATGTTAAATAAACTTTTACTGATAGAATGTAACCACATTATGTCTTACTCATACTAGTAATATTCGTTTTAGGTATTCAAATCGATATTTCTTAAAAATCAAAAGAAATAATAAAATAGCATAGATTTTCTACTTATATTACGAAAAAATAAAATAAACTGACGGATAAAATAGATTTCACCAAAACTTGCTAAATATAAATAGTTATTTTTTAAAAGGATTTGTTTTCTTTTGCTTACTATTCCCCGTTTTTAATTACATTTTAATTAATCCTATACTTTTTCCACTGTAAAAATAGTCTTTGAATATATTGTCGATAATATACATTCAATATTTAGCATAGTAATTTGTTTTTACACGTTATTCGTCGAGTTTAGAAAAAAGCTTTAATATCTTTAAAGTTCAGAAATAGTAAAAGTTTTAATTTTTAATTTAAGTGAAAGTATTATATTCATGATTTTTATAAACTGATTCAGTTTACAGTATTTGCAAGCTATTTCTTTCAATTATTTGTTATTACTTATTTTTTTTCAATGATTTTAATCTACTTTTTAACAAATATAAACAATAAATATTTTAAAAATTAAATTTAATAAATCCCTTTGATTCGACTTTTTGAAAACAAAAATTGATATTTGTTTATATTTAATATACTTGTTATTTCAACATCAATATTTTCATCAGGAACATAAAATCTATAATACTCTTCTCATTTTTTATAAAAAGCCCAGTTTATATACTGATATGTCACGTTCATAATAATAATAAATTTCTTAAATTATATAAGCTACAAAATTGTATATACTCAGCTTTCAAAATTAATGAAAGACCTCAGATTATTACCGTAAAAACTAATACAGAAGTTATTTACTTGACGTTCTTCACTGGAAACGAAAGATGCCGTAGAAATATAGGTCACGTTTTGTTGAAAATTATTTAAAAAGCTCTCATATAATAAGAACAAGATCTATATATCCTATATATGAAAATGAATGCTACTTTAATGCTCCAGCTTTTTAAAAAAGCCTTCAGGTGCATTTACATCTATAAGAAGACTTGCTTTGCTGAGCCCGAGATGAATCCGATACTAGAGAGACTTAGTAGCCGTAATATGTACCGGTTTAGCAGGTATGTGCAGGATAATGGATCCGGTAAAATATCGCGCAAAATGAGCACAGGGAAACACAATGTATCCTACAGCAAGGGAAAGAAAAAGGCTGAGAAATCTCGCAGTTAACTTATTCCCGTGTACCAAGTCAATCGCTAACGCACTTGTCGTGCACCAGTTCACACGCCCTTTATTTTCTCATCTCCTATCGATTGTACGGTTTGGACTCTTGCATACGTGCAAGCAGGTTCAACATCTTATAATTTCAGAGAGGCGTAAAGACAGGCCACGGAATTATCAAAGAGCTCGGCGTTTTACACTCGGTATTTTTACTCGATATTTCGCAGACGCGCCAACCATGAAAAATGAAAAGAGGCGAGGTCTTGACTTGAAACCATCGCAAGAAAGACAAAGGGTCGAAATTTTGTCAAAATTTGCTTTTTTTTGCTTCTCCGAGGCTACTAAGTGGACGTTGAATAATGAACCCCAACGATGTCCGAAAATTGATGCCACGATGAAAAAAAGCAGATTTTTCTGCGATTTATTAAGCCAAACAAATGTTGCATTTATGTGCCAGGGGATAATGAGTTTCGTAATAAAAGGTGTGTAAGATGTACATTGTGTGCAATAGTGACATATTATTGATCTAGAATGAGACAGCTAATTCAACCGAATGATTACCAATCAACCATTAATTTTAACCATTATCACGCGATGCTTTCTTTGATACTAGTAGGTCTGTGTTACCGAAATGTAGCTAGAAATAAAAATTCTGCCGTTACATTTGCGTCTTTTCATCGATATCTTTTTTTATTACGTGTTATGAAACATTATTATTTCACGATACTACAAGTACCTAAGTGGCCAGGAAAGTAGCAAAACGTTTATCGAATGTTACTGTACTTAATAAAAATTGTTTAGCCAATTGCTACGTTTTAACAGCTTTATAGCATATGCGTATAAAATTTATAAAATTTATTAAATGAAATTCATTTACACGTGAGTAAATAGCTTTAATTTTATTTTGTATGCTATTCCTTTTTATGTATATATTTTTGTAATATCAACTATTAAATAAATAAAAGAGAATTTAAAATGTTTTCTCACCCCGTCTTAAAGAATAAAAAAACTGGAAAGAGTACAAGTAGATTAGAATCCGACCAGCTGTTATTAATATATGAGATTCTAGGTACACAGAGCCATGTAAACACACACACAGTTACTAACGCATAGACGACCTTCTTCTTTTCGCCGTTTCTCCTACCCAGGCAACATGTAACATACGTATTTTAAAAACATGTATTATAATTTTAATATTTCAACGCACATTTGTACATCTACTAAATTTATATTTCATCATCTGTATTGATAATGCATGTATTATATTTCATTGAAATTTCAATTATTAGTAGAGTAAGACAATATTTTCAAAGGAAAAGTCATAAAATAAATTCAAGACTGAAATATTTCTTTAAAGTTACATATTATTGTAGAACAACTATGAAAATATTAAATTAATGACGTATTTTCCGAAATATTTTACAGCAAAGATATTACCGAAGGTTAATTAACTAATTATTAAACGACTTTAATGTCTTCAGAATTTTATGTTTACTGTTTTTATTAATTATGACTGGATATTTAATAATGATGTTAACTACTCAGGTCAGTATTTTAAAATTACGAAGTTTATACATAATAATAAAACTTGAAGAAATAATTAAAGTATTTAGTAGTTGATTAGGTATTTAAATTTTGCATTATTTATTTAATTTAATTTAATCCTACTAAAATATCAAAAGATATTCTTATAATTATATAAGACGTTAAGTATAATAACAATACAATGAAATCATTGTATTTAATATACTACATGATATTAAACTTTTTTTCTTTTTTAAAGAGATCTGCCTAATTCATGCATGTAATCCTTTCCTTTTTGTAGGTCAACAATAAAACCAGACTGTATGGACCTTGAGACGTACATCCTCTGGAATCTCTATTGCTTATCATGACCGCACCTTAAAAAAATTAACTCAATCATTGTGATCCTCGATAATACATAAAGTATAACCATGTGCTTTATGCATTCAGAGACTACGTTTTGTCATGCTAATATACTGACTTAATGATTCAAAGTATAAATCCTCTAAGGAATGCATAAGCATGAACTCTACAAAACAACTATAGTAGTTACATAAATTATTATATTTAAAAATTCCATATAATCTTATAAGAGTTTATTTATTTTGAAAATATATTTCAAATATTTTCAAACAGAAATTACTCTTTATGAATCTTGCTCTTTTTTCATACTCGTTAATTAAGTAATATTTAAATCTCTGGTAATGTCTTTAAATGCTCTCAATTATTTTGTTTACATTATAAATTACATTTTCGATTAAAATAATAAAATTGAATCCATTTTTTGAAAAGAAATTTTTAAGTTTTATAGAATGTGTCATATATTCTTTTACAATTATATTTTCACCTATATAAATATTCGTAGTAAATCTCGAATTCTGAAAATGTGTAAATTGGATAACGCCGAAATTAGTAATACGTAATAAGATGAGTAAACAAAAATGCACGTAAGGATTTACGTATAAATCAAATTTATGTACGTAATGTGTTTTTAATTTCTGCCAGATTATTTATTATATAAATATTTGAAATTTATACAAATAGTATTCAACATTCCCGTGAAAATATACATAATAGTAAATATCTATATCTTAAAATGACAGAATGTAGTATTATATAATAAATGACTTTTTCATATATTTTTCTATTGTGACTTTATTATTCTTTGTTATGTGCTTTGGTTTTAACGTGTCTTAATTCTAAAAATTAAACTTTATTTCTTTTGAAAAATGAGCAAATATCGATATTACGTGTATGTAGACTTTCATTAAAACTGAAGAAAATTACATTATTTGGCATATGGTCAATTTCGATATATTATAATTTATGTACTCTTCCATTTATGTAAGTTTAAAAGGAACAAGAAAAATTAAAACTGTAATTCAAAATATAATATATAAAATTATATTAATTTATTTATAATATATTATACGATGAAAATGTATACACACATGTATTAATTAAATTAAATATGTCAGCTATTGATATAACACAATTTCTATTATGAAATAATTAAATTATAATAAAGTCACATGCAAATATTTAAATTTACACGTGTCTCATAAAGCAAATGTATTTTGAAAATCTATATATAAAAATCATATTGCGTAGTCAAATTTTAAACGATTTTTAATATTTGTCCACCTACGAGGAAATGAAATGAAATTTAATGATTTGACTTTTATATTCTTCATGCGTTACATATTATGGAGGATTTCATGATAAATCTAATGAAATTTTTATAAAAATGAAAATCTGTTCATATATGATGTAATATAAGTTTTAGCTTTTGCTATAGGGAAACCTCAAAAGAAAGGGGAAAACTAGAAATCAAAAGCTCAGCTACAAGACCAACAGAAATATAATCTACGAAAATAGAGGAAATTAATGTTATTTTTATATGTTATTACAATTTAAAATTCTGCCTCACTGTTTAATCTGTTTTTTGATATTTTTTATATATTCTTGACACATGATTTTAAATGAATTAGGAATTGATTTTAAAATAGATGATAAATTTATATAAATTATTTACAGGTAATTAATTACTAGAAACTTAAATTGCAATTGATTGTACCAATTTTCTATAAAAATTATAGAGACAGTAGCTTTTTACTATATCGAATCTATCTAAAGATTCGAGTCTCATGAGTTTAATGTAGAAGGACTGAGGTCACGATTAGATATGAAGAAAAGCTTCCTCGAAGCCAGATTAAAATCGATTTCCCGAACGCTATCCTTGTGAGACAAATAAAGCACGTGAGTGAGCTCCAAGGAGTCCGGTACTCGACTCGGGAGACAGCTGCTTACGCTTTATCAGCAGAGGTCGGCCAGCGATTTTCACTACAGGTTCTTCACGTTGCACCGGCATAAATTCACCACAATGAAATGTACCGCAGTAAACTTGGCGTTGATGGTGCATTGGCGAAAGATTTCACGGCTACATATCACAGAACTGTGTGAACTAGTGAGCTCGTCAGAGAGTATCTTCAAACTGACGTACTATAAACACGACGCCGCCGTAAAACTTAGCGAATAGATGACGAGTTGGTTTAAAGATTCTCACAGATGAGTTCATCGAGTAACAAAGGTTTGTCCTCTGTCTATCACTGGGACTTGATGCGCTTCCATGTTCGACTTTATTCGACTTTTACTGTGATACATTTTCATATTTCATATTTACAATCGTGAGCCATGGACAAAGATGACCTTTCTCAACGCGTCTTTTCAAAGGTCCCATTACTTATTAATGAAAAAAAGACGTAATTTGCTTTTCTATATATTTTTGTCGAATAAACTTACTATTCGTCCACAAGCTATTAAATAAATATATCAGGTCATAGGAATTTTTCATCTTCTGCAAGCTATTTTAAGTAGCATTGTAGTTTTAAAACTGAATTGATAAAAGATGTACAAGATAGATGGACGAATGTTAATAGTAACGAACCAACATCATAAAATTTTTGTATAAAATTTTTAATTTCTTATTCTCAAGAATAAGATCTGTAAAAAAAATAATGAGCTTCTCCTACATGAAGATCAAATAAAGTATTACATACGGTGCCATTTTGAAATCTCTACTTTTTATTTCGTACGTGAATGACCTGCGAAACCTCTGAAGATTCAGTAATAAAAATATATGTAGCAAACATTATAATTTTTAATGAAATTTAAATGTTATTAATATTTTCCAATTTTTAAGTAAATGATTTTGTACCGTTAGAACTACAAATTCATAAAAGTATACTTTTTTTTTAAATTTTAAAATATTATACTCTAAAAATAATGGGAATAACAATTAATTTAAATACTTTAAGATAAAAATCAACTATATAAGTAATTTTGTAAAAGTAAAAGTATACGAGAAATTTTATAAATGAGTAAATGTGTAAATTTGACAAATAAATTTTAAAGATATATATGAGATGTATTTATTATTAAAAATTTAGAAATCATAAGTACAAATCAAATATATAATCTTAAATTATCCTTATGCTAATGTATGCTAATAATTATAAAATTAACTGTAATTTTCATAGCAATAAAATTTTCCTATTATTTTAGGTTTTAAAATCTGCATTTTCTACGAAGAAATAATATTAGTGCTACTTTTGTGCCTTCTACATTTCATACGTTAACCGAAGTCATATGATTTATTGTAAAATAATTGAACGAAAGACGACAATAGCGAGTATGTACATATAACGAATGAAATTTCATCTCATGAAATATTCCTCCCATGATATTTTTTAAAAGAGAGTTTCTAATATAAAGTTTTATTAAAAAGTTTGTTATACTTAATATTTACTAATTATAATTTAAGTCGAAATTCATAATTGTAATTTATTGCGGTAAAAATTGTTTTTAACGTAATAAATATATAATATTATATTATATTATAAATATATAAATAACCTTCATTGAGAGAACGTATGAATTTTTTTCAATACTAAATTCAAAGCTAGTGTGACTATAAGTTTCTTCGTCTTTTCGCCTACTTTAGCAGGATGCAAGCTTCAATTCCTAAAAACCAAAAATATTTTTATTAATTATTAATTTTAATTAATTAAATTAATTAAAGTTTAAAGCAACTACTAGAAAGCCTTTGTTTTTGTTAAAAATGACGCGTTAAGACTTCTGTATTTTGGATGAGTTTCCTTATTTCACGATAAGAAGTTTCTTAATTAGTCGGTGATTTTGCATGTGAAATTAAAAATATTGCTATTATGAGTTACTAAAACTTCAGGAGAATATCTGTAGTGCTTTAAGGAAGAATTGTAGTGAATGCGCGCAAGAGAGACAAAATTTTCCGAGTACGGTAAATACGCATTAAAAGTAGATTGTGTCTCTAGAAAACAAGATTAACGAATAATAACTTAACAGCCTCTTGTTCCTGACAATAATCCGTAATTTCATACCGAAGTCCAATATTTTCAGTTTGCGGGAAGAATTACCTTAATTTCCGTATCAACACGTCGTGACAGCATCTGCGCCCCTATCACCCCCTCTCGCCAGTCATTGGAACTACGTATATATATTTTCCAACTGAATCAAGAAGCTTCCATTTATTAAACCTAAGAAATATCGATTGTCACGACTCGAATTCTCCGTAGATGCGCGAATAGATCGTTTTTATGCGAGTGACAACTTGAGCTTAACACGACTGTTTGCTCGCGAGATTAGCGACACGGACGTCGTCGGTGTACGCTGCTTCGGAATGCTTCATTTTCCTTGCTATATGCACACATATGTGTATATGTTACATAAAAGTAAGATGCGTCTTTCGGAAGCTGATACATAAGCGTCTTTATGTATTGTAATATATAACGTGACGTGTCCTAATTTATTTATAAATCTCTGGTTCACAATATTTCTTTGAGATCAGCTATCATAATGCACGCAAGAAAATACGCGATTGAAATCTATGAAAATGTCAGGTAAGCAACCTAACGCAGTCACTGCTCCCACTATTACTTTTTCAATATAACCTTTCAGAGTGCACATTTTCACATGTACGGAAAATTGTTGACTGTTTACGCTTGTTTCAAATGTTTCAGATAAGAATTTACAAAAACATTGGATGTTTCTTCATGTGTGAAATATGTTACTTAAAAACTTTCTTAATCATTAAAGTAAGAAGTAAAATTCAATAGTTTACTTAAATACGTTAACCGATTGCTATTATTGTTGAATTAATCTAATATCTAAATGATTATTAATGCTTATATTACTTTCTGTAATACAACATTTTTAATGTTATAATTGTTTCCGATTATATTGGAATAATTCAAACTTTGATGTTGATCAAAGTTAAAAGTTACTCGTAGCGATATTTTAAAATTTTAATTATTTAAACATTATATTGTTATATTATATTATGTACATAACAATATACATAATAATTATGTACAATCGTATATAATAATTATATACGATCCTCTAACTGAATATGTTGAACGTTGTTGTATAAGTAACAAAAAAATTCACGAATATTCTGCGTTACCATTAGAGAAACTTCTATTATAGTATTGTAAAATCGAATTTGTAAAATCTTTTTTCATTAAAACGTATATGATATATTCACTGCAGATTTAGAGTTTTACTTTCTTATATTAACGTCGTAATTATTTAAGCCGAAACAATAGTATACATTAAGATATTATTCTAATACGAATTATTTTTACATTTATTAGCTGACTGCTAATATTTTGAAGTTTTGATTTTGAAGTAAATTTTATTTAGAAATAAGTTTAAAACAAGTAGATGGTAATAAAAATTATGACAAAAATAGTTTATTAAAGAGAAAAAAAGTTTTAGTCTTTCTTATAGCAGCTTATTAAATGCAGCCATTAATTTATTAGTTGTGAGAAAGACTTTTTTACGTACGGTTAACTACGATTTTCTCTATTAAAATATTTAATTTTTCTTATAAATGGTCACTAAACTTGATAAAAAGCATTAATTTTAGTAACTATAAATTTATTTCGCAATTGCGGTAAAAAATTTTTATTAAATATGCAGAGATAATTGTGCAGATATTCTAAAAATATCATGGCTGCATTCAAAATAAAAGCTTATTTATTATATAACTGGTTGCATTATTTATGATTGTAGATATCAATTGCTACTATCATTTAAGAAAATAATAAGACTAAAATCACATAAAATTGGTCGCTATCAGCGAATAATCTAGAATACATTCGCTTGTGAGGAAATTAATTTTGTTATTACGCCAATAAGCTAATAAACAATTAAAAATAGAAATTTATAGTCATTTACACTGCGTTTTAGGACAAATAAAAATTGAGACCTTAACGATCTGGTAGCAAATCAACAGAAGCCGTAATACAAGCCGTAATATGATATTGTTTCTCGAAGAGTTATTCACTTTTCATTGCTCTTTTATCACACCGTCATAGCTGCATCGTATGTGTCCATCCAGCGCGATATCGGCAGTGTCTGCATAAAAACTGCTATCGTGTAAGTCGTTACGTTCGCTCACGCTGCCCCAGAGAAAATCAAGCCTAATTCAAACGACATGCCAAGCAGAAGCGATAACACTAACGGCATCCGTACATAAAACACACACATAAGGGAATGCGGTAAAAGCTCAAGTATTACGAGAGTCGCGGAAATTATAACTCGCAAAGGAGTTTCGCTGGAGAGAGACACAGCAGAGTGAAGAAGAATCTACCAGTATCTCTGTAATTAAAGAAAAACAAATATATTCACTCAGATACAAAAGTTCTCCCTTCCCCCTCGACGGGTCGACGCAAGTTTTCTTGTGCGTAAAGGCATCGCTCTCGCTCGTGGGCGCGCGTGCTTTTATTACTTCGGTTGTATTACCGATTTATATCACTCGATGGCAGGCCAGCACCCGCGCAAGATTGCGACTTTGAGATTAACTTTTTCTACAGTGTTTCCACACCCTTTCGCACACACGAGTGTCTGCATCTTCGCTGTTCCGGGCATTACCGGCGCCCATCTCGATTTTTCATTTCCTCCTTTTTCTCACAATGAACCACGTATCTATGCTTCTTTGCGCTCCTCTTCGATTCCCTTTCCATCTATAATTTAAATAATATTCCATTAAACTTTACTTTCTATGAATAAATCTTTTACTACAATTGTTCATAATATCTAAATGTTCAATGTTTAGAAGAAAGAACACATTTACTCGTTTTTTATTGAAATTATCCTTTAGAAAAAGAAGTTTAAGTTTCTTTTATGCAAGAATTTATTCTTTCTCAACTAATAGCTTCAATTAATTTCTTTCAAAAAACATAATTCAACGTTGCGTATAATATTATTGTTTGATTTATTTAACGAAAAAGCTTTTACCATAAGAGCTAAAAAAAGATTTTCTTTTTTGAAGATCTAAATAATTCGGCTAACATTAAAAGTAAAGTATTTTTTCATTCAAATAGTTTTAATTTATTGAGTCTTGTAAATTTGACAGTTACAATTTTTGTACTCTTATGACACTTTCAGTTATGTTTCTCAGTAATTATAATTAAAGGGCTAACTATGATTTAAAAGAAGAAAATGCGAATGTTTTAATTATGTAAGGTTTTCAATACTCGCATTAAACCTTACATACAATCGTAGACTGAATTTTCAATTATTCGAACTTAAATATTTATTACTTTTGTCCAGACTGATTTTTGAAAATTGAATTTCGTTAGAGAATTTTATGTTTACTGTTTTTATTAATTATGACTGGATATTTAATAAGACTTATACTTCTGTATGAAACAATCACACACTTGATCTTAAAATATACATAAATATTTGTAACGAGTTCTTGAAAGTATTTTCACATGAATTGAGTCGAAGCTCTGCAACACTTTAAATATTTCAAGGAAGTCTTAATCAATATTTCAGATAACTAACAGGAATTTTTAAGTTGCTGTTCTCAGTCTTCTCAAAAGTATTTTTTTGGCCTACTTTTCAAATATCTTTCTTGATTTTTGCAACCATCTCATTTTAAGAAATATTAAATATCAATTTTATGTTTATAAAATCAAGACTTTTAACAATACGTCCCGAAAACGTTGGTCGCCTTAATATCAAGACAATTACCATTCGAATAAATTAAGTTACATTTTTAAAACTGGATTTACAGCAAAACAATGTATTTGCAACATTCACAACTTGTAGGAAATATCGTCGAAAAAGAAAAAAAAAACCACAGTAAATTCTCGGACGTAGAATGTCTCGGTGCATGAAGAAATTAAAGAGAAAAACCACTACATTCGAACGAATAACTCGGCTCTCATTTCTCTCCTTTATCTCGCATTCATTCTCCATCTATCTTCATAACTCTGCCTCCTCCTTCGCCTCTTATCACTCCCTGAAGCGCCCTCCGCGCAATCTATTCGAAGTCTTTTTGCGCAACCCCATCCCACGCACTCGCGAGCAATCCTATCGAAATCAACTTTGTGTACCCAGAACGCAATCGTGGGTGCGGTGCATTTCCGGATTCCCGGATCCCCCGCGCTGAATTCGAATCATCGTCAGGACACGTCCTGACAGGCGTTTTATCGCGTTCGACGTTGGAGAAGTCGTCGTCGAAAGACGGAAAATTTAGATGCAGCTGCATTCGGGTATCCCTTTTAGATTCCTTTTTCGAGTGCATCTCGCATTACTGCTTTTCCGCGAGTTTATCAAGAAAATCGTACATTCTCGTATAGACGAGTAAACGATCTTCTTTTTCACCAAGGACGAGAAATCCATTATCTAGTGCGTGTAACACCGTTGGTACCTTATTCAACTGTTACAGATCGTATGATAGTTACTCCACGGTATACTTGACACTTTACTTAACCCATCATCTAAGCTTACATTATTTTGCTTTTTGAGGACTGTATTGTCAGACAGGTTCTGATTTTAAAATTCTGAATTTGTTTTTGCGTAAAAGTGAACAGTTAACACGTCCCGACTCGTATTTCTGAATAAATAGTATCAAACGAGGAAGGAAAAAATATATTCTAATATCTTTTTTACACGACTAATTAATCAACTAATTTCATTTTTCCTAGATATTAGTCAACAACAACATCAAATATAATACATCAATAAACGATTATAAAAATTATAAATATTTTTCTAATATTACAAAAAACCTATATTACGAATCTCAATTTTAAATCTAAAGGTAATATCGTGTAATATTCCAGTAAAATATTTGTAAACTTACATTCAAATTAAATATTCTACGTATTACTATATTCTAAATTAAAACAACAAACTATGTTTTTGATATAAAAAAGTACCACTTTACAAATACTTAACTTACCTAATGTAAAATTTAATTAATTTCATTTGTAGATGTACGTACAATACATACAAGACATTTTAAATTTTAAATTTATTTGATCCATCCAATTGATTTTATGGATCCAGTTTATCAGTTAACACTAAAACCATTCTTTCATAATAAAATAATTTTGCAACTCCTACTATCAATTTTCTTATATTTATTTATCAACAAATTATTCTTAAACATCGATGAAATACTATTCTTATAAAATTTAATTGAAATTTGTAATGAAATGACAATGATTTATATTATGATAAATCAAGCAATAAAGTTCATATAGATTAATTTTAAATTACATATATTTATGAAGATTATAAAATAAAAAAGCAAAAGAAAATAATATAAAGATTATAATAAAAACTATAAAATGAATATAAATAATAAAAAATATATTTGTCCCAAATAACAAAGTTTAAAGTTTTATGTATATTTAAATATACTTTATTATTATATTGTGAATTTATATATAATGTATGCATAGCATTATTTATTATCAATAATTTATACTTTTTATAATTGCACATACAGTCTCGAATAAAATTCTTTGTAATAAAATCATAATTAATAATATTGAAAAATAATGAGTAGTATCCATTATTTATTTAATAGAGTATTATTTAGTATATCAAAGTATATATTTAAATTTGTTTCTCTATGTAAACACTTGTAATTTGAGCATTATTTTCTTTTATTTTATTCTTTGTGCTTATTAAATCAACTTTCAATAAGTGTACAATGTTTTAATATTGCTATAGCTTGCACTATATGTAGAATTTTAAAAATGTAAGCTTAAATCGTTAAATATTGCATTATTATATGCGTTCTAGCAATACTATCAAAAATTTTAATTTATAATTTACAATGAATATGTTTTAAATATTTTATTCATATTAATGGATGTCAATATATATTACATACATAAATATATATTTATATATATTATTACTATTACTTTCCGGAATGTATTTGTAACATCAAAAATTTATTACTTTTCTCTACTTTATGATAAATCCAACTAAAATATATTTTAATAGTTTATTTTCTTTTTATTCAGTTTTATATTGATTATTTGTCTTCGCGTTTTTGTCATATTATTTTCGAACTATTATTTAATGAAGTTTTTTATATCAATATTTTAATTTTTTATTCTTGCCACATACAGTCTCTATGTTAATTTACATAACTTAATGAGGCTTACAATAATGGATGACGGAAATGGTTCTTTTATCCTATAATTAAACAATTTACTATGTATACCATGTAATTTTATTTCCCAAGCTATTTATCTTTGAAAATATGTTTTCAATGGCTTTCCATCTAAAATTTTTTACCTTCTTTAAAGCTTTTAGCAAATTCCAAAACATAGAAACATCCGATTTCATTAAAACTTGCTTGTAAAATAATGTTTTTTTTATTGTAAGTTTAATTTGACTCTTAATTTACATACACTGAATTTTGAAACTGCATGGTTTGGAATTGTGCAAAATTCGACAAAGCCGTTAAACAAGGAAACTATGTAGAGGAAATGCAAAGTAATGCGCAATAGTTATATAACGCTTTCAGTGTTTATAGTTGGCCGCTTAGAGTCTTTTATTTTTTCAAAAGACACTGTATTGCTTCGTTATTAAACGAATTTCGTAGTTCACTTTTAATTAACCTTGACAGTAGAATTGCAGTCTCTCCCGAACGTAAACAACTCACGCCTCCACAATCGACGCTGAACGCATCTTGTGCATAAAGCACATAACTTATTCGAATGCGACGATGATAAGTCAGTGCAACGAATCACTTGAATGACTAATTGCTAGCAATAAGTTAATAATAGATATGCAATGACGTTGTTTGTAAATAATATATTCGCATAAGCCTTACTTGCAACGTTTTGTCACATTTTCTTTTACATTTCATTTAAAATACTAATATGTCCATTGTTAAACATCGATGTGTCTACTCTCTAGTTAATTATTAAATATGTACTGAAATAGTATTTTGTAAGAATGACAATATGAAAATATTTATATTCTTTTGAATACGTATAATTAAATTAAATTTATTAAATGAGTAAATACATTTTTAAAAATACTTTTTAAAAAATAATTATACTTTATAGTATTTTTATTAATTTTCATTCATGTTTCGTATGTTTCGACGAAGAATTTCATTTTTAGTATGTAATATCATAAAATTGAATAACATCGGTTTTAGAAATGTTTCCCATAAAAAATTACAGGTCATTTTACATCGTTTATTTTATATTAAGTATGTAATAATTATATATATTTTATAAAAATAATATACTGCTATGATACACATAGTTGTGCTAAACTTTTCAAACTGAAACTTTAAATATACAATCAAACAATTATATTAAAAATTAATTTAATATTGTTCTACTGTCATTATTGAATATTATTAGATTAACATTTTTAGTTTATTATATCAGTTAAGTTTTTATCGTACTTTATCAGATCATTTATGCTAATAAATTATTATAAAATAAATTAATTACGTTAAAATAATTCAGTAATATTAAAATATAAATCAATTAATTATAAAATACATAAACATATCAGCCTTTGAGAAATGGAAAGAGAAACTTGCTTGATCGCTTCTTCACATACGTTTATCTTCGATTTATTTCAATTCTTATAGTTTCATTAATTATGCTAAGAGTTATTTGAAATATTGTATTTATAAATAATCAATTAAGCACCTGTTTTACTACTGGAATATACATCTCACATTTTCAATAAGTAAATTTTCTTCTACTTAATGTAGATGATTGTCAAATACGAAGATTCAACACAGTGGGATTTTTAATTTTAATTACTTTTAATTAGAATAATTAAAAGTTTTTTCTTAATGATTCTAGTATTGATATAAAAAGAAAACGTTTATCTTTGTGTAGTATGAAATATTTAATTAAATCACAAAATTCCAAGTGAAAAATAATTTTGAAGAATTCATAAAGCAACGCGATGATCTGATTTACAATAATCATGAATCATAATATTGAGCACATGATCGAAAAATATTTCGAATTACACATTTTAAAGGTAAATAATTGTTCTTTAACTTATCTAAAATAGCAGTACAAAAGTTATTTGTTATTCGCAAAAATTCTCTCCATTCTACTTTTGTTTGCTCAATAAATAGAAAGAATCTTTGAGCGATTACAACATTTGCTTAAAAATAATTTTTGGTAGTGTTAAATCGGGATAGAAATTCTTGAATTAATATTCCTCATAATTGCAAGAACGTTTTGAATAATATTACTGCCCTTAAACTGGAGCTTATCCCAAAGACAAATAGTATCTTGAATTTTTTAAAGCATCTTTAAAGCTCAAAAAACCGAACTCTAAAATTTAACGAGTTGCGAACGCAACTTAAAATAGGAGCATTTACGTCTGTTGGGGGTGCAGCATCAACGAATTCCAAAGTCTGAGCGAAAGCCGCCTTACAAATAAATAATGCATGGACAGGAAGAGTCGAGGCCGCATACAACATTGAAAATAACGAGTAAGTCGATATGCGCAAGAATACAGATAGATGCTTGGTTTCTGCTTTCGTGAGTCACTAGGACGCTTATTCGAAAATATCGATTGACGTATACCACATCCCCGCATATTGCGGTGTAGCCCAGGAATGTAGGCTGCTCTTGGTGCGCAGCTCCGAGTCTCTGAAAGTGATCTATGCCGGGGCGCGGGGAATTAATCTCGCGCAATTATGATCTGGAGATGAAGACCTGGAGAATCGTGCGCGATGACAATTCTAAAGATAATCGATGCCGCTACGGATTGAAACGCAACTACTACGTGCGCGTATATCGCATCTGCCGTTGCCAGAAGCAGGTTCCATTCGTTCTTTAGTAAACGACTTACGTATCCTAATACGGCGGTTGGTAGTTAGCTCGAATTGGCGTTTGGCTAAGTATATTTTTCATTCCAAGTTCAATGTTTCGAGTGGCTGGCACTTACATTAGCAATAGTTCATTAGCAATGTTAAATAATGCCCTGCCATTTATAGGTGAGTGAAATGTCTTACAAATATTTATGCGTAATCTCGTAGACCAATTACGAGGCTTCTTATGTCTTGGTAGGATTTACTAAAGTCTGGAGTAAATATGTTCTAAATTAAATTCGCACAAGTAGTATTTATCTAAATACGTATGAAAGTAATATAAAGATTCTTTTAGGTAATAAACATTTTATTTTTAGCTTACTTGTATTCAATTTATAATTTAATATATGATAATTAATTTCTTTGTTTCTTATAGTCTTACAGATTATACTACAAAAGAAACGTATTCTTCTACAATATACAAATAGCATGGAATCAATAATTTTATTGAAAATAATTTAATAAGATCAATTGACAAATTTAAAATAGTAAAAATGAAAACCAAAAAAAATTCTATTTATTTATTTAACAAAACAATCGAATCAAGTTTAATGATTTAAGAGCATTTAGAAAATAATATTATTTGAACATTTTAGCGTTTTAGCTCATATAAATAAAGTATATTACATTCTATATTAATTATTTTATGTCTAAATATTCTATATGTACTTAATTATTATTAAGCATATTAATTATTTTATGTCTGAATATTCTATATGTACTTAATTATTATTAAGCATAGTAATTATTTTATGTCTGAATATTCTATATGTACTTAATTATTATTAAGCATAGTAATTATTTTATGTCTGAATATTCTATATGTATTTAACTATCGCAGTAATAAATATTATTACATGAGAGTTTCAACTTAGAAAATCAGTCAACCGAAACTAATGACAGTCAATTTATCGAATGACTTTTCGTATTCTAAGAACGTAGACTTGCAATCAATTTTCTTTCCATTTAAATCTCTTATTGTGGAATTCCAGCCTCATCCATACACACTTTAAAGAGCGAAGAGATAAAATCATCCTTTTCCTTCTGCAAACATTTATAAAGATAGTCTTTCTAGAAAATATATTAATATTTACATAGTCATCATATAAAAATTTATAACCGACAAAGTTTTGAAGAATAAATGATGAATATTTCAAAAGTTGAATCAATTTAAATACATATATTTTTAAGTTCGAAAAATTGTTTTTTTAATTTTTAATTAACTAAACTATTACTTTGAGATTGAAAGGCGCAATTCTTTATAAATAGGCCAAGAAACTACAAAAGTTTAATCTTCTTATTTATTTCCATATATCGTCAAGAAAAATATTTGTAAATTATTAAAAACTTTTTCACTGTTTTAAATAAAAGTATATTCTTGTATAGCTGAAATTAAATTATCTGCATTGAAACATAAGATCTTGCTAATGAATAATGTCAAAAATTATAGTAATAAGTTTGATATTGTAGTTACACGATGTTGATATAAATTTTTACCAAACCAATAAGACATTGAAATAATTAATTCAACAATCTCTTGTTTTGGATAAGTTGTTAACTTCGTAAATTTTCTTTTCATGACGGATAACCGTATACCACGTAACTATTAAGTTAATGTAGATTCCGGCTGTCTAACTTTTTTATATAATTAAAGCGAATAATAAATTTACCATGATTTATAAATAATTTTATTTTTTAATATTAAGAAATAAAAATAATTTACTGTGAAGATACAGTAGAATATAAAATTAATTAAATTTTCAAAGGTTTATAGAAAAATTACATCTAGATCATTATTATTAACATTTATATAATTTATGGTGAATCCTATTACAGTAATATTCAACAGAAACAATATTACTAACATTATTATATATAATAAGTTTGTGTGATTATATCGACATTGATTTCGGTAAACTGTTTTTAAATATAAGTTATATTGAACTCGATGATACCCATATGCAACTAATCGTATAAATTTATAAAATAAAACATCGTAATACATCAGAAATTATATTCAATCAGAACATTAATTATTTAGAGTATTGATTTGATAAGTGAAAATATAAAGTAAATATTTATAAAAAATGTAAAAATCTAAATGTGATTTACTTTGCGTTTTCAGTGAGGTTGATTGGTTATGAAAATTTTCAAGCGATAGAGAGTCTTGAAAGTCTTGCAACTAGTTTATAAGAAAACTTATAAATTTTACAATGATAGTGAAAATGGCCGTGTGTAGCTTTTCGTGTAACCTTGTATAAAATTCATGATAAGAAATATATATTTTCCCCTATACAATCGTCGATATAGTCATAAATGTATCGATCTCACACATAACGCTCGTTTACAATCGTTAATGAAAAGAAAAGCTTATTAATCACCTATAACATAGCATATTTTCATTACATGTATTACCAAGAGAAAGCAGATTTACCGTAAAGCAAGTTCTCTAGGAACGAGAACCAAGAGAAGAATCGACGGGGAAACAGGCGATAATAAAAGCAGAGCTCGATATATTTATGATCGAATAAAGAACGATCGGGAAAAGTGCAAGCGCTAACGTGGGTGAATCGAAGGGCATTTTTAAGTCCCGGTCGGGTATCGGCATCACATTCGCACGATTCGCCGATAGCGCACGATATAAGATATGAGTCGGATGTCATGTTCGCCCGCAACGGTACTCGGCATTTTTCACGTACGATCGTTCAGACGCGTACGTGCGTAAGAGCGATTTAGCGCTTCTCTATTCTTCTGTACACACACCAAGCTGCACGTATAGGGGCTGTGCTATGAGCCGGAACTTACTTGGTTGCAACCATGAACTCTTCAGCTATTCATAGTTTACTCTCGAAGTAAATTATTTTATTTAAAGTGTAGAAAATTAATTTAACTGAGCTTCTTTGATATATTGTAACAAACAATATTTTCTTGTCTAAAGTATAACCATTGGTACAAAAAGTTGGACAAGATTAATAAGGAAAGCTGACCTACAATTATTTTTCGGACTTTCACCAGATCCACCGCATATAAGACAATATATACTAGGGAAAAATAATCAATAGACGAAAAATATCGAATATTACATACTATAACGCACATAAATATTCGTGGTTAGTTTAATTCAGACCTATTACAGACAATTAAAAAGGGAAAACTCATTTTTCAGAAGCTTCTTTGCATTTGAAAACTATTTAATACTTCAGAGAATTGTGATGGACCATTGAACCAGTAATGGCTGGTTTACTTAGCAAACTTGTATGAGTGTTCGATAAGATGTGATCTTTCCTCTTATGTTGACAATAATATTCTCTTTAGATGATAATAGTAGTAAGAATATAACTTTAATTAGTTTGAAATACTTGATAATTTGTAGGACTGTGAGAAATAGCTAGAAAAATGTAATAATTTTTAGAAAATGGCGTTTTACGATAGAACAGAAATATCAGTATATAGCTTGTTACACATTTTTGAACAAAAATCATTGGTTTGTAGGACTATTTAATTGGAAAATCGATAATATTTAATTTCAAAATTTATAAGTATATTTTAAATTTATAAATATAATCATATAGTACTTGAAAATATTATTTAAATAAAACATTAAATTAAATTTAAACTTTATTCGTCACTTAGTTGTAATAATAGTTGAAAATTATTAAAATCATGCTACTGAATATTTGATAAAAATTATCAAAGTGATTTAAATGACATTAAAATGTATAACCGAAGCATGTTAGAATTTGAACTTTGCGGAGTTATTACTTTTGTATACCTGAATATAAGAAATTTAGTCTTTAGAACTCGATTTGTAAGGGAACATCAGATACCTTCCACATCTTCAGGTCAACTAATTCAACTTCATTTCATTATAAAAAAAGCACTTTATAAGCACAAAAAAATAGTTGCATTCGTTAATTTGTCCGTGATTCGTGAATAGGAATCTTCAAATAAAAAAAGCCAGGTAAACATTATTGCTCCGAATCGGAGCAATAATCGAATTATCGAACCAAATAGTTAGTAATAATTTCAAATTCCTTATATTTTTTAATTATGACGATTGTTTATAAAATGGTATAATATATAATATATAATTCATTATATACTACTTCTTTAGGATACTTATATGTTTTAAAAACTTCACAACACTTGTTAAAGTCTCAGTTAGTTTTAAGTATTTAGTTAAAAAAAACTGAAGACTTTAAAGATAAAGACGATAATATAATAGAAAAACAGGTATGAAAAAGCTTCTAATATTTTTGAAAACAAAAAAACAAAATCTTTTTTATATTGTCAAAATAATAAACATTCAAATGTTTGTAACATTATCAAATCAAATCAAATCAAATCAAATATGCTTGTTCATCTTTAATTTACCTAAAATAAATATATATGTAGATTTTTATTGTTATAGTTATATTGTAATAGTTATATAAAAAAATCTTGCTTGACTGTACTATTATTGTTATTATTATTATTTTATTTATAATTATTTCTATTGTACTTCAAAATATATAAGTATTAGCCAATATAATATTTATTAGAATTTTCCTACTTAAATAAATAATGTGTTATGATTGTGCCGTAAGGTTGATACAATCTAACTTCATTTATGACCTTATAAGTCCAGTTGTAAAATGCTATTCTCATATAATCTAAGAAAGTGCCTTTACAATATATTTTTTACCGGTGATGCTAATAAACTTTGAACACGCACGCGGATGCCTATTTATTATTCAACTTTAGGTGTAGAGCTATATATAGTATGCGTCACCGTGCATCTCTCTTGCACCACGATACCTTTAATGGTCTTCAAATAATGCGCTCCTAGTAGCGCTTATGTTAATAACATAGACACATTGTTCCATACTTAGGTAGCAATCTTGTTTGTTAAAGCGTCTTTTCTAGGAAAACAAAGCAAATAGTTTATTGGTCAAAAAGATTAGCTGATTACTCTAGTTTCATGTTCAAGTCTTTTAAGGAATTTTCTTCAATTATTATGTTCATATAATATTGCAAGGTAATGTATCACTGGGAAAATAAAAAACTTAACAATATCCGATTTTTTCATGTCAATGACTTATTGTAAATATTAACAAGTTAGGTATGTGTAGTGCTTTTGAACGCAACACAATTGTATAATTAGGAACGATATTTTTTTATAAGTTCAAGATTGGTGAAAATAAGGGTCAGAATCCTTATCTTCAGATCCATTATAGAAGGATTTAAAACGACTTTTTTAAATAAGACTAAACTTCTAAACCTATTAAAATTCTCTCTAGAATACATTTTTTTCAAATTTTGATAAAAATAAAAATATATTACAACTGATAAGTAAAAATATAAGAAAATTATTATTAAATCACACTGATCTGATTTTAAATATTTATGAATTTTTTACGTATTATAATTATTTGATCATATGCAGTTCACATTCTTAGTTTCATGTATTCTTTCATCTATTAAAGAGTATGTTCTTTATTATAAGTTTTAATTTTTATATATTTTTGCCTTGAGATTGTCGTTCAAGAAAAATATCATTGTTAATCTTGGTATTTAACTGCAATGCCGTACACATTAAGCTCCTCTGTGTTGATTAAAGGCAATTTATCGATACAAAATTTGAGTAAATACTTCCAGTAGAAATTTAATTTTTTAATACTAGTGTGTAATATGTGTATATTACTTTCTCCTTAATCATTATTAGGATTTTGAAAATTATTTGTATTTTATTTTTAATAATAAAGTTCCTATAAAATTATTTGTCTACATTTATTCATATTCTCCAACAGATAATGTAAAACTGATTATTGTTTTCTATATCAAGATAATTCAATGCATTTCTATAATGCTACAATGCTGATTATTTTCATTAAGCTAAAAAAAGAATAATTGGAGTGAAATTGTTAATGAATTTAATTCCGTAATTAATGTACTGAAAGACAATGCCTCTCGAACAGAATTAATAAACTATAGTAATTAATTGTCTCCGATCTTGCTTTTTTTAATCAGTTTATCTCTTAGTCGATTCGCCACATAATTTTCAACAAATTTCCTTCTATATGTTTCAATTTCTAACTACTTTTTATTTAGAAACTTCACAATCACACATTAATTTTTGATATTCCTGCAATTTTATCAAATCATAAATATGTCTAACCTCTTTGAAAAATATTTTCAGTTTCATTATTTTCAAAAAATATTTCCTTTTGTACGTTACTTTCAAATTCAAAATAACTTGAAACATCGAGTCATATTATATAATCTTTACTAAGCCTTAGGCCACGTACAGTACTAATTTTTTTCTATAATGACAGCCAGACGTGTTCGAGAATTTCAATTAACAAATCGTTAATACGAACGATGCATTTTCTATGTAATAATTTTTTTAGCTCTCTCTTACAATAATTTAAAAATTATTCACCTAAACTATTACTGTTACAAAGTTACGTCTTTATTAATATTAAAATTAATATTAAAATTAATTATCCAAATTAAAAAAGTAATTCATCCTACCTCTTAAATATAGCTACATATTGATCTAAATTATTTTATTACTATTTTATAAAATCTTTATAAAATCTATAAATTTTAAATATTATTCTTTAAAGAACATTTTTAATATGAACATACATAAGCTTAAAATTTAAGTTTGTCCTATCGTGGATTATCAATTATGAGACAAATTCCTCTATACAGATAATGTACCGCCATAATTTTTAAATTTCATATAATTTTACTACTCACTAAATCTTTTAATTTTAATAGTAGGGTATCTAATCCTAGTTTTTATATAAAATCTTTCTAATTAATAATTACACAAATAATATAATAACTTATAAAATTAATAAATTCTATCTTTTAATTCTAATTTTTATTATATATTTAAAGTTTAATTATTATAAATATAATTATATTAATTTGTATTATTTGTTTAACCGCTATTGCTGGCACAAATTTTTATCAATACTATAAATATTTCTAATATGTAAATTATTACAATATTAATTTTATATATTAATTCAATAAATAAATATAAATTATTTAAATTTATATTCTCTCCCTAAAAGTTATATATATACAAAACTTCAAATTAATAATAAACCAAATTAAAATTCATTTAAAATTTAAAAATTAAATTTTTATCTTTTTCTTGTAAAAAAAATATTTTACTTAAACTAAAACTTTAAATTAAAGAAATCTTACGATTATCTTCAGATTATGAGTCTAATAATTTACATTAATCTATCTTTAATAGAAAAAATTTAATATTACAATTAAATATTTTTGGATCATGAGCCCAATGACTTATATAAGTCGATTTTTCTAGACTATTAAATTATCTCCCTAAAATAAAATAAATTTCAATAATTATTTATTAACATTTAATATTCATCCCAATAAAATTAATTCTTAAAATTATATACTAAATAAATATACTATTTAATTAAATTATCTCCCTAAAATAAAATTAATTTCAATAATTATTTATTAATATTTAATATTCATCCCAATAAAATTAATTCTTAAAATTATATACTAAATAAATATACTATTTAATTAAATTATCCTCTAAAATAAAATTAATTTCAATAATTATTTATTAATATTTAATATTCACCCCAATAAAATTAATTCTTAAATTCCGATTAAAACATATTAAATCCGAATTATTTGCTTTTTTAGTAATCATTAAATAATATAACATTACGCAATTTACGTAAGTTTGTCGGAGCTTTGATAATTTTGTCATACGAAATTGGCTGAATGTATAGATTGTGAATATAACATAAGTTCAATATTTCTAAATCCATAAGTGTTGAAATAAACTATTAAATATTATAAAGAAGTAAATTTTGTATATTTAAATAAAAATTTAAGCAAAAAAATTATTTTTTTCATAATACGTAAATAATATATATTTACTGCATATAATTCATCTTTGTTTGGTAATATAGATCTAACTGCTCTGTTCTACTCCGAATACTATGATGTAAATTAACAAAAATTCTAGATATTACCTGCAAACTATTTCCTTCTGTAACATCAAGAAATCGTGAAATAATAAAATATTGTCTAGTATAATATCATATTACAGAATAATTTACTATAAACTTAAACTTATTCGAGGTGGTTTTTTTAATTTTATTTTAGAATTAATCTTTAATATCTTCAATACAATTTTGTTTTGTCTTAGTACTATAATCTAAAGTAATTAGCAGCATGCCAGTAATAAATTGAAAATTTTTAAGTTATAATATTGGTGTTAAGAATATAATAATATATTTTAGTTAATGCTAAATATTAAGAAAGCAACATCAACGCAAAATTGATGTTGTTTCATTGTATTTCATTCTATTTCTTTGTAAATTCCAGCTTTGGTAGACCAGCCTTTGTTTCGTACGATACTTACTGAACATTATTGGATTTAGCTCCCTTGGAGTAGTAATTTGGACTTCACGAGTTGCGGTCATAATCATAATTTGATTAAATTCCTGACTGCTGTTTTCCGTTTTTATGAACTCAATCTCGAAAATCAATTTCAATTATAATATAGATTTTTTAAACTTAATATTATATATCGCTTGTAAATATTTGTTGTACACTATTTAAAAGCTCTAGAAAAAAAGAAGTATCTCTGTGAAACGAAATTTGCAGTAAAAGCTGCACATCAAGGACTTCTGTAAATGAAAAACCTATAGTAAGTTAAAAAAATTAAAAGTTTGAGGTATTGATTCGTCATCGATCTAAAGTACCTCCAGTAAAGTATCTAATATAAACTTGATAATAAAATATATAATGAAATCTATGAATATTGATAATTTAAACAATACTTTGTAAACATAAGATACATTTAGTTGCATAATTATTAAAAAAAAAGAATAAAAGAAGCGAGTTACAATTTAGGTTCTTAAAAATTGTCAAAATGGATTTAAAACAAAAATTGAAAAAAAATACTACTCAACAAATTGATTAAGAAATAACAATAGATAGGAATAATAGGAGCACTCATAAATATTTTGAAGAAATATTTTATTATTGTTGAAACAGCTTTAATTACAATTCTAAAAAATGATATAAAGATAACTGTTATCAAGTAAGGTCTAAATAAAACGAAGGATTAAATTTTCTTTAATACATACTCTAGTTCTTATAACTTTAAATGATCGCATTAAGGTCTTGAATTAAAATTTTCATAGAAATTTATTGCAAAATATTAATAATTTAATAAGATTCGTGGAATTTTTAGATTCAAATATTATCTGTAGTAAAACATTGTCCTCGTAAGCTTTTAATGATAAGATCTTAAGTCATTATGAAACTATGCTTTACATTATGTGAAAGTGTGCGAATTAAATAGGCTTGTTTTTATGAAAGAATAATATTATTCTAATGTAATTGAATGGTTTTTCTTATCTAGAGTACTGTTTTATTCATTTGTATTAAAGGCAGAAACAAAAAGTATATTATTTTTTACTTATCTATGGACTAGTTTCTTTACAGCCTATTCAAAGTTAATTTTAAGTAAATTAACTGTTTTCTGTTTACAGCCTATTCAAAGAAGAGCAATTAGATAATAGTTTGAAATTACATTTTACAGTTACACAATTTGGAATATGATATTTTCGAGCGATTGTTTCAACAGCTTTACAAATGTATTATATCCAACCGATCAAATTATAGAACGTTAAAAATTAATGTCAAGAGAATTAAATTTGTAAAAAAATTAATGCATATATGAAATAATCTAAACACAATAAATGATTGAACATATTTTACTTTCAATTTTTTTTTAATGATAAAATATCGTTTAAAATACAAATAAATATTGATCTCTTTATCATCTCGCTATAATATGTGTACGCTATGTCCAATAGTGGATTTCGTAAGTACAGTAGCACTAACTTTATAGTTTATTTATCTGTAGAAAAAAATACAGGTTTTACTTAAGTCTCTTATTTAGCCTTTTACTTAAATATTTAAATGCTCCCTATGAGGATTTATGTTTCAATCTCAGTGATAGGGAAACGATTCGCTACCGTAAAAATACATGGTCGTGTAAAAGATCAATGGATCTTATAATTAATGTCACTGTTAGATGAACAACGTTAATTGGCTCGGTATTAGATTTCAACTGCTTTTATCTTATTTCATTAATAGAGTAAAACGAAAAATATTTGCTACAATTCAAATAAGTCAAAAAAATCTTCATGCATAAAGAAGAAATATAAAAGCGCAGACTGTATATATAAGAGTTGATATGGAGTGTCGATAAATTATAAGAATAGGCAGAAAGGAAGTTCGCCGATCGTCAGACTACAGACTCTCAATTCTAAACTCCTCTCTCTCTCTCTCTCTCTCTCTCTTTCATAGTATTTCAAATTAAAATTTCGATCTGTACTTTTCAACATTACACATAACAAATTTAAGATTTTGTAAAATATTTTTCTTTTAAGAATTCTTTATTTAAGAATCCTCTATTTTTTAATTTTCGATTTGACGTATTATATACAAGACACTTTTGAGTTATGTAAATTTTCTACTAATATATGAATTTTATAGTTTAAATGAACAACTTATGTTTGAAAATTATATTCAGATATAAAACTGACATTCAGATACGTAAATATAGTCATAGTGAGAGCTCGAGGGTGTATAAAACAGTACATTAGGCCTATTGTCGTGTTTTATTAAGTAATAACAAATTACAAATATAATTAATTTATAACGAATTAATTACACATCCATATACATATACTGGCGCGGTTGACTTAGTTGACTGTACTCTACTCACTTTCTCAATCTGGCCTCACGTATGGCAATTGAAAATCATGCGTTGATCCAACACCAATTGTATTTTCAGACAAACCGGTGGTACGCTTACTCGCCAAATTGTAAACAAAAGACAACCTCTAAAAATAATCAAATGCTAACACTCTGATAGTATATAGCCCAAGCTAAGTTCTCACACTCGCGTAGACTTTGCGCGCAGCATTTCGTATCGTCGACTACAGGTGGCACCCGCTCGAAGCATCCCTCTTGCTAAAGTATAGGAGTATTTGACACATCTTACCAAAAAATCCATTTTGTAAACTCATACCGTACATGATCTGTAACCAAATGTTTATTAGTATATCTGTAGATTCTTTAATCTGTGTATATAATCATAGCGTTGATTTATTTACAGACCATTACTCCATGCTTAAATCATAAAAATTTATAACATCACTAATTTCAAATGTAGTCAATATTATGGGGTATGACTGTTTTCAATTTTGTTACAATATAATTTATGTTGATTTCATATAGTACAGAAATGAAGGTATTTCTAATAAAATTGTATAAATTATTCAAGATTTGAAATATCGCTATCATTACTGATTAATTATACCTCAAGTTTATGTCAATCGTTAATCTGATCTAACGAAAAATAATATTAAAACAAAAAGCTAATTTTATTAAGTAACTTAGAATGATAAATAAATTTATTTACCACTTATAATTTAAGAATGTACCATTAGAAGCGAAACCTTTTATTTGAATTCTTGGCGAAGGTGATCGCCAAGAATACATGATATCAACTTATAGAGATACAATGATACGTGCACAGGTTGAACTTCCTTTTGTTTTTTCTTACATAATGAAGTAAATGTAGTTTCCTTAGAAAATCAATCTAATCTTCCGAATGCACGATTTTTAGACCTCCAATTCCACTTGATCATGTATGTCTTAATCTCATTAGTTTTTAACGCATTTTACAGCAACGTTGAAGAACTAATGGTTTCGATTCATTCGGGCGTTAGCCAAACGACACAAATCGTAATATCGCAGCTTTACAATTCGACTCATTTTTATTTCCATTTCTGCTATGATTATAGCGATATTAACATACAAGATAATCATATAAGTACAGAAAAATTTCTTGTTCAATTGCTTTTCGGTACGCACTGTCTATACATTTTTCCGTGAAAAGCAAAGCGTTTTTCAATAAAAATTAATAATTACCCATTTTTGTGAAAAAAAACTGTGAAACGATTTACTTAAAATTAACTCAACCTTTCTGCTCGAATGCCGATACACTGAGCTCAACTATTTGTCTTCGCCTCAACAAAGCTTCGAATATTCAGTTATTTAATGTTAGGATGATTCAAATTCTGTTATTTGACGCCACATCATGTTCACAACTGATCACCTTACTTTTGTCGGCGATCGGTGGCATTTAACTTAGGCGAATCCGGGAAAATCGTTTACAGTATAATTAAATTCAACTAAATAATGGTATACTTTTACAATAATATTCGATAAAGTTTTTATATCAATATTTTATATGTATTCTTATTTATTAATTAGTTGCGTAGTCAATACTGTAATTTACTTGTTTATGCTTTAAGGAAGACGAAGAAAGGTTCAAAGATCCACAGAAACAATCATAATACGAAAATCTTCGTTTGACATGAAAAGCAGATTGAAAAAGCAGCATGAAAATAATAAATATATGTGTGTAAGATTTTTAGTAGCGTGAGGCCGAGTAATCAAATGAAGTAACACAAACCGAAAATGTTAACTGTGTCGAAAACGTGCCACCTTGAACTCTAGTTGCAATCTTCGTCGCAATAATTTATTTAAACATCAAGCAATTGACTTCGTAAATGCATATTTTACAAAATGCTAAGATAGTTAATAAATTGATAAATTATATCACTTTTATGAAATATCTTTTAACAATACTGATTTACAATCCAAATTAGGAATAATGGTCAAGTCTATTGTGATCATAAGCGAAGCAAAATATTCTTAGAATTATAAATATACATCTATACGTTAATAATAATTTTTGTGGACAGGTGGTATTACAGTGAAAATGAAGTAAACGCAAAGTGCATTAAATTTACATTATACTGGTATACTCTTTTACGCTTTCAAAGCGACTACATAGAAAATAAACTCTAATCACTCACATTGCATTCCTTCAAAACGATTTTGATGAAATATTGGCAATGTGAATATATTTTAAAAAATATAACAAATATAAAATTTAATTTTTTTAAATATCGAATAAAAATATTTTTTGTAACAAAAAATTTTCACGAGTTGAAATGTAAAATTTAAAGTTTTTATTGTAGAGTCGCAGCGTTTTGCAAAAGCGATATCTAAATATTACTAAATTCTAAATTATCTAAATTCTAAATTTATTGTGAGAATTGTATACGAACCATTTGATATTTTTATTTTTATTTGAATTTTTTCACATATCATCCTTATTTGTGATTGACTTTTTAATTGTACCATTTAGGTTCCATTAAGCTACAGAATGCGAAATCATTCAATTTTCCTCTTAACATTGAACATTTACTTGTTATAAAATCATTTTTGTAATACACTTTAACGTGAATGTAATTTTGGACTTCAAAGTTCGAAAAAGGTTGATCGAGTGTAATGTAATTACTTTTTAGTAATCAGCCAGCAAATATTAAATCTAATTATAAAAATTTTTATGAATCTAGGCTATTCTATACTAAATTAGAACAAATAACTGTATTTTTTTTCATATTACCTTGCACTCACATGTCCGTTATACTTTTTAAATAATATACTTATTTTAAAATCTACCAAATTCCTGGGACTTCAAAATATAATAGAATATCATAAAGGTTTAGTGTTGAATACATTGATTAAAACAGTTGTTTAATATAATTAGTTACTATGAAAAACTGAATAAGGAATATTGAAAAAATCGAAGGCTTGTTAGAACACGAATTATTAATACCAGTTTTTCCAACAGCTGACGCATATACTAATCCATTACTGATTGTATGCAAAAACCAAAAGAGATGCAATTCTTGACGAAAAAAAGCAGGCTTTTAAAAAAAAAGGACAAGCTCATAAGCTCATACATCATGCAAGTATCGTATCGCGACAATAGTTGGGATTAGCATTGCAGCCGATTGGCGTTCGTATTCAAATGCAGGTCGAGGTATCGCGAGGTTAGGCAAATAAATCAATCAAAATTCCTGCGTCGCAACGCGAACAAAGTCGGCGCAGCGCCTTGCACTGATAGTACCAAAACCCGTGCACATAAGCTCCTTGCTTCCCACGCATTTAAGTCGATCGCACCTGACTATTCGAATTTTAGTTCATTATCATTCCTACCAATTTCAATCTTCCACTTGCACACACACGCGTGCTCTCTCTCTTTCTCTCTCTCTCTCTCTGTCTTGACCCATGCATGTTCGTCGCTCTCGTATCGCTCTTGCGTTTTCTTACCTATTTACGAACTTTGTCGCTTTATTGTTTTAATAACACTATAAGATATGAGAAGCGTCTATCACAAGTCTCAGAGAGCAATGTTTTTGCTTTAGTCAGATGTGCGGAGGAGCTACGCGGGATCAAACTTTTCTCATTAAAAACAAGTTAGTAAAAAATATTTCATTTAATTTATGAACTTTACGAGCTCCGAGCTAATTATTTGTGATTAACGCGGCAATGGAATTGCCTTGAAAAGAATTTCCATCGTGTTTTTTCATTTATCTTGTCTTATATAAATAAAACACTGGACTTCGCTATAATTTCATATTTTGGGTTAGCTATTTGACATCGATTAAAGATTTTATTCAATAGATGAGACATTATACGTATTTATAGATGTCTGTTACTCGAAAAATCATCTTAAACATATTATTTGAATCATTTAAACATAAATTTGTTAAGAGTATTATTTATACATTATATGAAAATAAGTCGATCAGCGAATCTGGAAAAAATTTATTTTTTAAATAGTGCAATTTAATTGTAAATTGTGAATAATATTTCAGAACAATTCTACTATTATAATTGTCCTTAAAAACGAACACTTATATTTAATGAAATTTGCATTTAATAATACTGCTGATATAATAATATACTGAATACAAATATTTCCTCCGTGTGAGCTTTTTAACTTAATAAAATGTTGGTTGATGTATGCAACTAATTTATAATTGAATACGAGTTATATCATAATTTTTAATGATCAAGAGTGACTGTTATCTAGTTTTATTAGAACCAATTTTGAACTTTCTAAAATGAACAACATTGCAAATAAATTCGTTGATTTAAAAGTACGAAAGTAACAATAACTCAATTTATTTAATATAATGAAGGAGCTCTTGGAATTATATACACATTTTTACAATAAACAATATATTTGTATGAAATTTAATAAATTTTATTTTATCCATCTTGGTTTAAAGACTTTGCTGATCGTTTATTGCAAAAAATGTCACTAGTTATTAATGTCTAATTACTTTCTGTTCACGTAGATCCATTTTAGCTCTTTTGAACAACGTAAATGACGCGTACACTTTACCTTTTTCTAAAAATATTGGTTCAATAAAGTTCAATAAAGTTATCTCGATATTCCGATGTTTCCTTCATTGACTCACTTATTCTCCTAGCAATAGTTTTATAAATTATAAGATTTATATATATAACTTATAACAAGGTCACTTTTACAAGAAAAGAATTAATCGATTCTTTCTTAAAAGCCTGGATATTATTCTTTCGAATATAGAAATAAATACCTAGATTAAATACTTCTATTCCGTGGTAAATGAGATATTAAGGTCAATTATTAATCTCAAGCATTTCTCTTATAAGCGATTTGATTATGTTCTTCGATGCCATTTCCAATTGCTTATACCGCGATTCCAGTAAGTATCGACTCACACATAGCTACATGCCCGAAGCATCTTCGATAAACACATGCTTACATAACGTGGATTACAGGTTTAAGGTTGTAAATTGTTAGAGAGAGAGAGAGAGAGAGAGAGAGAGAGAGAGAGAGAGAGCGAGCGAGTGAGAGCGAATAGTAGAATGTTTTGTCTGCTTGTCATCGAGAGGTGATCGGGGGTAAGTGATATAGGAAGAAAGACAGAGAGGACAGTAAACCAGTACAAACGCATGCGCGCGTGAGCCGCCATTGGATAGAAAGATACTTAGCCAAAAACTACTGAATCGCGGAGTATGTGCGACAAGTTTTATCAAGTCCGAGAAAATATAGGGAAAATATAAAAAAAGGTTTAATTCTTCTAGTTGCAACACCACTGACTTGTTTGCACACTTACTTGGATAATCAGAAAATCTGTATACGCCTGTAATTCATTGGAAAGTGGAGGACAACAAATCAGCTGTGCTGGCATATACAACGACCCCAAACGCAAGTACGTAGCGGGTGCATATCATAATATAGAAGGGAGAGCATTCAAGAGGTTAGAATACCTCGTTCTACCGCGATACAGCAGCAACCCGATAACGACGTCGTAATAGATATAACCCGTACGTTCATATACGCTAATTGTTTTGGGGATAGCGGACGATTATGAGTACTTATGGCTTTATAACATTATAATTCAATGCTGAACAACATTAATATCTGTAAAGTGCTCTACCGTTAAACGCGTTAATCATTAATTGTTGTATGCATTATCAGGTAAATCATTTTTTGAAAATCCTTAAACGGTAAAATTTATTATTTCATTTCAAATTTTCGTGTCATGAGAATATACAAGTAATGATATTCGCGTAGCACAAATGAGACTTCGAAATACTAATATTTTTTTAGTTTTATCGGATTCTAACCTTGAAAATGCTTATAACTCAATAATTTATTTATCGTTTGAACTTCAAATTATTTTTAAAGTATTAATTCACTCAGCATCTGATTATAAATATCATTACAATAATACGGCGTTTGCTGTGCACTTGAGAAAAATTCAACTACTACAAACCTGTTTCCATATTCATTTAAAATTCAAATGAACTTTATAATGTACTTTATAATGAACTTTAAATTTCAATGTACTTGAAATTTAGATATATAAATATAAAGTGATAGTTTCAATTATTAGTTAAATGTTAAGTTTTCAAGTAGAAATCTCAAAAGAAAATTAATAGAATACTAAGATTTATAATACTTTTTTATTTAGAAAGACTTTAATTCCTATTTTATTGTTATAAAGTTTATTTTCATTACAGAAATTTAATATTGTACCGTATTATAACAATAATATAAATTATCGATTGTATCAGTGCCAATTTGATAGGTTATATCGAAAAATCTATTGATTTGATTTCGCTTTGAGAATGAACCGCGCGAAATTTTAATAAGATTAAAATTGTAAAGTCTGTTTGAAAAACATTATTCGTAGTACCCTATTAATATTGTTTAAAAATCTTAACTTAATATTTCCTTGCAATTTAATTAGTATAACGGAAAAATGCACTATAACCTATTTGAGATATTGTTATTCAATCGCAAAAAACTTATTCAGATCATACTGATAGAAATCTTTGTTAACAATTATCATTTTTCTGTTATAATCATACCTATTAAATTGTAAGATCTTTAACTAAAACATAAAAGTATTTTATAAAGTAAAATGGTTTCAACATATTTTTAATAATGTACCAAAGTTTATTTTAATCTTTAAGGTTATATCATGTAACTTTTTAAACACAGTTTAATAATCAACGACGTTTATAATACTAAGTACTGCTAATTAAAAATTTGAAAAAATTAAAGTATCACACATATCTATACTTAATATGAAAAATTAAAATTCATAGCTTAAAAATTAAATCAAGGAATTTATACTCAGAATATTTAATTACATGATTCGTTTACACATATATACATATTTGTAAAAAATTTACAAACTATATTAAATTTTTAATATTTAACCAGTGATATTAATTCATAAAAACATCTTTTATTGTAATTATAATAAATTTAATGAATGCTATTCTATTTAATACTCAATTTTACGACAATAATTTATATTCAAATCATAATTTGTATAAATTCAAACCTATAGTACTTTACTCGATATTCAAGTGTAATATTTTTTGATGTATTTTGTTTATACCTGAAAATTAAACAATATCTATGAAATTAAAATATTGAATGCTTTCATACTGAAACGGAACATATTAAATATAAAATTACACTACTTATCTGTTTCTTTTATGGTATACTATATTATTTAAAATAATATTATGTGGAAAACGTGATTATAATATCAAATTAATGAACTTTATATAATAAAACGCTTATATAAATTGAAATCATTACTTATGACCTTAACTTTATAAAATTGTTTATACCATACTTTATAAATTTTAAATGATAATAGCTTAACGAATATAATTACTGGCAATTCATAACCTAACGACTTTTGTACCATCTATTTTATTTTAGAGAATGAACCATTATCTTTTATTTCTCATTTTATCACTAAAAGGATAAATTGTATAGTTTTGTAAAGTTGATTTTGTTAATTAAAAAATTTTTATGTTTTACATATTTCAATTATTATTAGTATTATTATTTAATATTCAAGCTTCAAATATGTTTGACTTACATAATATTATTTATATATTTATTTTATAATTTTATAATTTTATAATTTAATTTTATAATTACAATAATATACTTACAAGTATATGTAATTACTTAAAATGTAATATAATTAATTATTTTTATTTATTATTAGTATTTATTTTAAATATAAAAGTAATATAAAAGTACAGAAATAGTAATGTATATAGATTAAATACAATTATAAATTTTAAAATTACAATTTTTGCACGCACTTGTAAAACCTAATGAAATGAGAAAACAAAGATTATAAAAAAATCACAAATATTTCTCAAAATACTTCGAGTTTTCTTAAGAATATAAATAATTTTGTCTCTATATAAGTGTAGTAATGTACATGAGGTCATCAAATAATGAGGCATTAAAGTTCCGCGTTTGCACAGTCCGTGAATCTGTTTTGTTATGTGCACAGACTTAGAATTGTAAAGGTAAAAGCAGTCACTAAATGTTCATCTTTATCAAATAAAATTTTAGTACTACCAGCTAAAATATATTTTATGTACTATATTCAGTATTACATTGAAAAATAATTGAATTAAATATATTCAAAATATATAATGTTGCTTAATAATATGAATAGTAGGTAATAATTGCTTAGTTGCTCATTAAATTTAAAATTAAAACTTTGTTATCTAAGTATATCTGGAAATAATGTAGCAATATTATGTCAATAGGTGATGTTTACAGTTATATATATATATATATTTACAACTTAATTTTATCATGCAAATATTTATTTTAGAGGTTTAATTAACACATAAAATATTATCAAATATATTAAATTAAAATTAAATTTAAGAATCAGAAGAATCTAAATAAGCATAATGAAATTATTAAATAGAATTCTAATAAATAAATTTAATATTTTATATTATTATATATAAATATAAATATATATATATATATCTTGTTCAGAGATAACGTACATAAAATTTGCTGTATTGCGTTATCTTCTAATATAGATAATTATTTATATAAATATTTATAATATATATTTAAAGTTTCAGTTTTCTTTAAATACTTTGCATCTTTTTAAAGAACGTAATATTTTCATTTTTACAATTTATAGAATATTTAATAAATATTTCAAACTATAAATAATAGAATAAGATAATTGTTTTTTTTGTGTGGTATTCGTACGCCTAGCTTATATATATACGTGTACAGCTATATCAGATGCTTAGATTAGATTTGATCAATGAGCGAATAAATTGTATTTTTTTATTTGGAAATTCTAAAATACTTTATATATTACTTCATTCAACGATTAAAGAATTTATATAAGATTTTGTAGGACAAATAGGAGTTTAATTTACAGAGTATAGAAAAGTTTCAAACAGTTTAACATAAAAAAAGTAATTTATAAATTGGACAAGTTTCAAGAAAGTCGTAAATCATTTTGAAAATAATGATTGAGTTGAAAAATAAAGATGATTGAAGAACGAAGAGATATATTAAGAAATTAAAAAAATAATTAACGATAATGAGATTGCTTTTAGTAATATTATTATTTTATTAATTCTTGTAGAATATTGTATATTGAATATTGAAAAATATTTTTGAACGGTTGATTTTAAATACTTTTCAAAAATTACGTTGTATAAACATTTCAGATTATATAAATAATTATATAAACAATTATATAAATAAATTATATGTATATAAATGGATTATACGTAATAAAATATATAAGAACAATACAACTGCCAAATTGTGAGTAAATTAGTAATCTATAACTAAGATATCACAACGTATGTTCAATCGTGTCAATAAAAGTTCAAATCCGTCAGAATAGTAAATTACGTCAATTTCAAATGAATATTAAAGTTTGTTTTAGTATTTTGTTGAATCCATGACTTAATATTGTTAAGAATTACCATGAATAAAAAGAACTTTTTGAATATTTTATGACGTTTGTGTAACGTTACTCATAAAAATAATTAGATTTATGGAGGGATAATTCATAGAAATTGCATCATGGTAATGTAGAAACTCACGAGTTGATACACGTTCGAGTTTTCTTTCTTCCTTTTTTTAAAACAATAGTGACATCATAATAATATGCGCTTTTACTATTAAAACGAATAGTAGTAAAGAGGAATATATTAAAGAAATGTCTTAAGGTCTGATAAACCGTCAACTACATTACTCCGTAGAAAGAGGATAAGTAAAGAGTCATTAATGTCATCGTAGTGTGGAACAAATGAAAATTACACGATAAAGAATCAAGCTGATTTTCGCAAACACATTAACCTTGCGGTTTGTAACGTATCACTAACTTTGAACTCGGTATCGAGAATTTTTTAAATTGTCACTTATACTGACACTGCAGTGGCTTTTTCGTCGCTGTAGTGGATATTCATTGCTTGCACCAACGAAAAGAAAACTGTCAATGTGCATGATTGTCGGGAGCGGCGAATGAGCGCCAGCCTCCAAAAGTGTGCTAATTTTTGGATTCTCGAACCAAGCATAGATGAGCGTTAAGAGGACAAGAGAGATCTACAACGGCTTGTCGGAGACTCGTTTCCACCGGTTGTAGCGGCCCCGATGAAAATCGGCGAGTGGGAGGCGAGTGGATCGACGTTGTGGAGAAGGCGGTAAATCGGACGGGCCGCGATTTTTATTTAGTTTGTCGCGCGACACCGCGGAAGAACGACCGGGGGACGATCGGGACAACTGTCAGTTGCTGTCCGTAGTTCAAGGATTAACAAGACCGGTAGGTGCAATGTGGTTCACGTAATCTCGCTTTATTAAGTGCCGAGACTATTCCATTACTCTAAGCCTTTCCATGCTCTTGGCGAGATATTTTGCTGTGCAAATTTGGTGGCTCGCCGAGATATTTTTCCAAGAATACGTAGACGGATAAGGAAGATTCACTTTGATTTTTCGACCGCCTACTCTCGCTTATCGGGCTACCAACAGTTACGGATCCTTTATATTAATTTCTCACTCGGCATACATACATTAACAGCGTTTATCCGAAGACTGGTTCGATCGATTGGCTTTGAAAAATCATTCACTTTTCTTTCATTTCTTAACAACGACCTCGAGAAGTCCTCGAATTCGCAGGCAAAACGTATTTGCAATTTTAAAATAATTCAACAAGTTTTTCATTTATTTATCCATTTGTGAGAAAAAAATTATTTAACAAATAGGCATGTTTCATTGATTTACATTTGTTTGAAAACCATTGCTCTTTTGAAGGCTCATCTAACTACAACATGGTATTCAAATATTAATGTTCCGAAAATATATCGGCATTATTATCATTGAACTAACATTATAAACAGCAGAGCGTAAATACGAGCCTATATAATACTTTTCTCATTTCTCATAGTACTTCTTAATATTTGTATTTAGTTTAAGAATCTTTGAAGTTTTCTAGTTTTATTCGACTGCCAAAAAAAATTACAAATGTTTCTATCACTCAAAAGTTAATTGCTTAAACAGTGATATATGGATCATAAGTCCTTCCGTTCGACTGCAGTTTGACGATTTTTTATTCTTTATTGATTTTTCTTGTACGTAAAAAATGTCTGCGTAAAAAAAAACTGATATACATAAGCTGAGCTAAGTTCAGAAATTTACATATGAAATACTTGAATTCCGTGATAAAAAATTGATACAATGCGTCTACCTCTACATTATACTGTATTCGCATAAAAGTTTCTGGTATATTTATTTCAAGCATTTAAATAACAAAATATTAATCTTTAATATTTTGTGTATCAAGTAAGTCTGTGTAATGTAATAATGAAAATTGCACTACTAGAATCTTTATAATTATAATTTATTATAATTTAAATGTGCAACTTTGAAGTTTTGAACAGACAATGCTCGGAATAAAACGTCAGTGTTATTGGGCACACAATTGCACGCGACTGCCTCACTGAGTGAGAAAGAATACGAGAGAGACATTCTGGAGGGAAAATTATCTTAATTAGTGACGATTGAAGGACGCACTCGCGTCAGAAAGTTATGTTTCTTTTAACAAAGAGTGCGTTATGCGGAGTCACAAATAGTATACATTGAAATAGCTTTATCGATGTTCTGTGGTATTATGAGATAAACTACGTTCACGACTTATGACTACGTATAGTAACTGCCGGCGTATAATTCTCTTGAATTAAAAAAGGGTCTAAGGCGATTCCAACGGTATTCCTAATTTTGACTAATCGAAACGCCACCTGGCATTATATGTTTTAAAGCTCGTTGACGCGTCCGCTCCTCCGATCGAAGGCGCGCGACATCGAGAAGAGACAACGGCGATGACCTCTACGTCGTTACCTGCATCGATTCGGGTCGGGTTTCATGGATCGAGCGCTATTTGGCAACAGCGCGCCGTGTTGATTTGGGTAACCGACACTTTTCATTTTGCGGTTACTAGGTATCGGCGGCCGTGTGCCCAGAATGAATTACCTGCACGCGCCCTTGGGAAACTCACGGACCGAAATTAGCCGCCCATTCTTGCTCCCAGCCTTGCTTTTTTTGGATCTCTGTCTCTCTCTTCCCACGTTGTCGCGCTCTTCTCGATCGATGCTTATTTTCGAATTTCCTTCTGTCTCTACACTCGCTTTCTTACGGCACTGTTTGAATTTGGAGATTAAAGCACACCTGCTTCCGGTGTTTCTTTTGTTTACAAACATGAGAATTGTATGCGGCTTCCGAAATGTTTCCCTTTCGGATTAGTCTGCTTATTTAGAATACTGTCTTGTTTGGCGCTTCTCCACTACACTTCTTTTAATTCAACTTATAATTTATTTTTTATTACCCAGTATGTTGTGATTTACATGGTACAATGATACATCTGCTATGGAATTAGGCTAAATAAATAATTACCCATCTTCTAGCTTATTAACAAGGACATTTGGTAAAAGTTTCGAGTAATCTTACTGTTAATTTTATATTTGCGAGATCATTGTTGCTTAGAGTAGACATTGATGAATTTAGTTCAAGTTTAAAATTCACTCAATTGGAGCAGATTTTCATTCAACTTAGATAAGGGTAAGCGACCCAACAGACGCCATCAAACTTTAATTTCGATAATGTATTAATCTTATCGAGCTTAATGTATTATTATTAATGGATTATCTATTGAATAAATATATTGGCAGTTAAAACAGACAATTTGGATTTTCGATATTCATTACTCTTAAATAAAAATAGAATGACTAAAGAGTATACAGAGTGGAAAGAGTTTTAAAATGTTTTAGACAATCAACCGACGTTTATGTATTGATATTTCGCAATGTTCCTGAACTTGAAATATTCATTTGAAACAACGTGCATGATAATTAAATATAGTTTTTCATATTTAGTAAGCTAATGAAAGCATTTTGACCTATTAAAATCTATTAGTATAATATTTTTAATATTTCAATTAGTAGTATCAATTAAAACGTATAATACTTCATATTAAATTATATTAAAAAAATATAAAAATTTTTTTATATTTATATAAAAAAATTTCATATTAAAAAATACATTAAATTTAAATGTTGAAAATAACGATAAAGTTATATGAATACTGGTACTTGCATTTTCATTATTCATAGTAAGTCGATGATCTAATTCTAATTAATTCACTATAGATTTCCAGTCTTGTATACAATTTTATAATGCCTTCGAAGTTCCAAAAGATTAAAGCTCTACTTTATTTATACTTCATACCATGAATAGATTATTTTCTTCTTAAATGTTATTTAAAACGCAATCGCTAAGATCTACCTAATATATAATAATAATAATAATAATAATAATAATACTATGAAACTTTATTTTATTAACTTTCATTATTTTATGAATAATATTCTTTTAAAATGAATAATTTTATAAACCTACTTTGTGAAATCGTGTAAATTCGTAGCTAAATTAATATATTACTGGTAATAATACATTACTGATGAAAATGAAAGGTTATGTACATGTGAGCTACAAGTACACCCTACAAGCTTCTCCTACAACAAATACTCTTCAAAAAATGTCGTGGGACTAAATGAGCTGTAAAATATAGGCGTCTAAATACTTAATTTAGATGATAGTTCTAAGTTCATAGATTACTCTAATCATTCAGTTATTTTTTGAAATATAAGATCAACTCTCTTTTCGAAAAGAAGTTGTAATGATTTTTAACGAACGCATATAATTCATAAATGTAAGCGTTTCGAGTCTCTATATTTGATGCGGAGCGGGCATATGCGCGGAAAATCCTTGAAGTTAAGTTTCAGTTTAAAGTCGCGAAGCGTTTGGCATATTCAATTTACCTCCATATGACGAGATTCGTTTAATCTTACTACAACCGTGACCACGTACTTGCGCACTCTCTCAATGTCAGTTCGAAAGACTATTCTCTTTGCGCGAATTTTTTGCGGAGCCGTTGCTGTAAGTTTACGAGTTAATATACTTGGAGTAATTAACTAATCCCGACCAGAGTAAGAAAAACTCAGCGGTAATTATGTATACGATTGTATAATGTATATATTTTTCTGAGCTCACTCAAGCAAGTAGTTTCTTTCGTTGGTTAGGTGGGCGCTGGTTAATTAATCAGTGGCACGAGTAATGAAGCTCTAACCTTTCTTTAATGAGATAAGCAACCCGCTTCCTTATCATTCTTCATTTTTTCCGCGGTTATCTTTTAAAAATCTTAATCTTTCGAAAAAAATTATTTTGCTTCTTTCGAGTTTTATGGAGTATATGGAATTATAACGAGAGCACAAAAAGCTCGTTCTTACCTACTCGATGTACATCAGTAGTAAAATTGAATCAGTGCATTATTTGATTTAAAAAACTCTTACAGTGTATTTAATTTTATCTTAAAATTTAATTATATCTTATATAGATTTATCAAATAAATTATGCGTGTCGTAATTTGCATTATTTGTAACGACAAAATCGGTTGGCAAAATTTTAAATGTCCTTGCTTTTGTATTATAATTCGACTTGGGGTACAAGTCGAATTATATTTATACATATTTATCGTCGTGCGATAACTTGAAAAGAAAATATTATAATACATCGATTGTCCATATAAAAATAAGAGAAAAAAATTTCTTCTAATCAATCGCCACAAATGCAATCAAATAAAATTCAATGCTATTCTTTACTAGGAAACTTATGTAATATTTTCATAAATGAATGTTGTCAAATAGAAAATTACTTTATAATAGTATTTCATCTTGTAGAGTGACCCTTATTAAATATATTTTAGAAAAATATCTGCATATTTATAATATCACACCTTTTAATCATCAGTTATTATTCTATGGAATATTATGTTTATACTGTTTTATGATAGTTAACCATTTCTTACGCTGAATAAGTCAGTTTCTTCAATTACCTTGCATTCACAAATATATAGACTTTTATTTCTCGACGGAAACACAAGGTTATATAATTAAACGATAAAATGATGTCAGCTCTTAATAAAACAGTAGCTTAATAGATTTCCCAAATAATTTGAAAACTATTAATCCATTATTTTTTATTTTTTTAAAAAGTCCTGTGCTTTGAGTAGAATATGAAGCTTAATAGAATTAAAATAAAGGCTTTAATATTAATAAGAGTCACAAATTGACGCGAGAATCGGCTCAAATCTTAATTTTCATTTAATTCAGTGACATGCTTTTTATGTTACAAATGACCACTCGTATTAGTGAGTACAAATTTCAAACTCAATTAAAAAGATCGCACATCTGTAGAGTTCTACTATTAATGAAATGATTGTTTAATGCATTAAAATTGGATTTCGGCAAAGCGAGTCTCTGCTTCTTCGAAATCTAATATTTCTGTACTAATTTTTCATGCTGCTCGAAACGCATAAAATACGAGGTCTTGCGATGAACAGGTTATCGATCAGAAAAAAGAAAATTTTAACAGATAATTTCCCGAGACATCCTTCCAGTAACAAAAAAAGGAGTAGGGCGGATCCGTGTAAAGAAAACGAAATATCGTTAATTCGATGTGCGAAAGGCTCGTGATGCTGGTTTTTCGCCGTCAATAGTTTGGGGGTGCAGAATTGGAATCACGTGTATTCGTGAATCATGTCTCAACTTATCTCAACTCGTGCATCGATTGCATCGGCGACAGTCGAAAGAGGAAACGACTTCGATATGCGGTATTAGCATAAGGGTCGGGTGCATTGAATAGCCGCGGGCATTAAAACGAAAAGTTGTGAGAAGTCGGGAAGTCGGGAGTCGCATACGTATATGCAGGTCCACATCGATCGCTCCTTTTACTCCTGCCTCACCCTCCTTTGCAACTCGCAACTCTCCCTTTCGACGCGACGCGCACTCCACTACACCTCTGTGGAATTCATTTCATTCTCGATGATGCAAATATCACGCGCGACAAAAACCAAGCCAAATGAATGGCACGCAATCACACTACTAATATGCTAATTGCGCGTTTGCGGGCGCGTGCCTCGTGCCCCTCCTCTCTTCAAAGGAGCTTTTCCTCGCACTGCCCATTAATGCGCACAATAGAATTCAACCACTGGGTCGTTCGTAAATTTATCTATTCAAAAGCGTGACTTTTCATTTTGCTCCTCCTCACAGATTGCGACGACACGAGAAATACAAGATTAAAAGTCGTTATTACAGTGGCGAACTACTGAGCTAACCACCGACGGCTCGGCACGTAAAGAGTAATTAATTTCTATTGACTATTGGCAAGAGATTTATGGTTCATAATGGTTTTTGTTCAACCGCGGACCTTAAGCGCGTTGATGATTCGGGCTTTTACCATCCTGAAAGATGTTAATTCAGAGTTTGAAATGGATTCTCCTTATACTCACACAAAAGATGGTATTTTATAATAGCTGAAATGTTTGAGTGACAAGGATGTATTTGGGCAACAAGCTCTATTTGCCACTGCCAATATACAGAATGTTCAGTAGACTACGCGTGATTTTTCCTCCTTGTCTAATGTTACTCCAGCGAGAAGCATTATTTTATTAAGAAAATGATTCGAGTGATTGTGAACTGACTGTTGTTGAATGCAGTGGCAAGAGTTAGGCGCAGTTGTGGCAAGACGAATGTGAACCAACTCATATGCCATTGTGCATTTAATGGAAGAGTCGAAATCTGTAATGAGAAAATATCGTCTAGGAAATAATTTGTACGGTACATACTAAAATAAAATTAATTATGACCTTGATCGAGTTATACGTACATATCCCACGCGATTCGAATTTTCGATCTCATAGTTTGACTGTGAAAATTGCGCTGTTAGAAATTGCTTTAATTAAGAAAACAACCAACGACGTTTCTGTAATTCGACACTATATCATACAAATTGACGGAGATCAGAGAACAACTAATAGACTTGTTTAGAACAGTGACATACATGCAAATCTCTCTTGGTCTTTTTGTCTGTCCTAACTTGAATTACGCAAGCAAAATCGACGGATGCCTAATCATTACGGGAATATCGTACACCCCGGTCAGCTCCTATTTTTTCTTAACTGTCTTTTAAAGTGAATTGTTACAATTTGTGATGGCATTGATGAATCAAATCCTTCGAATGTGTCTCCGTGATTTGCTGGATATCTTGGAATTCTGCAGTCACATACGCGCTCCCAATCGTCACGGAGGAAACGATAAGCCTCTTATAATTTTTCTCTCTAATAGCAGAGCAGATGTTAAATCAGTATTTCAATTATTATTCTTTTTGAAATTCTTTAGTACTTTTAAATTCTTAGAATTTAATAGTATAATTTTTAAGTGTCTCTCCTCTGTCGTTCACTATCTTACATTAAGTTTTAATTAAAGGTAATGTTAATTCGTAAAATAAATGCCGAATTGAGAAAATATAATTATATTAAAAATATTTTTAGGATGTTATACTGCAAATAATTATTAATTAAAATTGTTGAACTTTATTTAATATAACTACAAGTTCAATGATTTTTACAAACTTTTATTTTTTCATAATAAGATAAGAGTACAAAATTCATACAATTGCTTTAAATAGATTCCCTTAAAATATATCCAGAGATGTTGTATTATACCGGTTATCATTACATTTTCAACGTTGCTATTTTATACTTCATAGATTCATCTGGATAAAAATGGTAAAATAAATTTGTCTTAATAAATCTCAACTTTTCTTTTTCTTTTTTGATATAATTATATATCAAAGAATCACTTGATTCATGTCTACTGTGATTTTGTTATAAAAAAATGTTACGAATAATCTTAAAATAACATTCATATTAATATAGAAGGAAGCCAATTGAAATAATTTATAAGTGATTGCAGTAGTATTCAACCCTTAAAATATAAATATATTTTTTAAAAAATTAGTAAGATATTATAAAAATAAATACTGAATTTTTATAATTTAATAAGTTATTTTTTTATATTTTAATAAATTATTTAATAATTAGCAATTGTTGAAAAAATTATTGGTTTATAAGTTTTTAAATCCTTTATCTAGTTTAAACTTTATTAAACTTTATTCAACTTAAATTTAAGTTGAATTATATCAAATTTGACCTCATCAAGAAAAATTTTTCATAAAAGAAGACCAGTCATAATTCATAGAGCAATAATTGTACTAACTTTTTATTTAATAATTCCAATAAATGTGAATCGTTAATCACAAAATTACCGAACCATTAAAGTATTCATTAAAAATGTGAAGCAGTTTCTATAAATGTTTATAAATTATGAACCTAATAACGAATAACAAAGAAAAGAAAGGTATCAAAGAAATGAATGAAGAAAGTTTACTAAAAAAATGAACAAGATAATAAAATAATTTTTAATTAAAGTAATTTTCAATATAAATAAATTACAGTATCATGGATCATTGATACATGATATTCTCGTATATTCTCTTACTTTTTCACTCTTATTAAAGTTAAGTTGTTGATAAAAGTAGTTGACTATAAAGAAAATAGTATATAAAATTTTATTCAATCACCTGCTCAATTCTCTAATTTAAATGATAAAACATAAATAATAATACTGTGTATAAGAATATACTAAATAAATTCTTTAATAATAATTAATTTGTATAAATTAAATGTAAACATAAATTTTGTTCGTTTATTTTAACATTATTTTTCTTTAATTTCATAAATTAAAATTTTTTTCAATGTTGAAAATTATTTTAATTGTTTAATTTCATGATTATGTATTTAATAAATACTAAAATTAAAATTATATTAAAATTAAAAATTTTAGTTTTACATAAATATATCAATTACTTGTTTAAAGTTACGTACGTAAGGAGTTAAGTATTATATAAAACTTAAGTACTTTATAAATTTTTTAGTTAGATTTTATTTTAGTTTCGTAAACTGCCAAAAACAGATTCTTTTTTTCGTTGGACATGCGTAAAAATAGAAAAGAATTAAGAAAAATTACTGTTTTCCATTGTTCTTTAGGTATGGTAATTAATATAATAATAATTGCAAGAAAAGTAAAAAGTTTTTAAGTGCATATTTAGTATTTAGAATAGTAAATATGAATTTTTAAGCAAGAGTTTCCTTTTCAACAATACAAACACAACTTTTCTCTAAAATTGGTCATCTGACGCCAAATAATGATTATATTATTTTTAAATTTATAACAATTTAAGTTAGTACTTAATGTTAGCACGTGACGTTTCAATTATTATCATTATTCAGAAATACCCAGCAAGTATCATCGAACAAGAAGTTTTTTTTTAATTTTTATGCATTACAATTCTACCTTCCATCTATTCCATTTTATCTAGAATCTGTAAAGTTTTGTTACTCTATATAAATATTAATATTATTTTTAATAACATTAAAAAAGGGTAATAACCAGTAATATAATAATAATAACAACAAAAACTACAAAAGTAAGTAAATTGAAAAAACAACAAATGAAAGTTTTTAATTATTTGTAATAATATGTTTCTTATTGGATCCTAAATATTAATTTTTTTAATATTATTCTATAAACTATTTATATATTAAATATATAAAGAAGACTATTAATACTTTTTTTTAATTATTTTTTAATGAGAATTCTGCCACGAGTACTATTATACTGGCTCAATTACCATTTCTAATGACAGTATTTTTCTGCACTTTAAAAGTCATACATTCAAACAAATAATGATTGACGTTGAGTGAAAGAACTTAAGATTCATGATAACCTCATCTGCAATATTTGTCATTTAGATTTAGTTATTTTCGCCTAGAATATTATAATATGTAAGATTTAACTTCATTTCTGTCATATTAATATTTTAAAATCTTTCAAAGTAGTACAAAATTTAGATATGAATTTAGAAAAGCACTTCGCTATATAATTATAGATAATACTATGAACTTCATCTAATAAATAATATGTCAACATTTTTATAAATTAATTTAATTTAACAAGTTCCTGTAAATAAAGTACTCCCTCTGATATGAATAAATTGAAGATGAATGAATAATTGAATGAATGATTGAACAAGTAAATCAGTACAATTACTGAGTGAATCAATGAATGAAGCAGTTAAATGTAGAAAAAGATTATTCTCCTCACTGTTAACATTTAAGTTTTAAATGGAATTTTTTTATAGTAAGCAATTCTTTGGTATACTATTCTAAAATCGAGTATTGCTTAAATTAAAATTTCTTTAAAATTTCCATCGTTATTGTTGCATTAATTTTCTAATTTTCTAGTTTACTTGCTTACGTAGTATTTTAAAAAACTAGTATTAATAAAGCATTTAAGAACATTTTATATAATTTAAAGTTTAAATAGCAAGAGGTTGATTTTATTGAATGAATAGTAAAGTTCAAAGATAAAAATTAAATTACCAGTAACAAGATAATATTATATCATTTATTTAAAACGTCAATATTACTTATATAAATTGTATGATTTATTAGAAAAGTTTATAATTTTGGGATTTGCATTTGGAATTTGCATTTCTGAATAATTTTACTGCAAATTTTCAAAATTTTTTTTCTAATAGCACAGTTTGATTTATTTTCTGTAAAAAATGTAACAAATATTATAAAGCTTTACATAAGAACTTATTTTCAATAAATATTAATGTTTAAAATTAGATACATAATTTTGTAAAATTCAAGAAAAAAACTATCAATAATATATATAATACATTCTTAAAAATTGTCTCGAAGGTTTATCATAGTTGAATAAATAAAGCAATATTAGCTTTTAAATGCAGAAATATATCTAGATATTATCGTCATAATATTTAGTGAAGATAGAAATTTAATATTTGCGATAACAATCGTAAAATAAAAGAAAAAATCTAGTATAACAAATCGGATAAAAAATTTTAACGCATAAATAAAATGTTCTTAACATTTTTACTATTAGACTAATTATTCACACCATATATGCTTTTAAAAGGCATGATGAAAAGGCGTTAATACTTGTACCACGAAAAGTATAATGGATGTCAGATAGAGATCCGATGAATTCATAGTTAATATCTTTAATCATAATAATCTCTCAAATCTTAATTTATGATTGTACTTTTATACTAAATATATTTTTTAAAAAATATATGTTGTAGGATCTATAATCAATGAAGCGAAGCTTTTTTATTATTGTCAATATTTAATTATAATTATAGAATTATAATTATATATAGAATTTCATTAGAGAATAATATATTTAATTATAGATTTTTATTTATAGAAAAAAGTATTTTATTTAATATTTTTAAAAATTATCTAAAAAAGTTATATGATGTATAGTCAATTTTCAATGTTTTTATTTGTTAACGTAATTGTAGCAGAACTTCTATTAAATTTGCTTTAAGATTAATCAAGTGTACTTTTACATGTCTAGCTTATTTTAAAATAAAATTCTGTTTATTTATTTATATATTTTATTTAAAATATATTATAAAATATATTATAAAAATTTAAATATTTTATTTAAACAGAAATTAAATAATGAAGGAATTCACATAATACGTATAATATTAAGTTAAATTTTGATGAACGTATAAGAAACAATTTAATTCGTAATGCCACTTAACTCAGAGAACTCTGAAATTTAATGTTAAGGCATAGATGAGTGTGGCGTAAATACGATATATTCGTAAGGAAAAGTTAATTTATCGTAAACAAATACTTGCTTTTATATTGTGGGGAAAATTTTATGTAACTAGGAAATGCATGAAAAAGGTAAGTCGATTATTGGACTCTTTTCCGAGTTAATCTTCTTGAAGGGCCGCGTTTGCATTTTCCTGCGGATGGCAAAGTGCATGAATGTATAACCCGGGCGACCTTATAGTCGCGGAAACTGTATAACAGGGCACTCAAGCTCAAGCAAGAACTCTGCGCAGTAAATATTTATCACCCGGACTCCTGGCGACGCGACGTCGCAAATCACTAGACGGCGGGAGCCTTTTGCACGCTCTCTTCCTCTTCACGACGAAGGATGCACGTACGTCGTTTATATCCGGATAGCATACGCGCATAAGCGTATGGATGATATCGAGTAAGCGAGCGACGAGGAAAGTTTAGGATTCAGCATTTCTCTACGTGACTCTCAGCTGGATTCCGATTTTAAAAATGCTTCGTATAATCAAATTTTTCGGCCGCCCGGATTGTGACACATGCTTCCGACGTAAGAATTTCTATCAGAAATGCATATCTCGGAATAGAATATTTCACATAAAAATGAGAATAAATTTCGAGTTTAGTGATATCATGGCTGGCGCGAAAAAAATCCAGAATGTTGGTTGAATACACTCGGATGTTACTTGAGTCACACTTCGGTTAAATGTACTTATCTTTACCGATACCAGGTTATTTAACATTTTAGCTACATTTTATTGATAGTCAAGTAAACATTGCCAAAAGAATTTTTAAGCAAACTTTCTTTCTAAATAGAAGCCGCTTCTTTTATTGAATTCAAATAACATCGCTGATGCATACGAAATATTTCCTTATTGCAATATAACAACCGTAACCATTACCAGCTTCTGCATGAATTCGATTGAACTCTAAATTTACTTAGTTGCTATTATGATTTTTGCTCATGTTCGTGAAAATGTCCAAAAAAAAAAACTTAAATAATGATCATGAATAAGTTACGAATATAAAGTATTAAGATTTTTTATTAGTCATGAACTTATGAAATTAAAGAAAGTTTGTAATAATGAGGCGTTTAACTTCTACTTTTACGTAATGCTACTGATTTGTACGTATTATTATGTATGAATCTGACTTATATGCTTTTTCCTGGCAACTATCAAAAGTCATGAAAAATCAGAATCTGTTAAAAAATAATTGTTATTTTTTCACCAAAAAATAACTTAGCGACACAATGATAGAACTAAATAATTTATTACAATAGCGAGGGGTTGATTTTATTGAATGAATAGTAAAGTTCAAAGATAAAATTTAAATTACCAGTAACAAGATAATATTATATCATTTATTTAAAACGTCAATATTACTTACATAAATTGTATGATTTATTGGAAAAGTTTATAATTTTGGAATTTGCTTGAAACATTTTTGAATAATTTTACTGCAAATTTTTTTCTTGCTGGCAGAGTGTCTTTTAGTGAATCCAGAATTAAAATTTATTTTACTATTATCTTTTTATTTATATTTTTCGAAATACTCTATTTAAATTAATTCTAAGGATACTTATTCTTAATTGTCGAATACAATATTTTTTGTGAGTAATTTTTTATGGGTCAGAGTGTAAAAATTAATTTTCTGCGCATTGATAAAATTTGTAGTCTTATTTTTTCAATATATATCTTGTATATTATTACATCTAAATAAATTAGTCGTACAAGTAAATGCAAAAGCATAATTTCAAAACATTCTTATGTGACAACTAACGCACTAAAATTACTCTTGTCATTTAAATCGTTTTGGCGTAAATCGTGATAATCGCGACCATCGCAAGATTACAGAGAAAGTGACATGGCTCTCGCTTCATACGTTGCTTGTATTCTCTGGCATTAGACTCTCTTCATAGCGTAATTAAAGCAATACAATATCAATAACGTTTAAATGAGTAACAATATAATTTATCTGACAGTCCTGCACTATTCAAACTAATTGATTAACATTTTACTATTGAAACGAAAGATTAAAAAATTTGATTGGCTTTGAGTCTATAAACTTAATAATTCAATTTTAATTACAACTGATTATAATTCCGAAGGATTTTATTCTCTTCTGAATTGAATAAAATTATTGTTAGACTTAGTTTTTTTTTAATCTAAAAAGTATTTCAAAAAAATATAACATACAAATTAGGATACTAATACTCGTATTTTAATTTAAATAATATTAAATTAAAATACAAATGAATTAGTTTAGCACTTGTAATGCATAGTTTTTTATGATAATAATATAAAAGTTGTTCTTTCAGCGTATAGCCGTTTCAAAAACATACTCGAAAATTGAAATTTTTTCCAAAGAACAGCATACGTAAATGTTCATACAACATGGAAAAAGATTGTTACGCGTTGAATTTAAATCTGACGAAACTTGTTCCAAAAAAGTTAAGCAAGTTTTAAATAAACGACATAATGTTGGTCAACAGAAATATCCAGCTCCATTGTAGGGAATTTCAAAATGTTCGAAAACCGAAGCGCAAACATTAGCACTGACTTGAGAAGACTCTCGAGATCGAGGAACGTTTGCTCGAATTTTTAGTCTGACAATGACTACTGCCAGGCGACAGGACAGTCGCTTAAAACTAATAATGATAATTTCGCGCTCTCGAAATTTCATTCCCGCGAGGTTTCCGAAGTTCTCGCGATGTGAAACGACGCGTCGCACTCGCGTCGGACTCGCGCAGAAATAATGGAATAAATAGAGTGCAGCCGTGCATGTGCTTGTACGTCGTCAGGCTACGCATGCAAAATCGCTGTCAGACTAGCGAACGAGTCAGCCATTTTAAAAATATTTTCAGCATCTCTGAACGGTGTCACATTAAATGGCATAATTGGATATGGACCATTTCATGGACTCGTTTTTTCTCTCTCGGACTAGTTCTTTTTTTCTGCCAGTAAAAGCGCGACACATGAATATCCAGGTAGAGCTATTCGCCGGAACCTGAAAATGCAGAATCTCGCGATGTTCCCTTGATAACGCTTGTGGTGTGCACGTGCCCTTTTAGCCGTGCAATTTTTTCTGTCATCTGGCAGAGAAAAATTGCGCGAGGGAAAAAAATACTCTGGTCATTAGTATTGCAGAGGAAAATGGCGTCTACCTTATGAAAACTTCGTCTTGTCTCTTTTATCACACGAACAGATAAACACGCGAACAATGAGAGTATAAAAGAGAGTCTAACTCTATATTAAGTCTCGAATTTTACACGCATGAAAAAGTGATTTTATATACTAGATACTATTTTCATAAAAGTAATATCGAGGAATTGAAATCTCGGAAATATGTTAATTAAAATTTCTTTTATGGAAATTAAATTATTAATTATATTTTATGTTAAGTCAGGTCGGAAACTTGCTTTTTGACATTTTACTATAAATTATAGTTAAATACATAAATTATACCAATTATAAATTTTCTTTACATCTAAAAATATAAAAATACATGACAAATTTTTTTAAATTACAAAAAAATTCTGTCCGACATCAACACACTAATTATTATTGTAGATTATATAATTAAAAGTACGCCACACCGACTTTTTAGAGAAGGCAAAGCCGCTTTATTTGTGGAAGAAAGTAATGTTCTACTGTTTTGAATAAGCCGTACGTGCGCAAACAACAAAAGTAGCGTAAAAATTTTCAATTTTTCCAAGTTTAAAATCTAACATTCCCTATAAATGTTTCATTGTCACTACGACAGGGACTTTCGTTCAGAAGCCGGCGCTCCTATCTCGTGTATATTGTACCGAACAATCAAGAAATCAATTCGTTAGTTACTTTGCCCTACCGCTTTTCAAAAATCTCTCATATAGGTGACCCAGCGTCTTAGGGATACCGACTTCAGTACGTAAATTAATGCCTCATTGTCGATTTGAAAAGTCAAGCGACCCGGCTTCGAGCGAGTGCTCGATAATGCGGTGCCGCAGCAATGAACTTGTCACAAGTTGCGAACTTTCGAGCGACAATCCAAACGAGTTATCGTTGCCTCGGCTGAGTGCAACGGGAAAAAACGTTAGCGACTCTCGGAGGCGGTTCATCATCAACGGCGCAAACCTTCGTTTCGATACTTCGCGCTGCGCTGAAAAACACGCTCAAGAGCTGTTACGGAAGGGGTGAGAAGGGGGTACTCGTGCACTCGGCAAATATTTGCTCATAAATTACTACGGGCTACTAAAGGAGCTGTGCTTGCGCTTATCGCGCACAATGTGCGCAGCGACTTCCCAACACGAAGAATGTCGAGAGACGATCGATACGGTACTCGAGGCTTCGGTGCTCCTCTGACGTTAAATCGCTGCGGTTCACCCTTGGCGGCTGTATTTGCGCACTGAGAGAGCGGCCGATTTGAATAAAAGAAAAGGTGCATTCTTCATATTGTATTGAGTCATATGACACGACATATTGTATTGAGTCGACCTACGCGAAATATGGGTTAACAACGAAAAGAACGCGTGCTTTCGCTTGGGATTATCCGGAGCGCAGGCACGTGTACGAAACTATTTTTTACTTTTCTCGTCACGCTATTTTATTTTTTCCATAAATGCCCCAGATTTTCGACTACTGGAGTCCAATAAGTGTTCCTCTGTGTATTTGCTGCAGCGACGAACAGTAAAAATTTGACCGCTTAGCCTGTTCTACATTTTCCCCTTTTTCTAATCCTTTTCCTTGACAGCAGAAGTTTTATCACAGCATTTAGCGGTCGCTCTTTTACGTTTATAAAGCTTGAAAGATAATTTATAAGAGTTTCATTCAAAATCGGAACAAGTGTTTTGTATTGAAATTTCTTAGTATCTCCTGTATGACTATAAACATTGAAAAAGGGATTTCATAAGATAAGCAATTCTAAATATTTACAAAGTAAACTTATTTTTCTTTTATTGTTTCCTTCGATATGGTACGAGTAGACTAATCCATAAAAAATTGTACAACGAGGATAGTTAACATTTAATGCTCAGACAATTTAATCTTTAGTCTATAAATGTCGCTTAACTACTATAATTGATTATAATATTTTGACTTTTGCATATAAATTAACTTAATTAAATTGGTAATATTGAACATTATTATTTCGCGGCAATGTAGAAGGTAAATTTTATTATTAATATTAATATTCTTCAACTCGTATTATTACACGGAAAACTGGTATGTAATTATTACGTACTTAGAATTACAAAAAAATAATCTCGTAATAAGATTTGTGACCTGAAAATGTATTTAAAGTTAATTTTGATGTCTGCAATTCTTTCGAATACTATTAAAAATATGAAAACATTTTGATGATCTAATATTTTGTACTATCCAATAAATTTCAAAAATCATAAATAACATCAAGCATTTATTAATAGAAGAAACAAAAAATTGACTACTCTAGTCATTAATAAGATGAAACAAAATAATTAAGCAAATGCCAAAAAAAATAAGAGAATAAATAGTAAGTACTATGATGGTACGATATTTTTTATATGAAGCATTTTTCACTTTGTATGAAGTGTTTGAAAATAAAAATATTTTATGTTTATAATAATTATTATAAATAATATTTCGGATAAAAGATTTCTTAAAGTTTCTTATTTTAGTATAAGATTTAATATAAGATTTCTTATTTCTTAAAATTTCTTAAATTTATGCTATTAATTTACAATAACGTCCAAGTCTCAATCTCTTAAATAAAGCAATATTTTTCATTATTCTACGAAGCCTGCTCTATAATAATTATTTATGATTAAGATTTTGAAATTGAAGTAATTGCATAACTTTAAGTATTTATTTGCTTCGAAGATTCAGTAGATATATTTGTATACTTCGATTTTTTTTTGATAAATGATAAAATTATTACCAATGAATTCAGTTATAATGGAACTATTATTTATTATATTTCTTATTTTTCTTTATTCATTATTTGATCTTTCAAAATGTATACGTAGAATAATAAGCTATCGGGAATTTTTACATTTGTTTTTCTTTACTCAAAGATGTTAAATTAAAAATAAACAGAAATTCCAAATGCATATTTTCGCTTTAAACTTTTTTATTTTTTATTTTTTTAAACTATTTTTTTATTTCATTGATTTAAATTTTTATCCCTTTTTATGTGCATTTAAAACTCTCTTATATTTGCTTCTTCTTGGAATATTCATTGTAAAACAATTGAAATTTTTTAAAACAAATCTTATTGAAATGTTTTATTTAAAGTCTTTTTTTCAAAAATAATTACTAATTTACTATAATTAACGACATAAAAACTTATTTCGTAAGCTCTAGAATGTATGTTACATTTATGTCTGCAATTAAACTATTTATAATTAAATTATTATTATACTAATGATATAAAAAGTCTAATATATTTATACTGGTTATTTAATTTAATTGATTATAAGCAAAAATTACAAAATGTTTATGGTTTATTTGTTTTTTCTTGTCACTAACAATATTTTTATAATAATTGTTTGTTAACAAGATTTCATAATTACATAGAGAGAAATACTGAACCACATAAATATACTCTGCACAATAACAAGATGACCAGTATAATTCATAGCTAATAAAAGTTGCACTCGAACTTATTGTGCCAATGGATAACAGACAGCTTTCACCTTAATGCATTGGCGACAAAGTCTTAGTTGCGGTTGAAGTTTTATTAGAAAACGATATAATTTATAACTGTCATTTCGGAATGCAATGTGAATGATGTAAATATATTTTACGTTTTAACATTATTGTTCTTTAAGAGGATGAAAATTTATAGTAACTAGTATTATACGAATAAAATAAATATGTACCAAAATATACCAAATAAAAAATATACGAAAATATACCAAATAAAAAATATACGAAAATATACCAAATAAAAAATATACGAAAATATACCAAATAAAAAATATACGAAAATATACCAAATAAAAAATATACGAAAATATACCAAATAAAAAATATACCAAAATATACCAAAATATACCAAATAAAAAATATACCAAAATATACCAAATAAAAAATATACCAAAATATACGATATAAAAAATATACCAAAATATACGAAATAAAATATATACCAAAATATACGAAATAAAAAATATACCAAAATATACCTAATTAAAATATAGCAAAATATATCGAATAAAAAATATACCAAAAGTGAATACAGAGTTATAAAATAGTAAAATTAGTTAATAATATATCGTCTCAGAATTTATTGACAAAAATTAAAAAAATAAATCAACGAAAAAATAGTAGGCATTTTTCATGTATATCAGGTTAATACAGCATGAGGTATATATTACATCTAAGGGAAAATTTTAAAATTTCCCACATATAGTATGACCTTATCTTGGAGCATTGAATTTTGAAGTGATGTTGCATATGAAGATAGTGTAGAAACTGTTGACTGTAAAATTCGTAAAAATACATAATTTATTATAAGAACATATCAATTTTAATAATTTTTTGGTGGTGTTTCTATTTTAATTTACAGTTATTCAATAAATTTGCTATACAACCATCGATAGTATGATAAAATTGACTGGTAAATGTGCAGTAAAAATTCATATATAAGCTTGCTTCATTCGTGCTAGAAACATACTAGATAAATTGTACAATTAAATAAGAAAAACTTTTTTCTTTGTAAAAAAAATTAATTTGAAACGTTAAAACAGATTTTATACTAAATTTGATACCAGAAATTTGGCATCGACTAATTGAACTGGCAGGTATGACCATCTAATGTTTTCGAATACATAAATTATAAATATAGAAAGTGTTTATTTGCTCCGAAGCAAAGAATTCATCAATACATTTAAAATTCAATCGTTTGATTAATTATTGTTATAAATGAAGTATATTTGTAGTTTGTTTAATATGTTGACGTTTTTTTGCTTATAAAAATCTAGACAAACTTTGAAGGATCCGAAAAGAATACAATTTTTTAATAGTAGTTATCCTAGAAGTTTTTTATACATAAGTCTTCCTAAGCTAACATTAAGAAGACTATATTGTAAAATTGTTCTTGTAATAGAAAAAATTTATTCAGTAACATTTTAATAACACTTGCTACATATTAATACACTATGGTTCCTTATTCCTTTCCTTTTTTATTTGAATATTGAATGCAATAAATGTACGACGCTTCTTTTTCCTTAAATAATTCTTATATACGTAATAAAATAGATAGTAAAAATGTTAGAAGAGGTAAAGCTCTTCGGTGAATACTCTATCTTGGCTTGTACACTCTTCTACTTGCTGTAGAACCCGATGAATTCCAATTTTTATTCAAGAAAGTGGTTTTGAAAGCTCGCGTCACAACAATAAAAATGAAAAAGTTCATGTAAGCAGGAAGATAAACGGACAGCAGTGAGTTTGGGTCGTATGCGAAAGAAAGAGGATGTGAATGATGGTTCGAAAACGTATATGAATCGAAGGGCTGTCCGTTTGACGGATTTGCGTTGCTTCTCAACGTCTCAGAGCAGCGCCTTTCGCTGTATTCGAGTGACCCTATCTTTTCCCTTCTCGTCCACAGCCGCAAACGCTCCCCACCTTTTCTACGGTCTGAAGATAAAGAGTGGCACTATGTAGTTCAACGAGTCGTTTCCCTTGAAAAAACTTTCGCAATTTTCTCGATTGACAGGCAAGTTTCGATTTTCTTATCTTTTTTTGCTGCCCGTCCTATAGGATTCTTTCTGCTGCAGCTTTGCTTTTTATTGCCCTGTAGGAATGGAAATATTTTAAAAGTAAAAAAAAAAGAAAAAAGAATGGAATTCCACACAGTTAACTTCGTTAATCGATTGAACGCTGGGTAGCGTGAAAAGTTAGAAAATCTAATTTCGACCAACGTGCGCATTGGTATTTTACCTAGTCGTATTTCACATTGCCTTCACAAGATTTATAGAAGCATCACATGTCACTATTCAATTATGATGCTGAATTCCATGGCATGAAATCATGATTGTTCAATTTCGTTAATTTGTAGTCTGTTATTCGGACCAATTGTGTTTGAAGCACAATATGCATTCAATTATTCAGTGTCTTCGTTTATATTTGTATTAAGAAAATCAGGTTCGTTTTGCTGAAAGAGGACCTTCTTGGCTTGAATAAGCACTTTTATGATACCAGAAAAGCACATATTTCATTATTCTAACACAAATTATGATAGAAATAAAAATATTTGTAGGCTAACCTTCAGAACATTTTAAGATATGAATATACAACTAGTATTATGACTAAGATATCGTAATAAAATATTGTAGACAATTAGACTAATTTCTATTACATGTTTTCAGAATTTTTCAGCCTTTAAGTATTTAAGTCCTTTGAAATATAAAAGACTTTTTTAATTCAATAATTTCTAATTTTCAAATTCATGTCATTGAGCTTCCTTTTTCGAAACATAATCGTTTCTAAAATATAATCCCCTGCTTTTATCTCAGTACTTTTGTTTACTCGTAATAAATATAAATTTAATTATTTCTTTTAATTTAACTAAATATTTAATTACATTCAAAAGTATTTATGAATCGAAAACTACAAGTAATTATTATTATATTTGCTTCCCTTTTTCATAATATTTATAATTTTTATAAAATTATTGTAAATATAAGCAGATTGTCAATATTACAATATTATGTCAATTAATTCATGAAAACATTTTGTAATTAAATTCTTTAATATAGTTATGAAATATATATTTCTTTTATGTTATAAATTAACGACAAATACCACACCTTATATTCTCTTTTTAAATTAAAACAACTTATAGAAATTATGAAACTATTCTTTTACAATAAAATAAATAGAGAAATTGAGCAACTAATGTTGTCAATATATAATTGTAGTAGAAATTTTTTAAACTAAACAAATCTTTTATCCTGTATAAAAGTTATTTTTGAAAATATATAATTTTTTTTTCATTATTTGTCTTCTTGCATTAAAACGGTATTGAATATTAACGACAAGTTCCATTTTTATACGTATAAAAAAATATTCCATACGAAATTAAATATTTATTGAAGAAATGGAGCATTTATAAATATAATTATTTCTACATTTTTTATAATTCAATGATAATAAATGATATATTATTAAATTATGATATATTTAACGATTATTTAATAACCGGCTATTCACAATTGATTACATTTTTAGTAAATTTAATTAATTATTATAATAAATATTGCACACAATTTTTAAATATTGAATAATTTTCAAATAAATATTTATGTACACTCGATTAATACTATTCTATTTTTCCTTGTATTTTGATAATGTTTTTTAAAGCTTTGAATTTCCTTTGCCAATGTACTGTACTACTTTTCGTATTTGATTTTAATTTATTTGCAAATAAATATTAAAAAATAAAGAGAATAACTTATCAGACTGATGTTAAAGAAATTTTAAATATAATGAATTATTATATTAATATTAAATTATTATTCATTCAAAATTTAGCATTACATTTAAGTATGACTAGTTCATTAAAATTAAAAAACTTTTCGTTTAAATGTGTATCTATGCTTAATATAGATCTATTTATATAATATTCTGATTAATTTGTTTAGTAATCGGATAGTAAGAAATACGTATATTATAGATTTTTCAATTGAATACGAAATTGTGGCACTTATTAATAATGATAATATGATAAAAAATAAAAAATGATTGAAAAATCTTAATGACGAGTGAACAAATTTATATAAACAAATTCGTACTAAAATATTTTTTTCATTCATAATTAGAAGTATTATATTTCATTTTTATATTTTTTATATTTTTACATTGTTATATTTCGACTTTACAGCATTTGTTTTTAGAATAATAATGTATTTTAAAGCTCACCTTATTTCTCCTCTTTATGCCTTAAGTAAGAACAGAATGAATGAATACCTTACTGTGCGATTCATTGTTGATATATTATTGTACAGATGTAAAAAATTTCAAGCAATTCTTTAATCAAATTTTCCACCATAAATATTTCCTGTTTTACGAAAATAATTGAAATTTACAAAGAAATACTATATCGTTTTAAATGAAGTTTTTTAAACATTCTTATGGAATTAACTTTAAAAGAAAATAGTTTATTTATATTATAAGATTTATTTTCTGATACAACGTTGTTTGGTATTATTGGATTGCTATTTAACAAGCTTGTGATAATAGTTTTATTATCAGTTAGTCACAATAGTTAACTTGATAAGTTGAATGACAATTATGAGTCCATTTCTTCTTGATAATGTATTCGTGTTCTAGGTTAGTCATTGATTTTTAGAAATCATAACACGTAGTACAATAGCTGATTTAAGTAAGGCATTCAAAATATCGACATACTGCAGCTATAAAGCAAAAGATTTGTATAAATATAGATATCAGATCTTTTATTCGAAGAATATAAGAATTTTTTTCAAAATTTCACAAAATTCGCATATTAATATGTCTAAAAGTTGTTAAAAATTTATGTAGTAAAAACGTGAATAATTAAAGAGTTTGGCAAAAACCTTAATCAATATTACGTCAAAACCAGGAACATCGACTGAATTTATATGATGAAAACTCTATCGATAATGAATTTTCATTTTTCACCATCAACTACTTCATTTGCTGATACTACAAGCCATGTCTTTAAAATATCTTAAGCTAAAATTGATAGCTAGAAATAAAAGAAAAACAAATTTAATATTCATTATCCATCTGAATAGCATTTTGTATCGGTATCTAATGAATAAAAAATATATGATTCACTATTAGTATAATTATATTATATTGTTATATTATAATATTATTATATTATATATTATATATTATATTATATACTAATATAATTATATTACATTAGTATAATATATTATATTTCACAATAAATCGTGTTCCTTTTCCAGAAAACTTTTTTCAACATAGTAGCCGGAAAGATAGCTGAATATTTATCAAAAATTTTGTCCTGTAGTTGACAATCATTCATTTTCTTCGAAATATTAATTTTGTACCAAATTATGAGCCATTGTATATATCGGTTTAAGAGGTAAAAGAAATCACAGAAAATCACATGAGAAGATACTTGTCAAAAAGAGAAAGTTTTTGTACTTTAATTCCAATCTGTTTTTATCTCTCAAAAAGCTCGCAAAGCTCGATTCCTCTTTTTCTCTTTCTCCTTCTTCACATTGTGAAAACATCTCGCTTTTGCATTTCCTCTTCATCATAAATATTTCATAAGTCAGATTATACAATACATGTATCTTTCGTTGATCACAAATAAAAAAAAGTAAAGCACGAAAAGATAGAAACAGTGCCACGTTACGCGATAACTCGGAACAATATTTTTTACAGTGAAACTTCTAGTATCTTCAATTTATAGCAGTTTTTCTGGATTATTAATTTGATAATTTTTCTTTTAATATAATACGTTGAATAATCGTATAGGGATAAGTTATCTAGAATTTCAATACTTTAAAGCTAACTAAAATTATTTCTCTTAGAAAAATAAACCTTATTTATATGATTTTACACTATAAATAACGTAAATAATAATATTAAATTTACAAAACGGATTTAGTAATTTCAATCTATAAGACATAAAACAAGATTTACATAATTACTTACAAAAATATTGATTAGATACAATATTCTATTAATACTTGTTTTGCATTTTTTATTTACATAATAAACTATTTTAAATATGCAGCTTTACATAGTTGCATAAAATTATTCCTGAAAAAATCGCGAATTTTTTTTTATTTATTATTATTTTTATTTATTATTTATTATTAATTATTTATTATTTATTATTTATTATATATTATTAAATAAAGTATTTAATGAATTAAAACAAGGACTAAATCATTAAACAATGAACATATATAATGATGTTCGTTAACAAATAATAAGTTCGTTCACTAGAGTGCAAAGGTTCACTGATGAAAAATCATTAATACAAGCTAATCATAAGGAAACTACCCGAGGTATACCACACTGATTTTATTGTTATTGTGATATATTGTAGCACATCAAAAAATATAAGATACGTATTTTTTACGTGCTAACTCGGCAATTTAAGGGGTGAAAAGTATCCTTAAAGTTTATCCTTTAAAATCATTTTTGTTTATTAAAAAAAGATTTTTCAGGGATCAATTATAACAATGTTTTCTTGACTCTCAAATGGTTATATAATTATATTTTTTATACTTTCTTCATCTATTTTCTTATACCTTCTTTATATATTTTTCTTATATATTTTTATATTAAGGTATATATCAAGAAACTTCTATTAGGTGTTCTTTTATTAGGTCTTATTAGTTACCCCTTTTAATATATTTTTTTCAAAAACCCCAAGAAATATCAGTTTTCTCAATTACATCTCAATATTGTTTATCATAGAATAATTTTTCATGAGATTTGTTTAATTTAAAAATTTCTGGAGAAAAAAGGGAAAAAAGTCATATTTACCCTTTTAAGACATAGAAGATATAACCCTTTGGAGTAATAGCAATTTCTACATAAGCATTTTTTTAAAAGAAATAAATTGTCATTAGTTTTATTCCAAAATTTTAATTCATTTTTGAGATATTAAAAGAAACGATTTTAAAGATAAACTTCAAGGGTTGCTTTTAATTTTCGCTTTTCACCCCTTAAATCGCCGAGTTAGCAGGTAAAAAAATCCATATAATATTTTTTGATAAGTTACAACACATCACAATATGAAAGAAAATCGATGAGGTACACCTCGGGTAATTTCCTTGTCAGTGACCAAGTAGTTGGAAACAACCGAACACCCCCGAAGCATAGCAGTTTAAATCCCATGTATATATATCTTACTCTTTCTTTCTCTATAGTTTTTCTTCTCTTTTCTTCCATTCACCCTTTTTCTGTTTCTTTTACTAACTTGTGCTTGTTCGTGTTTTTCAATGTTCTTGGCTTTCTACATAGTGCCAAGAAAATATGCAAAATTCGGCCAAATCTAAATCCGCCCCGTCTCATAAAGTATATATCCTAAATAGGCGAGAGAGAGAGAGATAATGAAGAAAAAATATGCATACCGTGGTGATATTTGAAAAAGTAGGAATAACTCAAATGTATGTAAATGACTCTTTCGAACTGTCGCTCATTCTAATATTATTTCTTACATCCTCCATTTCTACACCTATTTTTTCCAATTTTCCTTTTGTTATCATTGATTTTAGTTATACACAAGTATCATATACAAGTATATGATAATTAATTGAGGACTTGGCATAGAAAAATTTATTTGATTATGTATCCTCATGAATAAAATCAAATTTATATACTACATAATAAGAAATTCTTTTGAAAATTTTAAGTAGATATAAAGTGCATTTATAAAACAGTTACATTTTTGCGTATTTTTCATATTAATATTGATTCACAAACATACAAAGTATTAAAAATGTGTAAAAATTATTTTCGATAATTTTTACACATAAATGAAATTCCATTACATTGAAATCCTATATCATGCTCGATTAATGTAATATTTTTTGGAATATACATTCTAATTTAAGGGGCCATTAATTATTATATAAAAGTATTAATCAGTTTTCACCATTTAATATTACATTTAATTAATTCAACACTTGGTATTTATTTGACAGAAATAATTTGAATTATTTATTATTTAATTTAAATATTAAATTTTAATAAATAATTTCAATATTATGTTACTTTTCAAGAATTAAAAAACAATTATTATGAAAACATAATAAAGGAAAATTTAATAGAATATATTTTTTCATACTATTCTTTACATAATATGTTTCTTTTTAAATATGACAAAAAATTTAGACTATTATGAAGTCTACAAGATTTTTAAAGTATTTAAATTTAATATGAATAAACCATATAAAAAATTCGCTTTTATTAAAATTCTGTTTAATAATTTTGATCACTTAACTGAAATTCATAATGAGAACAATGAATATTCTTAGCGATAACGCTATTATTACCTTAATGTCTACTAATTCTATAGAAATTGTTCGTTTTTATTAGGTGCAAGAGCTGCCTTAATTGATCTTTATACGTAAGCGGTTGTAGAATTTAAAAATGTCCAAAAATTCTTTTATTTATAACCATTTACTTAAGTACTATCGATTAACAGAAATTATTTTCTTTCAAACGCATCTTTTTTCCGTCCTTTCTTTGTTTTATCTTGAATTGGTCTATTTCTCATTCTTTCATCTACTTCGATATCTTATTCTTAAATTTTTCTTATTATCTATCTTAATCTCTTTCACATTTGCTTTTAACTTATATCTTATTCTTTGTTTCTCTCGCTTTTAGTCTTATTTCATTCTTCTTTTTCTTTTGTCCTTTTTGTAAACCTAAAAGTATACTTTTAAACATTTCTTTAGTTTATAAATATCTCAAAAAGTTCATTATGAAATCTTTCAAAATAAAAAAGAAAAATAGTTTTGAATAATTTTGAATAGTTTGTTTGCATTCCGTAAAATAACAATTAGAGTTAATATTTTGAAACAGTTTAATGTAATCAAACTATGGTTTATAAGAAATTTTGGTATAATTTTAAATTATATTATTACATGAAACAACTGAGATTTAATCCCATTAATATTTTTCTTCTTCCTACTTGGATAACCTATTTATAATAGATACTACCCATGACCGATAAGATAAATAATTAAAATAGTTTAAAAACGTAGTCTCGTTTCATAAAATAATATTCAGCTTAATGTCACTCGAATCATCTCTTCTTCGTTTAAATAATTACGCTGAAACATTTTCATTGATTATTTCTGCAGTAGTTTACATCTTGCTATATTATTTTACGCTGACAATTTCAAGTGTCATTTTCTCTTCTCGCTTGTTAAAGAGCTCATGAAAAGTTATTTTACAAATTTTTCTTACTTAAAATAGTTGCTTACACTCTTACAATTTTATATCTTTTATAAAAGACATAAAACGTTCTTTTATCAGAAGTTGATAAAAATAAAATTCAAAAATTTAAGATAATGTGAAAAAAATAAGAATAATAATTTTTATTAATAATAATTTTTAATATCATTGACAAATATAATAATATTATGAGTACCAAATATTTATAAACTGCCATAGAATTTTATTAATATCTAATTATTGTGTCTATTCGTGTTGTTTATTTTACCCCGATAATGAATAAAGGCATTTTACTTTTACAAGCTACTTAAGAGCCGTAGACTTTATATTAAAAAATAGTTTGGAAATGATTGCGTGAACGATCCTAGAGAAATAAAAATTTGGGTTGAGGAAAGAAGGAGTAAGATTAGGAATGAATCGAGTAAAAGCGTGGGGTGATGAGTATGAATGCAAACGAAAGGTCACTTTGCTGGAAGCCAACAATCTTCCAACTTTTAACAGTGTATGAAGTTGAAAAATGTTGTTATCGAACAACTCTGTCAACAAGTGGTGTTACTTCTTAAATGAACACCGTACCACAACTTATTATTCATTCCAGCAACGTATTCATAATTGGCGGAAATCTTGTTTCAAAACTTTAAACAATCTCTACTAACTTACCGGTACTTCCTTTAGAGTTTCACTCAATCACGTGTGGCCTCGCTTAAAGATGCAACCCTCCTTACTCGCGTCAAAAAAACTATTATGGACAATTATTAGCGTTAACGCCACTATTCCCATCTCATTTTCTTATAAATTTTCACATATGTCCACCCACTTTGTAACATATGTGAAAAAAGAGAAAGCGGAAAGTAGAAGAGAGGAAAGACGCATCGGTGAAAGAAGAGGTTTCGCGGCGCCAAAGGCGGAGCTGTAATGACTCTCGACAAAAAAAAAGAAAGCTAGAAAACGAGTAGGAAACAGAGAGATTGAAAGAGAGAAGCATAATAAAAGATTCAGAAGTAAATACTCATGGGCGTAAGTGTGCGGTGTAAGTCTTCCTCTGTCTCAGTTCCCTCATCGACCTCCTCGTTCTCTGACAGCGACCACAACGAAGTAATAGCAGTCGTCGGTACAGTAAAAGCAATAGTCGAAGCCAAAGTCAAACATAGTATGCATGAGAGAGAGAGTTTAAGAAAGAATAAGAGAGAGGTGGGCTGGGGAAAGTGGAAGCTATGGTGTAACCGAGCATGGAACGCATTCAAAATGAAGAAGGGTGGTTTGCTGACTCTTGGATAGTTTTGCGCGTCAGTATTTCTCTTTTTCTCCAACTCTTTCATCTTCAACAATTTTTCCATTTCGTTGAAATTCTCACCTTCTTCCTCTCGCTCTCATCAGCCTTTCAAAAATTCCCCCTTTTCTCACCATCTGTTCTTCTTTCGCGCCATCACTTCCGCGACTTCTCTATTCGCTCCCATTTTTCGCAAAGTTCCTCCATGCGGACTTCTTGTACTAGTGCTCTTTCATTACATCTCGAAGCTTCTCGTTTATCCAGCCACTCTCCACGAGCACTCGGTGGAGAGCTAATTATCTCCGAAATCTCCTCCGGATGACTTTTCTCGGCTAATTCCTCGTCGTCGAACGAGTTGCATTTTTGCAGATCGGATCGCGGTTTTGGTGATGCACCCGTAGCTGTCTCTCGTAAAGCCCAAGGTACTTCCCCTTCTCGCAAGCTCACTTTTGTAGTGCGGATAGGAGGCGACACTTCTCAATTATCGAGTAGCTGCTTTGTGTGCTTTTTCCACTTCCACAGACGATAGCTGCCTCGTAACCCAATTTATTCAAGTACTTTCACTTACGGGTTTTAACAGCACTGCCACCTTTCCAGCTGGCTTCCATCTCTATATACTTTGGTCAATCTTCTATTCGTAATTTCCCATGATAATAATGTTTCAAAAACTGTAAATAATTTATAAATAATTATCCGTATAATTGTAGTTGTGGCAAAGATTGATTAATTACATAACGTAAGCTTGTACAAAACTGTTTATTTATGATAAAGAAAGTAAACGAATCTTATATATTTTCACACATTAAAAGTAATATTCAAATATTCACTAAATAAAACAAGAAAAAAACGGAGAAATATATAATCAAATCCGGGCTAACATTTATTTTTTTCAAATAATTAGTCTAAATAATCAACAATATAGTAAAAATATTTTTAAAAATATTCGCAAAGTCAATATTTCTTACTTGCTTTCCTCTGAAATTGACTTATGTACGTGTATATATTTATAATATGTACGATAAAATGATTTAATTGCTAAATAAGCAGCTAAATCATCAAAAATTATATAAGATTCTTTAGTTTATCATATTCAATATAACTGAAATTCAACTTAAACAATGATATCTCAAACAGTAAATAATTTAAAAAGTAAACACATAATAAATAAAGTTTTATTTAAAATATTGTTGACTGTTTCGTTAAAAATTAATGCAGATTGAAATATTTAAAAAAATTCATTCATTCATCCCAATAATAATTTGGACATGTAATTAATTAAAAATATAATTTTGCAATGAAAGCAATTTTATAAAATTAATGATTTTAAAATATAATGAATCCGAAAATAGAATATGTAGCACATTTATTTTGGGACACTTAATTTCAGATATAGTTCATAATGGCATTAAAGCTATAATGTATTTACAAAAAAAATTGTTTAATTAAATTTGACTGAAATGTATACGGTTATACAACTTGTAACTTTTCTCAGTGTACCATTCTTTTAAATAAGCAAATTAAATATAAAATTAAATAAGTCTTTTTGACTTTTCTCGTTAACATAAGTAATATAAGTAGTATAATAAACATTTATGTAATTACACAAAATTTATATTAAAATTTATATTAAAATTTATATTTTATATTTTAAGAAATATCAATGAATAAAATCCAAAATTTTTCTAATTTTAATTAGAATGATCAATACGCTGAATTGTTACATACAAACTGCATTTTCATTATTTCAAATATATCAGTTGATATTCGTTCAAAATATCGGTGCACAAAAATCATCGAAAACCCGAAAGCGAGCACGAGTTCGTATTAAATGTCTGTAAATATAATTCGTAGACGCTGATCGCTAAGGCGATTCAAATTGTTCGATTTAAAGTATATTAATTTACGCTCTGTAAATAAAGACTGTCATTAATTACTTACCGTAAGCCAATGCGCATTAACTGACGCTTTGACCGAACAAAGACAAGAATATCCACCAGTTTCCTGTTTATGTTTTAGATTACTTTTAATAGGCAGATTACACTTATAAAATAGAAAATTCAACTATTTCCTATTTTTACTATTAGCGAATAAAATAATGTAACTGACAGTTACAATTGAAATGAAAATAAATTTGGATATGAAGTATATTCGATTTATTCTAATGATCAAAATGTAAACACTGTTGCATTTAAAAAATACTAATTATCTTCATTTTGTTGTATAATAATTAAAATAATTAAAATTTCGAAATATGACATAAATATTTTCATTTATGCTTCGCATTCAAATCAATGTTTTATCAATAACATTTAAACACAATTAACCTCTTTTTACAGTAATATACCGATTATTATGGAAAAGCTTAACATTTGATATTAAGCATCTAGCACTATAAAGGGGCTTTTTGTTTTCTGTGTATGAAATTAACTTTTCCAGAAAAAAGTGATATTCTTTGGCTATTTAGTTTCTATCTTTGCTTCTATTTCAATATAAAAACGTATATTTGTGACTGTCCATGCTTTCAATGTAAATTAAGTTAATATGTTTCAAATAGTGTTCATTAATTTTATTATGACTAAAAATAATAATTGTGCATCATATACATATTTGCATGTATGTATTTCATCATCATTCCGTAAACTTAGGCTCTAAAAAAGTCAAAATTTCATACGGGAAAACTTTTACTTTATTGTAAAATTTTATTTTACAATAATACTGATTATTAATATGCTACTTTTATAATGAGTATTTAAATAATAAATATTTTTGCAAGAAACCTAAAAAATGAACTTATTCATTTTACGACAAAAAATTGATTTATTGTTTACAAAAACGATTTATAAAACGTCATGAATATAATATTTCAGACTTAATATGTTCTTAATATTTTATGTCTATTTAGAACTTGAATATTTTTCGTATAAATACCGGATAAATAAAAATATATAATTTTACAGATGTAGTTATGGTTTTCTTTAAATTTATTACTAATAGCATATTTATTTATAGTATAGTATATTAGAAAAGTATTGTATAAAAATAGAACTGTAATCATGTGATTTACATCAAGACTATTCTATCGATCCTTATGTAATATAATCGTTACAGCCACCCCGAGTCACTAGAAAATACCGTTAGTATCTAGGCAAAAAGATAAACAGTACAATGTATTGAGTAAAGTAAGTAAAAAATAATTTTAGTAGAAAAAATGTATAGAAATGAAGAATGAAACAGTATTTGAGCAAAAAATCTTGCTCTTAATAATAATTAATTTTTGTAGCGTGTATAAGAGGGGAAAAGGTTTTTTTAACTACCTTAAAATTATTATTTCATTAGTAATGTTGTATTTCTTACATTAAAATAATACAGAAGATTGGGATAAATAAACAAGATTTATCGGTGCAGATAGTTTCTTGATATTGTCTAATTCACGAAAATATTTTTATAAAATGATTTTAATACAATTATGTTCGTTTTAATTCTATTAATTCTGTTTTGATTTTTAATTCTAATTTTAATTCTAATAATGACAACTAATATCATGTGTTTAGTATACCGTAAGTGCGGATTGAACTATTACACACAGGTATATAAATTTTTTGTGAATTTAATACGACGAAAGGAAAAGATTTATCGACAAATGGAAACATTTAACTCTTGTAACGATTACGAGTATTTCTGGAACAAAAAATAACAACTTCTACTTTCATCATTGAATAGATACATAATTTGACAAAAGTTTATAAAAATCAACGACCCATCTATGCTATACTTTCCTAGTTCACAAACTTTAGCCGTTTACAATCGACGACAATGTTTTCAGTTACTATTTCTTTTAACAGTATTCTACCGACCCATTCACTGTATATTCTTGTATTGTCTACATTAGAAGCGATGGATTTCGAACTTTTCGCCTATTCGAATGACTGCTCGCCACTCGATGAGGTAACGACATTCACCGCGAGTACATAAAGCTTGATTTTACAAGCCCCTCGTTTATTTATGTGTGTATCACGAGAGGAGAAAAAAAGATTTAAAGAGAAGCACGCGTACGTACATATATAAAAGTGATGATTTATCGACCAAATATTCGAAAATAGACACATGTTTAACGAGATACTTCTCAACTATAGTGTATTAACTTTGATTAGATTGCCTGCGCATACATTCGAGAATATTTTCGTTGCTATCAAGAACGAAATTACAACTCGCACTGCAACATATATAACGAATTTTATTCATACATAAAAATCAATCACTTTAACTTGGAATTATTCTAATTTTAGTATTGATGATAAGATATAGATTTTAATCAATGCATTTCGCGTGTATTCTAGAATCGCTTATCTTTATTTACTTACTCTTCTCATAAAAATACTTTGTTCTTTATTTGAAGTATTTTTATAGGCAAAATTAAAGGATTTTCTCGTGAAAAGTGCCACTTCCGAGACGTCGGCAAATAATTCCAACGATCCGCGCGCGCCTCATAATGGGGAAACGCGGGACTGCAAATTTTCGATTTCAATCTTGAAATTGGCAATTCCGACAACAGTAGCTCTTGCGTCCGACAGATATTCTGCACATATGTTCGAGCAACGGCGGGGATCAGAGGGACGCGAACAAACACAGGCAAAGCATCGTCTCGAGCTCCGCTTCGTAAATTACGAGCCGGAAGAACTCGGGCCGGGCCCGTACTCGGATAACATACACAAACATGCACACAGCTTGTTCGATGATCCGTTAAAGCCGCTCGGATGCCACGCAAAGAAGTGGCTACTTGGTCGCTTCCTCCTCTCCCTCCGCCGCCACCGATAACCATGCCGTGGCTTTTTATCGACGCCTAGATTATTCGCTTTTTCATCGTCGTCCAAGTGTTGCCGATATTTTAACCTAACGGTACGCAAAAAGTATGAAAATTCATCTGCTTTTTTCGTCTGTCTAATGACCAAATAGTGATCGCTGATAGATTTTCTAGTCAATTAAGAACAGTGAGGGATAGCTTGACATTGCATTACTGATTTTGGGGAAAGCTGAAATTCGAATTTCGGTTTCGATAGCCAATTTTCATTATATAAGGCAAAATAACCGTCACTAATTTTACTTGTCGTGTACGATGTCGAACCTTTTTTTCTCGGTTGTTGCCTACTACAATCTCTGTTTTATACAAAACTGTAATTCGTGATTTGTTATTTGTAGACAAACACATACATAGTTAAATTCATTTTTCAAATCTTACGGAATATTTGACCCAATTATTTCAATTGGAGGTAGTACAAATACCTATATTTCGATGAAACAAAATTTGATAAAAACCAATAATGGAAATTCATAAATTAAAAGGCAATAGATCGATTCTGTACTATTCGAATAAATTTTTATAAAATATTTTTTAAATACATTTTTTATATTTTTATACATCGATTTTGTATTTTGGGTAATAATTGTGATGTGTTATTAATATTAACATTAATTTACTTGACTACAAGTAACAGTATGCGTGTATGAGAATATGAGAATTTTTAATATGCTGCAAATAAAAAAATCATCGAATGAAGGTTAAAAATTTTTTAATTTTAACGATGATATTAATTTGTACAATATTTGCTTATATATGGATTTATTCGGTTTTATGATGATCCTAATGAATTAAATATAATCGATCCAATATGCAAAAACGATATGTAAATAGATTGTATTTCTAATGTGAAATTGTCTCTATGCTTTACAAAGTTGATAAGGGACTGAAATTGACTAAAATTTTAATTATCAATAGTTAATGAAACTGTCATTTTACTTTTTAGAGGTGATTGCATTGATAAATTATAATTTAGGAATTGTATTGTAGGTAAAAATCTATCTCAATGCAGGTGGACGTGATTTATAAATCAATGACAAATGAGTTTTATCATGATATTTTTACGATAGACTTGGTAAGAAAGAGGAAGAGATATTTCTCACTGCATGATGTCATTTTGGACAGTGATTCGCTTTATAGAGCGTGTAACAAAAGTTTTAGCAATCTTCAAGTGAAAAACGTTTTATAGCAGCAGAAATTTCAAATAAAAAAAATAGCATTCGTATGGGTACGTAATCCAATGCGTAATCGTTAAATTAATTGAGTAAAAAGAATTAGAGAAAACAGAGCAGTAAATAAAGGTCACGTTTCTCGTTGAGAGCGATGAGTGCGGCGTATGTCGAAACCATAATGGACCAAAGTGTGCTCGTTACTTCAGCTTCTATATAATGCTCTAAACTCTTGACTGAATTTATATAACTTTCCAGTCGCCTCGGGAAATGCGCAATAAAGTCGCGCATTTGGATGACTTAGTCCGCCGTGACAGTAATGGGAAATAACGCGGACGAGGTCACCTTGACAAAGAAAGAAAAGTCCCCGATATTCCAATCGCTCGCTTTCCAATTCTATCGTTTCCACTCTGCTGCAGCGCGGTGTATTAAAATATTCGCGTCCGACAAAAGAAACTTGGACTATTTCGGCTTTCAATTAGCGATACAAAGCGATACAAAGCAAAATTGCTCCGCTGGACCTTTGAACTCGTAGCGTGCGCCGAATCGACAAGACTCGAAAGCCACAAGGTCGCTTACTCATCTGGCGTCGCGGCGCCGGCGGCCGATCCTCGTTAAGCCCGCACGAACCACTGGATTATGGAAATATCGCCGGGGGCTACCGCTCTTTGTTTTTGCGCCGCAGTCGTAGCTCCTCTTATGATTTAACTCCTGTGGTGCGTAAGCTTCCGTCGCCTTGGCGACTCCTCACACGCATGAGCGGCTTCCTTTTACGCACTCATGCGCTCTCGCCTACGTCTACGATTTCGCTTGGCTTCCCTATTCGCGATTTCTTACTGTCGAGCTTTCGCCTTTCTGTCCTTTTTTTTCAAAGCTCTAGCTCGTCATCGCCCCTGCGTATCTATTAGTTTAACCTACAGCGCGACTCACTCGATGAAGAAAGATGGAAGGAGATCTCGCGTTTTGCCGAGATGAATATTTTAACGCGTCGAGAAAATGTGAGAGGGGGATTTTGTAGCTCGAAGATGTATTTTGAGCAGTTTGCCATGAGAACCTATTGATTCTTTCGTCGCGGGCGGTGAAGGGGTAAGGCGGTGAGCGTTCGTCATTTTCGATTGAACGAAAACTTATTTTACCCTAAGACTTGCTACATTTTACCGTAAAGCAAAGTCAGACTCAGATTCTATACGAATTTCGATGTACACTTGTAATTTAAGTTAATTAATCTTACGTCTAAGTTAAACTACTTATTCCTAGTTTCTTTGAAATTTAACATTTTTTTCGTACGACATATGGAATAAACACGAGAGTTTTCTCCACGTGATTTAATTCATTTTCATTTAACTTCAGATTGATTTTCTTCTCATATTTTTATCATATCAATACAGCTAAAATTGATATATAAAGACATGTATAGTTCCGTAGCATGTGCTCTTTCATTACATAGCCGAGCAAATTAGTTCTGTTTTTGTAACTTTGACTATTTCTTCTTTAATACTTTTAATCGTAAACCAAAAAGCTAGTGTAAAATTTTATGCTTCAAAATAACAAATATATCGATATGTTATAAACTAATGCTTCATCCTCGCACGTGAATTGTATGGAGTTTTTTGTCTAACTGAATGTCGAACCTATTGCTCAGTATTGACACTGTTTAAAAATATTTTATTATTGCATTGATACATTATATATCGTTTAAATGTATTAAATTCTAATATTTATTTCTCACAAAGGGAAAGTCAGTGTTATAGCGATTTGTTTCTGTCAAAAATATTGGACAACAATTAGTAGACAACGATATGTAGAAACAGTACGAAAGATTAGAATTTCGAGTTACAAAATATATTTCAATTACCAATAATCGCATCTTTGATTATCGTATTCGAAAAACGTAATATAAAAAGAACATGTTTTACTTTGTTCTGGTAAATTTTTTTTAAATCTTATTATATATTGAATTGATTCAATGTTATATTAAAACGTCAATACGAAAAAAATAGCTACCTCCACTTTCCAGGAATTCTTTCACTTACATCATACACGCTTACAATACAATTTTTTTCTTATCGCCTGCATTTTTCCGACTCTGTCTATCTTGTGGCGCCATTCTTTCTATTCCCCTTCTGTTATTTCATCTCTGGCCTCAATGTATACGGTGCAAAACTTTATCATCGAGACAATTCTTCTTTTCTTTTTTTCTCACTAAAAGAGACTTCTTTCTCCCGGGAGTTTGTTCTTGCAATAATTGTAAACATCAAAGATCGTCGCTGACACTTGTGACAATGAGAGCAGGAATATACGAGATAATCATTCGACGAGTAAACGAAATCAACTAAGTACGAAGTTTATACGTAAAAGCAACTTGCTGATATCCATCATTTTTAAAAACTTTTAATTTTCGGCTATTAGAGCTCTATATTACGTATGTGCTCAACTCATCATGAAAATAAATGCTCTAAAAATCATGTACATGAATACATGAACCCAGAATTACATGTCTTATCAGAAATACTTTACAATTTTTTATTAAATATCATAGTTTTCTTTTATATACATAAATATCGTTTCTTCATATTTCAAACATTTTTCTTTGTAGGTAACTATAAATATTCACTAAAATGTTTGAATATTTCTTATGTTACTTTCGAAGAAATAAAATTTATAGAGTTGATATTTTCACATATATTGACCAATTAATCTCCGTCCGTCCGCATGTGAGATTTAAATAGCTGCTTACGTTATAAATGAAAGTACGTTATACTGTTAGACGTGTGTTGAATTTTTCGTAATATTATCTGTCCAAGTATTCCTTATTTTATAAATATTATGTTATATTTTGTATTATATTTTCAAATTTATTTTATTAAAAAATGTTGTGGTTTGCAGTAATATAGTATAAGTTTATCCATATTTATAATTTAGTTATTTATTTAAGAGGCATAACGTAATTTATAAGTAAAATATAAGACAAAATTTTAATGAAATTAAGTATCCGATCAGAAATTTTATTTCCAAATTATAAAATCAATAATAAAATATTCTGATAAATACTGAACTGTAAGAGAGATAATATTCTTAGAGATCATATTTAGTTTAAGAGAAAACTGTCTTTATATAAACGCTGAATATGTTCGATTTGAATCTTGATTATTACTCAAATCTCGATTAAAAGATAATAATTAAAATTAAAAATTGTATTCAACTTAAAATAGATATAATCTTATAAAGATACTGTTGCAAAGGAGAAATTATTATAAAAAAGAAAAACTTTTTCCGAACTTCAATTTTAAAAGAAGGATGTACATTGTTATATACGTAAGTTTATCTGATAATTTATGATTCTGTATCCGAAAAACTATTTCAATCAGTATGTTGAGTATTTAATAAGAAGTTGTTCAATTTTTTCATAACATTTGTAAGATATGAACAATTAACTTTTCTTTTGAGTATACTAAACTTAATCTTATGATCACTTATAGTAGCAATTTCAAATAACTTTCTAGCACAAAAATTTATATTTACTTATTAAATTTTTTAAGTATATAAAAAGTAGTTTTTATAGTATATTTTAATTATAGTTTAGTAAATACAACATTTTTAATGGGAAACTTATTAACTGACAGAAAGTAGTCCAAAATATAAAATATACAATATATTAAACGAAACGCTTTGTTTTTTTTAGTATTTTATTAGTTTATTGAATATTTCTAATTTGTTGAAAAATCTAAATCAGTGCAAAACTATTTTCAATGTCGGTTAAATATAAACTTACATAAAAACTCAGAGAATCGAAAAACTTCAAACAAAATACAAAATATTAATCAATTACTAAAAAGATTTATAACATTTAACAAATTTTTTTGAATTAATAAAGAAAGCTTTCGTGTTTTCGCCTTAATAAATTATTACATTAATAGTACACAGCTCTTAAAATACTATTAAGAATCATTTGAAACCCGTAATCAAGTTGCAAATTTTGCGCGATTATTAAATTAACTCGAAGTATTATATTTTTATATTTTTTTACGTTATTTATTTTATTTTTAAATTCATAAATTTTTAATTAGATTTAAAAAATAGAAATAAAAATGTAATTGCTATACTTACATGTTACTAAAATCCAAGAAACGAACTACAATTCTAATCCACATTTCGCGGCAATAGGTTAGAGTGAGTGAGTATAAATATATACTTGTTTCATTTAAAACGAAATATCAAATTCACATGTTAGATAGTACAAGATTAATAAATAATTAATAATAAGATAATAATAAGTTATTAATAATACTTATTAATAATACTTATTAATAATAAGATTAATAATAATTAATAATAAGAAAATATTAGAAAATATTAACCTGCATGATATACTTGACCAGAGTATGCAAGAATATGTATCATTTATAATATCATTTATAAGCGAGTCTGAATCTTTGACGTTTTGGGATTCTTCGTACTGAAAATTCTACTTTTGAAACTATAATATGATATAGGCATTTAGTTAGACGAAAATCAGAAAACAGACTTATAATGGATCGCTTAATATTAACTAATGCACCTTTCACTTAGCTCTTCAATTATCTTTAATTTGTCCATATTACTCGATCCTATCTCGTATCCAGTAGCGACGTATAAGATTGGGAGTTTATGAATTTCCAAGTTTGCCCTTTTGGCACAGCGATGAAACTTTTCAAATGAGATTGTTCTTGATTTTCTTGCTCGAGCGCTTCTACAAATCGTTCAGAACTGCACGAACCGTTGGTTCGGAAAACTGAATCACGGATGATTCTCCATATACTCATACATAGTCGCGGGAGGGATCGAGAATAAGAAGAGGGAAATAAAATTGTGGTGGCGCGAAGGTGTTGCTAGTGCTGAAGGCAAATTAGGCAGAGGCTACGGGTCCGGGAAATAAAATCACTGATTAAATTACTCCTGCCAGTCCATTCTCTTTATCATTCTCTCGGTGCTATTTCACTTTTCAACTTTCTTCCGTAATCATTGATAATTTCATATAATTGGCCAATGAAACTATTAAGAGTTTTGAGTTTCAGCACAATTTTGGCTTATGCGAGATCTGCACGATTAATGAATTATTGAATTGTACGTGTATTAATTACTCAAAGCTCAATGTGTAAACGTAATAGAAATTACGGATGTAATTACTGGCAAAGAAATTAATGTTGAATATTCGATGATTGAAACAATTATGCAAAATTCGTGAGACTTCTATATTCTCTTAAATACACACGTATCCTTATTAAATATTGTTTTTTAATCTACCGTTCATTACTTGCTTTATACCTCATTTTCAAATATTTAATTCATTAAGATGAAATCACGTAATAATTCTTTGTCGAATAATTAAACTGTTTTAGAGATTCATACACTATATAGGTGTATATGTGTTGCATTATGAAATTCTAATAAGCATTCTATTAGTTGTCTAATATTGATCTGAAGGATAAATTTCGAAGTATAACTAATTGTCTGCAGACTATGTACCTTGTGCACTTTATATGTAAAGTGATTAACAAATTAGATTAATATACATTGAAAGCAGTTATTTAAGAATAAAGAAAACTTAAATCCTTCCGTATATCAAGTATTGTGTAAGTCACTCGATGAAAACCACAGCATTTATTGTAGGCGTGTCGTATTCCAAAAGTAATTGTTAATTTATAAGTAGTGATCTATAAATCTTTGTCATGTCTTATCGAAATTTTATCAAATGTACACCTTGAAAAATAATGACGTTCTTAGCGAATCGGTATATACATAAGAATGTGCGTATATATAGAACGAAATACTCTATGTACTTTTTCAGTCATACATCACACGGAGCAGCGTATGGCAATAATAGAGAAGTTCGCGTGATTGATCGTGACACAATTGCGTGGCTCCATCTCCCTTTCTACCTCTACTCCCGATGGGGTTAATTGTGTGAATCGAATTCTTATTGAGAGAAAGAGAGAGAGACGCGAAGGCACTTCACGGAATCTATAAAACCGTGTGCCAAGAATATTAACGGGAATTTCAAGTCGTATGTTTCTCGTCAAGGATGCGATCAGTTTTATTAATCAGTTGGGAGCGAATTCTGTTCCATGTAGAGAAAAATATAAGTCGAAGAGAGAGTGAGAAAAGAGACAAAGCTTAAGAAAGTCGTCGATCTACGGAATACTGATCTATTAATCGTCTCTCAATTCTGTTAGCGCGTCGGTTGGTTCATCAAAATTTCGTAATAAGCTGAACGCAGAGCATACATCTAGCAATCACTTATTTAATACTACTGGCTTCATCGTCTGCGTTTTTGACAGCCAAGCAACTCCTTACTGACGAACGAGCTGGTGCTTTATGGCGCGAAAACAATTTTTATACGAGCCATTTCTTTCTTTCTTTTTTATACTGTTTAAACTTAAGAAATAATCATGTCGCTGTTTACACAGAATCTCAGATCGTTAATCTTAGAGATTAAAATTATATTTTCGAGTTATAGAGTATTCCTTATAACCTTATAACCTTATAATTATAGATACGGTTTAAAGAACTTGTTATTTGGAAAATGAATTTCAATGATAAAGTTAAAATATGATCAAAACATTTTCAGAAAAATTATGTACATTAATTATCTCCCATGTATTAATAATTCAGGATTAGATACAAATATGTTGTTCAAATGGATCTTTCTGAGATCCAAAAAAAGTCTATAAATAAAAATCATAAATAAGCCAAGTAAGGTTTGTGACATGTTTCTGGTTTGATCCTTATATATTTTCTGTAAGTATAGTGCAGATTCGATATTTATCCAGGAATAATAATTAGTGTTTCTTGTGTAGTAAGTATATAAGATATGGAAACGTGCTAAAGTTCATATTTTATTACAAGAAAGATAGAGTTAACCATATATATGTACACATAAAAAGTAAATTAGTAAATCATGATATTAATTTTACGGACATTATTATTTATATACTCGCAAAACATAAAGCACTTTCTCAAAAATATTTCTCCAATGTTATTTGGGATTGGTGGTTGTAACCGTAAAAAATTTTCTGTAATACTTATAATTTCTTATATTTACAATAAATTTAAATGTAATTTTTTTAAAGAAGTTTGCTTTTTTCTAAAACATAGCACAAGATTGATATTATTTATGTTATTCGGAATAATCTTCAAAAAATATTACTTGAAAAATATATAGACTCTAAGTTCTAAATTTTAAAATAAGAACTCAACTCAACGGTATATAATCACATGAAAAATAGATGGTCTATATGATTTCTAAATAACACGGAGAACTGAATTTATAGACACTAGAATTTTAGTAGAAAAATCATGACTTTATTAATAGTTTGATAATATCTGTTTTTTTATTTAAATTATTCTATAAAAAAGGAAAATATATAGCGCTAGTTTTAAAGAAAATTCTAATGTTCACGTAAAATCAAATCGAAAATCCATATTTTATAATATTATAAGAAATTATAAATTACATTAATGTAATTTTGAAGTATAAATTATAGGAATAATTGAACACAAAAAAACATTATAATAATGTAAGTGCCCTGTATATTATTTCATTATATTTTGTTAGCTTCACTTAAATCCTAATTAATTAAATAAAATACAAACTCTTTCATGAATTTATATAACAACTAGATAATAATATAATAACTGCAATATATATAATTTTTTGTTATATATATATAATTTTATGTTATGTATATAATTTTATGTTATATATATAATTTTATGTTATATATATAATTTTATCTTTTAGATTATACAACAAAAATTTGAATATAATGTATGTTTCATTTGCACGTAAATAAGTTTTCTCTTATAAATCAGGCAGATTTAATTTATAGATACATGAAGGCGATGAAACAATATTCCTTTTTTTCGACAGTAATTGAAAAAAAATTAATATGTATTATTTTATAAAATATATTTTCAAAATTTACTAATATAAAGGCTTGATTATTTATTTACGTACAAAAATACATATAAATATTTGTAAGTGTAAGATTTTCTTAAATTTAGATGTCCTAAATCTTTAGTCGAAATAACCGAAATAATTAATTTAAAGAAATAATATTAAATGTCGATATTTTACCCATTTAATAAAATTTTTTTCATAATTTCAAATAATAAATTTTTTGAAATTCTTTAATTTCTATAAATCTTTATTTTTATAAATCTTTCTATTCATGAAAAAACGATATATTCTTTATAATTATGTGAATACGATATTTTTTAATCATTGATATATTTTTAATTTTTAGTAATTTTTTAAACAACTTTTTAAAATATCGAATATTTATTTAACTAACATATTACGTTAGATACGGAACAAAATATTTAATAAAAAATACAGACATTAATAAGAAAATAATTAAAAAATAAAATATTTTCTCAATTTCATAAAATTCTATCTTTAAAAAATTAATATAAACTTTAGAGATCACTTTAGACATAGAATATAATAAAATTACCATAAAATCTATCGTTGATTAAAAATTAAATGAAAACTGGTAGTGAACATCTTCAACATTTATATTATTATTAACATTTTTTATCTTTAGATCATACTTTTTTAAGATTAGCCGCTAAATATCGGTAAATTAATGAATTAAAAAAAGCTCTTTCAATATCATCAAGAAGTCAGAAATCTTAAACTTCTTTGCATATATCACTTCATGAAAAGTTTTTAAATATATTATAAATAAATCCATGATACATGTCTGCAAATATTCTATACAAAGAGATTTATTTTTGGTACTTATAAAAGTACAAGCTTAATTTTAATCTTGTATTTTGGATCAAAAAAAGAATATTAATATACTCACTTACTTGCAGAACACCATTTATTTCCTTCTCAACTTACTAACAATCGAATCCTTTCCGTAATTTTATTTAATAAGTCATTTATTCAAATAATTTATTTGCTTAAAAATTTAATGTAGAGTACATTTTAATGTATTCAAAAAATGAAGAAAGTGTGAAATTTTAATCCATACTTCTTTGATAATATAAAGTGAAATCTGACAGATATAATAGAATAACTTGTAATTACACAGAATGACTAAAATACGTTTTGTAAATTTAATTTAATTGTCAAATTATTTCTCAAAGTATTTTATAAGTAAGAGTATATTATTTTCAAAGCTTCAACTATATGTAATAAATTCAAAATGTATGATAACTATATTGAAAAAAACGATTGTTTTTCTATTTTTTATTAAATTAAGATTGAAATAAATCGATACTTATAATTTTTATATTAATATTAATGAGAAATTTTGAAATTATTTAAAAAATAAAGTTACATTGTTCGTTCTTAAAAGTAAGTAATATTTACAAAAATTAACTTTCTTGATTCCTTTTTTTTTTTTAATAAAAAGAATTGAAGAAAATAATTATCACAAATGAATAGCTAAAAAATAAAGCAGTATTTTTTAAAAATACATTTATAAATTATAAATACGATACTATTAAAAAATTATTTTCAAAATTAAATGCAGTAAATCATTAAATTTAACTATTTTTTATATAATTTAATTTCCAAAGTAAATTTCTGTTATATTTAATGCATGCATTTAAATATAATTTTGAATGGGAAAAGCTATAAACCTAAAAATCTAATTTTTCTTGCAATTATTATTTTACTCCATGTACTCGTTTAAATTTAAAACTAACTTTATATTTTGAAATTAAATAACTTCCTTAGATAAAACTTATTTGAAAAACTGAAACAATGTTTTGTAAATATGTAAGACGTAATTTTCCAATTGCATTCTTTTTCTTAAAAAAACATCGCAAATGTTTAGTTTATTTCTGAGATATTAAAAATTTTGAAAATTAATACAATAAAAATTAATAATGTTTCTTACAAAGTTAATAATCTGAATTTTTATTATACGTAAGATAGAGTAAGATCACATTTTAAGGTAGAGAAAATTAATTTTAATTTCATTTTTAAATTACAATTTACAATTTCAATAGAATATCTTGAAGCTATATTTTACTCTTGTGTAAAGTAATATTCTTTTAGTTTTTAGCAAATTTTGAAGAATGAAAGTTAACGTAAAATAAGTAAAGTCGACAAAATAATAATTCAGTTTTAATAATTTAATTTTAATAAATTTAATAGTACTCCTTAAAAATTAAACAATAATATATATATATATTTGTATAATTTTTATTATTAATTGAAAATACAATATTTACTTAATTTCTTTTTGTTAAAATTAAGTAATGCAACAATTTCCATTAAATTTCTTTTTTAATTTAAGATAATGATATTAAGGTATGTTAGTATGGCAGTAACTTCTTGTCGATGTAATATTAATAATTTTATATGCAACATTAGCAGATACAAAATGAGGATAACGCAATAGATTTATCATTTATATCTAAATCATCAATATGGAGTTAGATAAGTTACATTGTAAATAGCCAATAGTCTTGAATGAAATGTAAATTGTTGCTTTTTGAAAATTGAATTCACATATTAAAGAATCTATTAAGAATTGTTTAAAATTAACAACATAGCTGTTTTAGCGATGATCTCTTAAATTTATTGTTAAAGATTTTAATACTGAAAAAGCTACTTAATTACGCACACCAATTAAATATAAATCAGGAAATCTAAGCGCTGTACAATAAATTATCCTGATTCTGAAATAATAAAATGTGCAAAATGAAAGAGAGAGAAGAGCAAAACAAAAGACGGACGCGGTTTCATAAAATATAAAATCATCACTCAAGACTGCCAGTCATTCTAGATTAAAACTATCTGAGTGTTAGCGGTGGCACAAGTCAGCAACAACAGCACCCGTGATAATAGTAAAGGAGGGATCAAGACGCAAGAAAATAGTTAAAGCAAGTTGAAAATTGAACAATAGGTCGATGTGCATTTGAGTCTTGAAAATCTAATTCAGCTCGATGATCTTTGAACGCACAGTCGCTGAAAAGAGACACAAGCACCCACGCGAAAATTATTTCGACCGCTCATTGGAACGCCAATTGCCGTTCAACAATTGATTCTCTTTGTGCGTCTGGTCGTAGCCGTCGTCTTTATGCCTAATATGAGTGCGACGACGTTGTGGGTGAGAGGAGGTTGCCCACGTGCACTCACACGATGCAAGTTGATGTAAACGATTGAATTCGAATGAGTATTGGAGGTAATTGGAATGATTTGCTAACAAAGTTAATGGGTGCAAGCGCTGGCTACGTACGCTCTTGGTAATTGTGCACACGAAAATTCGAAAATGTTGTTAGCTCGCGTGATAAGAGCAGACAGTCGGATTAATATCAGATATTTTAATTGGAATGAGATATTCCATTTGCTGCTGCTGCTGCTGTTCTTCTTTTTATTGCGGTAAACTCGAGACTGTGTGACCATTCACTTATTTAAGCAAAACTTATTTTTACATTCTTTGAAAACATATTTAATGATGAGGACGTAAGTTCGAACTCGTATTTAATTAAACCTTTTGCTGAACGTATTCATTTTAAGAATCCAATTCTCAAAATAACTATCGTATCGCGCTTTCAAATGTTGTTTAAGACATTCGATAACACAGTTACATCCATCTATCTAGTCAAACAAAAGAGTATGCTATAACTTGGCCAGTTGTCTGACTTTAACAACTGTAACAACATATATCGCTAGATTAGCACATCTATGTACTACTAAATCGCAACTAGCGTAGCAACTATTGCTCATATTCACAGCGGTAGACTGTCAACGAATGTACGCTGCTGAGTACAAGTTAATTATACACACATACGAACTAAGCAAAATTAGTTCTTTGATGTCTTATATAACAACCACGTAGGTACAAGGTAGTTTGGGTAATTAGTAAATCTACTTAAGTGCGATCTTCTAAGCAAGCTCATCGATGCAGTAACTATAGCAACTGAGCATTAAAATTGTTTGAGTCTAACAGAAATTCTGATTTTCTATAGCTTGTCTTGAATTTAAATTTGATGTGTATCTTTTCAGATTATGGTGCTCAATGTTAGTTAATATTTTTTCTAAAAAAAGAAATTTCTGAGTGATAGTAAAAACGTCTACACCATTGTTAAATACACCATTGTTAAATACACCATTATCATGAATCTGTTATGACTTAAATATAGTGTTATATAATTTTCGGCTTGTGACATAAATTAATATAACATCATTAACTTTGATGCAGGTAAAGTTGATGATTTATTTTAGGGATTAAGTTAGACTGAAATAATAGAAAATAAATTTACAAATCATTAAATAAAATGTAGTATCATGCTATTACACCGATATCATTTAAATGTTTGGACTTTTTTCTCATAAACAGAACTAATCGAGTAAGAAATTCCTTCTAAAGGCTATTTTATTTTTATAAATATATTTAAGAATAATATGATTCATGAAAGCAAGCTTGTAAGATCTTCTACTTGATGTAACCTCAGTATCCTGAGTAAAGTCACGAGAACGTCGATGAAAACTAAAAAAATGTCATAAGTAACAAAATTTAAAATCATTCTACTTCATTGATTAAGACTCGACCCACTTAAAATATATTTATTAGATTATGCAACTGGCGAATCAAGTCTCCACCGTAAAAAATATTTAAAAATGATAAATATTAACAGATTAAATTTTATTTAAAATGTAAAATATTGTATTTACGATAAATATACGTTTAATTATTCAATTAATTATTTAACTACAGAGAAAATACATTTATATATGTGTATAAGTAGATAATTCTCATCGAATTCTTTAATGCTTTATTTTTATATATTTTGAAAAGTATATGAAATACATGAAAATATACGAAATATACAAGCTTGCTTACATGAATCATATTATTCTTAAATATATTTATAAAAATGAAATAGCCTTTAGAAGGAATTTCTTACTCGATTAGTTCTGTTTATGAAAAAAAAAGTCCAAACATTTTTAAATATAAAATATTTAAAAACTGCGCATTTTAATATTTATAAAACGTATGTATATTTAAAAATTATTATTTTGAAAATAACAATATGTTATTATCAGTGCATACTGTTTAATATATTTTATTATTATTTTATTCTTCTATTATATTTTTTATTCATTAAGAAGGAAACGTTTAAAATAAGAAACATTTATATTCATATTTCAATTCTTTATAATATTATAATATCTATTAATAATAAAAAATATCTAGAATTAAATTGAAAGATCATTTTTCAATATTGTAATTATTTTGTTCCCGGTAAGATAAAAGAAAAACAAAGTTAACCATTTATGAATTGACATATGATAGCAGTGATATGTAATTGTCAAATGTATTACATTTAGTATAACGTATTTATATATACTTTAGACACTAGTTTTCAGTTAAAGTTTAGAAAAGAATAAAACTTGCACTTCAAAGATTTTCAATATTTTAATTTCCGAATACTAGGAAGTAATAGAAGATTTAAAAAACATAGATTCATCATTTTTCAGCAAAATTAGGAGGTATATATACTAATAAGAATTTAAATTTACCAGTTACTTGGATATAATAAATGAGTTTCACTAGATATTTTACTTCAGGCTAAAAATAATAAATCTGTATAAAAGTATTATGACCATTATTTGTGTTTATGAAAGGTACTATCGCAAATGACTTCAATTAATTTTACTCGTTTTCACATTCTAATTATTTACATTGGATATGTTTTTTTAATATTTAGATAATGTAGAATGATATAAAACTAAAAGATAATTGTATTAATAAGAAATCTCGATTAAGAAATATATAAATTGATATGATTAATATCAGATGCGAATATTTAGAGTAAAAACAAATCAGTTTGATTCCATATCTACTTAAAATAGCTGCATTTTTTAAATTTGGATCCCTGCGTTAAAAAATCAGTTCTCGAAATACTACTCAATTTTTTATTATAATCATATATATTTTCGATAAATTGCATTGATGTTTATGTATTTCCTATTTAGCATCATGATAGCTTTTTTCAAAAATAATTCGCAAAGAATTCTTTGCGAATTACAATTCTTGCGAACAATTCTTTGTTTCTTAATACATAGCGATTGTAATTGTGAATATTCTAAATTCTAAAACATACCATTTATTTTAACAGTAAAAAAACAAATAATTATAACGAATAAAAATCTAAAGTATTATATAATATTTAAAATTTTTAAATTGAGTATAAGTAGATACCATAAGTAACTTAAATGAGAAATTCTTGAAACATCATTCATTTTGTATTTATATTATGTTTTACAAGTATATCTACCTTTGTCATTAAAACAAAAGTCAACAAGAGACAGTATTAGAAAATTACGCGTTAAAGCATTTTGACGATTTTTAAAGTTATTTATAAAAGCAATAAATCATATATATTTTCTAATTTTCAATTAATGCAAATAAAATATTGTATACAATGATTACTATGAAAACCCTATACAAAATTCGATATTCTGAAAATCTAATTTTAAACCAATATTTTCGAATTTACTAATGTTTTATATTAATGACCTAAAATGCTTGTGTTATTTAATATATTTGTTATATTTATATTTACACATAAATATAAGTCTTATAGTTCTTGAAACGATTTTTGGTACTAATTTGAAGGTACATTTTACGGTTGAGATCGAATTTGGAATAATAATTAGCAATAGTACATTTGGAACGATTGCTAAAAGAATTTTGAATGCAAGTTTCTTTAACGATTAAAATTTCTTGATATCTTAAAGAAATCCTTTTTTAAGTTTTAAACTCGCTTCGAAACTTGTTTGGATTGAGAAAATATAGAAATTTAACTTTAGGAATTAATCCAGTCTCTTTTTCTGTTCTTACATTAAAATTCAATTAACTTCTGCGAAGCAGGGCTCATTGTTCGATTAATGTAACTAAGAGAATAAATTCATCGAAGATTGGATTTTCCTCGAGGCATCGAGACCAACAGTATTAATTTTTAATGTCCAAATAGCACACGTATAAATTTCCCATTAGTGGTTTCGAGTTGAGCTCGCGGAACTTACCCGAACTACCCTGTAAGTAAGTTAACCTCAAATGCATTTTTACACCTGCAGTGAAGCGTAGGAAATTAGAGAAGCCCCGGACGAAAGTGCATTTGCATCCACACGGACCGTTAACAAGTTCCCCTGTCAAAACCAGATTTCTCGAGTTTACAAGGTTCCGCAGCTGTCGGTTTAACTTCCTTCTAAATTGATGCCCTCGCTGCCGTCAGCCGAGAGCTGAGAGCTCGAACTCGGACTGTCACCACTGTAATTCGGCCCAATTTACAATCTGAAATTTGTTATTCCAACCGACCGGATTCTCCGGTTTGAATGCTTTAAGGTTTTGCCGCGTACTTTCTCTCTCACTCTCTCTTCCTTTACCCTCAGGACCCTGTATGTACTCAAAACGTCGTTCTGAACGGCATTTCCTTAACGGCGTTGGTCTGGGAAAGTGCACGAGTCACTTTGCAATTCGATGCGAAGCAGTCTATAGTAGACTTGGTCGCGATAGAATTAGCACGAAAGTCGAAAATCGAAAATTGAAGGAGACTTGCTGCTGTTTCTACCGCCACTGTCTCGAGTGTTCGATTGGAATTATTCTAATGAAGCGCGATCGGGGTTGCCGACAACACCAAAAATACTTGTCGAAGAGATATAGTTAGGGAAAGAAAGTAGTCGCGAACTTGCGATCTTTACCTTTCTTTACATTTCATGTTTACAGCTTTAAATCTTCTCCAATGTTAATATTTGACAGAGTGAAGAGGCAGATTAATGTTGGAATTTTAGATATACTACAAAGTGCCACCACCCGACGTTTGTTATTACTTTCAACTTTGTTGAAAGTAAACTAGCCGAATTAGCTCTAGCTTTGAAAAGCGAGAAATTTCACAGTATTCCTAAGACTTAAGTGCGTCCTCAATTTTATTATGTATTATTCTTTAACTTGCGCTTGCTTTCACTTGTAAAATTTTAGTACAACTTACATCTATATTATAAAGATATAATACGTTATATAGAACTTCTCATACAAGTAGATGTAGAACGAACATGTTATGCAGAAACTGAATAAGCTGCAAGTTAAATAACAGGTAAATAACGATTCGTCCATTGATCAAAAGTTTTTATAATCATACCAACTTTCACCCTGGATTAATTTATAACTTCACAGAAAATTATTAAATTTATTGCTTCATTCGATTAAAAATAAAGGTTAACTCTCTAGAAGGTACAGTAGAAAACTTTTATTTCATTATACTAGAATATCGCTCAAATCTTTATCTGCGTTACTTTTATAGTGAAATTAGGAGGATTAAACCAATTTTAACCGATTTTCAAATGCAATTTGAAATTCAAACGAACTTTTTTATTTCATTGAACGGTGTAAACATTTTACTGATACAACGTGTACTAAATTTTGTAAAGCAACAATATTTGAAAAGCAGGAATATTGTAAATAAATGTTTAACAATAATCTTATAATCTTTAACAAATCATTTAAGAGTAAAATTGAATAAAAATGTATAAAAATTTACTCCTAAAAATCTAAGAGTAGATTACTCTTCACTGGTACATTAAGAAATATAACACTTATCTATTATATATGATCTGTCGTTTATGCTATTTTAATTTGACCTTAAATATTACTCTAGATTGTATTTTTATCTTAAAATAAATATAATGAATTTAAAAAAAAGTAATCCATAGAGATAATTATAAGAAATTTTTAAGGATTTTCCTTAATTTTTAGTATAACATGAGTTTTTTACTCATGTTATACTAAATTTATTGTATTTTATTATATTATTTTATTGTATTTCATTATTAATTTTATTATAGATACTATTGAATTGGATATAAATTCTTAATGGAAATATCTATTGACATAATAAATTATATAAAAGAATATTACACCATTTGATAATCGGTTGAAAAAGTAATAATTTTTTAAAAGTTCTTTTTATTTATGTAATAATCATGGTACAACAAGCGAGAGTTTTACCAGTGTGTGCAAGGTATTAATGCGATTCTTAAATTTTTTACAAAAGAAATTGATAAAATGAATTAAAATGGCAATCCACTGATTGCGTTTATTTTATGAACATGGATATTGATAAATTAAACAAGTGTATCTAAAATGTTAAATTATTCGAAATTAGTCTTTTATTAAATGATTTAATAAGTTACTAATACAATTATTATTATGCTTTAACAAAAGCCATTTACTTCGGTGTGAAAATCAGATATATATGTAAGATTTAATAATTAACAGTTGAAATGTTGTTATTCAATTATAATATATTTGAATTTATTTTTATGTACGTTAGGTTATTTAAATTATTTATTATAAAAATTAGGCTTTTTGGAAAATATTGAGATAAAGTTTTTTTATTTTGAGTTAAAGAAATTTGGTTATGAATGCATATTATAAGGTAAGAAAAAATGAAAGAATATTTTAACTATAATCAGTAAAATTTTATGTACGCTTTGAATAAAATTTCAGGATAAAATTTTATTTATAATATAATGACATTTAAATTTAAGCTGTTTTACGTATAACCGATTAAAATGAAAATAATTTTATATTTAGCAAGTAAAATATATAGAAATTTCGCAACAAATGCATTGGTGATCGATTACTAATTTCTTATAAATTTAGTGTTTTAAAAATTATTTAGTCAGATCATAAGAGTATAAAATGAAAGATTCAATCTATTAGATTACATATTTTAATATATAATTAATTATATTTATATAAGTAATTATATAAAATTAAGATTTAATTATTTTACATTTTTATGTACTAGTTTAGAAATTTACTTTTCGTATTAATTTGAAATTGATATAATTTTTTGTTTATTTCTAAAATTAAAATTGTTTTAAGAAACAGGAATTAGAGTTTTATGGATATAAAAATATCTATAGAAATATTATTAAAAAAATGAACTCACATTTCCAATAGTAACTAAACAATAGTTCTATTTATACTTTATTTCTAAAGAAAAAATTTTAAATTAGTGCTAAATTTTTTGAAAAATCAAATTGTTCGATGAGGTGTAAAGATATTTAGAAAACAAACAACGATATTAATAAAAGAATCATACGTTGTTTTGAAATATAAAGAAATCTTTGGGTAAAATATTATTTCCTTCTTATCGGACAAAACATTACGTATCATTATTTCTAAATTTTCGTTTCATTCAAAAGAGATAAAGAAAACTAATAATCGAGTGCAGAAGTTACTCCCCTCAATTAATATTAGGAGGGATTTTGAATCCGATGGGTAGATTAGAGAAAATAGGAAAAAATTGATGAAAGTTGATGAAAATTATTGAAAATTGATGGAAGTTAATAAAATGTTTAATTTGAAGCAGACTGCTGCCAGAATTCAAGCGCGTTAATTAATGATCATAGCTCAGTTTTTGGCAACTCTCGTCTAGATCCCACTTAAGGGAAATGCATTTGCCGGATTGTCTGCGGGTATGAAACGACGCAAATCTAAGATCGATTAACGAAAGTTCGCCTTAATGATTGCAGAGAGCAACTGAAATTGGAAAAGAGGGGAGTTCAAAAGGAGCCAAGGATGCCTGGCGTCGCGACGGCTCGGTTGGCACTGATGATCTGCCTCGCCGGCGTGGCTTTTGGTCTCAACGGCGAACTCGTTGAACAGGAATGTCCTGTTGACTGCCACTGTCACTACTTCCGCATCAACTGGGTGACGGACTGCTCGGAGAGCAACCTCACCGCGATACCATACGAAGGTTTAAGCCACAACGTCTATGTGCTCGACGTCAACGGTAATAATGTAGATCACGTCGCGTCCTTTCCTCGGGACATCAAGTTACGTCGACTTCAAATGGCTCACAATCGACTCACCGAGCTCGACTACGAGTCCTTTTCCGGGCTTACCTACCTTCTGGATGCCGACTTTTCCTATAACGCCATTAGCAAGGTCGACCCGGAAGTGTTCAGGTAAAGCTTTCCTTTTTTCCTTTTGCAACAGCTTACGAGAGCACCTTAACTTATCTTAAAGACTTGCTTCTTTTTATCGAACGGGCTTTCATGAGTAGATGGAAATATTACTCCATCATGTCAAATGGAATATTATTTTAACATCCACTTACTTTTCTACACCCTTTCTCAATACCTTCTGGGAACGCTTTTACCTGCTTTTGAAATCTCGTTGCATTTCATGTAATACAATTCCAGATTCCATGAAATATGTTTAATTTAATTTGATTCGCAAATTGGATCTTCCTTTGATATTATTGTGCCTATTATTCTTTTCTGAGTAATCTATCAGTTTACAAAATTCATAAATAATAAATATATCTATCTTCCTTGGATTTTAAAACTATTCATTTACATCCTATTCTTATGATAATTACATCACGTATTAAAAGATGTCAATATTTTTCTTTTAGTCAAGCATATTTCTATCTTTATAAATGCGAAGGTGATGATATTATAAACAATTATAAAATATAATAAACATTTTTATAATACATTTTGTGCATGTAAAAGAAATATTAGAAGATATATGCAAACCTCTTATATGCTAATTTCGAAAAATCATTTGACTACATAAATTGTATTTATAAAAGTAAATTACTTTTGGAAATTTGTACTCTTAGATTTAATAATTTCAGCCATTTCGTTTTTGTTTTAAAACATATAATTAGTAATAAAAAATTACTAACATTATAAGTAATATAATTTTAAACTAATTAATTAGTATTCTAAATTTTTATTTAGCGTTTCTATTTATATTAAAATGTTTCGTATAAAATTTTATCTTCCATTCAGTTTTTATTGTTTTTTATAGTTACGTATTCACTGCTTTTCTCTTCAACTCAATAGCTGAATCATCAATGAAAAACAAATTTTATTATAAAGTATAATAAATGTTGCTTAATCAAAAAAAGAATTTTAAATTAATCGGGCACTTGAGTGCTTATATAAGCACACGTGCACAATATACACATATTTTATTTCAAAACCAAGCTTTGCTTCATCTACACGAACGATACATTAGTTATCTATGTACAAAAATCAAAGTCTTAAAATTTTTTAATATTACAGGGACAGCCCAGGGTTGATCACACTTGAACTTCAACACAATCCATTACAAGAAATTCACGGCTATTTCCTCAATTGCCGGCCACTGCTCTACCTCGATCTTAGTACATGTGGCATTCGTAATCTCAACTCCAAGTTTTTCCATAATACAACTAACCTCAACAAACTTGATCTTTCGCAAAATCCCCTTGGATGTATCGAGCCGGGACCCTTCGATCACCTCACCAACCTCGAGTATCTTAAATTATCTTCGTGCAATTTAACTCATATATCACCCAATGCATTTGCTCATCTAGAAAACCTTCGAGAGTTGGAGATGGAGGACAACAATTTGAGCACATTAGATTGGACGAATGTACTTACTCCACTTGTTCGTCTTGAGCATTTAAACATACGGAAAACTCGAATTACCAATTTACCAGGCGATGCCTTCGTCAAAAATCTATATTTAAGACAGCTGGTACTAGCAGATAACGAACTCCAGCATCTCAACGTGGGAAGTACTTTAGGCCACAATCTACATAGCCTACAATCACTAGATCTATCCAACTGCAATCTCCAAGACCGGTTATCCGAGGGGGCGTTTAGAAATGCCAGCAAATTGCGCGTTCTAAATCTTAATGGCAATCCTATGTTTGCCGCAGATCTTACAGCCGTTTTACGCCACTTGCCCAAGCTGCACAAACTCTCACTGAGCAATTGCAGCTTGCGCAGACTACCGGAAGCTTTTGAAAATCTCGAACACCTGGAGGAACTCGATATCTCGCACAATCCGCTTTCGGATGCTTTTGTGCGCCTTCTCAATCCTCTCAAGTCATTGGAGTATCTCGATATGTCCTATTGCAATCTGGGTTATGTTGGCAACAATACCTTCACGCTCATGACATCACTGAAAAAGCTTATAATGTCAGGAAATGCATTGCACACGTTAGAACAAGGACTCTTTATTAATCTCACACGTCTGGAGAGCCTCGAACTGAACGACTGTGGATTAAAGAACCCCATTGATCCCAAAGTATTCGGCGACCGCATCTATACCAACATTATCGAGCTTAAGCTCAGCAAAAATCCGTTGACCGTACCAGAAAATGGACCACTTTTGCCGAAACAACTATCGGGTCTTGAAATTTTGGACTTGAGTTACTGCGACATTTCGCGACTAAACGAGAACTTACTGTCGCGCACGAAAAATCTTACCCATCTGAACTTATCTCATAACAACATCGCTGGTACAGATAACCTCTCTTTTTTAAAGAAGCTATGGCTACTAGAGCACTTGGACCTTAGCAGAAATAATCTCACTACTATTCATCCTCGGGTTTTTAAAGCAAATCCACGTTTACTAACCGTCAACCTCATTGGTAATCCATTCGTCTGCAACTGCTCTATTGTCGACATGTGGGACTGGGCTTTACAGGTAAAGAATGACCTGGACGTTTTAGTGGGCAGTCAACCTTCACAGTTCACTACTGGAGCTGTCAAATTACGCAAGACTCTCTCATGTTCCTATGATCTAGAGACCTACAGACATATTCTGGAACAAAGTCGTGTTGCAACTAGCGATCGACGGCCGTTCTTACGCAAGGGTGATTTGACACCCAATAGGACCTGGGCAAAATACATTCGAGAATCCCAGTGCGGTAGACATTCATGATATACGCCTACTAAATTGGATGACGATGTGCAGTTAGAACAACAGCTCAATTGTTACGAGAGTAAACTTGAGCTCTAAATCATAAATATTAAATACGTACCAAGTATTCTCTAAGTTAACCTAAGTAAAAGAATTAAATAAAGGATTCTACAATATAATAGGGTATTAGAGTAAAATTATTTGGTAAAACCATAAGGTTTATTGTAAATTTATCTAACTTGATCTTTCTATTTAACATTCAAATTTATTATTTTAATTATTTAATAATGAAATATTTTTCATATAATATTAATAATTTGTGTATGAAGAAAGGATAGAAAATCATTTTAATATTCTGATCGCGTGTTTTTATAGACTAGCCGTACATTTACTGAGAATCAAGTATTTTTAATAGAATTTATCTTTTCATTTGTAACTCATTTATAAAAAGAAGTTACAAATAAACGGACATTTAGTCATAAGATTTTGGATCAAAAGGTGAAAAAAATGTTACTCGTTTATGACTAAATCGTAGAACAAGATTTTTATTTTCTTGTTATTCTGCATAAATATACAACAAACGTTTAAAGCAAGTAAACTTCTGTGCTTATAACTGATGTCTTGTGAACATTACTTAGTTCAAACTTGAATGTCATTTTCAGGACCCAGTTGTAATTTTTATTATTATTTTCTTAAGTTTGGCGTTTGATTTAAGAATATTAATGCATATTTATTTAAGTTTCAGAGCTCTAAACAGTCTTTTAGATAATAAATAAAGAAATCCTTTAAAGTCGACTAGCTGTCTATATGGTAATGAACAATTTTATCAATACAAACTTATGTATAATATAAGCAAAATATAAAAAAACAATATTTGTTGTATTTATAAATAGACTAAAACGCTTTCAAATGAATCGAAATATCTAAACATTAATTGCTCTAATTCGTATAAAAGAAAACAAATTTTTATAAGATAATTTTCATATTAATAATTCATTTTTTTAATTTAACTAGAATTGCAGCACAAACTGTAAGGAATAGACTTTTATTATTATATAAATGAATATACCTATCAATTATATATAATTATAAACTTATTTTACTCACAAATACGTTAACATGAATTGCGTATACCTATAATACCTATTCATACAACCCACTAAATTGTATAAAGTAAAACCTAAATATTTTCTTCGAGTATATTCAATTTGTCCATCGTTTGAAAAATTCGAGCTTTTATAAGTACATATTGATATTTTAGTCACATCAAAGCTCGAATGTTATAAAATCGTTCACTTTTGAACTTTGATTAAACAAAACGAAAATAATGTAAAAATACTAATTAGTAGATGTTTATTCCACAAACTTAGCTAGATAAGGAAAAACTAAGTGTGTAACACAATAAGATTCTTTATGCCAAGAATATATAATAAATATATTAAACCATTATAACAATCGCGAGATTGCACGATTCCTCTGTATTCATGCGTCTATACATGTAAAAGACTGTGTTAAATAAATGCGCCATATTCTTCTAACATACTAATACACTTATTATTATTTAACCAATCCAGTCTTACACTTACTTATAATGGATGATATAATATTATTTTTAATATATATTCGTGATTGCGTAGTTAATAAATTAAATTAAAAAATGTATTTGTGTTTGTGAAGTATGATATTTTACTAGCTATACTAAAAATATTTTTGTATTCGTTGAATACTTTTTTAGATAAATAAAAGAGCGTTCAAAAAATTTATAGGAAAATTTTTAAAAATCCTCTTATGTTCAATAAAAGTTCTCTTTTATTTACATAAACTGCGAAGATTTCAATGTTTAAACCCGAAAAAATTAAAGGGCTACTTGTTCTTTATATTAACATTTCTGTCGAAACAGCGTTTAATCCAAATCCTTCAAAAATTTGTATTATGTACAAAGTAAATAAAAATATTATAAATTTAGTAAACGATTTATTAATGGAAAAGAAAAAATTTTGTAATTTAAAATATATAGAATCGCTATTATGTTTCTAGATGGCATCTACATTTACCTTTCAGGAACATCAGCATCTTTTGATCATGTATCTCAAGAACAATACAAGTTTTTAGATTTAATTTTAGTTTTAAGCTTATAACACTTAATGCTTTAAAAAAATATAATTATAAATTTGCGTAAAGGTTCTTTTCTATTTATAATAAATGATATTTCATTTGGTGCTGAGGTACACTACCACTTTAGAATTTTTGTATTGAAACACGGTACGCTTAGTTGAACTGGGGAATCGGGTCTTTGCAGTAATCTTCACACTACGCCGTTAAAAGCCTCTTTGTAAGGTTTGAAATAGTGACAATAAAACTAAGTCAACTATGGAGTAATCGATTATCGAAGTTTAAATATGAGAGTTATTGTGTGGAAATCTTGACAAGAAAAGTTTTTCAATATATTTGTCCAGCAATTTTCATTCTCACTCTTAAACTTTATATTTCTTTAATCATATATTTAATTCTCTAAAATACTTTATGATATTTATTGAAAAAACGTAATATAACTAGGAAACATAACAATAATAATAATACAAAAGAAGAAAATTTAATTTAGACTTTAGAAACTCTAAATATTAAAATGTTAACTATTATAGTATTTAATAATGTAATTAAAGATTTTTTACACATTAAAAAAACTTTTAAAATGCCTAAAAGAAATTTTAAAAAAGTAATGACATTGAAAGAAACAGCAATAAATAAAAAATGATAAACTTCGCTTTCATAAAAATTTAATTTATACAGACAAAAAAATAATATAATTTAAGCAAATTTTAAAATAAGTATATGTTAATTAAGTAAGTTTAGCAAAATAATTGAGAAACTTCTTAAAATAAAAAAGTAATTAAAAAGTAATAAAACATAAAATTTAATAAAATATTTATATCTATTGTAAATAAATTTATTTTTGTAAGTAAACAGTTGAAAGTATATATAACCAGTATTATATACTTATTACAAAAATATTCCACATATCATTTAATATTTTTACTTTAATAAATAAATTTAATGTATGTTTTTACAAAAGAAAAGTAATTGCAAAAGAAAAGTAAAACTTGATAAAGAATTAAAATAAAATAAAATTATTAAATTATTAAATTATTGATCATATAAGTCACGTAAAATACTGAATATTAAAAAGTAAAAAAGATTTTATAATGATATTGCATAATTTAATATTTATTAAAATGTTAACAATTTACTTATTTAATTTTACTTAACCTTCTATACATATAAAAAACACTATCTGCGATACTTAGCAATTGATACATAATTCTTTTGAGATTTAATATTTGATATTTTAAATCAATAATATCTTTTTACCTTTTAGAGGAAAATAAGTTGATTGATACATATAAATTGCATTATTATTGAGAATTAAATATGAATAATAATGCTTTAATATTAGATTTAAGATTAATATTTTAAAATTACTATATTAGTACATATACATATATTTTTTTAATTATTTTTTAATTATAATACATTTATAAAACTTTGAGCTGATTCGTTAAATCAACTCTTACATAAAATGTAAATGTAAAATTCATTAGAACAATGCTAACTATATCTAAAACTAAATCTAAATGTATCACTATTACATCGAGTCATTTTTTTATTTCACAAAACATATATAAATTCTTGTTTCGAACACGCGATATTTACTTTCTGACTGCTTTTGATTTATAATAAATTAAAATCTAAGTGTAGTAGTAATTATATTTTTTTAATCTGGCATCTTAGTTATTAGACATTTAAGATCGTACAAAAACTTTTTGATGTAACTGATTGATTGATAAGACTTAAATTAATCGAAATTTGTTATTTATTTAAATTCAAAATTTGTTTTACTAGGATTTTGTTTTACTGGACGTTTTACTAGGATTATATTGCAATATTTAAATATTTTTACTTACCTTACAAAATTATTTATCTAATATTTTTAAAAGTGATATACGTCATAAAATTAGCAATTAATAATAACATTTTTCAGAACTATTTATAATCTTTATAATATTTTTCATACGTGGTTATGAATAATCTTTTAGCACTATTATATAATAGCCAGACTTGTGGTTTTTTTTGTAATAAGTAAATGCTGACAAATTAAGTAACTTTATTCTTTAAATTTCATACTTAAATTCTTAAATAAATGTAAAAAGAGTATTTGAATGAAATTTAACTATATTTTTGTATTATTTATATATAATATATGTGAACAAATGTATTACAAAAGAAATATGGTATTCTCACTGCCTCTCACTCTCTCTCTCTCTCTTTCTCTCTCTCTCTCTCTCTCTGTGTAAACATAAAAAATCCTATTACAATTTTTGAATTTAATTACAATCATTCAAAAATAAAGAATAAAGTTAAATATTTTAAATTTAAATAACATTCATCGCTAGTCAGTTTAATGTCGAGAAGTGAAGTTTATGTTGGTTCCGTAGAATAGAAAACTTTATTGATAATGTATGAATAATAAAAATTATTTGTGAAAGAATTTGTTGTAATCAACTGTCACCTCAGCGTAAAAAAAGACGTAACAATACATGAAGCGCAGTGAATGTCATAGGAGGGATATAAAAATATTTTAGTTTTACTCGATACGATACTTTTTGCTTATTTTCAGCGTACACTCTATTTTAGTAATTGATGTCATTCCAGAAAAACCACAAAGTCTCAGTCGAAGTGTCTCGCCGAAAGAATCTTTATCTACTTAGAGCCGTCAATACGCTGGAGTTTCTCTTTCTTCCTCCTCCTTCGGAATTCGTTTCTTCAGTTATTCTATTGCTCTTTCTCTTTCCCTGCCTCTTATCGTTATTCTGATAGCAAGTAAAAGACAGGGCTTACTAGTAATCCTTTAATCCCAAGCCAGTAAACAACACATCAGTACCAATTTGCCGATTCTGATTCTTGCAATTTGCATGTCTGCTAAGCCTTTTTACTCACATTTATATATATATTTTCGTTTCTTTTTATTTTCATTCTTGTAGGTTAAAAGTATTTTAGTATTCTAATATATTTATATAAAAAATTGGCAGCTTTGATATATTTTATGCACAAATATTCAATTATGTTGCACGAGCTCATAGTATACGTATGGAAATCACTCAATCACTATATAGTCCTAAACGTCATATATCACCTAATAAAATATGTATGATTTTTTAAAGAATATTCTATAATAATTGTGTCAGATAAGCTTACAAATAATAATATATCAGCTATTATTCGAAACTCTAAAATCATTTTTAAGTTACTATGTAAATTGTTTATAAAATTTATGCCTATAAAAAATGAATATTTTTTGTATTAAAAGGCCATTAATATTAGTGATAATATAAACAATTAATTTTGTAATTTTTTATAAATTTAATCTTTAAGATTAATGAATTTTCAAGGTTGTTACCATTTTTTAATTAAGAGAATGATATTTATGTCAAATAATAAATTTTTTCGAATAAGATGAGTGATATTTTCAAGAAACAAGCGCTCATAATAATAATTATAATCTTACTTTTTACTATTAATTATTTATTATTTTTTAATATTGATTCTTAAATTCAGAATATTGTCTGCGTGAAATTTTTCATAGTAAACACTTGTATGTTATAAGCACTTTTCAATATAATAAATAAAAATTATGACACGCAGGAATTAATAGTAAATCTATCCTGCAAAGCCCTTAAAACTCTGAGGTGAATGAGATATAATCACAAAATCAATACATGGGAAAGCATTATATATTTTATGATTTTCAATTGTTGATTCATAATTTAAGGATATCTTTTCTTACGTTCTTACTTCAGAAAGTGACCTTAATAAATTTAAGTAAAATAGTTAATATTATTCATTAGAATTGATTCGTGCTCATATCTAGATTGAAACGAAAGTAAACCAACACGCGATAACACAATTAGTATAAAAATATTAAGGTGATAATTTTAACCAGTTCCAGCATAAAATAAAATAATAGCAATAGAAGCTAGATGACTATATTTATATGTTATATAAATATTATCACAGATAACAAAGAACACCTTTTGTGCATTCTACGATTTTTTTTTCACCGAAGATTCGTGTTCTGAGAGCGTTTAGTAAACGTGTCAAATGTCAGAGTGAGAGAGTACATCAGTCTCAAAAGAACAAGGAACTCCCGAGTTACAGAAGTAGCTGCAAAACTTCGATAATCGAGGACTGGGGCCCTCATCCGAACCTCCGGAAGCCATGGATCATGGGGAGAGGCAATCGCGCCTCGGTCCGGAGTGTAGAGATCAATCAGGGACGCGCAGGCGCGTCGAGATTACGCAAGAAGCCGACGCACCACGTGACGCGTATTGCTCCCAATATCACTGCTATTGCTGTCGACCCTCGAACGAGCTTCAGTCGTCGACTGCGCCACAAGGCGCACGTGCCAAGTCCCTCTGGGGTCTGTCCTTGTCTACCTCGTCGCCGTCGCCACCTAAAGGCGCCTCGGTGCTCCTTGTCGCCATGATACTCGCTGCACTCGAAGGCGCCCTCTGCATCTCCAAACTGTATTACGGTGCGCTCTTTGGCATCGGATTCGGCGCCTATTACTTATTCGAGGTCGTCAAGGTAAGCGTTGACGGAGTACGGGATAGCGACGTTCTTCTTGTTCGCTCTCGGTAATCGATACGACATTGGAGATGCCGATGAAGTATCGCACCTAACGATAGGTCATGAACTTACGATTCATTTGGAATTCATTTGTTAAACTCTTGTACTCAATCAGATGATTGAGTTGCGCTCCTCCTCCTTCTCCTCTGTCATTGCCCTCTTCATTACATATCTCTGTTCAGCCATCGATGCTTTTTGAAATGCTTTGTAAACCAAACACGTGATTCCGAAAAGATCAATCTAGATCATTTTTAAAATCTATTAATTTTTCTTACTACGCTCAAATCTTAGAAATTACAAATATAATAAAAATACGTTGTCTTAAGGAAATTCAATCTGATGTACAAGGTTGTTATAATCAAATTTTAAATATTCCTAATTTTTGTATCGTGATCAATTTTCCACGTCCAATTAGCTATTGAATATAATAAAATTTATGTGACAAAGAATTTTCAAGTAGCAAATAGCAATAATCATCGTGTTCGTATTTGCAGTTTTTTATTCAATTACTAAACAATATTTTTGGAACTCACGTGAAGATCATTAATTCAAATTGTAAAATTTAAATGTGAAATTTGAAGTAATATTATAAAAACAAAAGTCTTTTATTAATAAAATTCTATATTTTCAAATATGCTCTTAACTACTTTCATTAAAAAAAAACTTTTTATAACATGTTTCGTTCTTCATAAAAAATGCACTAAGCTATATAATAATCTTCACTATAAAATGCTTTCTATTTTAAATATATTTCTCATATATTGAAAAGCTAAAGTTATATATGCGATTAAACATTGTTCAAAATTAATAATACTTGTAAAATAATAAAATAATAATTGTACAAACTATTTCTGAATTAACTATTTCTGAATAATTATATAAATTTACTTAGATGATAAAATAGATATAAATTTACTTAGATGATAAAATAGATATAAATTTACTTATATGATAAAATAGATATAAATTATCGACATTATTTATAATTATTATAATTTAACATAATAACAAATAATATTAAATAAAGTGATTGATAATAAAGAAAAAAAATCAACTACAAATAATTAAATAATATATAATGATTTAAAATAAATAATATAAAATGCTATTATAGTCCAGAAACAATATGACAAAACTATGACTACTAGTTTGATATCATCAATACTAGTTTTTGATGATATCAATTAATAAGCGCTATGTGCAAATCTTAAAATCTGAAAGTGAGTAATGTAGAAAGAGATTATATCTTTGTCGATAATAATAATTATATCTAATAATAGTAGTAATCATAATAGTAGGTAATAATAGATTAGTATTATGCCTTTAGGTAAGATACATGATAGATAAGATACATGCCTTAATATTAAAATATTTCCCTCAATTTTACTATTTGCTTATTCATAACGCATTGCTTAATTATTTTATTTTTTTTGTTCTTAATGATATTTTCTTTTTTTTTCTCTAAATATGGTAATAATAGAATTAGTAGTTTCATATATTTCTATCTGTTGTTTAAAGTATAATACTAAATATAATAAAAAAAATTATTACAAAAACATGATACAAATTAATCTTAACTAGCAACATCAATATAATACAAAATCTCCTTCATATTATTTTTATTACAGGAGGTAAGTATAACAAAAATTTTTATGAAAAATCAAGAATATTTAATACAAAAAATGAAATTTAATAATATATATACCAAAAAATTTTCAAAGTTTCAAAAAATGTTAGTAATAATACTAGAATTTAACAAATTATATATAAGTTAGTTCATTTTTATTAAAACTATTAAGACTATAATTATTATGTATAAGTATAACTCTATATAAGTGACTACAACAATAACATATCATCTTATTCGCTGCATTTATAATGAGTAAATACCTTATCTATCTTTTTGTAAAAAAGATTGGATGTAAAAGATTTTATTTAATAAAAAGCGAATAATCGTGAAGAACTCTATATAAAAGATTTTAAAAAATCGTTATACTTAGCAATTATTAATTATTAATTAGTAATACTGAAGAAAACTAGGTAGTAGAAAATAAAATTTTGTCAGATTTTTCAAAAACAAATCTCTTTTAAAAAATAATGCCTTCGAGTTCGTATCGAAATTCACAAAATTGTTGTAGTAGCATGAACTAGCATCTACTTTAGTAGCTGCTGTAACAAATGGACTTTCAAACGTATTTGAAAAACTCGGGCTGGAAACTTTCATTTCCATCATTTTTACATCCTAATTTTTAAACAGAGGTTTAGATTCACTTGAACAAATTTGATAATGAGTAAAATATACATTTTCACTTCGTAAATTCTGATACAATTCGAAAAAATTCAAGATTCTATTAAAAAAATACATACTCCACTAATTTTTGAAATAACGACTTAAAAATTTCTTTTTAAGTAAATAATTTGTTTTGGTAAACAACGTTTTTTGTATATAATTTTATAGTTATTTTAATTTTTGATCATTTAGTTTAAATTTGACCTGATCACTGCGTGAAAAATCACTGCGTTTAATTTGATACGGCGTGAAAAAATGTTAAATATCAAGTTTACATATAGATTAAATGAAAAAAAATACTTAAAAATTTAATTTATATGATATTGATAAATAATGAGTAAGGAAATTGATTTAGATTTGTTTTAGACTTATTGCAGTTGCTCATATAAAACTCTTTCTTTCTACACAAACGACTAAATATTTCTCTTAAATTGTATTGAAATTTCATAATTGGTTTTATCATGAACATATAAATATTATTATGCTTTTATATTTCTTTTTTTATAAATTTCATTATAAATATTTACCTTACTTCTGTTAGGTACATTTTTATATTATCTTCCCATCTTCATTTTCCTCTAACTAAGGGTCATTTCCCTTTTGTTTTCCTACTAAAATTCTGTATGATACTCTTTGATTCTATTTATATTCTTAGTACGTTTTAATCTACGAGATTTCATTATCCTGACAAAAGTGAAACAGATATAGAATTCTTGCAACTCGTAATTATATAGTTCACTGCATTCCCTGGATTCTTCATTCCTTTCTAACACAAATCTGTTTCTAATTGCATGAGCTTTTACCAATTTAAATTTATTAAAATATATATTTTGTCTTCTTTATATATGAACTATAAAAAATATTATTATTTTATCAATTATAACTTTGCAAAACACGATATTCCATTACTATTTGAAGGTATTAAATTAATTTACTTTGTTCGATATTGTTAAAAAATTTTCAATATCAGCATGTTTACAATTGTATTATATATAATTATATATTATTTTCTATTCAAAAAACGTCAAATTTTTAAGTCACTCTTTTAAAAAATTAGTAGCGTATGTACTTTTTCTAACAAAATCTTTTATTTTTACAGATTGTATCAGAATTGACGAAGTGAAGATGTGTATTTTATATCCAGCTTATTAGTATGTTATATTTTTTAATATACGTTATTACGAATGTGTTATTATTTAATCTTTATGTTGTTCTACTGATGAAAACGTTCTGTCGTTTCAAAGATAATTTTTTTATATATTTCTTTCCTGATTGCTCATCACTCTAAATTTACAACATATATAGCAGTTAGAAATGAGCTCTCTTTTATTCTATTGTATAAGCAGCATAATATAGTTTGAAACTAAATTAAATGATAAATATAATAGAACATAACAAGAATCTAATCCATTATAAATTAGTTTAGTACCTTATCATATATTGTAATTTGGGAATGTTGTAAATTTGATAATTCAACTAACATATTACATACCATTATTACATTAAAACTCTCTACATTTTACTTATTTTAATTAAATAATATATAATTACTTTGTCAAAAAAGAAGTTTATGTGCTACATCATCAACTTTCCAATTTCCTTTATTAACATCTAAATTATAAATATTTTATCGGTTCTGGACTTGTTGTATGAAAACTGAGATTAATAATATGTTCTACAAGAAATGTGAGTCTTACTTCATGGAACGATAAAAATAATATATAATGTTTATATATTATTAATATATAATATATATATAATATATAATAATATATAATCTTTAACTATGAAATAAATAATTAATAACTAGTATTAAGTTACTACCATAATCTCATGTTAGATTTTAATTTACTTTGAAACGTCTCCAAATCCAAATTATATTTACAATAAATGTGTTATAAGTATTAGACTTCGAAAATTATTTTGTTTGTCCAATATTTTATTTTCCATCCACTTTCGTTTCTTAGTTTGAAACACTTGAGTATTACTATTTTATGATTTTCAGATATTTATTAATCTATTAAATTTATAATTGATAGTCTATCCATGATAAATCAACCTTCTGTATTCTTTTTCCACTTACTAAAAATCTCTACTTAAAATATGCTTATTTATTTCATTATAAAAGAAAGTATAATTCTTTAAAACTAGGTATCCATTTCTTGGCACACGGTTTCTTGAATTACTATGAAATGAAAATGATATCTACCTTGCTCATTTTTTACTTCTTTAATTTCATCTACTCTAACAGAGATACCAACATCCGTCATTCGTACCTGAATATCTTTGCTTTTATTTACCATTATACATAACTCATGTAAAATCATGTCCTTACGAAAGTTCCAATAATCGGAAAAATTTTACTCACAAGAAATTCATGCTTAATTTTTCAAGACTTATTATGAATTTATTATTATAAATTTATTATCCTAGTTCTCAATAGCTGTCTAAAATTATTTATTTGTGTATTTACAACAAGAATTCGTATCTGGAAACATTGATGCACGATCTAAGAAGCGCTTCGAATAATCATTGAAATTGAAATCATTGGAAATTCCAAATTGTTTAATCATTCAACAAATAATAATATTAAATAAGATAGAAGCAAATAATCTAGACTGTATTTACGTAAATTTTTTTTTAACAATATTAATTCAAAAAAGCTTACGTTTTATTTACTACCCGAAAAAATACGAGAATTAAATTTGAACCTGGTTTATAAAATACTTCTAAAAATTTGTATTATAAAATGATGTATTAATTATAAGCTTATCTAATCATATATATTTTATATTATCAATTGCGATTCGTAATATATTTTAAATACATTTTCTATTTATTTCCAACATTTCCGAAATTTTCCAAATTTCGATTTTCAACTTTGAAAAATTGTATGAGATAACGAAAGGAAGTAAATTTTATAATCATAGTAACGAAATAATTTATTGATTTATTAAAAGAAGAGTTTTATTATATTTTAAGAGTTTTAAACGATGTACATATATATTTCGATGTATTGCGAGCTCAGTAACAGTATAACTGATAAAGGTAGTTGCAAATTAAAGCTCTCAAATTATTACATCAACTTGAAAATACTCTTTCAGAAATAAAATTTTATAACCCACATTTCCTCTTTAAATATATAAGATAATTCAAATTTGTTTTAAACTGAGTTCAAAAAGACAAAAATATAATTTAAATCCATGAGTGAGATGAATGGACATTATTGAATAATGTACAAAAAAATATTATTAATAAAAAGTAATTATGTCTTTTAAAAATTACTAAATTAACGTAGTATGTCGAAGCAACAAATATATAAGAGAAAGACTTTTGTATTTCCTATAATTAAATAGGGATTCTCTGTGCTCATTATAAGCAATATAGAAGGTTATAAAAAATCTTTCATTTTCTAAAAACCGTGTAAAAAATTATAATTATAATATAGATGCAACGTAAAGAACATTCAGTAATTATTAATGCTATAGATATTAATGTAACGACAATTTTGAATATTGTGAATATAATAGTTTTTGTTTATTTATTTTACTACGTTCAATTATATGATAATGATGAAATTAAGAAAATTTTACAGAAATTAGATAGAATTTTATTAAATAATATTTTTCTTAAAGACCTAGTTACAATTATTTTGAAGAGTAATGTTTTATTTAATTATGAATAATATTTTTATAATATTTTTATAATCAGATTTAAATTTAAATTGATAATATTTTAAGCCTAAGTATTATTTTACATCTAGTATAATCTAGTATAGTATTTACTTCAAATAATAATTTTCATTATAAGAATAATTACAAAAAATAGAATTTTGCTAGTAAAAAATAATTCATTTATTTAAATGCTAACTTATTATTTTAAATTTTTAATATATTTTAGATATTTTTAATAAATTATTGTTGCATGAAATATAATAAGTCAAAAGTATAGTGAATATTTTATTAATCTTCTTTTAATTTCTGATTTGACATTTTAATTAAGAGAATAGGAGTTCTCATATTTAAGAAAAAATTAGCCTCTTTGTAGAAGGTTAACTGGTCAAACTATTTTTCTGAGAACGCAAAAATTTAGACTCAACACTGAAATGAAGCTTGTTTTTGTTTTCATTAATTTTATCAATTAACATTTTTAAATGAGGAAATGATTGCACTTTATGAAAATAAAACAAAAAATTAGCTTGTAAAATTAATACATTTAAAGTTGTCAATTCAAATAAAAACTTAAATATTTTATTTAATTTATGTCGTATTATTTTTACTATTATAATTATGTAATGTTTAATTTTTCAATCATAAAGTACTTATTAATTTAAATACGATTCCTAGATCAGCACTTACATTCAGATTTAAATTGATATTAATAAGATCTTATTACCTTTATACAACAATACAAAAAAATCTCATTTGTAAATAGATTTTGTAGTGTATCATATGAAAAATAAAAATTTGACGTTATTTTAAAGAAAACTGCATTCTATATAATAATATTTTATGGACTCTGACTGCCATTATATATTATCATGTAATACATTTTTCAAAAAAACAAAGTATAAAATTAATCATTATTATTAAAATTTTTATTTATTTAGATTTTTAATATCGTAAGATTTGTTAAAAACTTTTTTACGCAATGAAATATAATACACATAATAATAATATATACCAGTATATATATATTAAATAATTTGTAAGAAATGATCACAATATGATTGAAATAATTGTAATTTTCATATTTTTTTAATATGAATATAATAATAACCTTTTAATTTACAGGCACCATCATTATTTTGTGCAGAAGGACCATTTCGAGACTTTCTAGATAATAAAGTGCCTATTCTTAAATCTAAATTCTGGCCAACATTATGGTGTTTCGAATCGAGAGCACAAACTGTGTTTGCAAGTTTGCTAAGATCGCGATTGTGGGCATACATACAATATCGCAGGTTTATAAAATATACATAAAACTACTTTTATTGCTTTAAAATAATTTTAAATTAAAGCTTGTAAAGCTTTTACTTCTTAACGAATAAAAATATAGTTTCTAGTAATTATAAACTTATGATTTTTAATTAATAACTTTAATGAGGTCTCTACTAAATTTTCACTTTGAGTTCCATTAATCTGCCAATTTGATTTTGAAATTCATGCGTAATATACTTCAATTAATGTATTAACTATTTTCAATCTTATAATATAACTTACAGTAAAAGAATTTTTTAAAACTTTGAAAATTATAGTGTTGAATCTCGAATGTACTAAATCATATTATTTATAATTTAAATATTAAAAAACTTTGCATTTAATGAACCATATGTTTTGAAATTAGACGTTGTATTGAGTATTATTGTAAATAAAAATTGGAAAGATCTCTCATTAAGTAAAATAAAATTATAAATTATGAACAATTATGCTAGAAATGAACAATAGATACTAGAAAAAATGTCTTATTTGTGACATAAATAAGATGCATAAATTTATTAATTTATAAATAACAAATAATATATAATACTTTATAAGTAACTTACTTTAGTTACAATAGCTAATGTATATGACATTAGAAAAATTAAATCTGAAAATACTATAATTAGTACAGACACTAATTTTGTTGCAAAATCCATTGAATTAAGGTAAAATTAATTTTTGCAACCTCAAATTTATATTATTTATGTTTGTAAATATAAATTTATATTATTTAAATTTGTATAATAAATAAGGTATTATAAAATATTTTTTAACGGATAGAGGTTACTTCAATATTATAAGAACTAATATATGATATTTTCAACATATAACATTTTATACCTAATGCATGGAAATAATGTTTCTTTCATAAAAAGAAACAATATTTCTCTTTTAATTTTTACAACTACTATCCTTTTAATATTCTTATAATAATATGTTATTGAATTGAAATTCGAAATTATTTACTTTAAACTTAAATCTATACGCCATATTTTTTTTTGTAATTTACTTAATTGCAATAAATAAACACAATTATAAAAATTGATCGTATTCGTGTATTTCACTAAAGTAAATAAATAATCACGAAATTAACTTATGAAAAAAATAAATTACAAATCATGCAGAATATTAATCATAATTATTGAAAAGAAAAGCTTAAATACTGCCACAAACATTATTGCATTGAATTTAAACTAATGCTCGCTTACAGATTGTTTCGATATGTTTTTACGTAAAAATAACCACAGAAATACTCATCATAAAACTTAATTTAGTTTTACTAAATATTTATTAAATACTAGTCTAAAGTCTACTAAAAGAAGTCTATTAGAAATAATTAATTAGATAAAAGTACTTTAAATTAAAATAGTTTAAAGTATCATCAATTATTATATTTCTACAAGATATCAGATATTCATAAAGATTTATGTAAAATGAAAATTTAAATAACTATAAAATTAATCAAAGTAAAACTTGTGTAATACGTAAATGAAGTTGGATAGTACATTTTATTGTTTCCACTTACTAATTTGATTATTAACTAATCAGTATATCAGAGCGTGTTAAAAATCTAAGTCTATATATATATATATATATTCTATGCTGTGATATTCTAATTCAACAATCTTGATATTACTATGGAATAAAATCTCAAAATATATTAGAATATATTCTATAATATATTCTATAATTATTCCCTAATCTATGTTATCATATTTATATAAATTATTCATAAATAAATTATTTATAAAATATATATTTTATAAAACTAAATATATATGTAGGTAAGTTTGTAACTACTACAAATATAAACAGTATCATTTTATAATATGTAAAAATAAAAATTGAAATTTGTTCAAATACTTTTAGAATTTGTACTATAATATAACCAGTACACAGTTATGTTAAAAATAAAATTCCATTGGATAGCATTAAACGTACATGTATATGTTTTTAATATTTTAGTTATTAACTTTAATAACACTTATCTACTTTGGGCTACATTAGAGAACTTCATATTGTTTTATGAATATTTCTATTTCAAACGGAAACATTCTATTCTACAGATACCTTTTTGTTCCGAAGATATTAAAAATTTGCCTATTAGAAAAAAAACTATGTTTCTTTTAATTTCACTTAGTATAGAATAATTGTAAATTAAATTTTGTAACTTAACAATTTGTTTCTGATATGTTGATAATAAAGCTGAGTTAATTTTTTCATATTTATTTTTAATATTTGTAAAATCTTTATTTGAATACGAACGTAAACATTCTAAATTTTTCTTTATTTAAAAAATACTTTTAAATTTTAGAATTAGTTTTACGAATTAATCATAATTAACCTCACGGTTTTATCATCAATATATCAGAATCAAATTGTTAAGTTTTATGAAACAATTTTTTAGTAAATAATACCTTACATCAATTTAAATACAATTTTTATGTATTTAAATTGCGTAGAAAATAATATTTTTTAATGTTATTAAAATAGTTATAATATTATTATTATATTATTATGTCATATAATATTATTTAAAATGGTAATGAGAGTTCAGTTCTTCAAACTTATTTTTCGTTATATGAAAACAACATAAAAATATATATTTAAATAAAATGTGTTAAAATTACAAGGTTTTAGAAGGTAAATTAGAAAAAAGTACTACCAAAAGTGTCATCGAAAGAAGGAAAAAAATTCATAGAAATACTTTATAATTTGAAATAACATTATGAAACTCAATGTCGTATAAGTGCTTCAAAATTTTCACTTTGAAAAATAATTATATGGAAAGAATGTATAAAAACATTGTAAATTTTGCATAAAGATTTCTAAAAACTATCAATATTTATTTAAATTTTATGTAAATTTTTCTGATTGCAATGTAATTATATTTTATAATGATAGTGTCGGCGGTTAAATAAAATTATAATATCACATGCCATATAAGCAATGTATATTTGGTAAATTATTTGGCATTTATGTATAAAAAAAATCAAGCAATAATTTTTCTAAAACATTTTTTCGCTACTAAAAAATTAATATTATTTATAATTGATTTTCTTGCCTTATTTATCTATAATGCTAAAACCCACTTCTATCTTATACTTACGTTAAAGTTAAATAATATTATTTTTTCTTTCTAGTCCTTGATTACTAATTATACCCAATTAAAAAGATGTTATTATTAAAAGTCATTATTAAATATATATTTTCCATTTCTTATAAACGATAGAAAAAAAAATTTTAAATATCAAATTATATAATCACAAGCGCATTATTCAAGAAAACTTTATTATTTGTGCCAAATAAAAATGAAAGCCAGATTTCTAAAGTTGTAATATCAACATCATATTGATTGAAAAGTCTTGATAAGAAAAAAAAGAAAACAAAACAAAATGTTGCTTTAATTTTTGCAGAGAAATTTTGACTCTGACAGATGGCGGTGAAGTAGCATTGGACTGGGCAGAACATAATTGTTGCCCTACGTCACCAATCGTAATAATCTTGCCTGGATTGACAGGAGCTAGCCAAGCCGAATATATAAAGTGCCTCGTCTATGCAGCAGAAAATGTTAGTATTAAGTGTGTAATATTCAATAATAGGGGCTTAGGTGGCGTGAAACTAAAGGTACGTGTATAAAATTGATTTTTCATATTCTTAAAAATATCACTATACGAACACTTATATTTTTTATAAATAATTTTTAATACTTTATATGAAGATATTATTAATCGGTAAATTTGTTTCAATGCTTCTGAACTATTAAAATAATTTCAATTATTAATTGGAATTTTTAAATTTATAATCCATTGTATTTTTCAACCTTCGTTAGATTCTCCGCAAATTATTCTATCATTAAAATCACCAATTTCCATTTTATTACAAAATTAATATTGATTAAACAGACACATTATTAACTATTATGAATTTACTTTCAGAAGAAAAGGCGTTAATTGTAGTATGTAATAAATGTGAAATTAATTTTCAAGTCATAATTCAGTTATCGGTAGGAAAAAAGATGATTGTACTTGAATACAATGAAATTAAATATGTTTTGTTGTTAAATAATAAAATTTATAGTTCATTAGCGTAGAACAAGCCTATTACTCATAACGATTCCTACTTAATTTTGAAGAAAACTTCATTTAGTTATTAACATTAAACATTGCTAGCTGCAACGTTTGAGTTACTTATATAAGATTATTTCTATATTTAGAAAAGAACATTTCAAAAATCATTAGAATTTGAAAACTCTATAAACTGATAATATTTTTAATAATAACTCTCTTTCTTAAACAATAAATATATTGCTAGTAGTTTAAGTCATACAACAAAAATATAAAGTACTAGTAATCGCTAAAAGCAGTTTGTTTTAAATATCCCTAAATGTGAATATGTGAATTTTTCATTTTTCAGAGCAATAGACCTAGCATTAAGTTCTCATTTCTAATGCAATGAATATTTTAATGCAAATCATTGATATATATGTTTCAGTATATAAAAGATTAAATTCTTATGATTTAATAGAAATAAGAGCATAAGTTTAAGTACATTTGTTAACGAAAATTAGAGGTCTTGTGAGTCTACAATTGTTTAAGCTGTACTTTAATTATGTGTATACAAACATTTATTATTATAAACTGAATTATCGATTTCTTGTCAAAGCAATTTATCGACTTTCTTAATAATATTATTTGTATAAACGTGCAAGTAATTTATAAGGAGAATTTAGATTTTTTTATATTTAAATATTTTTCGTGTTGTTTTAGAGTGGATTTACTTGTTAATTATATAAGAAATTTCTGTATATTTCTGTATATTAGTAACAATAGGTTGATTCGTATAAATGTCAGGCTGAGTCAGAGAAAAAGGTATTAATAACTAAAAAATCATGTGCGGATACAATTATTACGGTATGAGACGATAGTTCATGAGGTCAAGCAAAAGTTGAACAATAATACAAAGGACAACCATGATAATTTTAATAAGAAGCTGATATCACTTTAAAAGCTCAGATTGTATAGAAAACAATAATCGATTTTCTTAAATGATTACCATTGTTGTAATTTTATGTGATCTCGCAGACGCCAAGATTATATTGTGCTTCAAACTGCGAGGATCTGGCTGAAGTTATCGAGCACGTAAGACGACTTCATCCGAACGTGCCCATTGCAGCAACTGGAATTTCAATGGGCGGGTACGTGTTTATATTTCATAAAAGTCCTATGATTGATTGACCAAAATACCTGAGGGATCAATCTGAATTCTTTATTAAGGCTATGCAATCAAATATATATTATAAGTAACTCCGCGCTTTCATCTTGTGGGCATCCTTAAATAATCGCTTACGTAATTAATACTTATATAAATAATTTATCTCTTTTATTACAATAATTTCGATTCGAGAAATACAATAATCCATAATAAAATATATAACTTTATTAAATACTAATTTTTCATATTAAAATTCAACGTATATTTGTATTTTAGTACTATAACTTCTAAGCGAAATTATTGTTTTAAATATTCAAGTTAAAATTAAAAGACTATCTCATCAAATAATACTTTATTTAAGCCAGTTTAATTAATACAAACTATTTCTGTGTTTATTTTGTGGGTTGATAGTTTTTAATAATATCATTGATAAATAAAATAATCAATTATAAGCGATTTCTTGTGACTGATAATTCATCGTTCTTAATGCATACTCGTATTTATAAACTATTCATTCTAATACTGTTTACCTTTTATTTTCATGAAGATATTATCAGTTAATTAAAATTACTTTTTTCAAAAGAGAGAATTAAGATGTTTAGTCATTGTAGCGAAGTTTATACTTTCATCCTCTTTGAAACATTTAAAGTTATTTCACAAACTTTTATACTCATAGAATGAAATTTAATGTTTCTCTAATTGATCGACAGATTAATTCTCGGCAATTATTTGGCTCAGCATGGAAGAGCTGCAATTGAGAAATTAAAAGCCGGATTTGCTATTTCCGTACCCTGGAATGTATTTGAAGCAACAAAAAGTATTGAAAAACCTTATTTGAATTTAATGTTGAATAGACATCTTTGCAGTAATCTTCGACGAAATGTTAAACACCATTTCAGCGAAGAAAAGGAACGATTAAATTTAGATTTGGATACAGTATTGAAGGTAAATCTATTTAATATATTGAAAAATTAATATTCGTAAAGTTATATTCAACGAAAAAATAATGTGATTTCGTAATGATTCGATCAAGAAAAATATTGAATCTAATCAAAATCAATATTGTTACTATTGACTATAGATTCGTGATTCATGCTTCAATTATATAAAGCACAAAATAAACACCAAGAAAAGAATTTTTATTTATAAAAACCATAATATTGATGACAGAAGACTTCCTCTTAAGGAATTCTGGAAACTTCTTGAATCTTAAATTTAAGAATTAAGATCAGCTAGAAGACTAGAAAATGACTTTACTGGCATTTTTTATTCAATGTACTATGTTATGTACACTTTTTATTTGTATTATTACCTTATTCTATTATAACTAGACTATATATTATCAAAATTAAAAACGCGCTACTGAATATCAACTCACTTAAAAGCAATTTACCTAAATGTGATAAATCACAAAAAAATGATTTCTTGTCCTTCATTGAAGATTGAAGGAAAACATTAATTTAGGACAAGATAATGGTTGTTGAAAATAAAAATTCTAACTTCTGTGAAAAAAGGCTTATTTTTTGTACACAATATTTAAAATATTAATCAGAATATCAATTCTTTGAAAAAGAAAAAGTATTTTTTATTAGAAAATAGTATGCAAAATTTAAAATTCGATATAAAGTTTTTGATCAATCGTGTCCACCAATTTTAAAAATGCAGTTTTCAAAAAATGCATTTAAAATTACAACTAGTTTAATAAAAACTATTATGTAAATCTTGTACTTATATAGAATCATACATTATAAATCTGTATAGTACAGTTTCTCCTTGTATCGTAGACTCTGAAATATAATTTTTTTCTTGCCTATGGAGTATTTTTCGCTCCTGTATCGCTTATTGTACTCGTTCCTTTTTTTACGTTACTATCTTTCGGCGTATCTTTGAGCATTGGATCATAACTTTTATGCATATTGTTAAAGATGCCTCAGTACTTTTATTAAAAATGCAGACAATTTAATAAATAACTATTTTAGCAATTTAATAATTACGCGACACGATACTATTTTTGAGTTCACTTTCCAAATTACCTAGTTGTAGTTCTCGTGATTGTTTTGTTTAAAGCTATCAATGTAGTATTTAAATAAATTTTTACTGCTTAAATCTTTATATATAGAGTGTATAGCTCCTTAAATTTCGTGAGGTAGTAGTGATAATTATACTTATTATTATGAACTTCGCTGTTTGCTTCAGCACGTTGATAAGAGCATCATAAGTCAATGCCTTTAGAACACTTATTATTATTCAGGCCCTTATTTACTAAACTGTAATGTTTATATGTAGCTCATATAAAACATCAATAAAATAGAAATATCATGCCAGATACACTTAAATACTATCGATGTACATTATTAATGTTAACTAACATACTGATAACAATATTGTTTCAAAATAATGATATACCTTCAAATTTACTTTAGGTTCATTTGAAAAAAAAGCCGAAGAAAATACTCTCGCACGTCCCTGGTTTCTCAACTTATCCTTACTCCTGCCGTCTACTTATCGGTAGAAACACCACAGGATGTTGACCCTAAAAAGAACAATTTGGCGTTTGCGTAAAACTCGGATGTTCACTGGTTTTTAGGTTTATTGTTCTAAAATAATGGATTGATTGCATGTTTCCGCGGTGACGTCTTTGTCCCATGTCCATGTAATGATAATGTTGACCTGAGAGGCTGATCTTTTAAAACTTATTACATAAAAATTCTCGAATACATCAATTTATAATTCAATAAAATACTTTCAAGATATACTCTTAAGAATGCATGAAAAATTGATTTTTTCAAAATCACAATTAACCCTAAGTTTTTAATTGATATTTATTTCATATTTATACTTGTTTCATATATATCATAATTATTTCTTATATATTTTTTGATATATCTATTTTCACTATTGTTTTTTAAAAAGTTTTTCAGCTGGTAATATAAGTCGTTATTCAATTATTTTATTTAAACTTTTTTTATTCTAGTATAATAAAATTGATATTTATATCAAGTTTATTATATTTATATTAAGTTCAAATATATAAAGATTTATATTATAAATCTTTATTAGATATATATAATATAAAGATTTATATTAAGTTCAACAATAAATGTATGTACAAAAAAATTTTTTTAATGATTTTTGCAACTTATTTGTACATAAAAATCTAGAATTGAATATTGTGTATTCAATGTTTAAAATATTTTTTTAATTAAATTATATATCATCCAAAGTTATAAAAATATTGCTATAACTGTTCATATTTAATTTCCTAGGAATAAAGAGTCTGTGAATAAATTTTAAATTGTGTAAATAATATGATTAATATACGATTAAGAATATATTCGTCAAATAGCAAAACGTTGATTGTTCATTTTAAAGAATAAAAAATTGTTGGATTAAAGTGAAAGACTATTGTTTTTCAACACATAATACGTATTAATATTTTTTAATAATTTTCTACCAATCTTAGGAAAAATAATTGTAAAAAATTATTTTGTAAAAATTAAGTAAAATGATAATAATAGCTAAAACTCTTTATTATGAAATTTTAACATTTTGATTTCATTATTCAGTAATTCAAAATTACTGAAATAACAGAAGTAAATTTTTTGATAATAATAGAAATTATATTGCGATATTTTTCATTAGTGTAGTTTTAAAATTTAACTTTACATTGTTCTATTAAAATTTACTTCTGTTTATAAATTTTGTTTATAATTTTTAAACAAAAATATCAACAATATTTTGCTTCATTTTATATTGTTTATTTTTAACTTAATTAAATTTATAATTAAATTTTGAATCACATAAAAGATTCTTCATTTTTGTATAAATACATTGTACTTCAAATGTAGAATAATATTATATCAATAAGCCGTTAGCTAGTTTTTGATGCATAGTAATAAAGTAAATCACAGCGTCTGATAAGTTTTCACCTTCCTTATAAATTTAATTAATTAATCGAATTAAAACAGATTTTCTAAATAAAAATTTAACTGATAACTTTAAAAATAATCTATCTGACTTCTTTAAAAGAATGTTTTAAATATATTATTAAAATTTTGAGTAAATTAAAGAAAAACTAAAGCTTCTTGTACATCTAATTGAAACTTAGAAGTTTTGAAAAAAGCATTGAAGATTTCTTAACACTTAGACATAAAAATTTCAAGCTCTTATTTTTTTTCCTTAGGTATACAATGCCCACATATAAATATGTTCATCTTCTTTGTATTTTTGAGACTATCTAGACAATGCGCACGTTCTTCAAAGCATTCGTGAATGAGCACTTAATTTGCTTCATTCGTAATTTGTCAATCTTTGCGAAAGTCTTAGAAAACTTTACTTCAATAATAGTGCCTAAAAATTCTACAATTTTTACATGATGCATAAATAATCATGAAAATGCAAACTACACTATCAGTAGCTGTATTGAATGTCGTTTTGTTGTTCGAAGAACTCAAAAATACTATATTGTATATCGTGTTCAAGACTTTGTTACGTATTTTAGTATAGTCTGGTAAACAAAGAGTCAACAAATTATCACCATTGCTCACTAAATTCTTATAATTAGGTTCCGTACTATGAAATATTTCGATGTAATAAACAGATCTTTACGAATAAATTTTGAGGATATTGATAACTTTGAGAAACAGGTGTTTGCATATGATGCAGACTTTCAGCAATAAGAATTTTATTATAATTTATAAGTGTTATTTTGTAAGCATAAATCAACGATTAATTTTGTATGCATTTTTAATGTATGCATCATTAGATATTTCAAAGTTTTCAAATTATTTGCAAATAATCGCAATTCATAATCCTATGAAGCAATAACGTATTTAGTATAGTTTTCATCAGTTCCATAGTTATTGAATTTTATTTCTTTTTTGCGTACAAACTAACTCTTAGAACTTACCAGTTGATTTGGTACTGATTAATTGTTCTAGCTTCGATTCGTCTTTTTATAATAACAACCTTTATATTTACATATCATATTATCTTCAAGATTTTGTTACTAATAATGAAAAACTAGCAGAACTAGAGATTAATCTTTTTAAAAAATAACACAAAACATCCTGGTTTTTCAATGATTCCACTCAACCATGATAATATTTTACTAAAGAAACTATTTAAATAATCCACAATTTGTTAAAAATCTTATTATTCGGGGACAAATTGCTCGTCAAATTCAAATATTTAACTGTATTAAAAAAACTTATTAGTATTTTTTGAAGATATTCAGCATTTAAAAAAAACACTTTTTCGATTTTCTGAAAATCTTACTTTAACTCAACCCTTTCCAACAGTGGCTTATATTCCAATATTATCCACAAATAATATAATAAAATAAAAATTACTCTGTAAAATGTATTAAATTTAGTTTAAATAAAATTCAAACGAACACTGAATTAAAAACTAAATGAATACTTCATTTTAAACAGAAAATTGTTGAGAACACAATTTTCAAATAAAACTGACTTTCGTCCGATAAGACTTATTATAAAATTCGCTTTTAATTTCCCGTCTAATTAAATCGCCTTATCTGATAGTAAGAATTTTCTTATTTAAGATATGTTAAAAGATCATTCAATGCCTCGTACTTAATTGATCAACTAATGCTAGGCAAACCATTCTGTAGAAATAAAAAAATTTTTTTCAGAAATGTTATAATCCATTAAATGGTAAAATTGACTAAAAGGACCTAAATATTAGTAATATTACCTATAACTACCTATAACTATTAGTTTTTAATTATTGTTAAGATATTATTATCATAAAATGAAAATGATAATCTATGGTATAATTTCTATATTCTCTCTTTTATGATGTCTATTATTTTATAATATATGGAAAATGTTAAATTAATAACTTATTTTTAATAATTAAAATCAATTGCATTACTTAATAATCTATAAAGGCATAGATTAGTAAATAAGTATAAATAAGAAAAATAATGAAATATTATGTTAAAATATAAAAATGATAGTTCTTCAATAAATAATGTTCTATAGGCGAGATTTAGGCATAAATCATTTAGTTAATAAAACTTACAGTTTTTATTTATTGCTTTCAACAAAAAGAATGTTTTTAATAATAAGATTATAAGATTTTTAATTGAACAAATTCTTATTTATTTATAAATTACTATTGAATCAAAAAATTGTTACTGTACTGTTCATTATAATATCTAAAGAAAATGTGTATTAAAGAAAACCACACATGCGTAATCGATAATAGCTTTTTTACTTCAGAAGGGATCATTTCGAATAAATAAAAAATAATTTTAAAATAATAATCTGATGTAAAATAAGAAATTTTATTTCTCGATCAATATTTGACTTTAAATGTGAAAAATGTATTATATGCAAGTAAATACTGATTTATTGTGTGTTGAAACTATCTTTATGTACAACAGATGTGTAAACGAGTAAGGAAGGTCGTACTATAATTATTGTTCCGTGTACATAAATATATATGCGCGTACATCTATATGTAAATTAAGTTACATAGTAATTTAATTACTATGTATTACACTAATTATTCTTCAATTTTGTTTTTAAGATAAATATAGCATGAATATAATTATTTTATCATTTTTATAATTGATTAGATAAATAAATATTCTTTGATATAAGATAGTATAAATCGATGTAGATGCAAACAGTATATAATTTATAAATTTTTATTTTACTTTTATCAAATGTTTTCTAATTTAATATATTGTGGTAGGTAAATTAAGCATTAGAAACATACTGTTTGTATAATAAAAAAGTATATGTTTGTAATAATAAAAAATTAATTTTCATTGAATTGTTTAGAGCCAGACAGTTCGTGAATTCGACGACTATTTTACAGCAAAACATTTTGGATACAAAAATGTTCAAGATTATTATTCAAATGCAACTCTTCATAATAAATTACATCGAATAGAGGTTCCTTTACTTTGCTTGAGTGCGGCGGACGATCCATTTCAACCATTAGAAGGTAATAAACTATTTCGAAATAATCGAAAATATAAAAGTTAAATCAATACAAGTGTCATGACTATTAGAAGTGAATATGCAATACCAACCAATAATATATAATCTAAATTGTCGACCATACATCAAGAACTTACTTCAGAACAATTATTACATGAGAAATAATTTAATGTTATAATGTATTTTTATTAGAAGTTCCAAGTGAATTCAGGACATCTACCATTAGCAAATATTTAAAGACAAAATATTGTCTTTACTTAAAGAACTAAAAATGTTACTTTTAATAACCATTGAATACATTTTTATATTTTTTTTAAAAAATCAATACAATTATACATCGTTATAAAATAGAAGACAATTCATTTAGATTCACATAAATTAAAGTAAATTATACAGTTTGTAAAGTAGGACATCATAGTATTCGCTTGAAGATGTAAAATATAAGTTAAAAAAAAATTTTCCAGCAATACCTCTACAGAAAGTCATCGAAACCAAATACGTAGCGATGATCGTGACTTCACGAGGTGGTCACATAGGTTTCCTCGAGGGTATTTGGCCGGTGAAGGAGGAACAGTACATAGGCAAAATTTTTTCACAATTTTTCACTGCAGTTTTTTCAAAAGATCAAAAGCTTTAAATTCGCAACTCTAGATTTATATCATATATTTTTGAAAATTTTATGGAATATTTATTTTTATCTATAAATACAATGTTTCTGTTGAATTTAGTAATATGTTATGTACAGGTAAGAACTTCCCAAGCGTTTACCAATTTAAGCATTACTAAACAATAGGATCAAAAAGTTTATTTGAGTTGCTATTTTTCTTAATAACTTGTAAATTTTTATATTTATTATTGTATATAAAGTTTTTTACAAATATGTATACAGCATTTTGTATGATGAAATTTAATGGTAAAGTATTTTAGGTATAGTACGATATATTAATAATGTTCAATTTGCTTAAGTACATTAAGTGCCTGAAATCACAAGATTTCTGATGTACCATTTTCTACGATATGAAAATGTACATCATACATTTCTGATTATAATAATAAGTATAAATCTAAATTACAAGATGAAAAATCAAATGTAATAATATTTCAGCAATTAGATAATATCAAATACTTTAATTCTAATAACAATTAGAAATTAATAAAAAAATACTTAAAGCTTTATTAGAAGATTAAAAAATATATCCTTATGTACGTATACAATAAAATCATAGAATTTACTACATAAATAAAAGAATGAAAATTAAATATGATTATGATAATATCATACGTTTTATGATGATTTTTATGACTTCCCAAACATCATGTATTAGTGTTTTTAATTTTTTTACTATCTGGTATAAAGATGTATAATTTATTTAATAATTGTATTTTTAAAATATTATCCTGTTAAATTACTTTCACAGCTCTACCTCTTAATTAAGAAATCCTTTCTGTTGGTTAAAAATATTAGAAATGTGAATCAGAATTCATATTTCCATCTCTAATGAGAAATTAGCATTTTAGCTTCCACGTTAAATTGCAAGTATTGCAACTTAATTGTAATCTTTGATAAAAAGATGTAAGATATAAGATTAAAAAATAAGTTTTTAATTTATCACACATAAAAATTTATAAATTTGTTAACTACAATCGTTTTAATGCTTATTTTATAATTAAATTTATCGTAGTTTCGATATTTGTAACATTTACAATATTAGCACAATTAAGTGTATACATCGTCTTAAAGAATTTAATCAAAAATTATAATGAACCAAGATTAATAATAATTGGACAAGTTAATTCTTAAAGTATATTGCATTTATTTAAATCCCCATCATCTTCCACTGTATTCAAAGAATAATTCTACTGCAGAATGAAAGTGAGCTATTACTCATGACAGGCGCAATCCAAATTGAAGAGAAGCACTACTCGAAGGAATCCGATTGCAATTCCTTATCAAGCGAAACGTCTGAAATCCAATATATCACTGAGTACAAAGCACTTGCTCGCTCGCCTTGACCATTGCCAAGCTGTCTGTATTTACAAATTCACTTACGTGCACTAACTATGAATTCCTGAGAAATCGAATGCGAGACTGTGAAAAAAATGAAGAAAAAAAGAAGAGAAAAGAAGATCGGTAGCGGTTCTGAGACGAAGAAAGTGCCCTCGCAGCAAATCGGTCGAGTTGCATCGATCCTACGGAAGCACGTGGCAAACCGTGATGCGCACGTGAATCGTCGCAACGTCCTCGCTGGCACTGTTCGAGCGCGATCTAACTCCAGTGGAAGATCACCGATGCGAGCGATGCGAAGCCCCGGCAAAGCGCTTCATTTCTACCTGTTCGCTTCCTGTAAACGAGACCACCAATCGATAGACGGGCTGAGGACCATCATGCCGCCGGACTACATTGAGTCCACCGCCCGCGTCTCCCAATTCTGCTGCGGTGCCCTGTTTAGCTTGGGTTTCTGCGCTTATTACTTCTTCGTGGTGGTTAAGATCAGTCAGTTGCCTTTCGCTCCCTCGCCTTTTTTCAAATACGTTCGTCCCAGCGCTCGTGATTAATGTTAAATAAGATGTTGTGTCACCGTTGCGCTTTTTATTACCTCCATTAGACCACTGGTACCCTTTTATCGATTAAGACTTTCACTAATGAAAAAACGTTTCAGAGATCCTACGAAAAAGTCGTTTGTAATTCGTGGTATAAAAAGCTCGAAGAAAGTTTCCTCGATTATTGAATTTCATTACTTGAAGTCTGTTGAATAAATATAAGTCTTCGAATATTTTAATAAATAACATTTAATCGCTAATCGATTGTGTGCTAAACTCAATCAAATATAAAAAAGAATTAAGAAAGATTATACGCGCGTTAAATCAGATGGTTCCTTACAACTAAACCACTTATTTAGCGATAAAAATTTTATAATAATCGAAGTAATTTAATATATTATCACAGTAGTTTCTATTTACTCAAAAATATATTATAAATAGCGATTAAGATCTAAATAGAAGTACTTACAAGTATTCAAACCTAACAGATCTTTATATTTGAAATATTTATATACAAGCAACTTTTTATAATTTATAAAGTAAAATTAATTATTGGCAATTTGATATCTATAATAAATAATTTTTATTTTTAATTTACAATAAAATTATACGTTACTACATGCTATTATTTTATCACATTAAATACATCAATTAAATCATTAAGATATACCTCGTACAACAGCATTAATTATTTAACATCTCTTGTAAAGTATATAACAACACAATCATCTCGTAATAAATAATATTTACGTTATATTATTTGAGGATATACTTTTCAATAACAACTTATATAAAACACATTTTAGCCATTTGTATATTATTATTATTCTTTTTTATTAAAATAAAACAATTTGATAAGGTTCTGAAGCGTATGTCATTATTCTTGGTCAATTATTAACACTATTATTATTAATATTATTATTATTATTGCTATTATTATAGTTGTTACTGTGGTTATTATTATAGATAAGAAAAAAACTCATTCTATTGGATATGAAATTTAAAAATTTTGAATGTAATTATACTAAAATATTTTTCTAAATTTTTCTAAAAATTTTTTCATTTTTTGTTAGTTTATCAAGAAAAACAAATATTTTTTCTTTTGATAATTTATGTACTACAATTAAGAACAGCATTTTTAGTGTAAAAATATCACAATTAACATTATTTTAAAAAAATGTTCTTTGTTACAATCTTTTTAATTAACCGTGAAAAAATTTATATGTTTTTAGCATACGATCGATTTCTTGTTCTTATTTATAACGAAGGCAGACTCTTATTGTTTCTAATTTTTACTCAGTAAGAAAAATTTTCTGATATATCTACTACATTGAAACAGTCAGTTACATTGTTTAAACATAATTAAGTAAATTTAAATGTATTCAAATATGTACGTTATTGAGTAGTTTCAAGACTTATGTACATTTTCCATATGTACTTTTCAATGTTCATGAAAATTTGCTCTGGATTTTTCTTGTATACTTTTTACCATATGTACTTTTTAATGTTCTTGAAAATTTGCTATGAATTTTTCAAGATTACGTTAATCTAGTTTTAGAGATATTATCGTCAAATACAGAAGAATTATTCAAATGTAAGTACCAGAATGCACAATTTATTATGAATTGATTTTTACATTATTGCACTGTTAATTCTTAATTTTTTTAAAAGGTAACAAAATATAAAAATTATTCATACATTTAAAAAAGATGCTAAAACCTCTAAGTACAAAAATTTCATTAAAAACTACTTAAAAGATGTAATAATTAATATTTTTTAATCATTATTTACTGATGAATCATCATGTACAAACAAAAAGTTGTAAATTTATGCGAAGGAATAAACAGCACTATTATAGTAATATAAAATTATTGAACTAGTGAATTTATTTCAATAATTTTAAACGAAAGTAGAATACGTTTACTTAAATATGTGTAGAGTATAATTTGATCAAGAAGACTGGTGTCTGTACATTGCGTAAAATAAAAATATATTTTTAATTAAATTTGAGCCTCTTGCCAATAAATAATCTGTCTATTTATAACATTTATTCATAAGGCTATTTATCAAATTTTAGAAATATCACCGCTTTATTTCATTAATCAAATAATAAATAAAACATCAAAACATGATAAATAATTAATTTATTAAAACTACGATAATTTGTACAATATTAAATTTCTAATCCTCCTTTCATAATTTTAAATTATGTTTTAAATTTTAATATAATAATACATAATTTTCTTTAACATATCTATAATATATATTAGATTGAAAGAGCTGTGAAGATAACTTGGGAAACTTGCAAACTTATTATATCATATATTAATATAGAACATCTTTTACTCAACAAAATCTTGTTAGGCAATGCAAATAAGTTAAAATTGATCACAAGTTAACTATAAATACGTAAATTTAGGCATTATAAAATATAATAACAATAATAAATTAAAAAGAAAATATATAAAAATGATTTAGAATAAACTGTACATAATATACATATTACTTAGTGCACATATACGATTTAATTTCATATTTAATCATTTTCTCTATATTGATTTTATCAAAAACATTTTATATTTTATGCTTCTTCTAAAATATATAATACAAGTTAAAGGTGACTAATTGAAATAAAACATAAATGATACTACATAATGGAGGATAAAATTAATCAATATACTTTAAGATTTATTTAAATATTTTGCATTTTTTTAGTTAAAAATTTAATCATGATTAGATATTTATAAGTAATTTTTGAAAATTAGACATTAATATTTTTATTACAAATATAATTGAAAATTATATTATTTATCTGCTAAAATCTAGTATTCATAATAAACTCAACTATTACAGGCATTTCAAGATTTTTATTAAATTAAATATGTCAATTTCATTATTAAGTTGCTATTATTTCTATGCTATTCAATGACCTTTACAATTATAGTATATTATAGTATATCATCTAATTAATTTAAAATTATTTAGAATCAACTGTCAATATTCAAGTACCGTTTTTTATGCGAGTTTGTTGTACTATTTTAGATATTCTTGAAATCTTAAAATGAACAGATAACAAAACAAATTTGGAAAACTCTAATTTAATGTTGTTTAATTTATAACGTTAATGTCTTTTGTCAATAATGTATCCTTTTATAATTTATTATGAATAAATGACACTTATATTGAATAAGTAATTAATATTTTATGTTGTCCATATGCGCAAGACAAAAGGGGCTTTTACAGATGTAATGCAATATAATACTAAAATAATATAACAATATAATACTATAATGTAATAATACTAAATGTAAAATCTTTGCCTTAATTTTTCCAAATTCTCAAGTAATTGTTGAGCCTTCGAACTGAACATTTGCACTTTCGTTCGCACAAAATGACTCGATATGAAAGCACCGTGAAAATTAGTAAGAATAAATTATTACAAAAGTTATTTCTGCATTTAATTATTTCATCGCCTTTCATCACCAAAATTTTCATCAGTGAATTCTTTAAAAAGAACAACTCTGAATACGTAATTAAATTTAATTATATAAATGTTATGGCACTAAACATCTTTTTCTGTATCTTTTTGCAGATGCCATTATTAGTTTGCGCAAAAGGTCCATTTTGTGATTTTTTGATACAAAATCTAGCAATTCTTAAAAATAAATTCTGGCCAACATTATGGTGTTTCGAATCACGAGCCCAAACTATATTCGCCAGTGTAGTACATGCCCGAATATTGCCGCGCATGCATTATCGAAAGTATTTATGTTCGTTTCGTTCGTTTTACAATAATTACAAGCAAGAATAAGAAAATTAACAAAACGAAAATGCGATAAATAAAGAAAATTTATTGTTAACTCATTCTTTCAGAGAAATTCTAACATTATCAGATGGAGGAGAAGTAGTTTTAAATTGGACAGAAGGGAACTCAAGTCCAACGTCACTTATTGTTATTATTTTACCTGGTCTAACAGGTGCTAGTCAAGTGGAGTACATTAAGTGCCTTGTATATGAGGCCAAAAATTCTGGCATGAAGTGTGTGATATTTAATTATAGAGGCATGGATGGCTTAAAAATAAAGGTAAAATATAATACTTTTCTGTCTTAATTTCGATTGTATAAATGCCGTAGATGATCTATGTTTAATTACACAATATTAACATTAATATTAATACATATTAACATTAATATATTTTAAGAGTTTAAAATATATAAATTTCTTACTTATCTATTCAAATAAATATACAATAAATTAATTCTTTTTATTCAAACTTAGAAACAGAAATCCGTAAAGGTTTTCTTTATCGGATTAACAAAGACAAAAGTCTACAGTGTAGTAATGAAATAAAACAATAAAATAAAATTATTTTTATTTTACTAGATTTTCTTCAATTTAACAAGTAACTATTAAATTCTTAAGCAAAAAGGACTTCCAATTTCTTGTATAGAGGAAAAATAGCAGTAATTCAATTTTAGTTGAATTTGAGTTGGAAAACTGGTTGACTCTATTAAAATGGTCTAATACAGTTTTAGAAATCTAATACAATTATAGTTAAGATTTTTGTTAACATTTTAGCTTATAATATTTTGCATATCTAGACACCAAAGTTATATTGTGCATCAAGTTGTGAAGATATTGCAGAGATTATCGACCATATGGAAATCTTTATCCACATATTCCTATAGGAGTTACAGGGATATCTATAGGAGGGTCTGTTTTTACGAAACCAAACAAAACTTGCAAAATATTTCACAAGTAAATACGAATGATTAATTTCTGAATTCTTCAATTAGGTTATTGCTCGGAAACTACTTGGCACAGTATGGTAGAAATGCAATAGGCAAATTAAAAGCAGCCTTAATTATTTCTGTACCGATAAATATTTTCGAAGCAACTAAAAACATCGAGAAACCGTATTTGAATCTAATGTTAAATAAATATCTATGTGATAATCTGCAAAGAATATTAAGACGCTGTGTTGGTGAAAAGGATTTCCCCGAAATGGATTTAAAAGAGGTATACAAGGTAATTTTTTTTTTATACTACAAATATATATATATATATATATAAATAAGTAAATGTTATGAATTAGTTGATTTACTTTACTTCTTCTTTATATAATTCAAAATATTTTTAATTATTCTAGATTTTTTAAGCTACTTTAGCTTAAATGTTGAAGAAAATAATCACATACCGTTGTTATTATACAAGATTTATGTAGTAAAACTTCTCATATAATACATGGGCAAGCAGTTACATTTACCTACGTTATTCGACTTTTTATATAAGTCGAATATATTTTTATATAGTGGATGGTGCATAAAGAGGTCTAAATAATTAAAAAATTAATTTTTCTAATGCATTTTTTAAAAACAAAACTCTTTCCCAGTACAATAATTCCGTTGAGTTTATATAGCATTAAATTATGTAGATAATTATATTATTAAACTTAAAACTGTCGGAAGCAGAAAAGATGAAACGCTGCAAAGGCTTATAAATGCATTTTTCTCCAAAATTTTTTTTTTCTTAATAATTTTTGAATGAAGATCTAAATTGATAATTAAGTCTTGTACAGAAAAATTACTTGAGAAGCTAACTTTGTACTTCATTCACAAAAAAAACGTAAGAGCCTTTTATGTGAGTAGTCAGTAAAAATTAGAATTTTGCAGTAATTCTAAGGCAAGAAGCATTCTAAAATAAGTTAATATTAAGCTTAATATTATAAATATTAAGCTTGATTATTTACCTTCATTTTTTCTATGCACATATCATTCCATGTGAGCACTACGAGAAACAGTAGATTGCACATATTAAACATATTAATATTACTTTCAATTCAACACACGTAAATAATTATAGAATAAGCAATTCAGTTGAAGACATCATATGTAAGTTTAATAATTAAAATAATAATTATAAGTCTATACACACGAAATATACATCTTATCAGATGACAATCATAGTGTATAATTAGAACAACCTTCAAGTTCAAGCATAAAAATGAAATACATTTTTCTAAAACATTCGTTAATAGTTCAATTTTAAAATTTTTTATAAAACTACGAAACCGAAAAAATGTTATCAACATTAACTTTTTAATGTTAGATAAATTTCACTGTGCGAAGGCACATAAAATAAGCAAATACAATTTTGCAAACACTGATGGATATTTCCATAAAAATATTTTTATTTAATTTGATTTTATATTATAAAATAAATAAAAATATATATAAAAATAAATAAATAAATATATTAAAAAATAGATATTTTATTTCTGGAACTCAAATAATTATGCTACATTAATGTTACACAGCTCATTTCTTAGATATTTTCATTATTTACAATTTTAATTTAAGATAATCGATTTAAGCTTTTTCCGAGCCTCCGAAGTTTTTCACAAATATGGATTTATAAGAACTCATACAAGGAAAATGTAAAAATTACATGTTTCGATAATATCAGTCTTTAATTTTATGAAATTATATCTGGGGTAGGAAATTATATCGTCAACCTATTCTAAGTATTTACGTATTGGTGACTACTTTTGATCGAACTGTTGAAACTGTTGAAACCAAGAACGTACTTATGCCGCTTCGAATTATTATAAAACGTTTTTCTGTGTTACGATAGGCATTTAGCTAAACATTGTGACTACTGTATATTATATCAGAGTTATATCACTGTTATATCATATATCATATATCATATATCATATATCATACATTATATATCATATATCATAGTTATATCACTGTTCAAGAGAGCTTTGATCCATGTAAATATGTTTGTGCAAGAAACATAGAAAGAGGGAGAGAGAAAGAGAGAGCGAAATAGAGAGGAATCGAGTGAGATAAGGTAGAACAAGTCAAAGAGAAATGAAAGATATGAAAGCAAAAGAAGTTTTGTTATAAAAAGCAATATCAAACGATGTATTAGATGATTTCAAAGTAGTGTCGTGATAATGTATACTAAATTCCTTCGTTCACCGACATGAGGAATTTAGGAAAAACTCTCTCTCGATAAGTTAACCTCAAACCGTATTTAGATTTTAATTATTTACGAATAATAAGTTTTAGAATTCAGTGAAATTATAGAAAATATTATGTGAAGCGTAATAAAAATGTCAAATGCTTATGGTAATACGTATTATAGTGAAGCTTATAGTAATAAAGAACTACAACAAAATCTCAAGTACCGTAAAAAGTATAATAAACTGAAAAAATTAATTAAGAATACAGTTGTTGTACGTTAATTTATTAATACAAATACCTTATTAATTATTTTAAAAAAATGATTGTTTGATTTTTTATAATTAGGAAAATGCAGCACTTTGTGATCAAGTTGCACAAATGCAGGAAAATCTTATTATTGTGAAAGATGAAAGACTCATGCTCTTAAGAAAATTCTGCCAGTTACAAGGAGAAATAGATCCAGCAATGCTTTTGGCAAAATCTCAAATGGGGGTTACTGTTTCACCAGTCCAAAATTCCGATATATTTACTCCCAAAAAAAGTATTAAAAAAAGAAATAGTATTGAAATAGCTGGTATAAATTATTTATTAATCATTATTAATTGGGTATTTTAATTAATAAGTAGATAAGTTAAATACGTTGATTTTTCTTAGATAATAAGAATAAACCAAAAAAATTTACTAAAACTGCTCGTAAAGTAGTACAACTAATACCACTAGATGTTCATGGAAGACCTATATTTCCAATATCATTAGGAGATCTAACTGTATATTCCCTTGGAGATGTAGTTGCTGATCGAGTTGCTTATCATACAGAAGATCTTATTTATCCTGTAGGTTATTGTAGTACTAGAGTTTTTGCTAGTTTAAAAGATGCAAGATTGAAAAGTTTATACACTTGTAAAATTTTAGATGGTGGAATCAAACCAAGGTAAAATAAAAGTTAATGTAAATAAGTGAATTTATAATTTTAAACAATAAAAAATATACAAAAGTAAACACTTTATATTATTAATGATTATTATATTATTATTATATTATATTATTATTATTATATTATTATTATATTACAATTATATTATTAATGTATAAAATATTTAGAATTTCAACATTAATCTTAACCCTATTGGGTATATGACTATTACTCAGTTTTTTATTTCAATACTATTATTTATTATTCAAATGCGTTGTTAGTATCATAAAATTATAAAAATTAAAAAAACATTCAACTTAAAATTTTCTTTGTATTAATGAATATTGATAAAAATAATATAATTATAATAATAGTAAAAATCAATTATTTTTGTTAATTTTATTATAACTAAAAGCAAAAGTGTAATTATTTAGATTCTTCAGTTATAGTTATTTATTGAGAAATTAAATTTAATCAATTGTTTTTAAGTTAATTAAAATATTTTGTTTGTTACAAGGTTTGAAATAGTTTCGGATACTGAACTTGACCAGCCATTAGTTGGATCAAGTCCTGATGAATGTCATTCTCGTTTGCTAACAGCTATATCTCCTAGTTTGAGTTCTATTGCACCAAAAGGTGCAGATTTCTTTGGAATATCCCATCCAACCATACAAAATCTTATACAAAGTTCTCCTGGTACTCGCAAACTTTCTATTTATAAGCCACAGAAATTTGAGGTATTCTATGATTTTTCTTTTTAAATTTGCATTTTAATTATTAGATACATGAAAAATTAATAATTCACAAATCTCTGAAATCTCAAAAAATCCCATATAAAATATGAGATACTTTCTTTAGAAAATTTGTATGATTTAATCAAATAACTTTAATTTATTTTGTTATTAACTTTATTATTGAAATGTAAATGATAAAGCTATATCAACATTTAAATTAAAATTTAATGTTATATATGAAAATTTCTAAAATATTTTTATCAAAACTCCTTAATTATTATTTATTTTTAATTATTATTATTTATTATTAATTTTCTTGGTTTACATTCCTGAAATCAAATATTTTGTAGGCATTTTTAAATTTACCTTCTGAACTACATTAAAGTCTTGAACATTAATTTTTTAAATATATGCTTTCATAAGGTTTCTAACTTTATAAGATTTCTTATGAATTATGCATTAAATGTTTTTATTTAAAAGTTTTAGTATTAATTAATAAAATTATTTTCACTAGATCAGTAAGCATTCTACAGACAGAGATACTAGTCCAATCACAGAAGAAGAAAATGATCCTGGTCTAGGTTTTTCAGCATTACATAGACATTATGCCCTTTCTTCTACATATGCAATCAAACAAGAGCCAACAAAGCATGAACTTTTAAATTTTCAAGAGCTTCTTTCTTAATTCTATAGTACAAATACCATGTCAGTTTTAATAAACATTAACATATTTTAATTATAATCTTTATGTAAAAGGTTGCAATTAAAAATACTCCATTTTTATACTTAATAGTTTACAAAACATTTATTTTATAATAGTATTTATCTTTAGTAATAATATTTACAATTCATCAATTGTACAAAGTCATTTAAAAAAGAACTTCATATTCTGACATATTTATCTTTAGAAGCTTATAAATAATTGATAACTTTTAAGTGTCAAATGAAATATTATTTCACTAAGAATTTATCTACAAACAGCCATTTGTTACAAACTAATTAAAAATGTCTATCACATATTTCAAGTACTATTACTTAATTATATTCTCACAAAATGTAAGGCATGAGATATCATCATTGTCGTTAATTTACAAATTTATTATATATGTACAAAAATTCATTATACAATAAACCATGATTTCCATTTTTACAAATAACTAAAAAATTGGTCTTGATATAATATATGATATATAACAAAAAGTCTTTAACAAATTTTTTGTACGACATGTCTATGATTGTAGAATATTAGTACTTTTACAAATTTGTGTATAATCCTACAATAATTTGTTAACTCTAAGCAATTTAATTTTCATTTTAGTATTATGTTCTGAAAAAATTCTTTTTAGCAATTCTGACAATAACTGCAAATTAATATACAATATATGTTTTAAATAAAATTAACCATTAATTGACTAGCTAAATAGTCATGAGGTAATAGTTATCTTAATGTTGTATGAAGAGTACAGTTTAAAAAATAAAAAAAATATAAATATACTAATAACCCCATGAGTTGAAGCTATTACTATAATATTTCTAGTACATAATCATAATGTACAACTAATGTTACTTCACATGCTGAAATTATCAATATATACCTATAATTGCGTACGAAATTATGTTTATAATGCACTTGGTAGTGACAGTTACCGAATTTAGGCATATCTATTATATAGTTTATATTAAAACTGTTACATTATTGCATATGTGCACTGCCCTTAAATGCATAATACAAGTAAAATATCATTGAGTGTGCCCATTTTATTGTATAGCATTTAGTCTTTGTTTATAAAACGCAATGTTTGTATAAAAGAATTTGATGAGTTTTTGAGCTTACAAATTTAAAATTTTAGTCATTGATGTTGTGCAAAAAATTTGAAATGTTTTGGTCACCGTCTCTTTGCAGGACCAATTGTTTTATTAAATAAAGTATTAGCTATTGCAACTACTGGTGAGAATAACTTCAATGGACAATCACTGTAAAAATATATAGTATGTCATAAATTTAATTGAAAAAAATATTTATTGTAAAATAATTTATCCATACCAAACATCCGTGACAGGTTCGGCTTCATTTCCACTCACAATAAATAGTGGAAAAAGAATAGAAAACACACAACCACTAAAAAACAATTGTAATATATAATTAATATATAAATTAAAATAATGAATATTTATTATTTACGTGTCTTTAAATAGAAAAATATTGCAAGATTCACATAAATTATAAAATAAAATAATTATACCTTATTAATTATAAATAAAAAAGAATAGACCAAAGGATAATTTAAATCTCAGCATACTTAGGTTAATTAAATGAAATAATTTTCAATATTAATGAAAAATATTTAAAAAATTGAAACTCAAAATATATTATATACAAATTAGAGTTTCATAAAATTAATTAAGAAATTGATATTGAAAAATTTTAATTTTACGATATTAAAACTTTACCTTATAACATATGAGTTTGCTAATTGAGTTGACAATGCAAGAGGTAAGCCAAATCCAACAAAGTATGGCCAATTGCATTCAATAAATGTAAGCCGCCTATGCAACTCCCAACCCATGTTGAACCATTTATATTCAAAGGCATATAACGCATAAAGAAGGCACATATGAATAAGTGCAAGAACATCACCTATGGGTGGCAGTGGCATTTTGGAGACTAAAACTCCTTGTCCTAAAAATAAAGCTTGTACCAATACACTAAATAACATATCAGCAATGAGTTTACTGACACTTGACAAAAGCATAGGTCTTCCTTGTCTATATCTATATGCACTATCTGCTATATCCTGAAAAATAACTTTATTGAAATTTCATATAATTTTAATAAAATAGAATGAATGTTATATAACAAATTTTTGAAATTTAAGCAATTATTTTATCCAACTATTAGAACATTAAAGTTTAGATTACTTAACACTGATTATTCTTTTCTTTATTTTAAATTAATCCATGAATAAGTACTTACTTGAAACCATAAACTATTGATGATTCTACTCAATAGAAAAAGTGGAAGTACCCATATTGTACTAAAAATAATCGTTAAGAATGGCTTTGTCCATGACCAAACAGTCATTCCCATACCTGGTGATTGCCCGAATATAATGCTTAACAAGTACTTTAAAGATGGCAATAAGCCATACTCAAAAATGATTATGCTAGTCCAACAAACACCTCCATTCAAAGCACAGCATTGAATCGTTCTCTTTAATATTTTTGACTCCCTGAAACAACGAAAGAACGCATATGTTTTTGTTGGACAGAATGAGTAAGATTGATAGAAGGAATCAATTTTGCAGTCATTGATATAATCATTCAAAAATATAACACTATTATGTTTGTTTAAAGAAAGTTACATAATAAGAAGCTTAAATTAAAAAATTATTATTCATTGCAAAAGATTGCAAATGGTTGCAAAATTCTACATAAAGAATTTCAAGACGTTATAATTTTAGAATAAATCCACAACTTACCTATGATGCTTTGGATACTTAGGTGGACTATGTCCAGCAAGGTTTTCTTTTCTAAAAAATTCTGATTTTAATGGAGATTTTTTTAACTTTTCATTAATGTGCTTATCCATGGAGAACAGTACCACAGCCCCTCGTAGACTATCTATAAATCCTCGCCACATGGCAATGATGATCCCCTATAATCGCACAACATTACAATTAATTAAGTAAGCTATAAGTAAGTATAAAAAGTATATGCATAGGAATAGTATTTAAATGAAATTGGTCACCAGTTGGACAAGAGCCAATGAGAAAGATCTTTCATGAGAAACGACCAGATTTATTTAATTAACTATCATGAAGCATTAATAAACATTAGAAACGTTGGAGGGTGGGGCCAAGTAATAAAAAAGAAGACCAAGAGTTGACCTACCATAACGTTCATTTTTCCGGAAGCTTGGCTTCAGAGCGGTTATGGGTACACCGCACTTCTCCGTCGGCCAAGTCTAAAAATGCACCTTGCAAGTGTTTCAACGGATGCTGACGGTACGGTAGCAGCACCCACTGCGCATCTTCAGCAGGAAAAACGTAGGTCTGCTTTCTGTCTAGTGCGCGACGAAACCGCGGCGCTCGGAAGTTCATGAAAGTCTCCCTTATAGTGGAAGACCAGAGACTCTTCTCGTTGACGACGATGCGACCGAATCGGGAAGGGATTGGTACCTCTCTTATCACAATTCGCTCACGTCTTCCCTATAAAACGCACTTGTCCGCTCAAAAAATTATTAAGTCCCGCACAAGTATTCGACTGTAAGAGTACGTTTGCATTTTACACAAGTACGGTACCCCGAAATCTCAATTGCCAATACACGCGCTCTGTTGTCCATTAACTTACACTTTGTATGGCGATGACAGTGTTTATCATCGCATCGTCTCATGCGTGAGTCTACATTCTTAAATGTGTATACGTATCAGATAACAGGTTTAGTAGTTCGACGGATAGTTTCAAATCAGCGCTCAACCTGCCACCGAGTTTATCCTCATAGCATATATTACTTATTATTAATTATTTTGTCATTTATTTGCACACCGGTAGAGGTCACGGCAATAGCTTCATCAGCTGATTTTTAAAGAAATGCGCCTAATATTTGAAAAAGGCATAATTGTTAAATACATCGATTTTTTGCAATTCGATTATTATTTCACGAGTTATAAACTGAACAAGTCATTTTTAAGAATTGTAATTTTCACATTCATTTCTTGGCGGAAATCTCGTCTCTCGCATAATGCTTAGTTAGGTAAACATAGATTGCTGGCAACATTTCCGAACAGAAAAAATTACAGATTTTTAATATTATAATTAATTATTTTGAAGAGCAATTAATCATTAAAGATATTAAATTCTTTATTATTACAATCCAATTTTGAATAATACTGCAGCATTATTGCTTTTACATTTGTAAAGACGATTAACTTGATGATTGAAAACGAGGTTAATATAAGTACTAAAATTAAATTTGAAAAGTCTGGTTGAAAAAATCATTATTTTTAAATGTGTTTCACATTTTCTACCTAAATGTTTATTTATGATTATCGAAAAAATACAAGTTTGTAATGTTTTCTAAGAAAAAAATATTTTTTTTTTTTTTTCGAGCAATTATCTTCCTCTTTCTCACTTTACGCCGAAAATTGAGATCACGTTCTTTTCGTGTTGCTACACATCAAAGTATTACTTTGTCCGACGCTCCGTTTCCATCTTCGATCCCCCGCAAGCACAACAAATGCCGAATTAACTCTTGTGATTCGACCTTTATAATATTTAAACAAATTTGTAAGAAACGAACGATGGTTTATTTCGGAATTTGAAATTCTAACTCTAAATGAATAATGTGCGAACTCATAGTCACTTTTCCATTGAGATGTTAGCTTAAGCCCAAGTAAAATCCATTGTTATAAATGTCATGAATTATCATTTTTTAAGCATTTCAAATTAACATTCTTAAAGTTGTATAAAGCGCTAAAATTCCAAAGACATTTATTAACAAAACCTTTTTCAATTGACACTACGATTTTTAAATATACTATTTATTTGAAGCCTATTTGAGAAAGCTGCAATTTTTATGTTAATAAAGCGCAATGCAAAAATCTTAGACCGGAGAAAGATCTCTACTTTTGTACTATTATTATTAATCTACAAATAATTCGTATTACTCAGTTAATTTTACGTATTGAGATTTTAATTTATTCAATTTTAAATTGAAAATTAATAAATTCGCTTATAAAATTACTATTTGACTGGGTCGTATATATAATACAAATAACGAATTGATAATAATAATTTTAAGCGTCTCCATTTGTAATCCAGATATATTTGTCAGATATATATGTCAATTTTGTAGTGCTGGAAGCTATCTGAAGTACCTCGTAAAGAAGAGAGAAAAAAACACAATCTTGATTATTCCTCACGCTTGCGATTCGTCGTCGCTGTCTCTACCGTCGCGGATCGGCCAAGCAGAGCCGAATAAGTAATATTGTCTGTAACATTGTCGGCTCAATATTGAATTCTTATCTTCAGCAATGAGAAATACGAAAGCGGTCTATGATGGCACTCTGCGCATTCATCGACGACGTCCTGGTGATTGCCAACCAAAGGACAACCTCGGTTTTTCCTGCATATTACAAGGTGTTACACCCTTTCTCTTCTCTATCAAAAAAACTTGTTTAGCGAGTTTTTCATTCCGATTTTCTCTTCCCGTATCCATTTAATCAATCCGATAAGGTTTCCTTTTTTAATCGATAAAAATGTCACAGCTTCAGCTTTCACACTTTCGACTTTAATCACATAAAAGATCTAAAAATCGAAATGTAGTTTGGTAATCTTCAGATTTTTTCAATGATATGTTACCAATTAAAAAACAATATTGTTTATTTCATTGCTACAAAAATCATTACTATTACAATTAAAAAAGGATTTTCCGTAATTAATTCTGCATTTTTTTTAAAGTTAAGGTTTGAGAGCAGTGGTTTAATATCTATATCAGCTCTTAGATAAGCTTTGATTCTTCGGCTTCATTCGCGAAGAAATATCTTTTAATAAATATTAAATTTCTTATTATAATTAACTGACTAAACCTATTAGTAGTTCACTTGCTTATCAAAGAAACTGCAAAAAAATTATCATTGAATATATTAAATGTTAACACATCTGAAGTCATAATTTTGTTCTAAGCAAATGATTCAGAAAAGATTCAATCGTTAAATCGAAGGAAAACATTGACGGTACCGCAAGACAATATTGGAATTTCATGTTTGCCCGCAAACGATTCAAATTCTTCCCCTAATACGCTGTCGGACACCGCCGAATCAGAAGATATAAAAGACATTACTTTAAATTCTCTTCAAGTATGCACATTTTAATATACATGCTGAGAACAAATTATAAACTAAAATATCTTCGTACAAAGTGTAACTGATTTTATATGATCTCTAAATTGCTTCAATATTCGAAATCAAAATGTGAAATACCTTGTAAATATTGAACTTGAAGCTCTTTTGAATAAAATATAAATAAAGATAATAATAAAATTTTTATTATTAACAATATTTTAATTTCAGGATAAAACAATGGAAACAGGTAAAAACATTTTTCAATCATGCTTTAAAGTATCCTTTTATTTAACTGTTTACTTCAGATGAACATTTAACTCGACTGCGTGGTGGTGCCGACTGGACTTCAATATTAACTTCGGAAATGGCAAGTTTAAATTGTAACCAGCATTTATCATTAATATATATTATTTTCATTACTTTGAATATTTTTTTGAATTTACAATACAAATACGACTTGTTTTTCATAGCGAATTCGAGAAAGCATGTTAATGGACGAAAAAAAGAACTGCAGAATATGGTTCGTAATTTCTAGTAAATCAAAAAACTGTATGATATTTTATTTTACTTATTTTAATGTTTACTAATAATTGTATTTAGTATTTTTACTAATAATTGTACTAATAAATTAAAATAGTAAAAAATAATTTACTAATATAATTTATAAATATAGATCAGCGATATTGGAATAAGCAATATACGAAGACCAAAGGGTGACAAAGTAAAACCTCGGAAACCGATTTTACCAAAAGATAACATTGGATTATGCTGTAGACTCTTACGTAAGATTTCCATCCAAATTTTATTTCATTGTTTTTATAACTTCATTTAACAGCATTATTAATATCTACAGAAAAATCAACTATTTTAAAAGCGAACTTCGGAAATTTGGAAAAGGTAAAAATTAAATAAATATTTTTATTTATTTGTTAATGCAATAATAAATTATTGTATAAATATGCTATTATAAATTTTTATTAGAAAAATATTAAAACAACAGAAAGACAACAGAGTGCAATACAAAGTCAATCTGCTACGAGTTTAAAAGGAAAACGAAATAATGCTGCAGTAATAAAAAAATGTTGAAAATGTTTTCAACATTTAATGTAAGAGTTGCTAAAAGTATATTTATTTTATTCTTCACAAAATCAAGCGTGGAAAATTAATGAAATTTTAATTGGCTTACTGAACTAACGATGTGGATCGCGTAAAAGCTAATGATACTTTCGAAAGATTATTAAAACCTTATAATAATGTACACTAGTTTAACGGTACGACATTAAAGGGTTCGTTGGAAATTCTTGATTAAATTTAATTATCTTTGTGAATTGCTGGAAAGCAACTTGCCTACAATCGTTTTTTACAGATTTTTTTGAGTCTCGTATAAATATACACACACGGGCGCGCTTATATATAATATATATAATATGTGTATATATCATACACATACACAGATAAAAAGATTCTGATGCTATAAATAGACATACACACGTATGCACTCATAATGATATACTGTATATGGATTACTATCTACATTTATTTTTTGTTTGAAAAACTGAATATGTTCTTGTGATATTTAATTTCTTTTTCAGAATCGGAAAGGATTTTAATTTAGAAACGAATGTACTTTTGTATTAAAAATCATGATTTTATAAAATTTTACTTTTTAGAAGAGTATTAAAATTATTTTTATACATCTAACTTACTGCAGTATTTACTTTACTTTAAGAATTTAACATGGCAATTTTTAATGCAAACTTGCAATGAATATTACTATTTTTTCATAATTGAATTTTAAAGTTTCCACAATGTCGTATGAAAATAGAATTAAAATTAACCTAAATTCAGTATTTCACCCAATCCAAGTGTAGGATCGTGTGTTTTTTTCCAGTTACCGCAGCTACTATTTTAACAAATGGATCATATTCAGAAGTTTCTATATTTATTTCTACTTAGTATTCTTCTTTAGGAGCTATATCTATAGGACAGTCATTCTGCGCTTCAATTGCATAATCAGTGAGTTTTCAACCTTCCTAAAAGTACAAATAAAGGCCAAGATAAAGGTAAAAAATTAATTCCAGGTGAAAAAAGTTCTTTTTATAAGTAGATAAAATAGAGATATATTGTAGACAAACTATTGGAATCGGACACTTTTTAGAATTTTTCTCAATAGGTTCTAATTTATTAAGAAATGGTTTCAAAAGCTTTGGATTATCAAACGCAGCACAAAAAAAAGGAACGATCACAATTGCTACTTTGTTATAGCTCATACTTATCTTCATCTGTACATAAATAATATTATTAAAATATTTTAATGTAATAATAAAATACTGTGACAATCTCATTTATATCCGTTTTAATCGAAGAGCGATTAAAATTTGATTTATTATGAGTATGAATAAATTACGTAGAAAACTCTTTTCTAGTTAAAACCTTACACCACTGTAAACTTTGTACTTATATTTCATATTAACATATTCAATATGGATAGTTTGATGAGTTTGGTAAATTTATTAAACATGTGTATAATAGATCTAAGAATTTATTTACATACATGTCTTTTCTTCCTTGATAAGATTGACGTTTGAATAATCTAGTTGTTAAGATGTATGTTATAACACTATATAAATGTGTATTATACAAAACTACAATAATGGCTTTAAACCTAAAGATTTAAATAGCATCAGAAATATATTTATACAAGAAATTAATTATTTAGCTCAGAAAAAAAAGAAAAATATTAGTAGTGCACGTTATCGATAAAAAGAAAAAACAATGTTGAAAATTGTATAAAGTTATAATAAACGAGAAAAAACTTCCAAATTATATAGAATCTAATATAAAATTTAAACATATAGTACGATTAAAGATAAATAAGACAAACTAAATTACAATACAATATTCCTTTCTGTTTAATTTTGTATACAAAGTTTTTTACGCTATTAAAAAACAATTAATTGATATGGAATTAATTTATTACAGACAAATAACTATTGCTTCTAAAATTAGTAAGGTTGTCTGTAACGGATGAAATAAGACTTTATATCCGAGGTTCGGAAATAGTTCATAAATATTTTAATAGTTGAAAAAGGTGATAAAACAAATTGTAAAAATTATCGTTATAATTCGTAATTTTTGATGTGCTACGAAATACTATCTATTATTTAATTCAGAAAATTATCTAACATCTCAAAGCTACTATAATCAATTTACATTTAGGTAAATAAAGATTTTTAAGAAATAATGGAGACGTTGGATGACTGCATAACGATTATTTCAAAGTTTATCATTTAAAGAAAAGAACTAAGTATAGTCCAGTCACAAATAACTTAAAGATTATAAAAATCTCTTATAAATTAAAATAGTTAACTAATTAAGAGGATTTTAAAGGCTTTAAAAAATAGTATTTATTTAATACAAGAGTCAGTTTATACTATTCAGAAACTTCTAAATATATTAAAACGGTTTAATGAATTTTACGGTTATAACATTACTTACATATTTTCTATTACTCCTCACTAGTATAATATTGAATTATACTCTGAAATATTTAAATGAATGCATATTCAATATATAATATCTCTGAAAGATATTATTTAGGAACAATAAAAATAATTTCTGTAAATTAAAATGAAGCATGAAATGACACTATCAATAGAAGCATAGAAAAAAGCTGTTATGTATCTCATATAACTGTAACTCTAACCACTAATAATCTTTGTAATACTTTCATGGTAGATTTACCTTATTTCTTATAATCTATTGTTATGGTCATTAAATATCTTCCCATTAGTTTAACGAATAGTTTTAATATTCTTAAGCCAACTGGAACCATATAAATTTCAATTCTTCAAATTGAATGAAATATACAAGCAATTTTTATATCCTTTAAAAAAGTTTCATTTTTTTGAAAAACCTAAATCAATTACATTTTAGTACATTATATATATATATATATATATATATATACTATTACTATATTACTGATCGCATTAGTTGTTTTCAAGTAAATACGATTGGATATTAATAGATATCTATGGAGTTGGAAACGGTATATGATTATTAAATAAGTTTAATAAGTATTAAACATTTTTAGCTGACGCGCAATTATAAGGACATAGATACTAGTATCTTAAATATGATTAAATTTTAACTAATAAATCCTTTATAATTGTACTGTATTTAGTTTTGAAACTTTTTAAAAATAAATATTGTGTTTTAATGAAATCAGATGCGAAGTGGAATTAACAAATGATATAATACAATTTTTTTCAATTGAAGTCTTTATTGAGATATGTCTCTCTAACGTACGCTACTATATATGCGAAATAATATTGATATATTGTACCGTAAGCTATATTTTACACTATTTTTGCAAACATATAATGTACTTTACGTTTTTGTTTTTATTAATATGAAAAGTTTTTCGTCATACATACATACCTCAAAATACTAGAAGTCTGAAGTTTGTAACGTCGTTGTCGCAAAGACAATTGAAAAATGTGAAAATTGAATAATTTCTTAAAAAACTATCAAAAACTATTAATTATCACAAAAAATAACAAAATAATGAATTTCACAAAAATTCTACCCTTATAAGCCACCCTTATTATGGGTTGAACATTTCAAATATTCAAAATAGAGTAAATATTAATATTCCACAAAATTTCTTTATAGAAAATCGTTAAATATATTAAAAAATACTCAGAAAAAGATTTTCGAAAAAAAAATCGATGAGGAATTTTGATTTTAGTACATTTATATCTTATGCATATATACCCTTACGCATATAATCACAAAATTTATTAAAAAGAAATTTAACTTGTAAAAAAATTTTTACAAAAACATTAAATAAAATCTGTTTCCAGATTCAGGCATCTCATTAAATACCACACGCACAATACAAAATTTTATTTCTAAATTCGGCGCGGAACTTGAGTTTTATGCATTTACATGCATATACACTATAAATATGGATATATGTGGGCCTCTATATTTGTTAATAAAAACTATTACAAAAACATTGCACAAAATGTTTTTTTCAGATTTTTGACGTCATTACATACTAAACATACACACAGTTACATTTTGGAATTTGGCGCAGAACTTTATATCAATGCATTTGAATGCATTGAATTTTTTAAAATTTTTCTTCATTGAAATTAAATGATAGTTGTAAATTAATTTACAGAATAAACAAATTTTTTATTTTATATACTGATTCAGTTAAAAAGATTATATCATTCATTTATGAAGTAAATAATAAAAAATTACGTACATTGCAACTACTTACAATCCTTTCAACTCTAAATTTTTACAATTCTTTCAACACAAAATAAAAATTGTTAAATGGATTAGCATTTACTTTAGTTGCAAACCGCCTTTTTTCAATAAAATTCAATAAATACTTGGGCTGCAGAGTTATATGGTATACTATAAATATTAGTATTTTATAATATAGTGTTAGTCTTATATTTTACTTCGTTTTTGGCCTACAAATTTAATCGTTATAGCACGGCTGGAGCAATTATTTCTTGTAGAAACTAGGAAACTCAGTTGTATTTTCCTTTTTTTACAATATTTTATTATATATATATATATTTTTTTTTTTATTTTTTTTTAAATATTGTCACACGTAACTAAGAAAATAAATGAGTTGCATTCAGTTTACATTGTTCATACAAATTTAATTTATATGAAATTATTAAATATAAAATATAAATTATATAAAATATAGTAGTTGAATAATTAAAGCGAGTTGCATTCGACTATAACCGTGCCTGCAATTCAACTTGTTATTATTTAAATGAAAAATTATATTAAATTATATATTAAAATATGAATTAAAATATAAATAATAAAATATAATATAAATAATAAAATATAATATAAATAATAAAGTATAATATAAATGAAATTATATTAACTAAATAATTATATTACTTCCTTATATAAAATTTAAATTAATAAAATATATTAATTAAATATTAAATTTTTTAATAAAACATAAATAATTTAAATAATAAAATTAATGAAAGAAATAAATTAAAAATTTGAAAATATAATTATAATTTTATTTGCTTTGATTAAACCTTTGATTTAATTTGATTCGCATTTGTGTGCCGCATTGGTCACTTGACACTTGAAATTGGCTGAGTTTGAATGTGTGTGGTGTACTATGTAAATACTTCAAATGGAAATTTTACGTAATGTTTAATTCACTTCAGGCTAATAAGAATGTAAAAATTCTACTGTTTTACATAGAAAAATTAGCTCCTTAGATACTATTGAGTTATTTCCTTTTTAAATTTTCTCACATTTTTCTTCCATAATTGTGAATTTTTCATGTGTCGTTTACCAGTATAATGATTCATTTACTTACAATAGTTTTTAGTTTGATAACAATAATTTGTTTAGTTAATAATTTTAAATGTTATTAAGATTTATTTAATTAAATTTACAAAATATATAGAGAAAATATAAGTTATTTAAGAATCTATAAGTAATTTTACTTTGAAGAAGTCATTATTTGTGTTTAAATGTAAAATCATTATTTGTTATTTCATATAAAAGTATTTATAATAGTTTTTTGTGATTAAATTAAGTTTTAACAATAAATTATAACAATTTTAGATTGTAAATGAAATACATTATTGTAGTTTGTAATACATTGTTTTCTAGGTTAGGTTAACAAAATATTGTTTATTCGGTTAAATTAATTTTGGGTATGATTTTGTGTAATGTATAATATATGTAAACAATATTGTTCGTGTATGCTTCAAGTGTCATTATTTACATATTGTGTTTATTTATATAAAATTTATGTAGTGTTTATTATAATAAGTATTAATTTATGTTGTTAATTATCATATATTTTAGTATGTTGCATATTTGTTCATTATAATATTATTTTAATTATTCAAAGTGTTATTATAATTTATGTGAGCTGTCTATTTGTTAATTGTTCAAGGTATTGTTACAATTTATGAATTGGTAATCGTTTACAATGCTGGTGTTCAATTTGTAGAGAGATCTTAAAAGATTCATTATAATTTAGTAAATTACTTATGTGTGTATAAATTGTTTATGTAAAATGAATTTCATTTTTAGTTACAAAAGCGTAATGGTTATTGAATATAAATTATTTTTGAAATATGTATAAAAATGTAAAAAAAAATTTATATTTAAACGTAATTATTTAGTGTCAAGAATTTTTTATATCTTGCACATTATTTTCTTTATTTTGTATCATCAAATATATATATATATTGAATAATTAATACTCATTTACATTTATATTTATTTATTGCTTAATTTTTTATATGTTTTATAAAAATATGCTACAGTAAATTCATTAATATTTAATTATCATGTAATATTAAGTTAGGTAATAAATAAATAAATAAATAAATAAATATTATATTTTTTAAATTCCCTTAAATTTTTGTACATATTTATATATATTATATTTTATATTTTGTTATTTAATCATTATGTTTGTATATATTTTTAGATTTATTATATATCGCCTAATTATTAGAAATTGTTAGAACAAATTACCATTCAATAATTAAATATCATGTGTTGTATATTTTAATATCTTATATCAGATATGCATTTAATATTGTATTTAAAACTATATATAATATATATTTCATATTTTATTTTTAATAGAATAATATTACACGAATAGTAGTGATAAGAGAAGAAAAAAAAGAAAATGAAAATTTTTAAAATGCATAATTTAGATAAATAATAAGTCATGAAAAAGGGTGATGCATCTAAATAAGTAGACAGTCAAAATAATCATGAAAATAGGGTGTTGAAATCTGTTATCTTCTTTTCTCTTCTTTCTTTTGATTGATTTCTCTAATTAGTTTCAAAAGTAGTATTAACTTATTTTTATTTTCATTGCGCCGTCACAATGATATTAAAAGGACAACTAATTTGTAAGATGCTTTTTATTCCACTTCGATGCACTAATCATCTAGAAAATAATTATGAGTTTAGTTAGATATTCATACACTAATAAAATGAAATCAATTGTAATGTTTTTAAGATTAAAAAGATGTTATGTAATGAAAGTGCTAATATTTTTATATTGAAAATATTTTAGAACACATTGAAAAAATATTGAAAGAGTTTTTTAAAGATTTCCTAACAAAACATACACATTATTTCTTATTATAAATTAAATAGAATTGGTTACTAAATGAAAATTCATTTAAAAATATTTATCTATAATTTTAAATAAAAAAAATATTGCAACTTTAAACGTTTTGCTCGTTTAATTAAGAATTGAATTACGGTTTTTTTTGACTTAAATTATTTATGAATGCATATGAAAAGTTTAGAACAAGAAAAATCGTTTTTAGTAAAATTAATCAAAATTATAACATCACAATGACTATTTTTCAAAATAAATTTTACCAATTTAATTTGGTATTTTTAAAAGAGATATAAAGTAAGAATTGATTGTTTATGATTATTTATATAAAACATACTTATAGTATCGTATCAACTATAAAGAATTTTTTGTAACTGAATCAGCCAAAAAATTTTTTAATTGTAAATATTTTAAGAGTATACAAAACTTTATTTCACAAATAGCTCTCTTATTCATATGTTGGTAGATATAATATATTTAAAGTATAATAAATTGTTGAAAATAATTTGACAAAGGGAGAAAAACAAAAAATATTTTTATTTTGCTTCATATATTACATAAAAAAAATTATGAAATTCAGAGTTGTAAAAGTTTACCAAATCTTTGGTAGACCACAGATTGATTTGTTGTCAACAAAATAAAATAAAATATACAAATACTATTTCTTGCCTTTTGCAAAGCAAGAAACAAGTGAAATTTAGGCTTTCACAATAAAATGTAAAGATATTAATTTTTAATATTTTTTCTTCATTTCTTTTAGTATTAAAGAGATCGGTAAAAATTTTAAATGATTCATTGAATCAGATTTGCCTAATCAACCCCTTATTTATTTCTTTAGTGTAATTTCTTTTCCAAAATTTCAGGCTCAAATGAGTTATGCAAGAGGCACCAGAGACAACGTAAATTCCTTGATTAGTGGATTATTAAAAGAAAATAATATATATTTTTTAAATTAAAAAAAAAGTATTTACTTAAATGTTTGTATTATACTTTACAAATTATCACATTTATTGCAAAACATTTAATATTCAAAGATCTACAATTTCCTCTATTTCCAATAACAACATAAGAAAAGATCGTATAATATCTAAATTACTAAAAGGAGTTTTTAAATAAAGAGGGGTAAGGTCAAGATATAATTTTACATAGAATACGTTATTAATTTTAGAGCATTTAGGGATATTGTATCTTTAAGATTGATTATTATTATTATCCGTATTAATAGAAAAAAATTTAGAAATGCTTTTTATACTGCCTAAATAAATGTAGATATACTTTCTATATTGCTTTTATATTTTTATAATAACATTTAATAGAAATTGTTTTAGAACTACCGTGTATTATTTCTGTATATAGAAAATATGTAGAGTTAATAGATAAGGCATAAGAAAATATTGAATTTTCATTTATTCATAAACAAAGATCATTTAAGACAATAACAACACAATTATTCATTAGATGAATGAAATTAACACTACTAAAAATTGAAATAGTTACATCAATTTTTGCCGTTTAACTCACAAGGCATATAACTTCAAAAACATTTTCTAAAGAAATAAATTTAAATTTAATAAATCAAATGAACAAGATAGTGTAAAAAATTTTTTAGAATTTGCTAAATCTTACAACAAATACTAGTTGAATCCATACAAATTTTGATCAGGTTTTTTTATAAATTTGAGACTACTTATTGTTTTCATTGAAATTTTCCAAAGCGGTATTATTCCATTTAAAATCAATTCCTAAAATAGAATTTTATTTTAATTTTACAAACAAATTTTATTCAAAAAATATTGATGAGTTTTACGGAAATAGGCTAATGCATTTTTTTAGTTCAAAACGTAATTTCTAGCAGCCTTAAATGTAACTTACATATATATATATTTTTTTTTTCTTTGAACGTGATTTCGATATTCACTTAACACAAACTAGTTTGATTGTTAATTATTGAAAAACAATATATAAAAGACAGAACTTTACTAGGTACATAATGAGATTGAAAGTATGTTGGAGATTAAACCATTACAAGATGTATCTAAATTAATGAATTTGAAATTTCAACGATGTTATTTCAACGAAAAATGAAAAATTTCATAATTGAATAATTTCTTTAAACAAAACTATCAAAAACTGTTAATTATGATAGAAAACGACAAAATAATGAGTTTCCAATTCCACTTTTATACATCACACTTTAGAGGATTGAAATTTTTAAAAATTTATAACAGGATAAATATCAATATTGAACAAAACTTTTTTACTGAAAATAAAAATATTTTTTCAATTTATGACGTCTAATTACATACTAAATACATACGTTGATATTCCACGCACTTGAATGCATATGCACTCTTACACGTATATGGAAATGGATAGGGTATAATATTTAATAAAATTCGTTAGTTATTCAATATTAATCGAATCAGGCTTCTATACACATATGTAGGATGATGCATTATTATGAAAAAACTTTTTTTTAGTTTAAATGATTTGAAATTACTAATATATTATAATAAAATACTTGTCTAGTATAGGTAATTAAATACAAATATTTTTAATTTTTAATAGTATTTCAACAAAATATATTTAATATATCTTTGTTTTATTTTAATGAAATTGCAACAATAGAAACAAACTACAAACAAGAATCTGTTCTAAAATAAAGAAAATGATGTAAAATTTATACTTTTAACTATTCTTATGTATTTAGTATATAATTTTTTATTAAAATGATACTGGAGATTTATACAGCTGTATTGTCATTGCAATTTTCATTACATATTCATACTCTACCTTAGCGTATGCATGAACAAGTAAAAATTCCAAAGTATCGTTTACTAAATATAAAACAATAGTTAAGCATTCATTATTACAGAAATTAAAGCAAGTTTTATTTCTGAAAAATTATTATAGACTTTTATGAGTTATACATATGTATACATATGTATAATATACATTAGGAAAAAATAAACTGCTATACATTGGATACTTAACTAAAAATAATGTATAATTCGAACTTGATTCAGTAAAATTGAGCTTTTTTCCGTAAAGAAAGCAATATTTAAAAATTCGTATTTCTCATTTTTAACTTTAAAATTCCTAATAAAAAATTGTACATTATATTACAAAATATTTCGAAAACTATGCAATTACATTATTATATTATTTATTACTATATATATTTATACTTTATTTGGATATTTATTAAGATTGAATAAAAGGTACTTTATTTATCATTGTAAATATTTTGAATATTTATGAATGATTTGTCAAGAATTTCAAATTTAAAATCAAGCCACATTTTGAAAATTCAAGTTATATGTAAGAGCATAAAAAAAACTCCTATAATTACACATTTTACCAAACGTTGTCTAACATATATATGGTGGTAACGATAAAATCCAATATAATTATTTTTTAATACAGAAAAAAAAACAACTCACCACAAAAATAAGCTAAACTAAAAATTTTACAAACTATGTATGTGTATTCATACATATCTACTCTTGCTGCGTCCGGTCCCTTTTCTTTTCATCGACGGGGTTCCCCTTCTTGAGCCAGAGCTCCAAAGAGGGAGATGCTCGGGTTGGAAGCGCGCATGTCGCATGATCGGTGATGGAGAGGTTAGTGCGCCGCGAGGAGATAAAACAATGAGCCGGGCGCTACTTGCGGCTCGATGATCTGGTCTGTCACCGCGAGCCCTTACAATCTATTACTTTTTCTCGGCGAGTTCTGCTTAATATTTTATTCACTCACAATTTCGCACGCGAACACACACGCACATGTTCATTAATATTATCTTCGCAACACTCTGTTCGCTAGCTACAGATTCCTCCGTCGCAAATAAACACAGTGTTTCATTGCAAAAGTTATGAATAGATTAATTATAATTTATAATTATGATTAATTAATAATTATAATTTATTTATTTATAATTATGATTTATAATTTATAATTATGATTTATAATTTATAATTATGATTTATAATTTATAATTATGATTTATAATTTATAATTATGATTTATAATTTATAATTATGATTTATAATTTATAATTATGATTTATAATTTATAATTATGATTTATAATTTATAATTATGATTTATAATTTATAATTATGATTTATAATTTATAATTATGATTTATATTTATAATTATGATTTATAATTTATAATTAATTATGATTATAATTTATAATTATGATTTATAATTTATAATTATGATTTATAATTTATAATTATGATTTATAATTTATAATTATGATTTATAATTATAATTATGATTTATAATTTATAATTATGATTATAATTTATAATTATGATTTATAATTTATAATTATGATTTATAATTTATAATTATGTTTTAATTACCATAATTAATCATATATTTTATAAACTGAAAAGAACCTTAAAATACAATAATAATATATAGCTATATACACAATAAATATAAAATAAGATTATCAAATATTATTATATTTTTCACCCAAGATAAACAGTACAGTTCTAAAAGTGTTATTTATTATGGTATTGGCAATTTATATATTTGTATATCAATAAACCAATTTCTTAAATACTTTAAATTCACATTCCACTAATAGATAAAATAAAGCATAAATTCTCCTTCTGTACAAACATAAAAGTAAAGTAATACAATAATTATCCTAAATACTGGATTAAAAAGAATAATATCTCAAATAATTGTATATCTAATTAGACATATAAATATGAAAAGAATTAAAAACAGATATCAGAAACAGGAATATTTATTTCAATTATTTATTAGTGCCTAAAAGTATAACTAATATATTTCGAAGTAAGTCAAAGATGGGTTTATGCATTACATGTACTTGTCTTATTTTTTAAAATCATTAGTAATAAAAATCAGTTGCCGCTAAATTATATTATTTAAAAAACTAATTTTATCAATTACAGAAAATAATATATGTAGCAAGTTAAACAGCTATCAAGCAAACTAGTTTCTTTAACAAAAATCTATTTGCATCACTGATAATATGCAGAATCGAACATAGTATTTTTAATTTTTAATTATAGAATAGCAGTGTCATCAATTTTTACTATCCCACAAAGATGGCACTGCATTGTTATTATTAAATTGTAGTGTCGATCATTGAAAAGACTATTTAGCTTTACTCCTTAGTGTTTAAATTAAAAATTAATTATAATTTAAAGTACTACTAAAATATTTATTTGTAATTTGCTTAATCTTTATAATTAAAAAAATGTTTTATAAATTCATATTGTCATGTACAAATTATTATAGTTTCACGTATTATAATTGCATTACTTGTATATTATTAGTTAAGTATTCTTGTACAAATACTATACATTGCAAATTTGCTTATATATTCCATATAGTATATATTTGTTTCTATTAAGTTAATGTAATTAATTTCTTGATAGAAAAAGAAATTAATTGCTATTATCAGTTTCATAGCTGTAATTTTTTTCCAAGTCAATTACTTTTATAAAACATTACATGTACACAATCAATAGTTATAAAAACTTTACTGCTAAACTGACATAAATCTATCTTCAAAAATACAAACCTTTTTTTTTTCAAAACCATAAAAAGTATATGATATTGTTATATAAAAAAAACTGCTTCATATAAGAAGATATAGTTTTAATAAGGATCATGCGTAAACTTAAATTAATAAATAAATGAAGCGAATAGTACAGGCTTAAGTGTTTTTTATCAAAGATTTTCTTTTTATTTATTAGGCGATAATAAGTTTCTACCTCAGCTCCAACGAAAGTTAGAGGTAGATGATTAGGCACCGTGTTTTTTTTTTCTTTTTTTGATTTAAGAAACGAATGACACGATGCAGCGTCAATTAAATTCTTTTAATTGACACATTAGGTAAATAAAAGGTTAACAAATGATAAATGCGTGCTTTAATATGTATTTTTAAAGAATTACTACTGACGCATACGATGAAGATACTACTGACGCATACGATTGAATTTTATTAAGCTTTGATGTCTTTCTCCGCGTACACTCATTTACATCTGATCTTTATAGAGATATTATAGAGCTGACAAATAAATACTTCAGAACAGATAGATAGTATACATGGAAGAAGGAAGAGAGCGGAGGTGTACATAAGAACGTATGAGAAAACAGGGTACGTTCAATTACATTTCGGACATCTGGAATGTCTTAACATAATCTTTCTATTTTCTAAACTTATAGTATGACGAAGCATTGTTCAAACGAATAATGTAATCATATATTTAAGAAAATCGTCACAAACTTGTATTAGTTTTTTTATTATAGGCGTGTTGGGGAAAGGAGGTAGGGAGAGATGCCGAGGGGTGAGTGAGAGAGAGAGATAGAGAGAGAAAGCATGTATCAGTTTGTAATTTGTATATAAACATCGAATCACGCCTTCGTATGATCATAGTTAAAATAATTAATGAGTAAATATACATAAATAATCAGCTACCGTTCTTTGATCTCTTCTTAATTACTATCTATTTATATTTTACAAAAAATTAATTTTTAAATAAAATTGCATAGAATATTTTTTTTTATTTATGAAACAGCCTCTTGTTTAAATAAAAATATATATTGCGACAAACAGCGGGTCAACATTTTGCAGCATTGAAAAAAAAAATTTTTTTAGATGACTTGACTCGTATGTTCGTTATGGCTACCGATATTTGTCATGACATTATAGTGAAGGAGGAGAAGGTTAAAGAGTCATGATTTGGTCTTACAGAAAGAATGTTTCAGTTTTCAGTTCTCATTCGCAAAAGAGAAAAGTACGAAAAAAATTGTTTTAAAAAAAAACGACTACTTAATCCCCTTAAAGTGGTTTAAATTTAAATAAAATACTTACTTTGATAAAAATAAAATTAAAGAATTCGGGTGAATTCGTGTAAGAAATTGATCAATCGTTCGTTTTTTTTGTAACTATTATCATCTTGAATAATGGTACAGTAACGAGGCTAGTTCCTGACTATACACACATTATCCTCAAGATGGATCGCTCACGCCCTATTCATTTAATTTTAAATAAATTCATTTTTTATCTTTTATCTTGGCTGCTTGTGTTTTATTTCTTTTTTTCACATTTTTAAATTTTGAAAATTACACATCAAGATGATAATTAGAAATTTAAAAAAATAGGCTTAAACAAGATTGTATTTATATCTCTGTTTTATCATACATTTATTTTTCCTAAATTTGAATAAAAGATATCAATTTTATAATTAAGTATCAAATTTTAGACTTGCATTTATTAAAATAATTGAAATTATGTGAATTTTTATCAAGAAAAACAATTTGAATAATTTTATCGCATGTATTTCTAGAAACTGAAATATAAAAAAGACTATACAACAAAGGATGCTCTTATTACATTCATTTATCGTTCATAAACTGACACCACACACTTTAATTTATAATTGAGTTTGAGTATTAAATTAATATTAGCAGATTCCAAAGTAAATCAGAAATATGAAATTATTCAGTCACTTTCGAGTATTCAGCATTCAGCGTATAGACGTATAGCTTTGTCTAAATATCGGCGTGAATGAACATAAAAATATAAAAATACATTTGAGAAATTAAATAGAGAGAAAAGAATGATTGCAAAGGAGTGACTAGAAAAACCGGAGAGGAGATGCATTCGACAAGAAAGAAATTGCGACATTTTAAATCATTCTCTGTTTTACTTCTAAGAAAACGAAGTGTTGATCATTATAGTTGCTATCTCAAGTAAATATTGCGAAATCAATGTTTCAATTTTATTTAATTTATATTTAATTATGAAATTTCAAAAGTCTTGTATTAGGGTTCATCGTACAGGGCGACTTTTTTCAATCATATATTTCATTATAATCGTATAGTTTTAAATGTTCTCCATTACTACGCGTGAACTAACTTCTTCCCTTTTTAATCATCCAATCTTTGACTTTTAACAACAAAGCTTATCATTCTTTTGCTTTTTGAATTTGATTGACTGATACTCGTTCATTTAAAACGATCAAAGTAATAATCCGTTTTTGCAGTGTTTACATAAATAACTAATAAACGGTATTCATAAAAATCATGTGATGATTTCAATGTTTTATGTTTTATTTTTTTTAAATTTATTTACGTTTGTACTTTTTTTACAGAGCAACTCATTCATATCATATTTGTATTTTAATCTATCAAACTTGTAATAGCAGCGAAGAATTTTAAATGTACTCAAAAATATATTTTAAACGATACCTGATAATATTTCGGATGTATAAATATCATTATCTATATTCCGTAAGTAGATATTATTTCTTTTGTATTATAACGATTGCTTAAGAAAGAAACTCCTTAACTTCACGTTGAACTTCACATAAAGTATGAGAATATAATAAAGAATGAAGATTTTTTATTATAACAAAATTATGATTAATTACAATAAGAAATTACTGTTTAAATTCTATATCGATAAATGAGAAATTAAATTTCATGAAATTTAATTTTTTCGAACAATATTCTACGTCGTAAATTTTGATTACGGAAAGAGATCGAAGAGATGGCGATTTTTGACTTATGTCAGCAACAATAGCAGTGTTTATTCAACGCGAAGAACATTTAGCACCTTTTGTCATCCCTAAAACACGAGGAGGCGAGATATCTCGTTTATTGCAAAGATTACTCATGGTTTGCATCCGGCCTCCTGTACAGTCTCCTGCACTTATATCGACCTCATTCGCCACCTTTTGCACTGTCTCTTGCGCTGTCAACTGCACTGTCTCTTGCGCTGTCAACTGCACTGTTTCCTGTACTGTTTCTTGCACTGCATTCTGCACAGTCTCCATCTTGTCCAAGTCATCCTTCTTCAGCATCTCGTCTACTGCGGAGCCTGGATCTTCACATCCACACCCGTCACACACCGAGTCAAGAGAATCCTGCGAAAGCTACCGCATATTCTTGTCATTTTACACGTTTACTCTAATTTAGCATCGCCTTACTCCAACCATATTATTATTTTTATTCCTTCACATATCAAAAAGCTATACACGTTGCAATGGAACTGAAAACAAAATTTTTAAGGAACCTTAGTTATATATTTTTTCATTTTTATGATTGATCATTAGATTTTTCTAGGAAAAGTTGAATGTTTGAAAGAACAAATATATAAAAATCTTCAAGTCACTTTAATATTCTATTAAATTTATAAAAAATATATACAAAAAAGAAAATAAACTAGGACTCTTACTTTGAATTGCTATTGAATTATTGAATTATTTCATAACTGAAACAATCGATTCCTAGGTATACAATTAACTAAGTAATTAACTGCGTCACTTTCTGAATTTTGTAAAACTTCCTTTTCCAATTGAATTTTTTATTATTCTTCTTCTCTCTACTTATTATTCTCAGAGACACGTAAATTATGTAGCAGGAAATTTCTGACTTTGTGATTTTAATGAAATACTCACTTTCGGTTACATCGGGAGACATGTACAAATGTAGCGGAAGACTCTGTTTAGGATGTTCAGAATGGAAATACGTTACCATAGCACACCGACACTTTTTCAAGTCTCTCAACTTCTATCCGTGCGAGAAAGCGAATTTAACGAGAAACGGAAATGAGAATGACCCACCCTTTCGAAAACGCGATATTGACACTTTGTTGATCGAGCGACTATTTGACGTTGAATATTCATGAATTCTCGTCTGCTTTAATTAAGCAAATGTCAATTTGCAATCTAATAAATAAGATTTTTTCATTTTCCATATTTTGATTCGTTATTTATTACTAAAAGTAAAGATGAATTAATCTGTGAAATCTGAATAATTACTTTAATCATTGAATACTTTATTTTGTTTCAAGTTCTCTACGTGCTAAGTATTAAAAAGTATTATTTGAAATTTTTCTTTTAGGAGTCAGATTTCTTTTTATTATGTTTAACGTTTCAAGATTAATACAAGTCAGATATTTTGCTAACAAAATCGTTCTATAAAGTTTTTAACAATTTTTATCTTTAAAAGAAAAATCATTGATAAAAGAAAAATATAGAAAGAATGAAAATATAACGAACAGATAGCACACATATTTATGCAACTCTAGTAGAATTATATAAAATGGATTTATTAATTTTAAATTATTAATTAGTTACTCTTGAATATCTGAACGTTGTAAAATCTAATATATAAATTAAACCACGATATTTATTTATTTGAAATTTCATTTGAATAGTTAAATGAAATACCAGTGATAAGAAAAAAGATTAGTAACTTGGAAAAAGAAGAAGACATACCACTTGTCGTCAAAACTTAAATTGTAAAAAGATATAGAGAAATGAGCGTTTTCGAATGTTTCAATTAGAAACTTTGCTGAGTGTTAAACTAAAGACTAATATTTAAGTTATTTAAAAATGTTTTCTTAATTATTCTTTATTTTATAAAATAATCAATTATCTAAAAACTTTTATATTATTGTATAAGAAAATAAAGTGTACAAAACCTTAAATACACTTTTCTCAGAAACATTTAATGTTTGCCATGCACGGTATCTTAATTCTTGATTGAAACATTATCAAGCTTCAGAAACAAATTTGTATAAGACTGTATAAAAGCAATTTAAAATTGCACAAAATTCAATTGAATTACACGTTCGAAAATTATCGTAAAAGTTTTATAATTATTTCATAAAGATTGCTTAAGCGACTTTTAAATGTGAAAGAACAAAAGTGAAGATTTTAAAGAAAAAAGAAAAAAGAAAAAAGAAGAAAAGAAGATTTTAAAAAGAAAAGAACAAAAGCATTAAAGATAAAAATGAAAAAAGGAGTAAAAAATATATTAATGTAAACAACGTTTGCTAAGATCGCCAACTCATGCATATTTTTATAAAAGTACCAGTATGAGTAGAATACGAAGTACAAACATACCGCTTCTTGCAAAGCCAAGGGCTCCGGTGGTAGTAAATCCGGATTGTATGCTGTTACGCAACGCGCACGCCATACAGAAATAAAGCCTTTCTTTAATGATGCGGGTTTTTGTTTCTGGAAGTTAGTTTTTCGCCCAACCGCATTCTCTTCTTCCTCGACTGCATCTTTGATCTTGGCTTCGACCTTAACAACATCCGCTACGAACTTACAAATGCACCGTGCTTAATACACGCCAACTTTCTATTTTGTTAGCATTAGTAGTTAGCACTTTCATTATCTATCTCTTCTTTAACATTTGAGTCTTGCGAATGTGGTGGAAAAGTTTCAAAAATTTTAGATGAGAAATAAAAACGATTTTCATGATCAAATATACAAGCATTCATTGTTTAAATAAATTTTTATATTTTTTAGCAAAGCCTTTAATTAATTTTTAAGTATCCACTTTTTATTTACGTTTGTTAAAATTACTAGATTTATATTCTTTTTAAATGAACTACAAATAATGGGATTCATTTTTTGTGCTCGCTAGTAAAATTAAAAAAACATAAAGATTTATTATAATTTTAATAATAAACCTAATACAGTGAAAACTTTTGTCAGTGTTATCATGTCAAGCCAATACAATTCACCTTATAGATAAGACCATCGTCATGATCATCATCATCATCATCATCATTATTATTTCAGGTAAACATGAGTCTAAAATTTTTATGTAGGTAATATTATTTGGATGATGATTAAGTATTTTAAAAATTTTTAACGATTAAAGACGAGTTTACAAGTAGTATTTTCAAACTTATTTTATTATCATAAAATTATGAATACAATTTATAATTTCAGAATAAGACAGAAAATCAAAAAATAATTTTCGAATAAGAATATTTTCGAGTTCATACGGCTACGAGTTTTTCGCATAGAAGTTTAAAGAAACGTGCATTTGTCATAAAAAATTCGAAATAAAACTAACATCACAGCACGTAAAAAAGTTATTTTATTTGTGCTTTATTAATCAGATATAGATCAAGACAGACAGTTACTGGAAAACAGGTACGCAAGATTTTAAAGTGAAGCTATAATAAACATTTCTATCTTTTATCTGTCATAAAGCTTTCATAAAGTTTTAATAAATGTTGAGTATTTTCATTTTGAATGAACATTTCATGAATTTATTTGAAAGTTCTACGCTTACCTCTGAAGATTCGTCAGTAACTTGTTCCGGATCGCGGACTAATGCATAATAGCCGTGTTGCATAAAGCCATTCTCGAATATGTAGCAGCCACGACCTAGCGGCTGTTCAATAATACATTACATACACAACATACAGAAATTAAAGGGAATTGAAGTATCCTTAAAGTATCAAGATATTTTTTTTTACGCAATAATAGAAGCTAAATTGAAATTAGAGCAATTATTTTTATTTCTTGTTATGCCTAATAAATTAGTTTCATTAAATTAAATAAGTTCCAGGATCAATAAGCGCGAAGTCTGCGAAAGTTTCTTAGTTTATTTATACGTCAAAAAGTAGAATTAAAAGGATTTATTTAAGTTTATCCACGTCTTTTTCTAGATATTATTTTGGAATCTTTGTGTTAACAAAAAATTTCCATGATATGAAAATATTAAATTATAATTAAATTATTATGAACCAATTTTGTTTCCCAAATTTCTCCGGGAACTTATTATATTGACTGAACTAAAATGTGAAAAATGCTTATATTATTTGGTCTTACATTTTTTGGTCTACTTAAGCAAGTACGGAATTTCAAAGTTATTCTGAAGAATACTGACAAATATGTATAATAATACGGCAAAATATTTGTATAAAAAGTTTCGGTTCACTTGGATGAATATCTAAGGAATAGACTCGGTCAATCCAATTACGATTGGGAAAATTTTGAATTTTCAAGAAAAAGAATTATATAGAGGACTTATATAATAGTCGATTATGTGACGAATTTATCATTTGAAGCAATAAGAAGAAAATGTTATATACTTGAAATAAAATACCTTATTTTGTCCATTGACGAACGTTCGATCATAAACCAGTTTAAAAATCGCCAAAATACGCGTATGTGAGTACGTTGGTCGATCGTTAGTAAGTTAGTCATACTCACCAGATTCGTGTCCCAGTAACCGTGATAGCGATGTCGCAAGTGCACGAGTTGGCCGGCGCCGTGCATGCGATCGACGATCCAGGTGCCGAAGAATCTGCTCCCGGTCACGCTGTAGACATATGTGCCTAAACCATGACGGAAGCCGTGCCTCCAGTCGCCCTCGTATATATCGCCGTTTAGGTAGTGGTAAATCCCGAATCCAGACTTACAGTCGTGCCTCCATTCACCTACGCACGCTTACTTATTTACTGACGATTCTCGACAAATTCCTTTTCGCGACGAATTTATCCTACTTTATCTATAATTCTATTGTTTTCTACATAAAACATATACTTGTCATCAATTTAAAATAAAAAAATGTTTTTATATTATGTTAAAATAATATAAAATGTAAATGTTTTAAAATTATGTTGTTATTTCTATATTTCTATATTTGCAGTTATTTCTTTATTTCTATATTTGCACAAATTCTATTCAGGATTCCTGCATGTGCACCACATTTTTTAATTTAAATTTAATAAAAATAAATCTTCCTTATATTTTTAATATAAAAATTATTTAGTTACGTAAAAAGTTGACGTTCTATTTCGAGTTATATTTAATTACATAATGTTGCGTATTTTCTAATGGATTTAAATTAATAAAGACGCTTTATATTTTTGGCCGTTCAAAGGCCATTACAAATTCCAAATATTTCAGATTTAAATATATTTAGAATTCAATAAAATTGCCGTAAAGAAGACGTCAAGAAAATATCACTTCAAAAACTGTCTTTAAATATTAGATTACTCACGTAAAATAGAACACTGAATATATTAAGCATTTCTTATTACTTCAGATATACAATTAAGAAAATAATTTTGAATTTTGTTTCTCTAAATTTCTTATTTTTCTTATTTTGCAAAGTTATAACTTTATGAAATTTATTTTCTAACAATATCATAATTCAAATAAAATATATTGTCGCACAAAGGGGACTTTGTACATGATAACGTTGCTGATAACAATATTGATTTTTATTGCATTCTGTTAATGGTGGACTATTTTAAATAGAAATTTCAAATAATTTTTAAATAAAAAGTGCTGCCTTACATACAACTCTTGTAATAAGTTTGAACAATAAAGACTTGGTTATTTGCATATTTATAGCCGATAATGAATTGATCGTTAACATTTGCAAAACAAACAATTCGTTTTTTTGCTTCACCGGCTCCAAATCCCAAACACTAGAAACGAGCGATGTAAGACCTTCGTAATAAGTGCCGTCGGGGTAAATGAAGGAGCCCCGTCCGTGCTTCTCGCCCTGGCGCCAGTCGCCCTCGTAGCGCGCGCCACCCTTAAAAACGTAGGTGCCTCGTCCGTGACGAAGCCCCTTCCGGTACTCGCCGACGTAAAGATCGCCGTTCGGCAACAAAGCCTTGCCGCGTCCATGGCGCTCGCCAACCTCGTTCCGGTCACCCTCGTAGAGCTGCAAACCAGGTGGAAAAGCGTCGGTTTCCTTCCGATTGTTCACGAAGAGTTAGAAGTATAGAACGCGAGGTATCTGATTCGAGCTTCTTTTACCATTTCTTTTAAATACAGATTGCGTCCTAATATTTATAAGTTTCAGATTCGATATTCGCATTTTAGTTGTAGTTGTTTTCGAATAATTCAAAACAACAACAATTGAGATTTGACTTTTTGTTTGACTAGCAAATAATCATTGTCCGCGATTGAAAATTGATTAAATTTTCCAGATTCTTATATTTTTAGCTTTAGGACCCTTTGAATAACGAAATTTTTATTTTTATTTTATATACAGGCATTGATATAGAAAAGTTATGAGAAAAATAAAGAAAGAAGTAACTTATACCTCAACCAAGGCTTACCTTCTTTAATCTAACCTCGTTTTATCATTTATTTTCTGTTTTTACAATGTAAAATATATAAATTATCGATTTGGTAAAATAAATAAAAAAATTGTTTTGCTTCAATACTTATATTACTTCTAATAGATCTAATCTTAATAGAAAAAGGATTAAATCCATACGTTCATTTTTCTAAAAAAACGAGATATATCTGAGTTATCAGTCCTTACTAAGCTTTTCATTTATTATATATTTAGAAAGTATTACAAATAATATTTCTTTTAGTATTTAATACTAATCTTTATTACAATATTTCTGTTTGATTCGTAATTCTAAAACTATTTTGATAATATTTTGTGACTTTTTATGTAAATGTTACCATCGAATATCAGTAACGTTATTAGTTAATTTTATTTATTTAATTTAAAAATGTATAGGGTTTTAAATTTTATTTTATTTATACGGAAGATTTGATTTCTATTTATAAGAAATCGTTCTATCAATATACATTATTTTGCTATAAAATCTGCCATAAATTTACATGAAATAAACTAAACAATTCCTACTACGAAATACAATTGTAATACGTAATATTTTTTTTCAATCTGTGAATATTATATTTCAATTATGTAAACTATGGATTTTCATACTATAAAAATTAAATATTGAGTAAGATATTATTAAACGTCTACTGATAATTATTTATAGCTTCAAATTATCATATAAGCTACTAACTTTCTTTAATAATTTATTATTATGTAAGGTTATGTATGTACACAAACAATACTTATTAAATTTAGCTAACCTCAAATCTTTCCTATTTTACTACAATATACACGAATTAAAGCTTACCCCTAAAGGATTTTCACTTTCTTCTTCAGATTCTATATCTTCAAAAGATTCATTTTCGCTCATTATTTTGTCAAAATAAGTACAATAGATCGATTGACACAAAAAATAGCAAAAGCTGAAGCTTTATACAAACGTGAGAAGATTTGACTGGCGATTGCCAAAACTTAATTAACTTTAATTTGTAAGATATATCTACCACAATAAATACAGATACATACTATTGACTAAAATATATAAATTAAAAAAATGTATTTAAATAAAAAAATAAGTACATTGAACAAGCTCTTATATATATTATTGTGTGTTTCTAATCTATTGTAATAAAAATAAAATAAAATGTTGGGACTTTATAATTAGTAAAAGATTTATAATTTAAATATACATTGGTGTAATTTAAATTCACTTTTGTTACGTAATCAATCAATAACTTAATTAAAGGAAAATAATTACATACAGACGGACTTTCTTTTTATATATATAGATTTTTAAAATATTTCACTTGAAATTAGTGCTAGAAGTCTGAAACTTATTAATAAGATCACATAAGTTCATATATTTTTATGCATATTTATTTCAGAGTAAATTACTGACACAGAAATATGGAAGGAAACAGAAAAAATATTGCATAACAATAATAATAAATTAATATTATAAGATTATTTTATTTGCAATTATTAACGAAATTTTATTAAAATTTACAGTGTTTATACATTAATAAATTGAATTTTCAGTTTTCCAATAAAAATTCGCTCTTCGACATTTTTTTAATTGCTAGGAATTTTCAAAATCTTAGATCTTTCTAAAAAGACTCATATTTATACTCAAATCCAATAGATGATCACGATTAAAATAAGAAAAATTTTATTCATCAAAATTCAAGTACAATATCATCCGATACTCAGATAGTCCAATATCATTTACAACTTCTATAATTGCGATTGCAAGAAGTGAAAAAAAAACAACAAAAACAAATTGCATACGGAAGGCATACGTGAAAATGATCAAAGAGAAACTAGATTACTACAGGTGTTCTTTTAAAACTACCCTTAGCGCAATCGAGCAGTTATTTGATTGATTCTTTTTTTAATTGTTTTCACGTTTTTTTCATCTTAACAATGATTCTTTGATGTATGCGTATATACATACCTATACAAAATACACATTCACATATGCATATATTCACAATCCCATTCACATATAATTGGATGAATATATTTAGATGGCATTCAACCTATTCTCGAATGATTTTTACAGAAGCTTCTTGATTTTTATATTTATTATTATATTTCATATTTTATATTTATTATTTATATTTCATATTTTATATTTATTTATTTATATTTTCATATTTTTATATTTATTTATTGTAGTCGTCGATATTTTATTTACTTACTTTCATTTAGGACACGATGATTGCATGTCCATTAAATTTTTCCCAAATATGCACATAAACATTATCGTCATTTTCATCTCTTGGTTTTTTTCTGTAACATACAACCCTGCACAAAGTAATCGAGATAATCGTTCAATTTTCGCATATAATAATTCCATAACTGAACTCACTCGATAAAGCGTCTGTAACGCGTTTATTATCAAAGAAATCTTGGAAATCCTGCTGAATTATTTTACTTTCTTTTCACAGACATTTTAATGATAAAGCCTAAAACATGAAAATTTCTTATTAACGCAGTCGCTTTATAGACATAAACTGTTGTCAGTGATCGAACTAGTCTTTCCATCTTCTTGGAAACTTCATTTTTATAAAAATCATTTTGTAGAAGAAGATTGTTAACATTTTTTTCTTATAAGTTAGTACAATTTGAATGTTTAAAAATATATTACATTATTACGATCATACTAGAGGAATCTGATAACTTTTTTTATGGATTATAATATTGTAGATGTAATCAAAGCAGTTTTCATAATTTTCATTTATATTTATAAATAATGCATTTCCTTTTATTTAATTAGATTATTTTATTAAACTTAACTCTATCTTCCGGTTAATAGGCCAATTAATGCCTGCTTTTCTTTCTCTTTCTTTCTTACAGAGTCTAAATTACGTTGTTTCCAACTACTTTTGCGTAACTTTATTGGACGAGAACCAACGTATCTCCCTGAAACAAAAAAATATATATTTACCGTTACAAATTGTAAGGAAATTGTCTTGTATATTGACCTATACAATAATTTTATTCAAATATTTTTACACGCAAAACTAATAAAAGAACGTTTTATAGCAAGTACATTATAAACGTCCCTAATCACTCCCACACAGAACATGTTCTGCGTTAAACATTCAAAATGTCGTAAAAAGTACTATAAGTGGTATATACGTATACAAATTAATATTGACATTGAAAAAAATAATTGAATTAAATAACGCAACACTTTTAAATTATAATTTCCATAAAATTACGTAGTATATCTAAAATATTTATGTTAATATATTATTTAAATTTAAATTATCGTCGGTATAATAATCTAAATATTTGTATGTGTTGATAATAAGTTTAGTTAATAATCTTCTTTATTTTCTGGAAAAGATATTTTTATAGAAATTAACATATGCAATAACAATTATAAAAAGTGGATGAATCGACTTTTATATAAACTACAACTGTATCTAGCATGTGTAAAATTTATTAACCAAACGACATGGAAAAAATTACTAAAATATTTTATTAAAAATCTTTGAATATTTATTGAGATATTAAAAAATAGTTTTTACAGATAAATCTTAGGGATGGCTTTCATTCATTACTCTCATGAATCAACAAAGATACCAGCTAATACGCTATCGAAAAATATACGTCATTCATTGATAACTTATTTAAACTCTCGTGTATAAAATTATCTTTAATGGCTAAATTACTAAATAACTAAAATATAAAAAATATCTTTTTTAAATTAAAATTTTAATCGCTGCATAAATAAAAATACAAACAGTAAATAAAAGTAAATATATAACAACTTTTAATACTTAACAAAAAACTTATTACAACTGATTCAATCTTGTACAAACTATTTAGATATGAAGCTTATGAATATTTAAATACTAATTTAATATTAAATAAAAGTGTATAATTTATAAAATTTAACATCTATTTTATTTAGATTTATTTGAAGTTTTAAATTACGACATAATTCCAATTAATAATTTTTTTATTGAAAGGGCTAATAAATACCGTTGTCTACATACTGTTGTTTCTAAATATCATAATACTTTTAATCACAATGTACATATTGATAACTGAATCATCGATAAGCTTTCGAATCAATTTTAATAAAACTGATAGTTCTGTAAATATATATATACTTATTTATCCTTCAATTTAAAATTAGAAAAAAATGTTTAGGTACCAATAACTGCAATAAAACACATATAATACATATTCAATTCATCTAATAAAGTATGAAATTTGAATCACATTTGTTAATATTATTAGCACACAATTATAAATTGATAACAGAATAATATTTTCTTTTATGTTTGAATAATGCATTCTTAGCAAAGTTTTTCTGTTCTTAAGTAAATAATTAAATTATCAGAGTAATTAATTCATTTTTGTACAATCTTAGAATCAAGTGCTACTACATGTTCATATTTGTAAAACAATATTCATTTTAAGTACATTTACATATACACATATAAATTTCTTTTTACGATTGTGCATTCGTATATTATAAGTATACTGTTTTGCTTATATTAATTAATATTATCAATACCTAAATTTATTTACAGTAGTGAAGAAAAAAAACTCAAAAGTTGTTTGTAATAAAGCATTTTTATTTATCTATTAAGCGTTTTAATCCATCGTAACTGTTATCCTACTTTTAATTATAATATATTTTATTATCAAGAAAATTCGCATAATTTAAGCATAACAGAATAAACTCAAGTGTTGAATATATACATTTCTCAAGAATATAAAAATTATCAAATTCATAGAGGCAAAGCATTAATTTAAATTTTTTTATTATACTTTAATTCACTAATGACGTCTTTTCTCAACTTAATCAAAATACAATAACTAATGTCAAGCAGTTAAATTAAATGTAGTACAGGAAATAACTCAAAAGTACGCCTCGATTATTATTAACAACAAGCACATCTACTAATAATATTACTTTTTAGTACCATATGAACAATACAAACATTTTAATTTTTAGTACTTTTTCTGTAATATGAAGAAAATAAGATTTTCGAAAAAATTACACTTATTATACCTCGGCTTGGAAAAGTAAAAAATACACTTATTATACATAATTATATCTGGGCTTAGAAAAGTTCTCGGGAACCTTCGAAGAAACAACACTTGGAAGAGAAAGGCAGGAAACTATTTGCGCATATCAGACCGGATAATAGAGCATAAACTGCGACATATTATTTGTTTTCATCAACCAATAAACTCCATAAAAACAAACGCGAGAATTTGTTAGTACGTCCTTGAAAGGTACTTTATGTAATTAAGTAGATTAAGTTTTATATAATTAAATTTATATAATTAAATAGACTTAATTTATTGCTTAACAATCAAATCAAATTTTTAAGTCTTAAATGATCTGAAAGATTTAAAGTTTGTGTTAATAAAAATTAAATATTATTATTTACAGGACTTATCTTAAATGAATACCCAGTTACATATGTCACTTTATCATCAAATAATTTAACCTAATACAATGTTAATTAAAGAAATTCTTATTAAAAATATCACGTAGATTATACTTCACTGACCTTAGTAAACATTTTAAATTAAATTTTTCTGTAAAAGCCTTAACAAAGTTAAGGATTATTAAAAACTGCATGAGAGTAATCTTAATATATAACTATTTTATTTGAAATTATACCTTTAAATACAAATACCCAATTTTTACGAGGTTTTAAAAGAATCATCTGCATTTTTCATCGTTTACTGTTGATAAGCTTATACTTCGAATAAAAGAAAAATACATAATAAGAATTAAAATTCTTACTTATACTTGACTAATATCGCTTACTTATATTTGACTAATAACATTAAATGATTCTGTTTAACTACTACAAGTTTGATTCACTTAAATCTTATTTGAGCATGTAATATCATAAAGAAAATATTTACATTATAAACTATTTCTTATATTAACACTACATTATTCATTGACAAATATATGAATATTTTTAAAAATATCTCGAGCTACAAAAAACTATTATTTTCATAGTACGTATATACTTTTATGCCTTACGTTATTTATGATTACGACTATGCTACTGAATTCACAAAAATGCTTTATTAAAATATTTAATATTTAATAATGACCAGATAAATGCATACAAAACTTATTCATTGCAAATGCTACTATACTAATAAAATCACTGTTGCATTAAGCACTAAACAAATTTAAGAGCAAAGGTATATTATTCTACCTCTACTTCAATTCTAGTATAATGGTATCATGCAGCTAATATTTTAATGTACATAAAACGAAAAAACAAAATAAAGAAACAGATAAAAAAATATAATTTTTAATCGCAATATAATGGTAATAATGAATCGAAAAATAATATCAAGATTTTTGTAGAGGAATTATAAAAATTGTTATAAATTATAATGTGTGCAACAAAAATAATAATAAAAAAAAATTGTTCATAATCTATAAAAAATTATAAGTTTATAGAAATAAATATTTCTTTAATATAATTCTTTCTTCTCTATTCTTTTCTTCTCTAATATAATTATTTCTTTACTTAATTAAAATAATTACATTTAAAAATAATAATACATTACGTCTGTTTTGTTAGTATAACATTTTTTATCCCACTACGAAAACAATACATTTATAGTGAAATTAATGGTGAATTTTATAAAATATATGTTTCATTTATTCATTTATATGAATGAAAGATAATTTTTGTTACACATATTATTTAGCACAAAGTACCGAATTTCGCTCGTTAGTTATAACATGAAGACTACTCAAAGAAAAAGAATATCCACCATAAAAACAGAAGGTCGTAGATTTCACTTAGAGTCGAGTGAAGCCACAAATTGTTTCATTCGTGTTTTATTCCAAAATGTAATTTATCAATGCATAAAGACATCAATCATTACAATAAATCATTGCAGTTTTATTTTTACCTATTAGAGATATATTAATATATGAAATATTAATTAGAATGAATAAGTGCATTTATGTATATTGAATTGGATAAATATTAAGATATCTAATTGAAGTAGATGTCACTTCTCACCATGATTCCATGACTCCATGAATTTTTCATTATCTTATTCGATCTTGTGCGTTGATTATTAGAATTACTTTTTTTTATGAAAATTCAATCTACTCTGACATAGCGACAATTTAGTTTTGTTTATAATTCTATTTATAGTTAATAATATGGCGTGTCATGCAAAAAAAAGTTTATATTGATCGATTTTTTGAAATTTGATTATATCACTATTTGCATGAGTACGATGTAAATTGTTTCAATTATCTTATACGTCAGAAACGTTAAGAATTCACATCAGATATCATTCAAAACAATATACCTTAATTAATTATTAATGTAATATATTTGCATACATATGTCAGACATCGTTAATTTACTTTTATAATAATTAGAAAATATAATAATAGAATAATTAGAAAATATAATAATAGAATAATTAGAAAATATAATAATAGAATAATTAGAAAATATAATAATAGAATAATTAGAAACTATAATAATTAAAAAATATAATAATTAGAAACAAATTTAGACAATGTAAATAATTTTTACACTTTTTCAAAGACAACTGAACTCAATTATGATTCAATACGAATATATATTTGAACGTCAAATGCCTATTCTTTTTGTTTAGAAATGCAAAAACGCAAGATTCATGACAAAAACCAAAGTTTTATATCTAAGTCAACTATGATCATTATTAAAAATTATAAAAACGTAATAATTTTTACAAATGTTTGTAATATATTTTATTATAGGTGAACATATATTTATACAAATATAATAAACATAGTAACTATGTAATAAAAATTAAACAAAAGTTTCACATTCAATATCTTCTATTGAAATGTAATTTTGATAATGTATTGTGAAATGATGAAAATATAAATGATAGAATATTATAAAATAATATTATTATATTTTTAGAAAAATATCTAACTGATTTTGAAAAAATACATTATAAAACATATTCATTATTCGTTTCCATTCTAAATATAAAATATATTATCCCTTTTAACGGAATAACCAATATATATCTCCATTAAAAAATATATCTCCATTTATAATTTCTTACAATTTTCTAAAATCACTAAGAAAATTAAAGATTTAAAAATTGATTCTCAGAATTCTTAAAAATTTAATTTAATTTTTCAAAAGATTTTCATAATTTTGAAATTGTACCTTACACGTAATCATTGTCTTTTTTAGTTATTATTCTACCAAACCTTTCACAAAAATATTAAAATTTGAATTTGAGTAACTTTTTAAAATATTCTCAAAATTATGGTCTATGGTATCGATATGAATTCATAAAACTTATTTTTCATAAAAAGCCTGCGATATCATACGATAAGAACATATACGGTATTGCAATAAAATGTAAAAATACAATTTCTATTAGAAACATAATTTGATTATACTAGTTATTACACTTTAATTTAATAATCATAAGCTACTTTAATAATATAATTTAAACAAGTAATTCATAAATAACCTAATAGATGAAATATTTAACATAGTCATTAGTTTTTAAAATAAATTTTTAGTTACTGTTAAAATAAATTTTTAGTTAAATTTTTATAACTAATTTTATAACTAAAGAAAAATTTAATTCAAATATATGGAACAAAAATTACCTCTGAAAGAAAATAGTTTATTTGTTTTTCCTAAAACCAATTAATAATGAGTCAATGGTTTTATTTTTTTTCACCTAGATGATATTACATCAACTATTTAGAACGCTGTCTTTCCAAAAATACAAAACCATTGACTTTAAATTGATGGTTCTCATGATAATTTATAATAGTAAAAGCATTGAAAACAAAGTTATTTTCCGGTGATTATTTTTATAATAACTTCATAAATTATAATAATATACAGAATATTAATTAGTATGAGGAAATTTATTATATTATATTATATTATTATTTAGCCATTCGAAAAACAAAATCTTATCATATATTTTAAATCAACTAATACAAATTAATGTTTAAGTTATGTCCTTTATCAAAATAGGCATTTTATTTTTGACCTACCCTACGTTTAAGAACATGTTATTTTCACTTCTATACGTGGTTATACTTTCAAATAATAATTCAATAATTGAACTAAAGCAATATATACTTGATTTAGAAATTACATATCATATAAAAATTATTTGCTTTGCATTATCCCTGGTACTAAATATTTATGGATAAACTTAATCTTCGTTTTATACATCTTACCCGTGACTTAATAATGATCAATATGACTTCTGTGTTCCTATTATTATTATAAATACCAAATTTCATCAACTTATAAGAAATAAATGTAAGAATAAAGAAGCAATCTATTAAAATATTAAAACTCGTATTTTATTTTAACTAAACTGAGAAAATATAATAACTTTTGTCGACATTAATAAAGAAAATACCATTCCTATTATTATATTTTTTTTGTATTATTTACTCTTCATTGTTTCAATTAAAAAAAGAAAAGAAATAAAAACTTTCAATAATTAGGAATGTAATCTCTCAAAGTCTACTTAAGACCATGCATTTATTTTTAAAATCACAAAAAATCATTAACATAAATTAGAGTTCTTAACTTTGACGTTTAATCAATGTCACTCAAAAATAATAATAAATCGCCGAACTCGGAATCTTCATTCGCGGAACTGAGCAAATTAGACATTACGCTATTGTTGGATGTTAAAAATGGCCACTGTACGAGACCTGATTTCTCGTGAAGAAGGTCACTTATTAGTTAGTTTATTATACTTAATTTGTGTATATGTACCGCGGATCAGAAACTTTGTGCAACTTTGATCAGGGGGTGCAGCTCGACGCCGAGGCTCGACCTCTGAAACCTCCAGCGGGTGCCCCGGGACTCGCGCTCGCCTCATATATCCGTTCAATGGTTCATCATTTCCGCAGTACTCTTAGTACCTGGTCATCCATACCCTCACACTATCCTTCGCCTTTTTTCACTTGTCCATATCGCTATCGCTGTGTAACTCTGAGCATCGAACAGATCGAACGACTTGTTGCTCTTTAACTTACGCACATGGATATAACTACAATTCCAGATTCCGAATTTTTTCAGAACGATTATTGTGCACGACCGACTCGCTTTTAAATATGTTATCAATAAGTTTTGCCGAGAACTGTTGCTTTACTCTCAACGCTATTTACAATCTCAAATTTATGTTCGACTTTATTTTCATACGAAAAGTCGTTTATTTTTCAAACTACTCTGTGGCAAAGCGGATCGGCGGTGCCTAATTTTAGAAGCAAGAGAAAGTACTATAAAATTCCTTAGAATGATTTAAAGTAAATAAGAATATGCAAAAAAATATATTATTATCATAAAATTATACAGTTTTCGATTTGCTTATTAAAAATAATATTTAAATATATTTATTATAAAGTACCAGAAACATTATAGAATCGATGATAGTTAATATTTATCAAATATTTTTTTATTTATTGGGAAAATAAGCATTTCCAATATGAAAAAGCTTAAATGTATAAATCTCACAAGTAAAAAGAAGTAATCGCATTAGTAAAATTAATAAATCATTTTATTTTCCAAAGAATGTTAAGTGTACTCGCATGTTTGCTGGAACTACTTATTGCGTCGGACTAATTTCTGTTTATGCTACTGACAGTCCTCGTTTATCTAATTTTTAACAACACCAGTGTAATCATTGTAACAAATGATTTTTTATTAGTATCAATTAATTTTTATGTTTAAAATTCATGTTACCTTTTAGATAATAAATTCTGATTGATTAATAATCATTATGTTGTGACTATCTTAGGTAATTATATGTATCTGTTTATAGTCCCATGTCTTACTACAACCCAATTTCATTTTACGTACCCCACCCTCCTGAAAAAATATACAAATCAATCATTTCCCCTTCGATAGCTATCTACAGAAAAGCTACTTTCCGTTTCAATTCAAATGATCTCGTCTCGCGCTGTTTTCATCAAGCTTTTACTCGTCTCTTAGGTCTCATGTTGTAATCTAAATTATCGTGCATACAAGTATCAAAAATCCCTTAATCGGCTTATTTATTTTTGTTGGCTTCATTTATGAAACCTTAGCTCTCATGAGTGATGGGAAAATACGGAAGAAATTGTTATTCGTGCACATTTATGATATATTTTTTTTAGACTGAAACTCTAGTGGTAGAACTGTCACACGTATCAGAATGAGTTCCGCCGAAACTGACTGTTGACTCTTCGAGAGAATAAAAGTTGAATGCAAACATATCAAGGGTAAAAAAAATAAAAGATGAAGTATTTATAAGCAAAAGCTTATTTATACGATTAACCTTCCTTCCAAGAATATTTGTGCGTTCTGAACTATTTGGCCAAATTAATTCATTATCTTATTAGAATTTTTTCATAAATTCACTTTCGATGTTTCCTTTAATTTATATTAAAAATTTTATTTATAAATAATTAGTTCTTCATATATATTTATATAACAGGCTTTTATATTCAACAAATCTAAAACAAACATTTAATAATTACTTTTCTTCTAACAACAGAAAAGTATTTTTACTAAAACATAATTAAAAATATCAAAGTCAAGTAAAAATTAGCAAACAATTTTTCATCATTTACGTTCAAGAAAATTATTAAATAAACGTTACAATTGAATAATTTTATTTAATTAAATACATGCAAAATTTCAATTCTTTAAATTCCTCCAAAAATATAGAATAATTTATAACTATTATTAATACATCGAATACTTATAACGTGCATTATATTATAAATTTATATTATAGTACATATATTAATTAATGTAGATATTGCAAACTGTGTTTACAGATCACTAAATTTTAAAAATTCAAATACTTTGTTTTTAATGATTTTTAATATCACGAAGTTATATATACATTGCTGGTATTTGTAAAATTATTGCTGATAATTCGAAATCGTACGATAAAAAAAGATATTACCTATGCATTACTAATAAATTAATTACTTCAAAAATATTTGTTAAAAATATACCCGAATAAATATTGTTTTCATCGATTATTGTTAAAAACTGGACAAAAATGTAAAATTGACTATGAACTGATATTTCCTTGATTGTCGAAAATCTTAAAATATATTTTTTAATAACTCTGAATCATACCTTTAAAATTAAAGTTTGCTTAATAATACGTATTTAAAAATGGAATAATTTACGTATTTCAATGACGTCACTGAACACTTATTTTTATTTTAAATGACTATGCATTAGTAAAAATAAAGAAAATGCTGGTAAAAAATATAATTTTATTCTAAACAAAAATGCATTTAAATTAAAAAAATAAGACTACATTTTCTTCTAGTTATTTTACTAACTTTAATTGATGCTTTATGTATTTTTATATGTTCATTTATTTATTTTCAACCTCTTTTCCTATTCTATTTTTCTTCTTTTCTCGTTATCTTTTTTCGGCTTTTATGTCATAAATGTGTGATTCATTCAGCTTTATAAAAATAATTAAAAAAAATAAATTAAGCGTCTTGGTCAAAAGTAAATTATTTGTCAAAAATAAAAAAATAAGACAAAATGGTAAATTATTTCATAAAAGAAATATTTTTCTTTTATATCTATATGAAATTTATATAAATTAACTATATACATAAAATAACTGAACATTCAATTATTAAAATTTTTAAAGATTTTTTTTCAGTGTAATCATCATTTTTTTATAAAAAGCATGATATTTCTTTCTTCTGTAATATAATTCTTAGTGCATTATAAAATATTTTCATGTATGAGTTCATTATCTAAAGTTTCTATACAATATTTAATATTTTCATATCTCAACTTAATATTATCTACTTGTATCATAATTAATAAAGTATTAAGTTATTTTTTTAGTCGTTGCATTTTCTTTTTTTCTAATTAATATTCCTAATCCATATAAACTTTCTATTAGAAGACAGATATACGTTTTATATTGTTTTCTACTGTCGACAATTTTTTCATTTTCATGGCAATAAACCCAGTTTCAGAAGAAAATCATACATTGATACAAGAAGTGAAAATGCGAATAAACAATATTTATAAGAGACTAGATTACTTCACTGCGAGGCTATTGTCATATAATATTTTTGACAGTTTTGACGTTTCATAAAATTTATACAAAATTAATTTTCTATGAAACGATGCCACAAGCTTGACTTTATACATTTTTTAAAAAATTTTAATTACTACTAATTTACGTCTAATTAATTACTTTCAAGAAATTTACATTATTCTCTTTCAAATAAAAAGAAATGAAAATTTCTTATTTTTAATTAATAATAAATAATCAATGTATAAGGTTTAAAAGATATTAAATAATTATTACTGATATTAAACTAAGAATAATTATGTAAATGAATAAAAAATAAATGATTTTAATAATTGTGGAATACTATTTATTCATTACAATACGACTAATTAGTTATGTTTTAATATTCTTTAAAAAATCTAAAAATTAAAATCTTTTTCGGATATTGATTAGAATTTATTAGAAGTCAGTTACTTAGGTAGATATAAATCTAACAGTTAAAATTAGAAAACTTGATGTAATAAATCCGTTGTCTACTTTACAAAAGTTAAATATTTTATCAACAAAATTATTACCTCAATTCAAGAAGACTTTAACAATAAGCCACTCAAAAGTTCTATAGTGACAACAATTATATAGGTTTTGGAAATTTTAGTTGCATCAATGCTTTCAGCTAGAAATATATTTTTGCCCAAGCCAAGTACAACTTTACTTTATATGACAGAACAAAAGTTTATACATGCAAATACTTTATGAAATGTGTTATTTGCAGAAAAATACAAAGTGAGGTTCCTCATAAAAATGACGTAAACGCCATAACATGACTAATAAAGATTTTACTTAAAGGTTTTATTAATACTATAGAATCAGTAGCTTAAGTCATATGACGACAATATTCTGCTTATTCTACTTCCTAAACTAAACTTAAACCTAGATGCTCAAAATTATATGAATTTCTCTGAACGATTTCTATTGAATATTTATTCAAAAATAGTTTATAAATTTTACAAATCATTTAAAAAACTAGAAAGTAATTCATTGATCTTTATAAGTATATGTTTAATAATGAGATTAATATTTGCTTATAAATACAGACATATATTTATAAATTACATAAAACAGTTACGGATAAATTAAGTCAAGAAGCTTTAAAAAATATTATAATTTATTCGGGTATTATGATTATAATGGAAATTTATATTATAGATTTATTGATATTATTCAATATAAAAAAATCCGCTAAGTCTGTGCAAGCAATTGAAATGGAATGTTGATGGAACTACAAATATAGAATTTGTTTCACTTTTTTCGGTATTATATTATGGTAATAATTTATTAATAAAAAAATCTAGAAAATTGTTGGTGTTTGAGTATACGCATATATTTCGATACATGTTGATATATTCAGATATGTACTTTATTTTGTTCGTAGCCTTATGTTATCCGATAAAGATATTATCTGATTATTAGTTGACATCTTTTTCAAATGAAACAAAATATAAAAATATGCTTGATAGCGCCTAAATTGCAAATCGAATCTTTTAAAATTATAATTCGTAACTACAATTGTGAGCATGAAATAATATTGACACAAGTATCATGTGAAAAACATATTCTACATCTGAAATCCTGTACCTGCAATGTGTTACAACAATTGAGTGTATTTAGCTTAAGCAGTGTTAACACATAATTATATATATCACGTTTAAGTATCAATGTAAGTTTTTACTGATTTTTAAAAAACTTCAATAATATTTACTTTTAGAAGTATGACTTTATGGTTTTCCATGACTTATTTTTTATTGCTGCATTAAACAAAGTATTCTTTGCATATACAATTTTCGTGAATAAATCTAGAAATTTTCATATGAGTTTTTATTTGTTTAAAAATATTGCATGAATTTTACGTTTACGTAAGTTTACAAAATATGAGATTAAATTGAATGATTTTATAAATTAAAAAATGAAAATAAATCTAAGAAAACAATACCAACGCTTATCTTTGAAACCGCGGGGCCCTGAAAAGAGATTTGGACCCAGAAATATCTTTATTACAAAATAAATTGCATTTGTACACAGTTTCTGGCTCAGACAAGTGTAACGATGTAAATCTTTGGAACAATAGCGTAAAAGTATATTTTCATATCGAAATCACTTACGCAAAACTTCAAAGTAATAGACACAAAATTGAAGAAAAATAAATTAAAAATTTATAAAAAGATAATCTTATCGTTCTCGCTTTCATCGCCGTGTTTACATTTATTGATCGTGAGTAGGCTAAAGTAGCTGACATAACCAGTGATGTAATCAATAACGCTGAAGATTTTCAAAATTTCCAAAGACGCGTTGCGATACATCACGATAAAATCAGCTGTGTTGCCGATAAAAAAAGGATCGCGGCTGAAATTCCGCGTAAATTGGTCAGCAGATCATCCGCGAGCCAAGTCTCGATTGATACATTTATTCGATCGCGCGACTCTCCGTCCGATAACAACGGGGCGAGACGTCGATAAAGGCACACACGACGATTCCCTCCTTTCCGGGGACATTTCGCGGGCGCAAGCCGATTGGTCTCGATGAGGGCTGGAGGGAGGGAAGGTCTCCGCACGCACGGTAGGGGAATCGTCGAACCAAGTGCCGGGACGTACCTCGGTGAGACGCACTTCGTCGCAAGCGGCCCCGACACCGGAGCGGCTCTCACCCGTCAAACGCGCACCGGCCGGAGGCTGCCCACTGAGTCCAATTAGCAAACACACGCACGCACGAACGAACGAACAAACGCTGCGCGCCATCGCTAGCGTCAAGCTGAACTCAGCCGATTCCAGGAGTCCGAACTCAGTTGTCCTGTGTTTCCAGCACTGAGACCCGATTAAAAGGTATTTCGTCCACGAGTCAACGCTGAGGCCCTGTAACGACCAATTACCAAATAATTACACCCATATATTGCACTCAAATATTTCTATCTCTGCTTTATCTTGCATGTTATCTTCAATCTAACCGACTTTCCGACTTCTTCTAACGAGCCAATTCTTATCCGAAGGTACACTCTATCAGTACAATTAGTTCGCAGCTTCTTCTAAACAGACTTCAATTTACAGTATAAAATCTTTCATGAAAACACCTAGTGTACTCATGCATTTCTTTGTATGTCATTAATTTAAATGCCTTATTACACAGACAATTTCCTATCCTCTACTAATACCTCATCAAGTATAATAGTATTAAATGCTCAAAATTTTTTATTCGACGTAACGATAAACATAACTCCCTGCTGCATTTAATTGATCTACCAGTATAGTACGACTGTGAAGATTGTCGCATCAAGTGCTATAATTTTTTATAAGTATCATCAAAGTGGATAGGTTTGCAATAATTAATTTTGTTAATATTATTTACTAATCATAGCCATTTCATTTTTTATCAAATCTGCAGTAAATCTTACAAAAAATAACAAAAAACCGCATTTATGATTTAGTAAAATAAAGTAAAATCATTATATTATGATTTTACTTTAAATTTATTATTGTTATTCATGTCGGGGTTATTATAATATATTTTTTAAATATCTTTTATTCATGTGGTACAAGTTAATGTTTCTAGAATATTTTGATGACCAAAATAAATACATTTTTTTATAAATTAGAAAATAGTGCAATGTTCAATTACGATTTTGTACTATTATTCTTAATTGAACATAAAGAGGATGTAAACGTTCTATTAAAAATAATATTTTTATTCTAAATAATAATTTTATTCTAATAAATTTATCTTAGTAATAGTAAGGTTATAATCAATTTTTTTTCTTTTAAATAACAGTTCTAATATCAATGAAATAAAAAAAAATATCAAGAAATAAAAAATTCTTTTTATTTCAGATAGTTTTTATTTAATATTCATTTCTTTATGACGAGTATCGATTGTCTGCATTCGTTATTTCTTTTATTTTTAAAGAAAAAAATACAACACTATTTTATAAGTAAATATGCTATTCATTCTGACAGATACAAAGATATTATTTATATAAGATTAATTGTTTTATAACTTTTAAAATATCAAGATAATTTTAATTGGTTTCTAATAATGTCTGCCAATAAAGGATCGCAGCTACTATATACAATCTTTAACTGCAAAAAATCTATTTTGTCACAATATAAGATAATTTATAAAAACATAACGATAACGTTGTTTGCTCAACAAATCAGTTTGCGAGAAATAATCATTTAAAAAATCTTTTTATGTAATTGTATATTCTGTACTATATCCTATATAGACTATATAAGTACGCTATATCCTAGTAAAATAAATAAAAATTTGTCGAAAATTTTATATTTTTGTAAATTTACCATCACCATAAACTATACTGAAATGATTTAAACTACATAATATATTAAATTAATTATTATTATTGTTATAAAATAATAATAAATTATTTTATGTAACCATTTTATAAAAACAGTATCTTTCTTAAAGTTTATCAATTGAAAGAGCAACAAAAGTACTAATTAGTTGACACTAAAATTATAAAAGAAAAATACGAAAAATTTTAAATACTTTACACAATTGTATTGTTTTATTTTTAGATATCTCAAATTGATATTTATTTTATAAAATATACACAGGCAACCTTCTTAAAGTTAGTAAGGGATACAATTTGATTCATTTCACAGTAGATCAATTTGTGCAGTGATGAAATCACTGCACAAATGACATAAAACCATGTGATCTTTTATCATACTAAACTACCAAAACATGCCTAAGCTGATGCAAAAATACCCTACGGTATTTATATTCACAAATGATAAAAAAATTTAAATATAAACTAAAATGTTTTATACATAATTTACAATAAAAATTACGAATATAATAAAAATGTAATTTCTATTAAATATTAACGTTAACGGTAGGATAATCAACTAATGAAAAAACAAATATGATAATAAGACGTGTAATAAATGAGAATCTAATAATTTGATTAAGTCAAAATTAAAATTTGTTTATTATTGATAATTTTTGAAATATTACTAGTTCAATTTTATAGCTGTATAAGAAACTTGACAATAAAATATTAATGGTAACGAAATTTTTTTAATAAAACTTTTATTGACTTCAGTAAATAAATAAGTATACTATCATTAAAAACTTTTTTTTCAAATTGTATTTAAGTTTATTATAAGTTACACTTTATCATTTCACGCTTAGATCTATGTATTATAAAGATTTTTATTATTTTTTGAAATTGAAATTCCAAAGTTTCTTCAATAAACTGTAATTGTTAGATACAAAATCATGGAACTAATGTTATGTATGGAACTAATATTCGTTGCTTATCTGCATGCAATATTGTATTTTTAAAAACTCGAATGAGTTAAAATAAGACATGTAAAATTAATTTTAAAAAGCTTTTAAAATGAAGAATTCTCTTTTTTTATACATCATGATAAAAAAATACAAATTTACGTAAATTGTTGTTCAATGATGCATATCTTCAATGCTTTCAGTACCAACTTAATACATAAATTTCGTGCTAATCATATTTTTTGTCAAAAACCTTTATTCAACGTATTTAAAGTAAATCTGATTTTGTTTAAGAGGAAAATGCAAACACATTTATTTAATTTTCATTAAAATATGATAGAGATATAATAATATAATATAATATAACTATAGATCATTTATTGTGAAGTGATCGCTGAATGGAATTTATTATAAACTTTTACAACCTAATGAAATCTCACAATCTGACTTAAGTTGTGAATTTATTTAGCAATAAATCACAACTAAAATATTTCTAAAAAATTAGTTAAGAATTATTTTATTTAATTTAATTACAATTTAATTACAATTTCCATGTTCACTATTTTACTCCAAGAACTCAAGAACCAAATAATTACAATTCATATAATTTGCTGTACTCTTTCTTTACCTATATATTTTTCGAGGCTAATTTACGAATTTATAATCAACGATATAATATCTAATGTAATCTACGACAAAATTTATATATATTTTAGTTGAAATATTAAATAACTTAAAATGTATATAGTTAAAATCTATAGTAATTGAAATATGGGAAATATGATAATAAATCTTTGATGACAACTAGAAAACTTATTTTAAAAATCCGATGACCTAATAACTTTGATAAGAGTACAATAATCCATATAAAAAATTTAGAAATAAATAAAAAGTTAATAATTATTTTCAAGAATTGTCTACATCAATTCCGACTGTTGTAAGAAAATGCAGTGGTGAAGTTATATAGCCTTGTTACAATGAAAAACAGATCTTAATCCTTATTTAATATATTAAAAATGTACAAAAATTCAATTATGCATTTAAATATTCTAAAAATTAAAAATCAGAAAACTGTACTTTTATTTATAATTGAATATTATAAAATCTTAAGAATGTTCTAACGAAATGACTATTTGAAATGCATTTCTACATTTAAATGAATAACATTATGTCGGATTAGAACTTATAGAAAAATTTGTTATAACTATTGTCTGAGTCAATAATAATAGTTTCAATGCGTAGAGAAAATACTAGTAAATGAAAACGCATGAATATCAACCTTATTGTGTCTTATTTTTTAATATTTATATATGAGAATCTAAGCTAATACAGTACTTATGAATTAAGTGTTATTCTGAGAAATGTAAAAATGCTTTACAGGTATATAGTGAAATAACAGGTGATAGAACGGAAACTCGCATCTATTTTTCATGCCTAATAGAAACATAAATCGACACATTCTTATTTCTATTCAATTATTGACATCGTAAAAGACGAGTCTCTCTCTCTTTCTCTCTATCTACGTGCTTATAAATTTTTGCTTTCAGCTCGATCCTCGTTCGTATCACTCGAGCAGCTCCGGATGCAGTGACGCGGCCAAAAGTCTCTCGATGACCGTTAAACGTCGCTATTTCTTTCCACGCGCTATATCCACTAAATACGACTCACCCACGACGTCTAAATATAAATCTCGCGTCTTCAAAAATAGCGCCAGCACATAAATTGCGATTCGCAATTTCACGATGGCGATAAATTATTGAGCTGGCGCCACTTGCAGACAAGCGCCACGTGAACACATATATATGCTCCAAACATGCGCAATCATCGCTTGGAAATTAAAGGGATGCGAGAGAGAGAGAGAGAGGCGGAAGCGACAGTTGGCGTGTTCGTCGTTAAATTATTTTGAAAAGCTCAACTTTTTCATTAATACATAAGCCTGCATTGGTTTGTCGGTATTGTTACAGTTGCTCCCGTTGACCAAGATCTCAATATTAAACACACCAGCAACTCGAAACTGTATTAACAAATACAATGGCACACTTATGAAAAAATTGTTAACTACGAGTGTTATTAAAATTTATTTTTCAGTTTATGAAGAATTCAAACATTTATAAAATATAGATTATCTATTTAGCTATATATAAACATAATTCAATTCTTCTTGCTTTGATCCTTTAAATAAACAAACTAACAAATGCATAATGCAAAAAATATGAAAATTTATAAAAAGAACAATTGATCATATTATAAAAAATATTTTAGCTATTTACTGCAACTTTGACACTTCATCCATAAATCATTTAATACACGATACCATAATCTCATTTACATCTAACTGCAAATACTTAATATTATTAATAAATCAAGTCTGTATTATAATATATATGCTACAAGATTGAATTAGTTGCAATATTACTTAAAAAACTTAATAAAATTACTGATATTTTGATTAAATCTTTGAATCTTCATCTAATGCAACCCAACAAGTAGTTGATACATAAAATTACTTTTGCTGTAATATTTCAATCATTTTTTTGACTTTTGTAGTATAATTGTAGTATAAAATAGTCTAAACTAAAATTCAAACTAAATATAAAATATTTTAATATGAAATCTGATTTCTGAAGTGTACTTAAAGAATAATATACTTAATTAAATTGAATTTGCGAATATGAATTAAAAAAACTGAATGAACATTTCTCAACAAAATAAATAATTATTAATAATCAGCTTTCTATAAGCATTTTAAAATTGCACTTTAATCTATACAAATATTAATATGGTTAATTTATTTCAATAACAATTTATTCTATTAATTACTTTAAAATTCAGCTACAGAATATTTCATTTGTTACTGATCGTGTAAAGCATGATAAAATAGTTGAAATTTGTCAGCTAATTTTTAATACTCTCTATCCTTTCATAAAAAATAGACTGTACACGTGAAAAATGATTACTGTGTATAAATTATGGTTAATGAATATGTCAATTTACGATATTTTTAATTTGCTTTTGTTTTATCTCCTAACTTTTTCATCAAATTTTAAAGTTAAATATTGTTAAACATTATGAATTAAAAATTATTAATAATTGATTACTTATACTTTTTTAATTTAATATATTTGTAATTTAAAAAAAGTACTTTTTCTTAAAATGAAAAATATAATTAATTTTATACTCTAAAACTTTGTAATTAAACAATTAATTATATGGCAATGATCCGGCAGAATAGTGTCAGACTTACAAGCTCTTCAATATTAGTACAGAAGTATCTAGTACTATACTTCGGTATAGTACTAGACAAATAATTGATGCGAAATGGAATCATGAAACGAAATAATTCCACATACAATATGACATAATATGGAAAAAATTTCTATCGGGAAGTTTTCCATTCTCATAAAAGCGCAAACAACAAATTAAATTATGAAAATTAATCAAAAATCTACAAACACATGATTGGTATTCCAAAACTACGAGTTGAATAATCGATATTATCGAAACTCTCATTTTATGCAATAATGATGATATATGTACAAAATATAATAATTTTATAGTTGGAAAAATATTCTGATGCAAAACCTGTAGCATATAAATTTTATATATTAATTATTATCAGATTATAATAAAATACACTATTGTAACCTTGCAAACTAATTTTATTTTAAAAATGTATATAGATTTTATAAAATGATAAATTATTATTTATAATTTTATTAAAAAATAAATCTATTTACATGCAGTAATGCTATACATACTATAAATGATTACATCTTTTATACTCAATGCATTTTTGAAATAAAAATAATAATTTAAATAATTACATAAATGGATTACACAAAATCAGAGCTATTAAAACTAAAACTACTTTTTTAAAGACATTATTAACATAGTTTTGTTTAATTTATTCATTTTACACATTTATTGTATTTTAAATAACAGTACTTTATTCTAGAATTCTCACATCTGAATTTTTAATATAGAAGATTAGGCCTCAGAATTTGTATCACTATCGAGGATTAATATATTATTCAGAAGTTCTTTTATACATATCTAGTATTTTGCACACATCCTTTATATATATAAAATAATACCCTTTTATATTTTAATAATAATTCAAATTTAATTTAAAAAAAAAACTGAATCTTTCAATTAACTTAAAATATATTCTTTTTGTTGTATTTATTAATGAAAACTACGTACTTATAAACTAAAAACGAAAAAATCATTGTAAGCATCTTTCCACGTATCAATAAAATTAAAAAAAAATTAAAAAAAAATTAAATAAAATTAATTAAATTATTCAAAATGATTCTTATCCAATTTTGATAACTCTTATGAACAAACAAATGTATTTATATACAAAAGAAGCGAATATTACTAGTGTTCAATATGTAGACTGAGAATTTCATCAATTTATATTTGATCAAATAAATCAAGATATCAATGTTCTTCAAACAATACTTATTTAATCACGCTCACTTGTGTTACTTTTTTGCAACAATAACTTTAAAGCATATTCGTTAGTATAGCAGATTAGCTAAACAAATTTATAAAATCGAATTCACAAATAGAAAAACACATTTTTTAATATTTTATTAGAAAAAAGAAGCTAACACAGTACTGTTGAATCAATACAAAAATGAATAGATAAGTACGACAGTCAGCGAAAATATTATGATAGTCTACTTAGTAATCAAAGTTCTAGAAATATCTGAAAATGAATAATAATATGAATTAAATTTAAAATGAAAAATAAAATTAAAATATAGTGAAGTAAAGATATATAGTGAGATTGCTTGTCGTAATAATAAACTTCAAGTTATAAGATCAATAGAAGCACCGAAAACTATCATATTTATCATTTATTGTAGTCAACTAACACATGTTATGATAAATAAAAATACTTTCATGTCGTTTGTTTTATACATTTTGAAATTATCAACTATGAGCTACCCATGATTTTGTTGTAAATAGTTAATAAATTGTTTGATATTAGAAAACTTTAGAAAGTATATAACTAAATTTATCTAGTCAAATTATGAAAATATTTTTAAATTCCATTTATTTTGTAAATTTGTGATAAATTTTATTTAAAAATGAATATAGAAGATATTTCTATAAAAAAATAAATATATAGTAAAAGAAATTGCGTTTAATTAGATTACGTTGAAATGACATTCGTCTTTTAGTATTTTTAATTTATCAACGACACGTGTGTATTCTGAACTGTATTGTACTTATAAATGTACAATATGTACATAACCCTTAACTACCCTTATAATAGTTGAAAACATTTCATGATTCAGTAAAATAAGACCCTAATTTATACTCTAAATTGGTTGTTAATTATAATTTCAATAATTTAACGTATTTACACAACCTAAAGAATTTTTATAAAGCACAAAAGATAAAAAATATAAAAATAAATGAAAAAATAATTTTTGTTTATATTGAATTTTATTGTATGCAGCTTTTTCTTTCAAATTTATAACAATAAAATAATCAATTATTCCATTTCTAGTCTATTAAAACAATGTCATTTGATTTTGATATATATAAATTCAAATTAAACAATACGCGGAAACGTTTTAATTTATTATCCCACAATTCAAAATATAAATTTAGAGTAGAAAATTTAAATACACTGATTATTTTCTTATAATTTCTTAACTTGCTGGTATTTATAAAAAACATAATAAACTATTGATCAATACTACATTGAAATATAATCAAATAATTTTTTTCCTACAATTGTATGGTATAAAAAAGTATCTATAATAAGTATTATTCAACAAAATATTATTCTCGAATCTTTTAATGTTTTAAAAATAACGATCTATAAAATAAAAGTTCAAACGTTTTAGAAAAGAAAACAACAATAATAAAAATATTGAAATAATTACTACTTTTGAAGAAATTATAAAATTGTTAAAGTAAATTCATGGGTGTTATTTAAAATTAACTTTAACACAAACATTTGAAAATTAGAAATATTAAGGTATGTTATGGAGGTAATGCAATAATAATTAAAAATCATAAAATTTAGAATGATATTAAAATTTTGTTTAAATAACGATACCAGTAGATATTTTGTACGTAATACTTTTGTTCTCACAAAGTTCAATTAACCATCCTCTAATTTAAAATTATAAAAACAATATTTTATACTATGCAATACAGGATCCTTTTCTTGAATCCTCTCTCTCTCTCTCTCTCCCTCTCTAAATCTAGCACTCACTCACTCATTACTCGATTACATTTAGAATATTATTTGAATTAGTATTTACATATTTAAAATGTCTAAACTACCCTAGTTACTATTGTACCTTAAAGTAGAAAATAAACATTTCCTATAAAATTTTGAAACTACATATTTTTCAAAAATTTTAAAATGGAAAAATTGATGAATGATTTTAATCAGTTAAGTTAATATAAGTTAATTTTTAAAAAGAAGATTGGATACCTAGTACATCTTCTTAGCTTTTAAATGAAACACTTAATCAACAAATCGTTGATAATAATGAATGAACTTCAGAAATCAAGAAAAATGGTTACTTAAAAAACAACAATTGCATGGAACAAAAATCCCTGTTCTTGATAAAAAACGAATAAAAATATTTGTTGTTTAATTCAAAAAGAATTCTCTTGTTATAAATGACAAATTAAAAACCAATATTTATTTAGAGCAAGACTGAAAGATGTACTTTAGTTTACAACTTATTCGATATATATAAAATTAATTTTCTTTGCAACTTGAACCTCTTAACGCAACAAATTTAACACAATTTTCTTACATTTCAGAATATTATCAAACGCATTAAGAATCGAAGGTAAAAACGATGAGCAATTTTAGGATATATCGCAAGCGAAAAGAACTCGCAAGATGGTCGAATCTGATGCTCATACTCTCAATGTTAGTGTCCAATTGCAATTCCGCGTCATTGATCAATTCGAAGCCCTTGTGGCGCGTCGATGAGCGCGTGCCCACGATTTTCACTTCTTCCTGCGACCCAGTGACCGGGCGCTGCCTCGAATGGCTACCGATTGTTGACTCACGCCTTGGAGACTACGTCGTAGGACAAGACTCGGAATTCGATAGGTAAGAGCTTCATTAATATATGTGTGTGTGTGTGTGTGTGTGTGTGTGTGTGTGTGTGTGTGTGTGTGTGTGTATCAATTTCATACTTTCAAAATACACCCTACTCTATGTTCCGATTCTACAGCTTCTCGAAACTTATGGCCTTATTTTTATCATGCTCTCTAATAGATCGTAAATATTAAGTACTATTATATTTTCTGTATAATTTCTAAACTACTTACCTAATACGAAATCAAATTTATATAAATCTGAAATTTTACTATATTTTACCCAATGTATAATGTATTTGTTTCATTAGGGGAAATTTCGACTAGCACAAAAATAATTTTTGTTTCCTTAAATTTAGAAATAAATGAATTACTTTGCTTGTTCACATTTGTAAAAATTATATTAAAACACATCTATTGAAAAAAAAAGTATTGATATACTTAATTAATCTTTTATATTTTTGATCATATAATTTCAAACCATTGCTATTAATTTTAACATTTGACTTATTTATTTTTATAAAATATAGTCATGTATGGAATGCCTATATAAAATATATATGTTGTACTATTATATCAAAAAGTGTATTGTAAAAAGAGAAAAGCCAAAAATATCTTACACGTGCTTAAAAATGTAAATTGAGTTAAACTTGATGTAACTAGAATCAATATTTATAGTTAGTGTCTTAATTACAAAGAATTGTTTTTTTAAATATGAGTACTTTTAACATTTTCATCAATATTTAGTATTGTCATTAGAACTAAAATAAAATATTTAAATTCGGTCAAGATTTCCAAGAATCATACGGTGACTAACTATATCAAACGCTTATTCGTTAAAAATAAATAAAATTTACTTTCAAAATAACAATAAATTTGAAATTTAAAAAAATAAAAACAAAATAGCTAGTATAAATATGCAAATAGCACATGAATTTAACATTTGTAAATAAAAAATTATTTAAATAACACCGTTTTAAAAATTTAATATATTATCTTAATAACCATTTTTTATAATTTATTATATATTTATCGTTAACGCAGTGAAAAATCTCAACTTAAAGATTAAAAAAAATTATAACTACATTAACTAACTAACCCAATCAATAATTTCATTGAACCTACTTAATGTTCATTGCTACCTACATGGTAAACAGTGTAACAACTTACACAGCCAATGATTTTATTGATATATCATAAATTAGTTATAAATTACATTTGTATTAGATTATCATTAAAGTCAATATACTTTTGTCGCATAACTAAAAGGAATATCTAAGAAAATAATATGACTGGTATGTATAAAGTAAAATGAACTCGTGGAATTCCTTTCAAATTCTTAAATATTATCATAATAGAAATAATAATATTACTAATGATAATATAATAATGATGATGATGATGATGAATTTTATAGAAAGAGAAATATCTTGTCCTTTGAATAATTTTTTTAAACATCGAAACAATGAAATTTTAAAGATGCTTGGAATTAATTTATATTTTTGTTGATATATTTTTGTCATATTGAGTTTAAACGGCAAAAATTCATTTCATTCTTTTTCAGCAAATATCATCGTTTGAAGAAAAAAATGTAAGTGAAATGCAAAACTTTTGTAATAAATATTATAAAATTACAATTAATCCTTGCATACCCTAAACGTTTGCAATGAAAGATGAAAACATTTTTAGATAAAATTATGGAGATAATAATTGATAAATAAGGCTACAATTATTTAAATTGTTCTTAAAAGAACTGTGAGCTAGTAAAAAAATTAATAAAAATAAACTAGACGTATAAATAATTGATTCGTTTAATAATTAAATATGCTATTTAAAGTGAACAATGAATTTAGCAGTGAACAATGAATTTAGCAAGCAATATATTTTAGATACAGCGATGATTGGTGATAGATTAACTGCACGACAAACAGAACTGAAAAAGCATCCGCAGATACGCATTCTTTTTCTCTGCGTTGAACTACACCCAATTTTTTGATAAATTTATGTAAAAAATCTATATATGTATAATCTACAAATGATCGTTGGCTTTTCATCATTTCACCCTTACTTAAAATAGATAGAGCTTTAAAGAAAGAGCCTCAAGCACTAAAAAGGCCCATACCAATTACACGATGTTTCAGGACACAGCTTCTCCAAACGCAGGACGTAGATAAGGTCTCGGACATTTGGCGAGAAGCAGCACCCGGGGGAGTCGAGATCGGCAACCTCAGTAACCAGATGGCCACTGGCAGACTGACCAAAAAGGATGTCTTCATGTCGCGGGGCTGGGGAACCGGCGGCATGCCCTTCTCTGTGTTATACATGAGTCCTCGAGTCAATCATCCACCGCCCTCAGGTAACACACCCGTATAAATTTTAATATATAGAGTAACCCATAGAATAACTTCAATCGTTCCAACAAGGCTATCGATGAGTGTTAGCATACTTTTCAATGCATTTATCGATGAAAATTACAAATCGGTATCCCTCTCTCTACTTTTAAACCTAAATTAATAAATAAATATTTTCTAAGACGAACTTACAATATTGAATTATACTACTACTCAATATCAGCATTTGGTTTTCTCCATTTGATGTTTTTTTTATTTCATTTATAAGTCAGTAATATTGCATTACTAACATGAAAAATCCGGTACTATTACATATTCGCTACATTCCGTTGGATCAAATTTTATAAATAGTATTTTTTATTTTTTACATGTTTATAAAATATTACAAAATATATGTTAACATACTCATTTTTAAACATATTTGTGTTTTCAGACCAAATAAAAAAAAATTTGAAGTAATAATTAGAAGTTAAAATTATTTTTTATTATCGGATAGGTTGTTAAAATATAGAAGTTAAAATTTAGAAATTGAATCCAGCTCAATTTGTTATATTTTGTACAATCAATAAGACACAACAATTTCATTCGAATTATCTGGCATCAAAATACTTTCTACCGTATTCATAAAATCTTCAAGAAATTTATAATTTATAAATTTGCTTGGTCTAATGAATATGAAATTACTTTCAATAAAATAGATAAACATCGTTAAAAGATTCTTTTAATGGTGGCTAGTATTGAAACAAATATAATCATCAAAATATAATTTTTTTTCTTAAAATTAAATGCAAAATTGAAATTTTTCAAAAATTGCTGTATATTTAATTTGTTTACAAAAATTGTTTGTTACTTGCCTTAGTGCAAAACTTTTAATTCCAAAACTAATTTTGAAAAAATTTTTAACCTAAAATTAAATTAAATGAATGTTTAACATCTTAAGTAGTAGAAAAATAACTCTTCTAACTTGATACTAATTACGTTATCTGGTACTACTGATGTAAAATGGTAACAAATATTACTTCGAAGCATTAATAAATATTTTCGAAAACGGTTGAGTTTATATTTTATTTCTGAAAAAATCTAATCAAGCCATTTGTACCATATGAAAATTGACAGATTTTGGTTGAATTCATATTTGATGCATTGCGAGAAAGAAAACATTTTTTGTGATCGTTGCAGGTACCACACAAGTAGAGGTCGAGAAGAACGTGGATCACGTTAGAAAAAAAATCGAATTGCCAAACGAACGAGTCAATCAGCCCAATTACCAAGTAGCCTTGAGAAACGGCGGTTCCGGACAACCTCGACGACACTATTCCATAATACCTCAGTTGTTTATATCGTACGGATGGGGACCATCGGGGAAGTAAATCTAAGAGGAAGCATAAGTGTGATGGCGAATGAGACGACATAACAAATGACGAGCTATGATACAATTCAATAAGAAAAATTCCTTTTTTCTACATTCTCGTAAATCTAAGGCCTGAACATCGTAATCTGTTGTTACATTTACAAATCGAAAAATGTGCGCTATTTTGCTGACATTTATAAGTGCATCTAGGTTATTTATTTTGAATGACTTACTTTCCTGCAGAAGGTCCCCTCAAAAGGGAAAATTGTATTTAAAAAATTATTTCAATTTTCGAATGTTTAATATCTTTAAAGCGTCAAATTTTATTGGAAATAAGATACATGCATACATTTCAGGACCGTAATAAAAAAAATAATTATTATATATTGTTTTCTACAATTACGTCAATAAAGTTGATAAATTAATAAAAGAACATTTTATCTTTTTTGAAAAAGGCCGTATTAATTGTGGTTAATTCGAATTTCAGTTACTTTATAGAATAAATTATTGTAATAATGAAATATAGACCTATTGTTATTTATAATATACATAAAAGATTGCATATTTTTATTCAAATAAAAACATGTTTATTACTTTCAACACACACGCACTGAAAAATAACACTAAAATTCAAAATTTCTTATTTTAATAAAAAATAAAGGTTTACTTCTCGCCGTATATTTATACAATTTGAAAATATATTACTTAGATACTTAAATGTTCTCGTGTTAAATAGATATAATTGTGGCTAAATACTTCTAATATATAGAAATTCAGGTATATTATTTATTAATTTATTAATGATCTCCTCTCCTACCTTGATCATTACGGTATATTTTGTATATTTTCTGATTGCGATAGACATTCAATTACATCTAAGTACTCAATCGCTACGCTCAAACTTAACTCTATTAATTTGATACTCAAATTCATTTTTTTAATTTCAATTTAATTGTTTTATATAATTAAAACAAAAATTAAAAGTAACTTTATAAAGTAACGTTAAAATGTATTACTCTGCACTATAGTTTCCTATTCATATTCTCTTAATATAATGTTTGACTTATTTCAACAAGTAAATTATTAAAATCCTTTATCAAGGTAATGTTCACTCTTTATGATATTATTTTAATGTGAAATGCTACAGATAAACAATCATTTATCTCTAAATTCAACTTTTCAAAACAATAAAATATTTTTTCCAAAGCAGCAAACTTCTAATATTTATATGACTTTTTTGGTACAAACATGTAATTTTACATATAGGACTTATATTTCTTTTTCAAAATTTATGTACTTAAATATAATTATTGAAGATATTTTTCAAAGTTTATAAAACATTATAAAAAACTTTATAAAACATTTATAAAACAAAGTTTATAAATTGTATTATATTAAGTAATTAATTATTGATTAATAAGTAATGTTTCACTCGTCATCGCTCAAAAAAGACACAGATTGCATCAATACAATAAAGTTTTATTTTGAAACAAAATAAATTGGAATAAGTTTACTATTAACTTACCGTTCATTTCCTTCATTGCCTTGATAAAGTCCTGAGGATCTTTGAAAGATACAAAACCAAAGCCTTTAGTTTTGTTGGTTCGCTTGTCCCGCACGACCTTGGCTTTTTGAAAGCTGGAATATTTACCAAATACACGAACAAGCATCTCATCGGTGACATCGTTACCCAGATCACCACAAAATATTCTGAAGTCATCTATAAAGAAAGAAAATGAATGAATAAAATCTTTATTAATACAAATCAATGCTCTACCAGTATTTCATTTTTATTGATGCATACAGAAGTAAAATTGGGATAGAAATATATTTTAACTTAATTTTAAAAAATGAATTGAATTTTCAGATATATATAAATAATAATGAAGTTTAATTATTTACATTAAGATACATCAAAATTATAACTCTAAATAAAGATTAATCATTAACAGTGAATTAATAAAAAAAGGGTAAAATTGAAAAGTAATAGACTACTTAGCTGGGAATTAAGCAATACCTTCTGTTCTATTTCATAATGTATAATCTATTCACTTGAATTATCCATATCCAGGTAATTTTTCTTAAAACCGTTTTTATATTATAATCAAAGAGGTAAACATCTTATAATATCACAATAGTGAATTAAATTTTTTTGTTAAATTAAATATTCTTATAGTTTCTAAATACATAGATTTTTTATTTATTTTTTTTTTAATTTTAAATCAAAGTAGAAGAGTAATAAATAATACGTAATTAGCAATAAAAAATTTAGTGATTATCAGTGCTATGAAGAAGCTCTTATTTTATGAATAGAAATTGTTATTATAAGCTTCTCTGTAAATGTAATGAGTATTATAAATTTATAACATAAAAATTGAAAAAATAAGTCTGTTCACATAAACTTCATTTTATTTATTTTTATATTTTTTGTCTATGTTCTATCAATTTATATTGTGACTTTTCATTACACATATTAGATAAAAAACATAAACATAAATAATAATATTAAACATAACAATTGGAAAAATATGATAACAAGTCATATTGTAAAATAAACCTTGAAAGAAGTCTTGAATTCAAAGATGAGTGGAATATATTGCTTTTAATATGCTTTAACATATCAATATTAAACTTAATTGTATTATGTTTAGTCGAGAGATACGTAGTCACAAGGATACAGATAATGCAATGGAATAATAAACATAGTATCAAATCTAATTGAGTGTATAAATCACTTTCCAAGTTCTCATTCTTGCACTTGAAATACGTGATATCTCAAATTAGCATGAGTAATAGACGATCAGCATATAAAATAAATAAATATTATTGTTACATAAGTTAACTAATATTATTTTTCATTTCACTCAATTATTTATATACAAAATAAAACCATTTGTGATAAAGAAATTTTAAATTTCTGAGATATATTCATACAATATGAAAATAATAAAATTTTAGATAAAATATATCAATTTAGATTTTTTGATAATTTCTAATAATTTAAATAAAAAAGATAATTATATCAATTTTTAAAAAATTCTATATTATTTTTTTCTAATTTACTACTTCTTACAAGTATAATATTGTCTGAAAACTTTAAGGTATACTAACCATCATCCCATTCTAGTAATGAAGGATCTTCCCAAGTTTGTCCACCTGCCATTCTAATTATTTTCTTATTTTTCTTTCCCTTGCCCTTTGGATGTGATTCTTCAGCACTTGCATTAGCCATAATCGAACTAGCCTTTCCTTGACTAATAGCTAACTCTGCAGCTGTGCTTACACCTTTTACCTTTGGTTTCTTTTTTGAATCATCCTCTGGTATTTTTGTATTGATAATTTGTTCAATTATTTCTGGATGAATCAATGGAGCAGCAGGAGTTGCATCATAATTTTTAGGTGTGGCACTTAATATTGGATCTACCATATTTGAAATATAAGGAGTACTTATTTGTGCTGGAGAAGAATAAGTTGTTATAGGAACCGAGCCTGTCAAATAATTTTTATTAATCATTAATAACGAAATATTAAATATCTTTAATTCCTACTAATAGTACCTTTTTTTAAAAAATTACAACAATATTTTTTGTGTGTCTGAGCATACTAGATAAAATTAATATTAATAAAGTTAAAAAATAAAAGATAAAGAAAAGAAGACTAATTAAAATTATGTATAAAGTATTGTCAATACATTTAATTTGAATTTTTGTTAAACATACTTTGCCTTGAAACTTGTGCTGGAATCATCAAAGGGGTTGGTGGTGGAGGAGGTGGTGGTGGTGGTGGTGGAAAACCTATTATTGGAGGAAATGCAAGTGATGCAGCTGCTGCAGCGACAACAGTAGATGGCATTTCATGTTGTTCTAATTGTCTTGCAACTTGATTATATGTATTAGCACCAATGACTGTTCTAGTTATAGGAGTTACCATCTGACCTCCTATTTCTGCCTCAAAACTACATTCAAAAAAATATTAAAAATTATTTTTGAAGATAAATAATATATTATCACATAAGTTATTTTAATAAACTATTAATATTTATAAAAATATTATCAAATAAAATGTTACAATTTTATTTTAAATATACTTTAGTAACATAATTTGCTACTTAGATATTTATAATCTTAATGTAGAATCATATAACATTTAAATATATTATTTAAATATTAACATATACCAATTTAAACCTCTTGAAATAAAATCAGTTAATTTATTTAAGTACACTTTTATTAAGCATTATAATTTTCAATTTTATAATCAAACAATAAAAAATCATATTTTTTATAAATCTAGTAAAAATAATTTGATTACATTATTGATTCAAACAAAAAAATTATAGTTTTAAACAGATCATACAATTTTTATAAGAACTTATTTTATAAGTACTTATAGAAATATTGCAAAAGGTTTTGTAACATACGTAGTTTCAATATAACAATTATTGTAAATAATTGTTTAATAAGTGCATAAAATATTGATATATTACCAAAATATATAAATATAAAATAACTACTTAAAATTTTTAAAATAAATTTATTCTGTATATGAAAGAAAAATCTAGTTATATTTGAGAAAAGGTTATGTTCTTACCGACTCATCTCATCTTCCATTTGTCTTAGCTTCATGTTATCGTCCATTGTGATAAATAATTAGAACTTAAAACGTAATAAAATAAAATTATTAATTTATTATTTAGACTTTAAAACTCTGAATAAACAATTTGAAAAAATAAAACTTTTAAATCTAAACTTTCTGTTGTTACTTGTGTACAACTATTATAAACACTAATCAATGTTAAAGTAAATACATATTTTCCTTAAAAATATTAACGGTAGACTTCAAAAATTAATATTATATATATTAATTTCCTGTAGATCCTAAAGTAATTAGATCAAGGATATTAATTTTTTTTTAGAATAAAAATGATCGCGTCCACATATTATAAACCTAGACGTTATATATGTATCGGATTTCCGGCATAATACTAAAATGAATATATCTGTTTATGAGGCCACATTACAGTGTCGCCAATAATAGAAAATATTTGTATAAATTTATTTAATATAAATAAAGTATATATTATTTAATATATTATTTTTAAAAACCTATGTATTCATCTGATTACTTAAAAAAAAATTTATTAATAAATTGAATATACAAAAAGAGGAATAAAAAAACCTTTTCAATCAGGATATCAAACTTAACAATACTTACAACGGTTCATATCACGTATTCAACAGCTGGTGTTTTAGCAGACATGTTGCGTTGAATGTATAACATGATGGAACAAACGCGATTTATTTTTACAATTTTTTTAGTTCTCAGTTTATTCTCTAATCACACATTTGCCGAAAATGATGAAGATTCGTCAACCGATCTTTATGTCATTGAAGGAAAAGTATTTCCTCCAGAAAATACAGGTAATACCGCTTGGCAATTAATGACTCATGTAATGGCTAATGGTGGAGAACATTACGGATTTCTTAGGTAAATATTTATCTTCTTGGTTCATTTTTGTAAAAAATGTTAACAATTAAATATAAAATATACAAACATAAAAATAATATATCAGTAAAACTTTTTTATTACTTTTATGAAACAAACAATTTTTTATATGACAAAAATTTGGATATTTTATATCTAAATATAAGTAATTAAGGGTGTGGCCATTAAATGCTGATGTATTTAAGATAATAATTTTGCACAAATATCAAAATTAAAAGTTACTCACTCAAAATTACTCTGTAAAAAACAATGTTATTTAATTTATATGTTAATTCAAGTAGAATATTTTACAAATATCTCTACAAAGAATTATAAGCATGTTAAAAATGTGCATATTGAAGACATTTATCCAACAAAAACATTTAATCAATAACTTATACAAATGTAAGATATTAAATTAAGGCTTTTCAGATCACAAAATTATTTGATTAATATTTTGAAAAAATCATTAAATTAAATGTTTGAAATCACTATAATATAATGAATTATGATAGTTATAATAAATACTATTTACAGGGAAGATGGAACATTTACTGTATCAAATGTACCTTTTGGATCATATGTAATAGAAGTAGTTAATCCAAACTATGCTTATGAACCAGTTAGAGTTGAAATAAATTCTAAAGGAAAGTTTAGAGCAAGAAAAGTTAATCTAATACAAACTTCACAAGTTATTCAAGTACCATACCCATTAAAATTGAGACCACTTACACCATTTAGATATTTCCAAATGAGAGAACAATGGCGAGTCACTGATTTCCTCTTTAATCCTATGGTAAGATTAAACAAATTTAGTATTCATAATTATGAAATAAATTATATTTATGAATACTTTAGTAGTTCTTATATATTTTTAGGTTTTCATGATGATACTACCACTGTTGTTCATTATAATTTTACCTAAAATTATGAATGATCCTGAAACAAAGAAGGTATTCTTTTCTTATTAATTTATTTTTAAATTATAGTAATTTTAAAAAATTTCTTTATACAAAATTATCAGAACAATATTATTATAGGAAATTGAGCAGCTCAATAATTTGACAAGCTACAATATGCCAGAAATGTCTGAAGTTATAACTTCATTTTTCTCCAGTGGAGAAAAGCAGAAGACAAAAGCTGTAAAAGCAGTCAAAAAGAGGCAATGAAGTTAAATGATGCTGTTTCTTTTATAAGTTGTAATTGATCACAATGTATAATGCGATTAAATTTCTTGTTCATAAGAGATAGGATTTAACATAAGTATTTTCTTATTAGTCTAAATTGAAATAATTTCAAGAATAACAATATATATATTTTGTAAATATACATCACATTTAGTAACAAGTGGAAACAAAAATGTTGATTTCATGAGTTATCACATTACTTAATTATAATTACATGATTTATCAATTATTTCATAAAGCACAGCAAGAGTACAAAATTATCTATATATCTATGTATTTGTAGTATAGGAACTCTATGATTGTTTACATTATTAAATAAAATAAAAGTTGTCATACTCTTGAAAGAACTTATGTGTATTTCTTTTTTTTTACTGCAACTAATCTATATAGAACCTTCATTTCTTTAAGTAATAGAGTGCTGTAATAAATGCTAAATTTAAAAAAAAAATTTTTTAAATATATTTGATAAAATATATGTTAAAAAGTAGGTAAAAAATACTATATCTGTGATTTGAAAATTTGATGCTCGAGTTGAAAAATTTGCAACTCTAAATAATAACATAAAAATTATGTCATAGCTTATAAAAAAAAATCATAGTAAACAATTTTATATATTTGTCAAACATTTTTAATTGAACATTTTAATTTGATTAAATAATACAAACTTCTTTGTTGAAATACTACTATTTTCCCTATAAATGAATGATTAAGTTATCAATCATTTAAATATAAATCCAATTTTTATTAAAAATATTTCGATGTAAATATAAGAGCGCTCTAAAAGCAGTTTTGCTTTGTATTTTTTTGTTATTTTTATTTTGCTTTAAACGGGAAAAAGGAACGTGAAACTTTGTTTCTGTGTATTTTCAAAAGCCAATAATTCTTCGTGTAATAAAACATTAAAATAACATGCAAAAGAAGTAAGCAAGAAAAATTAATACCTACTGAAACTACAACCCACAACTCACGATGTTAATTCGTAATAATTTCATAGTATTTTAAAGAATGAATCTTGAAAGTTATCATTCAAAATGCAAATAAACTCGCCGTCTGCCACTTAAGGAGCCGACACTGCTTACACGGGCCGCTAAATTCATCTATACGAAGCCAATACAGCGCACTGGGTCGAAAGCAAAAACCATAAAAAGGCAGGAAACCCACCAAGCGGCGTCTTATAAATTTGTCGTTATTCAAATTCGAGCTGATCTCGGCCTCTGCTGGGGATACACAGAGAAAGGAAACGCGACGTGTATCAAGTAGTCGTCGCGGTCTGGAAAGCTGCGCGGATGGGGTCGATAATTGCCTCTGACGACCACCCAGTGGATTCCCGGAGACATCCACGACGCCACGTGGCACAACATCAAAGGGTAACGTACCGACAGGCGAGAGTCGACACCTCGAGGTGCCGCTTGCGCTTTATCTCGTGCTACGCCGTCTTTCTCGCTCTAGCGCCTCCCTCAACCTTACAAATAACATCTTTGTCGCTTCGCATTACTACTTCTTTTTCATGTTTCTTGTAATATGTTGCTTTTTCGCAGTGCAGACCATCAAACTCATTGAAGAGTTGTCAGCATATCACTCAACTTAACTTGCAAAAATTTTCGACTTTTTCACTCGCCGACAAACATAAATATTGTAAATATAGATCAATACTTTCAATCTGTTTCACTGCATTTCCATATTCATTCGGATTATTGGTTAAGCCTTTATCAATTTTACCAAACACTAGTTATAAACTAATATTAGCTTGAAATAAAACTTGTTCATTACAGAACACCAGATTAACCCTAGCGTTTACACTTTGCTAATTTAATTATCATTATATAAGAGTATTTATTCAAGTAAATAGAATTGTTTCAATAACTAGAAAGCTGAGGATTATAAATGTATCGATTGTCAAATAGTTACTCTTTAATCTAACAAAATAAAGACGCTGCGCTTCGACGATAGCTTGGAAACGATAAAAAATGTTAAGCAGAATTTGAATTGGCTAATACTTAAACAGGTGACACACTATAATTTCAGTCAACTGTTGAGCAAAACATTTTACGTTTTGTATTTGATTTATTGTATTTGAAACATGGGAGATGTACTCGTTGATATCCTAATTCTGGAAGATTCAAAAATTGAATAAAAAATTTTGTAGCATTATTACCGGGATATTAATAACATTTTTTTTACTTTAGTTTTATAATCTGCACTCGTTTAAGAATTCTCGTACAAAAATTATTACCAAAAAATTATAACAATTTGCACAATATAATATTTCATATGATTAATTACGAATATATGTGCTATTTTGAGTGATATACATTATGCTCCTTATTTCATTTTAACGCAATAGCAAATTATTATTGAGAATTTTATTGTCAAGAAATGAAAAAAAAATAATAGTAAATAACTTTCGTCATTATACAAAACTATATGTAACTGATTGTCAAGGGTAATTTTATAAAAATTTTTTTTAAAACAGAATATTGAAAAAATACAAAACGAAAACAAGAATAGGTTTATTCCATTTATTTTAAAAAATTAAATTTTAAAAATTAAAAGAAATTAAAGAAATATATTTAGAGAAATTCTTTTTCTCCTAAAAGATTTATCTTTAACAAGAGAATTAATTTTTCGAGCGTAGAATATAGTACATAATATTTCATAAACTTGGAGAGATTAGATTATAGAAAAATGTTATGTTTAAAAATAATCAGAACGGTTCTTTCGATGAGTCGAATGTCACTTTAAATGAACTCGAACTTTGAATAGTAGCTAACATAAAAAGAAACGAAGCATTTATTGGCAGTTAAAGCCATGTAATAATTAGGATGCTAGATGGCGGCCGGTTAGTGCAACATTTATTAGTTTACAGTAAAGAGGTGCTCATTTCTTGAATAATCGTCGCTACATTCAGATGCATCGGGAAAAATAGCGTTCATTTTGAAAAAGTCGTTGGCATTGTTATCTCGTAGATCAAAGCGTAGATCAAAGAGTCATTTTGTTGAAAGAACTTCGAACGTTTTTTCAGGGCATTAGTCATTTGCCGTCCGGTCGTACTAAAGGAAGCCGACTCGGCGACTGGTAATGAGCGAGCGTCATTGATATAGAGGGAGAACTTGGCGAACGGCCAAAAATCACTGTGGGCCTGATTCACACGGCGATGGTTACGCCGTACGATGGATTCCACCGTGTCAGTTGAGACCTGCGACTTGTGAGCATCGATTTTGTGTAGTTAGCTCGCGTATCTGCCATACACGTGCATCGGACACTCATTTCCCCGCCATGTAGGCCCACCAACGACGGGCCTTTGCTTTCTTCTCCATTCAAAGGCGGCCGAAATAACATTTCTTTCTTGATAATACTTCCTAATTTTATCGCCTTTTATCTTCTTTTACGTAAATTTTCAAAGTAGGCTCCAAGTACGCACTGATGGCTCTTATATTTATGATTTTTCTCAGACCCTTCACTTCATTCGTCGAACTTAATAAGTTTACACTTTTTACCGCCGACATAAGCGTAATTTACAAAACTCTTTTCTTGCCATAAACAAATACCGACGCAATTCTTCATTTTTTTATACTTTTCCCAATTTATTCCTATGTAATTCCTATATATCATAATGGATTGTGATATGTATCCGGTATCTCCTCGCGCGATCTCAGATTTCGTTTTCACGATTACGCCGAATCAAGGGCAATAAGTGTGATTCAGTGGGAAAAGATCTAAATGAGTTTGAGATTTGTGACTTGGGAGTCATTCGTGTCGAGCGCTTTTCAAAGCCATAACGGTTGTCTACGCATTTCTGAAAATGTGAAAATATTCGTTGGATTCTTTTAATCCTGACGTAATATCCAATTAAATTTTGACAATAATTCTTTCGTGACACGATTTCTCGCCCGGTCACTTTTTTTCAATATTTTATCGATAATATGATGCATCTTCAGCTTGTACATATTGAATGAAAGCAGACATTTTCCACTTGTTTTGTTCATCAGTACCTTTTGGTATATCCCTAAAGGTCTTAACGTACTTATGGCTAATATCTATTTTGCGTTGTATGACTTAATACCATTTAGCCATATTCCGAATTGTGATTTATATATCGTATCTACTCTTGAATTTTTAATGGTAAATTACTAGTGAAATTTATAATAAAAGTAAAAACAACTGACTTTCGTTTAATTGATAATTCGAATGTTATTGAAACGACTGTATTTAAATCCATCAAAATTAATCTAGATATATCTTAATTGTTACAAAATTGTTAATCGTAGATCAACATCAAGATCAAAAAATTTAATTTTAAAACCTAAAAAGATAAATGTAATTCTAATTCAGGTACAACATAATTAATTAAGAAATCAAAGGTTATATAATTTAGATAAATAGTATAAATGCTTTAAACAAATAAATAGTATGATTATTTACTTTACTAATAATAAACATAAATTTACTGTGTTGCAAACATGAAACGTATTTTCTCAATATAAATCAAAGCAAATGAATTAAAGTAAATGAAGATGAACGGTTACATAATTTGATAAGATTTATAAAAGTAATACACACACACGCACAATGTGTGTATTTATACTAAATGTTAGAAATAGTAACTGATCAAAAATACAAGGGTTTTAGCCTTATATTGTTATAATTTATATATTTCAAAGTTGAAATAATAATTAATGTGCGGATAAGTATGAAGTCTGCATCCTAAGGCTTCTAATAAAGCTTGTCGTTTTTAAAAACCGAATGTTTCTTTAAAAATATTATTGATAATAATAAACTATAACCTAGATTGACAAAATAACAAGTTTCCTTGAATATCTACTATTAGAAACCATACTCTATGGTACATGATTTTTTTCAATTTTTGTTATTAATACATTTAATCTAATGTAACAAAAGATAGTTGCAAATTTCAATCTGACAAAATTTATATTAAATTAACGATAACGAAAAAATTTATATTATATTAATATAACGATAGATTAATACATTTTTAAATAGTTTAAATATTAACTTTTCAATTATACGAATGCAATTACTAAATAGAGTTGTAGTTAAACATTCAAATACATATTTAGTAATATAGATAATAACAATTTGCATTTTCTAATAACATATTACGAAAAGACATTCTTGATAATTGTCTTGATCTGCGTACACATGAATGTAATAGCAGGAAAATAAACTTTCATTTAAAATAAAAGTTAACCTTTCTTAATGCACTCAAAAATGTTATATATAATATATTCCGTACATACGTCATTAGATTTGTTTTCTTCAAAATTAACTCTTGCTGTTAATTGTACGCTAATTTATATATGTATGACTACTTATACGCTAATAACAGTTTAATAGCAATAAAGTCTAGCAATATCAGAGTTAATATTAATAATATTAATTATAATTGAGTTTCTTTAAAAAATTTTATTTCATGGCTATCACAGTTAATTACTTCCATGTGTTTCATCAATTCTTTCAATAGTTTTACCACTAATTTCAATAAAAATAATAATTGATATTATTTCATAATTGCTAATTAAAATCTTACGATTTTGGAGCAAATTTTTATTTAATTTCTTACTATTTTTAATGTGTTTGTACCAAAAATGTATAAGACCTTTTTAAACTTATGAAGAAACGTAAGCATTCGGGCTTATTTAACCACAAAATGCATTATGTTTGTCTGTAACTCGTATATTCGTGACTTTTTCCCTAGGGCTGTGATTTCTGAAAGATCTCTTCGTTCGATAACTGTGAAATCGAGCTAGAGAGAAAGAGAGAGAGAGAGAGAGAGAAAGCAAAAAAGAGAGTGAGTGAGAACAATAAAGTTTGGTTGGTGTATCAGTTCTTCGCGTAGGAGTATATGAAAGGAAGAACTCCTGCTAAGATTTCGAGAGTAGCGTCGTCGTAAAAGCCGCAAACTAAGTCAAAATGCCGAAGTTTTTTACATTCTCTGATTAGCCCAACGAGAACATCAAAAACACAGCCGTTATGCGAAAAACCGCCACTATTCACGCGTCCTTTTATGATCCCATATCATACCACTGTTATATCTCGAACAATCACAATGTCTAACAAGCAAAAAGCTCCAGCTTTCTGTATTTTCTTCTTTTCCATAACTCCTTTACCCATTTTCTTTTACATATTGATAAATCCGTCTTTGTTATTGCAGCCTGATCGATTACTGACCGCGAATTCCTAGACTTAAAGAATATAGGCATTGAAAGACGCCAAGATAGGTGTTACCTATCTCAACACGAATCTTAATTTTATTATAAACATTTGATCTCTATCAATGCATTTCTTCATTCTATTACTAATACATTATTGTTTAGCAGATCAAGAGAATAATCAATATTGTATTTTTATAAGACGTGAGATAAACAAATTTCTGAACCCCATAAGAACCCCACAAGAACCCTTTACATTCAAAATTCTTTTAAAAACGCAGTTTACTTGGAAATATATGATGTAAGAAAAAAAAGCTCTTGCTACTTCTTTATAATTACGCTATTTCTTTAACCATTAAACCAGTTAGGAAATTACAATTTTAAATGCAACAGTTAAAATTAGATTGATAAAATTTATTTAGCGAATAGCTTATATAAAAATTTATATAGTTTATGTATTTATAAAATAAAATAAAAAATTTAATTTTTCTTGCAAAATGCAATATTAATATGATAATGACATTATATTAAGGAAAAATAGTTTTGCAAATCCTGAAATACCTACTGTACGATATTAACCTTGTCTAATTGTAAATTCTACCTTGGTTTATAAAATAAAAATTTTTGTGTGTTATTCATTTTTAAAACGAACTTTTTACATGTCTTTTTTAGATATAAAAGACAATATTCTTTTTTCGTAAAACATAAAAACTAATGGCTAAAACGTACTTTATCTATGTTTGTAGACAGACAAGCGTTGAAATCGCCACGAAAAAAATATTTCGCGTTAATGTGAGGCACGAATTAGTTCTGTTGATTGTTTAGTGTATAAAATATAATCATCATAAATATTATAATTTTGTGCAATAATGCAGTTAATTTCTTAATAAACATTTGAGATTTTCGTTTCTCTGTAAGTCTTATTTTCAAGGATGTAAATTCGGATAGATTTTTATTTTTTTTATTCTGTATAGTGCTTAGTGTATAGTGTTTCATAACATATATAAAGTTGTTCAAATTCACTTGACAAATTCTTACAGTTTAAAAAATATGTAAACGAATATATAAATGATTTTACGTTACATGAATGTTTAATACCAAATTTGCAATATAGTATAAAAAAATTATTTATTAAAATAAAATCCATGATAATGATATATAACAAATTCAGTGAGATAATTATGCTTTTTGAGCAGAAAATGCAAGTATTTTTATCAGTGATTCATGTATAATTTTATTATACATATAAAGATTAATTATTTCTACAGTCATAAAAGAAAAATTAATCTAAAGTATTTAACGTAATATTTTTAAATTTACGTTATAGTTAAATTTACACAACAGTAATTCAAGACGACTTAAATAATAATACTATTTCAACATAACTGTTACCCTTATTTTATATTTTTGAAAAATTGTCGATTTCAAAGAAGATGTATGAAACTTGTAAAGTTTTAAAATTTCTCTTGATTATCATCTTGTTTATATGATAAAAATATTTATAATAAAAAATAAAAAAATATAATAAATATTTATATATAATAAATTATTTATCTTTGTAACTTATGAGGCTCAATGTATCTTCAGGACTTGAGATAAATAAAAAATTTGTCAGCGAACAATTTGGAAGATTGCAGTTGTAATAAAGGTAATAAGTTATCGATGAAATTTCTGATCTCCATAACGATCTCGGTATATACTACATATCTTCAATCTCATTCAAGTCGTCCAACAACAGATGTATATGCACGAAATAAAAAACGAGATCTTGTGCCACCGTTTCTTTGGCGATCATTTTCCTTTTTTTGCTCGGTTATAGTGCATATCGTTTAAGGAAGATGTGATCCGTTAGAATTTTTAATGATCTATTCGTAGCGATGACGTATCATTCATGATAGTATTGAAACCTTGTTTCGAAATTGAATCGTGAAACGTAGACTGTTTCTTATGCTATTCGGTAAAATCGGTTTTACAGCTGATACAGGTATGTATATCCGTATTTTTTATTTCCTTCATAAGTCAATGAAAAATCTTTTTATGTACTTCATTCATACGAACATAAACGCAATTACTGTTAATCTATTATTATCTATTTATTTCTTTTATTTACAATATTGTTTTATGATTATGAACATCAAATTAGTATATATATTTTAAAACTAACTTTATAAATAACGGTCCTTTTTCGATAAGAAAATTGAAAATTAGAAAATTTCGTGCGGTTTAAAATTTTATCCATTTCTTATAATTCCCCCTCTCAGGTCACCTTTCTATAATAAAAGACGTAAGCAAAAGAAAATAGTCTTTAAGGCTTTATCAAAACAAACTCTCTCAAAGGAAAATTACGATATTATTGTAAATTAGAAAAAATAAAAATTAGAAAAACCATTACATTTTAATAAAAAACTACCGCCATATTTTTCAAATTGACTCATATTTAAAAATCTTAGGTGTTCCGAGTATCTCTTTTTATTATATAAAACTTCCGTTTACATTAAAGCCGTATTGCACAAGTATTATGTATCCAATAACGAAAATACAAAATAAATTGAGAAGAAAATTCGAGTATTTGTGGCAAAGAGTTTTTAAAAGTATTTTCTTTGATACAGAAGAATAACGAATTCGTCGACGAATGAATGTCCTAGTTTCGAAAAAGGCACTAATACGTGCACCGCTGGCGGCGAATCTGCACTAAGTTCCCGGTATTCGAGGACGACTCGATTACCTGCATCCCCGGTGCGATGCGACTGCGGTGCCACGAGATCGATTCCCCTCGTTGTCTAGGCGGCTCTGCTTCCAAGGAACTCTCCAAGGAGCCTAATTACTCGAAGACGACGAAAGGTACCGACATAACGAAAAGTTAAAAGTAAAGGCGAATCGACGATTTCCAAGCGGACAGTTGAACAAACATGACGTTGTTGGATAGACATCTAAAAGTTGTTTCTTTTAATGACATGGACCCTTCGCTGATATATTTGCGCTTCGCCATTCGTTAGTTACTTCATTCGATGATTTTTTATGGCACCGGATACAGGGAATTAAGAAATCCCCTTGCGTCTTCATAAATAACTCTTCAATACCTTTTTAAGTAATCACCCTGAGTCTCTTTCTACAATGTATATCGAGCGTAACTTATTGAAAGATGCGCCATTGATTTTATCGCATATTTTAACGAGAAGAGACCGCCGGGAGTTTCAAGAAAATTTGCTGAGCGGAAGCATCAACCAATCAAGGGGCGCTTCATCAGTTAAAAGAAGAAAAAGAGAAACTTACAAACAAGCACTCCTAGACACCTATCAGGTGTCCACACAATTACTTAACACAACAAGCGCGTCAAAGTTCCGCGAGGAACGCAAAGTGAGAACATCCCCCCACCTCGACCCCTGTACTTCAGAGCACATATATATCACATCCACATACGCCCTCGCGAGTCACTTCGTCGTAAGTTTGGTGAATGAACGGGTCTATGGACACGTGGTCGCGTGGCGCGCCGTAAGTGAATCATCATCGCGGCGGTTTCCACTGTATTTCTACCGATACCCGTCTCCGAGTTCTACGCTTTTGATCCTTAATTACTCGCACGTAAGAACTTGTAACTGTATAACTTGTAATACTCGTTGATAATGATAACGGACCGACTAGAACTTGCTTCTTGAGTAAACTAAAATTTGAGATCTAGCACTTTAATCACAGGAGACAAGAAAATCCAATTTGATGATATTTATCCATTGTTAAAGTAACAATGGAAACAAAATGATGATAAAGAAAACTTATGAGAATAAAAATATTATCTTCAAAAATATCGAATAAGTGACGTTTTCTATTTCATTCGTCACTACTCAAGAATGAAAATTTAATTGGCCAATAATTTATCATTTCTTTTTCTTATAACGCTTAAGTACATATTTAAGTTAATTAAACGATGAAAATAAGTACAGATCCGCCTCGTTACCGAACACCGAGGAGATGCTCGACCTCGAGGAACTGTTCCCGCCAGGTTTCGAAACCTTGCTAAAGATCGCCGATGAGGCACAAGGACTTGGTGCCAAGGCCCCGAGTTGTGCCACACACGAGGATGATTCCGGTTCGGTGGGAAATGGAAGTGAAAGTGGATGCGGAAGCATAAGTTCAAGAGACGAGGACGACGTCGAGCGACAGGAACCGGTTATGGTGCCGTCGGGTGAGTTTGCACCCTAGATGTACCCGACGACGCTCGTCTCGATTATCGAATCTTAAGATCGCGTTATTTCACCTCATACCGGTGTATCTTGTACGCGACGTATACTTACATAGCGGTGTTCGATTATACGCGATTTGTAATGCGGGTAGATATTTTAGAGCTTAGAGACTCGTGTAGAGTACTCGTGTACTCGTGTAAAGTTTATTATTCATGTTTTGTTTCGTTGGAATAAGAGGATAAGTCATGATGACCTTTAATGCTATTATAAAAACGCTTCTCACCGATTACATTTATTCGTTGTAACTTTTGAAAAGTAACTTTTTGAAAAGTGACTTTTTGACTTTTTGACCAGTGACTTTTTGGTCACTAAAGAAATGGTTTTATTTAAAAATAACATATTACTCTTACTTATTATTTTAATCTTAAATTAAACAATGTTCGATTCTGTTTTTATTAGCTATAATTTCTGTGACCATGTATCCATCTAGACTTTGGATAATTTTAAAAATTCAAATATATTTTTTACTTACACTCTACGTTTAATTCTTTAAGATCGATAAAGATGATGTCCAAGTAGATTATATCTGTAATTTTACAAGTCTAAGAATAGTTTCTCGTTGTATTTATTAAAAGATAGAATACAGTTTTTTTTCTTGTTCACGTTCATCTAGTAACAAAATTTACTATTATAATTCATTATTATGGTCATTTTTTTTATATAGCTTCATCGATGAACGATATAGTAGTATGCAAAGACTCATAAAACTGAGAAATACTGTATTCACATTTCGTCATTACCGTCTTCTCAATGAAAACTCTGAATTCTATTAACAGATTTTAGTATTTATATTTATAGTCTAAGAGTATTAAAATGTTAAAGGTATTTTATGTTTAAATCTTACAAAATTTTTCATTGAACAATCGTTTATAAATTTACTATTTATATTAATGATTGCCGAGTAGTCATTAAATTTTATTTTCTAAATAAAATTTGAGTTATTCTTTATCTGTTCTTTAACAAAAAAAATTTACTTAAAAAATATATTAATATGATAAAAATAAAACTCGTTATTTATAGCTTATAATAATGTAATGTAATAATCATTTACCCTAAATATGCTTAATACAATTTGAAATATTTTTTCATTTATACTTTTATCTTTATTTGTATAAAATTACACCAAATTATAATTTGTATCTTTTACTATGTGTATTTCAATTGCTGAAAATTTTTTATGATTACAAAATTTATTATTTTACAAATTACAATGTTTTAAAAAAGTGGTGTACATCGATTTTTACATGAGAGTAAATAAGTAAATAAATTAATTAATATACATTTCAAAGAGCCACCTTTTAAAGATCATTTAATAAAATATATGCTTATGTGTATGATTTATTTAATACACACGCGCAAACACACACTTATATACGTGCACACTATATACTTTACAATTACTCTAAATTTAAGTGATAATAATTCTACAAAAATATTATAGTTAAAAACCTAATTATTTTTAAAATAAAAGGTAAATTAAAATTTTAGAAAAAAAGAAAAGTCGGATTTCTTGTTTCGTTTACAATTGAATATTATATTTTGATCGAGAAATAACTTAGAGGATAAAACTTAGAGGATATTTTAATTTATCTATTATTTTAAGAAACTCTTTAAATTATAAAGTTTTTTATAATTATTAAAAATTATAGTCAAATTCGACTGAATTATAATCGAGTGTAAGAGAACTAAGAGAACTATTAGGTAAGCACGAAATATTGAAAATGGTATAATTAGTATAATATTATTAGTATACATGATTTTGAAGATCCTTGAGAGAATACACACAAAATATTTTATATCAAGATATTTGCAAATAAGGAAACATTACGAATGATGAATTGCAATTTTGTTTATAATTAATTTAAGCAATTCTTTTTTTAACGGTTTATAAGTTTTGAGGAGAAAACAACGGACAATTAATTATTAATTTGTGAAAGTAAATCCATTAAAAAGAAAGGAAAACTACTTTCATGAAAATATGGTAATTATAATTAATTATTGTGTTGATGCTTAAGGTATAATCTATACTGATTTTTTTAATAAGGTCATAATAATATTTGTAACATTCTCGACCGGTTTATCGTAATTACAATAGCGTATGTTCGAGTTTCATTACAAAGTCCTTCTCTGTCCTCTTCATTTGTCGAATCTAGCATTACCGGACGATTATCAATTAAGTAATTTGAAAAAATAGCTTACAGGCAATATGAAATAATTATTAAAGTAACAATTTAATTTGGATGTCGAGTAAATTATGTATAAATGGGAGAATAAGGTTTGTGTACTTAAGACTCAACTACTCTTTTAACAAGCTTTTAGATCGCATTACTGGTAAATATATTATTAGGTGTTAAATCCAGTCATATTTTTCGTTACATAAATTTTAATACTTTTATTCGAGGTAAAAATGAGCAAGTACATTATCTAAATCTTTTGTATTCTAAGAACGTGAAAACGTAAAATGTAAAAGTTTGCTGAGCTACGCACAAAAATTTTTTTAATTGAAAACCTTTAATATATATTTTTAATTTTGTATAATCATTATTATAAAATTAAATTTATAAATTTGATATGAATTAGGTTAAAAAATTATGTATTTCCATGGAAACATCTATTCTTGTTTCCATCGTCTTACTGATTACAAATTTTAAATTAGCGTTTCAAAATTAAAAATACGTTCTATGTAGGAAGAATTTGAATAATATCAATACTAACAAAATTGGTTGGCTTTGAAGTACTTGTTCTTTTCGTGATATATTTTCTCTTATTAATTTCAGATATCATATTATTCATTATCGTACAGAGAAAGCACATATTAGTAATAGATTATATCGATAAATATAAGTGTACGAAAAACTTAGCCTAGTAATCAGCCTTATTTATCAGGTAATGAAAAAAAAGTACTTCTTTATCTCAAATTTATAAAACTAAATCGGTAGACATCGATAAATATCGTTAATTAGTGATATCCTTTTACATATTTTATTACATATTTTTGACAGATGATACCAATATTTGAATACATTAAGAGGATTCATTCAATACATTCAATACATTCAAGCTAGTTTTATATTTGAATTTCATTAAAATATTCACGAGATGAAACGAAAGGGTTTAACGAGTTGTATTGTAAAATGTCCATATACGAAAACGATAGCGTTGACAAGTTGTTGTATCGAGCACTATGCTAAAAAATCATGGTGTGAGATACGCTTTTATATTTTCGCTCCTAGAAATTGTATTGCTATGAGAGTTTGCGTAAGGTGTATCAATCAGTAACGAGACGCACATATAAAAGGATGAATTCGCCTCTTCGGTGATACGCGCACGCATAGTACGAGCGACTAAAGCTGGGCCCCACCTGCTGCGCCCTCCTGCATTCCACAGATCCGTCCGAATGGAATTCCAGTCATGTCACCTCCTGGCTTTCGTGGTGTACAAGGGTATTTTCTCTGAAACTGGACCCATATTCGCTGACACTGACCGCCAGCACCGGCCACGAGATCTTGCGTTGGAGTCTGGCACAGTGGCAAAAGCGCGCATCCGAATCCGGTCGCATCCTAGCCAGGCACCTCGGCTACCTTAGACTACAGGCTACCGGCATCACCACTGAGGCTTTCCTACAAGAGAAAAAAAGCACAGGTGAGTCACACGTTCATTCTCTCCCTTTCTCTGTCAGCTTCTCTCTCTCTCTCTCTCTCTCTCTCTTCGCTGTTCTCTATACCTTTGCGAATTATAGTCTTTTTTATCATAAGCGCACATTTCGCATTATTAATGCTGCTGCTCTTTGGCTTTCGGGTCTTATCTACAAATGCCGTTACGGGCGGAATTTATACTTTTTTCAAGGAAGATAAGCTGGAACTTAGTTTTTTTTTTGGGCTCAAGCGTCATCGATTAGCTTGACATGAAAAATTCCATGCTCCGACTTACCGTCGTATCATTATTTTAGATTATTCATAGTCATTTTAAGACTTTACTTAAAACTCATTAGAGAAGGTGGACAAGTTTCTGTGAAAGTCTTGTTACTTGAATATGATCTTTTTTAAGATTTGTGTGCTTTTATATGCAATTTCCACAAACCGAATTATTATTCGACATTATTATGATTAATTTACAAGTAATATAATATCTTATTACGTTTTACCATTATGTCAAAACTAGTGAGAATATGCAAAACTAAAGTAACTTTTTCTAGTACCCAGATAGAGCATTAAGACAATATAACGTGTATGTATAACATAATACAACATAATTTGTCCTAATACCAAAAACAAATAATGCATAATTATTTCAATTTCTTTAATTATTGTATCAAAATCTTTTGTGAAGTTTTTGATATAACTTTATAATTATAAAAATTTATAATGCATATATACCTATTTGAATTCAATTTATATTTCGAAATTTATATTTATTTTTATAATATTATTATTTGATAATTCAAGCCAGGCACAGATTTCTAATACACTACTTGTGTACCACGCATAGAGCTTTATTATAGTTTAATGTCATTTATTAATATACATACATAATTTAAATAACATTATTTATATTATATTTCTCTGGTACATAAAATATTTCATTATGCTGTAATTAGAAATTTGTTAGAATGTTTTAATCTTTAAAAAGTTTTGTTCCGGAATAAATAAATAAGCAATAAAAATATAATCAAGTATCTGGAAACTGTGTAATAAATAAATAATTAAAATTTCTATTCTCTTGATCTCGACTATATCTATTTTTAGAATAACAAGAACAATATCTTATTTAATTTTCTAGAATTAGAAATTACGATTTAATCTTACATTCGTAACGTAGATGAAAAATTGCTTTTAGACAAAATTCCAAATGAGCTTTCCAGTAATTATTATGAAATATTTTTACGATAGATGTAAAACGATTAGAATGAATCATGTATGAATAATTAATTAATCGAATGCTAAACAAAAAAAAATTTTTTATTAAATATCGTTCGCTACGACCAAAAAAGGAAATTCTATGAATTAGAAAACTATAGTATTGATTGACGATATAACTTAGAAATGTTACAAAGTTAATTAAAATATCAAATATTTCACCAAAACCGCACAATTTAATCATTATTTATATGTCATCCTTTGAAAATCAATGATAACAAATCTTTAAAATTTATTTAAACAAAACAGTTCAAGTAATATGGCCCGAAAAAATATTAAATGTCAGTATTTTGAAGAATTGTTTATATTTTAACTTTACGAAATCAAATAATGATCCCATTCAATGGTCTTGCGCTGCACATGGGCGTTTTTCTCAGAATCAATAAACAAGGCTTTACAGATCTTATGACAGGAAATTCCAGTTATTTCCATATAAAATTAAAAGCGAGGTATCTTGCATTCTTTTATTTTTTCTTTATTTTTTACATATAAGCTATAAAATATATGAATTGCAAGCATTGGTTTACGTGGGCGCGGATTTTTATATACTACACACAGGTGTATTTCACGCACTACTAAAAAATTATACAAGTCGAGTCTCTCATAGATTTTTTATTATGTAATTAAATTACGACTAAAGCTTTCTGATATTTTTACGCTTTCTACACGAGGTAAATTGAATATCTCTTTTAGGCATTTAAAACGATTAATATATGAAATTCGGTGTTTTTAAAGAAACGTAAAATTAATTTTACTTTTAATTAATTTTAACTTAAGAAAATAAAATTTTTATTTGCGTAAAAATAATATATTTATTATAAGAATTTTTGATATGTAAGCAAGATAAAATAAATGCTGTATTCGTTAAAAACATGAAATTAATTTTAATAAGTCATAATTTTCATACATATTATTCGGATATATATATATACAGACATATATGTACGACAATGAAAAAAGTTTTTATGTAAATATAGTTTAACTTAATTAAGTAGAGTTTATATGCATTCATGAACAAAACTTTAAAAATTTTCAAGTGTTTTAAACCATTAAACCTTATAATTCTAATTTTAATTGAATTGTCAAAAGATAAAAGAAAAACAATGTTCGTAGAAGATATGAAGATTAGAATAAGTTCCAACCAAATAATTTCATCAAGCTTTTAAAAATATAATTAATAAATTGTTAACTCAATTTTGAAATCTGTGTTTTAAGGTTTTAAACTGTGAATAAATATAAATCTTTGAAAATATAGTACATGTATTAATTTATATATCATTAAAAGCAATAGTCATGAATGTATAAAAGCTAATGAAATATCGTTAATAAAACCATCGTGGATTCAAGTGCTGATAAATTAATGAAAAGAAACCTAGAATTACACATATAATTAAATTAATATACTGAATTATAATATTAGTTACTATTTATAATATTTTATAATTTTTCTGAAAAGTTTAAAAATTTCTGGGATATTATTTAATCGTGTTGCATTTCTTGGAGAATCTATTCACTATACTATTAAGCCTACTATTATGAAAAAATTCCAGTTCCGCTCAAAAGTTATAATTTTTGAAACATTGTCACCATATATAATATGATATATATGTCAATGATTTTCTGATTTTGATCGAAAGTGCATATGTTACTAATAAATACAATTTAAGTAAAAGAAGCGAAGTAATATATTTCTGATCAATTTTCTTGGAAGTATTTATAATTTTAAATGAAGTATGAAATGAATGACAGTGTTAGTTCCCTGTAATACGTAAAAAATGCACACTCTTGCCTCAAAGTAAAAATTGAACAGTATAATAATATTACGACACCTGGGTTGAACAAGTTTGTACGGTTGTAATCGTGAGATTCGGTAATTTTAGCACTATCCGTAACAAATAACAGATCTACCAACCGGATCTGTACAAGTTGTGACGCACCATAAAATGTGCAAGGGTCACGCAGAAGCACTCGATAATCCGCGTTACAGCCCATTCTTCTTTCAAAGAACGAAAAGAAATGCGAGTGCAGGAGGCGAGTCTAGGAATAGCTAATTCCGAAGGACCTTCGAGCTTCGGCAAAGTCCGCGAGCACGATAAGTCTGCGGCGATAAGCTCTCGGACGGCTTGCGAAGCTTGGCCTCAGAAGTTGCAAGTACGCTCGTTAACGTCCGAAATCTCTAATCGCATAAATATTCATCGGGAGCGGACCGTGGCCAGCGTGAAAAAGCTATCCATGGCCGCAGATCGCTTCTCACACAGGCGAAGCGCGATTCTGGTTCCCGAAACTCGAACGAGGGCGCCGCCCCTTATTCGCAGGTATAGCGCCACGCGACGACGCTGCTGTCGGGGGTTAACCGTACCCCCGAGACTGGACCTCCATCCGGGAGGATTTAAACACTCGCACGCACGCGAACCGCTGCCCACTCGCTGATGTCCATTATCGATAAGCTCACTCCGAAAATAAATACCCAGCCGATAATGGCTCGGCTGCCGATAGATGCCGAAGGGAGATTAATTTAGACTTAGTCGTCCCACCAATTCACCTTACTCGTCCAATCCTACAATCGTTTACTTTCTTACGCTTGATTTCTCCATTTTTTCTTTATCATGTTTCACAACCCTGTTTCTATAAAAACTCCTACCATTCCAATAATCATGCAAACTCTAATGTATTTAATTCGATGATTGCTTAAAACACAACTAAATAAACTAACGAGCAATTTTCTAATAAGCATTTCTCTTCGATTGTTCATTCCAGACATATTATTGTGCATTTTATACGACGCTTCTTGCTTCGCTGTTTTTTCACTGAGATAATACGTATATAAAATACAATAATTCATTTTGGGGAGTAACATCATATTTATATAAATTGTAGCTCACATGTTGTTATTTTATCATTGTTTCTATACGTTAACATAATCCTAAATTACAATCAATAATTTGTGATGATTCATTTTAGGACTAATATTATATAAGAAACAAAAGTAAAGGTTTAAAATATGTCCGTAATATTGTGTCAGCAAATTGTTGTGAAAAGTAATAGCTTTAAACATATTCTATCAGTAAATGGTGTATCAAATGTAAAACTAATTTCCAATACAGCTGATATGTTATAATGAAAATTTTCAATACTGAGATATATTTGAACTATTCAATACCGAAAGCTCTTAAAGTATTGTTCAATTAAATAGCATGTATTTAAAAATATAAATGTGCATAAATACTTATCTCTATGAATTTATTCTAAGTACCTATTCAAGTGCACTTTCCATCTGTCTGAAAGAAATTATTGTTATACTCTTACATACAATAGCTTTAAATAAATGAAAAGAAACTTAATTTTGAATTTAATATATATACCTTACTTCGTTATCTTTTTTTAATAGTACTGCTTGAATAAAATGATAGCAAAGTTATTTAAATTTATAACTCACAATTTATTTAGAATATTAAATATACAATAAATATTAAAATAAATAAAATTAAAATAATACTGTAATTATATATAATTACAGTAAATAAATTATTTTAACCCCTCTGGTGTGCTCCACTACTCGAATCTTTTCTATTTATTTTCACATACATATACTCATACTTGCAATGACAATTTAATGGAATACCAAAAATGCTGTAATATGTCTATAAAATATATTTTTTAGATAGAAAATAAGGAAACTTGAGATAAAGTAAAATGAATTTATCTTATAATTTTCAATTCTAATTTTTTTTAATTAAAAAACAAAGAAACTTGATCTGCCCTCAATCTGCTCTGATTGTTTAAATATTTAAAAAATGTTGTTTGATTTTATCAAAAAATTCTCTATAAACATCAATGAAGTAATAAAACTGCGAAGACAATAAAAACACAAGGATATTCACTTATATCGTTATGGCTTGAACCCTGAATAAAAGAGTAATCCAAGACTTTCTCTGTAATACTTCACCAACTTTTTCACTAAGCTATTAGAATTTCAAATTTATTGTGTTTCATAAGTTGAATCTATAGCACTTTGATTTCATTTTTCTTCACATTTCCTTTTTCCCATTATTTTATCGCACTATATAGTTATATTTCTTATACATCCACGTACAATTCCAATAATAATATATATGCTCTATTTAGTAAAATAACATTAACATGGAAAAGATTTTTAATTTAAAAGACAATAATTCACGTATGCTACGAAATGGAGAAACTTAATTACTCTGGAAACGTGTATATTTATATAAGTTATGATATTTTCTAAATAAAGAAAAACGTTATTCTCAATAAAATTTATTATAAATTATCTTGTGCTACAGTTTGTTAAAACAGCGTGTTATTTCGTTGTAAATATCTAAAAGGCACTAAGTGCCAGTTATAGAAGGCGATAGGAATTGGCTGGACACGAATAGCCACACCTTGACGCGTAAGTCCAACGTATATTAAAAAAGATCACCACGGTTCGAGCACGACTCGAGTCGTTTTTCAGGCGTAAAAAGTACAATTTCCCACACGGCAGGTCAGGAAACGAAGACCCAAGACAGAATTAATAGAGCCCTCGATTCGCAAAAAGGGACAGATCGCAAACCTTCGTAACGTTTGTGATGGGCCCGTAAATCCGGAAAATCTGGCGCAGTTATCGGCCCATACCGCCTTGCGTGTCTAGCACTCACGCCTGTCTCCGCCCGAACAATGCGAACATGTGAGGCCCAGGCGAAGGCAAATAGCGAGATAGAGAGTCTCAGGGGATACAAGTAGAACCATGTGAAAGTTACCTACCGGAAAGTCCTTCACCCGGAAAGACTCAACTTTTATGCCCAATTCGTTCGATTATTCTTTTATCGACCAATTATTTCTTCTACTCAACGTAGAAGTGAACAAATGCGTTGCAAAGCGCTGCCCTTAACTAACAGTGCATTCTTACTTAATTCTAAATTCTTTCTCCTTTGATTGTTTCTACTTGAATCTATAACGAAACAGCAATATATATAAAAAGACTACGGACGCTGATATAGAAGAATATACGTCAGCTACTTGATAGAAATAGCCAAAGAAAAGAGAGGTTCCACATAGAAGTTGATTAATATCGTCGATGTGAGACCCGCGTGTCTGCTTCTGAAAATCCTAATTAAATTATGGTATCGGCAATAAGGGTTATAATGGGCGCCGCTGTGTTAGCGGTCGCAGACTCGAAAAGGGCCGAGAAACCGCGTCTAGAAAAGAAGGCACAGGGCCAAGGTACAAAGAGAAGCAAAGGCGCGAGTAAAAAGAAAGTAAAAAGGGTCGTAGAGGACGATTGGGGCAGCTTGGCACGTTAAGCTCCGCGGAGATATATGGCAGGGCCGTTTGAATGAGACCGTGTGCCTGGACTCGCTCGTCTCTCCCCCCCCGACTGTTTATTAAGCGAATCAGCGTTATCGCGGCACGGCGAGAACCCTCATGAATAACGCATCGAGAGCCTCGCGTTGGGATGCTCCCTTATTTCAGTTCGCGGACTAAAGCCCCCGCACCGCGGGGCGCGGATATATTGTTTTCCTGATGAGGTGGCGCACCCTCGTAGAGCGCGGGTCGCGTGGACGTGTTCCGGATCGCCTGTTCGGACTAGTACGCGCGATCAACTTTGGCCAGCACCGAACTTCGCCTCGCTTTCGGGAGAATAACGCAACCCGGTGCTTTAAGTTGACATCGAAGTTCGATAGAACCGCAAGCGTGACATTTCATTGACGCTCAGAAGCTAATCTTGCAAGTACGCGTTATTGCGGCGAACGGAGATGGTCATTCAATTTCGAATCATACTTTGGTCTGGTCGTGAAAATGACTAATAGATATGGACATTAGAAAGTCTTTTGAAATTTAATCAATTACTTACATACGATCCATCTAAGTCATTGTGCAATTTCTTACACAACTTATGTAACAATATTTACTAGATAATTGTGCATATATTACTTAATATCGATCCAATAAGCGCAAAATTTACTCAAACTATCCATTGAGTCTTGCTGGACGATCTTGATGCTAATGACTTTCGACGTTTTCACATTCAAAATATATTGATTTGTTATTTTGAGCAGTCGGGAAAAATTTGCTGTAATAAATTTTTCAAATTACACTATTATTATAATAAATCGTTGACGCAATGATAATGTGAAATAAAATAATTTCATAAGATTTATTTTTATTGTCAGTAGAAAATAAATTACAATTTATTACAGGTATTAATTGCAAATTATGAACTAAAATTTTTTAACAATTTTTTGTCGAATCAGTAACGATATAAAATTTATACATCGACAACAATTATTTTAGTTTACGTTAAAATATTTGAGCTGTAAATAGTTTTTAATTGTATTTCATTTAAAAAAATTTTAAATTAATATTATGAAAACGATTATTTAATAGTCGGGATTTTATATCTTAGTCAACTAATACATTTTTTTATATTTTTTAATCAACTAATACAATAATCAAATGCTTCTCTCTATTTTTATTGTATGTGCGCGCACGTGAGTTCCGATAAAGAAATAAAAGCTAAAACAGAAAATGTAATGCATACTTAAGAAAATAGCTAACGCTTCATGTGAAATTGATTTACTCCGAACTTGGAAATAAATAAATTCCCATTAAATGAACTTACAGAAGCGATCAAGCAATCGCTTATCCGATAGAGCGCGCGCGCGGAGGCTCGAAAGACGTATGTGAAAACACAAGAGGGAATGAAAGTAGATCCTTCGTTCCGGGCGAGGGGTAGAAGAATGGGGAGGTGGAGAGGGGGTCGGGATGGACGATAAGGTCTGAAATCACTCGGGGCTAAAGGTCGCTCAGTTACGTTCCGTCCACCAACTGGTTGCAGGCGTGTCACACCTCTTAACCGCGCGCAACAACAACGTCAGCTGACGCTGCTTCGTAAACCGACGATTACTGCACTTTTTAATATCTCGATCGCGATATCGTTCTATTGTCCTTTATCCATTATATTTTTCTTTTTTACACGCGATTAAAATTAACGTTCCTTTTTCTGTTGTCGATTTCGATCAGTGCGCGAAATTCATTCAAAATCAATTCAAACTAGTTATTAATTTCATTTCATTCAGCAGTAGCAAAATTTTGGTTATTTTGGAATAACAAAAAAATTAAATGTGTAATTTTAAAGTCAACTAATTTAAAGTGCTAGCGTGAAAATAACAATTATTTATAAAATAGCATAGATATGTTTCACATTGGTTATTGAAAAATTACTGTATTAATGCAATTGTTTTATCTCAAAATCATAATGCAATTATAAGTAAAATTATAGAAATTAATCTAATAATTATTGTTTATCCCTGCAAAGATATACGTATAATGCTATGTATCAAAATTAACCGGTCACTATTATTCTTTTTCGAATATCTCTGATTAATTAAACGAATCGGTATACCAAAGCACCTTTACTATTAATAAAATTAATACACCGTGTTATGATGTGACTTTATTAAAATAAGCAAATGAAAAAACAAAATAAAAAATAAAACATATAATTAAAGAATATAAAATTCCCAATTAGACTTTGCGCAATTGCCTAATATGCGCCACATAATATCGGATTTTATCTTTTGGCCTTATGAGGCTTACTATTTGAAGGACTAGTCCTTCAAGTCATTAAGTGATGTGGAGAATTCAGACTCATCCATTGAATCTTCAACAGGATACGCGACTGCATCCCACAGCAGCAGCTATACTTTATAATGGTAGTTCCACGGTTTAATATTGTTAATACAAATTTACTGTAAACATTTATTTTCTATTAAACAAATAATGTCAGTCCATTGATACGAATAATTTAAATGAATAGGCATACTCACTAACGTGTAACTCCAAAAACTCATAGTGTTCTTAAAATTCTGATTCATGTCTTTTATTTAATTCTTTATCCTTAATTACACAAAAATAATGTGAATATTGATAGTTAAATTAGCAATTGAAAAATGAATATAATTACGCGCGAGCACGAAGTGTTCGTTTTTTACGTGATTTATTTATTTTTAAAAATAATGTCATCTTTTAATCAAATTTATAAACATTTTCAAGAAAAATTCTTCTATTTAATTCAAATATAGATATCATTTTAAAAAACAATAATTTCAGAATAAATAAATTATAAAATCGAGAATTGTCAATAAAGATAATGACAATGAAGCTGCAGAGTTCTGCTTACTAACATTATTAAATAGTTGTTTAGATGTATCAAAATAATATTAAAGGATATTAAATAATGCTCTTAAAGCTTTTACGAAATAGAAGTATAAGTCTTGTGTAATATGGCCTAGGTAGACTAGGCTACATACGATTAAACTGTTACGCAAGTTGCAATTTTATAAGAACCTATTTTTAAATGTCACGGTCATAGATGATAGTCTCTTAATTTGTTAATATCTCAGATCGTTAATAACGTTGCATTTTTAATTATACTACAAAAAGTGTTATAAAAAGTTGAGTGTCAAGACTGGAACATCGTTGCCGACAATCTTGAACATTTGTCGACAGATTTGTCGATGCAAACTTCTTCAATATTACACAAACAATTTGATGCAACTTAGGAGTAGCTCATTTCTTGTAATTTAAAATACTAGCATATTATACTTTCTGTAAATATATACTAGCTTAGAAAATACTACGATATACTAGTTATACTTATCCATCGACAACATTTAACCCAATAACCCCTTTCCACTTTCCGATTCTATTTTTCGTTAACTTCAGTTTGAAGGGTTAAACTAGTATTCTCGCGCATTATAATTAATTATACGTTTTATATACCGAAAAGGATTTCCAGATTTCTCAAATTTTTGTTACTTTAAACATAATAGAAAACCATCTAATTACGTAAAGTAGTTATAATAATATAAAAAATCTGTCTTCTTTTGTATTTCAAATAAAATTTCTTTTAAATAGTTTTTTCATTTAAATATAAAAATTACAATTCTTCTTAAAGATGATTATGAAATTCTTAACACTAGTATTATAGTACCGTTAGGATCATTTTGCAAAAATTCATAATTTCCGACAAAATACACGTATAAATTAAAATGTAAAAAGAAGAATCACTTTATTGCTATTATAAATAGCATTAATTATGAAAAATTTTGAATGTAAAATACCTCGAAATAAAATAAATAATAAAGGATTTAATTGCCTAAAAGTGTGTGTGTTACGAAAGTTATTCTTTAAAGGAGACTAAAACTGTAGAATATGCGTAGATTACCTGCATATTAAGAACCTTCTAATTAAGAAAAGATTTATTGTACATTTAATAAGATATAGAAAAGTATAATGATTATTATGGCAAACGCAAAATAAAAAATGAAAAGAAATATTATTGTCAAAAAATCGTTACGAAAATTATGATATTGAAACATAACTCACGCTATATTTATCATCATATTAAGTGGAATTTTATTGTTTTATTCGTAAGCAATATTATCAAATAATGAAGATACGGAGCGGAGATATAAATGTTGCTCGTGACGGGAATGATGGGCCTATCGCTAAATTTCACAGTTTCATTTGATATTTCGATTATTTTAAGATGCCAAGTAGTCGAGCTGATTTTCGATAAATAGTTAAAATTCGAATGATCCTATAAACTTATAAATGTGTCTTTATAAAAATAATAATATTTTACATAGGCTTCTTATGGGACCTTGAAAAAGTCCTGTAAAAATATACCAGGAGTCAACATAAAATGTTGTTACCGTGTAATCTCACAAATGGACCTAGGCGAGTTGTTAATTGGCTCCGTAACCGCTCATGCAACGATCATCATCCATCGATGTCCCTCATGCGGAGTTCGTTGAAGTGATTGCCGACGAGCTCTGAAGCACTCAGCAGACGGGAAAGACGCGCATAGGTTTCTCTCTCTCTCTCTCTCTCTCTCTATATATATATATATATATATATATATATATGCGTGAGCGTGTGTGCGCGCGCGTGTGTATTGGGTGTGCATGAGTACGATAGCGGCCATATCCCCGCTCTGTCGGCTTTCAGAGAGGTTCGGCCTCCTGCAGCGTACGTGTTCACTGATTGGTGGAGCGGGCGGTGTCAGCAGCGGTGCGACGGGGGCATCGGTCGGGGGCGGTCAGGTCCAGCTTTGGCAGTTCCTTCTGGAGCTGCTCGCCGATTCGTCCAACTCAACTTGCATCGCGTGGGAGGGTGTCAACGGCGAGTTCAAGCTCACCGATCCGGACGAGGTGGCACGCAGATGGGGAGAGCGCAAAAGCAAACCCAACATGAACTATGACAAGCTGTCGCGCGCCCTCAGGTAACGTGTCTCTTTTCCACCACTTTTTCCGATTTATGTGGTACGCGCTTTGAGACTGAAACACTTCTCCCAAAAGCTCCTCTTTGCTTTATTTTTGCTTATCCTTCATCCCACGTACGATTTTCTTTTCCGACCGAATCGCCTCTGTTCCCTTACCTTTGACGTAGCTTTATTTTCTCGTTAGATTTTCAGGCGACGCAGCCGGATTCATCAATTTAGACCTTACCAAACTCGAAACAGCTTTTTTCCCCTTATTCAAATGCTTCGATAAATCAGAAATCACGTAGCTGCTTATCCATACATAATTTTCATTCTCTTTCTATCAAAAACAGACATTCTGCCGATGCACCTTCACGTGTGACGTACAATTATTCATAGGAGGAAAATCTGATAGCTTACGTTTTTCCTGCATTGCTATGTGCTTTTTGATTTTTAAACTTAATCATAATAATCGAACGTTTTTCATTGGAATGCAACAATAATATTTTCTTGGAGCGGTTTCAACGACTGCTCAAATTTAATGAACAAATTACTTTAATAGTTCCCGTACAAATCAATTATTACGAAAGAAAATTTTTAATTAATTATTTTAAAAAATTAGCTTAGTGATAATACCTCTGCATTTAAGCTTGTTAAGAGCTTCTAATAATTTAGGTAGTGTACACTAGAAATAGGCGTAGAAAATGTCAAATGAGAAATAAACTAAACAAATTTTTTGTTACAAAATATACAAATTAAATATTGCTTCTGCATTCTATAACTTATCAAATTATGGTGTTTATTTATATAAGGAAGAAAAATTCAAATGTATTTGATTCAATAAACAAACTTTAATTACTTATAATTAGAAACAACCACCATACAATTTCAAATTATTACGTAATATTTTAAAATAATAAATACGCTTATTATTTTGACGTCTAAACATAATATCTTTAAAAAAAATTTCCATTCGCTATATATGACTTTTAAACTTGAAGTCTTTCAAATTTTATTATTCCAAGCTTAGTTAATATTTAAATGTCTGAGAGTAGTCAGATGAATTATTGAGATTTCAAAGGCTATTTAATTTAAAAATTTTATTTAGAGTCATACATTTTTGGCTTTAATTAGGAACAATAATTTTAAATTGTATTCATTTTAAACAATAATATTTTTTGTTTGGTTCTACAATAAAGATATTTTTAATGTTAAATTTTTATATAATCTTTGTGGCTTACATTAATTGATATTCAAAATTTTTTATTTCTTTTCTTTATGTGTCAAATTTTTCAACTTGATTTGCCTTAATAAAATAAAATCATAATTGAGATGTTCAATTTACATAATTTAATTACGTAGTATTTATAATATTTCTATATTTTCTAATAATGGAAGCTGTCTTGCAGTTTGAGAGATTTGTTAATATGGAAGTTATTAATGTACGTTAACTTTTAAGCATTAATAAATTATAGTATTCAATATTTTTTGTTTCAAAACAGTCTTGCATAAAATTTAGTGCTATTAATAAATTGTTTATCTAAATGGTTAAGTTTTTAATTTCATACAAATTCTTATTATATTGAAGTCAATATGCAGTGTTAAGAACATGAATTCGAAAGAAATGCTTGATAATATTTTTACATTGAAGAGTAAACCAAACAAATTTAGACTGTATTATCAATAATATTTAACAAATTTGTAAAACTTCAAATTGGTTTTTGAAATAAAAATACAAAATTATATTTTGATAAGCTGTACATTCAATTTTATAACCTTTTGGACTAATTAAATTAAAAAATGCTAAAATTACAAAATTGTTTAATAAAAATGTATTTTTATTCTACTCTTAATGAGTTTGAATTTTAAAGTAACTTCTTGTAATTTCACTATAATATATAGTGTAATAGGTATTACACTATAGATATACAAATATAGAGTGTAATAGGTAACTGCATTAAAAAGCAAATACAAGTTCGTATTGCCTGCAAAGCGATCTAATACGCATTAGTATTTCTGCAATAGCTAGTACTTATCAGCGTTATTTCACTTTGATAACAAAAGTCGCTTCTCAAAATTATTCCATCGGAATAAAAAGACGTCTCGCATTAGCTACCAGCCATTCCCCTTTCATATAGAAATAAAAATAACATTCGTTAAAGTGAATTTGACAAAAACATTCGATTACCCAATTATCCACGAACTCCGGATGACGTGGAAGCTGACAAACACATTGCCCTGCAGGTACTACTATGACAAGAACATCATGACAAAAGTACACGGAAAGCGTTACGCCTACAAGTTCGACTTCCATGGTTTGATGATGGCTTGCCAGGCGCAGGCGGGGGTGGCACCCGAGGTCGGTGGTCCCGGCACCACAGTTGGTCGACCCGGTTACCACACGCGCCAGCACCACCAAATCTACGCGACGACGTCCATGGCCGCACACCAGCATCACACGCCGACGGAGCCTCCTCCACCGCCACCTCCACCTCCGCCACCGCACTACTGCTGGCCGTACCGGTACTCAGCACCAACCTAGTGTTGGTTGGAGGTCACCATTGAATCGCCCGTTGCGTGATCAGTGATCGGTAATCGGTGATCGCAGAATCAAGTCTTAAAAGCATTAATTATATATGTAAACTGCGTCGGAAAACACGACAAGGTTTTACTATTTTAATTTTCTTTTTTTTGCGGTTATTCGCCGCATTTAAGGAACTAATTCAAATATCTGTGATAAATCACCAACTTTACGACGTGTTTTTACCGAGAGGACTTAACATATGATACATACGCCTTATTATTTATATGAAAATTAATTAGTTCATTTTACCATCTTCGGTGTTCTTGTGTACAAATATTATTTTTTTTATAGTAAGTAGGGTTTTACAACGGACAACTTATTTTTTCAAAATTAAGTATCTCGACAATGCGTATTAAAATTCATAATGAGATATCCTTCACGTAACTGATTCTTAAACTTGAAAACAGCTAAATTTTCCGACACTAAATCTATTATTAATGGAACATTTTGAGATAATATAGATTATAATATTTTTCATTATTTAGTATTTTATTTAATAATTTTTAATACAATTTTAAGAAATGCATATAAATCACCTTGTAATACAACAATCTGTACTATTTATTCATGAAGCAAGTCATTTGATGTAGGTATTTTTATTAATTGATAAAGAAAATATTGATAAAACTAATAAATATAACTCACAGATGATTAAAAGTCATTATTGAAAATTTATTACACCGTAATAGTGGTCATATAGATATAATGAAATTCAAGGGTGGTTAAGACAAATAATTCTTTTCTATCAGATTATTCATAAAAACACTTCATTTAAAATCAAGGCTTAATTAAAAATTGTATTTATGTTTGAAAACAAGTATTCATTTATTACTGTTAAAAACAATATTTATATGAAATATGTATGTATTACCTTAAATTATTCATTTGACAATGAAATTGAAATCGGAGATTTTGAAGAGTTTTCAACTATAGTAGAAACTTTAAATTAATTAATTTAAAACTTCCCGATTTCAATTAAAGTATTAGAATTAATTAATCATATCCTGCTGACTAAACTTTTGTCTTCTATCTTATTTGTAATAAATTAAAAAATGCATACATTAAAACAAATAAAATTTAAAAGTAGGTAAACTAAACATGTAAAAGTTATGTAACTTAAAATTATTTTTAAAATATTATAAACAGAGTAGCTATAAAATTAGATGATGCAGTCAAAAATATCACGTTGTTCATAAAAAATTTAAATATAATTACAAAACTAATATTATTAAAATAATTCATTTCTAAAATAATTGTTTGCATATTTAATTAGTTAATAAAAAATTAAATATAATATGCCGTTAAAATTATAATTGATATTTGATTATGAAAGAATTATGTCTAACATGGATTGTATAATTAAATAAATATACTAGTGTTATTAATTTTGTTAAATATTCTAAATAACAATATTCAGTGTAATATGGTTATTATATTATTTTTGTATATTGAAGTAAATGTTCTATCTGAAAAATTTGAGACATATATGAGTATGTGTATAGTGAATATGGCTTTATTTAATTAAAATTCGAAATTAAAAATAAAATTTATTTGAAATTATATCTAATTTCAAATGTAATTTACAGTCATAGATATTATTATTAATTTTCAATGTTGTTATTTAATTTGTCCTTATAAGTAATCATTAAAGTAAACTAACCATTAAATTATATTTAAAATATATGTAATATACATTTTGACTATGGACAATTTCTTAAGTAATATTGAAATAAAAATATATTTGGCGATGTATCATATGTTTCATAAAAAAAGAAAATTAAATCAATACAAGTGTAAACAAAATGAACTTTGTTAAGAAACTGAGATACGTAAAATATTAGAACCTTCTATTTTTAATAGTAAACAGAAACTTAATTAATAATATTTTAAAAAATACGAATGATTATTAAAAATTGTTATATTATTTGAACCGTAGAATATTTAAATGCTTTCGAACTAAAAAGTTAAATTCATCCATTTTTATATTATTTAAATCTTCAATTTCTTATTTAAAAGAAGAATCTTCTTTATAGGTAGAAACAAATATAAAACATAATACGTGTTCTTATGCTTACTCTCTATATATATCTATATCACACACACACACTCTCTCTCTCTCTCTCTCTCTCTCTAAAATCGCGATCTATATACAAAAGGTTTATTTTAATCTAATTTTAATCTGATTATAAACAAACTAAATATATTTTAAATATATTTGACTTTCTTACAAAAATAAGCTTCGCATTCTAAAAATTTTTATGAAAAATAATGAATAATTAAATAAACTGAAAAAATACCATATATTACAAAACTTAATTTTTTAAAGTTTCTTGTTTATCTTATGTATCTTATAAAATTTTTTCTGTGCTAGTCATATTTATTAAAATTTTAATGTTCTGTAATCTATCCATTTTAACAAATATTTTCTATAAAATCTTTTAATTTAATACTACAATGCTGGATTATTTATTCTAACAAGGATTATTCTAACAAAATTATATAAATGAATATGTATTATGTTATAAATCACATGCTAGATCGTAATGCAGATTTAATATAGAAATTGCAGTAGCTATTCTCAAAAGTATATGCATTGCCTTCATATTGCTACATATTAAAAAATATTTCCTTTTATATCAGAAGAATAAAATTGCATTTATAAGTATATTTTTAATTTAATATAATACAGATATAAATAGTATCTATTAATAAGCGATAATCTATTAATAAGTGTAAAATATAAGTAATAAATAAAAGTATCTTCAAAATTTCTTTTTATCAATTTAAATATATATTTATGTGATTATTAAAAATTAGCTTATGAATTTAATGTTATGTAAAGACTCAAAAGTGTGTAATAAATACATGTTAAATGAACGAGCATTTGTACATGTTAAATATTATTGCGTAAATGAGAATTCGAACTATACATATAATGTTGTAAATCAAAGAATGTGTGATATTGCTATTTTTTATTAATGCAAGATAACTATAAAATTCATTTTCTAAGTACTAGCAAAATAAAAAAATGATAACGATTATATATAAAAAATCTTTAGTATTAAAATATCAAATTCTATCAAAATACTACTCTTATTATTTTAAATACTTTTTCTTTTCATTGTAATGTGTATAAATTCTAGTATATATATATTTATCGTATATAATTAAACATATTCTCGTTTTATTCGATTCTGTAAGAAAACGATTTCAATGTAGAAGCTTTTTTATTTTCTATAATTTTCTAATAAAATAAGCAACAGAAAAAATTCTATTAAAGGCTTTTTTTATTTCATTTACAAATTAACTGTACGTACAGGAATTAACAGAAAATTCTTGTATAAAAAAAGTTTATGAGTTCATATGTTGGATGATCATAGTGATTAATGTCAGGTTATTGGATAATACGAACTGCTATCAAACAACACAATGAATCCAAAAAGTGTACATTCTAAATAGAATTGATTTGTTCCAATTTGTCATTTTTCAATGAAAGAAAACAAAAACAAACCTATATTTCTCTAATTGACACAACAGTAATTTGTAAATAATATACTATGTCATAAATAAATTTATATATAAGCAAAGTGTAAAATATTAAAACATTTGAAGTTATAAAAGATGCTGTATACTTTGAATATTTTATGAATAATGTTATTCGCATTGAAATAAATAAGAAGTAATATACTATTATTATTTATTATTATTTATTGAAAGAAGTAGTGTGTGTAAGAAAAAGTTTGTATTTAGGAAATAAAATATATATAACACAATTTAAAAAATATCTTTTTTAAAAATGTTTTCTAGTTTACTTTTTAAAGTAGTTTTATTCTAAAATGATTAGTGTACGAATGTATGTCTGCTTCTAAAAAACAGTTTATTAATGCACTAATACGGTGAACTGCTTATATTTTTTCTAATGATCTATAGTATTTTCTTCGTTGCAACTTTAATTATTCAAAAAAATATTTAAATATATATAAGTGCACGCGCGTGAGTACGTATACGTGTGATAATTAAAGTACAATTATTTTATGGTTGTTAATATTTTAAATAAATTAAGCTAATCTAATTAATTATTTCTAATTTAAAATACTGTTATTGTATTTAATCACTAAAAATTATATTTGAAAAATATTGTGCTATAATAAATTATGCAAAAGTGATATTCTTCAATTTAATTTGAAATCCTGTTATTTAAGAAATAATTTGTATTTTTAAAAAATACACACACACACACACATTTCAAATGTAGATATTAATTCAATTTTGTTTATTACTTTTTTTTATACGTATATTACGAATGTTATTTTACATAGTTACCTTAATGTAATTAATTTTATTCGTAACTAATATGAGAGTTTTTGTGTAAAACAGTGAAATCATTTTAACTTAAATGAATCTAACTAGAAGAAGGTTTTTAAAATTAAATTTCTCCACACTTATATTTTAGAATGTACGGAAGTATAATACTGTGACTTAAATATGAGGAAAAAAAAACAATTTGGCAATATATTAAGCATTTTATTTATTTTTTTTTGTTAATCGTCAGTAGCTTGCTCGTTCTAGTATTATCCAATATTTTTCTGCACACATGCTTGATGAAGGATCAATGGTTCCTGAGAACAATATACCAGAAGACGACCCAATAAGTTGAAAATAAATATATTAACGGCAGTTCGATTTAAGAGCGAAATCGTATTTATTGCGAGTGTAGCAGAATAATGTTGATTCATTATTATGAGGTATATTCATGTTTATATTTCTACACCGATATATACACACTTTTATGGGCAAATCATTAGAACTTCTTCTTTTATTCTTAATTTTCTTATCTGAGTTTTATTATACATAATATGAATATTCAGAGAAACAGAGAAGAGAAAAAGGGTTCTGATATTATGTTCAGACGAACGTCTGAACGCGCGTCGCATATATCGCCGTCAAACACTTGTAAAATTTGCTCTTACTCTTTTATTAATTACAACTATCCACAACTTGACTCCCTTTTAAATCTTTCAACTTATTATATAATTATTTATATAAGACAAGTTCCATTTATTGCTCCTTTGATACTGTTTCCCAAATCAAATTTTTCCGTTTTTCAGAACACCTCCGACTTTTGAAGCAATCAAACTGTTGGCGTCACGTCGACCGAAACAGCGCAGACGGAAGAGCAAGCTCCTGAAATTTTTAAAGATGCGGTTGAAAGCAAAGTTCTAATAAGGGATCCAATTTACGAGTATCAATACGACATATAGAATATGTCGAAAGAGTAATCGATCCGAAATAACTCGTTACTATGTATACGAGCATATATGAGCTATTGTACAAGCTCTTGCGCAACTTACGTAACAACATTTACTAGATAATTGTGCATATATTACTTAATATCGATCCAATAATAGCAAATCATGAATTACATATTTTGTGTGTAAAAGCTCGAGCACGCACGTGTCTGTAAAGTATCCATTTGAATATAAATAAATAAATGTATGTATATATGTACGTATTTCAATTATAATCGGAATTGATCGATATCTACAGTACATATTGTTGCAAAGTTTTACGAAGAGGCAATGTCTTAAATATAAAATATTGTATTAATTTTAAAAGTTTAATTACCATTTCATGCAAATGTATTATAAAAGAATTTTATTATTTGAACGTAAACAAATATTAATATGAATATTGCAAAAAAAATAAAATATATGTATTAGAAGAGGGCATCTATATTTCTATTTTTAAACTAGAAAAATCACGGCAATTCTCAAAACTACATTATCTGCAGTAGATTTCATAATTTAGCATGGTTGGAAGTAGATGGCGTTTTAAGTAATTTCTTTTGGAAACATTCAGAAGTGCAGCGTTATCGCAACGATAGAACAAGTTCGTTTTTCTTTTCCGCTTAAGAAAAGGTAAAGGATGCATGCCGGATAGAGTTGATTTAAAAATCAAAAATTAACAATTGCATCTTTAGAATAAGTGCATAAGAAAACTTTAAAACTAATCTATGTATAATTGAAATATAATTTTATTTGTTTATTTTTAGTCGCAGAACTTTTGGCAAAAATGTCTGACGTGGAAACGTAAGTGATGTGTAACAATGCTTAAGTTGTTGTTAATTATTAAAATATCACTGTCATTAATTTCTTTTTTTAAATTAATTTATTTTTCTTTAGTGATTTAACTCAGTTTAATTCTGTATCTTTTGAAATTTATGATTAGGTCTTTTAATGTGATAACCTATAACTCAAAACACGAGTGTCATTTTGAAAGTTTCAGTAGATAATTTTGTTTTTTTTTTTATTATTATTATTTAGAGATGATGTTCCTTCCGCTGTGATCGGAGGTGGACAGATGGATGTACATACCGCACTCCAAGATGTTCTCAAAAATGCCACAATACATGATGGAGTAGTACACGGACTTCATGAAGCTGCTAAGGTTCTTGATAAGTAAGTCTTTATTTATTTGCGCACTTAAAAATGTTAATATTTGAAAGTTATATTTATATTTAAATGAGCTAACATTTTTGTAATTTTAATTGTTTTATTAATATTTATTAAATGATGAAATTTAGGCTCCCTCTACTGAGACGAACCCAAATTTTAAAAAATTGCTGAGAATACTCTGATGCCTCTCTGATTATATTTAATTTACTAAAAGAATTAGAATACATTACAAATTTTTTTTCTATTTTAATGTAAAATTGTATATTATTCTAGGAGACAAGCCATGCTATGTATTTTAGCAGAAAATTGCGATGAACCTATGTACAAAAAGCTTGTTCAAGCATTATGTAATGAGCATCAAATCCCTCTGATTAAAGTGGATAATAATAAGAAGTTAGGTGAATGGGCTGGTCTTTGCAAAATTGATAATGCAGGCAAAGCTAGAAAGGTTGTCGGTTGCTCGTGCGTAGTTATTAAGGTAAAATATATTTATTTGCAATGTGTATTATACAAAATTATATAAATAATAGAAGATATTATTTCAGTTTATTTTCTTATTTTTACTTGACATTTTCATTTTGAATTAAAAAAAATACTTTAATATATTAAAAGATGATACCTTATTAATATATTAAAACAAACCCTTGCTGAATTAAGCTTAATAACTGATAATGTAATTCATTAAAAATAATTTTTATTGGTATAAAGTACTATTTACTAAACATAATTATTTTTTATTACAGGATTTTGGAGAAGAAACTCCTGCTAAAGATATTCTTATGGAATATCTGAAACAAAGCTCTGTACATTAGACACCTTTTAATAAAATTTATTTAAAATAAACTAAAAGTTATTTAATTTATTTCTTGAATTCAAAGATAAATATAATTTTATTGAAATTTTATTGACATAGAATATTAAAATATTTTTAATATTTTACTCTGTGCTTTCATTGCATTTTTGTTTTGCTCCTAAAATATTCTCACAAATTGTTTTGTGATTGGCCCAATCTTTAACTTGACATTCTCTACAAAATTATAATTGTACGTTTTTATTGTATAATATATGGATGTATTTTTAATAAATAGTCAGTATTTTATTCATTTTTAAATTGAGTTTACAATTTACCTTCCACAATACCAAAATTCTTTACACTTTGAACATCTATGCTTTGCAACTTCTTTGCACTTGAAACATTTCTTAGAATCTACAATATCAAGTTTATCAAAATCATATGCTTCACTTAGAATTTGTGCCATACTTTTGATATGTTCTATATCTTTTGAAAATAAGGTTTTTGCCTGATGTTCTGCTAATCTCTTCCATCTTTTATAATACTTTTCTTCAATTGAAGAACTTATCTAAAATTAATGATGCCATTATATTGTGAATTACTAATTCATTCATACTATTATGAATAAAAATTTAACCTCTGGAACTATTTCAACATTTATTGGTCGTTGTGAAGTACGAGTTTGCAAAGATACATTTAAATAACTTAGCCATCTTCGTAAATCTATTAATGGAGCTATTTGATCTAGAACAGGTTCTTGCATATATTTCTGCAACTATAAAAATTGTTATTAAAAACATATTAAGAGATTACGTATATAAATTAACAAAATTCTAATTAAACCTTCAATAACTGAGCCATTCGAACTTCTGTAATATCGTAATATGGTGCACATTTTGGATTTAATAAAAGTTCTCTAAGACCAAACCACACTTGACCTTCAAAATTACAAATTTTATCTTGATTTTCTACTTGTAATTTTTCCCATTTTCCATTGTAAATACTAACTTCTCCTATAAGTAATTTTTAATTTAATTATGTAATAAATAATGTTTATGTTTTGAAATTGAAACTTAGAGTATGTATTGATATATATACCTTTATCATTTATTTTCTTCCAAGGTTGGAATTCAATTAACTGTGCAAATAAATAAGGTAGATCATTTGTAGCCAACAATCTTGAAATTGCACAAAGAGGTAAATGATCAGCAAATTCAGCTAAATAGCGTACAATAGAGATGCACCTCATTCCAATATCAAATTCTATTTGCACTTTTTTATCCATCAATTCTTCTAGACATGTACTAAAAATAACAATATATTGTTATTTGTTTATTATTTATATTAAGGTATAAATTCTACCTACTTAAAATCTTTATAGGTTTCTGAACTTTTTGAATATAGAAGCATTGTAAGATAATTCACAGCATAATCTATTAAATCAATGATTGAGTCATCCATAGTATCAGCACTATCAGAATAGTATAAAACATTTTCAAGAAGTGAAACAGACATTCCTTCATGATAAAACACACTAAATAAAAGAAATGTGTTGGTCGGTTCACCACATAATTCAATTAACAATGGAAAAACTTTTTTTTTCCATATCATTATTTGAATTGCTTCATAAATTAGAATGGGAATCTAATATTTGAAATATCATTAATTAATGTGCTGTTATAAAATTAAAAGATAAATTTAAGATTGTTACTAACTTTTCTAAATGTAATAAACCACTCTTTAACACTTTCTTCTTGTAAACCATTTATTTCATATGTACTTTGTTGATTTAGAAGCATCAACTTTTTGTGATATTCGAACCATCTACAAACAAAAGTATTTACATAATTTTTATTTTCAAATCGTCTTACTGATTATTTAATATATAAAGATGTTCATGTGTACCCTTTAGTCCCAACGTTTTCAAGCTCTGTAGCCTGCAAGTTTTCTATAAAAGCTTCAACTTCCCAAGGTGACAAGATATTTCCTGTACCCTCTGTCATACTTAATTATAGTTTAATTGATTACAATTAGAAGATAAAATGTTACCAAGTATCCACCATTTGTAAACAAATTTTATGGTTCAGTGACGACGTGCGCATTGAAAGGCGGAAAGAATAAGGGTTGTTAATGATAATACATACATCTATAAATTGATTTGTGCTTTATTTAAATCAATAAGGCATTTTCTATGTTTTATTGTAAAGTAAATAAAATACTGTAATATAAAAAATTATATAAATATATAATATAAAAATATAATTGTCATACATGAGATGATTCATCTCCACTATCTATTGCCATGGCTTCACGATTTTCATATGCCCAAAAACAGTGAAATTCAATTAAAATACTAACCATTGTATCACCTTTACCACTAAAATTAGAAATATAAAATGCATTTAACAAGTGGTATTAAATATAATAATTAAAAATATTAAATAATGGTTGATAATTAAATTTCATTTCATTTTTATGAATTTAAATGCAGTTAGCTATAAGTATATTATAATTAAGATTAATATTATTATTTAAAACAGAACAATAATTACCAAGATAAAAGATCTTGTAGTGTAATTTTGTATGGATCGGCTGGCTTCACCATATCAAATATTTCATCTTTAACATCTTCAAAACTTACAGGTTCTTGTCCAAGTATAGTTATTTGCTCTTGAATTGCCTATAAAATAGTATTTAGTATTCAATTTTATTTAATTTTATAATTTTTCAAAAATTTTTATACAATAATAATTAATTGTATCAAAATCAAACAATGACGATAATCTCTTAATAATTTTCATTATTTAAAGAAATTCTCTTATTTACTAATAAAATATAGAAAAATAATAAGTAATATATAGATTATAATTAATGAATTGTACTTAAATATATATTTTTACTAAAATTTTTTACAAGAAATCAAAAAAAATTTTTCTTTCTTACCCTAAAAAAATAATTAAGACAAAATATATCAAGATAACCTCGATTATTAATATCTAAAATTCTAAATAAATAGTGTAAACTTTGAGGTTCGTGACGATTGTCCAATGCAAGTACAAAATCAAGATAAGTTTTGTAATCCATTTCTCCTTCATAAGTTAAGCATTCTTGAAAAACTCTTTCAAGAAAAACTCCAGTTAATGTACTAGTTCCATATCTATTGAATTGTAATATATTTACGTTTAATAAATTATAAACAGATTCAAGAAATATTTCTAACTTGTGATATTAGTTTTTCTATAACATTTCATATTTTCACATCTTACCCAGATAATTCTTCTTTATTAAGCATGCCATTGTGATCTTTATCAAGATTTAAATATTGACCATATACTTTAAGTGCAGATGGTGCTGAGAACCAATTTGCTTCTTGATGATCTTTTGGTAAATCTTCATCGCGTAATTCCAAAAGGTCATCTAAAAAGCTGCATGCTAAAATATCTTGTATTCGTACTCTTCCTGTTCTAAGAGGGTCTAGAAAGAAAAGAAACTTTCTAACTGCAGTACAAACATAAAACGAGTGAAATGACTTTTCTAATCCTTCGAGTTGAGGAAGTGATGGAATTAACTCCAAAATATAATTTTCTAAATCCTGTAAAATGAAAGTTATTTACTTAATAATTAGAATGTTTTTTTCAACATCAGAATGATGAAAAAATTATTATAAATATTATTATTTTTGTAATAATTGATTTATTTTGAGTTTGAGAGAACCTAATCACAAAATTTAGATACTATTTTATTCAAATAAATATTTTATATTGAGATTTAAAAATGTATTTATTTCTATAAAAGTATTATTAAATAAAATAGATTAAATTACAGAACCAATAGTCTTATACTTACTGATTCACGAAGATATCCTTGTCCTGTAACATCATATAATGAAAGTCCTATTCGAGTTTGATGTAACCAAACTTTCCTCATGACATAGTTAAAAAGTGCCATAATACTAATTCGTCCATGAGGATCTCCCTGTTGTAACTTCGCAAAAACAACAGCAGTAAAGTATAAATTGTATTTTGGTCCAGCAAGTTTACCAACCATCTTAAAATCTTCATAATTAATCAATTGCTCATCCCCAGATATAGGAGGACTATGATGTTCATCTAAAAGTACCCATAAGGCTTTTAATTCATTATTATCTAATAGTTGTCGAGAACGCCTTTGTAAAAATAAAGCTCTTGTTTCTTCTCTAAGTTTTTGAGGCAATATTTCATTTTCTTTAGGAATCTAAAATAAGTATGCATAATCACTAGTTCAATTAAAACATTATCAGTTATTTTAATTATACGTTATGATTTTTAAATCATTAATACATATATACTTGCAAATGTATTTTCACATATTTTTAAGTTTTACCTTAAAATAAAATTTAGGAATCACTTTATAAGTTATATCTGTATCTTTTGCATCTGCACCCTTCCATTTTCCATAAACTATTCGAAAATGTTCATCTTCTTTCTTTTCTTTTTCACTTTCATCTTCAGTGGCATCATTAGAAACTAATCAAAACATTTAAAAAATATAATTATAAATATGTTAATAAGAACTTAAATGCTACATACGAAATACCTACATTTTTTGGATGCAATATAATTTCGAAGCAATGAAGCCAATTCCATTTTACAATATTTGAAGGTTAGAAAAAGATAAATAACAAACAGTGTAAGATTTTACCTAAGAAAATATTTTTTATTAAAATATAAAATTCTAATACAATTATGTACTAATTCATTTTTCTGTTAAGTAATTAAATATAAAGTTATAATATAAATTAAGAACAGTCGCTCACTATATTTGAATGATGTTTAATCTCCGTACAGTATTTAAAATTTTTATAAACACAAGTATATAAAATCAATTTCTTTTAAACTTATAAATGATAAATTAAAAAATTCAAGTGCTATAGATTTTTTTGCATAATATATAAAATAATACAAAGATATGTTTTCTAATATTACTAATATTGCATTTTTACATAAAATCTTATGTAGTATTTAAATCAATTATTGAATTTTTTTTTCGGTAAACTTGCTAATGCATGCGCAGTTTGAATATCAATATTTAATTAAAATATAATCACAAAAACATTTAATTAAAAATATTATTCATACAAGTAAATAAATATATAGTATGCATTTTCATTTAATGAAAATATTAATTATGAAATTGTTCTTAATTTTTAGATATTTTACAGCAATACAAACTAAGAGCAAGTGCAACAACACATTGAAAGTATAAGCAAATTTTGGTTGCAACTGTAGAGTTGGTTTACTGTTAAATTCATGATGTATCCTACGAGACAACCAATCACGAAAGAGCATTTAAATATTCTGCTCATTTTGATCTTCCTGCCCCCTACAACATTTAACTGCGATGTTGCCAAATTATTATAATACGGTTACATATTTAAAAAAAACAAGTAAATATTTTCATATTCTTGGTAATTAATTATATGAATTTAATAGATAAAATAATATGAATTCAAATTTAAATTTAACTGATAAATACAATTATCCATTACTAAAAATCAGTATTATATTACATAATACAATAATTAACATAGTAAGTAAATTGATTTAGATTATTTTTATGTAAATAAATAATATGCTTAAAAATGTACAAAAAAGAAAGAAGAATTATATACATAAATAGAACATATTAAAAAATATATAAAAGTCTTTTGTAAATATGAAAGTCAAAATTGGCGCTTATTTTTGTGAAAATAGCGCAACCGTGAGAGAGACGCTGACCCCGTAATGGATAGCGGTAAAAAAATCGTGGCAACGTTGCACGTTGTCTGACGATTCGTTCAGAGTTTTCAACGCTTTTCGGTGGCGGTACGCGCGTACGACGCTACGAGTGTTTTTAAAGTTTTTCCTCGGCATTTTCCATTTGTTTAAGAATAAAAAAAGAACAAATCACGGAAGCTCCAATCGATGAAGTTTGAACTGATAATCGTGATAGACGTGCGTGAATAATGTAACACGAATTGCTTAAGAGAAGAGGCTTGGCAATTAAATAAAGCGACAAGATTTGGTTTCTCCTATCCGAGCGCTCGCATTTTGAACTCAACGGCTAGAGTCGTTACGAGGCACATCCCCATACACATCGCGAGCTCGAAGAATCACGTCTAGGCAGCTGCGGAAATAGTGTCTTTAATCTACGCATCATTAATAAGACAGACGAAGGGTCGAAACAACCCAAGTAGCCACTATCGTGAGATAAAAACTTTGATGATTCTCGAAGAAGATTTTTAGAGGAAGAAACAAAATAACGCGGAGTAAGAGAACGAGAGACAATGGACCCTTTCACACAGGTAAGCTGTAATTGTTTTATTTCGCCTGCCGACGGGATTTATTGGCTCCGCTATGTCCAGAGGGGATGAGAGAGACTGCCCACCGACACGGAGGCGTGCGATTGCTGCGTACCTGCCCTAAATCCGATTAAATGTTTCGCTGGCTAGGATTTTAGAGCCGAGGATCCATATATCCATATTACGCCTAATCCTTACCTATTCCTCAGGTAGTGAATGAGATCCTCTTCGCCCTGCCACTTTTCAGCTTTTCCGTTGCGAGCTACGTTTTCCTTAAAATTATATTCCTTACATACCTCCTTACCCTATAATGTATTATTATTATTATTTATTATTTATTATTATCGTTATTACTGTTATCATAATTATCATCATCAATATTATTATTATTATTAAAACGCTCAAAAATTCTGTATACTTTTTTTATAACTAAGTACAATAGAGTTTAATTTCTGAATTGATTACTTTAATTAATCACTTATATTCATTTAAGTGTTCCTACAACCTTTATTGTACATATGATATTGTACATATAGTGTAATTTTATGAATAAATATCAATAAAAAGCTATTGTAATAAATTAAAAACATATAATTCAATTGATTCTGCACTAATATATCTTTCAATTCTTGTACAAAAAATATAATTTATGCATCTTTTGTATTACCACATTTGTTACTTAATACAATAATAAACAATACATGTAGACTCTACATTAATTGTACTCATAAAATTGCTAAAAATACCCCTATGATTTGAGATGACATTTTGTAGTCTCATTTACATCCTGGAATAAAATGATTCATCCTATACATGTTCCTATATAATTTTATGAATTGATTTCAACATGTGTTAAAAAAACTTTGATGCAATCACACTGTTATTAATTTTTGTAAAACAAATTTTATATTGAAATTTTATTTGCAGAAAAATATTTTAACTAAAAATATATTTATTTATATATTTAATGAAAACAAGTATAAAATAATATGTATATACAGATAAAAATTTATTACTAAATAACTGAAAGTCAAATCTTTATTTTTAATATAATTTTACAGTATAATTTTTAAACTATATAAAATAACTTTTACATGAATCAACCACAATTGAGTTATACAAACTAATATTACAATATTAATTTTGTAATTATTTTCTTTTTATTTTGATTCTTTTTCTGTAAACAAAATATCGGTTTACTACCGTATAATAAAATGGTTAGAGCAAATAAACATTCTTAATTAAAATCTACTTCAATATTATTTCTTTAAAATTTAATATTTATAAATTTTCTGTTTAAAATAAGAAATTTTTTTAACATTCTTTGATCCTGAAATTATGAGTTTTTATTATTATTATTACATTAAAAATCTCTATGTAAATGTAAAAGTTTAGACGCGATTTTTTAATATATATTATTTAAAAAGAATTATATAAATAGATGTTTGTAATGATGTATAATGATTTGATATTTCTGTAAAAATTGGGTATGCTGGAGTTCATATGTATGAATAAGACTTAAGAATTTTACCAATTTCTTTTAGCGTATGTTGGAGCGCGCAAGAGCAAGAAGAGAAAAATTAGACACTCAATTGTCTAATGCTGGTCACGATGTTAAAAGAAGACGTAGTCCATTGAGAGATGCAAATACTATTTTAGCCCAAGTACCAGGTATTTATTGATCATAAAATAAGAATATTAAATGTTTGTCGTGTATTATTAATATATATTATAGTATATTTATATTAGACCAATATCTATTCTCTAAAAATGGAACACCGATATTTTTCAAATTAACAATTTAAACTAAAATTATATTGTAAAATTCCAAAAGAGATTTTAGAGAAATTTAAATATTAATGTTCAGCGTATGCGATATGTGCTCATCTTTTCTTTAAAAACACATACACTCAAAATCCTGATCATGCTTTGTACTGAACACTGACTAAAATGGTAAAATTTACTAATTAATAAATTACTCGGAAATGAGAATATAAAGAATTGCATGAACATTCTGAGCCAGTTCATGTAAATATAAACTGTATTAACTCTATGAATTGTATTATGACGCAAGCACGCGCAAATCATGCTTGATAAAAGATGAACGTATACATCGATATTAATCGGTAGTTTTCATTTTTATCCATTATAAGGAGTGCTCGTACTTGATTACATAACAATCTAACATAATGATAGACATTTTTTGATCATGTCTACTGTAAAATTTGTAAGAAATTTTTTTTCTCGACCCTAAAAAACTAAAACCAAACCATGAAATTGTGTAATGTATTTCGCTGGATTATCGGCTGTTTAAACAACAATTATTATTTTTTTTAATATTTTAAAGTAAAATATACTTTCATTGGATATGCAATCTTAGGAATTTATTGTGTAATTTTGTATTAGTAAAGTATTAATATAGTGCAAATGAATAAAAAAATTATCTCACATAGACGTGCATATTCACACGTTTAATTATAGAATTTAAAATACATAAGAAGGAAGAAGATAAAATAGTAATTATTGAATTTTATCCAAACTAGAGGTTTTGTGTTCAGTCCATTATGAAATAATCTATATTGCAAAAAAAAAAGAATGAAAAGTAGTTGCTAAAAATTCTGAAAATAACGATCCATGAGAATATTAAGTTTTGAGGAAAAAGCGTAAATAGAAGTAATGAAATTCCAAAACTTGTTTTTGTTAACTTATTAGGTGTGAAGAAAATTTTTGAGAATTTCGAATACAGTTTGAATCGTGTGTGGTTAAATAACCTGAAAATGAAAGTTCAAGGCTGTTTATAAACATTTGTGTTCTTAATTGAATGTAATTTAAAAATTGGAGTAGATAAGGTTTTATTCTTTTTTCGTGTAATTTTTAGAATACAATTATTAAAATTATTATATAATGATAAAAATTTTAAAGATCTTTTTTGATACACGTATAAATTTTTACATTCTTATTTACAATTTTATAAACTTATTCATATTGCTATACATAATAAATATTTATACGTGTTACACACTTATACATATACGTAAGTGTTTCATTCACTCATTCGAAAGAGCATGCTTAAAATATTTAATCGCCTATACTTTCATTTATTTATATTTACCAATAAAACAAAGGTCAAATTAGAATATTTATTTTAAGATTACTTTTGAACAATAGAATAACGATTAACAATGATAAGAATATGTAATAGCATACAATATATATAATAATTGTTAACATTAAAGTTTTTATTATATATAAACCTAGGTGAGTTTAATTGTAGTACTTAATTATTATATCAAGATACATAGATCTTCATAATGTATATGCAATGTATAAGCATGTACTTTTTTTGTAATATTTTTATTATTTCTCATTGCATATTCTTACACTGTACTTACGGTAATAACACTATCTTATCAAAGAAAAAAATTATGTAATTTGATTCGTGTTTTTTTTTTGTGTTTATCGAATTTTAATGCTTATAAGAAGGTCTTTACAATAGCGCGTTCAATATCAGCATAGTAACAAAATATTAAATCCTGCATATTAACGAAGTACCAGTTTAAAAATAATCAATATCAAGCTCATTATAAATTTATATAACAATAAATTAATTATTATAGAAATCTATTTATGTTATTCACAAAACCTGATGGGTATATCAGTACATTGTATTAAGATACTATTATCAAATGTATTTTTATTGGTTTTTACAGACATACAAAATATTTCATACTTAGCTTTATTTATTGATCGTTCGATATTAATGTCTTAAAAATTCTATTATACCAAATATTTTGTTAATATCCTGCATTTATTTTCATCATGCCAACTAACTAACTTGATTGGAATATTTTTACTGTAGGAAATTTAGAAAGAGAAAAATATGATTTAAATGATTAATAAAAATTCATTGAGCTCCGGCCGTTGCGTTGAACAATGGACTTTAATGTGTCAACATTCACCAGGTACAGAGACTCGCGAAAGAAACAGAACTAAAAACAGATTTATTTTTTAAAAACAAAAGGCTTTTATTTAACGATTCAGTGATTTAATTTTTAAGTATTTTGTCTACCAATACCGGCATATTATAACTTATCAGCTATAAGATTTTTAATTTTATTATTATACTTTATTTTATTAGTAGCAAAACAATTAGATTACAATTTTCTTTGTTTCAGTAACTAGCTTTAGTGCCGATAATTGCACTTTGAATAATAACGATAAAACTAAATATCAATAAGTAATTTTTCTTCATTATTATAATTATTATTTATATCAAGTGATCACAGATTCAGTTTTAAAAAAGTCTCCGACAAAAACCGTAGAAGGCTCTCAATCTCCGAAAGGTAAAACTACTAGAAAGTTTTCTCCTCTTAAGAGTACGGAAAAAACTGTTGAACTAAACAAAGAGAATGGCAATAGTGAAGCAAAGAGCGTCAAATCCAAACTTCAGAGATTGGGCAAATTATATTCTGGTAAGAGTATGGAGTGTCATGGATTTGAGAAGTAGTGAGAGTTTGTATGTGTGATGTTGAAAACACCTACTTGAGTGATATCTAACTGGTTTTGAGCATGTGTTGGGTCTTGTGTATATGCTTTGCCTATTGCAGGATAACATGAAAGTGAAAGGTCATTCCCCGCTCGGGCCCTTTGTTTACAAGCTGATCTGTCCTGCAGATTATGAATTAACTTTTCTGCAACTGCTTACACAAGTAGAATAGAATCAAACTGGTTTTTAATGTTAAAATTCACTTTTTATCACTAATATGATAAATACAAAACTATACAATTTTATCTTAAATATATTTTAGAAAGATTATTTATTAAATTTAACGTATATTTATATAAATATGGGGTTACGGTTAATAGAAAAAGAAAATGTATGGAAACACACGAAGGGGCTAAGCGGCTTTTGCTCCATTATGAGAGTTATGTAGAAAAGGGAGGACACATGATTGGCTTCATTTCGCGCGTATATCGTTAACATAAATACATTTCTATAGATATTTAACAGAATTTATTATGCTTACAGAGCCAGCATTTCTCTTATTTTATTACCCACATATTACTAATTTTACTTTTAAACGCAAATTAAATTTAAATATTTAATTTTATAACAATTTTATAAATTTGTACGAAAAATGCCATTAATAAAATTCATGTCCTTATTTCATATTCCATATTACGTATTGTCTGTTTATGCATGTTCGTAGATAAGAATCAATCTATATGGTATCAGACATCTGTATGTAATTCAAAAAATAATTGTGCAAGATATTTTCTCTTAATGCATGATTTGAGTTCATGTATATTTATTCAATTGAGTAAAGTAAAACTCTTAATTTTGAAATTGAATGTTTTTTGATTTTGTAAGCAATCATATTTGTAAATTATTACTAATGTTCTTAGGATGTGTTGATCTAATTTATTGATATTGTAATATATATTTTAATACCTCTCTAATGAATTATTTATTCAGATGATAATAGAGAGTTCAGCTCACCTATTCATAGAACAGAGGAAAAGTTCGCCATAGAAGATGTAAAAGATCAGAAGTCTGCAAAACCTTGTGCAAGATTAAATAGGTTGGCGGCTCTTGCTTCTGAAATTAATAATTGGGAAGATGACTTATCCCATCCAACATTGGTACGTACAAAAGCATTATTTCAATAGCAGGTAACAAAAGTAAGTTGAGATGATCCCTTGAAGAAGTGGACAATATATTTTTCAGACCAAGCCCACTGTTAGTAAAGCAGAAAGAGTACAAGCAAAATTTAACGAACAAGTGAAATCTAATTCTGACCCACAGCCAAGCACAAGTGGGATAAGAAAAATCAGTAGTGGTAATAAAAATGGAAGTCCATTAAAGCCTACAAAATGGGAAAGACCAGTTTTGGAAACCCAAGTAAGAGCGATTAAATTTAATGTTGAAACATCACAAAGTAATATGTAGTTCCGTGTATATTCCTGAACCTTCATTAACGGTTCATCTATCCTGCTATTATAATACTAAATAAAAAATCATTCGTTCATCATTAATTCAGCGTGTGAATTATTTTATAGGACAAAACACCAGCGGAGAGTAAAAGCATCTCATCGAGTCCGGCTACATCGTTGCGTAGCAATGACAGCAGTAGCCATTATTCGAAGACTCCGGAAAAGTCGATAAGGAGTTGCGTCAATGGTGCCGGTTCACCATCCGTTAGTAGCGCGCGAATGAATTCAAAATTTGGTTATAACTATTCACCTAAAAGTTCTCTCGTACAGTCACCAGGTTCGGTTCTAAGTAAAGCTTCCATGTTCGAGTTGAAGGGGTCAACAGCGAAGATTAAAGATCCCGCGGAAATGACACTGTCCGAAAGGAAGGCACTCTTTGAGAGAAACAAGGGTGAGGCTCTTATTCCAAAGGCCCCACTTACCATGTCTGTTCCTACGAAGATGTTGCAGGAAAAGGAGAAGCCCTCGCATAATCATAATACAGGTACCTAAAAAATCTTTCCCTTCTCAAATAAAAAGAAAGAATAATAGTTAAATTGAAAATTCAAGTATCACCTTAAAAAAGAGAAAATCGAATTGAATCGAATTAAATTAATTATTTTATTGAATTAGTGGTTAAATAAAAAACTATAAACTCTAAGTAAAAAACATACTTCAACTGATATAAATTTCAAATTGATGCTTCTTTCTAAATGATTCTCTAACGATATAAATGAAATTTAAAAAACGAAGGTAACGTTTGTTGAAAGTTTTTATTATGAAGACTAATATTCGTAAGTTTAAAAAAATGACCTTATAAAATTGATGCAAAAATGGCTTAACAAAATATTTAATTTATAATCCAAGAACAAACAGAGACCGGAAAGGCAGTGGAAGCTCAGCGTACAATTTTCGAACAAGGCACCTGCACACAAGAATTACAAAATAATATTTTGCAAAATGTTCAAGCCGAACGTCAGCGTGAGCTTGAAATGCTACGCACGCGATTCAATCGTAACCGTGACATTGTACAAACAACCGTAAGTTCTGGTGTGCGCACCAGCGAGAGCAGCGAAGGCAAGCCCAATTCCCCTAAAAACTCACCGATATGCCCAGTTAAGCCCACACCTGCCCCTGTAAATATGCTATTTTTGTTTCATACGCTATCGCTTCAGATTAGTCGTAAAATATATGAATAATTATTCTTATTATTATATTGAAAATAGGAACAACCGCCACCACCTCCCCCTCCTATGCCGACTTCTCAACATATTAAGCAAAATGGCACTTCGGCAGGCGATAAAAATTCACCAGCTAAAAAACAAGGTATCACTTTCATTTCTTGTACATCTTTCCAGTCTCTCTTTTCTGCAAGACTTTTAATTATTTATTTTATAATTTCAACTTATCTTACTTACAAAGCAGACGTAAGATAAGTTTTGGCTATTTTGACTCTACATTGCACATACTAAGATTTTAATGCTATTCCTACTTTCTTCTTAAGCAAGATTTTACATTTGTAAAATATAGACAGATTTTTAGCATTATAAAAGACGTTGAATGACGTTTTTAAAAAATTAATGATATTTAATATAAATTTACTTTTATATTAAAAATGTTTCTGTAGATACAATTTCAAAAAAATGTTAAAGGTCATATGTATCAATACATTTTTTATTTTCAGTCCTTGTTTTTTATTATTTATATGAAAATAATTCAACCTTTTAATTATACTATTTTTAAAATACAGGATAAGATACGGTAGCAAATTTCTGTGATAAATGTATGTATAGACTATTTAAGAAGCCTTAATAATAAACTTTTATACAGATAGTAGTCTAAAAATATTTATATCTTATATAATTTATTATTGATGTATTAGTAGATATTAATAAATCAATTAATAAAAATTACTTTTAATACGAATTATAATTTTATTACATTGTTTACAAGTTATAATGAGTATTGGATATTGTAATATTAATTTTTTATGTATAGTATATCTGTGGATGATTAATGTTTTTCACATTTTAGCCAATTCGTTAATTACATTTCTTACATTTCATGATTAAAAATATTTATCATAAGTAACATACTGTTTCTTTAGAACATTTTATTTTAATTTTACTTTGGCGCGCAGGAAATCGATATACGTCTATAGTGTTGTATAACAATGATGAGAAAATATTACGTTTTAAAATTATAAGACAAGAAGAAACTCTTTATTTTGTATCGGTGAAATACTTTTGTTAAGGATATTTTTGATTCTTTCTTTTGTCTGTCAGTTCCCGTAAATATATTTGTACTTTCTCTATGCTCATATTATTTTTGCTATGCCAGTTAAGAATAATAGATTAAAAAATGTACGCTTTGAATAAATATACTAAGAAAAATTATTTTTCGGATACTAGTATATTGAATTTGAGAATTATATTTGTGATAAAATTAAAAACGCATAAGTTATGAAATGATTAATTATGATTTTCATATTTTCAAATGTTTTTATATTTGTATAACTGCTTTTAATTATTCAATTAAATAGTCTTCTTTTCTTTATGGTTTATCAATCCAATCACGAAGTATTTTTGAATGTCTATTCAAAGTATGAATTATTTATTCAAATAATTAAAATTACAGTGTTTAAAGCCAAAATAATATTTCCATTTTTTATTACAATTACTAATGAATTTTCTTTTTGTTTTACAGTGACAGAATGACTAAATTATGTTAATTTAATTTTAATATCTGTCAGTTTATTAAAAACGAAATATTGGTTAAAGAATCTCATCGAAATAATTTCCACTGACTAATTGATAATAATCCTTATGCCTAAATTTTAGAATTTACACAGAGTATGTTCTACCATAACTATCTGAATACCTGTATATTTTTTCTCATTTATTCACATTAGTTGTTTTCTCTTAGTAGCCGAAATCAGCATCCTACTTAACTCATCAAACACTCTCAATTAACCAAATCAGTGAATTTTAAACGAACGTCGATGTAATGCGCAATGAAGTTGATAATCATTATTTAAACGGAGATTTTGTCGTTTAAACATTTTTAACGGTATTCGGATACAAAATTTCAGTCTAAAGTCAAGATGAAATAATATGATTGTTTCCAGTGGGATTCGAATACGCACGAGCTTCCGAGCATCCTTCTCGGAAGCAAGCGCTTTCCCCGCTGAAGCCAGGAACATCCAAAAAATTTGCCGATATAAAGCGCATAAAGGTATCTCCACCACAGTTAGGTCATCTTTACCCAGACCTTACTAATATCGAATCCAGTTCAACGGAAACTGAAACTGAATTTACTCCTGGCAGTACAGAGGCCGAAACTGCAACGTTAGATGAGCCTACGGATACTGAAACCGAGACCGAGGCAGATTATTACGTTCAAGTATATTAATGAATGATAGAAAATTTTTTTAATAATTCTATCACTTTCAATAACGATAAAAATATTTTTTAGAATAATTATTATGATCACGATAGCAGTGATGAGAATGATGATGATATAGGAAATACCAGTCTTGGACGTAGTATTCTGCAAGTTGTGAATCAACAAACTGTCTTCAATAAAAAGGTAGGACGTTTAAAAATTATGGGTAAAGCTGTTTATGTAAATAAAATTTGCAATAACAGAAATTTTAGATTTTTTTTTGCTAATACTTGCTAAATAATACGTATATTAACGATTATTTTTACTCTGATTCGTCGGAGAATTTTAAAATAGCATGAATAATTCATGATTTATAAAATTTAAATATTTATTCTTACACCTTCACTAATATGAACTAAAAATTATCTGTAAGCTTATTTATTGTTCTGTACATCTTAAAAGTCTTAAAAAATAGATCAGATTATTTGTGTATTTTTATAATTAAATATTTATTACGGCTGCATTTTTTAAAAAAGTTTTTCCGTTCGGTAAAACAATTTTTTTTTCTAAAATGATTTACATCAATATTTTTAATATAAACTAATATTAATTTTATATTACAGAGATCAATAGATCCTGATCCAGATAGTACGACATCCGATATTTCAGTACTCGAAGAAATGGATGAATATCTTGATGAGTGCTTAGCTCTTCAAGAAGTTGGTGAAGAAGGTCCAACTCCAGCAAAACTTAACAGAGGTGGTAAAAGTCCTTCTGCTGCTTCTCATAGTTTTAAATACAGCCAAGGGTAAGTATTTTAATAACTATTTTAATTTCATTTGTATATAAAATCATTTTATTACTGATTTCATAAATATAATTCAGAAACTCTTATCGATCACCAATTAAGATCGTTTCTCCGGTTTCATCGCCTAGAACAAATGATCAGTACATTGTAGAAGGTGACAATTGTTTGCCTTTAATGCATAGTGTCAGTCTGTATAGAAAACTGCAGTCACAAGTATATTTATAGTAACATTATGTATATTTATTTTTTAATCTTTAATTAAATTTATTAAGTGATGCTTTTATATGTTAGACTCCTAAGTCGCCAGCACGAGTAATTTCTCGTGTATCTAAGACTGTGGAGCCCATGTCTTCTTATGATTCATTGGAGAATAGAGAGACTATAATGGTGCAAGATAAAGTAAAATATTTACTCGACGATGTTCAAAAACAACAGACGATTATGGGTCAAGCTAGTCAAGCTTTGAATCTTTGTAATTCTACCATAGAATTTAGTGGTTCCCGAGAGCAAGTTGAGGGAGAAAGACTGTTACTGCTTGCATGTATGTACTATTTATGTTATATGCTTTTTATATTTGAATAAATAACCAAAAATATTATCATAACTTTATCAAAAATATATTCAAAATCAAATTAATTGTGTGAAAAATATAAAGTAATATGTTTCTCTTTTATTTTTATTTCATTACTATATTTACGTACTACTACTTAACGTTTATATTTATTTATATATTTTAAAATTTTATTGGAAAAATATTTTTAGTACAATTTCAATAATCAAATATTCATTCGAATTTGTTAATTGAAGAATATTATTAATATATTGTTACTTTTTCATTAAACAGCTCACAGAAGACAAGCTGCATTGAATGAAGTGCAGCGATTAAAAGTAGAAGGATCATTAAGACCAGCAGTTCCAGGTGCTCCTGAAGTCCAAGAGAGTGGATCTCTTACCATTTCTGCTATTACTTTACCATTTAAGCGAGATTATTTTCGACATTTAGAACCTGGTAATTCAAGTGATACAAAATGGAAATGTATATTATTATTTGAAAATCTTCTATTTATAATTATATTTATTCATGAATTTTCAGAAACATGTTTTCATTTTGTCTGTATGGTGCGTCATTTGGAATCAGTAATAGCAACTCCAGTTGTACAAGTTGAGCCAGGTGATTCTTGTTTACGTTTTCCTTCTACGTTGAAGATGCTAGATTTATACAGTGATTTTAAAGTTACTATCGAAGTTTATTCTCTGCAAACTCGCGCGGAAATTCTCCCTCACGAAATAAAGTATCACATTCATAATAGTGGAAGTAACTGCAGTCATTCTAGTTCTAACAACAAAAAGGTATATAGATGAATATATAATACACGTGTATACTTATTTATTATTTTTTTGTAAGTGTTAATTATAAGTATAACTTATTAGAGTGGAACAAAAACGCCAAAGAAATTCTTGAAACAAGAAAGTAAATTAATAATGCCAAATATTCAGAGCCCCGCTGGACCATCTGCTGTTCAAACAACATCTTTTTCACTTGCTGGATATGTAGTCTTCAGTTTAAAAGAAGTACATAGGCAACAGTTCACTTTAAACAAGGTAAATTATTGCTAGCTGTTCTAGATGTATTTTTCTCTTTTTATTTAATATCATATTAATGAATTTTCCAACTTTATAATGTACTGTACTTATTCAACTGTTCTGATTTTTTACTTTAGGTTCCACTTTCGTCTCCTTTAGAAGGTCATTTACAAATGCACGTATCGTGCGAACTAACTGTTTCGGTAGATCATCATGGATTCTTAACCATGTTTGAAGATATTTCCGGTTTTGGTGCATGGCATCGAAGATGGTGTTTGTTAAAAGGAGCTACATTATCTTACTGGAAATATCCAGATGATGAACGCAAGAAAACTCCTATTGGAAGCCTGGATTTACAAAGTAATGATTTTTCTTTTATTTGAAACGATTTCATAATTTTTATCGAATAATCTATCTATATATTTAATTATAGGTGTAACTACAACAAATGTAAATGTAGTTTCTCGGGACATTTGTGCAAGACCTCATACGTTTTTACTAGAAACTACAAGACCAGCTCAATCGGATGATACAGACAGCCTTGTTATGATAAAAAATGGATCGGCAACAACTATAAGGTAAACAAAATTTTATAAACATAATATTTAAATTCTTAAAATTTTATCATGAGCTTAACTTATTATTATTTTTTGTAGACATCTTTTATCAGCCGATACAAAAGAAGACAGATTGGAATGGTGTGCAAAACTTAATAAAACTTTACATTTAATTCGTGTCTGGGAAGATCCATCAACGTAAAAATATCAAAAGTAATATATACATACATAAAGTAAGCCAAGTCCTTTAACACGTATAATTTGTGTTAATAGGAAAATGAAACCGGGTTGAACTGGTATAAAACTAAATTATGTAACGTTTGAGTTTGAAAAAATTTTAGTCATTGACTGTCTCAGTTGATAGAAATGAAAATTTTAAAATATAAGGTTTTATCATAAACTATAATACTATATAAACTAACATAAATTGTGGTTATTCTTGTTGAGTACGGTGAGCTCATATTGTTATAAAATTAATTAATATTATTTAATTTTACAAATCTTCGTAAATTATTTTTTAGAATCTTTTGTTACTTAATAAACTGAAAAAAATTTGTCTTTATTTCTTACCTCCGTTATAAAATCTTATTTCATCCAGTTACGCACATAGAAAATTTATTTCTCAACATTGAATATCCGCAATCGAATAGAAAGTTTTAGAGAAACTTTCTGTAGATTATTACTATTTAATAACTAATTTTTGTTTAACTAAATAGATGTACTAGGCAAACTAGTATATTCTAACTGAATTATTGTAAATATTGAAATAATAATACTCTAATCCAATACATTTTGTAATATTATATGTAGATTTATATATCAAAGCAATATTTATACATACACGTTTTTATGTATTCTTATGTGTCTTATAATTAAAAGAATCATTTTATATGTTTGTATTTGTTACTGTATTGGCATTGGCCTTCATCTATAAAACATTTTGTTTTTTTAAATACTTAACATTTATGCAAAAATACGAACATTTGAAATAATATAAGATTTTTAATAAAAATACGAAACAGTATAATATTGTTCTATTTTACATCATACTTTCATATTCCTTATACTTTTAAATGACCTATTTAAACTGATTCGACAACCGATGGTTCTGTAGTTGCAGATATTTAATATGCTTCTGCACTTTTCATTCGTACGTAATAATCAGTTATTTTAAAGTGAATTTATAATTAATTGTCTTTATTCAATTAAAAACTCTTCACAAAGAAATTTTGATTGGTTTTTTCATTTATACATTTTCATTAACTATACATTAGGCTATAAATCTAAAGCCTTCTTTAAATCTACATATATTATAGAAAAATAAATTAGGCCTTTAATAATATTCAGATTTATATTATATATTAATATTATTTAACTTTTCACCTGTTTATACGAAAAAAAGCTTTAACATAATATTTGTAATGTAATAATTAAGTAGGATGATAGATTAACCAAATTTACCAACAACGATGCGTTAAACGACATTGAGGATCGACTGTTTAATTTTGCAAAATCTATGATCTAATTTATGATATTTTGAAAAGTATTAGCTACTAATTTTTTATTAATAAATTTCTTAATTTCATAGAAATTGCGTATTTAGATTCTACGAATGAAATACATAATATTTATTATTTACTAGACTAACTTTTCACATTAAAGAGAGTGTTCGATTGCAATTATTGTATGTTATTGTATACTCTGTTATTGTATGGTCAAGTGGTTTACGAATCTCTGCCTCTCATTATTTTAGGTACTACATTAAAATTTAATACAGGTCCGATCTTGTATGTTTAAAACTGCAAATTAGTCGCATCTTAACAACCGGAGAAATATTAAACTGATAAATTTAATTTTAAGTAAAATTTGAAGACTGTATTTTTCGACTTCTATATTTAAATTACATGAAATCTGGGTTTTTCCATATTTGCACCTAAATAATACCAGATATAATTTATATAACAAAACCGAAGTTGAAAGATAATTCGAGAATCTTGTTCCACAATTAATTAAACTTTCATTTTCAAAACTAGTTGTTTGTCCTTTATTTTTTTAAAAAATAACAAATAATAAAGATAAAAGTAATATCAAATAGAGAAAGACTTAATAATGTTCTCATCATGTATAATCCTTTTCAATGTAGTTAGTCTGCCAAATGAGCTAATTTAAATAACTCGTGGTTAAAATTAATAATTTAGTATACCAGTCCAGATGAATATGTTTAATGCGGACTGGGTACCTTATTCAGTTCATTTATTTTTCGATCAATCATTCCTCTAACCTTGTACACCTACAGAAACATGCCTAGTGTGGGTATAGTTTACTTATTCTGAAATTATATGATTGTTTTTCTAATGCTTAAATGAAACGGTAGTCTCCTTCAATTAAAATAAATTTCCTCGGTATAAGTATTGAAATATCCGGTGCTATCAGATAATCAGATGATTTAGTAATTTTTTATTTGTTTCGGAAGAGCAATGGACTTGGATCGTTAATCGCACTATGCTCTATCGATTGACAAGCTACCGCAGTAAGAGGTGCAACTACGCCAATCGAATATTTAAAGAATTTAATAGAAAAGTGTAATGGAACAAATTATTTTATACTCAGATAATTTAAAAGTATTAGTTGTGTCCATAAGAGGTTGTAAAATGGATAGATTTTTTACGCATCGAAAAATCAAAAGATCGTCTTTCTGTATTTCCGAAATATATATTTAACTTTTATTATTTTTTATTGCTTGTTGAAAGGTGAGATAAAGTGTAATATTAAAATTAGGTTCATATAATTTTATGACATTTATAATTATTGCCCTAAAATACTTATAAACATTGTTTAAGTACGGTACAAACTGCAATTTTGTATAACTTAAAAGCTTTATAATCCGAAAGGATTATTACATTGTTAAAAATTACTTGAATATAGGTTATACTTTCAGTTTTACATTTCTAAGTCAAATTTAATATAATAATATCGAATAACGAAAAAAAAGAAAAGACATCCTAATCATTACATACAGTTTATAAAGTAAAATGTTTTCAATTCGATTTTTAGGTGTAAATATCTAATAAATCGTGATCAAAATGAATTGAGAAAGTCTTTTTTGCAAGTGTCATACTAACAATATTTGTAATTAATAAACCAATAATTGAACGTCGCTTAGTAGTAGGATAGAAGTTGAAATGAAAGCAGCAACTATTGAAATAACATATTTATTTCACATGCTTTTACAAGATACAGTTAATGTATATAAAAATAGTATTTGTGTATTTATTTTATTCATTGTAGCTTAACATACTAAAGCAATAAAAGTTGTAAATTTGAAAGTGTAAAACTTCATTTGTGTTTTTTTGTATTTAAATCCATGTGGTTAATGATTAACAAATATTAAAATATCAAATGTTAAAAATATTTACATTCTTTTCCGTAAAGCATGACGTCAAGATATTGTATATCAATACTGATATAATGGCTGTAGAGACTGGCAAGTGGGATGGTATTTTGTGTAAAAGATTATAGTGGATTCTATTTAAGGATTTCGTGGAATGAAAACCGATGAATAAATCAACTTTTCATTATGTCTAATGATCAGTGAAAATAATGAAGCTGTTTAAATAATCATATGAAAGATATATTTTGAAATTATACTTTAATGAGCATTTGAACTATTGGAGAAAATTACTGTTTGACAATTTTTTACGTAAAAACGAAATTTCTTTTCAATATTTTTGCATTATCGCTATAAAAGAGTTTTAATCAAGATATTGAAGCCGTTTACCGACCACACCTTAACTTTTAAAACGTGACGTTGAGAAATTAATATCATAAAAGAAATAGAATAGAAAAATTTATTAAGAAATGTAAGTATTTTTCGAAAAAAATAGCTGAAAGCACCGACGATATAATTATGAATATGAAAGGAATATCGTTCGGATCGAGTTGATTCTACAAATTGATACCGTTTTATTTAGAGACGTGAGGTTAAAAATACGATACCAGCTCATCAGTTTAGAAATATAATACGAAATGCAACTGATCGTGCAATGAAGCGATTGCAAAAGTCATTTATACGCTTGGATTTTGATAAGATCGCTCCAGCAGCGAGGCACTTATAGTCGCGCGTCGCCACTGTAGAAATGGCGCAGGAATAGCGCATGAATAGCGCATGAATTGCCCACAAGGACGAGGGTGGAGCGGTAAATAAAGATAAGACAAGGAGCCTTAGAGAAGCGTGATCGTGGGGTGGAAGCCGTCTTTGTCGGCCTTGTAGTCGACCCTGTAGGTCTTGCCATCGGGCGTCTGGTATTGAAAGCTGCCGGTGACCTCGAGGGCCTCGTCCTCGGTACCGGCGTTCGTCAGCACCGCGGTTTCCTCCTTCTTGTGTCCGTCGCTCTGCTCGTAGCTATAATGGTAACCATCGACGCCGATGTTGTTGTTCTCCTCTTGCTTCGTGATCGTGATGCTGCCGTACTGGTTGGGATCACTAAGCTGAGGTGCGGCAGCACACGCTACCATCAGCAGCGAGAGCACGAGGACCTGCCGACAGACAACGAGTCTAGGCTTGCGATTACACGTTATCATTACACAAAAACTCGATCGCTTATTGTGTCTCCGTCATTCATGGATTCCTTACTCAAATCGCTCGAATTTATTTTATTGGAATTTGTGGATCACGTTTTTGTTTTTAAATGAATAATCTTCATAGTCATATTTTATTTGATTGTCCTCAGACTTGAGCTTTTTTTTTCACATGTTTGATTTCCTATTGAAACTATTAAATTAAATCATTAGAAAAGTACTTATTTTCAAAATAGAACTTAGATATGTTTTCAGTATTAATAATAAATTATAAGCTCTTATTAAGGCAAGAGCCGCATATAATAAATGTAATTCTACTTTATCTACATTTTAGTTATCTAATTATAAATGAATTATATAATTGTCGATCATTTAACTAATTATAATAGTCTATTATTCACAAGTATAATTATTTACAATTATTTATCGTAAATAAATAAATGACATTTGTTATAACTAGTAAAAACTTTTGTACGTTGCTATGTTAATATTTATATTATAGAACTGAGCAACTACTGGATATTGCAACATCGCGGAAGTTCATCGTGTCTTGAACTTCAAAACGAAGCTGGGTGCCACGAGTAGAACGATTCGAAAAAGTATGTGTCGAGTAAAAAGAAGATCTGAAAGTGCGCTCAAAGAATGGCGACCGTTTCTAAAAAAGGGAAACAAAACGGGTCAGCGATTAGTCTTCGCGCCTGCAAATATAAACAATTTCGCGATCGGCTCGGCTTTGTGCATTACGTCGTCGCTCTTGCACGCGCACCGATGGTGAACTTTAACTTTCTCCACGCCGCCTACATAACGTTTGACAATTTTATATAACGTCCCGAAGCTGTCCTCACCCGGCAAGGATCGCGGGCCATCCTCGATTTACGAAGTCATGAAGCTGCCGACGAGAGATTCACGAAAGCACGTTTCGCTAAATTAATTAATTAATAAATTAATAAATTAAATTAATAAAGTAATAAATTAAATTAATAAAGTAATAAATTAAATTAATAAAGTAATAAATTAAATTAATAAAGTAATAAATTAAATTAATAAAGTAATAAATTAAATTAATAAAGTAATAAATTAAATTAATAAAGTAATAAATTAAATTAATAAAGTAATAAATTAAATTAACAAATTAACAAATTAATAAATTAAAAAATTAATTCGTTGGAACGAATTAATTTTATAAATTACATATGCGTGGACCCTGTAGTTCTGCTCGTAATTTGCAAAACTCACATTGTTTATAGTCATTTATTAATACTTGTGCTATTTTATTTTTCTAGTAAATCCGCCTGCTTCTTGATATTTGTACTCATCCGACTATAAATAGAGGGTAGTAAAAGCTTTAAAGCCATCGAAGATTTTAATTTACCCAATCTACGAGGATAATTCTTGTTTTTTATTAAGGATTTGAACTTTAACTGATTTGCCCATTTTCTACTTTCATTGGTTATCATGATGATTTCATTAAACTAATTGTAAGAGAATTATTTTATATATTCGGATTAATAATGAATAATAATATCAATAATAATGTAGATTAATATAAATATAAGAATTATGAACAATTATTCTACATAGCTCTGCTGGCTATTTTGAATAGTTATTAAATCATTTACACTTAGGCTTACACTTCTATTTTAATTATATTAAGCTTTTTGTAAGATAAATTGATAGTAGCAGTTAGAGTTATATTGGTGTATTTTTGATACATTCGTGCATGATGCAATTAATTAATTAAATAATTTGTATCGAAATTAAATATATTTATAAAAAGCAACAACGATACAAATAATTTTAAAAAATTTCTAACCCTATTCCGACTGACAATTCATAAACACAGTTGTTATATTATAAGAGGGTGTGCTGATACAAACGAAGTGAAACGTGAAATATAAGCATACATAAATGTTGGAGGTTTAAAAGTTATACATTTAGATTTTAATAGTTTATTGTGATATTTCATTATTACTGACATTTCATTTAATATATGATTGTGTCCATGCTACTCTAAGAATAACATAAATTAACCATAATACAATAAATAAATTTTTTTTCGATAATTTTGAAAATTAATGTACAATTTTCAATTAATTTTCTTATGTGTCGATTATTATTATACCATTTTAATTTAGATATTTTAATAATTACTTTGTTTGCTTTACGTAATAATATACATATTTTAACTCATATCGATCGTAGTTTAACATAAATTTAGATATATTTAAGTAACATTTGATATATCTGATAATTTAATATTTCTATTGATCGCTTTAGTATTTAGGTGAATTTTGAAATAGATACATAGTTAAATCCAATTCACATCAATAAATAATTAATCTTATCTTATACACTTACATAGAAAAATAGTATTTTTAAAAATGAAGAAAAAATTATACCTCAAAACACAATTATTTTGATATTTCTAAAAAACACAATCTTTTTGTTACTTTATATAAAAAATTGTAAACTCAATTAGCTATAAAATAAACTCTTTTGCGTTATACGTCGATAAATAATTATTTAATCTTTCAATATAAGAAACAAATATTTGTATAAGAATGTAAAGTTTTTGAGAATTATAAACTCATGATATTATACGTATATTTGTAATAAGTGATAATTTAAAAAAATTTTTGGTATTTTTTATAAAAAAAATATTTATTTATGTATTTACAGTTTAATTAAATACCAATCATTTTTTAACATGTATAGATAAATAGTAATAAAGAAAAATTTATTGTTAAATTACTTCTATTTGATGATAAAATTTATTTAAGGTTTATTCCCTGTTGAACTCTTAATTAAAATATACACAGATGATATTATAACAATTCTTCGTTATAATATCAGATTGATATTAAATTCAAATTTATATTCAATAGTTAGATCGTTTTTAACGAACAAATTTTAGAAGACATGTATTTGAATGAATTTAAACAACTAAAAGAAATTTCTTACAAAAGTCTACTTTGATTCGATCTTAAATAATGTATTATATGTGTTAAAAAATGTCACTATATCGAGTACATGAACTTATTATCATACTGAATAAAATAAAAGATCTTGTAATTAGAACAGACACTTCAATTTCTATTAAGTAAATGCTTTTTAAAATGAAATAATTATATCTTGCGATTTTATTATAAGACTTTTTTCTAAATTTGTAAAAACGCATCCTAAAATATTACTATAATTATGAAAAGTATTGAATTCTGATTTCAAGAAAAAATACAAATTTATAACAATGAAGTCGTCGAAGAATTTAAATATAAAAATGAATGTAAGAAACTTTAATTTTAAATCATACTATGCTAATAATATTAATAATCATGTATTTATTCTTTACTTTAGCTTGAGCTATTCTATTTTTCTATGGTCTATTGAACTGAATTTAACTAATCGATAAACTTACATATTAAGAAGTTTATTCTATTTTCTAAATTCTATTTTCATGTCTTTACAGCATTGAAAAATGATATTCCTTAAATTACTATTATAAGTAACTTGGATCAGAAAACACTAGAAACTTTATTGCTTTCAAAAAGTTAACAGCATATACGTTTAAAATCGTTAAGAATACTTACAATATTTATAATAAAAATGAATAACGAAATCTTGTATTATATTACTTTCTTTTTATAATATTATTATCAAAGATTATTTTAAAATTTAATATATTTTATTCTGCAAAAGCTATTGTTTATCAATTCCAACTTGAGTTCTAAAAATAAATGTTTATTACCATTTTTTGTAGTTTCGTTGTGCCTCGTATTTCCAAAAGCCAGCATGCAAAAAATAAATATTTGGCTTATCGTATAGAATATTTATAAAAAATATATTTTTAAATTATTACTCTAAAATTGTATTATAAGTTAGGTACACTTACTTAGTAATGTTTATTTCACCTATGTATAAAAATTATCGAAAATTTGTACGTGGATCGCTTAAATATTCTTTATTAAATATTTCTCCGTGTGAACTTTTTGTTTTTTAAAGTATTCGATTCATACCTATGCAGATAATAATACGATTGCAAGTTGTATATTTTCATTTTTTTGTATATATACGATATATTTTCAATGGCTCTGTAGGTTCACTATTTACTTTTTACACAGGTACAACTTTTAATTAATTCAATCAAACATATTAAAGAAAAATATGTAAAATTTGCATATGATAATAATGGAATAATTTTATGAAACTAATTGGAAAAAATTTAAACGTAAAATAATAAATTTATAACCTCTATATATTATTTTGAGTATCAATAAAACTACGAAGAAAATTAAAAGAATCAAAACTCTTAATTCAAAGTAATATAAATGAGATCCGCTCGGTTTCTATTTTATATAAATTTAAATTTTGGAAAACGTAAAAAATTGTTGAATATTTATAGAATTTTATAATTAATATTACAAATTTTGAGTAATTAAAATTTTTTAATTTCATTATCAGTTTTATTTTACGATGCGTCATTTTTATTACAGTAAGTAATATTTTTGTATAATTAATAATTTTTATCAAAATAATTAATTAAGTCCTAGTATTCAAGTCCATAATTCTTTTGAATTTGTAAAGAAATATAACTTCAAAGAATGAATCTATATATTGTATTAATTTACTTTATTCGTTTCAAATATACGTAACTTCAAAGCTTACACTTAAAATTAGTTAGTATTGTAAACCAAAAAAGTAAGATAATAGTTCAAATCCCAATTAAATTAATAGAGTCAACCAATTAAGTAGTTACTCTAATGCTAATTATTTAGAGAAGCGATGCGTATGTATAGATCACAAGCATAACTTGTCTGCAAAAATTTAACAATTTTGAACAATGTCAGATCCGGTAAAAACTTGTGTGCATTCGTAATAGGTTTAAGAAGGTCTACTCTAAATAGAATAAAATTAAATCCAAAACTTGACTCCGACAAGTTCGTAAGGTCACATAGAAAGTGACGAAAAAAGTTAATCTCCAGAAACAAAATATAAAAATTAGAAAAAGGCCGGACATGAGTAGCAGCGCCTACGTCTAATAATTCGGCCCAGTGCATCCTCTTCTAACTTTTATGATACCGCGAGCACACGCGAGCGCCGAATTTACAGAGGACGAGGAAGCACGTGCGCGCACACGCGTGTCTCCGCTTTCACTGGACGTTGCGCAAAACGGAGGAGGAAGATACGACAATTCCGCGCTGGTCTCACCCACCGTTTTCATTATCATCATAGTGGCGCGCGACGGGGAGAGAGACAGAGATCCAAGAAGAATAACCCGTTACGTCTAATGCACGTGATGTACCGAGGCTGTATTGGCGCACTTGGCTTTATATAGCCTGTATATCGCATTGTGACCCCCCCTCCCCGACCCTCCCAGTGGTTTTTTCGCCCTCATCGCGTAAGATCGTGAGAGGCCTCGTCCGATTTATTTGCAGCGGCTGTATCGTCGTGTACTTATTTTTCCCACTCAGTTGTACTCGACTCCCTTTACAACGAATCTTAACCCTCAAGCTGTACCTTCTTAGAGTCAGTAGCCCTACACTTGACATTCTCGTCGGAAAAGATTTTCGCCACTAAATAAGAAGTAGAACTTTGATTCGGGATTGCAGAATCCTTCAAAAAGGTTTCAGAAAAAACATAATTAATTCAGGCTTAATTTAAAAAAATCGATTTGATTTGAATTCTGTACACGGGTAAATCTTTTAGAACTTTACTCCTTCGCTTGGGCTTGTGTCAAGATATTGACATCAGCGGATCTTTGAACTGCTCTGAATGCAATTTTCATATGCGTTAAAGACACTCACTTAACGCTTATAGAAAGGTATTTATTTTCACCCTTGGATTTAAAATATATGAATTCTGATTCTATACGAATTAATGAAGCTTTTAATACTCAGTGTATACATCATGAAAATATAAATTCAATTTATTACTTTACTCTAAAGAAAATACAATGTTAATCACACCAGATAAAATAATAAAATAAATAGTTAACTCTAACTTTAAACAAATTAGGTTGCACAATCATTATATTAGTTAGGAAATGTTGAAAAGTAAAAAACCAAACGGGATTTTTTTTCTATTTACTATTTTTAGTTAATGATTTTTCAGTCATCTATTGAATACATATGTTAACGCATAATAATTTAATAAGAAAATTTTTCTTGTTTATAAAATATAGTTTTATTAATCGAAAATTATAATTACAAAGTTAATAATGCTGTTCTACGGAATTTTTCAATTTTTAAGATCCAAAATATAGGCTTTTGATATTATGATATCTCTATTTCTGAATTTACATATTTGTTACGTCCATCGCCTTTATTACATGATTCAACACTTTGTAACGAACAAGTTAATAATATATTCCTTTAGGAATAGTATTAAAATTTTGATACATTTGAGATTATAGATTTACTTTTATGTACTTATAAAATTCAGACCTTTTTCAATTACATTGTATTACGCAATATGTCTTTGAATTCTTATTGCACTATATTACACTATACAAATAAACAATTATATCTGTTAATATATAAAGAATATATGTGAAATTTTTTACCAATTTGAATACAAAAATTATGTTTATCACTTTTGCTGAAATTTTGGAGATTCGATCTATATTTTAAAATATTTGACAAACATACGTAACGCTATAATTTAAACATTATACGGAATTTAAATAGAGTTAAATTAATTTTTAATTTGTATTTTATGTACACTATTTCATACCCATATAAATTTTATTGTATAGTATATTGAGTAAAATTCATTGTTGAGCACAGAAAAAGTTTTTCCGCAGTCTTATAATATCAAACTTTACAAATTATTACAAATCTTTACTTTAGTCAATTATTTTTTATGATGAAACCTGGTAGGTAAATCTATGAAGAAATATTTTAACCAACAAAATTTATTTCAAATAATTAAGTCTTAGTATGTAACCTTAATAAAGAATCCGTACCATTCTTCGTCTTTTACTTAAATGAGAAGATTGTATATTTAAATACTGCCTACACCCAAAGATTCTTATCCTCATTGATGTGGAAGTTAAAAGTAATCCGGTAAAACTTTGATCATTAATTGTGAAAATCATTTTGGTATAGAAAAAAAATTTTGTACACATTATATTAATATAAAATTTAATTATATTGAATGTTCCAATTTAATTTTTAATTAATTTTCAAAATTATTATAAATCATATTATATACAGAAAAAAGCTTTTCGTTTTTGTACTTTGTATAAACATTTATTCTTACCTTGGTCAAAATCGTTAGAGTATAAAATAATTATCATAGATGAAATAATTAATCACTGAAATTGGTTTTATTTAACTTTGCAGTTATAATTTCTTTTACTACAGTTCTTATCTTCAATTGGAATTTAATTATATTTGAACATTTTTTTAAAATTATTTATCACGCATTTTGTAATCCCTAATTTATAATTATCATGTAGGAAACTCGATATAATCTAGATTTATTATTCATATATAACAAATAATTTAATAACTAAGAAAATATAAATCATACCTTACTACACTGGAATATTATCTTTAAGCGACAATAACTAATTAACAATATTTTCAGCATACTTCCATTTTAATAAAAAAGTTGAGCTCAATATACTGCAACTCTACTAAACTACTATTTATGTAATGCAATTTTTATTTCAAATGTAAGCTATTATATCTTGTACATTTTTAAAAAGATTTATTTTTTTGATGTCTCAACTGGACCAGAGTTTAGAACTTCTTTTATTTTAACTTCTTGCATTTTAACGGTAATTCAATTTATTCAATTTATCGGAAATATTTTTACTTAAACAGCCTGTTTGTAGAATGTAATGAAAATCTAATTCAATAAATTCTAGTGAAAAAATATTTTACATGTTAAATATATTTTGTATTTCTTTTAGACTCAATTTTTCAAATACGGAATTTGTTGATAAACATAGTCAATTAAATCATATTTAAGCAGAGATGCATTTAGTGGCGTACTCCTTATATATTAAAATATTTTATAATGTAATGAAATTAATGTATATTTTAAAAGTCAAATTTAAGAAGTATTTTACGTAACAAATTTTGGAAATTAATTTAATCAGTTGTATACGTAGCGAGTAATTCACAGCTATAGTATATGCAAACTATATTTTACCTGTATAACAGTATATTAATAATGTGTGTGTTTCTTATATGTATAAGAAATAAACCTTATTTAATAGAGAAAAAAATTTCTGTCAGAACATTTTAATTACGTATGAGAATAACTAGTCACGTTGTCTATGTATTGACTTATAAGCGTGATAAATGCATCAAAATTAAATCAAAATTAAATGCATTTTAAGAAAAAAAAATTAGGATAAGTAATTGTATTTTGACCAATAATTATTTAAGTAAGCTACATGTATGTTTATTATGAAATCTTTCATCATATGTAGAATGTTATAACGAAATAAAAGTATCTAATATTCTATTGAAGAGTACAAATAATTTATGATACACTATGAAGAAATTTACTACGTAACTAATAAAATGTCTGGAAATGTCATGCTGACAATTTTCATGATAAGTGCTACCGTGAATTTTATGATAACTTTCATAAAAAACATTTTTCTTCCTTTATTATAATATTAGAGGAAAATACTTAAAAATATTCATTGTTATTGCTTCATTTATTATTTATGATGAATACTTTTTAGATTAAAAAGAGTAACTTAAAATAAATATATTTTATGTACAATTAACATTAGATAAATTAACTTCGAGAAGTGCTTTTTCATATATATCATTACAATTTAAAATTTTTTTACTTAATATAGGTTTTATTTAAAACAAAAACAAAATAAATAAAATGATAAATTCTCAAAGATTATTCGTTTAAATTTTTTCAATTAAATTTCTAAAGCAGAAATAGAAATCTATTAAGTTTCATAGGAACATTTTCTCGTGAATTACTGACTTAATAAAAATTTTTAGTTCAATGTTAAATTTTATTTTTGTTATTTAAATTTATTTTTGGTACCTTACAAATTACATTTAAGATATTCACGCAATATTATTTCTTGTTATAAACACAACCAGTATAAAATTTATATACGTTTTAATTATTCATCCTTTTATAGGACGAAAATGTTTGATACTTCAACATTATGAATATATTTATTATTGAGAACTGAGAAAAAATAAAAATTTATTTAAAAAAGGAGACCTTAAATTTAATTGAATCTAGGTTAAATCAAGTTTATATAATAAATGAGTCTTACATATTTCTGAAATGAATTAATTTTTAATTTTATTAACTAAGAGTAAAAATGCGTTTCTCTATAATTTCGTATTCAAAATAATTTGATCGTACTTATTTTCTCTAACTATTGAATAGTCATTGTTTTAATTTAACATTAAAATTTTTATTCTAATTTTAATATAAAATTTACTTTCTAGTTATAATACTAGTAGAAGAAACTTTCTTAATAATGTAAGAGTATAAAATAATAAAACATAAAATAATCTTTAATATAAACTGACGTATTTAATGAAATGTGCTCAAATTACTTTTATTTAATATTGTACAAAAATTAATTTTTGTCTCTCTGTTTGCACGTCTTGTATTAATATTAATTAAAAAATCTGTCAACTATAATAACGATAATTTGTGCATTTAAATGTATAAATTATTTATTTAAACAGCACTGTTTTTCCATATTAAAAAACGTGTATAAGTCTCGGTATTTGAAAATTTATTAAATTCATTACATAATGAATTATCTAATTTTCTTAATTTTATTCGTAACGTTTAGCCCATAAATCTCGTAAAGTTAATGTACTATAAATGTGTGATGATTAATTATATTGTGTCGAAAAAAATTATACAAAATATCACGTAACATATTAACAAAGTAATGGATTTATTTAAAAAGAAATCAATATGTAAAATGAAATTTGAGAACAATGTCTTGAAAATGTAATAGTTATGAATGTTAATAATTTAAATGCTAAATGTGTAAATTAGTTCATATTTCTTATCGACTTAAAAATATTATTAATTAAAAGCTATTATTAAAAAGATATAAGGTTGATAGTTCCTGTAATAAGCACAAGTAGCGATTAGTTAAAAAAATTAATAGTAATATTCAAGATGAATCTTAATAAAAAATGACATTTTGTTATTAGTTTAATTAAATTGGTAGAGCTTGTATGAATTATATTTTAACTAGATAGCTGCTTTAATTTACTTGCATAAATGAGAAGCATATAAAAATGTTTTTTATTTTATAAACTCTGTTTTGTAATTCTTTATTTTTATTTATTCTTTTTAGCATTTAGTTATTTAATGTAAATGTTATTTAGGAGCTCTTTATTGAAATTCTTATTTATAGATCTGTCAAAATATGATATTATGATTGGTCTAGAATTGCGATCATAAAATATAATTAAATTATAACATGCAGTTTTAATTAATTAAATATAAGTAAGAAAAAGACATACATTTGACGTATCGAATTGATAGAAAAATAAAAAAGATTTCTACTTATCTTTAAATTTAGAATCGGAAGCATTGAAACACAAATTCATGTCAATAATTATTGGTGGGTGGTACTTTGCATACATTTTAGAATGTTAAAAAAGAATATTCGTAGAATTTAGTAAAAAAATACATTTTAATTAGCGAAGCGTGAAATTTATATTGGAATTATTTAAATTAAAGCTTTAATATGATTATAAATGTTTCTTTTCTTTATACCATTACTGTTGTTAAATTAATTAAAACGTTTGAGACTTCATTATTACTTATACAGCATAGTGTAGCAAGTTTAAATTCTTACAACCATAATTTTTAAATCATTAAATTTAAATATGTAAATTTCTCCTGTAACTGCCATACTGAATGATCAAATAAATAGTCATGATTGTAAGTTAAATATAGTTAATAGTGAATTTACGAGATGAAGCTTATGCAACTCAATATTATTTCTGAGTATTGCTATATACGATTGAGATTGGGATTCCAAAATTCGCTGCGATTTAATGATTGAATTGTGACTCGTGAAGGTAAATGCAGGGAGTAACCCTTAAAGCCTTAGGAATCGAATTCGATGGCTACATATCAAAAGAAACAACTGGTCTCGGTGGCACTAGATCGAGTTTTCCACATCGCGGGTAAATGTGAGAAAAAAGAAAGAAGCGACTGGCGCGAAAGACGCGACCCGTCCTTGGTCACATTATCACATTTACTTTCCTCACGGCCTGGACGAAGTCCCCGTCGGGGTAATGACGTAATGAGTTGCGCACATCAATGACGACCTTGCCATTTGAAGATGCGCTGTGCGACGAGCAGAGAAATGCCGAACGCCTAGGGCTACGCCGGTGACGAGAGAACGAGCAATGCTCTGAGCCGTGCCTTCTCTTTTGTCACTCTCTCTTTCTCGTTATTTCTAGATAATGTTCTGGCAGCTTTTTTCTATGTTAACAAACTCACACTCTTGTTGCTCAATGATTTACATCGGTATTTCTTGTTCGTTAATTACACATTGCACTCAAATGGCTTAATGCCGTTTCACTTAAGATAGTAAGGGCTTCATAGGGACATTATAATTTTTATTCGTTAGAACATGATGTAAAAATTATAATTATGTCGTAAAATTTACAACTGTATTTTAACCAAGATTATAAAAACCAATATAGTGTATGTATTATTGGCTGCGCTCATCCAGATAATACATTTATTATTTGAATACGATTGCTTTTTTTCATCGAGTAATTATTAAATACATTAAATAATTTTACTAGCGGTGATCAAGAATTAAGATTTTGTTTTAACGCGATGACGATCTTGTAGACTTTAATTATTTTAATGAATAGTTGAGAACATGTGAAAGTAATGAATGTTTGTAACTGTGATTATGATCTCGTAATTCTTATATTTCCCGAAAGAACGATAAAATAATAGAATAAAAATAATAGAAAGTAAAAACAACCTCATGGATTAGCTTAACCAACTTTTTTACATTAAATATTACTGTAATTTTTTTATTATTATACCAATACATCATACGTTTTCTTAATAAATATTTTAATTCTTTTTTATTACGAAATGGTTAATAAAAGTCATGAATTTTATTGCAATATATGTATATTTTTATTAATATTTAAAGAATATTAGAAGAATATTTTTCTTATATACTATTATTTTGATAAATATTGCTTCTACATTTTATGAAAGCAATATATATCGCTTTATATAAGTCTGTTTGAAAAATTATATTATTATTATTTTACCAATAATAATATTAAATGTAATATCTTCAACATAATTTATCAAAGAAGTTAGTTATAATAATGCATCTTAATTTTTTTTATATAAAATTTAGATTTACGTTTGATATATGAGGATATTTTTTTAATAAATAATAATTCGAATTAAATATATTTTAAGTTGAAATAAAATTGTTCTTTCTAGTATTTAAGACTATGTAATGGATTTATGTAATGGAGAAAAGTAATTCTTTCGTATTTAGACGTGTATTACTATTTCAGATATTTATTAAAATGTAATAAAATGCTCGATCATATCTTTAATAGGTTTATTTGAATAGATCGAATAAATCTATGGAAAAAATAAAAAATTTTTTTGTTCTTCTTAAGTGTTCTATAAATTATATATAATATTTTATTCTTATTTTATAATAGCTTTTACTTTTTTATTAGAAGAAATTTTGGATTGTTGTTATAATAAGTTGGGTAGTAAAGTTTTTTGTGCAATTAAATAATGTACTCTTTGTTATTTGCTAAAAAAAATACAGCTTAAAGATCAAGATAAAATAATTATAAATGAAAAAAAAAATTGATAAAGTAAAGAAAAATGATGTATTAATTAATTGCATTGAGGTGTATTCGGTGTGAATTTGATTCATGTGTAAGTGTTGCTTAATGAACTTTTTAAAGTTGATAGTTCATAGAAAAGAATATTATAAAATACTTAGATATGACGCTAAATATAATTGCGATCGTGAATTCTGAATGATGAGTCACGCTAATTATTATCATGCTGTCAGGACAATATTTATTGCATTTTTATAAATGACTAAAGGTTTTACAATAAAATACTAGATAGTTAACTGAAATATTAAAATAAAAATGCGTTAAAAAGTGTAATGTTTGTATTTAATAATTAATGTCGTGATATATATAATAATAAAATATTTTAAACGTAGTATTCATTAGCGCAGTACCTGTTTTTTCATATTCCTTCTGACACTTAATTTAATTTCAAATACTGAACGCCGTTAACATACAAGTGGTTGATTAAGTACGAAAATGTTTAATAAGAAATAAACATTCCTCCTTTTTGCAAAAAAGGCATCGGAGAACAAATGCAAACACAGCACCAAAATACGATGATAGTAATAAATAATAAAAATAAGATGACAGTAATAGTGACAGTAAAAAGACGATGACAGTATTAGTGACAGTAAAAAGACGATGACAGTATTAGTGACAGTAAAAAGACGATGACAGTATTAGTGACAGTAATAGTGATGCTCTCTTATTTCTCCTTAAATTAGTATCGAAACTCTTGTAGAAAGAAGCTTTTTTCTTCTTTCTTTCAAATCTAATAAATTAGCATTCGATATAAGATAAATGGAATACAGCAACAACTCTAGAGTATCTCGAAAAATTTGTATACAAAGATAGTAGCATCCGGAATATCTAATTGCCTTTTAGAAAACGAAAGTTATTTCATATGGTGTCGAAGGGCCGATGATTCTCGATTGTGCCACAGGCAATTCCAGAATGGAATAGCGAGAAATTCCACGCTATTCCACGTTCACTTTCGACAGAAAATTGAGAAGACTGCTCGCTCTTGTCCGTGCGCATGTGTGACTTGCAAAAAGATAAGCGGTTCATATCTCTGAATTTACAAATGCTGCGTAGCCTGAAGAAGCAATCGATTATCAATTTTTTCGACAGATTGGGATGCAAGAGTCATGGCAAATAGTCCAATAATTTGTACGTGCGAGTATATTCAAGTAATTCTACTGAACCGTGAATGTCCTATGAAAGAACCAACAATTTTTAAGAAATGCTTTTCTTTTGTCTGCATTCTTTGAAGACATGAAATTTTTCTTAAGATTTGACTCAAGATAATAGAAAAATAGATTGATAATAATCTTTTAAGAAATAATATTAATAATAATCTTTCCATTTATTAGATTTGCCATTGAAACTATTGAAGTTTGCTTTATTTGTTTTTTTTTTAAATGAGGTATTTTAATTTCAAAAATATGCATTTAAAATAAGTGTTATGCAAAAAGTGTATAATGTGGAAGTGTCTGAAAAGTTGAGAAAATACACTATAAACTAAGTGCAAATATAATAGGAGCATAAATATATTTAAAATAATGAGAGAGAGGGAAGATGGATGTTTGGGTATTTATATATCTTGTAAGCTTTAACATTTCTATTATTCAAAATTTTGGTTTCTTAAAACTCTTAAAAGTTTTATACTCTTCATATGTCAAAACATATATATTTAACAAATCTAATTTTTCGTTTAAAACTAATTCTTTTGAAGCTATTCATCTCCAATTAATTCATTCCTCCGTAATGAGACGATATTATTTTTTTGTTGTTTAAATTTTTACAGATACAAATTAATTTCTTTTTCGATATAATTACTTAAAAATATTATTTTTAACTTTTATTTAATATCAATTAATTTAAATTGGATGTTAAATAATAAATACACTGTAACTTATCTTTAAATGTGTATATATAATTAAATGAAAGTGAATATAAATTATTTTTAATAGGTAAATTATAATTCATATTATTCATAAATCACAAATAATTTTTGTTCAATTGCTTACCTAATTTATAATGCCTTTAGATATTTTTTTCATTAACTAGAGTTAAAAAACGAAATGTAATATTTTTATAATATAAAAAACAGAATACTGTAATTTTTTAAATTTTATATCAAATTATAGAAATTTTTTCTTAGATTATTATTTGGAATATTCAGATATCATAATTAATAAAATTTTTATTCCTTTTGGAATTAATTTTTAAAGTTATTACTAATATTATTATACTAATTTCTCGTTTGCATTTGCATAGATAATTTTTTTCATCATATAATTGTTATGAGTATTTTGAGCACATTTTTATATAGTATATAACGAATATTCATCAAATTGTAATTTATAATTTATAATTTATATATTTTATTTACATAATTTATATTAAATTAAATTTTATCCCTCATTATATCCATTATATCATATAATTTCAATAATAGAATCAATAAAAAATTAAATCAATTAGTAAAGCTTATTAATTGTTGATATCAATACATACTGAACGACTTATTCAGCAAACACATACATCCATCAAAAGTAGAATGAAACTAACAATAGTCAGGCAATGAATTAACGGCAAATTTATATTGTTTATTAATAATGAATATTATGTAATAATTAACAATACCGCGTTAAAAATAAAATATATATTTTTTAATTACCAATTATTTTTTAAATAATTATTGGAATTATATAATTAATGTAATTAATATAATAATGTAATTACATAATTCGCATATAAATAATTATAAAAATCGATAATGTAATAAAAAATATATCAATAACTTAGAGTTATATTTTCTATGTTGAAAAAAAGAAAACAATAAATTTTGTTAGAGGTTGTATGTGTTCTGTATGTTTTTTTATTGTCATTGAAACCTGAAAAAGATATTACATTAAAATAAATAAAAATTCACTAAAAAATATTTAAATATTTTTAAGATTTTATTTAATATTTATTGTATTCTTGTTGTAAGAATTTGATGTAACATTCATTAATTAACATATTCTAGAAAAAAATAATTTATTTGACCAAGATATTTTGAGTACGTGATTTCTTTGTTTCGTTCAGTTCTTTTATTTCATATAAATCCCTTTCATAATTCCCAACTATCCATATATCTATAATATGGAAAAATGAAATTTTATGCTCTGAAGTTCTTTTAGTATTTAATGTATTATTTAATTTTCTATTTACAATTTATTTTTAGATTATAATTTTAAGATTAGTTGTAACATTAATAATATAAAGGAATATTTTTCTATTGTTTAACTACTATTGTATTTTGGTAAAACGTTATAAAAATAAGTGTTTTTTATTACTGTATTGCTACTATGTTATATGCAATATGCCGATGATTAAATATTTTTAAGATTCTAATCATCTTTATTATGCATAGATATTTAACCATCAGTCTATCAAATAATTAACAAAGTGTTAAAGATTTATATGTTCTGTTAGAATTTAATTATCTAATTATTTAATAAAGTATGAATTTGAAAGTAGTTTTTATTATCGAAACTCATTAGATTTTTATGCATATTGACTTTCTAGTCCTTTCTTAACGAAAGTGAATGCTTATTTTTGCTATGTGATTTGCAAGATGCGTAAAATGTGTCTTGATAGAGAAGAATATGAATGCTGCATTATTATGCCAGTTTTGTAACTTATTAAGAAAATTTTCCAATATCTAAAAAATAACTTGATGTAATTTTTCAAAGCAATATATTTTACTACATAAGGTCTAAGTTGTTTATTCTAACATTATTTATAAGCTTTTATTAAAGTTTATGACTCAAGATTAACGATTGATGTAAACCATTCAAATTTTTCATTAGTATTCATAAAATATGATATATCTTAACTTGTATATATTGTACCATTAGATATTATTCATAAGAAGAATAATTGCCTCCTTTCATTTTTATCAGTATTTATACAGTTCTTCTTCTCTATATTAAATTAGAATTTTTAAATGAATGCAACATGGATATAATAATTTTTATAATACGTTGTATTTTTAAAAATGAATTAATTTTGTTAAAAGTAAGTACTGCATTACTTCAGGAATAAAATACGTCGTTCTAAATAAAAAATAATCTTTGGTTTAATTATTTTAATTTTTATTTAAATCTCAGAATAAAAATAATTATAACTTATTATTTTTATTTCTCTTTTCGAATATATTACTTAAATATTCAGAAAATTAAAACGAAAGTATTAAATTTATTATATGTATTTAAATTTTTATTTTTATTTAAAATATGTAATATAAACCTTTCATCATATTTTTTCGGTGCTCGCTTTTAAATTATTTTCTGAGAGAACAATTAGTTTATATTTTACTTTTTAAAGTTATATTAATCAATTGGTATTCTACAACATATCCTTAATATATTCTTTGAATATTTCAATGTAATAATTCCATATTAAATTGCTTTTTATTAAATCTGCATTGATTTTTAATTAAGGAATTGTTACAATGAATTTAATCTTATAATATATAAACATTTTATAAAATAAAAGAAGGTCAACATTGAAAAATCAGGATTTTCTACAATCAAGGTAAGTTTTGTAAAGTTTAATGTTTTATGTAATATTTATAACTTTTATTTATAAATGCTTCTGTTAAATGTAGTTACATCATAAAATTACTTTTTCTTTTTCTTTCAGAACAATATTTGATCTTATATTATTTTTATTATAAATCATATGAGCTTGAATTAAAACGGTATTTTTAATTTTAATTCAAACTCTTTATGATCAGAGGTAATTATTATTTTCGGTCTATATATAATTAATGATATTTCTATTTTTATATTTATTTTTAAGAATTATTTACAATTCGTGTATGGCAAAATTGCTTCTTTATCGTTACATAAAGAATACTAATTCCTGCAATCTATTCACATCAAACGATGGATTTTATAAATGATGTGAATGTATGAGATACACAGTCGTAATAGAAAATATTGTAATAAAAAGTCAATGAATTTATATTGATATTTATGTAACTCGTTTTTTATATTTTTATACTTGTAAAAAATTTGTCATATATATGAAATTTATATATGGTTACGAACAGAATTTTAATATGTTTTAATTTACAATAATAAGAAAATAAAAATTTTTAATATTCTGGATTAAGAAAAATGGATGATAAATTGTAATCTAACTGCATTTGTATTTAACTAATAATAATCTACAAAAACAGATTATACAAATGTTATATATTATATAATACTCAATATTATATTATTTGTATAAAGAAAAATCATCTTTAATTTAAGTTAAATGAATAAAATTCTCCGAAAAAGTACCTTTAATGTCGCTTAGATATTTGCAATCTTTTATGAAAATTTCAATTACTAGGTAATGCCGCACTTTTAATGTTGTCGATCGTTACTTTAAATACTATTAATATTATTAATGCTTTCAATTTTTTAATTTTAAGATGTAGGTAGGCTAAAAAATTATTTAATATTGATTGAGAAAAGTAAGTGTTCGCGTTACTAAGGAGCTCCATTTGAATTTTTCGTTAGTACTGTTGATCGAAACGTTTAGTCGAATGGACTGTCTTATTAATTAAGTAAAATAATTTTAAAATCTTCGCAAAGCAAAAAGACCTAATTTTCTAATAAATAGAGATAGGAGAAGTCGATTCACAAATGTTACAAGATGAAAAGCAAATGGAGAGGCTGAAATGGCGCGAAGGTTACTGTCCAGGAACACTCCTCGATTTCACGTAGCATCTCAAGTAAAGAAGTCGGCGAGAGGCCACATACGCCAGGAATGCGCGCACAAGAAGATTGCCCTGGTGACCCGGGGAATGTGTGCGCATCCTCCTCTCGCCGGTGTGCAACTGTCGCAACTGGTCGGTCAATCCAGCTGGAATTCGTAAAGCTTGATCAGAAATCGCGTATTTTAGTATTCACACCTAGAGCCGCATTCTACAACGAAGGAGAATATTTCTTCCGTCATCGATTAATGATTAAAATTTGTCAGATATGCATTAATTAAAGTTCATTAAAAGCGTTATTAGTACGATGAAGTATTCGTTCTTTTAAAGTACCGTAGTTTCCAAAAAAACAATGTTAAAGCTATAAACATGGTAATAACGATTAAAATAAACATGGTATACGTATTATATATATATGTATGTATAGGTATCAGAAAATCGTAAACTTATTTAGAATATTTTTCTAATTAATGATTTTCAATTATAAATATAGGAAATTTAAATTGTAAATTTACCTTTTAATGTAGTGTATGGTCGACTACTAACAATCATACACGAGTAAATGTCGCGAAGATATTTAATGAAGCGCATTTTCGCGATTTAAAGATTATGTATTAATCTTTATAATAATAATAATTGATAATAATAAATTCATAATAATTACGAAAACGTATTTGCGTGACAATCAATCATGTGAAAATCTGTAAAATTTATACTAGCACTGGCATCGTGCTATTTGTAATGTGTCGACTATATAATATCGTAAAATTTTTCATAGCCATAATACGGCATAGATATGGACTTTTCAATGATTTCACAATATTATGTGCGTGATATAACATTATAAGTTATAACATTATAAGATATTAAGATATTATAATAAAATTTTACGATACATTCAAAATTACTTGGTGCTAGATTTTTAAATTGACAATTTAAAAATTTAAAAGCGCTGAAAGGTTTTCTACGTGTAAGGGTTTTGTTACGTTATTTTTCTTTTAATTTCGAATATAATGAAATTTATCATGAAAATAATTTTTTGTTTCTAAACTCATAAATTGTCATTATTGTTCGGTAATTTGGTAATATTACATTAATAGAATACAATTACCATGCTGATTATATCCTTTTTTTGTAATTTATTCTTTAATTTTTACGGTCAAAAAAGAATTCTTTTTATAAAATAACAAAAACCGGAAAAATTTTTTGAAAGGTAATAATCAGATTATCTATATAAAAAAAAATTTTTATTTGTATATATTGCATGTGAAATTAAAAAGAAATTGTATAAAAATGTATATACTTTTTTAGAACTTCGTCTAAGCTCAATAAGCATTATGAATGAAGAAAATCTGTTAAAAGTATAAAACAATTTTTTATGAAACAAGGGATCTTATTTATCATTGGTTTCTTCAAGATAATTTAAGAAGATATGCTCATTGATTTGGACCAAAATCCTGTGATTGTCAGTCTAAATTATAAGCCGTAAATTGCGATCATGAACATCGAGTATAAAATCGACTGCAGCCGCCGAATTTATAGATCGCAACTTACGGAAAGAGAGAAATGCCGTAATAATAAGATGATTTAGTATCACGTGATCGCGATATTACAGTTAAGTCTCGGTCAGAAGACATGATGTGGATGTTGGTGCGTCTTCGATTCTTGGCATCAGTTTTAACGCTTTGTGAAACGAGAATAGTTGCATCTTAACGAGGATTCGAGACTTTAGCTTCTTCCCGAATTATTCGATTAAATCAATATGACGATTTTTCTCTTCAATTTTTCTGTTCAACTTAACTATGTATATTTATTTTCATGACTCCAGTGTCAATGTCTTGCTTTTCTGTAATCTACAATACTTTTAGTACACATGATTGGATTAAAATCCTGAATGATTTTATATTTTTAAAGATGATTATGTGTCAATTCATCATGTGCTTGGGCATAGGCAAATCGATTTTTTCAGATATTAATACTAATTATCATTCAAAGAGAAGAAATATATTTTAATTTTATTTAACTTTAATATGCATTATATAATCACATTTGATTTTCTATTTAAATTATTCTTCTCGAACCATTAAAATGAGCCTATATAGGAGAAATAATTAATGCTTTTTCAAATTCATATTAATAATAGGAGCAAAAGTATCATTTTCAAAACTAATAAGAATATTCAGCTCTGCAAGGTCGATTAGATGCTCAATCAACGTATAAAATTCTTATTAAATTAGATAATGAATTAAATTCTTAGGAACTTGTGTTCAAATATTTTTAATTATTCAACGTATGTATGAAAGTTTCTTAAATAAATCTATTTTGTAATATCGAAAGGAATGTTAAGTACCTTTTCACATCTACATGGTGTAGTAAAATACTTAAAATATATGACAAAAATAATCAAATGATTAACGTTACTATTAAAAAGAATGTTTTTTAATTAAATTAGTCTTCAATGGCAATATTTAAATATTAATAAGTTTATATTAACGGAAATTTCAATTTATTTAAACTTTCTAAATCGTAATTGTATGGAATAAGAACAACTTTACTTATATAAACAATATAATGAATTTTATTTCAACAAATAAAAATTGAAAATATTAAATATATATATTATATTTTTTATTAATAATATATTTCGATGTATATTAAAATATTACAAAATTATAAATATTTTCTTGACGTTGAAAACTTGAAAATATATATCATTTAAAAATAATTTATTGTCTAAATATAATACATAAAATATTGAAAAATAAAACAATTCATAGATTTTATTCGAAAAAATATAAAAATTTTAATTACAATATGGTTAATCATGTGTTGTATCTTAATTCAACAAAGGATGACAAGCTAAATGAATGTTACGTGTTGTAACAAAAATGTACTATTATTATCAAATCTATTAATGTAGTGCTATACAATCACATTTACTATAATCCATCAAATACACGAATCTTTGAAAGTCAAGAAAATTAGCAGACATGATTTTCCAATTGAAACTTACATAATCCATCTTTTTACCAAGTAGAATAAATAAGTTTTATAAAAAATTGATTGAAAGCAATAAATCTTCGCTATAGTATTATAAAAAAACGTACTTTTGGTATGATGCAATTGTATGAAAAAAGTATGAAGTTGTTATGAAGTTGTAGAAAGAACGCTAAGGGATTTGCTTAAAAATTTGTTCGGCAATACAGAGCTCCTCTGTTCTTATATTCTTACGTTTAGCAAACATGTAAGTATTTCGTAAATTAAGCCGAATTATTCACAAGTATGATCAACAAAGGAGACTGAACAGTCAGTGAATGAGGAGTTCATAAAATATGCGTTTATGTCTGCCATCAGTCGTTGATCCTCTAACATGCGTAAGCTCTGATAACTCACAATCCGTCTTTTAACAAGACGTCATCTATTCATGCAATTTTTAATTTCTCGCAACGACCTTTTTGATAAAAACTTGTATATTTAAGGCGCTAGTGTTGCGTGTTCATGTATCATCGATGCCTATCTTTTTTTATTTGTCGGTGGTTATGCAAGGAGAGTGTTCGAGAGAGAGAGAGAGAGAGAGAGAAGGAGAGAGAGAGAGAAAGAGAAAGAAAGAGAGAGAGTCATAAATTTATTTTTAAACGCGATTCCGTAATTCAAGCGGAATGCGCAATATAAGTAGGCGACATGTGTGGCGAAGCACGACCGATCATGATGACCCCCGCAGATAAAAATGACTATCGCAGCTTGACGCTTCACCAAATGTCTGGGAATGTGCAAAATGCCACTTATTTATCCCTCTGTCTTGTCGAAGAAAAGGCACAAAGCTACTAGATCATCCATATTTTAGCTTTATTTCAAAAAGGCGATATCGCCGTTATTTTCCTGTCGCAATTTAAGAAAACTCACCTAACCTCCCGAATGAGGCCTGATGCTGCTCGTAGATGTTCGGCCGAATTCGTTCGATTTCAGATTGCCCCAAAACGAATCTTCGATTTTGAATATATTCGAGAAAGCTCAATAAGAATGAAATTACTACCGTACGCCATATCTCATAGGTATTGTAGTTTTCAAAACAACTGCTTTACGATAGACCATTTATCAAAGCGTGTAAACGGTAGCAGTAACTCTAATAATTTTTTTCAAATCGTTCATTTCAAATAAGCGATACATTTAATTCTAAGCTCGACATTTACTTTTAATAATAACAAAAAATGTAAAGCATGTATTTAGGTAAAAATTGCTCATTCTATATTTCCTGATTTTCTGATTTTCATAAAATAAGTATAAACTTTTTTTGATACATGTGTATTTTATTTACCTAGATGTCTCATTCATTTTTATTATATGGAACATAAGAAATAAACACATAAGAGAATATTTTTTTAAAAAATACAAATTTTGGTGAATTCTCAAAGAAATTCTTAAAGATAATTAGATTTCGAAGAGATAATGATATAAAAATAATTTAACAGTATAAAAAATATGAAATGAAGAAAAATTGGCAGCTTCGTCTTATAAACCTGTGTATACAACGTGAACAATACTTGTTTGCTGAGACTCGCATTACAATCGTAAGTTACAATTGAATTCATTGGATTCTATTAGATCATTAAATGACAACCGAAAAACGAAATATGATAAATGGTTTAGAGCTACCACCACATCCACCGTTGTGCTTGCAATTCTTAAAATTAATATGAAATTGAAATCGATGGCTTTATGGTGGTTATCCACCTCCCTCCGTATTCAGTTTTATTTTATTCACAGTCTACATGAAAGTATAATGGATCAATTTGGTTAGAAAACAATTACATCTGCAACACAAGAATATTAATAAGCTATTGCTCCTCAACAGAACGGATTAAAAGTTTATTTGTGTGTTTTCAAAATTATTGTGAGCTATTTTTCATTATTTCATTTTTTATGTTATAGGCCAATTTTTTAATTATCTGGAATACCCATTAATAATCAATAAATTTTGTGATTAACCTTACACTTTTAAATGATTACACATATTTTATTAAAATAGAGTAATATATATATAATTGGATCATCTTATTATATTTTACTCTATTTACAGCAGTAATTTAACTAGGTAATTAGTAATTTAACTAAGCATAAACAGCTCTTCTCGCACGTGAAACTTTAATTTATAACGGCGTTTATAAATTTTTTATCGAAAATAAGGTAAGTTTCACATTGTACGGTACCATAATTATTCTGTACCATGGATCTGTAGAATGTCTGTAAGGATATAAAATATAACACACGCGCGTAATTCTTTTAAAATAATAAACGTTCACCCATGCGCTGATCACGTGTGTATTCAAATAAGTTTAATGCTTTTTATTAAACATGTTACCATACTTGTATCAATTGAAAGAAGTACCGAATTAAAAGAAGTATCTTTTTTCATCAAGACAATAAACTATATATGCGGGGAGCCTCAATTATCTCTCGAGCAGGTGCTAGATTGTAATTATTACAATGTCATATAAAGTGCACCATGGACAAAATGTGAATAATTATTGTAGAATTAGCGCGTTCGTTTATGCTATCGGTACTTAGAAAATGAAAAATTTGACGAAGAAAGTAAAACAAATAAAGTATTTCTTGCAAGACTTTAAATATTAAATAAAAGAGAAAGTTCTAGCCTCATCGAGAATAGTTTCTGTTAACTCATTGAAATTATCTGTCGATGTACTTATCATGGCATTTGTTTTCACCGCACTCAAAAAAAAACAATTATACATTAAGTGAGCATACACACATGTATATGAACACATTAACACCAATGATCGTAACTATTACGAAATTTTACTCGATACACGTGTATATCTCGGTATAGACGCAGTTACTTGTGATTTAGACGTTGACTGTAATATTCGCATAAAAAAGAAGGTATAGAGAACCATTACTTATCAGGATTTTTTTCACTTGCAGTCATTTGAACGGCCAATATCTGAAATTCAGATTGAGATTCAAATTACTTTGTAGCCCACGAATAAGCGCATGCGCTTATGTGATTTTATTTTTAATTTTAATATAAAGAAAAAATCTGTTTTAGATAATTGTAATTCTTTGTTCTCTTAACAAGAAAACATTAGAGAAAATGTTTACTTTTTCTGAAATAATGTATACAATGCTTTGCAATTAATAAAACGTGACATTAGAATACCGTTTACTCAGCGGGAACTTATTGTTGACTCACAGAACTAAAGACTCTAATGACATATTGGCATGTACGTGGCACTGATTTCTAAAATTGGCAGCATTGTAAATAAAATAAAAATTTGTAAGAATAAGTTAATTGATCATATTTTTCAAAATATAACTAATTTTTTTTTAATTTACTTATTATTTGAAGTCTCATTTACTTTATTAATTTTGTTACTCGAACTCATATTAGTATAGTGAGGCTTCAGTTTAAATAATTTAAATAATTTCTAATTATTTAAATATTAAACAAATTCTAAATTGCAATTAGTAAATGCAAGATGAAATTCAATGTTGTTAATATGAAGAAGTTAATCCGATATTGCAGGATTTAAATCGAGCATTGAAAATATTAAAAATTACAATTATGCGAAAGGTTTATTTTATATATTGTTTTCATTTGGTAGCTAATATATATTTTTGTTGCCTTTATATATTTGGATTGTAAAAAATCTTTCTATGACATAATTACAGAATAACACATAAAACTACTGTGTCAACAATTGGACATCTATTATGATAATGCACGTGAAGTCACGCAAACTGCTTTGTTCCACCACTGTAATGTATTGTGGTTCTTTGGGTGATGTATATTTTTCCCATGGAATAAAGCTTTCGAAATACTTGCCCTTTGTTGTTGCAGTAAATCTCAGGCATTCTCTAAACCGAATAACTGAAAACTTGATATTTTTTCTGTTCTACCTTCGTGAATCGTATGTATTATTATACTTAATCTTAATAATTGATTTCCTCATTAGCATTGGTATATGCAGAATAAATTACAAGTAAGGGAACCTACTTCTACTTTTTTGATGATACAAAATTATTAAACGGCAAAAGTATTTTATTAACAATATTTTATATTCATTATAATTTTAGTATATTTTTTATATTACGAACTAATTGGCCCATTAAACCCATACGTTTATTATACAAAAATCATCTTTTACTTGCCCAAATAATTTATTAAACTTTTCTTTTTTAAATAACGTAGGCCTATTCTATAAAAATGTACCCTTTCGACATCAGATGTACATCCAATAAAAAAGTTCGAAATTCTTGACATTATTAAGCCAGTAAGCACAATTACGTTTTTTTTCAACGACAAAATTTTTTCATGTGTTGGGTATCGCATAAATTACCACAAATAATAATACACGAATTAAAAAAGAAAAGAATCACATTGGATACTTTCATACAGTTCTAAGTCCGATGACTTTAATAAAGATGCAAAATTTAATTTAATACCTAATAATCTCTTCAGTGTGATCATCTTTTAATAATTACAACAACCTCACGAAAGTGAAATATGAATTCACTATTATGCAGAAAAGCAGAACCCCTATAAAAGAACTTCGCTAACTTTATCGGAAATGCTGATCGAGTGATGGGCAGGTGTCAGCAATAACTTGTGACCATACGTTCTCTAATGTGTCCGTAGTTCAATTCTCCGCGGTAGACACGCAATTAAGGCAAAAAACATACATAGACGGAAAAGTGCTTCTTGTAGATTATTAAAATATATCTATAGATCTATCGAGAAAGTTCCAAGGGCTCGTAATCTATTAATCTTATCGATTCCTGCACACGTTTCAAAAAACGTGCTCTTTTGTGAATACACATACCAACGGATTCGCCGGATGACCTCATGAACCATTAGAATGCTGTCATTCATGGCTTGTATATCATAATGCATTTTCCAGACTCTCCAATAATTTTAATGCGTGTTTTACATTTTTCGATTGGTTCACCAACGCGACTGTTGTTTATTTTCGTTATTTACATTTTCTTACTCTGTTCATTATTTCTCTTTACATTTTTGTCAATTACGAACCACGCATTGTTTTAATCTCGCGTTTTTCTGGACAGTGAATTCTCTAGTAGCTTTGTCTTTCATGTTCTCTTTTGCTTTATTTTTCAAATTTTATCAAATTTTAAACATTTCACTTGAAATCGCATAAACTGCTCTTATTCTAAACTTCGTTGAAATGCTTTGAAGAATTGAATTCATTTGTTGTAAGTGAATATTATTTTATTGGTACATGATATACGGTTTGGTAATATTAATTAAGAATTTTTAGTTTGTATGAAAATTTGATATTTATCAAAAAATTTTGGATAGAAAATAATAAAATAATCAATATGTTTAACCTGAAAGTTTTGGCGCTGTAATTACTCGCCCTTCCTAATGCATTATTTAAGAATCCTTGGGATTTCATTAAGCTACTTTTAAACTTGCTTTAAAAATCTTCTCTGCTTAATTAAATTTATATAATTAATCTTTGATAAGTATTGCAAAGGATTCCCGATAATTGTGAGGATACATGACAATCGAATCAATATTTTCTAGTGGGATTTATAGAATATAAAAATGTGGAATCTTCTTACCGACTGCATTAAATTTGGACTCTCAATAAGGAAGCTGTATACTCGGATAAAAATTGTATGAATACTAAATTAAGTTAAAAATAATATTGTACACTAAATAAAACATTCTTGAATGTTACGTCTAGTAAATGTCTTTCTTCTTTTAGACTGTCCGTTCAACTTAGTAATCGTTCTTTCTCTTCAATTTGTGAAAGTGATGGCATAAATTAAAATGTTAAAGGAACTTTTATTTATTTAATAGTTTATTCAATCTTGGTCATCTCTGTCTTCTGAAAGTTTCCAAAGATTATTACCTAAATTTGAAAATTATCATGATATCAACTAAAAATGATCTATTAATGATTCTCCAATTTGTAACAAATTTTTATAATATAATCGGCAATGCGTTAGAATTGCCAAATTTATCTTATTGTAAAATTAAAGAGCCACCCCCATACTCATTTTATATACAAACACTTCGGTGATAGCTTATTAGATGTTAAAAGAATTTCATTTTAATTGACGATCAATGTAAAAACGCACTGTAAAACAGTCTGTTCTCCATAGGTGGGCTACGAGTGGATTTTATTAAGAACGCGACATTGCGCAATAATTTATTTTTCTGGTACGAGATTTATAGCACTTTCTTTTCAATACATCCCATCTTCATTCTCGTTCATATTGGTTCATCTCATTTATTCTTTCGGTCCTCTTTCGATAATTCATTCTACTCGCGATACTCTCTTCTTATTTACCGCCCTGGTATTACTGACCTTTTGAATATCTAAGGATTGCTACTCATGTATCGCGATGCATTTCCAGGAACTGAAATAAAGCTTGAAAACGCTCGATATCAAAAGATGTAATCTTCTTCTTCGTTCACCAATGGGACGGAACAAGATAAAAAATTTAACTTTTACAATCAAATATGGAAAAAATCACGGCGTTAAATAGAATCAACGATCTCATTTCAAGAATTTTTCTTTAAATATTTATCCAAACTAAAGATTTCAGCATTAACTTCCATTTTTAATGTAGATACAAGAATAATAGTACAGATATTTAATTGGATTAAGACAAACTTTGTATTGATTTATTTTTAGAAATGATATATTTTTTATATTGCCATTACAATGCTATAATAGACGCAAATAGAGAATATATGATTTGAAATGTTCAAAGTAATAATTTAACTATAAAATAAATCAAGAATTATAAATATTATTTTAGTTTAAAGTTACAAGTATTTGATTACGGTAAAACAAACAACAAGTTTATATTCGATCATATATATATTATGTAATAGATGTGTTTTTTCATTTTACTGTATATGATTTTATAAGTCGTAGATCATGTCATTATTCTCATATAATTAAAAATTCTTTAAAAACACGACTTTTATTCATGGTTGTTTCGCTTACATTAGAAATGATATTACCCATTTTTTTCAGTTTATTATTTCTTTTTAATGTTTATTATATCTAAGTTTACCTTACAAAAATCTATCATGTATTACATTACTTTGTTGATAATTCATGTAATTTTCCAATACTCATTATAACAGAAATTCTATTTATGAAAATTACTTCTGAAATACAAATATTTGTATCACTGTAATAAATTATTTTCATCTTTTTATAGCAATAAATCATTGTAATTTCTCTTATTAATAAAATAAATGCATTAATTAAATAAATTATATAATATATAATCAAGTATAGATAAAAAATGTTAAAGTATACTTATATTGTTGTATATGTTAGGATATAAGATTATTATATTAAATATTATAGTTTGGAGTTTCACTAATTTTAAAGAACTATAATTTTCAGAAAATTGTGTATTTAGTAAGGAAAATATATTATCAAATTTTTGAATTTCGTAATAAAAGAGGTAAATGAGTTATGTAATAAGAATCAACAGGTTAAGGAGATTTATTTTTGTATTTTGCAATCGTCGTAGCGTAATTAATTTAATTGACATAAAGAATAAAAAATTCTATATAAGTAATCAAGAGAATTCTTAGTTTTTATTAATTTAGAAATTATCTAAAGATTATTTGTTTATAAGAAAATTGGCATATTTTTTTCATCAATTTCAAAATTAACCAAAAAAGTAAATATTTATATATTGAATCTTATTAATTATAATAAAAAATTATTAATTATTAATATATTTTAATAAAAGTAACTTATTTAAATACTTTACATACTTGTTTAACTGCAAAAATAATTTTTTTAAATCGTAGAGACTTAATTTTGGTGTTAAATTAAATTAAAATTAAAAAGAATTTCAAAAAATCACAAAATGCACTATTTAGACTATACAAATAAAAATTCGTCGTTTTTTAATCTTGTAATATATCTCCTTCAATTACAGTTAATTTTATATTGTATATATATATTATTATATATTAAATATATATTACATTTATATATATATACAACATATACACGCATACACACACGTATGTGTGCGTGTGCATGTGTTAGGAGTGCTTAAAGAGGAAAAAATATGAGCAGACAGTGTCACATTGATTAATGCATTAGAAAGCAGCAAGTGAAAGTAAGGAAAAAACTAACAACTTAAGAACTAAATGCATCAAAATAATTCAATACGTAGTCCTGGTATAAATCTTAAATCTACATACGCAAGATCAGGCGAATGATTTCATCTCCATCCTGTAGAAGAACTTTAAAGAAAGAGAAGTATGAAAATCACGAATTTAATTACACCTATACATGCATTTAATTGTGAAATCGCGCGTAGCCCACTAAATATTACCCAGTACAACTACTTTATTGTACATATCTTATTTTAAATAACATTTTTACTCTCATTTACTATAAATTCTATTTTAAAGGACACTTTTTACCGCGAAAAATCACGGAAGAAAATGATAAATGAATGAAGAATTTGGGATATTTGACGAATGAAATATGTTAAATTATACCTTCGCAAAGAAAAGATTTTTTTCATAATATTCTTCAATGATCATTCAGATGTCAAATTGAGTCAATTTCTTTTTCATTTTTCCTTATAATCTATTTTTGCACAGTTAATATAATCTCATCATTTATAAGTCTTTCACGACGAGAAAAGTAATGGTATATTCTGTAAGTTTGTTGGGTCGAAATCCGATTGGAATGAATGAAAAAGTGCTTTAATGACAGAAAATGGGCCGTGCTCGTTGTGGGTGCAGAAGAGGCTTCTTGGGTTGCCCTATCTACTTATCTAATAATTTAACGCTTAGTGAAAGGCTCGTCGATAGATAAAACGAATATTCTTATATCACATAATATATCCTAATGATTTCGATCAAGCGCGTAAGTTGTTGATTACGTGGGCACAAGTATGATTCCGTGATTATCAGCGGAATATATTTGCTATTTGAATGAATCTCGTTTTTATGATTTTTTAAAAATTATTTCAAATTAAATATTTAAAAATTATATCATTAAATCAAGTAATAAAGTACCATATTCTTGAATGCATTCTATTTCATTCTGTAATTTTACTACTCAATTAATGTGTTTAATATTATTTACGTTATGTTTTACATTATGCATATTACAATTATTATTATTTTTTATTTATTTAAATATTTTTAATAAAGAATTTTTATATTTAATTGAAAAAATGTTATTAAGTTTTTAAAATTAAAGTTAAAAAGTATTTTTGAACTTTCATTTATGTACATTTATTAGCCAGTAAAATTGACGATTCACTGCGGACAATAAAAAATAGAAATTAGTTTATAAATTTAGATTTTTTTATTAGCCTAATGCTAGTACTATATTATAAATTAATTGAGACATGTATTTATTAAACGATATATGATGTTTTTTAAAGCAAATACCAATAAAGTTAAGCGTAAAACATACTATAAAATAATTTTTACTGGCTTAATATATATAATAATTGTTATTAAATATATATATATATATATATAATTCATAAAATAAGTTATATGCATTCTAAGTTTTATGATTATTTTAGTGCGTAAGAATAAAATATTTATGTAAGACAAAGTATATCCATTCTTAAAAATGAACTTGAAATACTATATTTAAACATCTGTAATTCAAACCATAATTGTAATATATTTAAATTTTAAGGTTATTTATTAATAAAATATTATAAAAATGTTACTTTTTTGATCTTTTTTGTAAAAAAATATTGTTTTTTAATGGAACAAATACTTTACGTAACTAAAAGTATTACATTTGAAAAGGTACAATTCATAACTATATATAGCTGTTTCATACAAATAAATAGAAGAAATATTACGATAAAATTTATAGTATTTGAAGTCTTCTTTTTCTAATATTAGCAGGCATTGTATGCGCAGACTTATCAACATTTTAATAAAAATTTATGCATTTGAATTATATGTATATACATATACTTTTGATGTTTTGAAAAATAGTTATTCATATATTTTGTCATCTAACTAAAAAAAATATAATATTACTAATATAATACATATTATTTAGGAATTAAGCTTTTATACTCTTATTTTAAGCTATATTAATGCGTTTCTTAATAGATATTGTTTAATTAAAGTTAAATATTTCGTACAATTGTTAATGTACAATTTTTATCTTCGATATATAAATTTAGACGTATTTTTCTTATTTTAAAAATGATCTGACTAAAAGTTGTTCTCTAAGATCTAAAATATTTCAAAAAGAAAGTGTCTAGAATCGTCTTCTTGTTATGTTGCTTTTACTGCAAGAACTTTATGAAGACTGTCATATCATAAAATGCTTTCACTTTTTATTTATTATATAATTATTACAACGGAAATATTTTGTTTTAAAAAATGCATCTAAATTTATCAGTATTGATAGCACATTGACAAAAACAATGCAGCATAAATTTTTTTTTATTATTATTAAATAATATTATATAACAATTATTATATAACATATATTATATTATAAAACAAAAATATTATATAACAAAACAACATTTCGACGAGCAAAGAATAATTGCAAATTTTTACAAAAAGTTCCCATCTAGAAGAGTTATCGATTGCATGCAATCTATTTAAATTGTGTCTACGACTCTATACCTATTGAGTACCTCGAATTCAATTGCTTCTTTCAATAATAAGTCAAATATATATTAATTAAAATAAATTATGTATGTGACGTTCGACAATTCACGGTTATCAGCACTGAATAACTGAAAAATGTATGGCTATTTACAAGATAAAATCTGAGGATGGTGAAATCAAAAGTTTGAAAATATTTGGATAAATTTATCATTGTATCAATAATTCAATTATTTATTTAGTTGATTTATTATCTTTTCAATAGTATTGGCAAAGTAATTATTTTAGTGATATATTAAAATTTTTGATGACTACAAAATATATTTATGTACAATTCCTTTGAAAATTACGTTTTATTGATTATGTTTCTCATTTCAAGTGTTACATAATCTGCATCTAAGATGAATACATTTTTTTCTTACCGCATGATGAATAAACCTAATTTTTTAAATATTACTTAGCCCAAATGGCCTTCATGCGACTCAGTTTTGATTAATAGAAGTAGGTCAAAGTAAGACTACATTTTTTTTAAATTGTCAAATTAAATAAAAGTAAAGTTAAAATGCATAAAATACAATATAATCACACTTGCTTAATTACACTTACTGATTATTCTTTTTGAAATTAAGTTTTCAATTCATCTTATTCAATGATATTATTTGAAATATCGACAGAGTATTTGTATTTAAAACATTTATAGTCATCCATACTTAGACTGGCGACGGCTAGATCTTGGATATTTTCATAAGGATTGTATTAATAAAATAACTTCATTCGTTAATATTCTGTACACTATTATTTCTCTTTTTTGTTGTTTTGAACCTACGGCACTGACGATATAAAAAATGCCGCTCGTGCCACTTCCTACAAGTTTACGAGCATCGTCCCATGTCAGAGAACCTGATTTCAACACGTGCGATATTAACTCAGATTGAGAATCTTTTCTTTACTGTGTGCGTATATTTGATACTATCAGAAAAAATATGCTTATTGGTTATTTTCATCTGTTTTTGATGACTTTTTTTGATCTCTCGGCGAAGGGCATCCATGGACTGCGACAAAAATAAAAACGAGTGGGGAATTGATATAAAAAGCACATGATCCCTCATGGCAAATCAGTCATAAGTTTGTCTCGTTCAATCGTTTGTCTTATTGTCATCGTAGCAATCTAAAAAATTGTTCTTTCAACATGAAGATGGTACGTGCACATTTTTAAACAAAAAAGGAATTTGAATGATTATTTTAATTAACTATTCATTTTCATAATTTGTCAATTAGTTGAATATAAACATTCATATTTTTATCTCAGTTAGTCGTGAAGATGTTGAAGTTTAATAAATATTTAGTACGGTTTTACTCGATCTGATTATCGAAAAATAACAATGAAATTTATAATTCATATATAACAAATATGTATTAAATTGCCTTGTTATCGTATTATATAATTAAAATAGATAGTGATATATAATCAGATGTTTAAACAATATTCTAAAATTAGTTTTAAAAATATTTAAGAATCAATACGGTTAGAAATTTAGTCGACAATTTATAGTATAATAATATCTCTGGTGTACTCAACCGTTTGTTCGTCAGAATTGTCTTGCTCGAAATGTTGCTACATCTAAAATATTCGGTAATCCTGCTATATAACATTGTAGCTTTTGAAAAGAGTCGTACAAGAAAACGAAGTAAAAAAAGTAGAAAAGCTATAAGAAGAACAAGCACGTACAGTCTAATAAACAATGGCCATGTTTCTTAAGGGCTGTCTGTTATCCGCCGTTAAGCGATCCTCTGCTGGACTGATGCCTCCATGTGTCTGTTCCTCTTCATTTCCTTTTTCTCGAATCCATTCACGTGCTTACTTCTCTCCTTCTCTTTAATGCTCAATTGCTCTCCTTTTTCGAAATAAAGTGCAAAAGTAGAGGCGCGCCAAATGAAAGGTCCGATCAAAGAATGTCGTCAATTTCGACAAAAAACAAAGTTGTCTTTGTTCTTAAAATGGTTCATTTGTGTGAACAGGAAACTAAAAGATACATCATCTTTGCTCAAGATGATTGGCAAACTTTGATCTCTTATACGAGGCACTAAACATATTTATCCAACTAAAATGCTTTTCTGCATAAAATGACCAAATATTTCATCAGATAATGGTTCTAGGAAGCAACGAATGAAGGTATCACGTAGCGAACGTTAATTACCTACTCGATTTATTCGTTAATTCGAATGTTGCTACATATAATCCGTAGACAGCTATAACATTTTAATAAATTGTCGAAGCAAGTTTTGTGTATTAAAATACAATTAAAAAATTTAATTTGTTGTAATTATGACAGATATGTCTAAAGATGTTGATTACTTTCGATGAACCCTCGTAAATCTTCCATTTGAGTACTTTATTAGATTCGTAAAGAACTGAAACTCGTGATCGAAAATCGTCATAAAATCGTATACGCAACACTTTATTTAAAGGTAACCATAAACTATCGATCTTCTCTCTCTTTCTCTCTTTCTTGCGCGTACGCGCGCTTTATAGTGCAATTTACACGTTTCGCAATGTCACTGACGCGCATGGCTGATCGCGTGTGTGCGCTCAACTCCACAAATGAGATGGTCTTTGAAGCACGAAATCCTATCAAAGATGGTCAGGTGTAGTAAATGATTAAATTAAATTAAATTAAAGTAAATTAAATTCTTTCAATCCTGAAACGCTTATTTTGGAATGGCAAGATCATATTTTGCTTGCAAAGCTCGCGATCGCGAATAATTGCTGTAAGATTTCTGAGTACATCGGTGGAGGCGACTCCACCCAGGAAGAATTCAACCTTTTGGCGCATCGCACACATCCAGTGAGAGGTGTGCGAGGAGGCTAGAAAGATCGCAAGCTAGCAATAACGAGTCACATGGTTTTCGAAAAGGATCGTCTTCTTCACCTGCGACTGTTAGTATAAGTAGTGGCAGGTCGGATAAGAAGTTACACAAGTGCCAAGGAGCGGAGCCCGCGGTAATGGATACGCTTAACGAAAACGTTTATTACCTGGTATGTTCATGAGGGACTGAGAGAGAAAGAGAGTTAGGCGCTCTCGCGAATTAAGCGAACGCGTTATAGCGAACTGTTCAGACTAATGTTTGACGCATCTTCGGCTTCTCGCCCGTGCTCATCGTGCGTTACGATATTTTTCTTCGCAATGCCGTTACTCGTCAAATGTCCTTATGAACATTATAACGTTAATTTTATGTTTTATTTTATGAATGGCACGCAAAGTATTTTAGAAGGAGAAAAGACTAGTTTGTTTATTTAGCAATCAGTAAATCGCTACCTTTAAGGCGACTAGTTCCAATTAAGCTTTGTATACTATTATCGAAATACTATTATTGGAATACTATTATTGTCACTATTATGATATACTAAAAATTGGTATATAATTATTTATAATGGCAAAAGTTTAAGATAACTTGCTACATTTAATAAACATAAAGTTCCTAAAAAGATCAAAATTTGTACAAAAGATTTTCTAATTTAAGAATCTTTTCACATTGTAAACAAAATTTCAGACTTGATTAATCTTTTATAAATTTAAGTTCAAAGATATTATCTTATGTTAATTATTTCTGAAATGATGTCAACTTTAAATAATAATAATTCATAACTTTGTATAATTAACCAATATTTATGTTAAACATAGAATTTTAATATTTGTACTTCATGAAATACAGATGATAGGTTATTGTACCAGAAACACTCATTGTAAAAAACTCGTTATTTAACAAAAAAGTATAGATTTAAAATACGTTAAATTGCTTTATCAATACTTCAGAGTTAATAATAAAATATACTTATGATGGCACTCTTGTTACTGTTCTTGAATAAATTTTTAGCATTAATAACACAAAGTTTTTTTTCTTACTTTTATAATTATTGTTGTTCGGACTTTTTTTTAATCGAAAATAAATATTGTGTATTTCGAAACTGATGTAAACAAAGTATTTATTATAAGTATGTAAATATTTATTATGCATAAATGAAAAATTTTACTAACATTACAGATTTTGTAGTTCATTAATTACCTTTTACCTTTTAATTAATTACCTAATTACCACCGATCTTTCATAATATCAGCAGTTTTGATGCATTAACGAGTCTTTATTCTTTTATTTAATGAGCAAAGCATTTTTTTATTTAGCACATTGATATTTCAAATATATATCGTTTTTGGTTCGTTTTTGGTTCATTTTTGTTTCATTAAGCCCACTCTTAAATTTAAAAAAATTGTTATAAAATCATGTAAAAAATAAATATATATTTTTGAGCATATTATAAAATTAAATTTTTTTAACTACTTCTAAATTATTATTTAAATTATACTTTGAATTCACTAAAATTTAATTTTTCAATTATAAAATGTATAAGCAGATCAATTGAATTACTTAATTTATTTATAGTATAATACTATTACCGTTAGTAATTATTAAGTATAATCATCGTAAATATCCTTTATAACTTAAAAGTGTAATTACAGATTATAGTTTTTGCCATCCTCGGGTCAGTCGTCTATGCCGCTCCAGAACGTAGATTCACTACGGCTGTTTCACGTCAAAGTGTCATTAAGCCCGTCGCTTCTCAACGCAGAGCCGTGAACCCCGACGAGGTCGTCCTGGTGAAGGAAACATCCTCCGACAATATCGGCCTCGACGGTTACAAATTTGCATATGAATTAAGCGATGGAACGACGAGAGAAGAGTCCGCCCAGGTCGAAACAAGAGGCGACGAGGACGCGGTCCTCCGAGTGCGCGGCTCCTTCAGTTGGGTCAACCCCAAGGACGGTCAGACCTACACCGTCACCTACATCGCCGATGAAAATGGATTCCAACCCCAGGGCGCCCATTTACCCAATGCTTAAATTAAAAAAGAATTTTGTTTAATAAAGTTTGACTATTTAAAAATAAATTTTTTTAATGTTACTGTATATTCCTTTCACTAAGTATATTACTTTAATTATCAAATTGATATAATTGATTATAATTGGTATTTCAGGTGCTAATAAAATTTGTATTTCTTATTTTAAATATATGACTGCAAACATGTTGCTATTGCTGAGTCTGCACAGTTCAAGTCTCTTTTTATATTGAATCCGGATAATATTTAAATAACTATTCAATGGAAATTATTTGCTTAACCTTTTTTTTCATTTTATATATTAATAAAAACATTTTTCAAGCAAATATTAAAATTTGTTTTGATGTAATATATGCGGATCATTTACTAGATAAAACGTTTACAATGTTTATTAGACCGTTGTGGATAGCTTGATGATGAGACATAATGGATCCTCTAAAAATATTAACAAATTTAGTACCAATTAATATCTATATAATTTTACTTCAATTCACTTAATTTTAGAAACTTCTATTTAAACACCCTATAATCACTATAATATAATTTTCTTTTAATTTGATGATAGATATATACAAAATATGAGATGTATAATAAACATAATTTTATTTTGAAATCCTTAAATTTGTTTCTATTTTATGCATTTATTAATTTCATAAATGATCGTAAAATATAATTTTTTAAAATATACTAACTTTTAGTTATATGTTTTTATTATTTTATTTTTAGCTTGATTATTCCTATTTAATTTTTTCCCAAGAAATATCTTAATTTAGCGTTAGATACCCATAAACTTCATGCATTATTTTTCTTGCTTTGGTTGCATGTATTACTTTGTTTCATTTATGTTACTCAAAGTTATTGAATACTTTTTTATTTAATTTTTTCAGTTTTCTCTACGTAAAATTGTCTAATATCTATTTCTAATTTAATCAATTAGATACTGATTAGAGTACAACATGTAGGATACAAATTGTCGTTTATTACGGAAGATACTCAATTTTTAATTTTATCTTATTGATCCTCTAAAACTTGTATATATTTTTCTATTTGAAAAAGATATTTTTGTTATTTAAATTCTATCACAACAAAATTTAGTATCCTTGTTATATTATGCTTTATGATATTATGCAAATTTTTCTCTCTCAGAATTACTCAGAAAACGTCTTATTTTTCTATTTAGACATTGACATATTCTATAATTACTTCATGTGAGGCTAATATATTCAAATATTATTCGAATTTATTATAAAATTTACTGTTTGTAAAATTTACTTTTATTTCTTTTATTTTGTCAACAGTAAAAATTAACACTTATACAAGTATATATTTACACTAAGGGCATTATATACGTAGTAATAATGATCTATACATAAATTTACTTCATTAACTTTTTTTATTAGAAATCTCATCTAATTTCTTGCAAATATATAGAAAATTAAGCATAACGACTTACAGCTAGATATCTAATTGCAACATTGTATTAACTTTATAGTACTTGCTAGTTATTGTTATTATTTATTTCATGTACATTTACAAATTTGTAATAGTTTTTTTATATTTACACCTGACTTATGTGTTTAACGACCGTATCCATTCTCTATAAATATTATGAAAAATGCTTGTCATTTATAAAATTTTCTTTTACTTAAAGTTAGTTTCTTTTCATTAAATTCAGTTTTACACTCTTTGTATAAAGTATATTCATATTTAAAGCAAAATTATGTAATAATATACCTTATTAAAATCCTATAAATTATATATAAATTTGATGCAGAATGTCATATAATATCGTAATAGTTTTTTATCGATATTTTTATTATTATATTTGATTAGAGACAAAAATTAATTAATAAACTAGTAAAATAAAAAACTTAAATAAACGTAAATATTAAACTAAATAGAATTAAACTTAATAAATTCTAATTATAATTTAATTGTAATTCAAATAACCTTCGTATATTTAAATATTGCTATGTAGATAGAAAAATGGCGATGGGCGCATCTATTTCCTGAAAATATAAACATTTAATAAACCATATATATATATTACTTTAATTTAAAAAAACTAATAAAAATAAAAATTAATGTACGCTTGTTTATGAAATTAAACCAATGTGATATTAAATTTTAACATGTAAAAATTCAATTGAAAATATATATTCACAGTATATATCTGACAATACACAAACATTTATAATATTACTTGTTGAATTTAATACGGAAATTTTTTAAGATAAAATTATATGTTTACATTTCACACTATAAAAGTTTATTATTGGACTAATAATTATGGATGTGTAGGTTAATTCTGTTTTATCCAATTGTACTAAACAAAAACTATCATGTCGCTTACAATGCCTAGCGCAATGATGTAGCCATTCGACAACACACACAATCTTTAACGTCAAAAAGATAAATTTCTTTGTCGTTTCTTCTTTGAACTTCAAACCCTCGAGCATAAATACCATAAGTACAGGAAATTAGGAATTGACAGCTATCTAAACTTTATTTTATGCTCATCTCGGTACGCAGAGATTAAGACCGAAAGACTTTCGTTCTGCGACTATTTATATGTACTCAACGGGATTCGTACTTACTAGTTGTTCTAAATCTACTTTTTTAATCATACTACTATTTCTTTATTGTTAAAATAAAGAACTCTATTCGTCTATTCACTAAATTTACTTTATAACTACACCGTTATACTACTATTACAAATTTTATAATAAATTATTTTATAAAAACTTTTATTTTTTATTTGATATTACTCATATCAATGATAATATATTTATAAGAGACCAACGTCTGTTTTAGTTATTGGTAATAATTTAACTGTACAGTAGGTGTACGAAATCCTGTGCTTTACTTGCATCAATGAGATTCAAAAATAAATCAATGAACATGTACCGTTTATCTTTTTTAGATGTACATTCAGAATAAAAACATTACTTACGGAATACAAAATTTTTCTCTTGTGATCATGCATTTTTTTTATTGCATTTTAGGTGCATTTTTAATATGTATGTTAATATAAGTTTTGGATAAATTGACATCATAATTTACAATCATTGCATGACGCGGCTACTGAATTTAAAGTTAATTAATAAATTTAAATTAAACAGCATATTTTAAAGAATATCGATTTCGTGATAAGTTTAAGCTTATATATTTTCATACATAAAATAAGTTGATTAAATATCGAGTAAAATCTAGTATTGAGTACGGACCACCACTTATGTTACGTTTACTTATTATCGAAACGATGAAGTATCCAACAAAAAATGACATTAATATAAAAACAAATAATTATTACAAATAATATAAATCTTAGAAAGTTTTAATTAGATGATTAGTAATTTACACGTATAAGAACCGATTCCGCGGCTCGAGGACTCACTCTTAAGCTTATGATTTACAGCTCCCTCCAACTCCCTCATAAATTTACTTTGGACAAACGACGAGACGCGAGGGCACGAGGAAGCACTAATTGGGCAGCGAGGTGTCCACCGGTAGATGCTGCGTCCACGACAACGAGACGAACCCGTAGATAAAAAGTTTGTCGAGACGTCGTCGTTATAGAAATCGGGGATGGCTGTGATTAAAGAAATTTTGCAATTACTTGCTTACGTTACGTCAGTTATTTACCCCGCCTCTCCTATAAAATAACAACGTAACTTTACACTCTTATAAATTTAAAAGAGCAATTTCAATATCGATACTCTATCAACATTTAATATTATTGTGTACAATGTTATTATATGTGAAATACCAAAGAAACAAATAATTATAACGTGTTTACTTTCTTATATAATCATTCAATGCTAATCAAAGTATAAGAAACAAAATAAAATAAAAAGTGCCTAAAATTATGTTACTTATAAAACACACACACACATATATACACACACAAAACAGAGTTATAGGAAATATAAAACTTTTCAACCGATTTACGGTGATTTATATAATGATAGATTTATTTTATAATCTATATTTATTTACGTGAAATTGAAATTTGAATGCAATTAATTAATCAATACTACTCGATTAACCTTAATTTTTGATTCTAATAAGATTATTAATCCAATCATTCTTCAATTTTGAAAATCATATTTTGTTTTTGTTTTATTGTGTTTAGTATTAATGAATTTCCAATAAAGAGAAAATTATATTATGTCAGAAAATATAATATTTAATTTTATTCTGCTACTCTAAGTTCTAACAAAAATTGATCTAAAGAATTTTTTTAATATTTAAGTTAAATAGTACTTTATTATAAATTTTTTTACATTAAAAATATTGAGAGTAGAAGAAAAAAGATAAATAAAAATAGATTAATATTAAAAATTTTATATCTAGTTACAAATTCTGTTAAGTTTAATACTATACTATTTTTAAAGTGTCAGTTTTCTTTTTAAAACCATAGCAAATTGTCAAGGCAAATACATCGATTCGGATATTAAATAAGAGAAGATGTGCGTCTTATAAATTCATACGTATATTCGCAATATTTTCGAAATATTTTTAAAATAATGCGTTCAATGTAATTCATTACAAATCAAATAATTAACTAATACATTTTAATTATTTATTAATATGACAATTCTTTTTGTATAAAGGAAAATATTTTTTACGTTTAACTTATTTCTAAGATTTAATTAAATCTTACATTACTACGAAAAGATTTTATATCGCGTAAGCTACATATTAAGCACTAGAGCTATTATCGTATAGTTACACTATTAGCCTTGCCACTACTAATTCTATCTTCTGATATTTTTGAAAAACAGGGCGAAATGGATGTAATTGAATCTACATAATGCCAGACCACTTGGACATAACTGCTTCATGACAACAATTTACACGAAAGTATTGCACTTTACGTTGCGCTACCTTTGAATTTCATTCGATTTCGAGGCACATTTACGTTAAAGCAAGATGGCTGCTAATTTCAAATTGCAAAATCGAGAAATGAAAAGGTATAAATAAAAAAATAAAAGAGTTATCCTTAGTATTTTCTTTTACACATCTCTTTTACTTATACACATCTATACATGCTTCATAATTGAGAAAGTTTTTTTTAATATCGATTTCTAACTTGTAGATTATTAATGTACATTTTAAGTTGTTCTCCTTAAAGCTTACACGAGTAATTAAAAAACCATGTATGTTTGACAGGTTACATTACAATTTGATCAGATCTTTTATACGTTGATACATGGTATATAAATAAATAAATAAAGTACATAGTATACAAAAATTCAGTTTACATTGCTTTTTTTAAATATGACAAGGAAGCAAAGATTGTATAAGGTAAGTAAATTTATAAATTAGAAGCCATAAAATGTGTGTTTTTATACGAAACAAATAATGATTACTGTTAGAATATTAGGCTTGTCTACTTTTTACATATATTCTTAATGTATAAGAAAAACGGTCATAACATATCTTGTTTCAAACAATTCTTTAGCTAAGAAATTTAAGAAATTTAGAATAAATCGATATAACGAGTTGATTAAAATGTTAAAGCTAATGAGTAGACTTTATTAACGAGTAAAATTAATTTTCCGACTTCATATCCCTTATTACGTATTATCGGTATTGGTAATTTTATGAATTTTGATGATGATGAAGCATTGACTCGTGTCTTGCTGTGCGCAAAGTTTTCCGTGCATGACATAATACACACTCAAACTATTAATCTCGAAATAAACTTTTGCGGCTATTATCTATCCATTACGAAATAATTACTGCACTCGCGTCTTTCCATAAGTTGTCCGAATCCATGATGAAAGGATTTCACCTTAAAAGGTCTAACCAATTCCCTGCTGTACTTGATAAATTTTATATCACTACGCGGTAGTTGTCGCACTGTCGAGAATTAGAATAGTCAATTTTTCGCATGCTATTTTGATCTAAGAAGTGGCTGACTTTAGACATTTCTATTGTATTTTCATATATAAAGGGTACATAAAATGTAATTTTCTTAAATATTTATTTTTTAAGCTATGAAATTTCTACTAAATATTGTTTGTTAGAGTATCACATCGTCGATTGTCTTAAAATATTCTATGCAAAAAATGACGTAAAATCAGTAAAATAACAAAAGTTAAAATGATTTTTAACTAAAGTAAGTATTTTTATGTATTTTTATTTTTTGATAATTTGGTATTTTTATTACAAGTCTTAGATTTATTATAACAATTTGATCCAATTTTACAATTTAATCCTAATTTATATAACCAATATGAATATATATATTTAATAATTAATTTACATAGCTTAATTCGACATTGCTTCTATAAATTTGTTTTATTTTTTGAAAAGTACTGTTTTTAAGTATGTACTATAGACCTCGAGAAATTTTTTTGATTAGCAATTGGAGTCAAATTGAATTTATTTAATAATGCGATGAAACAATCTATTACATAAAATATCTTAAAGGAATCTCGTAAGATACAAAATTATACAAAATTCAAAGAAAAGAAGATCTATAATACGTGTATACTAGACACTCATTTTAATAATAAAAACGCATTTGTAAAATTTTAGAAATGTCTAAGTATGCTAATTCATTAATGATATAAAAAATGTATATTTTAAATTACACATTAAATATTCGTCTTGAAATGTAATTTTTAAAAATAATTATATAAATATAATTTTAAATTCTTCTTTATCGCCTATTTCCTTTTATCGCAAAATAAATGTTACTTTAAATACATGTATTCGGTATAAAATAGCTTCTTCCTGCAGAATTAATAATTATAAGCTTAATTAAGAAATTAGCAAAGTTGAAATATTAAAAAAATAAATTATGTAAATTGACGTAGTTTCTGCTTTCAGTATTTCAAAATTACAATATGTTCTATAAGTAATGAATGAATGCATGTGTTTGTCAATTATGAATACTAAAATTAATTTCAATGAATATTGTAGAAGTAACCAAAAGATTAATTTAATATTATAAACGTTAATGTTCCAACAAAATAGAATGAATTATTAATAATTAGTGAAATACAATTTTTATTACTAAAATTTCAATAAATAACATTGAACGTATAATAAAATGTATATACATAAAGTGCAAAGAATAAGTTAGCAAATACGCAATAAAAGTAGATCAAGATAAAAATCGAGATTCACCCGTTTGTTCTTCATTCTATTTATTGTTATTTGTCTACGTAACTTTTTTACTTCTTCACTGTAGCATTGTCATATTCTTCTATTACAGAAGATGAGATTCAAATATCATCGTATAATAACTATTGCAAATACTATGTATTTACCAACACTAATCGACAAGCAAAAACGTCAAATGAGGAGAAAATGAGGAGTGAAAAGGACTTTAAATGAATGAAATTTAAGAGTAGAAAGAATAGCGAGTTAAGGTGTCATCCCAAACATTAGCCTTAACACCCTTCTTTCAAGTCAAACCTTCTTTCGTATTACGGACACGCATTGCGTTAATGGTAAAATATCTATAAACCCTTGGTAATTCGGAATTTCAAACATGACCGAGTCCATGATTGTTGTTTATTTCCATTGCAGCATTAATAAATTGTCTGATGTATTATATTCAGTACATATAAGATCCATGTTGTTGAGCAAAATATATTTATTATTACTCAGTATACTTTCTTTTGCATTGAAAAAATTATGGATAGTGAATATAATTTGAATCCATATAAATTCCACATAAAAATTTGCATATTCTTTTTTTCATAAGTTATTAAAATTGTAATAACTTATAAAATAAAATTCTTTAATGTTCGTTAGAATTATTAAGTGAATATAAAACAATACATGAAGTATATAAATTTCTTAATTGACAGATAAATTTTATATCTATATACTCATAGTAATTCTTTTTAAATAGAAAAATAAAATACCTAGCATGTTTCTAAATTTCTTAATTGTTCGATTACTTTAGATCATTTTATTGATATCATTTGTATTGATAAACTAAATACATTCACTTCTTTTTATTATTTTTAATTAATAAACATTACATTTCATTATATTTTCTATAATCTAATATTTTCTATGGTTATTAAATAGAATCGCGATATATTTAGATTATTGGTTTAAAAAGAGGTATTTCTGCTTTGTAAAATGGAATATTAAAGGGATTTGCAGTACTCAAATTCTTATTATTTCCTTCGTGCATTAATAAGCAATTCTGATAAAAAAAATATTTTGATTTACATAATATTCATTTATGCTCATACAAAGCTCAATTTCAAATTATAATTAATTTTTTTATAATTACTTCGATTATCAACATATGCATTGTCTTTAAATTTATTCCAATGCTAGATTATAGTTTATATTGAAAATAATTAAAAGCTGTTTTGCCAAAAATAATTTTATAATATATAATACCCATTTTTGTACTTCTGATGAAGTAAGTCGCACTTTAATTACATTATTTTATATCAATTTTTTTAGAAATAAGTATCTATTGAAATTTAATTAGAGTAAAAAAAATTTATTACAATAATTGAATACTACATATTGATTTATCTTATTTGTACAAATTATTATTACATTGACTCAATTCAGTTTCATTACAAGGACTGACTATCTATTGTACAAAGGTAAAGATTAACAAATAAATTAGATTACATTTATTGTATTCTTCTGAATGTATTTCCATTTACCCTTAACCGATCTAAAGGAAAGTTATTTTTTGAATAAAAATAAATGTACTGCTATTGTATTTATATCCGATCACTTTTCCTATCTAATAAATTTATATATCAAAGAGCTACGAATTACAAATCTAATACTCTATTTCTTTGTAACAATTCCACAGAATGTAAGTGTCAGATGACAAAAATCACATTTTGAGATTTTTTAAAGTACAGTATTACGTTTATTTCCCTTAATTGCAACTGTATTTTATTTAAACTTAAACTGTATGGAATAAAAATTTTAATTTAAAATATTTAAAGTTAAAGAAGTTATCGACAATAATGTAAGCTGCATATTTAAAAAATAAATCTTTTGCATTAATAAAATAAATAATAAAATAAACCTAAATGGTATCTGAGAAATCTTGATCACAGACTTTGCAAATACAGTATTCAAAAAAATATGTTTGCAGTTTCAACTAATGTTTACATAAAACATTTATTTTTAAACTTACACATAATCATCTAATTGAATGGAATGAATTGAAAATTTAATGATATACTGTTTAACCTTTATGCTTTAAGAAAATGCAAAAAATAATAATATTTTTCCAAAATTCTAACTGCCTACGACCTCTTAAGTATTTCATGTACGGAAAATGCCTTTAACATAAAAAAATTCAGTCTATTCCACAGAATAATCTTCTCGATGCTAATTAACATTATAAAAAAAGTTTATTTTGAATAATAATATTTACCTTAAATAGATACTTATATTTAAATTGTCTTATTTTTATAATAAAAAATTATTCTTAATAAAAAATAAATATATAAAAGTAAGTACAAAAATTGAACTACGGTAGAAAAAATTTGAATTAAACAGTTTTTTATAATATACATATTTTTTGAAAGCGTAAACAAACGAAGGTAATAGATTAAACGTAATTAAAGTAAATCCATAAAAATATCGATAAAAGTATAATATTAATGTAATAAGTCATGTAAAAAATGTTAAGAATATAAGCTGAATCTTAGTGACAAATAGTATTACATAAGAAGTTTAACATACATGTTAAAAAACATATATTGTAAAATATTATAAAAAAACTTTTTTATAATATAAATTTCTGATAATGTTTCCAAGATAAAGCTTATTGATTCCAATGTTTATGCGAAAATTAAAATTTGGAAAGTTACATTTGAATTATATTTTCATTTAATTAAGACCGACGTAGTTAGAAAATGTATGTAGACTTAAATAAGTAAGAAATTCTTTGTATTGTGACTTAAAATTAAAGTATAAACAAAAATTTTCATTAGAAAATATAAAGCCTGCATTACAGAATTAAAAAAAGCAATTTTCAGTCACTAATGTCAGATCTACCAAGAAATTACTGGCAACTAGTCGCCACTTGTGACATTCGGAATGACGATTTTCTTTTTTCTCAATTTGAATAACAGTTTGTTTACTCCATTATCGTCGGCTTTATACATTCTTCTAAGCATTTTGTTACTTTTGTTTACATTTCGAACTGCACTTAGCTTAAAAATTTATTAAGGGTATTTAAATTAATATAAATATTTTTAAGTAATAAATAGTGTCATAAATATACCAAAATCAAGTGATTGGCTTAATGATACTACCAACTATAATAATAACCTTATAATAAGCAATAACGTGAAACCACAGATACGTAACTGTCTTGAGCATATCTATATTTATATATAAAATATTTAATTACAATTTTCGAACATGTCTTTATATTTAGAAAGTATCAATAAACTTAACTTTCTGTTATAAATATCGGAATTTTCAGACATTTTTGTTTAAAACTTTCAACGATTCATTCGATAATAATATTGTTATTATCTTTTAATATTTTTATTATTTTAAGTTATGATGTTATATTGTATTTTAAGTTATATATGATCAATGGAATGTTACTTATGCTAAAAAAATAATCTTCATCAAATATTGAAATATTTATTCTTGAATTAGAAAAATTAAGAAAAATACAAGGATAATATCATTGATTTATAAATGAATGATACCGAAACAATCGTGTATACAATAATATTCAATAAGATGGGTTTCTTGAAGTTAAATTAGCATTTTATAGATTTTACTAGTGATTGTAAATTTTATTTTAAACATAAGATCTTTATTTACATATCATGCTCGTCAATGCTGTATCGTTTATAATTATACAATTATAATTATAATATATAAATTTCCAAAGAACATAAAACAAAGTTTTACAATTCAATTTTTATTTGCATTTGAATTATTTTAAAAATGGCATACTCGTGTTGATAAATCTTGTATATTATAAATCTGAAAACAAAAATCAAATAGCTTAATTATTTTACCAAAAATTAAGAACAAAAAATTATTTTTCTTTAAAATTAAACTAAACTTTTAAATACTTTAAATACTTTGAACAGAGTTAAATATTTTTCTTTTGCAAAAATTTACAACTTTTTTATCATTCTAGTGAATAACATCGCATTTATCTGAATGTGTTCGTGTTGAAATGTCGCAAGTTGAGCTTCATGTAATAAAAAGAAAGTGGGACATATGGACATATGAGCAATTTTAATTTTGGGTCATGGATTTTCATAAAATTTTAGAAAATACTTTCAGATGTCAAAAAGTGAAAGTAAATTTTAGTACTTACATTAATGACATTTTGTTCTATTAATCAATGTTCTCAAAAAAAAGGTTTAAAAATGATTTAAGTATTAAGTAGATTTTATCTATAAATCAGAATTCTTGATTGATTTTTAATTCGTTTTAAAAATAGATACCGTTGGCTATAATTTAAAAGTGATATTTGTAAATTAGAAGTTAGAAAAAAAATATTTATTCATTCTCATTTCTAGTATTTATATTGTAAATTATAATTTCTTATCGTTTTTCAATTAATTAACTTACAGCTTTTTTAATATAAACTTATGCACTCTACTTATTTAAGAGCTTTTTGTAAGAACTTTAAATTTAATGAAAACCAAAGTAAAAAATATTTTTTACTTATTTTTATTTATTGTATTTTAATTGTATTTATTATAATCGATCTACCACGTATATCCAATACGTTTATAATTTTATGGTTTCCTTTTAAAAATATCTATTACCGCATTTATGGCAACGCATATATAAATATACATGCATATTTGTTTGAAAGAAGTTTCTGATAAAAGTCTCGTTGATCAAAGATACCGACATAAATCATCCATTTTACGTATATATTATTCCAAGCAAAAAGCTCTTATAGCTCATCTATGATTATGACTTTTACTATAAATCAATTATATAGTTTGAAATATTCCGCGTATTCCAATAAAATAAGATTATAGTCGGAACGATTATCTTACGAGTATGTATAGGATTATCTTCAAATAATTTTGAACATATAGTAATAATGCCCCGGGAAAATAAATCGTATTTAACCAATCGTAAAAGTATAATTGATTTTTCAAAAAGCATCAAACTAGTGGGATTCCGTTTCAGTGTCCTTGGAGTCATTTAATGATCCGTTCAAACTATTCATCAAGGTTGCTCGGCACTAATGAAAATGAAAGTTACCTGAGCGCAGAGGAACTCGAGGAAGAAAAGCAAACCTTTTTACTCTTTAACTCTCCCTCGACAATCCCTCGGGCAGACAATGATGTCTTACATCGAACAATTTACTTTACACTACATATCAATGAACCTATACATAATAGGGGTGTATTTCATTTTCATTGGCATGCTTAGTTATGTTTTCCTTCAAGATCTAATCTTCCGTGACGTGTGTGTCATTCTTATCTTACATTGACTATCGATTTCAATTTTTGCGAAAGAACGATTATCCAAATTGAATCCTCTCTTTTAAATTGAATGGTCATATGAGAATTTAACGGCAGCAACATTAAAATGCTAAGTTCGCTGATGATCAACACGTTTTCGAATAATACTAAGAGTTAAATGAGTTGACTGTAAATAAATCTATCTCTAAGTCTAAGGTAATATATCGAATTTAAAAGAGTGACAGGTGATGACAACACTCGTGAAGTACTTTATCTTTTTCGTTTCTCAGGTATCTGATAAACGCAATAATAACTTCATTATTAAATTCGATATTCATTCGAAAAGTATTCGTCAATCATTTAAATTCACTAGAATTTCCAGTTTTTCTTTTTTTAATATTAACTGAGCCATTTGCCAAATCAAATTTTTCTGAAAATCCTCTCTCTTATTTTTTATATGTTGAAGTTTTACTATTCATACAATGTATACTTGCACTTCTTCTAAATTCCAATGTGTTAGAAATTGCATCTTAAAAATCTAGCAAATTTAATGAAATTATAATTGTTAATAATATATTACGAATTCATGAAATGGAATTAGAGAGATTTTGATGAAAACTTTAAGTCTAATATTAATAGTAAAGAAATCTTAATAAAATCAGTTTTCGATTAATAATTGTTAAGTAAAAATTGTGCACTTAGAATTACTATGAAATTTATTCGAAAACTTAAATATGCTATTTATATTGATTTTCGAAATATGCAGTCCCTTCAATAAAAGATGCACTAGCCACTTGCAATTGTATTATAAGATCTCATGCTAAATTTTTAAAAGCGTATTATGACATCAGCAGCATTCTTTCCTCGAATATTAGGATGCTTGATAATTAAGCACAATTTTCGCGATAAAATCAGTGCGACGAATCTGTACTTTCACAATCATTCGAGAGCGATGCGTGCCTTTGTAGTGCGCGAGAATCGTGCGCCTCATTAATATAATAACTAATGAATTTTTTAAGCATCACCATCTTCCGCCTGCGGTCATACCTCTCCAATGATTTAAGTGCTTGTCCATTGCGAAATTGAGAATAGTGAGATCGTAAGGTAGCCAAGAATGGTCACGGGTTGCTGACTATTAGGGAAAACATTTTTCACGCATTCGCAATTTTTTTCTTATATTACAGTAATAAACACTGCTCAGTCAGCATTTTGAATATCGACCGCTGGGATTTAAGAAATCTCTTAAACATTTAACTCATTAAACTAACAACGTTATTATTTTTTCTGACCGAACACAGTTATAAATATGATTTTATACAAATATCACCTTTATGCAACCATTATTCTTGTGTCTTTTCTTTACTCAACTATTGTTCCTATTATTCAGTTTAACTATTTGTGGAATTATGTCAAAGCCTTTTAAGATACTCAAATCGAGAAATACTTAATATGGTCACTCGGGTTAAAGTTTAAAAAATAAATTATTGAACTGAGGAAATGTATAGGCCTGGGAAAGAGACGTAATAAGTATTTTAACTCCTTACATTGATAAATAATATACAAAAATATTTTTAAAAATAAATATATTTTAATTAATTTCTATTAAATTTAATAACTACTTATAACACTTGTTATTTATTACAAGTTTTCTGATTTTAATTCAATAAATCGCACTACTGAACGCTATTACGCTATTAAAAATAGTTATGAATCAGAAAAATTAAAAAACGTCTGTATTATAAACTATAAAAATATAAAGTAACAAAAATATAAAATAAATTAATATATATACCAACTACGTTTATTTTCTAAGTACTATATAATGTATTATTTTATTGCTTTAAATAATTCAAATATATAGAAAAAATATAAAAAAAATGTGATAATAAATGTCAATATATTGAAATAAAAATTTATTCAAATGTGGTATTTAATAATTTAAAGTTGATTTAATTTAAATCTAAAAAAGCTTTAAAATCATTAGAAATGAAAATTACGTTAAATATATCATAATACTAATTTAAAATAAAAATTTACTTTATTTATTAGTACTTGGTATTTTTATTTTGTTTTTCGATTATCTATATCGTCAATTATTAAAATATTCAATTAATTAACTAACTACGTATTATATTTGAATGTTTATAGATAAAATGATTTTTTCGAGTCACGATTAATTTCTGTTTTAACTTTAATTGATTACGATTGCATATTTGTTATCATTTACGATTCTTCACAATTACTGGTTGTTAAGCTTTATGTAATTTGTATATACATATTAAAAAAATGAATTTAGAAATATATAATGTCATATTAATATTATAAATAAAAGAAAGATAGTAGAAGAAATATATGTTAATTGATAACAAATACGTCTTTCTAAAAAATAAATCCTAATGAATAACATAAAATGCTAACGCAGATATTATAATAACTTTGAAGTGATTGTATATTTTATATCTATTGAAAATAACTATATATATAATGGAATGTATTCATTTTTTATTACATATTAATATTTTTTAATAAATGCATATAAAAGTACTTTGTAAAAAAGTAAATGATTCCTATAAAAATCAGTTTATATTTTGTAAAAATTGTTTCTAAGGTTATTTATTACGCTTTGAAATACTTTTTAACAGCTGCATATTAAATTTGAACAAAAAAAAACATTCATTAAAATAAAAAATATTTATACTGTGTTTTCTGATGTTCACAATATCTTTAAATTAAAGAAACACTGGACTACATGTATATTCATTACACGTAGTTTCTTAATTTTCTTAACTGCATCAAGGGTTAACAATATTCTATTCTATGTAATTATAAATAAAAGTAAAAAGTAGGAAATGAAAAAAAGGAATAATGGTGTCTACATTTTTCAAAGATCTAAAAAAAAGTAGAAAAAACTTATATGATTATAATCTATAATCACTATAATCTACTATAAATATATAAGATATGAGTGTAATAAATATAATTGACTGTATAATAAAGTATAGTATATAATTATATTACTCTTTGAAGACGAGATGAATAGTACATCGATGAAAAAAAATATTTACAATTTTGTAAACAAAATTCTTTTTACAAAATTGAATAAATACAAAAAGTTATAATATTAGGCGATATATTAATTTTGATAATATAACTTATGTTGTCAAATTTTTTATTACAATTAAGATCAATTGTGATTTATTCATTTTCAAAGGAAATTGATTAAAAATCAGTAGTTTGTTAAGGTTTTAATAAAATTGTATGATGCTATCTAAAAGCTAAAATATCGTATTATACAAATATAAGAAAAGTAGCGCTGACGAAAGAATTTGCGATCGCGCATTTGTTCTCTGGTTATGAATGATAAGGGCATGCGCAATTAGTGAATTTTCGACATATGCCTCAACGGTTTACCGTTGATTGCCAAGGAATCAACGTTGCCTTTTTTATTTTCCTCTTCTTTCCTTCGACACCGAATGTTTCGCTTTCTTCAGGCTCTCTTTCGTGTCTATTACTTTTCCATTATAAGTCATCGCGCAGCCTTCACACCTTTAGGCTCACTTTCCATCCGTTGACTCCTCGCTGTGGATCATCAGCAGCATATCATTCTCTCCTACCCGCGCGAAACTTATCATGCAACTCCCAAGATGCGCTCGCGTTGGCGGCAATTTCAATTTGCCGATTTTTTCTTCCTTTTTTTTCGCAAGTCGACTCTCTTTGCGTGCCTTTGCGTACGTGCACGCTCGCAAACGAGAAGAAAAGTAGGAGAAGCGAACGCGTCATATCGTCGCCTGAGATTTGTAACTACCGGAATGTTGCATGCGTTATTCAAATGGAGATTTAAACATCGTCGACTCAACATGCGCCATGCACCATATGGTCGTAGAATTTTGTTATTCCTATCGATTCTAGCTTTACATAAGTATTAGGTAACTCTTCATTAAAGCTTTACTGTGCAAACATCTCATGTTGAACTGCTCCTGTTCAATGCCATTTCATATAGTATAAAATGCAAGACTTTATTACGAAGATTTCTTTATAACTAAATTTTAAACAAAAAATTTTGAGTGGCAAAAGCGGAAGCTACAAAAATCTAATACAGGTAGTTAATACTGAAAAACCGCTTTATCAACCTTACCTTGTAATTTCTCTCTAATTTGTAAAGAACCGAGTAGTTAAAATGAAAAATCAACTCCACATACAACACATAAAAGTGCAATGAATGCACTGTACGTTGGAATCAGTGACTTAAGTTTCATTCCAGTTTATATCATTACAAGTACTGTGTATCATTAACATATTAAAAATAACATTTGTATATGTGTGTATTGTATTTTTTTATCGAATGAACGAATATCATTAACTCGAGTATATTCTATAAAAAAGAACTATTATAGTCGTATATATCAGCTTAACGCAAACCACATTCAAATTATGATCCGTGCAAGGAAAACTACAAAGATCAAGCTGGATTTCAAAAACAAGAGAACTCGTTAAAAAAATGTTTGAAATATGCAAGTGTGGTCAAATTACGTACTATACAAATCTATACACAATGTAAAATAAGAAGCTCCTCTGACCTCTCAGACCACAAATTAGACAAGACTTATGGGAGAAGAGAAAGAAAAATATCCGAGAATTCAAATATTACATCAAGAAAAAATGCATTGGATCCAAAGTGCGTATCGATCAAAACGTGGTTATTACAACACGAACAAGTTTTTCGAGGCGATCAATAGAAAATGTGGAGAATCATTACGAAGTTTAATTTGAAGGATTTACTTTAGCATAAGACTAATTTTTATTTATGGTCATATTTTTTAGATTTTACAATATTTACATATTTACAATGATGACATATAAAATATTTAAAATTTCAATTAGTTTAATATTAATAGAAATCTGTTAATTCATTTTATATTAATTAAGGAATTTATTCTTAAGAAAAATTTGTCGATTATACTACTATTTATAATAAAACTTATCTACATTTAAAGTCACTTATAGTATATAAATTTTAAACATTTTAATTTTATTTAAATAGCAATGGCCTAAAATTACTTTATTTTCATTTCAAATGAGTTTTTTTATATATATAAATAGATTCGTTAGATATATTTGTATTTATTGTAAAATTAAACGAAATATTTCAAATTGATAGATATATCGCTTGGAAACATTGTCAACGTCTAATTTTGCAACTTAACTATTACAAATGTAAATTTTCAACATTTAATAATTAAATATTTAATAAACGTTTCCTAAGAAAATTTATAAGATTACAAATCTTATGTGAAATATAAATAAAAAACGTGTGTTCGATCGTGTATAAATGACATGTAGTTTTATTTCTATTACAAATATGTAATATTATAATATTTATTAAATAAAGCATAAAAGAATAGAATATAGAATTATTTCTGCAAAATAAACTTTAACCGAAATTTAGAAGGCACTTGTCAAATAATAAAACAGCTTATATACTTTAATATTAAAGTCTTCAGACACAAGCTATGTAATAAAAAATGTTTATATTTATTTTTTTCATAATTATATTATAAAGAAGTTCTTTTAAAAAGAAAGTTGGATAATAATTTTGTTTCTAACTTGTCATAACGATTACATAGTTATTCACTTTATCGGCGATATCACACCAAAATTTAAATAATTTAACACAATTCAAATATTATAAATTTTTATAGAATTTAAAACAAAATTTGGAATCTTCCTTTATCTGCGAGTTATCATTATAAATTTATTTTTGTCTTTGTTCATACTAAAAAATATTATTTAAATTTTACTTTTGCTAAGCATGTTCTTTGGAGAAAAATTGTAAAATAATTACTATTTACAAATGTATTAGCTTCAATTAATTTAATTTTCATCTACACGTATTGAAGATTTCTTATTTGATATTTTAAAATCTTAAAATAGAGTACTAATAATGAAAATTAAAGTTAAAATTAATTTACTTATAAAAAATGAAAGATTTTATAATATAATTAATAGCAAGTTAAAATAGAATTTGTAATTTTTTACTGTAAAACATATTGTAACATATTACAGACTATTTCAAGATTATTTAATCTTATGAATTTTTTTCTATAAATATTGATCGAGAAAGACTAAATTGAATAAATTCGAAATCATTCTAAAACTTCTCATTTTCACAGCAGGTATTCCTTAACATGTAAAACACATAGACATCATTTTGTGTATACTTTTTTCGTAAAGTTCTCATAATATAATTATACGACTAACAGAATTAGATACTACTCAATGTCAAAATATAAAAAGTGGTCTTTCCTGAATGTTACAGGTAAAACCAGACATTTAGAAGTATAAATTTAGATTCAATTTTGAGTCACTAAAATTCATGCACAGCTGATACATTGTATTAGTACTGATTTATAAATCTAAAAATTAGAATAATAATTAATAATTTTTTCATATTTAATATATTTTTATTAAATAACTGTTTAAAAAATTATAGATTATTAAGCCTTAAGATATTCATTTGACATTTACGAGGCAATGGTGTTATAATAATAAGCAATAAAATTTAGATTGAAAATATTTCACACAAATGTCATATAGGATTACAATATTTTATTTAATACTAACAAATAAAAACTAAATAAGGTGAAATCAAATTTACTCAATAAATGTGGATTACAATGAGCATATTGAAGTTAATATTTCGAATTATCAATTTATTAGTATTGAGAATTTATTGTAATAATAGTTTATTATGTTTAAATATAACCAATGCTATTTTATACGTATTAATCGTAAAAATTAATTTTATGTTTTTTAAATTTCGAAATCATATATTAAAAAAAGTAAAATAATACAGTTTAAGAAACTAAACACATTCAAACCTAGTATAAAAACTTATAAATGTTTCGTATTTGTTGCATGTAGTCAATTTTTATAAAGTATCTTATAAATATTTACATATCCATTATTAATTATTATTTTACAATCTAAAATAGTCATTTTCCTTGTTTTCTTGCTTTTCAATGTTATATGAAATACTATTTTGCAATTAATAATCTAAGTGTCTTTATCTAAGCTAGTAATTTATCGGAATACTTTAAATAAAATATATTCATTAGTTACACGTGTTGATATATTTGCGAATAGTTCATATATGTAGAACGACCAGTTGAATTCATTAACAAATAATTAAACATTTGTATCACAATTAAAATGTTGTGTATGCATTTCTCATTCAGACAATTTCACAAGTAATTTCATACTTTTTATTTTTATAATAATTTAGTATGAGAAGTTGCAAACTGACTTTTTTAAAGTAATTAAACGTGACTCATATCATCTGTGAATATCTATAGCACAAACACATTTTTTTCGTAAAGCTAAAAATATAACTAAACCTATTTGTAAAAAATGTGACAAATTGTGACCAGTACCGGTCACTTATGGATCGTCAATTCGGTCGAGACAAATTATGCAAGTACTCAAAAGCTAAATCTAAATGTAATGCAAATATAGTGGTCAAAGAAACGAGGAAAGAAACACCAATGTTAGTCCTCCATGTCAGTCATCCAAACAAAATGCATGAGATAATTCGATTATCTAAAGGAGCCACAAGCGAGAAAACGTGAAAACGAGCGTCTTTCCCCACAAATCGTCGTTAATGTATTCGGACATACGTGGTGGATTGCGCGCGAGCACGCGACAACCACGCGGAGGTGTACCGAGCCGGACCCGTTCGAAGGTCGGAAATGATGTGGGCGCGCGTGTCTTAACGGCGGATGGCCCAAAAGGTGAGAGTGGTCAGATTTTTCGGCGGTAGGAGGTCCTGAGTATAAAATACGCCAGGCTTATACTTAAAGACATTCAGTTCTCGTTCTCATCTCTAGTTCGGACCGAGTCTTGTCTTTGCAAGTCCAAATCTCCGGAATAAACATGAAGACGGTACGTAGCGACTGACTCAGTGTCTCGACACTCTCTCTCTCTCTCTCTCTCTCTCTTGCATTTTGACAATTCTAGTTTAATCAGTGGTTTTAAAAATATGTATTCATTGATAGTTTCGAACGAGTGTTAACATGTAGTCCGTTATATTCGAAGACCACGCAATGATGATAGTGTTTATTCAGTGTTGCTGACTGGACCACGTTTGTCTTAGAATATAAAGTAATATCGCTACAATATTTTCATATTATGAATCTTATAATAGAGGAAAAAGAATCCATGAAAATGAAAAACATTAACTAATAAATTCATTTAAGAAAAAATTATAAAATGTGACTTAAATTTTGCGCTTTTATAATTTTAACGATCACATTTGATGTCTCAAAAAATTAATCAATTTTCACTCTGTTATCATATCATCAATGTTATATTTATATATGCAATGTCTGGTTATGCATGTAAAATAATTCCTTCGAAATATGCTAAAGAAGGCCTATGATCATTAATTTAATTACGATTTTAGTTATAAAATTCACCGCCAACAATTTCCCGAGTGTACAAGTGTTCTGAAATATTGTCTAATACACAATTGTAGTTTGCAGTTTTTGCCGTTCTTCTGACCGTCGCTCTTGCCGCTCCCCAACGCAGAGCCGTGAACCCCACCGAGGTTGTTCTGGTGAAGGAAACGCCCTCCGACAACATCGGCCTCGACGGCTACAAATTTGCATATGAATTAAGCGATGGATCGACGCGGGAAGAGTCCGCCCAGGTCGAGACAAGAGGCGTCGAGGACGCGGTTCTCCGAGTGCGCGGCTCCTTCAGTTGGGTCAACCCCGAGGACGGTCAGACCTACACCGTCACCTACATCGCCGATGAAAATGGATTCCAACCCCAGGGCGCCCATTTGCCTGTAGCTTAAATCTATCGTCTTAGTATCCTAGTTCCTACTTCGTTAATTTTAATAAAATAATCTTTTTTTACCAAAGAAATAAATGCATTTCTATATAAAACCATCCACTTTTAATTTTTCTAATATTAAGTTATAATTTAATCCTAATAATTCCAAAAACATTGAAATGTTAATAGTGGTATTGAATATATAATGTCGTTAAACCTTTTAATAAGTTAATTGATTCTTCCAAATATATTGGATGAAAACATTTTTTCCAATTAATATTATGAATCTTCATATATAAAAAATAAGAGAATACAATTTTCAATTATCTACATTACTTATCCTAATTAATAATTATTAATTGTATTTTTAAATAAATTATTAATATAATTGACCTCAATTTTAGTATTACATATAGAGCAATATTTATTACATTTTCAATACATAATATGTACATATAAGAAGATATAATAGTATAAAAAAGCAAATAATATACTATTTGAATTAGTATTCTCTATAACAGAAATAATTATAAGCATTTGTTTTATTAATTAAAAAATAAGTCAATAAATATGCATTGAAAAGTACTTCTGATCCTAAACCTTATGCTTATAAGGCTGTCAAAACATTTCAATAAAATATTGGATCTGAACCAATTTCAATCAATATAATCTATATAGATAATTCTATCTAATCATATATTGAGCTGTTTATACATGACCTTAACTTACAGTTTAGTGAAATAGTTCTTTCCAACTAATATTAAACTCCATCTACCAAAAACTTTTAAGTAATAAAAAAACTTAACTTTTTCTATTTACTATTCTATGTAATTTTTTTTTTAATTTCCAAAATTTAAAAACTCTATAAAATATTTGAATATTTTTTACTTACATCGATGCTTTGTTTTTCCATTGTAGATTTTTCTTACTTTATTATACTTATTAAAAAAGTATTCTAATCTCTACTAAAAAATAAAATATATGTACAGTATATATAATATAATAATATAAATATATGAATAGAATTATACCTATGAATTTTCAAAATTTTAATGCTGTATATTTAATTTCAATAGCACGTCATAATTATAAAAACTGTCTCAAATGATTTGTAAACCTATTTACAGATAAATTATGATTAAAATATTATATATATATATATATATATATATATATATATATATATATATATATATATATATACATGTATACACAAATATCTAAATGGTAAATAATGAAACAATGAAAAACATAGTTGCACTATTTATTAAACAAAAAAATGTATTCGAAAAAATTTAAAAAATTGAATATTTACATATAATTCCATAATATGCAAATTGTAAAATTAAAGTAAATGTTGCATTATAAAATATTGTAGTAAGTACTATAATACATATAATATAATATATATTATATATAAAGTATATTATTATATATAAAGTACTACTATACGTAGTACATATAATGCAGTAAGTACTACTTAATCTTATAATTACTTCAAGGACGGATATATAAAATATATATATATAATTTATCAATTAATAAGTAGTTGAGCAAGTTGCATTGTTTATATGCAAATTAAGTTTCTTATTACAAGTTCTTTACAAATAACTCTGTGCGACTGAAATATAAGTAAATATCAGAATTGAGTTAGTGTACTATGTATAGTACATTATACTATGTATAATGTATAGTAATATATATGTATAGTATGTATAATAATGTATATATATAGTAATGTATATGTATAGTAATGTATAGTAATAATAATTCTATGGAATATTTTTTATTCCCGCGTATTTATAATCAAGTAACTTCGGAAAACGTATTAAAAGTATAGTATTAATTACATTGGTTATAAGTTCTATTATTTTGGTATAAAATACTCTAATTTCAATTTCAAGTATTGTGAACGATAATATACAAATTTTTAGAATAATAAAATTTAAAAAGAATATTATTTATTTCAGAACACGGCATTTTCAAAATTATAGATTCAACTATGACTACATTACATATCTTAAAATAGTAAAGAAATTACGACTATCATGCCACACATAAATTATATCCTTAAGAATATTTGGTGAATTTGAATAGAAACTGATTATAAGTTTCCCTAAAATTACAGTAATGAGATTATAGGAACTATGACTGTTACGAATAACAAAAATATAAATATAATTCTATTTTCTCTTTCTTATTGCTTAAATGATCAGCGCTCAAACATTATAAAAAATCTTTAATGAATTAAAATCCAACTTTGAAATGATTGTTTATATTTCGTTGAATATCATATCGATACTTTAGAAGAATACAGTATTAAAATATTTGATGTTATTAAAAAAGTCCAGTTCATAATTGCTTCATTCACAAATATTATGTAATTTTTTTTAAATTTTACTTATAAATATTATTATATAATATTATATAATAATTTACTTATAATTTACTTATAAATATAATATTATATAAATAGTATTATAAAAAATAGCACTAATAAAACTAAATAATACTTTTTATATGCTAAAAATATTTAAAATAAAAAAAAGTAGAATTAATTTCAGTAAATTTAAGAAATACTGTACATTAATATATTTATATACAACATGCAAGGAAATAAAAAAGTACTAATTTGTTACGGAATTTTGTTATCTTGTAATAAAAATATATCTCATTATGATTTTTTATTTTTAGCACATTTTTATTGGATCTTTTCTGCTATATCTTTTTTATTTTAATTACTAGAGAAAGGATTATAAATTATTCATAGTTTTTATTTCATGTATTTTAAAAAGCTAGAATTTTCAAGGCTTCTGACTTAAAGTAATTTGAACATATCCAGAAGTCTTTTATTTACTACATTCAACAAATTCTATCTCGTGTGAACCCTGCTGTACAGACTTTAATCATTTTCAGGCTTTTTGCCATTGAATTATCTAGACTAACTATTTCTTTTATAGTTTTTAAAATAGACGAAAGCTAAAATATTTTTCTAGTTCTTATTTTTTGCATCATACAAAACGAACTGTCTCAATACTTGCATGTAAATATTATATACTCAAAAATGTCTATAATTTATTTTTACTGCATTTCAACTAATGATGAATTCAAAAACAATAGTATGAATCTTAAGTATTTTGACTTGTGAATTAATTCAAAGTTTTCCAACAACCAAGATGCTCATCCTTCTAAATCTCAAACCTTTATATTTGTGATTACTGTAATCGTATTATGTATCTTGAAATTATCTCTAACTTTCTTCATTGAGAAAATATATTTATTACATCTTAGAAAAATGCGATATTAATCATGCATTTGATTTACCAACCTTTAACGTTACCCTTAACATAGTACAATTCATCAAATTAAGGTTCACATTACTTGGTGTACTCAAACAATATTTATATTTATATATTCCAAATAATTATATGTCCGAGTACTCACGCGAAAGAAATTAAATTGTACTCAAACGATATGTAAATTTATAACTAATAATTAGTAATACGTATTATTAAAAATTGTAATGAAATAAGTACAAACGCTGCAGAAAGACACTTAAATAGTTAGACCATGATAAATGCAAATAAAGATTCATTTTTAAAATGATAAAATTAATTATTAATAAAGAGTCTACTTTTTTATTACCAACTGTGTTAAAAAACTTAAACATCACAATAGATTCAATTCTTAGTAAATGAATTGTTAAGAATTTTATTTAAAAGTATAATTTATAATAATTTGGCATTGGTTTCTTAGTAGCTATGTGTCAGTTTATTTTTTGCTTTTAAAAAATTTATTATTTATTCAAGTTTATTGATGGCCTAATATAAATACATATGTGTGTATTTGTATGTGCGCGCGCACACAACGTAAACAATGTATACCTACATATTTTCTTATTATTATATTATGCTAACATATTTTACAAAAATAATATATAATTATGCATATAAATATAAGTATTAAAACGTACGAAAAAGTACGTGACTGGAAAATTATAGAAACAAAAAAATTACTTCAATAATAAGACTTTCATCTGCCGAATTTTTCTTACAAATATACGCATCTTGCAATGTATTACTTTCTAGGCAATACTATTTTCTTTTTTTTTATATAAATTTTTATATATTTATATTAATACATAATTTGTTTTATTTAAAAATGATATTATGTGGCTAAATATGATAATTGCTTTGAAACTCATAATAAAATGTGCTCTTTTTTCTAGTATCATGGTTAAAAATTTTAACTTTTTATCGAAAATTATGACAAGAAATGTATTTCACTTATTATCTGCTCTTTCTCTTATAAATTAAAAAAAACTTTCAAAATTTTTCTAATTTTATCTTCTAAAATTCAACATTAAAAATCTTTACTTTCTATCAAACATCGGTGCTCATAACTAAAATTGAGATTGTTTAATTTAAAACGATTATAACCATTTGCACATAATTTTATAGAAATTTCAGTGTTAACATCAAGGTTTATCATTACTTGAAATGACACTACGTAAACTATTATTATTTTTACTGATTATCAGAGAAATATATATCAATACTCCAAAAATTGTCAATGATTTAAAGATCTTTATAAACTGCAAAATTAGTTAATTCATCATAAAACTATTTAATAATAATCAATCACTTACGTATTATACGATTAAATCTATAATTAAGTAATTTTTGACTCGTGTACTTAAAATTCCATTTCGAATAAACAGAATAGTTTTTTATAGTTTTCTTCAAAACTATGTCTACTATAATAAAGCAACTCTATGCAAAATAGTTTTTCCATTTTCGAAATTGATTATTAAGAACTATCAAAAATAATGTAATGATTTAAATTTAAATATAATATGTGTATACATCAAACAAATTCATAATAGCAGATACGTACACTGATTCCTTAAACAAATCTATCTTACATTAATCTCAAAAGTTCATGATGGTGTTTGATTAGGTATATTATTAATGCACTCTCAGAAAATGATTGGCAATTTTAATTTACTCCAACAGAATTAAATTTTATAAAAGAAAATCAAGTTAAAAATGTTTAGGTGTGAACTTCACCTTAATAAATGTTTTGTAAGATGAAACTTTATTTTTTTAATCAATAATAAAAATTTAATACAAACATATTAAAATTTTCAAAAACTTGTATTATTTTCTGTATAAAAATATCAATTATAAACAGCGTTATAATATACATGTAAGTAAAATAAACAAAACTAATTTTCGATTTAAAAATCTAGAGAATATAGAGACAGAGACGAACTTCATGATATAAATTAATAAATTTCCATACGAGACATTTACAGTATTTTTCTGATGAAGTATTAAATATTATCAATCTTATATTTTCGTTATTGGTACAATCTAGGATATAATATTTTCTTCTTTCGTTAATTTTCAGTCATAGAAGAAAAGATTTTGTTTAAGTACATATAACTATTTTAGTACTATTTTAGAAATTTCAAAATGTTTAGAAATATTCCTATTCAAGTTATTAAAATTTTTAAGGCATAAATAATGGAACGCAATGAAAATAATTGTATGATATATTATACAAATGTATATAAATAAATATATGTATATATATATAAATTAAAATATTGCCTTGAATAATATTTTGGAATAATAATATTTACTTCTTTTCAATTAAAATAGATAATACTAATACATCATTTAATATAAAATTATAATAAAAAATATGTCATACTGATATTTTATTAATATGATATTCAGATTTTGTTTTTAATGTTATTGTTAAGAATCTTATAGGATAGAGATGTAAAACAATATAAATTTTTAAGCTATTATTTATAAATATTGAAATTTCAGCTTCCAACTGCTTTATCTTAAAAGAAGAGCTTAATCCACTATAATTCAAGCAATACATATAGGAATTATTATTAATATTATATAATAATATGAAATTACATAATATATTCATATAAGAAAATGTTTATAATGTGTTTGAGATACGTTAATATAAAAAAGATAAGGAATACTCTTCCCGTTGCACATCATTATAATTCGATTCATTAAAATTTACAATAAAAAATTTGGGATAAAATGATAATTTCGGTAGATGCGTTGCTGTTGGAATTTAATTATTACCATACTTAATGAAATATAAAATTAAGTATTGTCTAATTTAATTGAATATGATATCTTAGTATTATTATTTAATACTGTCGGTATTAAGTCCTCGATGCTTGTAATTTCAATTAATCTCAAAATGAAATACTACAATAAATATACAATACTAAAATATCTCTGAGCTCTTTTAACTTACAACTAATAGCTATAATTAATTTATCAATTCATATAATTGAAATTCTATTGCTTGTGATGCATTGTGTTTTTAAAGTATTATAAGCGAATAAACAATGTTTGTACATCTACATTGAGTAAACAAGTAAACTAATCCTTTATTAATATTTTTGAAAAATATATTTACTGTCAGTGAATATAAAAAAAATCAATGACAACCGATATTAAAATTAATTATTCAATTAAACGCTTCTAGCGAGAAACATATCTACACTTTAAACCTTCCTGAAATATTTGAGTAATATATTTGCAGTTTAAAGAACTTTTGTACGTCATTACTTATATTTCAGTATAAGCTCGACATACCACGGATAATTTTATAAATGATTGCAATTAAATTAAAATAATAATTAGCAAATATAATTAAAATATAACGATTTAGCTATTAACAAACTGCATCGATGATAAAAATAACGACTAGTGTAAGGAGTTTGGCTTAGTGGACGATTACGCAAATACGTGCGCAATCACGAATGATCTAATGTCGAAGATCAGTAAAACATTCAGCATATTTCGAAGAGAGGATGAGCCAAAATTAAATTTACCATGAAAATGGTGAACGGTAAGTGAAAAGTATCGTGTACAGGTTGCAGCGCATAGCTGATAGGCAAGATAGATTTTTCTCGACTGCCTCTGGGTCCAAGGAGTAAGAGTATAAAATAAGCCCAAGTAACATTCGAATCATTCACTTACCGTCTCTTATCCTCTTATTTAGTATATCTTAATTCCAAACCCATCGATAAACATGAATACGGTACGTAATTATCGTTTATTTGTCAAGTGTGCGTCGTGCTTAGTTGTACAGCCGTAGTTGATCTACAACCGAAATTTGTTAAATCGACAGTTATTCTTTTTATATGAACTTCCATTCATCAAATAATTTCGAAGTTTATCATGTGTGTCAAATCGATCCAAGACTACCGAAACTACAATGATTTTGTTTAAATTAATTTTGGCAAAATTTTACTCACAATTAAAGTTTCACTTAAACTTAAAAATCGTTTAATCTAATAATTAATAGTTTTAAATTCTAAATAAACTATAAACTATTAACTTTAAATTACACTTGAAGATAATTGTTATAATCATTAGAACAATCGATACTTAAAAGAATTTGTAATTGATTTAAGTGGAGCTTTTTTAGAAATGTAAATGTTATTTCATTTATTTAAATTGTTTCATTATATATACATTTGCTTTAGTTAAGAAAAATACACATTTAATATAATTAACAATTAATATAATTATACATTAATGTTTATCTATTATTCAATGTATTATTAAAATATAAAACAAAATCAGTCTACCATTTGTCTTACCGACTTTTAAATTACCGATATTTAAACATTATCGAATATCTCATTATATAAACTCATCAGAAATACATCAATTAACTATAAAAACCTACATTTATAATGGCTTTTATATACAAAAATACTTTATTGAGCAATTTATTTAATTTACAACTTTCTGATTTTATTAGATTGATTTCATAAATTTTTAAAATTTTTAATGTTAAAGTAATTTCAATCTAATTGTAGTTTGTAGTTTTTGCCGTTCTTCTGACCGTTGCTCTTGCCGCTCCCCAACGCAGAGCCGTGAACCCCGCCGAGGTTGTTCTGGTGAAGGAAACGCCCTCCGACAACATCGGCCTCGACGGCTACAAATTTGCATATGAATTAAGCGATGGATCGACGCGGGAAGAGTCCGCCCAGGTCGAGACAAGAGGCGTCGAGGACGCGGTTCTCCGAGTGCGCGGCTCCTTCAGTTGGGTCAACCCCGAGGACGGTCAGACCTACACCGTCACCTACATCGCCGATGAAAATGGATTCCAACCCCAGGGCGCCCATTTGCCCAAAGCTTGAATTTAGATAGTTTTTAATTAACAAAGATATTTATTACAAAGTGAAAGTCTTTTCTTGGCATTTTATTCGTTCTTTTGTCTTTTTTTTCCTATTCTTTTTATACATTGTAAATATTTTATTCTTATAATGCAGATTTCCAACCGTAACTGAATTTGTTTTATAAGTCTTATGAAACAAATTAAAATATACTATATATTGAAAAATTCATTACAATTTTCATATTGTAAAAGTTTTTTGATTTTTTAAAAATCAAATTATCAAAGTCCTGCAATAAATTAAATAATTAATTGGTCAACATTCACAATTATGTTTAATATTTATTTTTAAATTATCAAATATTGTACTTATTTTTCGTTATTCTTTTTTGTATAAATTTTTAATTTATTCACTTAAATTGTTTTATGAGAAATTCTAGAATCATAGATAAATTTTTCAATTAAATGATTTAACAGAGATGCTTAATATTTTCCAGTGGAATCGCAATTACACTTTTCCTAATATCGAATAATCTACTGTCGAACATTCATTGTAATGAAGGGGCTCCTTTAGGGTAAATTCCCTGATAGCAGTGCAATGTTCTGATTATTTTCAGCTATTAAACGATTAATGATATACTCAAATATTAACAACCTTTCTAAGCAACACAAAAGCGAATAAATATTAGGAGCGGAAGAGCCACGATGTCAACTATTATTCAAGATATTGAATGCGATTAATTTCATCTTCTTATCACCGACCAAAAACACAATTGAAAAATTAAAGATGTTACCATATATGAAAATAAAAATGCATGGTTTTCGGCATTAAAGATCCATATCTTCAAATTTTTACGATTCACATTTATCTTCTTCTTCTCTGAAAATTTTAATTTTTGGTCCTTAAAAATATTCATTGTGACTCTATTTAAATATGATTAGACTTCAGAGCCAAAAGCAAAGCATTTTCCATATTAATACAGGTTTAAGTTAACAGATTTAATTTTGTTAGATTTAATTGAAAATGTTGATCCACTAATAATATCTGTATGAGATAATGTTTTAAACAAATCAATCTATGGTGACTTAGATTAGAGTATATATACAGGACTATAATTTATCCTTATTCAAAAGCTTTGGTCGATACTATTAATAAACAAGAAAGCATTACTATTTATTTTTGAGTATTTAAACGGTAATAAAACTAAGTGAGATCTGATTTTAGACTTTTTATATTTTATGCAAAAGAATTTTCATTGAAATAATAAAATTTAAAGTTCATGTCTCGATAATCACATTAAGTTTATATTTTGAGATCGTACCGAGTTAGATACTTGATCCTGGTATAATAGATATAAAAAATATTGTTTGCATAACATGCTCATATTTGAAAATGAATTTTAGAATTTACCTAAACTATTTTCATTAAACTATACTTAATTCACCTAGAATTATCTAGGACATTTATTGATTAACTATACTATTGGTGTCTTTAATATTTTGCCAAAAAAGAAGAATGATATTAATAAGTCTATATAAAATTTAAAAAATACCATTACATATTCACACTCATGTAATGTAATTTATCTGAAAAATAACTAATACAATGTACAACAACTAAACAACTAAAACAACTAAAACACGTATTATTATTATATTATTGTCACGTATTATACAGAAGCAGAAAAAAGTTGTTAATCTGCATCTGTAAAAATGTTCCTTATAGAAGCAAGAAGTCTTGTAGCACCATCACAAATGCGTTGTTTTACTATAAAAAGAGCACTCACAGATGCAACCATATTGCTCAATGATGCAGTGAATCTTATGTATCATTAAGTAACAAGGTTCTATTATCAAACAAAATAGATAGATGCCTCGTATATTGATTTATATGAGTCATATTCTCAATTCATTACTCATTTATATGTAGGTCTTATTGTACGAAAGAGATTTCATAAAATTTGCCTTATTAGGATGCGCCTCCCTTTTTCGCTACCCAAAGCGCAGAAACTACGTATCATGAAATTAGCTAAATGTCCAAAATATTGTGTAATAAATAAATTAAAATAATAAATGTAATAAAAATATTAAGATTTCCTCGATGTACATCATATGTAAATGGAAAAACTGATAGTCCGTATATTCAAGGATTTTAAAGTAATAAATATTCAGTATATTCTATAATACCTTTCCTTGCTATTATAGCATAAAAAAGAATTATTAGACATCATAAAAGGACTAAATAGCAGCAAACACTCTATAAGACTTTTATTAGGTGACATTATTTTTGAACAATATTATAGGTCTATCTATAAATAAAAGGTCAAACTCTATATTTTTCATAAATGCTAAATATAATTAAACTACATATATATATATATATATTATAAATAAAAATAAACTCAAAAGACAATTAATTGGAAATCAAAATCTATTGATAATTAGAATATCATTGCAATCAATTAAAAATTAAAATAAATATAATTTTTCGAAAGTTATTAATGTTTATGAAGAAGTGCAAAAACGTTTAAATCATAGTTCTATACTAAATGTCAAAGCCAAATATTGAAGAAACGCATTTACATAAAAATATGTTTCTTCTTAAATTTTCTTGCCTGAGATAATTACAAAAAAGAATTAGTTAACTATAAATATATGAAATACTATTAACTTCGAAAAATATTTTCAAATATTCAATTCAAATAACATAGAATGATAGTATTGAAACATTCTAATAATATTATACTTTTGTTAAAATATATATTAAAATAATATCGTTAATAATGTAGATAATTAATACCATTTACTATAGTATGAAAAAATTGTATTTGATTATTTTTACATTTAGAATATGATCAGACAATGGTGGTAACATATATTATGTATTCAATCTTAAAATATAAGGATGAAATCTTTTACATAAATCTGCAATAAAAAAAATTTTTTTCCATTAAAATATTTAAATGTTGTATTACGTGTGTTTGATACCTGCTCGTTTGAACGATTCCGAGTGACAGAGTTACGTATCTCAATATGATTGGGATAAAGACTATACCGCGATGAAAGTTAAAGGCTGTTTATTTCCTAAGTAAAGAGATGTCCCTGGCTTCGTCTGCACGGCGATCCTAAAATATAGCGACGAGTAATCCGGGATTCTATTTTGAGAAGTCCCTTAATGTCGCGATCTTAGAGAATAACGAGTGACCTATAATTTTCCTCTCGTGTCTTATTTATAGTCCTCTTATCCATTCTTCCCTCTATGTGTTCCGCGAAGATTAGCCCGAGTCTTCCGTGCATCATACGTGACAGTTGTAATACAAAGCTTATAAGCTTTCAATGTAAAATAGCACTTGTAACTAATCAAAATATACAATTCTAATATATTAGTCAATTCTTATTTTATTTATATAGTTGGTCTTAAAATAACGCATTTAAATAAATTTGATATGAAATTTCGTCTTTAAGAATGCGAAAATATATGTAGGTTAACAAGATTAACGAATATCTTATCACTACAAAGAAAAAAATAACGAATAACAATGTTTTTCGAAAACTAGATGTCCTGAATCCACAGTTTCTAATGGCGTGCAATCATACTTATCCTTTAGTTCGCATTACGAATCAGAAACGAGAATTGACTCCAATAAAGATAATTACGTGCGAAAAGGGGTGAACGATAAAAAATTATTAAAAAATAATATGCAATTTACAGCATCTTACTTGACTTCCCTTTTATACGCCACAGATCGATATTTTATCCCTTCAAAGTTTAAAAAAAAAAGTTTCTTTTTAGATATATCAAGCCAATTTCCAAATAAAATCAACAATCTGTTCATTGAAAAAATTGTTATTTCTAATAGTTATCATCATAAATTGGGCTACCGAAAAATCTATATATTTATTTCACATTTTTAATTATTATCATCCTAATAAATACATACGTTAATAGTTATACGTTATTCGTTAATATTCGTATACATCTTAAATAGAAATATAATTTAAGAAACTTTTAGTTATACTGAAAGTTTGCTGAACTTGAGCTAATTATTTCATGCGTAATGCAATGCATCTTTAATGAAACTATTTGATCAAATTTATAGTTTCGAAGTTTTAAAGCATTCAAAATACGCCTCACTCGTTAAAGAAGTACTACTGTGGGTATGGACGATGAATCACGATGTGTGCCATTACCCATAGCTTATTCAATACAGTATTTTTCGATCAAATATAGTATACTTACAATTTAACAATCGTATTCTTTTTCTAAAGTAGCACATTGTGACCTCTAATTCTTTTTGCAATTAAAAATCCCCTGTAATAAAACAAAACAAAAATATTAATGATTCTAAAATAACCTAAATAAATGCTATGAGGTAATTTAACATTGTTACGAACATTAATTCTTAAAAGATTTTTACAAAATTATCAGAATCTTTGTCACAAAAACATATATACTTAAGGCAATTGTAACGTAAGTGATTGATTTTTTATATGGGATAAAAATCAATAAAACTTATTTTTACAGAAATAGTTTGAATATTCTTGTATCGCATCATATATTGAAATCTTTATCGTAGGAAAATGTGTTTTTTTAACTTGTTAATGTTAAATCATAAAAAGTAGTTAAGAAATAAGTTTCATAAGTTTAATAAAATAAAAAAAATTGTTTATATGTTCAATATTGTTTTAAGTGGTAAAAACTAGTCCTTTGTTTTAAGTCTTTGACAAATATTTTAGTATTTTAAAAATTAAACTCATACTTTTTTATGAAATGAAAATTCTTTTTTAGTTTTTCGAAATTTATTTGAAGTAATTATTATAAATCATAAAAATGAAAAAGTGCTTGTATTAAGTCAAGTTTATTTCAAGACAAACTTGAAAAATTCAACGTTTTGAAAAATTTGTCTGTATTTTATAAAGTAAATTTATGTTAATTCAAAACGCTTGTAACACAAATATTTGTTTTCACTTAGAAACAATTGTTTTCAAACAATTATTAAGTAGCTCATTAATTAAATTGAAATTTAAGTTTAAATAGTTGATTAATGTGCAATAACTTTATTAACATGGAATTTATTGACATTTATTAACATGAAAAATGCGTTTTTATTATTGTTACAAAATTCTATTAAAAATAAGAATTCGTTAATCATTTCTAACTATGATAAGTTTTTTCTTGTTTTCTCAAAAATAAAACTTCATCAAAGATAAATTATTCTGAAATAATGTATTGAATATTGGTGAGCATCTGCTTTTCTTTCATAATTTATATTTATTATATATGCAGATATTAGTAATATTATTAAAAGTAGTAATTATTCAAAAAAAATTGAAAAAACAATCATTTTATAATAAATGATTAATATTTTAAATATGTATGTTAAAAATTCATACTGCTACTTTATTAATTTTTTAATAGTAAAATTAAAAAATAATTATAATTTCAAATTTCAAATTCAAATATTATCTAATTTAACTTGTGAACGGTTCATTAATCTTTTCATTAAAATGTTGTAAATTTTAATATTCTTTTACTTATCATACACATAAAAAATTTACTAATGTAGCCACATGAAACTTTAAATCATTGATCCATCGATATCCACGACACACGTAAGGTACAATATTATCTCAAACGTACAAAACGATACATTCCAAGTCCATCTTGTCGCCTCTAAGAAATCGAAAATCTACATCTGAATAAGCAGACAGAAAAATTAGAAGTTGTTTATTGTCAAATGGAATCAGACTAATTGTTCTTTTGAATTTTGAGTTGTTCAGACGAAAATTGAAAAAGAATAAGCGGTCATAAGACAAGAATAATCGACGATTGTACGCGAATAAAACAAAACTTTACAGACTTTCTTTCTTCTTCTTTTTCCTTTACGTATAAACATTTTAAAATATAGAAAGTTGTATTTCTCTTAATCGATTATTTTGTAATTCATCCTTGCTTATACTTGAACTAACTTGATTACTTTAAATGAGTTCAAGCAAGAATCAAATAACGCACTTAATTGTATGAAACGTCCATATGTAGTAAAACTAAGAAATATATTATTCGTATTCTTCAATATTAACAAAAAAGTGACAAAAAATTAAAAAATATTTTATTGATTATATTTCAATGTGTAAAGTCGCTTGAAAAGATTGTATATCATAATTTTTCTACATAAATATAAATAAATGAGTATAATTTATTTATTGCATATTTTAGTGTATTATTTCAGATTCATCTGCTAAAAATGTTTGTAACTATATCATTTTAATATTATTTTCATTATTACAAATATTATTATTATTATATTTTTTATCTAATACGTATTTTTGCATACATAGTGAAATCTAATATCTATATAATAGATAATAAGAGTAAAAGTACTTGTTTATTTGTTGCTTTTCACAAAATCAAACATATATCGTATTTAAGTTAATTTACAAAGAACTATAAACATTTTAATAATATTTATAAAAAGTTTATAAATAATTATAAATATTTATAAAAGTTAATTTTGAAATTTACTTCGATATCTATAAATACTGAATTTAAAATACATTTAAATAATCTTTTTTATCCATAATAATATATTTCTCACTTGAAATTTAATATAGTCAGATACTGTTTATTTTGTTTTTCTATTATTTTTATCTTTTATCAGTCACTGTTTCAATAAGAACGAGGTCGGCATGCATTTGTGTTTCCACTAGCAATACGTACTAAATTTTTACTAAATTAAAAAATTTTCTTCTAATTTAAATGATTTATCACTAATTTCAAATACAACTTTTTAAAAGTGTTAAATTGTAAAATTAAATTTTTATTTTTTTGAGAAACAAATAAAATATTATTTGAGAGAATAATCTAATTTTCAACTTACAATACAACTTACAATTTGAATTTTACATCTTTTGTTTTTCAGTATAATTCCTAATTCAATAACAGTTAAATGTAGTATTTTGATATTAATTTACTTATTTTATTATATATTTAAGATATATTAATTAAAAATTGACATAAAATTATTGCATAAAACTTATGTTGGATGGGAGTAAGGTGTTAATACACGTGTAATATAACTTGTTTGTAGTTTTAATTCTTTGGATATATTCTTCATAATAAAATTAATATTGACGAATTTCAATCTAATACCTACGTCTCTGGAGTACAATGAGTATTTATTTTTGCAACATATAATACTTAACCTTCAAACAAATATTTTAATACTTTTTCGTTCTGAAAACAAACAATCCCATAAATATTTTTAAATTCATTGGTTAAAAAAGTATTTATGTGTTTATTTAAAATTAATAACCTTCTTGCCATCTACTATCCATTGGACCAACTATTAGACCAACAGCTGACACGTCAAGTATACTTATAATTGAAATTGTGTATTAAATATTAACTATCAACGAAGTTGATAATATGTTTACATTCCGATTTTGTAACTGTAAAATAACATTTATTAAAGTTTATCATTGAATAAAAGAACATGATTTGTCTTTCTACACCATGGGTACATAAGTAAAACTAATTATAATATTTAAATATTTAAATTTATTAAGGTTAAGTTTTTTTAAAAAGTTATTTCTTTTTATACTAATGTTTTAGATTTTTTCTCATCTGTCATAGCAAAAGAATTAGTATTTATGTACAAAAATGTCTCGACTAACAATGTTACCACGAACTTCGCGAATTGTAGCTTTATGTTCAGCAGCAAACTTTATTAATGCTGCAGACAGGGTCATAATGCCTATTGCAATTGTTCCGATGACTGATGAATTTAAATGGAACCTTCATTGGCAAGGATGGATTCTATCTGCATTTGCCTTTGGTTATTTTACAAGTCAAGTAAGTATTATTAAAATAATAATAAATTACATGTCTGTTCAATATATAAAAAATCAAATAATTTCTAGATAATTGGAGCAAGTACAGCTAATCATTTTGGGTGTAAAACTGTTTTAATGGTGGCTGTGTTGCTTTGGTCGATTAGCACTGTTATAACACCACTTTTAGCAAAATCTATTCCATTACTTATAATTACTAGAGTTATTCTTGGTCTAGGAGAAGGTTTAGGTAAAAATTTTATGAAAAAATATTCAAAAATTATCGATTAATTGTAATATTAACATTGTGTGACTGGTTTTTTTTTCAAAATAGTTGCAAAATCCACACATAAAATACATAATTTAATTAATTTTATATAATTTCTAAAACACTTTTACTTAATAATATTTTCTTATAGGTTTACCTGTCATATTTCACTTATTTGCTCACAGTGTACCAGTAGAAGAAAGGTCTAGAGCATTTGGTTATCTTGTTGCAGCTGGATCTGTTGGTCAAGTAGTAGCATCAATTGTAAGATTAAATATTTTATTCAACTGTTTAAAGAATTAACAAATAAATAATAATTTCGTCTTGTATTCTAGTTATGTCCACATTTGTTATGGCAAACTGGATTTTATTTATTTGGATCAATTGGTATTTTATGGACTATATTATGGTACATATTTTATAAAGAAACAAACTCACAAGAAGAAATTCCAATCTTCTTACCTAAGGTAAACTATGAATTATAAATTGTATTTAATTTTTATAGCATAAATTAAATATATTTATACTTTACTTTTACATTAGGTATCTCAAAATCGAGCTTTACGATGGACTGAATTTATTGCTCATTGGCCTCTCTGGGCTTTATATATAGCTCACTTTGCTATGAACTGGAGCAATTATATTATAATGCAATGGTTACCTACATACCTTGCAAGAAACTTATCAGCTAATAAAGAAAGTATAAGTTTAACAGCATTACCTTATATTGTCAATTCCCTTATAGGTATTGGTGAGTACTATTCATTGTATAATTGTAAAAAAACGCTTCTTATCTACAATGCAACTTATTAAAGTTCTGTTTTAATTAGTGGCTGGACATAGTGCTGATAATCTTATTCAAAAAAGGTGGTCAATACTATCTGTACGAAGATTAATGACCAATATCGGTTTAATTGGGCCTGGAGCATTTTTATTAGCTTTTTGTGCAGTTGATAATTTACTATTAGCAGTGATGTAAGTCATACTGAATTATATTTATCAGATAGTTTAATTTCAGTGCACCTATAAATCATTTAACCTCTTTTAGCTTTGTTTCAATATCTATGGGGCTATGTGCATGTAACTCTTCTGGTCATCTAAGTAATCATGCTGATGTTGCACCAAATCATGCTGGTATAACATTTGCTGTTTCCAATACTATAGTGAGTAGTTTAATTGAACATAAAAAAAAACTATTATTTATATATCACAAATTTTAAATACAAATCTTTTTAAGGCAACAATACCTGGAATTTTATGTGGACCACTTACAGCTGAATTAGTAACAGCATCAAATGGCAGATGGATGCCAGTATTTATATTAGCAGCAGCAATTAACTTTACAGGAGCTATAATATACCAAAGTCATAGTTCAGCACAACCAGTATTTGTAAACACAATTGGATTCGACGATTGATTCGTCGATTATTTAAAATAATTTAGTGTTTATTGAATTAAAAAAAACTTCAAGTGTCTTACAAAAATCGAATTTCGACACAAATAATCTTTTATATAAATACAGAAAGAAATTTGTTAAGCATATCACATGAAAGAGATTTAAGTGTTAAAAGTGTTGTCTTGACAAGATCAAATACTTTAGCGATAAAAATGAAATCTCATATGTTTATTTTACAAAAGATTTTTGTATTCTATGACAAAAACAATGTGTACATAATATAAATTGTAACATCACAGTTTTTGAAAAGACCTAAACTGCAAATGACTGTTTGAGGTGCTATAACTTTTAATGTTATATCAGTTCCTACAATAATCTATACTTTTTGAAATGTACTAAAATTTTAATGTACGATAATTGTAATTTAAGTTCCAACATATTTCATTTAATTTCTTTGAAAATTTTTAAGTTTGTAGTGTAATTTTTCTAAATTAGAAAAAAATACGAATGTAAGTAAATGTACATAGCATACTTTATTAATCAAAACCACAAGATTTTCTCAAAAATTTCGAATTGAATACTTTAGGAAGCATGCTATTAAAGATTGGATATTTATTTATAACATTAACTGGAACTGTTGTGGAAACCTGACTTGAAGCATCACAATTTTCTTTTATTGAAGAATTTTCTGAAGTATAAAATCTCGACATATGTTCTTTGTTATTTAATTGTCTTGTGTAGTCAATTTCATTATGTACTCCATCTAATAGTTGTTCATTATTATTCATTAAAATTCTCTCTTGTGTACTTGGAAAACTATTTAAATTTACCAACATTTCGATTGTACTTTCAGGATTACAATAAATTTTTTCCAATTGATCATTACAGTTAGTTTCAAATTTCGATGAATACGTTATCAAATCATTTTGAGCTGTTACATTACGGTTTAATTCTTTTATTTTTTTTTTATTTTTCAGCTCATTACTTTCAACGTTACTAGAAAAATCTTGTGACGTATCGACACAGTTATTCCAATTTGTTAATTCAATATTATCTCCTCTCCCATAAGCAAGCTCAAAATTATTATCTTTTGCACTGTTTTGATTTATAGAATCGAATTGATTATTTTTCAACTTATCGGAATAAGTAAAAGAACGATAGAGAGATTCAACATCTTGAGTTGTCTTTTCAAGTGTTTCACATAATTTTTTAGCATGGGAAATGTTGTTATAGCTTATATTTTTCATATTTGCTTTATTTCTCACTTCTTGCCAATTATATTTTATAGTCTTCAAATCTTTAAAAATTAATTGATTAATTGCTTTTTTTTGTGACTGAATATTTTTCAACTGTTTTTCAATATCTGATAAATGCGAATCTGTAGGAAACATATAACTTTCCTGGCGTTTGAAAAATTTGGTTTTCGTTTTTTGGCTGTTAAATTGACTCCGAGAAGATCTTTGGAATCCTAAAAAAACAATACAATTTAAAAATGTTTTTATATAAAAAGTAAAAGAATGATTTTTTTATTACTTGAAAGAATTTTTACCATCAACGTAATTATTTTGTTTTTTCTTAGTATCCATTATATTGCACCCTATCTCACCAAATATGTAAATACATTTTTGAGTAGCCGAAATTCTCGGTATCGCAGATCTTATGAGCTTCTGCTGATATTTTTCAATTGAAGCCTTTTCTCGGGACTATGAACGATCGATAAATATTAGATACCATATATAATGTATTTATAAATATCAGAAAATGATCGTAAATACAATCGGAAAAACATAAAATGGTTTTGTTGTAAAGATAAAAATCTTTTAATGTTATCAATAAAAATAGAGTCCAAACCACTATCGGTTTAATTAATAATTCATGGTATTATTAAATAAAATTGCAATAAATACTTATTAGAAAAATAACTGATTTTTAAATAAATTTAAAAACTGAAGTAATTACATAAAAATAAAAAGGATAAATGCATGTTTCCCAATTATTATATTCCAATAAAGTAAGAAGATTTGAGATTAGGAAATTTATAAACCTTGTGATCTCTTGAACATATAATATTTGAAGATGCATTTTTTACACTTGATGTCATTTTACGTATATTTGATTTAATTTCATTTTTATCCCTTCGACCCTTTGATACAGTTTCTGAAATTTGTTCTAAAGATTTTTGTTTTGACCGGCATCTAAATAAATATAAATCATTTAAAAGTATTTAAAATCCAAAACACCTCTTTTTTAGTGAAAAAAAATCATTTTTTCAGGAAGAAAAGGTGATTTTATTGAATTATTATTTTAAGTATGCAATAGTACAAAAATAATCACATTGATGTTTACTTCGAAGACTAGTGATCATCAATGCATTAAAAATTAAGTCTCTCAAAAAGCATTATTTGAATTTGAATAAACAAATATGAAATATATTTATTTTCATTGAATATTTACTTCTTTGTTGTTTCTTGTTTAGCTTTATATTCTTCTTTCGGCTGGCTTTTTATCCCGTCATCTTTCAAAAAAACAGTAAGAGCATTTATTCTTTTATAATTTTCGATCGAATCGTTAAATTTTATTAAATTTCCAGATTTTCTTGGTTTAGATGTTAATGAAGACTTTTTACGGCGAAAATAACTTATATTTATATCGTTAGCCAGTTTTAAAATTTATTTATTACTTTTTCGCACTTGACAAAAGTACGAACTGCACTAAAACGGAAAAATAGGAAGGAAGTTGTCTAAAAAAACAACAAAAATCCAGAATGTATATTATTCATACTTCACATTAAACTAGATTACAAATTAAGTTTATTTTAAAATTACTAACTTGTTTTTCTTTATTGTATAAAAATGTATACTACTTTAAGAAATGAGTAAAAATCGATAATGGAAATAAGATTATATATAATTTTATTTTTTTATACAATTGCAATGGATAAATACATTTTGTAAATTTATTTATTTAACAAACATTAAATAAATTAATATTTCACTTACATTTTTCCTAATTTCTCTATTAAATAATTATTAATATAAAAGTAAGAATAGCGCAATGCAGCAATACTCAGTAGATGAGCGTGTGATAAAAATTTGAAAAAATATATACTTAATCGACTATTTTTGGTTTATTAATTAAAGTATCGGGTAAAAATTCTTTTATTTGGTATAAAATGAAAGCATTCTATAGTTTTGTAACGTGTTACATATAATTTTTTTACTCCGTTTTCTGCTTACGAACTTAATCGCAATTACGAACAAATCACGGGTGGAACAACTAGTTCTTGTAGAGATTAAAAAACCAAATCAAATTTTATTATTATTTTTGAAATATGTATATACATATGTATTCAAATTTAATTATATATATATTTTTTTTTAATTGCAATAAAATATTATTACCTGTAAAAAAATAAATGAGATATATTTGAGTTTATTTATACAAATATAATTTATATTAAATTATTAAAATATAAAATGAAAATTAATAAAATATATTAATTGCAGAATTAATAAAATATATTGATCAAATAAGCATATATAAATAATTTTAATGATAAAATTTATAAAATAAATAAATTCAAAAATTTGAAAATATGATTTTATTTTCTTACTTTTAAGGTTAATACACGACCATTTTGAATTTAAAGTATTTGAAATAACCGCACTGGCACTTGAAAATAAGTAAGACTTAGTATTGAATAAAGATTAAACTTGTAGTTAAAATTTTGTGTAATGTTTTATAAATTTACTTTTGATAAGTAAAAATGTAAACAATTCTACTGTATTTTTTATAGATAAATCAGTTTCTTTCATACTCTTTTGAGTTGTTGTTTTTCTAAAATTTTCCGACTATCTTTGTGTACTTTGATGTGACATTTACCAGTGCAGTGATTCATTTACTTCTTACAATAGTTTTTCTTTGTTTAGTTGATAATTTTATATTTAAACTATAAATTTCGATTTATAATTATAATATACATTTGTTACGTATAAAGAAAATATAAATTATTTAAAAATCTATAAGCAATTTTCCTTTGAACAAGTTGTTGTTCATGTTTAAATGTAATATTATAAACAAGAAAAGGTATTTACAATAGTTTTTTTGTAGTTTAATTAAGTTGTGACAATAAATTATAACAATTTTATGTTGGATAAGAAATACATTATCCTGGTTTGTAATAAATTGTTTTCTGGGTTAGGTTTATAAAGTATTTTTCATTTGGTTAAATTAATTTTGGGTGTGATTTTGTGTAATATATTTGTAATTATTAATATGTGAAAATAATATTGTTGTGTACATTCAAGTATAGTATATTGATATTTTACGTATATTTGAATAAATTTATATAGTGATTATTATAATTAGTATTAGCTAATAATTCACTAATCTAATATGTTTTAGTATATTGCATATTTTTTTATAATAATATTAATCTTATTATTTAAAGCGTTATTACAATTTTGTGAAGTGATCATTTGTATGTTATTATAGTGTTTATAAAAATTATACCAGGTATTGTTACAATTTGTGAATTGATAATCGTTTATAGTGCTTATGTTAAAAGAATTGTTATAAAGTGTATATAAATTGTTTACATAAAAAGAATTTGACTTTTAGTTACAAAAGTGTAATACTTATTGAATATAAATTATTTCTAAAATGTGTAAAATAAATATATATAGTTATATATTAAATATAATAATTTAATATATATATATAATAAATAAATATATTAATTTAATATATATATTAAAATAATTCTTGAGTATCAATAATTATTTATATTTTCTACTTTATATTATATTATCAAATATATATATTGATAATCATTAATTTTCATTTATCTTGATATTTGATTAATTTATTTTTATGTATATTATTAATAAAAATATATTTGTATTTTATGTTATTACAAATTATTAATATTCAATTATTAAATAATATTATGTTGAATAATAAATATATGTATTATATTTTTGAAATTCAATTAAATTTGAGTACATATTATATTTTATATTTTGTTACTTAATTTTGTATATAATGCATAATCATTTGGAATTGTTAAATAAAATTATTATTCATTAATTAAATATTATAATTTGTATCTTCTATTTTAATATTTTATATCAGATACCAAATTAGTTTAATAAAAAATTTGTATTTTTATATTATTTTTAGAAAAATATATATATATACTTTATATTTTCAAAAAAATAATATTATATAAATAGTTTGATAACAGAAGAAAAAAAGCAAAAATTTTGAATTGTACCTTTTAGGTAAATAAAGGTAAATAAAGGTAGATAAAGTAAATAAGGCGATGCATCTAAATAAATAAACAGCCAAAATAATCATAGATAAAATTTTGTCTATTTTTTCTGATTCGTTTTCTTATTAGTCTTGAAAATAGTGAAATTATATTTTTATTTTCTGTATGCCGTAACAGTTATATCAATACAGTTATTTCACATAATATTCTATTAAAGGTACGAGTTAAAATTAAATTAGAAATTTATAATTTTTGATAAATCAACGATCATAAATTACCTTTCATGTAAAAAATACGATTTTAAATTTTTCTTTTACACATCAAGAATTTTCTTTAATTTTGTACAAAAAACTAGAATGCAAAACCATAAAATATAAGATGGTTTTCAGTCTTTATTCACAAGTGATCATTTTTACATGAAAACGTATTAATAAATATATTTATATATATATCACATAACAATTTTACAATAAATATTGAAAGTAAATGTTATAAATAAGAAATGTTGATTTTTGTAAACAACATCAAGACCAGCTTAATGATGTCACATTTACCTAAATTGTACATGCATATTTTTTTACTTTACTTTCTATTATAAAATTACATATGTGCATTGGTTATACTATAAGAATTTAAAGAAATGATTTCTTTTAAAATTAAAATTTCAAGTAAATTACTTTTACATAAAATATTAATTATTTTAGGAATACATTCATTTATATTCTGTATTAAAAAATAAAAAAGTACAACTTTAAACATACCTTCAAATAGTCAGATTATTTATAAATAAGTAAATCATTTATAAATAGTAATTCTTTTCATTTAGAAAATTCCCTGTTCTGATTTTCTAGCTTATAAAATTAACAAGAGGTAAATTATTTGATAAGCCAAAAAAATATAATAATTTAAATATTTTTTGTTTATATAATTATAATTTAAATTAAAGTATTTCTTTAAAAAAAACATTGAATCATAATTACTATATTTATAATAATTTAATTATTTTTATTTTAATCTCATATAAAATATGCAAAAATGATTTCTTCTATAAGAAAATGGAACTTCTCATTTTAAACTAATCAGAATGTACGATAATATTATAATAATATTATAATATTATCTTGCACTATACTGATTTAATATTTAAAAACTTACCAATGAACATTCAAAGTATAAATTTTTAAGGACAGACGCTCAGGAATGAAGATAAAGTAATAAACTAAGTTTAATTTAATTGTTTTATTTAGTTTATAACTTCTTATAGATTCCCATTTTTATTTATGTATACATCAATATTTATTTTTTTATAAAATATTTAAAAAATAAAAATTTCATAAAAATTCTCTAGAATATTATTAAGCGATAAAACGTTTAGGAAAAAATTAATATAATTTGAAAATTACATGAACAATACTTTTTTACTAATTATTAATTTCAATGACAATATTTTATTTCACCTTTTCATTTATCTTGATATATTATTATAAGAAGTAATGACATTTTTATTTTTAATAATTAATGCCATAATTTTATGAAAAAATTCTTTAGATAAATAATTTATAGCTACGCAAATATTTATCATGATGTACAAATTTTAGTTGATAAAAAATTTATATATATTTCAAAAATATTATAAGAAAATTTAATTTCAAATTGTTAAAATGAAACTAAACATTTTTTATTGGTTATTAACATAAAATTGATCTGCAATTCAATATTATGAAATTTCAAATGCATTAAGATATTTTAAGATACTTTTACTACTAACAAAAAATATTAATGAAAATTTTAAAGCACATATAAAATATCTAATTTTACAGGATATAAGTCTTTGAATTTTTTAAAGTAGAAACTCATTTGCATAAAGTAAAGAAAATAAGACTAATTTGAAGATAAATATTTGTTCCGAAGTAAAGTTCAAGTATTATAAATTTCACAAAATTAGTAAAACTTAAATTAGCAATCTCCGTTATTAATAATAATATTTTTAATGGACTTGATCTTCTTTAATAAACAAGTTATTTGCTCGATATTAATATCATAAAAAAACTTTATTCAAATTTCAAACAAATAAATTTATTTATATTCATAGTTACCAAAAGTTTTAAATTCATAAGTGGATGTTTTTCGTAAAATATGGTGAGAGAATTTTTATAAAATGAAATAATTTAAACTGTTAATACAAAACATCACGTTAAAAAGTAATTCAATTTAAATGTAATCAGCTCAACCAAAATACTTCATAATTAGTATGCTTTAAATACATGCATACATATATACATATTTAACATATGTAAAAGCTGTTGAGCAAATACATATTAACATGATTTCCTTTGTTCAAAAATATGCTAGCTGATTAACAACAAAAGATTAATGGTAATTAATTTTATTTGACGTGAACTTTTTATCATCGAAAATCTGCGAATAAAAAAAAATTGATTCTATATGCGTTTTTAGTAATATAAAAATTCCATTTGCTATCAGAACGGCAATTTTCATTAAAAATGGTGATATTTCAATGTATCGTATTATGTATTATAAGAAAATAGACAATTTTGAAAGTTAATTTTATACATTGAATCTCCAATTCTTCTCACTTTTTCAACATATTCTAATTCTATTATTTATAGGTATATAAGGTGAACTAGTATTTTCAAGAGAAGATTCGAAATTTTGGAGGACTAGTGACAATAAAAATAACAGAAATCTTTTCATTAGAAAAGAAATGACTGATTTTAATGAAATACCAAACATATTATTCTTACATTTGTAGTAATTTTTTTAGTATTTTTCCAATTCGCTCATACTTTTCCATAATTATAACAAATTAATTGCAAGATTAAGGATAACTGCGATTGCAAATACAACACTTAACACATCGGAAACGAATTTCATTTATAGTGCAAAATTCGTTTCGCATAATATAAGTGCGTTGCTTATAGGCTAAATTATTTCTCTTGGTGTTTTCTTTTTATTTTTGATGACCTTGCAGTTATAATTATTACATATAAGAACGTTGTCTCATAGTAATGGAAGGCTCCGAGATTTGACAGTATATTGTAATCATAAGGCGAGACATATATTTGATTTTTCTATATCTTACAAACTGTATAGTACGATACGTGCCTCTTTGGCCCTACGCCTCGATCCGGAAACACTGAGTGGTCTTCTAACCACGACGATTTCCAATACATCAGGCGTTTCGACGGTTCGCGCTGACGTCGTCGATGAAAACCGAAGACATTTTGAAAACTCACCTCACTTCTTGGTCGCCTCCTGGAGAAGGATCATCTTCTTGGTGAGGCATAGTAGTGAGCCAAATACGACGTCATGTTACGGCTCGACCAGGCACTCATTGATGAAACCGCAGACGGTGCTCATCTAGACGTCGCGGTAAGTCGCGTAATGCTTGACGTGGGGTGAATCCGTGAAAGAACGAGCTGAGTGCACACGCCGCGTTCCGCTCCTCGACTCGCAAACTTCTCCACATCCTGTGTACCAAATTACAAATTAATTTAATATTAAAAAGCACTGTCACTCGAGTTGGCGCGGGAATCGATAGATATTTTTTATGCTAACTTTTTTTCATACAAAAGAATACAGTTAATTCATGCAAATGTCGATAAGGCAATAATCCTCATGAGACAGAGGACAAATTAAAAAAACGATTCTTGTCATCTTGTAAATATTATGTAAGTATGACTACTTTGTATCATTCTCGAATATCTTTAATTCTAATTTATGCAATCTAAAACTTATAAATAATATTTCTTACATTTTATAAATATCAAGTTACTCACTTTTGCATACATGTTAGACAAGCTTATCTATAAATAGCCTATTTATAAAAGTTATAGGACATTTATAAATATGAAGTTTATTATGCAATAAATTATATCAATAGGCAATAAAAATTATAAAGTTAAATTTTAAATTTAAAGGAAAATAAATATCTTTCACAAATGTACTAACACTAACAATTTGAAATTCACTGAGTTTATTAATTATTAAAGCTGAGCATATTGCCTAAAAATTAACCATACAATTAATTATCAGCAAGACATCATTTTTCAATGAAAAAATGAATAAATTCGCAAACAAATTTCACTGGAGTTAGACTTTTACAATTTCGGTGAATAATAAATTTGTTTTTTTAATGTGCAAAAGAACACAGCGCTTTATTAACAATAACGATACAAGATAGTCTTCCTCCCACTATTTTAGCCTTAATAAGTGTCCTTGAGAGAAGCCAGGCCACTTTCTCCTCCCATTCTGTCGCCGTATGTTTAGACGATTCATGATTTGTGAGTGACATGGTTTTCAAACATCTCATGGAGTTAAGATAAAAGAGAAGCGCGAAAATTAAGAAATACCTACAAGTGATTAAATAAGAGCAACTGTATTAAATAGACCTAATCAATCAAGATCATAGTTGTCATCGTTTTAATATTCCTTGTCAAATCCTCGGGGTCACTGCAGATTTTCAACAAAATGTTGAAATGCTTAAGTTTTTAACTTTAGTAAGCTAGTAAAACTTAAAAATGAACATTACAACAGTAATAAATCGTGAAAATTAGTCCTTAATTTCAATTTTTCATTTAATTAAAGTTTAAAACATAAGAAATAATTCAACTGATTCAATTGTTAATCCCATGTTTTTGATGCAGCAAGCATATGTATACATTGCCAGTTTAATTGTGAAGATAAAAAATTTTAATAACGTATGTGTAAAAGAATAACTCATATTGGCAGGAATTTATCATGTATCAATGTATCAACATTGGAGTATAGAAAGATTTGTGGCCACGAATATGTTCCTTCGGAAAGAGCTATAGGATCGGTTTTCACAGTATTTGCTTTACCTATTGAATGAACTATCATCTATTCGAAACGGTATTAAAGTTTGTTATTTATTATGAACCTTTATAAAATAAAATGAACGCAAGGGTTATAATGTACTATTAAAATTATCAAATTAATTTTTTCGTATTCGGAAACTATTTAAGTATTACTTTCATGCACATCAAATATTATTAGTAAATTGTTTCAAATTATTAATATTAAGTGCAGACATTTTAGAGAATCATATGAAATTTAGAATATTTAATAAGTAAATTGTTCGATACCTCGAGTAACCAGATGAATCAAAGAAAAAATGTAATCACAAATAACATAGGTAAGTTGTTAATGGTCCTACCAATAATAGCACTAATGGCTTTAAATAAACTTGTTATCCTTCTTCCTCCTGATGAACTGTCAACAATAACTCCTTTAACCTGGAAAATATTGATTTAAATCTTATATATAAATAATGAAAAAAATATGCGTTAAGGAAGTGTAAATACCGAAAAACACATATATACATATATGTATGTGTATATTTTTATAATAATGTGAAGGCATCCGGTTTCTCAAAAATGCAAGTGCAGTCATAAACATGTCAAGGTTATGACCTCTTACTAATAAAAAAAATTACTTATCAACAAAAAAATGATATAATCCTAAAAAATCCTGAACAATAACAATTATTAAAGGATGAAAATTTGAAATTTTCACTATCATATCATAAACAATAATCGTTATCAACTAATAAAAAGAATAAAAAAAATTCTTTATTTGTATATCGATCTGCTGGTAACAGAGTTTAGCGCAGTAGCGGCGAGGACGTCTATAAGCGGTTTGGTGTAGTGTTGAAAACAAACGGGGAAGGAAGGATGCGAGCATCGCAACATTAATCGAGGTCTGGTCAAGCATCAGTCCCCAATGACTCTGTCAGCTGCCGCCCATGTATCATGGGCGAGTCGAACAAGCTGGAATTGCGCGTGATGTTCCCGGGGGAGTCAAGTGCGACAAATTCGTTTTCGTCTACGAGAACAGGAGGCCCGTGATCGTGCTACTAGGATGGGCTGGACAAATATCTATTCAAGTACAGTGCTATCTACGAGGAGAGGAGGTGCGCATGCGTCCTAACTCTTATTTTTCCCGTAATATACCACGCTTCTGGGATCACTGCCTTCCGTTCTCGTGTCAAGCCACTTTTAAACAACAAGCGATTGAAATTGAATTCAACGGAGATTCCATCAATAAATTTTAGAATATTATGCCTCTTGTACTCTCACGAATAAGAGTTTTGATCTAAATAATAATGTCGTCTACCGATTATAATTTTTGCCTATTTAAGTAAATCAAAATTTACATTCGATACTTACGAAGCGATACTTTATATTAGCGAGAATATTATGGGGTACAAGTGGTATTGTACTTTCCTGTTGCTCAATTGATTGTCTCGAAAAATAACATTATATTGATACGATCGGTGATTTTGTACAGCTGCATCACCCTTCGTTGCATGGCACCCGTGGAGTATCTTTTTTGGCGTCGGAACCGGTTACCACATATTGGCAAGATGCTCATTCAAATGATCACGGACAAGTGTTCGAATGAACAGCTCGTTTTCTTTTACATCTTCAGTAATGGTGATGCTATTTTTTATCAGCACATTAGTTTCGTGATGCAGTAGGTTGGTTCTCCCTTCAAGGTTTGTACAGCTCTTTAACCCTTTCAACCTTGGGTTATGCGCGGCTTTATATTTTTCTTTATATTTTTCTTATATTATTCTTGGCGTTCTATATAAATTGATGAAAAGACAATCTAAGTATCTATTTATCTTTGCACATCGATCTATATCGAATTATTAACTTTCATACCTATTTTCATAATTAAAAGTTTTATTATTTGTTCTCTTTCTTCTGCTTTTTATTCAAATAAAAGTGTAATGTATCATCCAATTTCACTGAAACTTTTCGACTTTAATTCTAATCCAGTACGAAACAAATTTTAGGTAAAAGACGGTTATTAATAATAAATACAAAAGTAATGATTTCAATCGAGTCTTAATTCATTAAATAATTCGTTATATATAAGTATTATTGAGTATAACGTACATGAGTATAACGTACATCAAATTTTCTTGTAGATTGCGTGAAAGTTTGTTTTAGAAGTATGCTATGATTTCAAATATATGTTTATAAAAACAATACTTCCTCCAAATACATTTTCTTTTTAAAATACAAAATGTTTCATTTTTTTCTTAATTTATTTCGATTTAAATTTTAAAGAATTGATACAGAATTACTGTGAATGTCTTTTCAGCATTCGTATTAACCGCCTGTCCAACAGAAGCAGCCCAATTAACCAACGAGATTTGAAATTCGTCTGGTTCCGAATATTCGAAATTATTTATTCCAACGACTTTTCTTCCTTTCCTAACTTACCGATAACATCGTTACACGTCAACTTTATGTATCGGTTGAGCGAAGCTCGACGCGCCGAACGTTGACGTGAAGGAACGATTTGTAAATCGAGCGCGGGAACTCCACCTGGACTCCGTTTTATTGTTATAGACATTCATTAGTTAAACTGCTGTCAAAATAAACTAATTGTATACATAGAGCTACTTATAAATTTGTTTTTTATTTAACATAATATAACAAAATAAGAGATCTCGAAATTGTCGATTGAACATTTTAGCATAATGTAGTAGTCCGTGATGTAAATGCACTAATTGTTTTACACAAATGGTTATAATTTTTTCATTATTTCGTTCTTTTCAAATTCTTTATGAAAAAAATTATTACATAAAATTTATGAGAAATAATTATTTTTCGTGACAACATAAGAAATCTCAGTTAACTAATTGTTGATACCAATATGAAAATCACTCATTTAAGTTTTCTAAGTATATAATGTATATCACACATTTTTTTTAATTTATGAAAAATATCCTTTATCTAAAATTTATTATTTTAAAATTATAATTTGGATAACAAGCATTTTAATTGATTAAAAGAAAAAATAATAAATAGCCCATACAATTTTATAGGTTTTTATTACTTATTTCATGATAAAGATTTTATTCATTATCAAATTGATTTTATCGGCATCCAAAGGAATGCAAGATCTTTCAGTGCGTGGATAATCCTTTTGTGATTCTGACCTCTGCCTTATTGCTGACTCAAATTCCTTCTATGTAAAAATAATCGTAAATCCATTAGAGTATTTAGTTTGGCGTATGATAGCTTAGGATACTGATCACACAGTGAAATAGACAGGATATTGTTGTAGTTTAATTATTAAAGTTTAAATCGTTTGTTTGATAACGCGGACGTTAGCTTTTGATACATATCATCAATTGATCTGTCAATTCCATTTTTTCATTTGATGTTCGAAATTCCACTCATCAGGTGGCATCTACTCATCAAGAAACTTCTTGATAGATATATTGTTTTATTAGGGGCAACTGCAAATATGTTGAAATTTTTTGTTACATGAAGCTACACATATCACCATATGTCTAACTGAAGTTAGGTGAGTTTTGTTCACGTTCGGCAAGCAGGTTTATGGAGATTGTTATACTAAAATAATAGGAAGTCGCCAGTCATAATAATGAAGTTTTAGATGAATTTTATTTTTATCTACATCTAATAAAGTTTTGTGTGTGTATATATATAAGTAATACCCAGTGAACGCATCCATAAATATGCTTGGTTTTACACCACTTTCATTATTGTGCTTTTTAAACTTAGTAACGTCTTTTTCAATTATTATTTCAACGGAAATCTTGAATATTTAATGTAACTTATATCCATTGTGCACGATTGACCCATTTATAAATGATTTTAATTCAATATTTAAAAGAAACCTAATACTTTTAAAGTTTTGTGTTTTGAAAATATGAATAATGAAAATATTGTGGATACATCCTTACTCTGATAAATGGAATTGTTAACTAGCTTTACTTTCTTGTGGGCGACAGTAAATAAATTATACGCTGTGATAATTTATTAAATTTTAATAGATGCACTTAATCCATTTAAAGATACTTTTAGATATTTTAGTTTTAAATATTTAATCATTATTCTTCCTGAAATGTATAAGATTTTTATATAAATTGTATAAAATAAAAATTACGCACAAATAAATAGAATTGGTGTAAATAACTGGACAATTATAAAAATAAAGAATAAAGTTAATCAGCGATGATCTAGTGCATGCATCATAATTAATTTAAATCCGCTTCTCGATTTCGCAACTTTCATTAATTCATTGTGCAAAAGTTCTTGAATCAAGCTAGTACAAGTAGGAATAATATACTAGAATCTAATATATTGTCCATGCTCGTCTACATCTGTACCTATATCCTTTCAGTTTGCATATACAAAAATGTTATTTATCGATGCTTTATTCATCTGTTAGGTACCGATTTGTTTATTAATTTAAACGTATTTTATAATAAAATTTTATTTTCTTTAATAATAGCACTAGTATCAATGAGTAATAGTACAAAAAATATGACCTCGCTTATAGTAAAAAATACATTTATTTCAAAAGTGTATCGTGTTCAGAAAACATATATAAATAAAAAACATATTTAAAAATTAAGAGCGGTGTAGTATAAATAGAACAATGATTTAAAATATAAGAAACATTCAGAATTTAAATACTTAAATGAATACGGGCATAGATGCATGCAATACACAAACATCTACAAACATTTGTAAGATTCGAAGGAATGTCAGTAAAAATTACGAGAGCTTTAAAGTATCCAACAGACCTTCCACTATCGTGTCGAGGTTAGACTGATCCATTTTCGTTTCTGGGTCGAGACGATGTTATGATATGTAGCCTTTCCAAAGACGCACGTAATTTTCTACAAATTAAGCAGATGCTTGGCAAGAACGATCATCATATTCAACATTGCATTTTATCGAATAATGAACGATTATTTAACTAAGTCTAGTCATCTTAAATAAAATTTCAATTCTGTATCATGATACAGTATCGTAAAATATCTTTGTTATTTGAAAAACAAAAATTTTAACGAGAAGGAGTCGTTTTACATCATACATAAATGTACATGACGAAAGATACAAAAATATAAAATAACACTTTTAAAGTTTATTGCCAGATTAATCTAAGATACTAACCATAAGTAAATGCCGAACAATCTAAGTAAAGTTGTAATCAATTAAATGTGATCATTGAACAATATAACTTATGATTTAAAAAATCAAAATATCGAGTTATTATTAGTTGAACATTTTTTTTTAATTTTACCTTAAACTACAGAAACATAATTAAGTCTCATTCATTCTTTTGATAATAATACAATAAAAATAGTTTTTTCCTTTGTATTCATAACACTATATTTTAAATTTAATAATTTTCCTTTAAGTAGAATTAAAATTAAAATGTTTAGTCTTAAAATTCATATATAATGGATAATTTATTAAAGTTATACAACTTTCTTGTAAAAATAAATGTTAATTCAATTTTTTATTACTAGATTTGGATATAAAATTTATTAATGTTCAGATTTGATGTCAACGCTTTTATTAGGTTACTATTGTAATATTGATGTTTAAAAGCACATATATAATATATGCTACAGTATATACAACTATAATAACTTTAGAAGTATGTTAAATTAAGCTAATTATAAAGATATTTTCATCTGCTATGAATGAGTTATTAATTTTTTTACATTCTTCAAAACAACAAATGAACTACTATCAATCATTAGTATGATTTAGAAAGAAAGTTACTTGACATATTTCCATTACTTGTAATTTCAAAAATATGTAAAAAAAATGTTCTTGATAAAACGCAAAAATACTTTTAGAATTACAAAAATATTTATGTAAATATTTTGATATTAACGTAGAGCTTGCAAAACTTCAATTAATTTTTTCTTGAAACTGTTTTTTTAATTGACACCTCTGCAAGTACATAATTTTCCAACTGATTTATTTGAAAGTTTTAGAAGAATTTCATAGTTAAATTTTCTTTAATCATACATAGAGTTTTTATATAAAAACATTTCGTTTTTGTAATCGTAATAAAACGAGCGTGGTTTCAAAATTTTTTCATAACATTCACCGTTTCATAAAAAATTAATTCTTTTTCAAATTTTACATTAAAATGAATTAATTAATTAATTTATTCATTAAATTAATTTAATGAATCTTTCATTAAATTTCAAAGTAAATTTATTGAAAAATAACGAACTTACATAGGGCTCATTTAAAAAAGGTTAAAAAATAGCTTTGAGAAAAAGCATTTTAAGATTCCCTTTAAAAAATTGAAAATTTTCAAAACTTTTCTTATAAAAATTTTAAAATACTTTTAAAATTGTAAGAAATAGAAAAATATTTCAAATGTGTTCAATTTTTTATAATGTAATTTAACTTTCCTCCTAAATCTGCATGAGTAGCAAGTTACTCATGAGTAGTAAGTACTTAGTAAGTTACTTGCATCATTTCTAATTATTGATAGATTTATAGAAAGTTATCATTCTTTTAGTCGAAGTAATATTATTTATAACTGATTTCAAAAAGTACTTTAAGCGTACAGAGTATCGTGAAAGCAAACATATTTGAACAGAAAAAATATTACAATCACTTGTCATATTAAATTTGTTAAAATTTTTCCTTTTTTTTAATGAAATTAAAAAAGAAATATTTAGAGTGATCTCCATAATTGCAAACGCAGTAGTTTTCTCTTGTTGAATAAAAATATTGATGTAGATAGAAATTTAATATAGCACGACTAATTTAGGAAGTATATTAATAGAAAAATGTATGAAAATTTTAAATAAATACTAATCTTGTTAATCACTAGAATTCATTATTTAAATTATTTCTAATGTTTTAAGTATTTTTATAAGCAGTAAGCTGATTTTTTAAATAGATTCTTGTTATCAAAGGTTAATGAATATTACCTATATAAAATTAATTTTTATACAGGTGTAATTACGTATAATTAACATGATACAAATTTAACATTTACAAAGTTAAAAAATATATAATATGTCTACGAAAATTTATCATAAGAGTGAATAATAATAATAATTATCTTTTCAAAATTTTTTTAGCAAATTCCGAAAAATACGTGATTTTATAATAAACGGTGTCAATGGGCGACATATATGATTTAACTTAAAAAATCTCAAAAATTTTATGTACTTGATATTGACATTAAAATATTTTTTCTTTAATTGAAGCAACTGAAATGGTAGTGAAAATAAGTTACTTAGTTATAAATATAAAATATTTTAGATAATCAAAATTTATATTAAATAAAAATTATAACGTTATATCAATCGAATGATATTGTAAAAATTCTTTACCCTTTTGACTTGCAGTGAACACAAATATATGAGACATGTATTCTGAATAAGAATTATTACGATGAAAACGTAATATTATCAAAAACATTAATACGTGAATGCTAATTTAAAAAATAATTAGAGGCAGTAGCGTAAATATAAGAATACATGAAAAATGTTTCAATTGACGATGTTCACTTTTATGAGGTATTTATAGTGTAAGCGCAATAGAAAAAACCCGCAACCTTACGTAAAACAAGGTAAATCTCGAGATAAGTCTTTTTTATCTGATTTAAGTCGTTCCAGTTGAATAGAACTACATAAATGCAAGTGCGCGCGTAAGCACATGAACGCGATAGCGTTCATAAAAACGAACGATCGACAAAAATATCAGTCGGTTAATCGTCGGTGGGAAATTTCTTTTGTATTAGATTTTGTAGGAAGTCAGCAAGCTGGATGCTCATAGGATGCGGAAATATCTCTGACATGGCGAGTACATGGAAAATTGTTTACCGGGTCCTGGACGGTACCATGCAAAGCGACGGTAAGCGGTACGAGTCACACGACATGTGTTAGTCTCGCGGCTGTTTAACTATCGAACGTCAATAGCTATCATCAATATGGAATTGACATAAATACATTTTTTATAAAAATAAAGAAGACAACCTGCTTATTGTTGAAAAACCCGTTGTCGGATATCTTTATTCGAAAATAAGCTAACTCGGAGATTTGATAAAAGAGAAACATCTTTTCTCAGATCATGGATTGTGTTCGCAGTATTATGCTCTTCATTTTCAAAACTAAATCTCTACGATCTATTCGTATTTTTACACACGCATATTATTAGAATATACATGCGATAATTCGCGAAACTTTTCAATTGCATTTGCAACATTGAGTATCTGATAACCTTTCTAAACACCTTCTCCGCAAAGTAGTCAAATTTTATAAATTTTATAACTAAGTAATGTAAAGTTTTATACACAAATAATTTAAAGATGAATACTGCGCTAAAATTCTAAGAATTTATAATTTTATTGTTTCTCTTATAGAAACTCTTTAAAGATGACTATACGGAAACGTATCTCTTATAATGCAATAAGCTCTTGGGGTGATTTATTTTAAATTAATGCTTATACGAATGAAAAAGGCATCTGACACCAAATTTTTATTCACCCTTAAAAAATTCTTATCCAATAAATATTTACAATTATCCAATATAATGAAATTTATACACAAATTAAAAAAATTGAAAGAATTCAAATTGCAAAGAATTACGATTGTGATATTTACAAATAATTAATTATGATTTAATTACAAATAATTATTACTGCCTGCCATTAGAAACTTTTATTTTCTCATGTCAGAAATATAAGAACGCGACTCTCTCTAATGTACATTGAATCTATCTAAAGAACTCACTAATATTCTACTTTACATTCATCATATTTATCTCTTAATATCATCACTTTGTTCTATCCAAAGATCTGTCTCTTTTAAATTTGTCAACTACAAATATAAAGTAAAATTAAAATTGAAAATAATCTTAGATTAATAATTTATTAAATTTCAATTGCATTTAATGTTACGAAAATAAAATGCATAATGAAAAGTGTATTAAATGACTTATTTTTTATATTAATAACAACAAAGGGTGAATCTCATACAAAAATTGCATTCATAATAATAAAATTTACAAAAAACATAACTTTATTCTTAAGTGATGATAATTCAAGAATTGTGTTTAAATGAATTATTTTAAGCAATTGGAAATGTACTTCTTACATGCACGTCATTTTGCTATTTTAATTACTTATTATAATTAAATTAATAGTGTTTATTCAGTGTTGACTACTTTTCATAATTTGCTCAAAATTTCAAACTATTTTGAATATGATTAGGTTTAAATGATAAATTTACATTTATTTTTTAATACATAATAAACAATATTCAGAATATTTTAATGCTATATAACACTACAGCCAAATAAGAAAATAAGTAAATAAATTTAATATATTGTAAATAAAATTATTTTTAAAAATTAATATATTTTATAACGCCAAAAATAAAGCAATAAATAAATATTAAAGAAATTGTTGTTTGTAATTTTAATAAATGTTATAGAATTCCTTTTTTAATATACATTATAGATATATTTCTGGAACATTGTATTCAAGGTTTCAATCTTGCGTTCAATTAAATGTAAACAACTCTCGTCAAACAGTTGTAAATCTTCATAGATATTATATCTATACAAAATTTTTTTAGATTTTTTGATATTCTTCAAATAATAATAGATGAGAATGAGAAATGAAAAACTTACAATTGTTTAGCTAAACCGAAAAAGACTTTTTTTAATTACAAAAATTCCATTATAAGATACAATTTTGTAAATTTAATTAACTTAATATGTTTTTAATAAAGAAATCTAGCATAGTCGTTAGATGTCTCTTTAAATGCAATGATCTTTGTATTAAATGTATCATGAAAATTCAATTTTTTTCAAATTAAATTTTTGTTTATATATATCTATATAACCGTATATATAATATAAATATTTCATATTGTCAGGTGCGAGTAAATTTAAATTTATTTAGACAAAAATTAAAGCATTTTAAATTTAAATATTATATAAACGTAAAAAATTTATATTTTATTAATGTACAATATTCGTAAATTCATTGTATCAATTTAAAATAATATTTAAAAATTCAATTTATATTCAATATAATAATGTAGTCAGACAAGTATAATGTTTCATCATAATTATCAATAAATCTATACTCTTGTAATCTAAAAAATGCAGTTTATTAAGTTTGTTTTATATTGAAAGCTCTCAAATTGTACTGATACGATAATTATGTATATATTATGAATATAACATACATTGTTATATAAACTTTATATATATAAACTTTGTGATAGATAGCTGCATAATACAGGTTGAAAATTATAGAAAACCATATTGGAATAATAGTTAAACAAGAACGAAGATATTTTCAATATGGCAATAATTTAAAATATATCCGTTCCATCTATTCTTAAGGTAAGCTTACACCGAAAGCTCAATGCCGAAAGCAAGTCTATGCTGTAAAAAATGTCAATGAAACGTTAAATATTAATACGTGATACTTTGATGTTGAGATCGCACACGATTTATATTACATTTAATAATGGTCATATAGGATGATTTTGAATCTGAAAATGAGCAACTGCCACACGTAAAACGTAAATATGATAGCCTTTTACAGCACGGTGACATTCCACTAGTGATATGCTAACAATGTATTATAAAATATAACTAGAAAGCATGAGATCGCTGGAAAAGCTGTGGTTATGCAGAGAGTATGAATCGTGCACGTTGGTACTGTGAGTCGATGGACATCCCCCACCATGGGACACCTCGTATCGGCAAAAATCCAACTAATTACTGAATGCGAAAGTAATGACAAGACGCGTCATATGAGGAGAGAGTAGAGACGTCCTGCGGCCGATTCTGTTGGCATTTTCTCGCGCCTTAGTTAACCAACGACTAGTCAGTTCATATATTTTACACTTGATGGTCGGACGTTCTTCTCTCGCTTTTTTAATCCCATATTCCCGCCAGACATTTTCCTTCTCAAAATGGTGGAATTACTTGAAACAGTGGTGAGTAATTAATTGTCAATTAAAAATCCAAGTAACCACTTGTATCGTGAAGAGCGATAAAAATTTATTAGAAATGAAATTTAACATATTATGTATATGATTAATTATAATTGTGATGATTATCGACACATAGAAACGAGAAAAAAGTGTACGCGAAGGAAGAATATGTTTTTCTAATGAAAAGGAACGCTTAAATTTAGTATAATTTTTTATATAATTTCAGCCGACTGCAGGTATCGCAGAACTCTAAAATTGTAGTATATCTGAGATAATAAATGCGTGAGTTTCTTCGCGAGGATTTCGCTAGGTCATGTTGTTATCTTGAAGTCGTAACGAATCAAATAAATAGAAAACTTCCATTCGATTTTAGATATCCGTGTGGATTAATGTTCTGTAGGCACGCGCGCGGACATTAAAATGAAGTACGGCTATCTGGCTTGCGAACTTGAATTTAACCTTGAAAAAATGGAACGTTTCGTTGTCCCGTAAGATTCGTTGACTAATAGCGTGATATTTTTATTCTAGTAGTAATATCTCGCCGTCATATTTCATGATTAAATGATGTTACTGGCTGATACATAGCTTTATTTGATGCATGATATACCCTCAAATATGTTGCCATTTTCACAAAATCTATGACACTCGTATGTACATCCGTTAAAGAAAAGCCACTTGTGACTCGCTCTCAATTTTGCCGAAAGATTGCGCCTTGATTACAGAGCAAAGTTGGAATATATCGTTCGAAATTTAGGATCGTTCGGGTAATTTTCAACTTTTACTAGTGTGAGCTTTGTTATTAAGCAAGAATCTTAGATACTTACAGGCTTACCTTTTTCTTGATATAATAATCTATACTCGTACATTGTGATAAAATCATTATTTAATAATTCGATCTATATTGATACTATAATTAATCAGCTGTTAATTACGTTTGTTCGAAAATAAAATACTTATTTCTTGAATAATAGGTTATTTATGTAATTTGTACAGTAACTTTATGTGAGAAATCGAATGTGTTGGTTATATTTACCATTTGTCAGATAAAAGTATACACCCTGTGTTGATCAATACAAGATGTTTAACTGGGTCAATGCATCGATTTTATAGGAATTTTGGATACGCATTACTTAACTAACGTAATTAATTAATGTGATGTAGCTATCACTTGCAAGAAATTCATTATCATTTTATCACTAATAGCTCAAAAGTACAACTTAATACTAAACAAAAGTTTTTACTATCTTTAATGCTTACGTTTGTAGCACTTACATTAACAAAAAATCTACAAAAGTACAAATTTTCAACAAAAATAATGATTAACATTATAATTAACAATTTTTTTAAATATGTTAGAAGAAAACTACTAAATTATATTTATATTTTTTTATTTTCATTTGATTAAATGTAAAATAATTATTTTTTAAATAAATTGTTTGAATTAATCCCAAAGAGTTTGCGCTTTTGGGATGAACTAATCCCAAAATTGATTTGATACGAAATGAATTCTAAGATCCTTGCACTAACTGCATATTTTTAATAACTTAAATGTTTATAAAAATCTTATATTCTATTACCGAACGATGATAATTGTAGAATTACAGAAATCGTCATTTTAAAAAATTACTGCTATCTAAACTAAATATATATTTATTTTATATTGATATTTATTATCGACCACCAATAAAAAATAATTGAAATGTTTTCTGTTTTAATAAATATTTTTAATTGGTATATGTTTCTACAAAAAAAGTTTAAATGTAATTTAAAAGAATATTATAATTAATTTTAACATTATTTTATCACTGCTAATGATTTTAATTCAAACAAAATAAATTTTAAAAAACGAATAATTTATTTGTTTTTCTTGAGTAACATTACATACGCCTCTATGATCTTTATAATTTTACAACTAATGCAAATTTCGAAATAAAATTAAAACTTTAAATTTTTCTCTTAATACATGGAAAAATATTTGTTTACTTTATTTTCTTCTACATTAGTATCAACAACTTAAATTTTATAGGAAAAGTTTATTTTCAGCTTTTTCTCTACTTTTCTACGCGTCTTATGAATATTTTCTAACTTTAACATAATTTTAAGTTAATTTCAGTTAATTATATTTTATTTAGTTATTAAATTACTCCATCTAAAAATTAACTTAAATAATAGACTAGATAATTTAAGAATTTTAAATCATAGTTTTGAATTTTTTACTTTCGTCTATATTTTAATTGAGTGCAAATGTTCATTATTTAAAATACAAGCCATAATTAATTTATATATAAATAATAATTCAATTGAAAAAATGAAAAAAAGTCTAACCAATATTCCTAAAAAAGCATGATATGAATTATTTGTAATTTCATATTTTCTTGGTGATTGCAGGCGCAGCTAAAGAGCAGACTGAGTGAAGCAGGAGACAAACTTGTCGTCGTTGACTTTTATGCTATGTGGTGTGGACCATGCAGAATGATTGCACCTCAGTACATTAAATTAGCTGAGGTTTGTTTATAATTAATACATAAATATTTATTTATTTAAAAAAATATATATTTATGAAAAATTTGTTTAAGCAAAATTTATCTCATATTAGACTATTTGCAAGACCAAAATTAATTCAAAAACTGTTTGGAAAATTATTACAATTTAAGGAAAATATTTACAATATTCTTTTATAATAATAATTATTATTTAATTAGAAACATTTAGTATATGTAGGTTTAATTAATTTTTTTAAACAAATTTTATAAATTTTGAATAAAAAAACATTTAATTTAACAAAGAATAGTTATTATTGAAGAATATTATAGAAAACTTAAAATTTATTACTTAAATTAATGTTTTGATAATTTTCATGCAATGATTTTCTATTATAATATTTATATATCTTTTCTAGAGCTACCCAGATATTTTGTTTCTGAAATTTGACGTTGATAGTGAAGGTGAGATTGGTGATGAATACAATATTACCAGTTTACCAACGTTTATAATATTCAAGAATGGTGAAATAGTATGTATTTACATTTACTTTAAGAAGCATATACCTTTAATATTCTTAAGGGATTCCCAATTGAAAGATAGAACCTGTTTTGGTATTATTTCTGAGTACAGAATATTGTAGTTTAAAAAAAATTAGTATGGATTATGTTAATAATTTTATTCACCAATTCACCAAACAATTTCTGTTTATCATTTTACATAAACACGAATTTACCTACCAAAAATTTTTCTTTTTAAAAATTATAGCTGATATGACCTTAATATACAAAATTTGAAATTTAATTTTAATAATTACTTTAAGAAAAATTTTATAATAATAATATACCAATTAAGTGTAATACAAGTGTAAAAAATAATGCATAAATATAATGAATGTTAATTATTATGAAAAGGTAAACTAGAAAAAATATATATATATTTAAAATATTTTTAACACATTTTCAATTTTTAATATAAATATAGTGAAAAATGTATAGGTATTGAAAGTAAAAATATTTAATGCATTGTTATAGTTTTTTATTTAGCATATTTATTTCAAATAATTTATGTTTAGATTTATTGAATGTTTACAACAACTTATACAAATTAAAAATATCACTGAAGTAAATAACTCATTTTTCAATATTATTTGATAATAAAATTAATTTAACAATATAAATATGACATTTTTCACATAAGAAATTTCAAGGCAGATAATATACTTATTTAATGCGAATACAATTCATTCTTGTTTGTTTTATAATTATATTACCATATTTATAGAACCTTTATAAAATCTCTAGTAAAATCTAAACATAATTTTTTACATTATTTGCTTTAAAAATTAAATTAATCATTTTTATTTTTTTTCAGCTGAATAGGTTTTCTGGAGCTAATATCCAAAAAATTGAAGAAATGATAAAAGCACTTAAATAATGAATATAAATTGGATAACTATGCAATTATATTATAAATAATAGTATTGTATAACGATTTTTAAAATTTGAATCAATGTTTGCCAAACGTTGAAAAGCAAGCTTCATTGAGACATGGCATGTTCTGTATACATTTTTGTCGAATTTGTTATGTACTTTTTAAAATATGACGTACTCACGTTAGTGATTATTACATTCTTAAACTACTATTTACTATTTAAAAAAATTTTGACGTACCAGTGTTGATTCTAATGAATTCTAAATAGTATATTATTTTATTTTGTATACAATAAAATAAAATTTACTTAGAGTATATAGTCTTAAACATTTATACCTTTATTTTATAAATTTATTTATACAATAAAATTTTAATTTCTATTAACTTTGATTAAAAGTCTATGTACAAAAAATTGTACGTTATGAATTTACAATAGGTAATCGTTGCAAATGATATTGATTTATTTGTTGTTGAATATCTACCATTAATGAAAAAGAACCAGTGCCAGAAAGACATGGTTGTCCCAACATTAGTCGACTAGACGGTGAAGATAAATTATCACATTTACCTAAAAAGAAAAAAATAATTTAAGCTTAATTTTCTTATTTATTTTTTATTAAAAGATCGTCAAACCTTGAAGAGTAGCATTTTTTAAAAAGTTTAAAGAACTTTCAAAACTCATTTGTTGAAGTGGCGAAGTTGAATCTTCCATGCCCTTACGACTAAGGGGCTGAAAACTTCCTTCAAATGTCATGTAATCAGCTACTAATGATAAATGCCTCGTATCTACAGTAATTCCATACATTTTAAATACATCTTTAACTTCTTTAATTATAACTCTGTATGCTGCTTCAATGCCATAGGTCTGTGATATACCATAAATATCATTAGAGTATAACCTATTTAAATTCAAAATTTCATCATATTTGAACATTTCCTACAAATGTAATATCATAACTTAATTTTTTATTACAAAATATTCATATTTATTCTCAATTTATATCTATTTAAATATAATCATACCACAATATTGATTCCATCCGTTTTTAAAATTGTTTCACCACTCTGATTCTTGAATGTAAATGCTTTCTTTATATTTGGTGTTTCCCAAAAAACCACCCTGTTTGCTACATTACGAAGTATCATTTGCATGTCAAACTTAGTCGTTTTTATAGGTAACTAAATCATAAGAAAAATATTTGATGCATTATGTTTGCGATATAAACAGTAGACGTAATGAATGGGTTAAAATAAAAATTAAAATGATATAGTAAAAATTTTAATTTCCTAAAGTAAAATACATTAAAGGCAGAAAATAAACTATAGTATTATTATATATTTTTTATATGTATTATTAGTTTTACATATTCTTAAAAAATAAAAGAATGTTAAAATATAAATTTATAAATTTTTTTAGATTAAAAATAATGTCTTGATATACCATTTAACACATTCTTTTATTGAATCTATTATTTCTTATTATTAAAGTTAATTATTGTTTATTGAAAAATTTATTATATTACATTTATTTTAAAATAAATACATCACCTACAAATTTTTTATTTTCATGTAATATATAATATTTAAAAGCATAGAAATGTTTTTTCGTAGGTTTAACAATTGACAAATTTTAAAACGATCAAAGTATCTTTGATTAATTTTGATAGAGTATTAAATAATACAACAAAAGACATTATTGAATTATTAATATTATTAATATATTATTATTATTATAATATATTAATTATTAATATAATTGACAAAATTAATCAGCATATTCACCTGAAATTCCAATTGGCACCATAGATATGTTTTTGCATCATAGTCGTAATTTGTAGCATATACATACATATCCATAACGTGTTTTTTTCTCTGCTCATATTTCAGGTGATGGATTGACTGCGGACTTATTGTAATAACATCCTCGTCTTCGTTCTTCATAAGCTCGTCACACATTGGTACAGCTTGGTTTTCATCAAATGCATCCTCTGGCTCTACCTCATCTTCTTCTGGATCGTCATATTCTTGATTTTCTTGGTGCCGTGTTACGGATCTGATAATGGTCGCGTCTGCGTCTTCAGCAGGCTCATCCTCGTCTGAAGATTCGTGCATCTCGCCAAGGTCGAATCTTCTTTGAAGTTTAGAATCGTTCGTAGGTACATCGTTCTCGTCTAGCTTAAGATCTTCGCTCTTGGTCTGTTTCTTCTCCTGATAAAATGCAACCGTGCCACTTATTTTGGCCACCCGCCTTATTTCTTTGAATATCTCCTTAAAGAAGGTCACTTCCGTTTTTGTGATTATGTCCTGTGGAGTGATACCGAACTCATTTCTGTAACATTTATGGGACAGGTACTCCAAGCGAATTGTGTACTGCATCTGATACTTCCCATCAGCTATAAGTTTTCTCTTCACCTCGATTTGTTTTAGAACGTTAGCAGCATAACATTTAGTTAATTTCAAGCGCATCTTCATCGACTGATGCATTAGGTTGACCAGGCCGGCCTTGAATGGGATCTCCATACTCGGCGTTTTGATGTCTTTTGAGGCCATCATCAAGATTTCTCGTAGCCTCGGAATACCGAGGGTCACGTTCATTTCACCACGACCGGCGAAATGGAAGGTGTTCAGGGTCATCTGAGTCGACGGTTCTCCAATCGATTGCGCGGCTAATCAAATGAATAAATAAACAATAACGCATTTTGAGGCTGTATAAGAGGCTTAAGTAAGTCAATTTAAATTTGCAATAATTGCTAATATGTCATTAATACTTTGTTTTGATAATTAGAACTAGATTTTTATAAATTTTAATAATAAAAATAATGATAAGATTAAACTTTGCAAAGACAAACAGGCCGGTGTCTTGACTGAATAACAGAATTGTCATTGCTTTTTATTTATTAATCGAATTAAAGACAAATTGACGTATTTATTAATTTATTCTAATCTTTTTAAAAACTTTTGTATCATTGTACCGAAGTTTATAGTGAAAAACCTTTAAATGAGTGATTATTTTTGAAAGCACTAGATTTGTTAAATTTATAGAAGGATCAAGTACTAAAAGAAAAATAAACGGAAACTAATATATAGTTACCCAATAATCCTACAGGTTCACCGGGTGGACACAAAGTTCTCATGACTTTTGCACAGAGTATATCCCTGAGTTCATCTTTATTTTGGATTGTCGCAAACGAGGCAGTTTCGCTCATATACTTATTGAGCAATCCCTCAAGCCTCTCTGACAATACACCAAACGTTATGTCTTGCCTGAATTTAGCAATCAATGGATCAGGACACTTTGTACACTGCTTCCTGTATGAATCTTTCGTCTCCTCACTGGCACGGATCCACTTTTTCATGAGAGAAAGAGATGCCTTGCTTCTGCCACATTGAGGATCGATTATCTTATTTTTAGAGCTGTTGGGTTTCTTGTTATTGGCAGAGAATTTTGAAAACTCATTAATATGCCGCTTGGTAAACGGATCGCCGTTCTTCTTTTTCCATTTACAGATTTTCTTTATGTGCTTTATGATCTTCTGTGTATCCGCAGACTGTTTTAGATGTTTCAAAAGATTCTTGTCAGCAATAGCTTTCGTATTTTCAACCAGGAATCCAAATTGCTCTTCATTCAAAAAACGCGACTTGGGAATATCCAGGCCGTCTTCGCCGTAGTAAATTTGCACGAGACAACCATCCGAATCTCTCACCGTTGCATCGTAATTAATCACCAATCCCTCCATATGTTTTATGAGACACCTATCAATAGATGCTAATGTATAAATAGTGAAAATAGAATAACACTGGCTTAATTTTAACTTTGTTATAAAAACATTTCGGAAACAACCATAAAAGCTTATAACATACAAATTAAAACTTAATTAGAAGTTAGCGTTTGTATAGAAACAACAAATTTAAAAAATTAATATAATTTTTCCATTCTCTTTATACAAGATTTATGTGTACATATATTTTTCTTGATAACCTTAATATTTTTATTTTGACTTAGCGTATTTTTACAGATAATATAAATATTTTTTCATGGTATGATGATTTTTTTCAATATTAAAATTTTATAAATAATAAAAAGTGATTTTAGAGTCAAAAAATATTTTCACATTTTTATAAATAATTTATAAATTAATTTTCCATAAAGAATGATCATTACTTGCTTTTATGGGTGACACTCAGTTTTTGAGAAAGAGTTATTCAATGTTTATGAATTAACAAAATAAGTAAGCGTTGTGTTGTATTTATGTAAGTATAACTATAATTATAAATGTGATAATATATGTAATGCATAATACAGAGGTGTTCACGGTGACAATACAAAGAAAAAGAAACAGAAAGATAAGCGCTGATCCATTCGAATCCTGTCGCATGCACACCTACATATTACGCAGTAAGCAAATTAAATTGCGTACAGAAATTTTAAAAAGCCCAGTGATTTGAAAACTTTTTTATTTTTTTAAGTAACATTGAAAAAATTTGCATTACATTTTTCATTGCATTGGTTGTAATATTTTCATTATCAATTTTTCATGAAAACAACAAAAGTAATTGTCATTATTCGTTAATTTTTCGTTTTAAATGTTTAAAAATTCTTTTTCTTTTGTATTTCAATATTTTGAATATTTCAGCTAAAATATAATACATGCAAATATAAGTTGTTCGTATAAAAATTTTAATTATTCCAATAACAACTTCTTCCATTAATCAAATTAAATAATGAAACAATTGGACAAAAATGAGGAAATTTACACCATACCTCTGAAGATATCCGGATCTACTAGTCTTTACAGCTGTATCGATAAGTCCTTCACGACCAGCCATACAATGAAAGAAGAATTCTTGAGGTTGAAGGCCCGTCATAAATCGCCCATCAATAAAGCCTCCGGCTCTTGGCATTGAATCATATGGTAGAAAACTTGGTAAACTTTTGCCACTGATCATAAAAGGCGGTCGCTTTCCTTCTAATTCAATTTGACCTAATAGACAAGAAATTTGCATGGTGTTGACCGTGGAACCCTTTGCACCTGATTGTACCATAAGCTGAAGATTATTGTTGGGAAAAGTTTTTATGAGATTGTTGGGGAAGCATATCTTATTAATGTTGTTTGTGTACATATCTAAAAATGTCTTATATTTTCTATCAACTTGAGCCCGAAATTTTGGATTGCACCAGTAAGCCTCTTCCATCTTTGCTGATACCACTTTCATAGGTGTCTCTTCTGGAACTTCTAGGATTGATCTGAGAATATAATTATGTCAGTAGTAAAAAAAATCAAATTTAGGTATTTAATCGTATACACAATAAACATTAATTTTTTCTCGTAATCTCTATAAATATTTTTTTATTAGAAAATTACAACACAAAAAATTATAAATATAAATATTGTAAATATAAATTGAACAAATTAAAAATATTACAATACACAGAATGATTGAGTGAATAATTGAATAATTATTCCTACAAGATTTTAACCGATACAAAGCAAATTAATGATAGAAGCATGTAATAAAATAATAGTCTCTTTCAAAATTAAATTATAATAATCATATCGATAATATAAATTCATTTAATAATTGAAAAATTGCATTCATCACATATATATATATATTCCTTTTTATTAACACATTTGTTCTCACCTATGAATATTTTCTCCTATCTGACGACATTCATTCATGATTGTAGTACGTTTAATATCAGCTTTTGCTTTAACTAAAATATCTTCAATACCTAAAGTGAATCCAATCATTTGTAAATATGCTTGAAATACTTTTCCAAAGGCACTTAATAATTTACTTGACGTTGTTCCGCCATATAATTCGAATACACAATGAATAAGACCAAATGGAGTGGCACCATAATGTTTCTTATCAAGTACTCCACTAAGCAATTCTCCACTGCGAATAATAATTTTAGCTTCTGACATATTATTAGGATTTTCAAATTTCACACCACATTTCCAAGGCCTTGATTTTCTTACTTGCCATTCCTGAGCCCCTATTTTAGAAGTTGCAGTAAGATTGATCAATGATGTATTACGTGGAATAATATTAATAATAATAGTGGAGATAACTTGTTTTCCAGACCACATTGGTACAGGTTTTATGATAACTGGGGTAAGTAAAATTAAATTTCCCTGTATTATAGAAAGAGCCGAAAATACAAGTTGCATATAATCTTCTTTGTTAAAAAATGTGCTACGAAGTGTCAATTTAACACCACCTATTACATGATCTTGAATCAAACCACTTAACGGCGTTCCGTCTTTAGGTACTAAATACTGATTTGTAACATTGGCGATATAATAGCCTTCAGATCGAGCTAATTCATTTTGAGGAAAATGCGCATTCATTTCGTCACCATCGAAATCGGCATTGTATGCTTTACAGTTGGCATAATGAAGACGCAAAGTCTTTTCTCCTTTAAGTATGCGAGCTTTATGGGCCATAATACTAGGTTTATGAAGTGTTGGTTGCCGATTTAACAACATCATATCACCATTTTGAAGATGTCGATGGACTATTTTAATTCCATGGAAAAATTTGTTTGCCTTTTCAGTCATTGTAAGAAGGCGTTTAGCAATAGCTTCTCTTTGTAAATAATGATCAGCCTGGAATCGCTTAATTACGCCATCTTCACCTTCAATCATTATAGCTCCAGGATGTATATCTGGTCCATTTAAGATTAACTGCCTAACCTCAGCAACATTCCATGGGGTGACTGGAACTGGATATGTGAGTTTAAGAGCAAAGGCTTCTGGGATACCAATTTCATCTATATTTAAATTTGGATCTGGTGTAATCACTGATCTAGCAGCATAATTTACTCTTTTACCCATCATATGCATACGAATTACACCTTGCTTCTTTTCAATAACTTGCTTTAATCCTTGGCAAATAGAAGACTCTGTTGTTTTACTCATATCACGATCTATTAAATGGTCCACGTTGGATTGTAAATCTTGCCATGAATTATGAAGTTTTTCAATAGCTGAATTACCTCTTGTGTTATTAAATACAAGCTTACCCGCATCAGAAAGTTGATTTGTATTACCATCTTGAATAGCTTGTATAATATTTTTTAGTGTAAGGCAGTTAATGATAATCGATCTGTAAACTTGAGTTTGAGGATGTTCAATTAATTGATCTTTTAAATAACTTATAGGTCGAACTATTGGAGGTACAACTGGTATAACTTCAAAGAAAAATATATCTGTAGGGTTTTCTATATTCAAATTATTCAAACATGAAACTATTACTTTCAATGACTCCTGTTCATTTTTCCATAACTTTCGCAAATACTCTTTGGACTGATCTGGCATTATAAAAATTGTATTTAACTTATAAACATCACGCCTATTACTATTACTTTGATCTGCAGCCAGTTTTGTAGTCATTATTTTGTTTTTCAAAAAAGTAATTTTTGCAATTTTTTCTCCACAATTAATACATACTTTTTTATTACTATATTGTTTTAGAAAATTTTCTATATAGGTATTCCATTGCATATTTGTATTTTTTGTGTTAATAAACTGTGATTCATTTGAAGAATTAGTTATTCTAAATCTTTCTTTATTATAAACATTTTGAATGTAACTTTCAATAATATCTCTAATATATGTAGTTTCTACATCTTGTGGATTGGTTTTATTTGACATTGTTAATAGTACTTCTTGATCTAATCCTTCAATATAACTAAAAAAACTATTTTGAAGAAGCCTTAATTTAGCAGATAGTAATAATTTTGAACAAGGAGGAATTTGTAATGTAAAGCAATTTAGACAAGATAACTTTAGCAAAGTTTGTAATGCTTTATAAAATATTGGATTTACAACAGGCATTGGTAAATCTATATGTCCAAAATGTCCTGGGCATTTTGAAATATTGCTACCACATGTTCTACAGGGGTCTGATCTATCAGATATTGGACCTAAAATATTTTAAATTAATTTTTATATTATATTAATAAAAATAAACTAAAAAACTTATTTTCATTTAATGTTTGTTACAAGTTTACCAAAATCTGGATCATATAATCCACCAATTAAGGGATATCCAAGCATATTAAAAGAATCAGGAGTGGTTAATTTTTTTACACTTAAATTTCTAATATCATCTGCAGTGAAAACAGAAAATGTAACGCTTTTTGGATCCAGATGCTTAACTGACATCCTAAACCCCCTTTGATATTTATTCATGTTTGTTTTTAAAATAATTTTTCGTAACCTAAAAATAAAGTAATATTAGAAATAATTTTCATAAACTGTGCAAAAAAAGGTATGGTAGTTTTATTAATAATTATTTTATTATTGTAATATAATGCAAAGATGTGTAATGAATAATATTAATTGATTGATTTCTAAATAAATCAGTCAGAATAACCATCTATCTATTTATTTATTTATTTATGACATATTTATTACATAAAATTATTATTTTTATAATACAATATAACGAACTTAGATTGATATTTTAAATACTATAATATTCACATATTATTAAATATAGTAAAAATTGAAACTATCAAATTTTTAACAACTAAAATAAACGAAATAATAATAATACATAAATAACTTACTAAATTTAAAAAAATTTTTATATAATTTTGAATTTTAGTAATGTTATTTTACTAAACTATACTATTTACTAACCTTTTAAAATAATATAACGATAACTAAAATTTGATTTTAAATAATCATATTAAATATTCACTTAAGTATTTTTTTACATATAATATTTATATTTAAGCAAACGATTTGAAGTATACGTGAGGTTATGACTAGAATCACGTGTTCACGCTTTATTAAATATGTGTATATACAATACCAACTGAATTTTTATTTACAATATATTAAAAACATAAAATAATTGTAAAATATTATGGATACAATAAAATCAAGTTTATTAATTACGTTTTTATTGTAATAATGATGATGATGATGATGATGATGATGAATATACAAAAATAAAACAATGCCTTAAAAATTTAGTAAGAATATATTCCAATTTATATAAATTTATAAACTCAAATACATTACAACTTTCAATTATAAGAATTGTTCATTTATTTAAATAAATAAATAAATAATTAATATTAATTAAAAAATGTATTTTTATTGGTATTTATTTAAAAAAGTGAAATATTAATTTCTCTTATAATACACAAATTAAAAATACATACAATTAATTATTTTAACTAAAATTATATTTGTACATAATACTATGCAAAAATTTATGTAATTTATGCTGTTCCCTAATTATTACACATTAAAATTTTATATAATGAAAATTCAATTATAATTTATTACATTAAATGTTATAAATATATAGTAAATAATATAGTAAATAATTTATTTCATTAAAAAGTATTTCGAAATAAATAATTTAAAAATTTTTTCATATTATAATAGGTTAAGAAAAAAAAAGATGAATAATGTTTTCATAACTATTTATTTTTTTACATTTTAAATCAAAAATTTTTTGCTAAGATACCATCTTTTTTTGCAAGACGAACAATACAGTCATCTGATTCACCCTGTAACAGAAATAAAATTAATTACAGAATTTATATAAATTATTTTCAAAAATACATTGAAAATAAAATAATACAAATTTATTTATAACACACGGTATCATTTCTATTTAACATTTAGTTAACTGTAATATGAAAGCTTCATTATTTATATATTCTTAAAAAATCCTATTTAACACTTAGAAAAGAAACTTCAATATTTAATTTTAAAAAATAAGCTTTCTGCTCCAATTATTTTAACTTTCTTTAAGTATAATTTTAATTTTATTAATTTTTTTCTGTATTCTGTAAAAAGATATAATCCAACGTCTTAATAATGTAATTGTACATAAAGATATTAAGCTTTTAAATATTTAAAAAATTAACAATAATCTAAATAACTAAGTGAACTATAAATGTTTTTATATTTTTTTCAAAACTAAATAATTTTTAAAATTTCAACTGAATTTACCATACGACGGATCGCTCCACAGATTGCATACATTGTGTATGTATCTAACATTCGTCCTGTTGTTGGATCAACATCAGCTAATGTTAATTGAATAGAAGCATGGTCTTTAGCATGAATGATTCGATTACTTGCAGAACTGTAAATAATTTCAGTCCTTGTTATAAATAAAAATTTTAAATAAATCAGGTAGAAAATTATACAAATTAATCAAATCTTTCAACATAACCACAAACATAATTTAATGAACAAAATAAAAAAATGAAATGTCTTAAATACATTTAATACATATTTATAAACATAAACTTTTTATTATAATAAAACACAATGATTGTGAACTATATTATTACATTTATTATATTTAAAACCACGTGTTACCATTTTCTGGGGCAATATAAGTCAACAAATTCTCCAGCATCGTTCTCCATTTTTAGTATTTAAAATTTAAATACAGAACTTAATTATATGTTTTTGTTAATAATTACTTTGTAGTTAAAATCTCAATTAATAATGAATTAAAGAAATCGCACTTATAAAACACTGATCACACAACGATGCATACCGGAAAGAAAATTAATACGTAATCTTTGGTTAAATTTTCAAAGACCATTAACTCATAAATATCAAGTTGACTAACTCTAATGTTGGATCGTGTTTGCTCCTTCAGGTCGATTCGTTTTGGCCTGATAGAAAAACGCTATACTGGCAGCCAAAAATGGATGGGCTTTGAATTGTATTTTACAAAATAGCTTTTATTTAAAATTTATCCTTCGTAATTTAAAAACAAAGCACGCATAATCAGCAGAACGAATTTTCAGCTAGTATAGAAGTATATATCCATATACGTTAAGTAATATGTTCCAAAATTAAATAAAATTTATTTTTGTCGATGCTTCATTCTCTATCCTTATATATATACTTATATGTAAATTTATTATTTATACAAATAGATATTAATATTTTATTATTATTATATACCATTAAATTTTATCATCAAAAAGAAAATTTCCACAAATTTTTTCACTAAGATTATAGAATATTATATTGTTGGCTAAGCTGTCTTGAGAGAACATGAATTTTACTAGATATCTTGTCTGTTACTCTTCTATTCTCAAAACTGAGTGAGTAAATATGGCTGCTCCAACATTATTTAGTCGTATTATTACTCAAAAGAGTTTTTGTAGAAATTATGCACTACCTACTGATAAAACAAAACTTGGTGAGTTAAAATTTATAAAGATACTTTATATTTTTCAGAATTTCTAAAATCATATTTTTTTATATATTAGATATTTTTATATTTTATATGCAATCGAATAAATGCAGTGAAAAAACATTTTTAATTGTTCTTTTATAAATTAAATTTAATTATTTTTCGAATGTTTTTACTTTAATTTTTGCTTAAGTTTAAGGAGGACATTATATGTTAAACATTATTTTTAATAGTTATTTGAAATACTTTCATTGATTAAGTTATGTAATGAATTTTTGACTAAGATTAAGATATATAAATTTTGACGATTTATAGAAACTTAAAAAATGAGAGTAAAATTTTTAATATTCTTTTAAATTAAACTTATAAGTACATTTATTAAGTTAAATTTTGTTATAGGATATAAATGTGAATATATACTTGTTTTAAAACAGTTTCTTTTAATATAAATTAAATAAAATATTTTTAAAGAAATTTTATAAAATATATAGATATAAATATATTAATTAAATAATGGAAAACACATAATTTTATTATATTTAAAAGAATTATGAAAATAATTACAGAAATGCAAGTGATATATTCAATTTAATAATAATCAAATTTAGCGTATATTAATGTAATTCATTTTCTTAACAAACAAATGTATACATTTAAAAATTTTATATTTAACCATTGAAGCATATAAAAATTGACTAATACAAATTAAATTCTTTATCTTTTAAATTAAAATCTTTATCTTACAAATTAAATATCTTATTGACAATTTCTATAATATATATAATATATACAACATTACTAGGTATGATTTCATAGCAGTCATACCAAACTTTTCCAATTTTTTTTAGTAATATTGTAAAAATAATTTTGGAATCAAAGGCTATAAATATATGTTGATGTTGCTATTGATATATTGTATTATTTCTTAATGAAAACTATGAAAATTCAATGTATTACAAGGTAATACAAAGCAGTTTTAAGCATCATTAGTTTGCTTTTTTAGACAATTATAAAATATAACAAAAAAAGCAAGTAAAGATACTTAGTTATTTTAGAATTATAATAAAGCAACCTTCAGTTATTACATTATATTACAAAGGAAACACACAAATATATAATAATTATACGTGTATTGATACCTTTTCAAATACTTTTTCTTTTAATGTAAATATTTTTAGATATTTATTAAAGTAATTTATCATACAATTAATTATATTTCATGTATTATATAATATTGAAAATATTAAAAACTTTTAAACTAAGAGAAAACCACATAATAGTTAGATATTCATTTAGTAAATTTCTTTTTAAATTAATAATTATATAGACTTAAAGACTTTTATACTTTTTATAACTTTCAAAAAATTTTAAATTATGTATTAAAATTGGATATAAGAAGATAATTCAAACTAAACTGTAGATTTTTAACAAGTTCTTATATTATGACACAAACATCACTTCAAATCCCTAAAATTTTTTAAAAAACAAACTTGAAGTAAATTATAATTTTATATCAGTTGATCTAGAAATAAAAGTATTAATTAATATTATCTAGAAATAAAAGTATTAAAATAATATGAAAAATAAAATTTCATTTTTTAAGAATATTAAAATAAAAAGAGTATTGGAATACTGGAAATTATTTTATTAAAATGATTTTCACTTGAGTCCTTTTTTATAAAAGAGTTTAGAAGTTATATTTTTATCCTAAAAACAAAGAGTATCTTTTCTTTTAAAAATATTTCATAAAAAAGTTCAAATTCAGAGATTTTTTATTAAAGAAATGTTAAAAGTACAATTAAGTTTTTCTAAATTATATATTACAGCGAATACCATCTATGTATTTTAGATATCATTTCATAACAATAATTATCATTTAATAAATAAAACAAGTTTTTCATCAAGAGATGTAGATTAAAAATTTCATTTTCTATGTTTTAAATATTTCATTATTTAAAAAAATATATAAAAAGTGGTAATTATTTTAATTGGTAAAATTGGATTAAATCAATTTAGCTATACTTTTTTTAGCATAAAAAAGGTTTTCATATATGTGCAAGCTTCTGTTATTTTTTGAATACTCAGTAGCAGAATGATTAACACAAAATGCTATTTTCGTTTGAAAATATATAGTTCTTGGCCTAACAGTGTGCGAGCTGGCGTTAGACTGACCATGTTATCCATTCTCTGATATTTTAATTAAATTAGATTAATTTTGAGTATACATTAAAAAGTCTTATTTATTAATTGACGAAGAGGTTCTAATTAAATTAAGAAAACGCATGTAAGATCAACAAACATTATTACAACAAACATTAGTAAACAAGCATTTTATTCTGGCGTAAAAAAAACTTTACTAGTAATTAATTCGACGATTATTATTATACTAGTATTTATATCTAAAAGCGCTCAAACCAATAAATTAACCCGTGTACGGAGAGTACATGAGAATTTGTGAAAGTGTAGATTCGTAAGATCTTGAACAGCCATGCGCATTAATCCGTGGACATCTGACTTAACTCCTCAGTTGTACCTCAGAGATAAAACAATCCATAAACATCATTGCGGTATTCATATTATCCAATAACACATTCGCACGCTCTCAGTAATCATCCGTAAGGGGGAATCGTTCGCTACCAAAAATAGTTCCCTCTTAGTAAAAACCACCATGACTATGTTCTCATTAAGAATGTCCCTTTATACTCGCTATCGATCGACGGGAGATCTTTGATCCGATTTCCCTCCCCTATATTCTTTTTCAGCAGCTCGAGAATTACTGAAATAAAAAATAAATAAAAAAAGTTCAAACAGTTTCATAAAACTTTATTGTGTTAAAAGGGAACGTTGGAGATCGTAATAAAAATACTTAGGCTTCTTAGAAAGAAAAGTTTATAGTATTATCCTCGTTGTCTACACCACTCCTGTTTCGAGACTACTGCTTCATTGTTGTATTTATCAGAGGTTTTATTGTAAAAGTTTTAAAAAACTTTGCGACTGGCATCAACAATTCTCGGAAAGTGTAAATTGTAATATAAATGCCTAGTAAAGGATTAATGATTGAAGTAAACCTGTTGCCTTATCCTAATTTATTGAACTGATTTTCTTTTGTTTTAAACAGTTTACCTGCGTTTGGTTAAAGAATGGCAAATACGATTATCTGAAATTTCGGGTATAAAAAATATTAACTACCGTTAACTTACGTATCTAATGCTACTAAACAATGTTTAGGACGTTATAGATCATTCATCTTTTACTTGGATTTTTCAAGTCTGCAAAATGTATTAGATTTCTTAGTGATTCTTCTTCGACATTAGGCCTTTCACGTAATTAATTCTTCACTATAATTACTACAATCAATGCTTATTTTACATTGTCGATCAATTATTTATTTGTAACGATTCAATAATTATTAAAATTGTCGCACACACTTCATTAAATATTGCTGCAACATATAAACAGAAATTTTATAGCTAAATTTTATAATTTTATAGCTTGAATTTAAATGTTTTGGAGTGATGCGACACACTTTCAAATGGAAACTTTCATTCGTATTTTGTGAATGTCTGCCCAAATACCTTGTTAAAAGTTGGCGCTGGAAAGATCTTTATATATTAAATTTCTTTTTCAATTTTGATTGAATTACATAAGAAAAATAAGTGAAAAAGTAGCTTGAACTTGACACCACTCGCACCACTTTTTGGTACTTGCTTTTACTATCATTGTACTTGGAGTTTCATCAGTAGAACAACAGTAACGAATCGATACGATAATGAATTTCTTCCTATCAATAAACAGTAATAAAATGTTACAAAACTTTTTTATTTATTTTTATTTCGAAAATTCGTGCCTATTTTTTCGATTATCTTATGCATTCGCTTTTTTACAGGGTAAACTAAAACAAATATTCATTTTAATAACATTAGAAAACGTTTTTGATTGTCCGTCTTCAATATAATAATATTATGTTAAACATTTTTTCAAAACTTTTTCGGATTTATAAAACATTTATCTTCGTGCTATTTATACCGCTTATTATATTCTTTGGCATCTTTCTTCTTTTTACAAATTATACAAATTACAAGCCTAACAGTACGAACTTTTGATTATAATATCTATTGCTTTACCGTTATAGTTCCATTATGCAAGCTTCCATTATTTTTCGAATACTCAGTGGCAAAGTGTTAAAAAAGATGCTATTTTCATTTGAAAATATTTAATTTCTGAAAAGACTAAAAATGGTAAAATAAACGATAACCAGACCGTTAGTTTTTTTCGATATTTAAGTTATCACTATCAGCATATAGTATGATCAATTATATATCAATTCATTATTACAAAATAAAAAACGAACTTTCTAATCGTTAATTATACTCAAACTCTACAATTATTTTAATGCAACCAAGATATAAACTTAAGCTGGTACGCAACGATATATAACATTTTTAGTTTTTGAAAACAAAAATTAATTCAAATTAATTCAAATACGGCACAATAAAACGAGATTTGCATGAAGGCAGTGTTTCGGTGTTTTTTGAAACCTTGAATCGAATGGCACACTGGTGATATTGTAAATTAGAAAATATAGAATCAGACATCAATTTTTATATTCTTTTTTTGAAGTAAAATATATAAAATTTAATTAATTTATTTGTATCAAATAATCAATTTCAGTACTATGCTTGAGTGGATTCTTTCTTTAAAAGCAAGTCTAATTAATCGTTCATTAATCTTCACGCAATAAACTTGTAACAGCTTGTACATTTATTGTTTTATGCAAGCATTACCTACAAACACTGAATAAAATATTTAATTTTTATGGATAATTAAACCATTTTTTAATTTATTTGTCTTCACCAAATATATATACTGATTTAGTTCTAATATATTTCACGGATCTACGTCAATATGGAATTCAGATATTATGGCGTGCTACGGTACCTATATTATATTAGACAATTTTAAAAGAATGGTTTTGAGAAAAATGTATTTAAAATTTTGAGTCTAACATAATAAAGTCTTAAAATAACAGAATACTGTATAATAGTAATAAATAGTGATGGAATATATATATGTATATTAATATGTAAAAAAACAATTATGTATAATTTTCAAATTTACTAAAACTTGTATTTTATCATGTTTCGCGGAGAAACGGCTAATATACATGTACAAATTATATAAAATACTACGGAAGAATGCAAGCGTTAGTAACCTAGGCTCGTTTCCCCAAGATCTATAATCTATAAATATTCAGTCAAATTCGTTAAAAAGGAATGCAAGCATGAATCGATTCCTCCGAGATCAGCATAACTGAATGCACTACGTAGAAATGCTGTCGTCAGATAATGCCGGTCGTTCGTTCTTAGATCAAGAATACGTATCCGAAGAGAGGTGCCAGTGAAGAAAAAGGACTCAAAATCTCTAAAATAATAGATGTATCAAATATCGGGACCTCTTTGGCATTTGTTCTGGGTTTTACATCTGTCTTCGTGTTTCTTTCTAGATTCAGCCAGTTGTACATGTGATCAGTCTGTGTGATTATACACGGCTTTGAGATAATTATATGACTCTAATTTTTATTTGTTTGAACGATTCTATTTGATCTTATTTATTTTATACGACCAAAGGCTGATGTGCCTTATTAAAGGTGTATAGCGTTAGTCCCGTTCAATTATTGGTTAATAAAATAAAAGATTTTTACTTAGGTATTCGTTGATTTCGACGTCCAAAAGGCAGTGTAGGTTGAGGATGATTGTATCTTTAGTTCGTCCGAGGCAGTTGCTGTCACTACTCCAGGAATTATTTTGACAGAGTCCTGAAGAATCCCTCGATGAGTATTGATGTTGATCCAGGAAACTCGGTTTATACTTTGATAATAATATTTTAAAATAGAACTAGGACTTTTAAAGAAATATTGAATTTAACACAAATATAAATTTATTGGTTAAGAACAATTAAAGCAGCGTTACAAAATACTTTTATTTTAGTTTAAACGAATTAAATTCGTTCTCGCACAAAGCCGCGAGCCGCGAATAACAACTGCTTGAGTTTTAACGTATAAGTTTATGATGATTAAGTGTGTAAGTTTTGCTGCTTGCATCGGGATTTTATATTTTTGGCAGAGTTACCTTCTTCCTTCTTATTGGTTCTTGGATCGTAATATTGTTTCCTTTTTGTCGTATCTGATGTTGTCTTATTTCTTTCGGCGTAGTTATTTCTTTGTTTCATATTAATTAGCGGTCAAATTCTGTTTTTATTTTCATGGTATTTGATGGCGTCTTATTTCTTTCAAGATGTTTACATGGGTTTTTCTGATTACGCAGTTTTATTTCGATATTTGTACAATGGTTAATATTTTGAAAGTGTCATGTATTTGCTTTAAGTCATAAAATTATTTGGGGTTACAATTATTCTGTTTCGTATTACATAATTTCTTAGAATATAATTTTAGAGATTTCGCACGTGGTCTGTCTTACAATCTTTGCTTTATATAATTTGGAGCTCAAACCTATTTACACGTATCGATGTCTTACAGTATCGGCTTTGTATAATTTTATGGTGTTTTCTTGTTTCATTTGAGTTCTCACTTAGAGTAATAAAATGTTAGTTTTGTTTTGATATGAATTTACACTGACGCAAGTCTTGAATATTTCATGGCTTCTTTTTAGAAAGGAAACTTTATTCGTATTGATTTCACTGTATCGATATTATGTTTACCATATAATTTCTTAGTATTATTAATTAATTAATAACTTATTAATTCTTTACGTATGTCACTTCATATAAACAGTATTAACTTTATCCTTATACTCATATTTCGATTGAGTATTGTTTTTATATAAAAATGTAATGAACAATCGAATATTTTAAATAAAATTTTATTTCTATTTGTAAAATAAAGTCCTTCTATAGTATTATTACTTTTTAACTTAATTTTCAGATGCATCTGTTTCTTTGTGGAAAAATTTATCAATATATGCAGTACCAATTGCTTTAGCCCTTGCTTATGCCAATGTATATCTACATGAAGAAGAAAATAAGCGTCCAGAATTTATTCCATATGATCATTTGAGAATTCGAAACAGGGTAAAATATAAAATATTTTTACATTATTTTAACTATTTATTTTAAATATTAACTGAATAAATGTAACAATATTTCAGCCTTTTCCATGGGGTGATGGAACTCAAAGCTTTTTCCATAATCCACATGTAAATGCTTTACCTACCGGATATGAAGATGATGAATAAATATAAAAATTTGGTTTAGTAAATGTTAATTGTGGTTTATGCTATTAAATGATATAATCAATGTAGGTAATGATATAGGAAATAGATGGCAAATAATTTTCTTAATAAAATAAAATGTCTTTATTCAGAAAATAAGTTGTTTATAAATTGAGTCATACATTTTAGGAAAGTAAATAAATAAAATAAATGACTTCATTTAAGAAATGGAATTAAAAGCAAAATCGAGAATAAAAATTATATTTTCAATAAAAAGACACTGTTTAATTTTAGAAAGATATTATACTATGACTTTTTTAGATTTTCTTTCATTATATTTTTTAAATATATGTATAAAAAAGGCTTATAATACTGTACTATATATTAATAAATAAATCAACAATGAATACTGTAATATCAGCATAATATGCACATTTATGGCACAAAACCTTACAGTACTTCACTTATAGTAAATATAAAAGCAAATATTTACATAAGCTTAATTTAAGTAACATCGTATTTAAAAAAGATTTTTATTTTTACATTTTTTATGATGCTCTTCTATCCAATGATTTTGTTGACAATTACGTGAACAGTATGTAGCAATTCTACAGCTGTAGCATACTATTTGACTCAATTTTTTGCATTTTAAACATAAGTTACTACAATTACGCTGTTCATTTAATGTTTCAACCATTGCTTTGATATTGTCAATTTGATTATTAGCTATTTTTGCATCATTTGACAAGAGTATGGAATTCTGACATTTCTTTTTATATGGTGTTTTACTGGTATTTGAAATAGGCACGACTCTTAATATATCTTTCAAAGATGAATTCTGCAAACTAAAATATTAAATTTTTATTTCAATGTATTGATATTTGATATATTTTAGTATTACATAAATATTTATCAATGTTCTTTTTGTTTTTTTAGTTTATTTAATTTTGAATAACTTACAATTCATATAATGTAATCATACATCGTTACTTATATTTTATTTACATTTTTATCATTTCAAATATATGAATATTTCTTATCTTTTAACTAACGCACAGATAAAGTAATGATTAATGATCTTTAAAAGAAAAGTAAATTCTGGTAAATATCTTAAAATCTTTCAAGTAATACTGTATAAATTATATGTATTATTTAATAATTTCATACCTGTGAAACTTTTGAATTGTTGAACTATTTATCGCTGTTATAGTATTCTGTTGTGAAGGTATTAGTAATAGATCAGTTTCTTTTACATTTTGATATTCATGGCAATAATTAGAATCAACTAATGATAATTGACATTGAAGGGCATGGATTTGATTTATTTTATAATAAATTCTTGCTTGAGTTATAAATTCTTGTTTTTGCTCATTAGTCATGGGCATGACAACTGTATTTAGTTGATTTTTATTTTGTATTACTTCAAGCTCTAAAAGTAATGGTTGTCTTTTATCAGCATATATAGAAATAATCCCTTGCTGTTTTAAATTATAATAGAGATTAATAACACCATTTAAATTAGATAAATACTGCTTTGGTGCTGCTTGTGATAGATTAATTGAATTTACTATAGCTTGAAGTATTTGATGAGATTTTATTTTTGTGGTGATATTAACAAGAGAAAAAATACATTGCACTATAGTAATAATTTTTAATTGAAAGTTCCAAGTACTATCTGTTAATGTATTATATTTTAAAAGTGCATTTATATATTCTTTGTGCATCTGTGGTGTTATCGTTTCTATCGACTTTAATAAACCAACAATTTTGTTTAATAGTAATTTTTTATATTCCATTATTTTTCGATTAATATTATTAGAAGATTCTTGCATGTTTACTATATATGGTACATGTAATGCCAATATTTCAAGTGGTGGCAACTCAAGAGTAAAAATAGTATGCTGTGGTACAACACCTGTATCAGCATAAAAATTAGAATATATAGAGGAAGCTAATACAACTTTACGATTTCCTCCATTTATATTACTAGATTCATGCCCTCTAGGAGATTGTGAATTATTATTAGATAGAGAGTAATTATTTTGTAAAATATTTTCATATGTGAGATTAGTATTAGGTTTTAATGAGGAATATATTATACGATTGAGTTGACTATGTGATTGCTGAGATGATTGTTGCATTTTACAATTTGTAAAATTCTTTGAAACAAGTACTGAGTTTATCATATTTGGTGAAGTCTGTACTGGCTGATCAATAGTATAAGAATGTTGAGAGTTATGTGAAATAAGATTTTGTGTTGAATTGTTACCAATTAAATCAGTTAAGCTACTAAACTGATTATTACAATTTTCTGTAGGTAAGTTATTCTTTTCTTTATTAAAAATAAGCTCAGATGTAACTAGAGTATTAATTGAGTTTATATCAAATAGTGGTACTGGTAATGAGATAAATTTGTCTGCTGAATTTTTACTTTCAGAAATTTTTTTTGTTAGTGATAATTTTTCTGGTTTTTCTAATAATTCGTTTATATCTCGCAATTTAAAACGTCCTTGTAAACTGGAAACCATTGAATTATTGACACTTATATCATTTATTTCATCTATTTCATCTACTAAATTTATATTTATATTTTTTAGTAGATCATAATCATCTTTCGATTGAGCTTGAGTACTTGGTATTGATACCTCAAAAATGAGTGGAGATGATACAATTTCTTTAGATTGTGTAAGTTTAATTACAGGAATTTGGTGTGTTGTTTCTTTAGATGCTACATCCTGTTTAGATATATTTAATTTTTCCAAAACATTGGAACTATTGAAATCATTATTTGCATTATCAGTAAATTGATGTGCAGATTTTCCAATTTCTTTATAAGACAATACAACTTCATTACTTAAATGTTGATTCTTGTCTTTATTAATTAAAAGATGCTGAATTTTAGATTGAGAATTTGAATCTTTTACGGAATCTAATACATTGGTTGAAGTTGGAATACAATAATTTTGTGTTGATAAATTCATGTTTAAATTGATATCATTGTCAATAGTAGTTTCATCTGTAACAATAACTAATGAAGATGGCATATCTTTTTTTACTTTTGCAAATTTATCTGAAGAAATTATTGTAGTTTGATTATTGCATGATTCATTTGATGATATCGTTTCACTCATTGGTAATGTTAAATTATCACAAACATTATTGTTTGCAACATGTTTTTCACATAATGATATAATCATATCTTCTATTTCAATATCCTGTTCTTTTTTCGATTGTTCCAGTTCAGATGTCTGAATAGTTTTTTCAACTTGTTCATTATTTACAGATTCTTTATTCTTATTTTCTTTTTCACTGAAAGTAAGATTTTTTAAGTTATCAATTTCTTCATCATCTAGATTAATAATAATTTCCGATTTCATTTCTTTATCTTCACTTTCAATAATTTCTTGTGTAGAACTGAAATTAGATTTAAAGTGTGTAGCTTGAATGTGGTCATCATTATCTTCAGAAATATATAAATTAAGGCCAGAAATATCAATGTTTGTATCGCCATCTATTTTATTATTTATTATTTTTGTAATACATTCATTATAAAAATCAGGTAATTTCTTCAAACAGTGAGTTCTATTCAATTTAATTGTTTCTTTTAAATCTATAGTTTCAAAAAAATGTTTATTCTTTTGATACACACCTATTTTAGAATTTGAACTTTCAACCAACATTTGTTTGTTAACCAAATTATCATTTTTTTTTGTATTTTCCATATTTATGGAATATTCAATACTATCACGATCTTCAAATTCTACATCACAATCTGAACTCATATCATAGTCATCATTATATTCTGAATTGTGTTTAATTTTTTGTATTGATGTAAGAAAATCAAAATCTCCTTCCTCTAGATGCTCATCTAATCCTGTACTATCTGGAAGAACTTGATCTACATTTAGTGGAGAATGTACTATACTAATAACACTCATTGCTGGACTATCAGGAGAATTCCTATCACTGCAATCTTGCTTTTGTTTAATTGTGTTTGTCTGGAATTTAATTGTTGAAGTATTATTTTCAGAAAAATTTGTATCAGCATTTTTTGAATTAGCTGTTCGTTTTTTATTTTTCAAAGAATTTAAAGAACATTCTAATATATTTTCACTTACTGACATAGTTTTATTTGATTCATCGCATTCTAATTCTTTACTTTCCTTATGTACATTCCCATACAAGTTTTTATAATATTCATTTTTTTTATGTAATTCTACTTGGGTATAATCTGAAATAATTTTTTTCGTGCTTTCTTTTAGTGGAATAACGGTAACATAGCCTTTATCTATTTTTGAATTGTTTGTTTTAAATTTTTGTAATGTAGCCTCATTATTTCTACAAAATTCATTTAACTGTAATAATAACTGATTTTCTTCAGAAACCATATTCAACTGATTTTTGTTATGTAATTCTAATTCGAAATCTTTTGTATTTATCTTTTGTATAACAGTTGCCTTTTTTAATGTTATTTTGGTGAAAGAAGTTTCATTTACTGTTTCTGAAACTGTTTTTAATTTTAATGTATTAGTTGTAGTTGATTGAGAATTTATTGTTATAGTATATTCTTGTCCTTCTAGTAAGTTATCCTTGCAAATTTTATTATGAATATGATTTTTTAGAATTCGAGATGATTTATTTTCTTTTTCTATACTTTTTTCAATACTGCAATTGTTATCAATATTAATGTTGCAATCAGGTTCCAGTGAACTATTTACAATATTTTTAGATACTTCTTTTTTAAAGCATGACTCAACATTCAGATCTAAAAAATGTTTATTAATAGAATCATAATTTCTGCTTGCAGAAATAGTACAACTATTTTTACAAATATCTGAAGATTCATTTTCTTCTGAAGTATGTAAAGAAGTTTTTGATACCCTTTTATTCAAATGCGAAGATAAACTTGAAGTAGTACTATTACTTTCATAGATATTACGATTTACAGATATACTTCGATTATTATGATCTAAAAAATTGTAAGTGTTTAAAATACTTGGATCCATCTTTGGTAATAGTTTCTTTGAATTATTCGATAGCTTGCTGAATATTAAGGAATCTTTTATTTGTGAATTATTTTTTAAAGATTTAACAAGGTCCTTATCAATGTTAACTGTCTTTTGTATTTTATTTACAAAGTTATCTGATAATTTTCGACGTTTGCATAAATTATTACTATCACTATCTACATTTACTACGTCTCTAAAACTTGAACTTCTTTTTTTTACTAAGCTTTTTAAAAACGGACTTAAACAGTTTTCGAAGTTAATGTTTCTGACAGCAACAGACCTATTTTCGTAATCATTTATTTCTAATTCAGGCACTTCCTTAGAGATAGTATTTAATTTACAAGCTTTAGTTGTAATATCATACATACTTTCTGTACAGATAATTTGATTTGCTGTAGGTTGATTAATGCTGTTTTTACTAACATTAAAAGTTTCAAAATTAAACGTTTCTAACATTTTTGTAAGAGGTTTTGAATTCTGTAATGCAATCCAATTTTCATGATTTGATTGATCTCTTTTTAATGTCAATTTTATGGACAATTCATGTGATTTAGAACGTAATCTTTTTGCACAATTATGTTGCTGAGGAATAAGGGCTGTAGGTAAAGAATGACGTTTCTTAAATTTTTTAATGTCAGAAATATTATTACTCTGTTTGTTATAATTGCTATTTGATATTGCTGAATTCGATAAGTTTTCTTCATGGCTTGAAATTACTTCTAAACTATTAGGTTTATCTAAATTTAATTGTAAGTCCTGCGATTTACTTTTAACCGCATTTCCTATCACAGGCTTAGGTAAAAAATGATTGAATAAATGTGTAGTTTCTATAATGCTACATTTTTTAAATTGGTAATCCATATCTAAAGTGTTTGTTTCTTCGTTATTAACAATGGAATTTGAATATTTTGTACTAAGTATTTTGTCACAGCCTTTTGTTCCCATTACATCTTCAATGGAAGCACAATTTTCCTTTTCATACTTTTGATTGCATCTAAATAAAAATACAAACCAAACTTTTAATAATTATCAATATTATATTATATGTGTATCTTATTTGCATTTTCAATAAACTCAAACTATTTATTTTATCAAAATATTGAAGTATTTGCAAATATAAATTAAAAAAATGTTGATATTTACTACTAAAAACTTGTAAGCTATAAATACACGTATTTGGTAAATACAGATATGAAAAAATGGTCTAATTATTATATAATTAGATTATATTAATTATTATTATCTAGTCTTATTATTTTAAAATATACATATATAAATTTTTTTTATTTAAAAACATAATATAAAAAAATTATTATTCTCATTAAGCTTAAGTATGAGAATATACATATTATTTTATATTGAAAAATATAAGCAATTTTTGTGATAATATATATTAAGTAACCATTAATTATGTAATAATAAGATCAGATCCTTATGAAATCAAATAAATTATTTAACATAATAGAAAAATCACATTAAAGAATTATATAAAGAAATACTTTAGTTAAAATTTTCATTACAAAATTATTGAAATTTTTCTTAAACAGCAGTTAATTGATATAACTGTTTGGAATAAGAGATATTTTCCATTGCGAAGTATGAACTTATGTGTATAATTTACATTAGTTATAAAAGAGGATGTAACGTGAACATCAGTTACAAATTTATTAAAAGAAATATTACGTGGATACTATAGAAGTGCATAATTTACAATAAAAAAGTAAAAAATAAACTTACATACTTTTACTTTTCTTCGTATTTATATCACGTGAGTTACTCACATATTACTCACATAAAAATATTTAATTTATAAATAGTTTGTTTAGGCTAACTTTAAAGTTTTTCTTAGGTGATATTTTTTTCCCAATTATTGTTACTTTACAGTTCAATAGTTGTGATTGCATTATATTTAAATATGATAAATCATGCAGATTTTATTTAAGAATTAAATAAATATATTTTAAGATAATTTAAATATTTTATACATCTTTTTTATTTAACTATTTATATTAAATAAAGACCTTATCAATCCTTGTATTTATAGAGAATAATTTGATTAATTATTTGATTAAAATTTTAAATCAAAACTATAAGTAACTTAGAAGTTTATTTATTTTAAACAAATATCAAAACAAGCACTATATAATAAGCAACTGAAAATGTTTACATACTTTTATTTTAGAAGCAAATATATATTATTCCAACAAAACTTTTTATACAAAATCAACTATTTTTAAGTGCTATATATGAAAAGACAATAATTATTAATATATATATAACCAAGATTAGTTTTATTACGTTTACTTTTTAACTATAAATTTTTATAAAAGATAATTTTAATAGAAAGAGAAAATTGTGTAAATTTTATTTAAATTATATAATAACACTCTATGTTATAATTATGTGCATTTATATAAAAATATTAGAGTTCAATTGTAATAGTTAGAACATAATTTTATCAGGTAAATTGTGAAAATGAATAGAATTATAATGTAATTTTTCTAAAGTTACAGTTTAGTATTCTTTTAATATTCTTTGTGCAATTGCATTTTTATATAGAAATTACTTCTACAGATATAAGGTAAATTTTATAAAATTTAAAATGTTTCCATTAAAACATACAAATTGTATTTGAACAAAACCAACCCTAATTTTTCTTTGTTGTAACAAAGATAATTTAATTTATCTATTAATGACATTTTGTTTCAATTATTAAATATTTAAAAAACAAAATTGTAATTGAAAGTTAATGAAACAAGAGAAATACAAGAATCATTGTAATGGATGTTTTTCTATATTATATTAAATTAAAACTTTAATCTTGCTTTTATATTTCACTTTTTAAATAATATAAAGTATTAAAATTTATTTATAAAAACTGAACTTCTATTTTTATTACAATTTTTTTCGGCATTTCAAATTTTAGCTTTATGATTTTGATATCAACTTTTGTTTACTTGTTATTTTTAGTTGTCTTTTTCTATAATAGATAATGAATCCAATAGTTATCAAAATTAAATTGTCTAACAAAATTATGTCTAGAATATAAAATACTTTGTTAAGGGCAAGGGCATTATCTTAGTTATCATCCATTTGCTTAGTTACTCTTATTCTTTTATTAAAACCATTAAAAATCACGCTTTCTGACAAACAATTTTTATACCTTTGCCACGAAAATGTCTCGCTTCTTCCCACAACATTACTGACTTGGATAAATGTAGAAAGCGAAAAATCACGATAATGGTTCAAAAAATAGTTTATGCACGACAAATTAACACTGTAATTTCTGACGTACTGAAGCAGAAGGCGCACCGAGAGATTATCACTGTCGATGCCGGTCGTGACTGGCGATCGGTACACCGGCCTCGTATCGATCCTGTGCTTGCGTGACCTCAGCCTCGACCTCTTGCCCATTTTTCCTCGGCTCCGTTTGACCTTGGTTAATGCAAAGTTCTTCTGGGGATTTTCCCACATCTCTCTTTTCCTTTTGTCGGACGTCGACGCCCCGTTATCTCTGTGCTCGTTCGAAAGTGTATCCTCTTCCATTCCCGTGACCACAATCACCGGGAGCACTGGACCCACCTGACCATGCGCAGAGCGATCCTCGTCTGTTCCACTTTCGAAGATACTTTCCTCCTCTGCCTCCATGGCGCGGACTTTTAATCTTCCTGGACTGTCGAGCGACTCTTCACGTTCCCCGGCCTGTCCGAACACGCGATCGGCAGCTAGTCTCGATTTGTCAAGATCACTACAATCTTTGACTTCGCTCACGCTGGACATGAGCAATGGTGGTGGCTCACTTTCTTCCTGGGCCCCGAACAGCGAACACACTGCGAACGGATTCGGGTAGGACTCAACAAGCTGAATGTCGTCGTCTTCCTCATCGTCGTCGTCAAGTATCACGATCTCGCTCACCGGTCTCTTTTCCGTAACCTGTATAGGCAATTTATCGCGCGCTCGCTGCTCGTCGTTATCTATCACCATGTCATCATCGCACAGGTCAACGAGAGCGATCGGGCAACCCTCAGTCGGCTCCGGTTTCGTGAAAACAGCATTATTGTAGTTGCGGTGAGTCTTGACACACTCTATATAGAGGTCGTCACTACCGAGGTCAAGCATGGGGTCGTCGCCGCCCGTATCGAAGCCTTCGACTTGGTTGATCTCGAGCTCGATGGCAGTTTTCACGACGTTACACTCCTGCGGTAGAAGTTCGATCCAGGAACGTTTGAAGTTCGGCCAACCGGACACGTCGACCATCAGCACAGGACACGTTTCCCCGTTGAGATGAATTGTCTCGTTGTCGACAAGGTTGGAGGGCCCGATGCTCCAGGCCGGATAGCCTCTGCGCTCGCAGGCGCGCACTCGCCGCGGATCTCGGGTGTTAGGCAGAGCCGAGGGTCGGAAGTTTGACACGGTCCGCGAGGCTGACACGACGACGGGTCGCAAGAGTTTCTCGTAGTTGGTATCTTCAAGCACTACAAGTGGCAGTTCGTTGCGCGTGCGCTCGAACTCAAGGAGGCGGTGCAGGCTGCGCTCGCAGCGTGGGTCCTGCGAATGCGGGAGTTCGCGCAGCGACCGCGGGTGCTCGGATTGATTTGAGTGCAGGCCCTCGATGCAGCGCAGCCTGTGCGCGTAGTCGCAATAGCGATTGCCGTTGGCGCCGTTCATGTTGGTCGTGCACGTGCACTGAGGTCGGACGTCTCGTCCTTGGCCTTCATCTACGAGCAATGACGCCTCGGAGAAGCAGTCGTGAAGTGAAAATACCTTTGGCGGCGTAACTTTTTAATCTCATTCGAATCGTACGACTGCCTACGCGAAACTAACCACAGTTACCCAGTTCCGAGGCTCGATGGCGCACTACGCGCCTTTGGTCAATTGTGTGTCCTTCACAAGTAGTAGCGTGCCGCGTGCTATCGTTTTTGTTTATAGTTCTTTTCTTACTCTACTCAGCTGCCCGGACGTTTCAATACTTTCACGAATTGACGTCGTTCTTTTTCACACGCTAGTCAATAGTCGATACTTGTTGCAAGCAGCACCTAGCTACATTCTTTGTCTTCCTCTGACTTAGCGAGCACAAAGAGGGGAGAAGGAAATGAGCGATGGTGGATGAGGGGAAGAAAACGAGAAGGGAATGGATAGAATGAGAGAGAAGAGCGACTTGTGCATTCGTATAACGTGCGATGATGTTGCAAAGATAGCTGGAAAGGTTAGATAATGTGTTCAAGGGAAAGAACTGTAAAATAATGCTGCTTGTATTTTTCTTCTTTCTTTTGTTTTTAATTATTCAAGAAATGAACGAAGATGCGTAAATGGTCTCTGAATTGTCGAATGATGATGAATCATGATCTTTGAATTTTTATCTTTTGAGTTCGTTTATTTTATGAACAGTATACTCAAAATAAGAAGTAGATACGAATATGCAAAAGGTATGAACGGCATAGAAAGCGCATATTAATGCTATATCCGCGTACTTTTGCTAGTTGCGAATCAGTTATTTGCAGAGCATGCAAGAAACATCTGCAGTTAACGAAGCACATTTAGTAGAATTACGTTAACTTTATTAAACTCAACTCGCTTGCATTTTGTGTTTTATTAAAAATCAAAAACTTAAACGTTAGACATTATAAGAAAAAAATAAGTTTTATATTTAAAAAATTAATAGCTTATACTGTAAACAAAAAATAAAAAACGTGAATTATATAACATTTTTTAAGTCAAAAGAAATTTATTTAAAAGGATCAACAAAAAATTTTAAAATTTTATCATAAATTTTCATTATGTACGATGCTATCGAAAGTTTAGTAACTATTTTTTTTATAATTTTGTTTGTATTTTTTTAGTTGAATGAGAAACATTTTTTATTTTTGTTGGATGTACTCAATTGAACTGCGCGCAAAATTAGTAGTTTCAATAATTCAATCAATAAAATTTTACATTTAAAACTTGACAATTTAGACGTTTTAACATTTCCATAAGCTTTCCTTTATTTTAATCTGAGTTCTATTAATAGTAGTATTGGTACCATACAGAGCTTAAATATTTAAACTTCAAAAAAAAAAATTTTAAAAAAACTAGACGTATTAAGTGATTACTTGAGTGTTTTATTAAAAAGAATTTATCAGAACGTCATCACACAGACATATGATTAGCTGTAGATTTTCTAACTTAATGGTCCTTTAAGATTTTTCGAGGTCACTTTTAAAGGTTTAGTATCGAAGCGTACGTAAATTTATCTTTATATGAAACGCTTTAAAGATAAACTGAAACCTCATTCTAGTGTTATATATATTGAAGAGAAGAATGCCCATTATTTGAAATAAAAAAATTATCAAAATAAAACATTATCTTTAATCTAGCTCTTGCAAAGATAGAGTACAGATAAGGATATATATTCTTCTAAATTTATTTTATCTGTTTGATAAAACGCGTTACTTTTATTGTGTATTTTACATCATTTTTATTGTTTTTTTTTTAAACATACAAAATATACATATTTTAACTACAAAAAACATTTTATTAAGAACTTTCAATTTAAAAATACTTTTTAAATTGTGTCTAAATAGATCTTTACTATTTTTAAGGATTCAGCAAAGCTCTTAATATGAATTCATGAGAAATCCTCACTTCAATTTATCTAATCTAAGAAATATTTTAAAAAAGGTGTATTATTTTTTTAATTAAGTGATTACGTGTGTGCTTGAATAGAGTCTTTGACAACTGTGGTATATATTGTGTGAAATTATTCGTTGACGCTTAATCAGCAAAACGAATGTTGTTACTGATCATAATTATATCACTATCGTAATATATTAAATCAATATCGTAATATAATTATAAACTTATAATATAACGTATAAAACTGCCCAATTTGCAAGTAATTTTACTAAGGATAGTACATGTAAATTAAAAGTAAATTATATTTATTTTAGGAATACATAAAAGAAATTATAAAAATCTTTTATATTGAAATTTAATTAAAGAATTTCTTCTCGGTTGTAAAACATAACAACTGTTCTTGTATTATATGTGTTCTACAAGATTAAAACATGAATTTTTAAATTAAGATTAGCACGTGCGAGTTTATCTGTAACAATATAAATTTTGGAATTTTATGAATAAATTAAAAATGTTACTAATATTAAAACTACGCTTTTAAGTGATTTGAGTATATAGGGAAGGCAAATTAGTTTTTATTTCAAATATAACTACGTTTCTGTTAACTTTTTATCTAATTTTCTGCAAAAAAAGGCTACGGAAAAAATAAAATACTAAGCTACTATGGTCTTTTCTTCTATATCTTACTTGTTCATAATAAATAATATTTTTCAGTTATTACTTTTTTATTGTTTTACATTTATTTAGTTCTATATTAAATTTTATCGAAAGGCCAATGGAAATAAAAAATACATGTCGGAGTAAAATACAATATTAATAAATCTTTTCAAATATTGCACAATGTTCTTTTATTTTCTAAATTGTAATGCATTTATATTTATCATTAACTAAATAATAATTTGTAAATATGATAGCTATGTATAATTTCATCAAGGATACAAATGATTGTAAACTTTTTTTTATCTTATCTCTATTTCGAATGACTTAATATTTTTTTTTCGAATTTTATTATAGGCAAAAGTATAATAAACTTTCCATAGGAATATATCGTACCGCATAATTTTGCTCAAAGGTTATTTTTGTTACTTTTGGAACAGATGATCTATAAATTGATAGATAGATATCATAGATTGATATTTATTTTCAACGAAAACTTATTTAATATACAAATTAATTAAGGCAGTAATAGCAAAGTGTAAAATGTCGTAGTTGTCGCATGTTAAGTTGTGGAAAATGTTGCACGATAAATAAAGTCCATGAATGATCAATAAGTAATTGGTATATTTACATTACTATTCAGTTAATAATTAATATTTTCTCTAAATCTTATATTAATCCTTTGATAAGTTTAATAATCTGGAAATATATTGTCGCATTAGCAGATTATTAATCAATGGAAAAGTCAAAGAGCATTTGTTTGGTTGATTAATTGTGAGACAAGCATTTTAACAGAAGTAATCTATCCAAATTAAACAAACAGTTATCAAGTTAATTTTAACGAATCAGATGAATCTTGGTTATATTAAAGTTATATATTAACTTATAAATAAATATTAAATTATATTAAAATTACGTTTGTAATAGGCGAATTATAATTGTTTCTTTAATATCAAGGATTTTAAATTAATAATTTCTAAATTATTAAATTAAAAATTCTTTATTCTGTTTCAGATAGAATGTTAAAACAAAGGGATTCAAATTTGTCATTTGCGCAGATATAGTAATTTTTTCATACAACAGAAAACCTGATGAAGAGACTAGCTGTAGTTTAACGTGTAACTATGATTATTTGAAAATCTATACCATTATTAACCATTCTACAGATAGAGTTGCAGGGAATCAAAAATCAAATAATTAAGTTATCAAATTTTCTATAAGCTGCAAGTAATGCAACATCGAAGAATCCGAGTTCCGACAGGCAACTTGGATTATAATAGGGAGAACTAAAAGTTCGATCAATTATAAGCCGAAGACAAAAGGCGGTTTTATGTTTATGTTGGGTGATAACTGGAGAAAGCGATTGACGCTAATGCCCTTTATAAAATAAACATTCTCTCAAGATATTTGCGCAACGAACAGACTAGATTATGTGTGTTATCGGAAGGAATATATAACACATATTTTTTTATTGATAGTGTCAGAACTAAAATTGTATTTTATTACAATCAATCACATTTCCATAGGTTAGCTATTTTAAGAAAATCAAATTAATCGTTAATTCGAACCATTGGAAATAAAATTCCAACATCAAATATTTTATTTAATACATTCTGTTCTTTCACTATAACAAGGTTATATTTATTTATTAATAAAAAATTCCTTTTTTTATTCAACACTCTAGAATATCCCCTTAAGTAATCATAATTTTTCTTCAGAATTTCAAGATATTTTTAAAAAGTTCCAAGAATATATTCTAAATACATTATTTATTAATAGAAAATTAATTTGAGAGTGCATTTAGTAAAACAAGTATTTAATAAAAATATATAAAGAAAATAATTTTAGTGAAAAGACTCTATATAATTATTTACATTGATACAACAATAGTGTTAAAGAATGTTAGTTTTAAGAAAAATGAAATAAAAATATACATAATGTTTTCAATCATTGATGATAAATTATCATTCATAGTATCAAAAACTTCTCGCTAAAAACTTTCAAAATTATATTATATTTCAGAAACTCGACTCAAATAGCAAAATTACAAATAAAATTATATGTCTTATGAAGATATAAAACACTGAAAGAAAAATTTATTCTCGAACTAATACCTATATGAATATAATAAATCTAAGAAATACAAACAAATTTGGTAATAGTTTTACTTGTGTACGTGTTATTCAGTTTAAGTTCTGTTAAGACTAAATCAAGTAAGGATTTAGAGAAAATACTCTTATCATAAGACTATTTATTATGTTAGAGCATATATTAGAAATCCAGTATCGATTTTCGAAAATATTTAGATCGGATATGAAACTTTGAAGTTAAATGCACTTATGATGGTACTAGATAATTATCTTGACAAAACGATTGTACTCTATGTTAGTTTTATATTTTCTTTGTTAAATGTAAACAAACTCTTATAGGGAATGTAGGAAACTTAAAAAGCTCGACAGATGATAGATTGAATTCATCTTTCTGTACCAAATTAAAGAAAGCTTAATTAAAGTTTTGTCATGATTAAAACGATCCTCAGATAACCGCTTAAAATTGATAATGAATAACGTTTTAACATCTCTACATTTTTTGTATGGGAAATTTCTTTACAATATATTAATTGAATATATTAATGGAAAATATTCTTATTTTCTAATATATAAGAATATATATATATATATAAATGAGGATCACATAATTTTTACACAAAATCATATGAATAACTACATTTTGTAATGAAGTTTAATATATAAATTATAGATCAGAACATTGAAATATTTTATAATAAATTGTCATTGTTGATAAAAAATGAGAAAAGTATATTTCTATGTAGTATAATTATAAACAATTATTTACATAACTTTATTAAATATAACCTAATTTATCAAACTTAAAAAATTTCAGGTGATTGATATAGATCTTTAAATAGATGATTATTTTTATTAGCCGTGCTATAGATAAACTCCACAAATCTTAATATTTTAATACTATTTATAGTAATAATCTTTTTATAATAAAAAATTCTGATTGCAAACATGTTTTTAATAAAAAAATATATATCCTATAAATCTCTATCCTTATGCATGTAATATGAAAAAAATTCTATTTTAATTCATTTCGTATAATTTTATTTCAAATCCAATGTCCGCAGTTACAATTGCTACTAAATAATAATAAAAATCTTTCGGATTGATTTTTTTATGTAATAGAATGTGTATTTAAGCATACTTTATATATTTTTGTTTTAAGAGTAAGAACAAAATATTTTTACAGGGATAATAAACTACCATTTCTTAAAAATGATTTATTAATTTTATTTTATCTACTTTCATAAAATGTTAAACACGTCTAGTCAAAGCAAGAATTATTTTTAGTTTATTACCTTACTTTTTTTGTTTTGAGTAAACTGTGTTTATATTTACTTCATTTTTTACTTAATTTATATAAAAGGTAATACATATAATAGAATATATTATTATTATTCATTAAAATATTATATTAATATAATATATATTATTAATTTAATGAAAGTTAATAAGTCGTCATGGATAAACAATTCATTGCATATGTTGTTAACGTAATATGTATAACAATGAAAATAATTTAATATTATACTACGAAGTAATAACTAAACTCGTTAGAATACATCTGATTTTTATTAATTCGATTAAAATAGTAAAAATGTATTTCTATTATGAAGATATTATTTGCATTATTGTAATTAATTTACTAATTCATAGAGTAAAAGAACTTTTATTTCATTTTAGTATCAATGCATTTTTTAATAATAAATCTTTTCTGTAAATTTAATATATATTATTTTACCCAACTTTAAAAATGTTATCTTGTCCTTTTAGTGAACGTTTTTATCATATTTTTTATTAGTAAAAATAGCAGTGATGACTTCTAATTTTAGTTTCATATTTCATTCTTCTTGTAATTACATTTTAATCTTGAATCGTAAAACTGTACTACTAATTTTTGTCCCACTAGAGTAAATTGTATTTCTGTCCTTAAATATTTTACAAATATATATTAAATAGAAGCATGTACTAATCGTATGCAATTTTAAATAATGCAAAATCTAAAAAATCAAGTTATATAATTAAACTATTACTTAAATATGTGCATGTGCTTACATGAGCCTTTTGAATAATAAAAGATTTAAATATTAAGAAAAATCGGGATTTTAAGAATATTATATTGTAATATTATTTGTGAACTATTTCTCCTCTTTCTCTCTTTAATGCAAGAAAACGTTAAAACTCTAGAAGAAAAAAATTATGGAAGTTAAAAAATAAGAAACTACAAGTTAATTTTGCAGAGTGGCATGTCTTTTCGAACATACGCAGATCTAATTATCAAGTACGGATTGTTACCACTTAGAATTATTATTTTCAAATTATGTAAGAAAGCAACAACTTTAATTATTCTTACAACATAGGAACATGGTATTAAAAAATTTTTTTTAGAAAAACATGTAAAAGAATAAATATATATATAACAAACAATGTATATGAAATTTTTATCGAATCCATTATTATACAAAAATATTAAATTTACCATAATAACAATTATAATAAATGAATAAATAAATTAATAAGGTATATATACTACACTTGTTAAGAAACTTTTGTCAGTAAAAAAACAACTCGTGAAGTTTTAACTATATGTATATATACATATATATATTATAAAATGAACTTTCCTTTTAAATCATATACGAATATGTACATGCAAATGTCACAAATATTAATTCAAATATAAATATACGGCTAACTACTTGGCATAGACCACTGTCCCCTTGGCATAAGCTGGCATTTTATACCTCATATACCTGAATATATCTCTTTTATTAGTTGCACCCATTGTTACCACCTGCTCAATAATTACGGGATTTCCCTAATATAAAAGCAAATGACTTTAATTGCTGGTGAATTTTTTACATTAATGGTGAATTGATTTTCACATTTGGTATATTCATTGTTACAAAAGAGAATTTTCTCTAGCTATAAGAATCAGTTTAACAACAGTTATTAAATGACAATTTTTTATGACAAACAACGATTACAACAACAGTAATATATCAGAATAAAGAATATTAAGAAGTCTTGATAAATATGATAATAAAAATAAAAATATACATTTAGGTGCATATTTTAAAGATGATATCCTGGTTTTTCAGCTTTCTAAGGATATAAAAAAAGTCCTGTATCAAGTGAACTTCGCATAGTCTGAGCAAAAGGTATCCAACCAAAGAAATCTTCAAATTCTCTTAAATCCTTCTAAAAATGCAATAGTAAGAAAAATAAATATGCCTAGATTTGTTTTTATCCACTTTGATATTTTGTAAGGAAAAATCGATTTTATATCTTCGAATTAACCAGTTTATGTCTCGGACCTTTATAGTCAGATGTATTTCAATCAAATTGTGAAAAAAATAGTGTTTGACGATAGCTTTCAATAATACCTCTTATTAAATCAAATTCTAAAGTAGGATTATCTCTAGCTAGTATGGGTTTTAGTATTGGTTAAAATGAGCGAAATATTGTCTTATAAGACGTAACATAGGTGCTATATATTAGATGAATACCTTATTGTTACAGAATTAACGAAAACAGCAATTGTTGTTATACAACTAGTGTTGAAATTCACTATACTGATCTAAGTAAACATTATAAAGATTTTTGTTACGATACTGCTTCATTAGACTACTGTTTTATAAAAAGAAAAGAAATAGGGAACAAAAAATAACATCAAAGAAAGTTTTTCTTTTTTCACTCTCGCATTCAAAAAAGAAAATTTTAAGGTTTAAAAATTGTCACCTAGGCCAGTAATGTCGTTGATGGAAAGGTCAATTTTTCACCTAAAACATGAAATTGACATGTTTATGACAGCACGTGACTTTTAAGCAGTCAGATACCTACACATACACACATACACAACATGAATTCTCAACTGCGCAATTTCTCCTAACAATGAAATTGTTATTAATTATAGAATTTTCTTTTTTTAATGTGTTCCATTTTTTATTTAACCTGTAAAATCATAGTTTAATGAAATATATTAATAAACATCAATAAAAACAATTTAAATCAAACACTAAATTTACACAAAACAAAACATACCATAAAAAATAATAAATAAAATAACAGAGAAAAATAAATAATTATTTATTTAAAATAATTACAACAGTAAATACAAATACGAATACTTAAATATATAAATCCTCTATTTATAAACATTTGTATCTCCCTAATTATTGTCAAGCGTCTATAATATAAGTATCGCTATTATTATTGAAGTAAACACTACAATTACTATTTTGAATATTTTTGTATTGTCTATTTATTATCTTTATAAAAATATTTCAAAAAGAAAAATAAGTAAATATAATGATGATGATGATGATTATAATGATGATAATTATATTAACAAAAATAGAAAATTCTGATTGTAAACACAAATTAATATTAATTTAATCGATTTATGGTAATAGACTTACACGGCTGGTGATATATTGAATTTTTCGACCTACAACTGTGGTTACTCAACTCAAGGTTTAGTCGCACATTGTGTTTTCTTTGAATATTATTTTACTCAGATTTTAATATATAAAATAATTTAATATGACATTCAATAAAATATTTAATATAACCGTGGCCTTTCGGAATGTTTCCATCATCTTAGATAAAAATAGTGTTCATCTATGCTTAGGCCCGTAACCTATCCTCGGCTAGTGTACTTAATTATATAGGCTGAAAAGAGGAAATTTCGTCATTAACGCAATATTTCATTATAAGTATGCGAAAGATGAAATTGATGGGAATCACTGGATTTTGCATACTAATTCAGATAATCTTGCGTATGAAGTCAGCAGAATTAATTTATATCAAATTTAAAAAAATGATATTCAGTTTTGTAGATTTGATTTTAATCAGGAAATAATCAGTTTAGAAAATATTTAATTCATAAGAATATTATTCGTATTTTGTTTTGGTTTCTAGATATATGAAATAATTTGAAGATTTGTATGAAAGAAGTTCACTGAGATGGAATAAGTTAATAAATTCTCAACAACAGTATTTAAACCAACGAGCACAATGTATGAGTTCAAAACTTCACTTAAAATGAATGCAAGCGTTAAGTGTTCTGTCGATCCATGTATCACTTGTATTTGAAAAAGATTAAATTTTTTAGGAAAATATTAAGAAATATTGATAATATTTTATAAGATAACAATATGTCATTTATTTCTTAATAAATAATTATATTCATATTATTCGAAAAGTATTTAACCTTATAAAGTATTCAATAAATTAGAAGTAGTTGAAAGATAAACAATAAAATCAATATCACACTGCTATATTTTCTTTTAATTATAATTAATACTTTTTATACCTATTATTATTCCTTTATCTATCACAAAATTGATTTTTTTGAATTACTTTTGATTCTTCATAGAAATTATGTGTTCAATTTTGGAATGTAGTCTATGGCAAACTATTGCAAATTATTTATTAAATTATAATAGTTACAGGAATATTACTCACTCTCCTACATAAGAGATTAAAATTTATTTGAATACATTGCTGAAATTTACTTGTTATAAACAGATATAGAATACACGATATGAAAAATTTTCTTAATTTAAAGAGGGATGTCGATCAACCGTATTTATTCTCTATATATTATCACTATAATTTTTTACTTGCAAATACATTTGCACAAATCAAACAACTTACTTAATAAACTAATTTTTTTAATAACTTTTTTCTGATAAACGAGATATATATTATTACATTAACTACAAGTCAAACTGTATTAAGATTCAGGTATTAATATAAGAAAAACTGCGCTCGTAAAGACACTGGTTAACATGATTTCATAAGATTTTGTGAACAGAATTTTTAATAAGAATAAAGAATTTTCAGAATTTCAAAGACTTGTAAATTTAATAGTTTTCAATTTAGTAAGATTTTTTTAATGAGTACTTTATGTAAGATAACAAATTGCAAATTATATGTATTTATATAGGGGAATAAATTGTAGGATAAAGTTTCGAGTTCAGTAAACATCTAATAAAAGCCATTGAAGTTTTCTATTTTAGGAACCCTATAAAGAAATTTATATCGAGAATATAATTCGATTTAAAGTTTTCAACACTACAATATCTTTTCTTTTGAAAATAATTTGTTATAAAAGTGTAATGTGTTCTAAAATAGTAATGCATGTCTTCAAACGTCTTTATAGAACGCACATATTAACTGCACTGTATCTTTTCAAATAAGGAGTCTGAAGTCTGCATATTTGGAGTTGCAACGAAATTTTAAAATTTTCAAAATCGATTTTTTTTTCGAAAATAAAATATATAAAATCTATAAACTGTAAACTATTCTACTACTATAAACTATATATAACGAAAAAACTATAAACTATTATCACTTACAGCACAAAACGGTAATATAAAAGATTTAAAATTAATTCTACCCTCAAAAACTACTCTTATGAGGGGGTGAAAATTTCGAAAAATTGTAACTACGATAATTTTATTATTCTAACAAATATTATATTGATCAGAATAATAGCTTATATAAAAAATTACTACCAAAAAAATTGAAAAAAAATCGTTGCAGAACATGACTTTTCATTTGTTTTCAGTACATGCGAAAGAGCCAACGGTACACTATTGAACAAAAAATGTTATAAAACGAATAATTTTATTATTGGCAATAATTTTTTTGCAGAATACGAGAAACAATATGTTATAGAAAATATTATGTAAATTTGGAAAAAAAATTCTAAGAATAACAATAATGGTCGGATTTAGAATCCATATGCACTCATACGCGTACACGCATACGGGCCACATAATACTGTTTATAACAAATTCTCCTAAAACATTCGAAACAATTTTATTTGAGAACATCGTCTAATTTTACATTATAAATACACATGAAAAGATTTTTTTTATCGATATTGGAGTGGAAAGAAATATTAGCTACATTTTAATACACTCGAAGTCTTATACACGTGAGCATCGAAAGTGACGAATATTGTTAAAAACAAATTCTCCTAAGACATTTCACTAAATTTAGTTTTTTCAATTGTTTTAATTATAGTTAATGCTTCTATATAGAATGTATATTAGAATTAAAAAAAATAGTTTTTACTATAATGCCTTCTCAATTCTTTTATGATTCAAATGCATTTAAAATAGCTTGTTATGTACATAATATTTCAGTTTTCTTGAGCAGGGATTAGAAATTTGTTTTAATAAAAACCGATGTTACCACTTTGCAAGGTGACGGTATTTCGTTAGCGATTCATCCAAATACTAGAATCGATAAGCCTCGTCGATTTCGGCTATCATTTAGAAAGCCATTGCATAGGTTGAGTGAATGTGTTAATACATAAGTGCTAATTAATACTTAATATTTGAATGATTTTTGTGTCGATCTTTTGGTTCCCGCCTCACTTACTGATGTATCCATACTCTTATTTTTAATAATGTACAGATTCATTTTTTTTCGTTGTGTTTTATAATTGCTCATATTTTTTAATGATAATGTTAAATGGTTATGCATAACGATTCGTATATTATACCATGTGTACGCATGAAATGAAAAAATTTTTCTTTTCGAAACGTAAACAAAATAATTAAAACTTTAAAATAATTAACTAAAATTTCTGTAACTTTAACATATTAAATATTTGAAACGATGCTTGTTACAGTAATCTAAGTTGCAATTGTAAGTTAATAATAATACAAATCATAAATTTAGCTAACAAAAGTGAAAAAAAGAAGGAGAAATTGAAAACAGAAATCAAAGTTCATATGTATAACACATAAAGATGTTCAATGCTATTTACATACTTTTCAAATGTTTTGTAAGTTTTTTTCTATTAGAGGTAACCTCATTAAATAAAGTTGTTATATATTAAAAATTATGATAACGCGTTTGAAAATCAAAAAGTTATGGTATGGAATCGTTAAAATCTCAAAATCGTCGAAACTCAGAACTGACGAATTGGTCCGTCGCTCAGGCTTCTAGAGCGTATTACTCGTCTATATGATTCGTAATAAATACGAATTCATGTTTACTTAACATTAGAGCAACGTTGTATTATGGGAGACTTACCGACTAATAATGTGTTAATATAATGTATTATAACATGCAACAAAATTTTAATTTTTTTATTTTGTCACTAGTTTTTAGTTTTTTTATTCTTGAAAAATGTAATGAATATAAATAAATGAACCAAATCTCAACAAATTAAAATATTTTGTTTTTTTAAAATTTCTGTTTATCTAAAAAATGAATTATTAAAAACAATTAATTAAACAAACTGAGTAAGCATAATAAAATAGAGAGATAGAGAAACGAATAAAAAAAAAAGTATTGTAATGTGCATTTGTTATGTATGTATTATGTATCAAATTACACTTCGAAAATTGAAAGGAATCAAAAAATATGTAGGAATATATATATATATATATATATATATATATATATATATTACGCATATACATCTGATGCCTACGTCAATCGCAAATTCGGTATGTTTATATTTATCGTGATACAATAGTTTGTTTTTAAGACCTTGGCTTGCAGTATACATTTAGAAGTTTGTTTAGAAAAAGAATAAGTGTCGGAGTTACGGAGCCGATCATCAAAATTCTAGTCAAGCTTTGAATCCGTCATCGTATTAAGGTTGTGGGCAGAATTATGTGAATACGTGTGAAAACATGCTAATATCTCATCTGGAAAATTAATATGTTTTAAAATAAATCTTTTCGGTAATACTCGGAAATTGCAATGTACAATCTTTTACTGTATTACAGTATTACAGTACAAATCAAACACTTTTTTGTACATTCTACTACATATTACACATAAAAATTAAATAAAATTGAAATAAAAACAACAGCCGAATTTGGTGATGTTTATAGACATAACTTTTAGGAAATCACAACATCCGGGACCACTCGAATTAAAATAAAAAAATTTAATATTTGTGTTTAATTTGTACATATGAAAACTTTATTTTTCTTAAATAATTTTTCTTAAATTTATTTTTCTATTATAAAATGTTTCAATATTTAAATTAAAAAGATCAATTATGGTCATCAATATATAACTTAAGTTTACTGAATGGGAATAAGATATAGCGAATAAAAAAGTTATAATACATTTCTACCAATTTCATAAAAACAGAATACACAATAGCTCTGTAACATAAAATACAATATATAAAAAAAAATTATAAGTACGAAAATAACTAAAAAATTTTCGTATCCAAAACATTGTTTTTAACAACTTTATTCCTAACGCTAATTCTATAACTCTTATGCGCCTATCAAAACATCTAACACGCTTTAATTGTTAACTAAATACATGCCTCAACATTTTACTGCTAAATAGTATGATTTGTATAAATTCCAATATGTATAGAAATTATCTAATCAAAATCCATAAGTAACATTCTGTTGTACATTATTAAACAAATAAATATCCGAATCTAATGTTTCTAATCTTCTGTCGAAACTCTAATGAAATAAAAAAATTTTTAAACATGGGATTTTTCTTTCAAAAATCTTTAAAATTATTTAATTATGATCTGAAAATAATAAAAACGTAATTTTATCTTTTAGGAACCGTTAAAACAACTATAATTATGGGATAAAAAAAAAATTATAATTTTAGAAATCCTTCATTCTCCAAACGATTATTTATAATAATCATTTAACACTTGTAGATAAAAGAATGTTATATAAACAAAAAGTTTAAATTTCTTGCTTTACTGTTTGTACGAAATTGCGGCACGTGCGAGTACATGTATTGGATTGTGCACCTACATTAATCGTCAACGTTACAAATTATTAATATTTTACACTCGCAATTATAAAACTCTCATTTTAGCAAAAGAATTTAAGTAAGTAGCAAAGTTGATTTCGATAATATCATTAGGTTCCATTGTGAGAAGGCGTTTCAAATACACACGTTGAAAACTTATAGATTACTATATACTATAATCATAAACGGTGTATAACTGATTATTTATAACAAATGCTACATTAACATTCCACAACTTTTTACAAATAATTTCCGTAACTTGTAAAAACATAGAAGTAAATGATATTCCAACAAAAATTAATCTCTCTTAATCATTAATAGTTGTTTAATAATAGTGTGTAACATATACGATTACTATGAGATATAATTTTTTAAGTAATTTATTAATATTAAACATGAGTAGTAACTTCTCAATTAATGTTTTATTAATGAAATTACAGATTTTATACTTCAAAAGTTAAAATTTATAAATGTTCTGACTATTAATAAGTTCTATATTACGTACCGGCATTTATTTATAATATGATAAAAACAAGTACATAATATTCAACGTTCATTACAAGATTTGCAAGCGGCCTAATTTAAGAAAGATAAACGATAACAATATATATATACAGGTAAAATGAGTAAGAGAAAAAAAGATAGAAAAATATTAAGAAATGATACAATTACATATAAACTTCTATAAAAGAACAAAAGAATTCTTTAAATCTTACAAAAAATGAAAGAGTAAATAATTGTAATCCCTCCGTATAAAAAATTAAGAATTATACTTTTTCACGGGGTGTGAACACAAAGTGAAATAGAGACGCTTGTTTAAAAAAAAGCGACGTTGCCGCATCACAACGTCAATAAGCTACAGAATGACTTGTGAAAATCTTCGAATCCATGAGGCTTGCAGAGTTCCAGTGTCACTTGTAAAGCCTTTCTATGTGTGCTGTACATGCGTGAATGCGTGCACTACGGCTTGAGTCAGCATCAACCCGAAGCTAAAACTATAAACTTATTAATTATTTGCAAAAAAATTCGTAGGTATCATAATCATAGAAAAACGTTTCCATTCAAAGTAAATCATATTTTAGAAAAAATATAGTGGAATGTATTAGGGGAATTTGTTATTCACTATCTAAAGCCCATATACTCGTGTGTATAAGACTGTGGGTGCATTTAAAGTGCAGCTAAGTTCTCTTTCCACACCTATATTGATAAAAAAATTTTTTATTCCAAGTCCGGCCATTATTATATTCTTAGAATTTTGTTACCAAATTTACATAACATCTTCTCTAAAATATTGTTGGAGAAAGAATAGAAAAAATACTCATTTTTTATGTTATTATTAATTATATTTTTTTGCATAAGCATAACACACAATAATATTCTATAATAAATATAAAAGACTTAATGAAATAGCTCTACAGTACTTAATACGATTTTTTTTTAGGAGATCAAAAAATTTAAATATTCGAAGACTCTTTTTTAGTAATGTTTTTATCATCCTCTTACAAGATAATTCCATTCGATATATTATTTATATCTTTATATTCTATTATTCCATCATCTTGCCAATCAATTTAACCGTGATAATTAAAAATATTTTCTTAATACAAACATTTTTATTTATTTAACTCCTATATTAGACAATTTTGCTATATTTGTTGAGAAACAATAACTTTTATAAGAAATTTGTTTTCTTACTATCAATAAGTATCTCCAAGTAATCAATTATTTTTATTAAAAATTCAGTTTTCTTTCTTTTAGAGAGTTGCAGTAATACGTATTTTTGTTATCACAAAATCAAAGAAGTAAATATAATATCATTTTTCGATCATCGTTCTAATTCAAGTATGCGATTCATGAAAAGCTTTCATGAGGTTTTATTCATCTATTTAAAAACAAATCCATGCTTACATCGTAGTTATTAATAATTTTGTTGCGGTTGAGTTTGTACAAGAATATACATGCATAATTTACAAAGCTTTTGTGGTTAATCATTGTTTTATTTTTAAATATTTAAGCGTACGTAAGATGTTTCGGTACAAATCTTATAGTCCTCTTTTTATGGAAAGGTATAAAATAATAAAATTAACTAATTTAAATGCGCTCGAAATAAGACGTTGATTTGATATTTTCATAAAAAATAAACACGAAATACAAAATAAGAGAAGAAGAATCCTTAAAAATTAAAAATTTTGTTTTTTGAGCAAGACACAATTTCTTAATTCAACGTATATTGAATATTCTTTAATCTTTTCAATTCAACAATCATATACAAAATTTTATTGTTAATTTTAAAGTCTGATAATTATCAATGCTAAGTACACCCATCTTCTTATTAAAATGTTTTGCTGATTTGTTAATATTCTAACGGTTTGCATTTAAACTGCTTTAGTGAAATTCGATATTTGCATTTTATAATTACAATATGAATGTATAATACATCATTTTGTAGTTTCTTATTTTAAGAAAATACCTAACATCCATCAGATTCATCAAGATTTAAAGCTAGGGACTCATTTTATTTTTCTTATTTCATCTAATATCTTAATATTAGTGTATATTTTATGTGATAATCATTTTTAAGCAAACAAACTATATTTTGTTATAAGAATTTAAATACTTATTTTAATTGAAAGACTTATATAAATTATTTTACAAATTTTTCGCGGTTTTTCTTAATATGCTTCTTATTTTATAAATATTTTCATAACATTTCATAAAATCATATTTTTACAAATTAAGAATATCTGTGTTTCATTATGACATATAAATAAGAGGATATATTAAGATCATTTTATCAGAATTTTGTAAACAAATTGTATTCTGGAGAAAAAAATATGAGTAAGTTTTGAAATGATTTTTCGTTTTGAATCACCGTTATTCAATATTAATTTTTGTATAAAATATTTTTTAGAAATTTCTTTAAATCGGAAATAGAAATTTCTTTTTTCCTAATTGTTATTAATATTGTTATAATTCCTGTTCTTACTCCTTATTTTAAAAATTTACCTCTATCTTAGATTTCAAATTTGCTTTACTTATTAAGTTATTTTTTAGATAAATAAATATACTTAATTTAAACGATTTAAATTATATTTATATTACATCTTAAAATTATGTAAATTTCGGTTTATTTATATTATTTAATATTTACTGCATACTTTCGATATAGCAGTACTTTTTCAAAGAAGACATGCTTTTTCTACTTAACATTTAGATATCGTTTTCTTTATTAAAAAGAAATTTAAGAAAAATAAAATATATCTTTGTCAATGTAGAAATATTTTATTTGATAATATTAATATTAATATTAATTAATTAAAAGATGATATAAATACAGTTTTATGAATAAAACATCTTATTCATATTTTCATTTCTAACCAAATTATTCTGTTTTATTTTATTTTAATGTAAACAATCTGTCTCTATTAGCACATAATATCTTTTATTATATTTAATGAATTAACTGTCACAAAGAGGCTACAGATAAACATAAGTCTCACGAAGTAAAATGGTATGTTTATATGGTATTGTACTTATATAACAGTTGGTAAAATATACATTTAAAAGAATTCAATAAATTCAATAAATTCGTATTTTTTTGCAGGATTTACGCAGTGATATTCAAACTTTCAGCTATATAGTTCAACCGTGTTCTGTACCTTTAACAAAACTGATATGATGTTGATTTTATGTGATTCCTACCTTATCCTTTCCAGTAATTTTTGCTTACTGCAATAAATAAATTTTCTAAAATTTTCTAAACTATTACCTACGTCCCTACAACCAAACAATAATAATAAAGTTTACTCTTCAAAAGACTATATTTCTCTTATTTTGTTTAATCTTCTGTATGTATATGGTACTGGCAGCTTAACGTTATAATTACAACTACTTGTAAGATTATAGATGTAAGAGTTCGTATACCTATGAAATTGTACTTTCTAAATTATGGCTTAATCTACGACTATAAAATAAGTGTCCCTTGTGCACATGTCATTTATATCATACAAACTCGTATTTAATTACTCGTATACTATTATACACAATTCTACACAATAAAAAGATGGCATTAAATGATCTCGAAAGAATACATGGCGCTCAACACTTAATTTAACCATAAAATATTACATGTATAGATGGTGTATGAAGACCCGAGCTTTTCTCGATTGACCCAGGTTAATGCAATTATAAAAAGAAATATATTCAGGGACAATATACAGCTTGTAAAAGTAGTAATTATTTCAAAATCGGTATTACTAAAACCTTCTACATAATAAAAAGGGTATATATTTTTTGCAAACTTCTCTTTCTAAAGAAATATGCAACAATTACAAAGAATTTCGTATTATCGTGTCAACTGCATAAACAGCAGTACATAAAGATAATAAACTGGCAAATATATTAGTTCTTTTAATAATAAGTAGTTTTTTCTTTACAGAATAATTGTTATGTTATTGGTTGAAGTCTTGTTAATGAATTATTTCTTGGAATATTATTTCCACTGGCAATAAAAGAATAGACGTTGTTTTATACAGTAACTTTATAATAGAAAGAGTTAAATTTTGATATTAAATAATTTTTAAGTTATTTTGCTTGCAAGTATTCTTGTTTGAACTAAGGTTTGAACTAATGGTTTCTCAACGCAGGTTAATAAAAATACCAATTTTGATAAAAAATTCGTACAGATTCATTTTTCAATTCTTCTGATATAATTATTAAAACATTTAAAATAATATTTTATGGCTAATCAAGAATACTACGTGAACATTTAATATAATTCGTGTAAGTTTATCTATAAAAGATTAATGATATTTATAAAAATATAATTTATAGATCACTTGATACAAATTATCGTTGTTAAAGTTGATATTGGTAAAAACACATTAGTATAAAATAAGCTTCATAAGCCAGGTAAAAGACAAAAATTAATCAAAGCAAATAATATGTATATCATTATTAAGGTAATTTTCCTTAAATTTAGGTATTTAACAAAGTTAATTATTTTTATAATATTACTGTAATATTTGATTTTATTTGATTATTATATAAGAATGTATTAGGTAATAAACCGAACTTTCAAAGTTTTTATATAGTATAAACTATGTTTTGATTAATTTTTTTTAATGTTTTTGAAGAAACATATTGAAATATTTCTATATGATCTTTTATGACATTGAAAATAAAAATTATTTTTTCCCTGATTGCTGATTAAATTTTAATTTTTAATTTTAGTTCTTAGATTTTTTATATATGAATTATAAGTGCTTACAGTCTTAAAATCCACGCTATTAGAATATAAGTCAATTTAACAGTATCAGTGACGCACAAAAAACTTTAATTAATGTATTTTGATTTTAGTTTAGTATATGCATAAGTGAAGATTATGTTTACATTATTTTATCAGAATAGTAAAAATTGATACCAATAATAATTTAAGCAATTTTAGTTATTTTTCTAAGAAATGTATAAAAATATGCAATCCAATAGTAAAAGTATTTTATATGTAAACTAAATTTGAAGAAATGCTTATTGGAAAGTACGAAAGGTTTTTTGACTCTTGTTTTTCTACCCATTAGACAAGTGAAAACTAGTGAAGTAATAACTAATCTGAAAGGAAAAGCTGATCGGAGTTTTTCTGTTATTAAGAAACTGCGTAATTGATAGATGGCTATTTGTTTACAATAAAAAGAGAGTCGGCTATTTTGCGTATTTTGCCAAGACTGACGTTTCTTATACTATGTATTTAATAAATATTGGAACTCTTATATAAATTTGTTCTTATTTATAATAATTAAATTTAATTTCTAAATTTAATGCATTATCGAAATTTGTAAATATTAAAAGCCTTAAAAAATCAAATTTTTACTCTCTTTTGAGGCTATTAAAAATAAATAAGAGATTGTGAATATTAAGAAATACTATAGCAATAATGATATCAGATAAAATCTTTAAATATTGCATTAAATTTTTTTTTCATTATAAGACTTAAAGGTTTATAAAAATAAAATATTATGTCAATACTGTGTTTTAATAAATCTATATATCCCTGAATACACCCAATTTCGTAAAAATTTTATTATTAAGAGATTTCAATAGTTTTCGTGTTGTTTTGTAGAACCTTAAGTAATTTGCTTCCATCAAAATTATTTCAACTTTACCATTTATTCCAATGTTACAATAGATAAATTGAAAAATGTTTTTTAATCGTTAATCTACTGCAACATGTTGTAAATTAAAATATAGAACAGACAGAATATATTTCAATTTTTGAATGACTATTGTTTTAATTGCTCCAAATTGAATATTGACTTATGTTAATAATTCGCAACTTATAATTTGCGATAAGTATAAAGAATTTTATGCACGTTACTTCTAAAAATTGCTTGATTTGAGATATTCAAAATCATTTAAGTTTAAAACTGTATTTGAATGGTTCAATAAAAAAACAATTCAAATTAATAGACAAAATTTTTAATTTTTGAATAAACTTCTTGTTACATGTTTATTAAATCACAATGCAGTTTTATAAGTTAATTAGATAAATCAAGCACTTAAAGATATCGATCTATAAACTACGATACCTCTTCAAATTACTACTGTTGTATAAAAATTGTTCTATATTTAAAGTTGAAGTATATTGTGTCCTTTTCGCATACAGTTTTATTGCAGTAGAAATTTTTCACTCTTAACAACTGTATTAAAAAAAATAAACGCTAGGAGAAATTATTTAAGTGAATTTATTTAAGTGAAAATGAACACCTTTCCGAGCATGAGTTTCTTTCGGACTGGGCCAATTAGCAGTATCTTGACCTCCTCGTTGTCAAATTCTTGGCGATGATAGCTGTGTTTAGTTTTTTGTAATTACACATGGCCTACAAGTATTATCAAGAACTTGGTAAACTTTAAATGATTCCAGTACTGTCTTTTACGGCGGTTGAATATAGAACGGACTGCATGAAGCTAAAATATTGATGGCCAATTTGGACAGTGAATACGGTGCCGAAGACGTACTGCCGTATGATGTCGCAAACGAAGTCCATGCTAAAAGAAGAAAGAGAAGAGGGATTATCCAATGTCCAATTTCGAGCGACGTTTAGTACTGAGTAATTCGAGCCCCTCCTCCTTGCTTGTGTTTTTGTCAGCGCCGTAGCACAGATGTTACGCAGAATACGACATCGAGTCGAACTGCTGCCAGATGAGCATGAGAAAAGCGACTTTCTTTGCACAACCTTAAACCTATCACGAAAGAATGCAAGCTCTCTTATCTTTAGAATTCGTTCTTCTTTACGTTTTATTAAAATCTGTGAATTCTGGATGATAACTAGTCAAAGCAAAGTGTTTTAAACTAATTTTTGCTATTTGTATTGCTATTGATATGATCTTACCGGATTATTTTTTTATTTTATACATTATCCCTGCCCGAAACAGCTTTTAGTTAATATGTGCTTAATGCCAAAATTAGAATTAAAAAAGTGTAGCTGTAAATTATGTAAATAAATAATTTAATATTCATCTATACAAGTGTATAGTTTTTACATTTTGACGATTTCGAAATAAAGTCAAATTCGGGGACATATCTGAACAAATTACAGTTATCTTTTTCACAATCTTATACACCCTAATATTATACATTCTTCTCTAGCTCTCTACTTCTATACTTCCATTTCGCGTTATAAATCTAACCAAAAATATTCATTTTATTACAAAAAACATAATTTCTTTTTAAATAAAAAAAAAATAAACGTACAATTTAAGTATATAAACAATAAACTTATCACGGTAATCTTTTAGTTGATTAATTTTATTATTTATTCGAATTAAATAACATATATTGTGTTATTAACACATTACTTAAGATAATTAGAAGGAGTTATAGGAAATCCGGAGTTGTATTCTTGGTAGTATAAGCGAAGCATTAAATGTTGATATTGTGCATTTATTTAAAGCATATTACACATTCGGATGTTAAATATACGTTCTCTCACAATTTCATTATTTGATACTTTTGAAAATTATACAAAATTCAACAATATGGAGCTAAGATAATTAGAAAATGCACACTAGATCATCGTATTTATCAAACGAGTTATTGAACGTTATTTTACAGAATCGATATTTTGGACATAATTAACAAATAAACGAAATAGCTAATTTTATAAAATTTTCCATACTTCTAATATTAAAAATAATTATGTTAATTACAGAGCGATATATACTAGTAACTTAAAGGTCTTATTATTAATTCAAAATGTTTTAATTAATTTGTATATTGATATAGAATATTAAGGAAACGCAAAAGGTCCATTAGTTCTAAATGAATCAATTAAATTAACGAAAGTTATGTTGCTAAAGGCAAATCAAAATTAAAATAATTTATTATGATATTCCTTTTAAAGTTAACATATTTTTAGAGAATTTTGAAAAAAATCACTAAAAGTTTGTAAAAAATTCTAAAATAGCTTTTAAAAAATATTAAAAAAACAGAAAACTAGATTTATAAACGGACTTTTTAAGAAGTTATTGAATTACTTTTTAATAAAAATAATTCTGTAATTTTTAGAACGTAATTCATGAAATTTCAAATAACTGATTTTACTCGTTTTGTAATATTTTTATTGGTAAAATAAAATTTTGTAGAACGTTGTTTTTGACGCATAATCTTTGTTTTCAAGTAGAGTAATGAATACAATTGATTAATGTGAAAATTAATATTTACATTGCATAATTTATACAAATCATTTTATTTGATTACAAATCATTTATTAAACATTTAAAGACTCTAAGGTGTTTTCATTATAGAAGACAATTAAGTTTTCATGTCTAGCGTTTGTGAATATGTGCTTTGTTAGAAAAATGAAAATAGTCATAAGGGTCTTAGCCAAAAATAATCGAATTGTTGTGTCATTCTATGGTATGAAAATCGTAGATTGCTAGGAAGGTCCATAGAAGCATTTTTAGCGAAAACTAAGATAAGAATGCGTGGGAAAAGTAAAATTAGAAAGATCGAAGGAACATATAACAATATTTTTTATGGTAAGGGCAGAAAATGTCTGGGAAGAATAAACATAAAGATAAGAAGAAAATGCTGCTTTCTGATAGGTGCATATTACAGTATACATTGCTTATTAGAAACAATTTCTTAAAACAATCTTTTTATATTTTCATTATAAATATACTATCTTATATCAATTTTTAGTGTGCATATTAAATGCACACAATCAAGCATGCATACGGCGTGATTAGGCATCTACATATTCATTGTTAGAATCAGTGAACATCGTTTGAGTTTTTATTACTTATTTTATAATTCATCAAACTTTAAAGAAGATATTGGACAATAATTTGTTTTAATTCGTTGAGAGTTAAATTTTCGTTTTAATGTTGATTAATTAAAACTCATATCTAATTGTTTGTGCTATCGATATGATTTCATTATGTGTGAAAATATTAACAGGACATTAGAATTATAGTAGATAAGTTATGTACATTCTGGCTCAGGGTGGAAGTGAGCCAAAACCCGCATAAAGTATGAGTCTGAAATTTCAACGTTGGAACTCCAACAAAAAATTAAATTTTTCAAAACTTGAAATTTCTTCGAAAAAAAAAAATCCGTAAACGATACAATATGGTTATACTATGATACAATATGAAAAAAAGAACAATATAACCCTAAAAACACCCCGAAAAACGACCCTTATTAGGGGATGAAAAATTGAAAAATTTCGAATTTGAAAAATATTAAATTTTTACTAACTATCATAAACAACAATCATTACTAACCATTAAAAAAATAAAAACAAAATTTTTATTGCACATAGAAACTTATTATAAACAAATAGAAGTTGCGCCGCGTAAGAGTACTCGCAGAAGACCGCCTACTACAATAGACTATAAATACGAAAATTATTAATATTTTAAGAAAAAGTTTATAATAACAAAAATATTATAATTTATATATATATTATAAAAATTAAAAAAATAATGTTATATATTAATATTATACATTATTTTAAAATTATTTTCTAGTAATATTTATATTTATAAGATGTTATTATTAAATAGTCTAATACTTCAATTTATAAATTTATTACACAAAAATGTATTAGCTATATTTTATAACTATAGACAACATCAAACATAAAGAAAATTTTACAAAACGAGTAAGGTAAGGAAGTGAATGAGAGAGTAGAGATGAATTTTTTTAACGGGATGACTTTTACTTCGTATACCTTTTTAGTGCTCCAAATCTGTTCAAACGATAAAAAAAACTTCACGCTTTTGCTTTCGCGATTTTAACAGTCTGACACTCATGCCTCTTTTTTCAATCTCATTTGAATGAGAATGAGACAGAGAGTTATTATTTAAACCAACAGCAAGACATTATTTTACAAGTCAAGAGCTTGGGTTTTGCATTTTTTCACAGTTAAACAGACTCGCAAATTATTTTATATTTTTGTAAATAAAATTATTGTAAATATAAATTGATTTAAAATATTATACAAAATCTTATATATATTAACAAATATTTAAAAAAAAGTTTATAAAGTGCAATTAATTTGACTCATTGGATTCTTGAATAAAACTTTCAGCTTTTCCACACAATCTTTTGGTTATTATATCTAGTTACACTCGAAGATAATCCTAAATAGTTTTTCATGCCGAAGCATCGTCTTTGTTTGTCCTAATTATCACAGTATATTAAGTGTCACTAAAATATACATGTAAATTTGTGCCGGAAATTCTCCAAAGTGTATCTTCTACGAAAAAATAATAGTTCTTCATTTTTCTGTATTCTTGGTCTGTATTTTTAATACAGATACTTAATTCTATATAGTCTTATAGCCTTATTTGCTTATGTTCCTTAGCCTTAAATGTTGCCTAGCCTTAAATTTATTTATATAAGATAATAATAAATAAATATATTTAGAAGAAATCATGTACGCACAACATATTTTTTATCTCTGTCAATAAAAAGATTATTTTGGAACATTCAACTTTAGGAACCCCGGGATAGATACGGAATATCAACAAGATTTTATCTTATCGACATATCTTAAAAAATATAATACCAGTTTTATAATTGTATAAACAGAGATTAATATAAGACTATTTAATATTCGAAAACTACATGAAAAAATACTGGGAAAACACTATAAAATCCACTTTTCTCATTATTTTTATAAGCCTTGAGAATATAAGAGGCTAATTTCATTGTTCAGGGTAGTTCAAGTATTCTGACCACAGTCCGCGAGTCCGGGATTTATAAATATAAAAATTTATGAACACTTATAAACTGAATAAGTAAATGAAAAAAAATTTTATCAAATATATTTTGTACATTAAAGTATTCATTTATATAAACAAATATATATCCTAAAATCCGCCTTTTATTCTGCAGTCAGAATGTGACCTTTGAGATAAATGCTTTAATCCTTCTTATCATTTGTACCATAGTGAATAATATCAATTAATATTTAATTTAATAATAATAACGAAACTCATATCGTAGATGTTTTATAATAATTAGTAAGATACAATTGTTTATATACGATAATATTTTTTATTATTAATTAATATCATTATAATTTTATAAATATTGAAGTTAAAATAAGTGCTTCTCTATTATTACAGTTTATAAAAATGCATTGGTTTTGGGTAAATTTAGTGTTTATAATTGTTTTTGTTGGTTTTTATTAATATATTTTAATATAATTATTAATTTTCTTGCTACGTATGCTTTATCTTTTGCATACTCACACTACCAGAGTGGGAAACGCCATTACATTTACACAGTTTAAGGTAACCCATTCCCGTGTAAATGAAACATCTTTAAAGAATAGTTTTCTGGCCTAATATTGAAATATAGATTTTCGGCAATTTGAATGTTCGAATAGAACAAATAATGTAAATGGAGTACACTCAGAGCGATCTCATTAGTGTTACTAAACAATTATTGCGCTCAATAATTTTTATTATGACTGTAGAAATAATAATTTAAGGTTAATAATAGTTTTATAATTTATTATTTTATTATTAAATAATTTATAATAGACCAAAAGTTTAATTAGAATTTTTAAATATTCTTTCAATTAACCCTCGGTTCTAACAGTTTACATGTGTTATAACAAAAAACTTATATCTGTTCAATTTAATATATAAAATTAAATAATGGTTTTACTAAGATAAAAAAATCATACTCAAAAATATTTTTTAAATATATTTATATAATAAATTTGAAGAAAAATCTTTGTTATCAAGATGTATCCTTAACTCATTGTTTATTATATTATTTGTATGTAACAAAAGTAAATTTTCAACAGTACATATAATAGAAAATACTAATGAGATATATAATATGGGATGACTATGTAGCTTCAAATTTATAAATTAATATTTTGAAAAAAATTAATTTTTTTCGATAACATTTTTGCACAACTCAAAATTCTCTTGTTAGATTAATAATTAACATATTTCTCGAAAGTATTTTTTAAAGAATCTCATCTTTTTACATTATTATTATATGGTTTAATAAGTATATATATAAGGAAGGCACCCAGAACAACGACATTGTATTGTACAGTTGTCGAATTGTCAGTCGTATTTCTCGATTTATTTTCTCGAATCCTTGAACCTAATAAATATTAATAAATATTAATACGCAAATTTATACATACATGCATGCATACATACATACATACAAACATACATACAGACCCACATACATACATACGATTTTCTAAGTAAATTACATCTAAAATAAATCATCGTAAAATGTACGAGATGAATAGTACTATTACTAAATTACTAAATTACGATGTGAATATGAGATTCATTAAATTATATGAATCCATTCATTATTTAGTTTGATTAAAATTAATTTACCTCTAAGTATTTCATTTATTATTTTTTTTTTATTAACTTCAATTTATAAATTAACGTATGTAAATAATTATTAGTGTTTATTAAGTTATCAAGTACATTTAATAATGTCTTTTTTTATCAGATTAATTATGTAAAAATTACATTACTATTATACTTTAAAATAAATTTATAAGTACTATTTTTAGTTTTAACTGAAATAAAAAATGTCAAAATTATTTGTATTTACTAAAAAGCAATTATATTAAAATTTTAACATTGATGTTTAACAAGAATATTAGAAATGTAGTGGATATATATATATATACTAAATAATAGACGATTGTGTTTATCATATATCAGTCCAGTACGTAAATTAATGAACAAAAAATTAAAATAATAATTTACTTTACACCAATGTTAAACAATTTACTTATTAGCTAAATAAATATTAGCAATAATTTCTTATAGTGTATTATTCAAAAATACGCAGTTATACGCACTTCACTGATACTAAGATCCACACTAGCTGGAGATAATCCTACTTCAGAATTTGATTTAATAAGAGGTAATATTGAAAGCTATCGTCAAACACTATTTTTTTCACAATTTGATTGAAATACATCTGACTATAAAGGTCCGAGACATAAACTGGTTAATTCGAAGATATAAAATCGATTTTTCCTTACAAAATATCAAAGTGGATAAAAACAAATCTAGGCATATTTTTTTTCTTACTATTGCATTTTTAGAAGGATTTAAGAGAATTTGAAGATTTCTTTGGCTGGATATCTTTTGCTCAGACTTGATATAGGACTTTTTTTATATCTTTAGAGAGCTGAAAAACCAGGATATCTTCTTTAAAAATATGCCCCTAAATGTATATTTTTATTTTTATTATCGTATTTATCAAGACTTCTTAATATTCTTTATTCTGATATGTTATTATTATGGCAACCATGTTTATTAATATAAATAATTGTTTTTTAACACGTGTAATATATCTTATTTATGCATTTATTGTTATTATAACACATAAAAACAGCTTAAATAATAATGTTAGCCACTGTATAATAAAATAATATTAATTGTAACCAAATGTATATGCTTACATAATAAATAGATAAATAGATGTTTGATAGAATCTTTAGCACATCGCACGAAAAGGTCTTAAATTCCGAGAATTTATAATTCTTTGTGAGTTCGTCACCGTAGTCGATCCCTACCTGTTGAGAGCAACCAAAGGAGGGTCGGGTCACCGACGCTAGCTGATCGGATGGTAGAAGCTTGAGAAAAAGAACGGAGCAAGGAAGGCATCCAGGACAACATTTACACGACAACACGTATTGCACAGTTGTCGTGCTTCTTGAATTTATTTTTTTGAACCCTCAAACTTCTTAATAAATGCTAATAAGCAAATTTATACATATATATTCGAGTTTAAATGAAAATAAATAAATAAATAATTTAAAAAATGTTATCATGCATATGGATATTTATGAATATTTACATCCGTAGATTTTTTTATGTTTACCTGCAATAACACAACTACTTAAGATTAATTTAATTATTATATTATATTAGCTCAATGTACTTTGTTTTTAAATCTTAAAAAGATGGAAACTTTATGCACAATCTAGTCTTACTACATATGTAAAAATAACGCATGAATGCAATCTTTGTCTCTCAATCAAAGAATCACAGTCGTTTAAAACTATTTATAAAGATCTGATATTTCTCTTAAGGCATTCTTCCCAGCTTTTCTAAATTAAAGAAGCAATAGTAAGTTAACGATTAATTTTTCTTTATTACTTTAGAAATGTTTCCTCAAATTCTACAATATTAATTACTTATTCTTTTTCTAACAATTATTTACTTAATAAGAATTACTTTCTTATTATTAACCGATTAAATTATTATAAGATCTCGATATATATTGAGTGTTTGCAATTTAATCTTTAATCACGATTCATCTTTCCAACAATCATTTACTTATTAAAAATAGTTAATTAATTAAATTTTATGTTTTACGTGAGGTATGATAAATACAATTTTCTCCTTATCTGACTACTTTTAGATGCAGTAGCAAGAGATCAAGAAAAATGGGCGATGCGACCGGAATTTCTTTCATGGCATCTAATTTGACTTCTCGAATATTAAAATAAAATTTTCGTAATGTATACAAAAATTCAATTTGTAAATTTTAATTTACTTTAGTACTATTATTATATGTTAAAACGAAATAAAATAATTCTTACTAAAAATATGATTATTTTTATTATTTGATTAGAAATAACATATTTTATTTACTGTTTTATAATCATTTATTACTAAAATTTTGTTAAGGCTATCATATATTTTTAACAAATATTGTAAGAATTGACATTTGAATTAAATAAGATATATAATCGTTTAAAAAATAAAAGAATTACTAATTAACAAGTAAACTACCATGACTGGTATAGCTAGACCATGTAATAGTTCAATTTGGTAACTGGAAAATTTAAAGTGTTACTAATTAAAGTAGTTATTAAACAGAATCATATAAAAAGAAAAACAAAAAAAAAATGGATGATTATAAAATTGAAAAAGACTTATAATTTTATCGATAACTCGGTAAATTCCGAAAAATTGTATTCAGAAGAAAGTGCAAACAGCCGGGTTACGAAATTTTTATCAAATATCTTTTTTTTTTGAAAATTTAGTTTAATCTTAAAAGAATATTTTAAATTATACTGACGTTTACGTGTATTCAAAAAAATAAATATTCGTGAATATGTATATCTAAACAAACATTATTATTTATTTTTTTGTTAATTTACACCTGTAATCTAATACATATATATGTATAAGCGTATTAATTGTTATGCATGTATATCTGTATTGCAATAAATATTATATCATTTTCAAAGATTCGTATTTAAGGATGAAATTTATAATGGTTTATGATTAATATTTGTTCAAATATATTTGTTTAATTTTTTGAAATATATTTGTTAAATTTGTTACTTTTACTAATTGACGTATGTGCCACGGTTTTTTCTAATTTAAATTTTTTTCTTTATCGTATTTTATTACATTATAGCCAGTACTATTACGATTTTGTCTCACTAGGCTATTATTCCATAAATAGGAAAAAAACGGGAGAAAGCAAGAATATCCGTAGAGAATATTTTTCTTTATTACTCTCTTTCTCCAATAGGAAAATTTTAAGAGATCTAGAATCATCATCGAGGCTTGAAATTTCATCGGCAATAAGGTAAAAATTTCATTATAATTATGACTGCACGTGCAACTTAGAGTAGCAGATGCCTACGCATACTCGCACACATGCAACACCACACTCAACTACGCAATTGCACTTGACAATGAAATAATTTTTCTTTTTCTATACAATCTTATCATTATGTAGCTCCTAAACCAATTATTTAATAAATAAGCAATATTATAATGAAATAAATATAAATTATAAACCGCTAAAACATAATTATAAACAAATTTGGAAATAATTGAAGCGTTATAATACGTAATAATAACAATACATTTACGTATATTTAAAAATATAATTGTATCTTATTAATTATTATAAAGCGTAGTAATAAAAGTAATAGAAGTATCAATAAAATAAACACCACAATTATTATTATTTTATTCTGAACATTTATTGTATTGCTTGTTTTCTTTCTTAATATATATATAATAAAAATGAGTGTAAAATGAATAAATATCGATAATAACGTTAATAATTAAATGATAAAATTAAGGAAAGTTACAGTAACAATAATAATTATATTAATAATAATATAAATAATAACTATAATCATTATAACAAAAATAATAATTACAAAAAAACCAGAAAATACAAATTGTAACCACAAATTATTATTAACTGAACTAATATTATTAAAAAAAATACTAAATATTAACAAATTGATAAAACAAAAATTGTACAACTAAGAGAGACCAAATTGCAAACCGAATCTTATAAATAATTAAATAATTAACTAATTAAAAGAACTAATTATTTAACAAAATTAGAAAATGTATACTGGCTATATAGACTTTTTCGCGAAAAAAACATAAAAATCCCCTCTTGTCTATACCGCCTGTGCTTTCAATTTTGTATAAAAAGGGATAATTTTTCCATGCTAAGTTGTATTTCATCATATCTCGTTTTTCCCAAGTAGACCTAGTGTTATGTCTCCATAAATTTCAAACTTCAGAACAAATAACAAAACAAAAAAATAGTGATTTACGAAAATTTTTTATTGCGATGCCGCAATGTAGTGATATTTAACATTTTAATCATAATATATAGAAATAGAAATCGTCTTCAGTCAACATTACAACAAATGATGTCGCATGCGCAAATATAATACCTAAAAATAATATATTTTTAGGTAATAATATTACCTAAAAATCTAAAAACAGAACTTTATGAGTCCTAATGTAAAGAGAGAAGGGTGACATGTATAAGTAATAAAAAATTGACCTTCGACAGATCTCAACAAGTTTATTGACGTATACGTCATCGATACGTGTCAGACCTTCAATCTAAAAATAACTATTGTAACTCTTGCGTCAATACATTTTATATAGGAAATTTCATGAAAAAGCCATGTCAACTTAAACCGATATTGTATAACCGACACATGTACAAATCTTAACCTATAAACCAAGGCAACACATTTTCATAAAAATATATTAGCATTATATAGAATCATTTTTATGACCACAAGCGAGAACTCTAAAAGTAATGTAACACCGAAAAGATGTAATACTATGATGTCCCCTTAAAATTTTCACTTTAGAGCAGGTATAATTTAGCATGCAACGAAACTTATTAATTACGATGCCATAACTAAGAACATATTTAACACGAAAGACAAAACGTTGAGATAGAAGTCGCCTTCAACACCATTATAAAAACGCATGCGCAAATAAAGCAATTATATAATGGATCATTAACTGTATTAGATGTACTTACCGAAAAACTTAGAAATAAAACTCTATAATTTCTAATGTAAAAAGAGAAGGGTGACACATATAAGTAATAAAACTAAATTGACCTTTGACAAATTTCAATAAGTTTATTGACACATAACGTCATTAACACGTATCAGAAATTCATTTTAAAATAAATCTTATGTCAATATTATTTATAGTAAAATCATTTAGTAATATCATTTATAGTAAAAATTTCACATAAAAATATGTGATCATAATGCCGATATCGTGTAATTTATAGAACTGTGAATCTATAATCCAGTTTCTCAATAAAATATTACGTAAGCACTGTATACGATCAAGAGCAAGAAATCGTTTAATTACTACAAGTGAAAAAAATAGTATAAAAACATAATATATAGTATTATAAGAAACGCCATGCGTAACAACAATTATAACTTTCAACTCGTATCGACACGTTTTATGAGCAAATATTCTAAGATCATCATGTAATTTAAGAATAAATATCATATCTTAGACTGACGTCAATGATTTTACGACTCAAAGCGAGCACATTTTCTATTCATGTAACTTTAATAAATAAATGTAAACTAAACCAATGATGATCATAAAATACTGATTAAGTACAAAACAAAATATTTCTTAGAAAAAATGAAATAAGACAAAGGCGAAAACACAAGTATCAATACAACAATCAAAACAAAGGCAGCAATCACCCTTGATGATATAAAAATACAGCACAAGTAACAGCGTTAGACTTAAAATCCTTCCACATGCAATTACTGCACTCCAGATTTAAACGTATATCTATATATATATTTTTTCTTCTTTCTGTAATATTTTTTTGAAGTACTTTTCTAACATAATTGCAGATAGGACATAATGTCTAGTCGCACATGATGTTTTTCTTGTAGTATTTTCTTGAAGTATTTTTCTAACTTAATTGTGGATAGGACGCAATACGTATTATGCTCATCTTGTAAAATTTATTCTTTGTTATTATCATTCTGCTTTTATTTTATAAAGGATAAGATTGTAGCCTATCTCTGGTTAGTATACTTAATTATATAGGCCAAAAAAAGCAATTGTGTCCTAGTCATATCAATACTTTTATGATTTTAACGTTCATGTTAATAAAAGCAGTTCATGTTATAGTTTAATCAATACAAAATTTAAATAACTAAAAATAAATGTTCATTAAGAAAGAAAACGTTATATAACAAATTAAATTATTACAAGGTGATAATAATTCTAATTATTAATATTATGGCGATATTATAATGGTGATAATAATTCTTATTATTATACCGTCAAATTAAATGTCGTAAAGAGTTTTCTTTTGTAAACGTCCATTTTTATATTTTGATAGGAACATTTTTATTATTTATTATTTATTATTTTACATTTTTATATTTTTATATTTTCAAGATCTGTAGGTGCATATTTGTTGCCATCCTCCTTACTCTTGAATCCAAGTGTAGATATTTAAATTGGAATCTAACACGATTTAAATCATTTAATATAGAACCCTCAGAATTCGGACACTTTTTCCTCCTTTATCTGAAGGTCCGCTCCTTTCTAATTCGTCTAGGTTAGAGAAAACGTACTCTCCTTATTCTGTAGTTAAGCCAATATAAGTCTTGTCCCCTTTCCTCCTTATTCTGTAGTTAAGCCAATATAAGTCTTGTCCCCTTTCCTCCTTATTCTGTAGTTAAGCCAATATAAGTCTTGTCCCCTTTCCTCGTTATTCGAGACCCCTCTGGATAGAGACTTTACAGTTAAAAGATATGTTTTATTCTAAAAATATCTATTTTTAATGGAAAAGATGTTTTTTTATTGTGATTGTGAACTTGTTAATGTTATTAAGGCTTTTTTCCGAAGAATTTCAGAAGTCAATTTAATTAGTGCAGAGAGAGGATTTTAAACTAATGTAACTTGCGTGTCGGTTGGTGAATAATTTACTTAAAATTGTATGTAATTACTTGACAACTTCTGGAACTGTAAGGTATACTATGATAGTTTAATGCAAATTAACAATTCATATTTAAATACTATTTTTATAATTCTTTTTAAATTTTAGAAGATATGTGACAAAGTACGATGATATTTAATTAAGGCGATATGCTTGCGATAAGGCATTGTTATGCACGATTATTGCGTGAGTATTGTCAACAACTACGGCATGGCACGACAATGTCTGACTATGGCGCTATAAGTATGACAAAGTAATTGGTTACATCACATCAAAGGACGAATGCAGTCTGCGATGATAAAATATTCAGGCTATATGCTTTGATAAAATTTATCGATTGAGATTCCAGTTGATAATATTAGAAAGATACTCAAGAAGTTAGAAGTCTTTATCACTTTTTTTGCGGGCGCGTTAGTTCATCTATATTTAAACGCGAGTTTTCTTAAAAAAACAACTGTTTTCGTTTAAAGTAATCTGTAAAATATCAGAGTGGAAAGAGTCTACTTCTTTCTTCATATCTTAGAATTACTATTCTTACTAAACTATTTAACGCTGGATAGATTCGTTCAACAATGCCATTGACCAGTAACTTATGTTATTAGCTACCATCTCAATGGTAGTTGTAGTTCATTCTTTAGAAAATGAAATCTCTTTTTTATAGTCTAGGATTTGACAGTAAATATTTTAAGTTCAGTTGCATATAATGCAAGATTCCTTAGAATCAACGGTCAAAAGAAGGATTACGTATTATTATTTGATATCTTTATTGTGATTTAACAGGTCCTTTTTCTTAAAGTCTGAATAGTTGTGAGGGTTGCTGACTGTAGAGAGCGTACCCTGATTTTAATGTAGTTACATCGAATATGTCCATGCTTATAGACATAGAGATCGGCAATTGAGTCATGTCTTTACCCGTGCTGCAAATATACATAACTTGACCTAAGTTACCTTGTTTTTATCCATAATTTCTTAATACTGATTCTTAAATGATTTGATATCATTCCACATACTTCTGAAATAAGTATATATTTAATAAATATTTATTCCTTCAGGGAAATAAATGATCATTTGGTATCATTCTATTTAACAACTGATAATGTTGTAGCGAACTATTAAGAGCTTCTAGTTGCAAAATATGAAGTTTAATAAAGCACATATTGCCAGTGCCTAGAAACCTGAAATTTTGCAGAGCAACCAATGTCCTGTAGCTCCTATACCCGAAAACTGGGGATATTGCATTGTATGATATTGGATAGTAATGTGTGATACCGAGAGCTTATCAGTTTGTAGAAAATACGCATCATATGTTCCGAAAAAACGTCTTTTCTAGAGCACGACGTAGGGTTAATGTTGCCCCCTAATGTTTTCATGTAGCCCAGAACTCGTGACTTTGTAAAAATACATGTAACGATGTACAAAATGGTTGAGCGTTATTGGCGCATTAGGCTATTTGGTAATTTTGTCGAGGACAATTATAAAATAGTAGAGAGTAATAACATGGGATATGTTGCGAGATAGTTGGGTGCACCGATGTTAAACTAAATGGATGTCGTGATCTTCATTTACATCATATCATTTATTTCCTTTTTTTGTATATGGAAGAGTAAAAAATTACCAAGAAATTAGCAAGAATTAGGGTCAGGATGACTGACTAGAAGAAGCCTTGGCAGGATGTTATGAAAAAATTCTCATCTAAGAAAGCGAACCGTTTAGAGCCAGAAGGCCAAAAAAATCGGTTAGCCAGATAGAATCCTAAATTACACTCAAAAAGCGAAATTACACAATTGGGCAAAGAAAACTTGGCACTAGGTAGTTAAGATCTTGCCTTTGTAACTTTCAGATCGCTAAATAAAATATTTAAAAAATTTCTCTTTGAATTATTATTTATTTAACTGTTATACAAATATCTATAAGATTCTATCAAGTTTTACTTATACTATTAGAATTTGTAACTGCAATGCTATAGTAGACAAATCAAAGTTAATAAAAACTACAACAAGGTTAGGTTGAACTCTTCACGGTATGACATGTACATTTTCTTATTCCATTATAGATCTCTTGATTCTTGAGGTGAGTAATAAATGATTAAGTAGATTGTTGACCTATCTGGGTATTGAGCCATTCAGAAGAGTAGGCAAAAGATTATCTTGTATGGGAGTAATTTGCAAGAACACAATTAGGTATGATACCACGTACATTATAAAAACAATAAAAAATATTGAATAGACTATATTTAAATAGTATTTTACAGCTTTCTTAACTTTTTAAAAACACTTCTTTGATCATATATTTGAAATATCGTAGTAAATATGATAGATATTCTGTACTTATAAAAATTAAAATATCGTTGATAGCTGTACATGTTCGTTTAAATGTTTTTAGTCAATAAGAATTAATAAGTCCTAATTTAATGCTATCTGTTTCCAAATATCTTGAAATACATGTCAAAAAATTCAAGATATCAATCAAGATTTTTCCATTTAATTTATTTGTATATATTTAAAATAGAATCTGGAAGATGACTTTCTGTATTTATTGTTATCATAGTAAATATTTTTTAACATGTTAGTAAAATTCGAATAATTTTGGAATCAAATAATTATTTAATTATCAGATAACTTACTTCACTATGAAAACTGTATTCGTTCGAAAAAGTATTCAAAGAACGCTAGTTTTTATCGATATATTATATTATACTATATTTTATTATGTTTTTTTCACTGGAGGTATGATATGATATGTTATATTATTTTTTACTATTTTATTATCAAAATTTTTACTATGAGTTTATCATTATTATTATTTATTACTTATAAAATTTTTTATTTTATAACATTTCTGTTTTTCGGAATATTTGATTCAAAAATTAATTACACACGATATTTGCTTTTGTATTTTATGACTAGGTTTAAAACATCCAATTAGAATAATTTTTATCACATTTGCAAGTGTGACGTCTCAATGATTTTTTACATATAAACATTTAACTAATAAACCTACACTGTTGAATTTTTTATTTAAGACGGCTGAAGACTATATGTCTAAAGATTAGTGTATTCCAATAGCTTCGCTTATTAGTTGGTTAATAAAAATAAAAGATGTTTACTCAGCTCTTGGGCGGCTTTATGGTCCGATTGGACTTTGCGAATTATAGACGGTCTCCTTCTTTGATCGTCCTAGCAGCAGCTGTCACCATTTTAGGATTGTATGCAGGATCCTAACGAGTTTCGTGGATGAACCTTAACTTTGATCTTTTAAATTTAATCTTTTATGCAGGAAATTTTGTTTCTTTGATATCGTTATTCGGATTTACGAAGAATTCGGACTTGTAGGATTAGTGATGAAACTTGAAATTTTACTGGAATATCTATATTTTTTATTTCTTAAAGCGGCGTTACAAATACTTTATAAATCAAACAATAGTAGTTTGTTCACGCGTATATCGCGTGCTGCGTGTAAATTGACAATTCTATGTAATTGAGAATGAGTAATGAGCAATATGCATAGATCAACTGTTTGTATCGCACTAAAAAATTCTTGATCTGGTTGCTTGCTTGATTTCTATTGACTTAAAGGTCGTTATTGCGTTTTCACTTACGATATCTGCTTGGCGTTATTATATTCTTGTATATATTCTTGTCTCCAGGATGTTGATACGGGTATTTTGGTTTCGTATGAAGTTTTATGTGTTTTATTGGAATTGTACAATACTACGTATTATGTGTTCGCTTCATATGTTTGCTTTGAATGGTAAAATTATTTGGAGATTACATTTTTATTTGATATTAAATATTATTTTTAGGTTACATGATTTTGTAGAATACGCTCGTAAAATGTGGAAATACAAGTTTGGAAGTCGAGATCGTTTACACGTGTTGCTTCTTACAATATTGTTTTTATATAATTTAGAGGTCGAAGTCATTTACATGTTGAGTTGTTTACATGCGGTGTTTCTTATAATATTTTACGGTGTTCGATTTTTTTTAGAAATTCTCGTTTTGTGTTATAAAAATGTTATGGTTTAGTATTTATACGAGAATGTGCTGATGTATATTCTTTCAAAAGTTATAATTGCTATTTTTAGAAAGGAAATTGTATATATGTCAGTTTCATACTATTGGTACTGTATTTTCCATGAGAATTTGATGTTTTTACGTATTAATATTGTGCTTCTTATTAAATTCATCAAGACTGGTCAAGGATTTTTTTATTTGCATGTGTCAATCTTTACATGAAACGAGATTTATAGTCGTTTTTTCTTTACATAAAATTTATAATTATTTATTTTTAGATTTTAAATAAATGTTTATATACAGTATTTGATCTACGATGTAATATTTTTATCTACGCGTGCGTCATTATTTACTATTTTTATTACGTAATTGTGACTGAGGGCGATTTCTGTTTCTATATTCTATATTGATTATGTTAATATATCTTATATTATGAGTGTGGAGTAATGTAGTTTCGACTATTAAAACTTTCAATTCGTATTGATACGTTTTACGAGCAAATATTCTAAGAACACCATGTAATAAACAAATATAAACTTAATTAACGACGATCATAAAATACTGATTAAGTACAAAACAAGATACTTCTTAGAAAAAAAAAGAAATAAGATGAAGGCGGAAATCATAAGTATCAAATGTCCTTGAAGGTATCAAAGCACGATGCAAGGAACAATACCAGCTCATTACGTACTTAATTTCTGCTCTTTCAAAATTAAAAAATTTTAATGTTCGTGTCCCGCGACATTCGCAAGTATAGTTTGAAACTGTTTGACTTATAAGGTTTTGTAAATTATTTAATGCCAACTTATAATAAATGTTCAGTCTTTTTTAAATCTTTAGTTCAATTAATCAACCTTCAAATCCGGATCCTTCTACTGTCTACAACCCGCAACGCCCAATCGAACAACGAAGCAGCACAAGAGTTAAATAAATCTTTATATCTTTCTTAACTAATTGAATCAAGGAGTTATAAGAATCAACTAATTAAAAGGCATACCAGCCTTTGGAAAAGTTTATCTTGAGAAATAAATAGTTGTTTCGTTCTATAAATTTTTAAGCATAAAATATTACTGAGACGTCACAATTGTTACTGTGTAAAAGAATGACATATTTCTTACCTAGACGGACATCAATTGCTAGGTAAACACTTGCACTGATTCAGTCACGCTCTTACACTTACACTTACAGCAGGAAACTACTATGTAATTATACCATAATCAATTAAAATATTATAAAAAATAATACGTTTAAAAATATGTTATAGAATTAGCGTACAAAATAATTATTTAATAACAAATTAATTCAATAAAAATAATATGTTTAAAATATCAAAATTACAAAAAAAAATCATAATGATAACTATAACGTACTTATAAATATTAATATTCAACTAATACTTAATTGTTATTAATATTTTATATATGCAATAGTTAAAACCTTAATTTTGTTTAAACTGATAATAATAAAGATAGCGAGTAATATTAGTAATAGTTGGTAAATAATAAATAATAACGTTAATGTAGTGTTAATAACAATGTTATAGCGTTAATAATAATTATACCGTTAGTAATCAATTTTGTTTTAAAAAACAAAATTAATGTTATTAATTTTGTTCTTTTTATTAATTACGATAATAACGATAATTATTCACTCTAGTAATAATAATTTTGCAGTTATAATAGTAACAACATTAATAATAATAATATTAATTATTATGATATTATTAAAAATAAATATAATAATAGAAACGTTATAATAATGAATAGTATAATACTGAAAAAAACTAAACATAAATTCAAGTGGTCATGTCATATTAACTATAAATTTTGAAGAAATACTATTTAAAAAACAGCTTAAATTGAACAAATTATAAAAAAATCATAAATATATAAACCGAAAAATTACAAGTCCTTATAAATAATTAAATAAATTATTTTCAGTATAGATCGACATTTATTTATTAAATACAAAAATACAGTCATTATTTCGAATGGATTTCACTTTGAACCTTCCTTTTTCCTCTATTCATCCTATCTTTAAACGATTGCCAATATATTTTTAACATTCTTTGTGAGTACATAAGCTATATTAGTTCTGGCACACTTTCTACCTGTTTTACGTAATAGAAACTTCTAAAATACTACTATAATAAACTTTAAGTTTTGAATTGAAAAAAACTATGGAATTAGTTTTTGTCAGTTCTAATTTAATTTGTCTTTTTCGTCTAGGACTACTATTTGTGAAATAGCATTTATATCATTTCTAGATCTTGTAAGTATACCTTTATGTTTTCATTTGACTACAATTTTTGATAGTCCTCAGCAAAATCGAGAATTAAATTAAATGGAATTGATATATTAAAGTATCCTTTATTGTTAGTGATTGACTGTCATTCTTCAATATCTATCCATCCAGAATTTTTAATTAATAGTTTTTTACTTTGATTGACAAAAACCCAACCCTTCATAAGATTAGTCAAAGCTGATTTTTAGATCTTTCTATCTGTTTAGTATTGATCTTATATCTTATATTATCAAACATGACATATGACGTTATTAATTAATTTTGTGTATGTGATGTTTCTCCTGCATGTGTTGAAAGTTGATATGTGCAGTGAACTGTGTCATAGTAGAAAAGATACATCTTGATTTTAATTAGATACATGAATTTCATTTTGAAAGGTGATTTCAGTATCCATCTTAGAGAACAAAAGAATGAACATTTAGAATTTCTTCAATTTTTTTTTAAATTGATAAAACAGTAAGGTGTAAGATACACCTTACTTTCCATCAAGCACTACTTTTAAACCTAAACTTTTTAGTAATTAAATATTTTGAGCAGAAATTGACCTTGTTAATCACCATTCTTTTGTGAATGTCTAATTGCTTTGGACGCAAGTTGTCAACTAGCTGTTTGATGGCATGTTTGACTATTAATGTAGCCTCGTGAGCTATAAATGAATGAAGGTACATGAACTCTTTCGCAGTATATCAATAAACTCTGTTTTCTGTATTTCTTTAGAGAAGAGATAATAGAGTAATATAAATATATTACTATTATGTTATATTTTTTTCTTGAAATATTTAGTTAACTTATATTTTTCTATAAATCATCATTATTTTTCTTTAAATGACTAGCTACATTTGATAGATAAGTTTGGAAACAGCCTGAATAAGTCTTTTATTCAAAGCAACAGATAAAAATATACTGAGAATCTTATGAACCATAACTAACAGAATCGTGATAACAAAACTTTTTATTTTAGTTGGAGTATTATATAAATTTTATCACAAAAACAAGTTATCGAGGGAAGGCACAGAAACCAACAAGGCAATTGAAATACATTCTTTTAAAGCATAGGTTCATTCGATCACTAAATACTATAATTTTATTCGCATATTATTTAAAGTAAAGTTTCAACAAAAAAAACAATTTTTAAAATGTCATGTTTAATACATTATATATGACTTGATATAATTTAATTGTCATGATGTGATTATATAAAATCACCGTATAAAAACAAAAAATAATTTAATATAAAAAATAAAGAAATTAATAAATAAAAATATGTACACCCAAAGTACTATATAATCATTCTCATAGCATAAGGACTATGTGAATTAAGGGGTATTAAGTAGTGAAGTATTAAGCAATTGAAATATTTAGTATTTGAATAAAGAGTAGTAATTTCAATAATAAAAATGACATATTATATATATTAAAATCGAGATATTTATAATTAATATTACTTTTTATTTTGTAACAAACGAGAATAACAAGGAACTTATTATTCTTAATACTAATAATAATAACAATAATAATATGTGTAATAATTGTTTTCATAACTTGAAAGACAATATGAGCGAATAAATTAACAAAAAACGAAATGAAAATAATAAAGAACAAATTATTACAACAATAAGATTGATGGCATTCACAAACATGAAAACAAATTTGCATTTACACTCCTAAGTAAAACGATACAATGCGTGGCGATAAGCCCAAAGCCTAAGTAAAAAGTATGGTCAAGAGTAGTAGAAGCAAAAATGCCAAGTATTAAGATTACTAAAGTATGGTTTTCAATTAAAGAAGAATTAAAAGAGAAAACCATAGATAGATGTAAATGACAGTATTGTCAAGAGTAATTTAAAAAGATGGAAATAATCAGCTAAAATATGCTATAATAATGTATCAATATATACATTATACAAATTGCTAGAATATCATTTAATGATAAATTAATAGTTATATTTAAAAAAGAAGACAGAATAAAAACCAAAATGATTTTTTTAACAATTGTTGCAGGGCATTAAAAAGACAAATTTTCGTAAGAGTCTGAGCCTATTTATTAAAGAAATAAATTATAACAATAATATACATCAGACAGAAATAAAATCCTACATATGCAGATTAGAAAATTTTTATATACAATATTACTGTCTTAAAGACATATAGAAAAATATAATAATTAATCGTTTAAAACAACAATACCTAAAATAAAAAACGTATATCTGACCGCTTACAAGGATGTAGAAACATAATTGAAGGTAATGAGTAGGTTTCTCTTTCGTAAGATAATTCATTAAATATTTACTTAGTATATTAAACAAAAAAACATTAATATAAATATCCAGAAAATTATTGGAAAAATCGAATTAATTAGCTAAAAAATAGTAGTAAAAATTAAATAAGCATTGAGGGGTAAATTGAAAATTTAATAATAAAACATAAGTAATAAAATTCTAGAAAATGTAAATTGAAAACCAAAAATTAAAGATTCTGAAGAAGTAATAAATTTGTGATACAATTAGATAAATAAACTCGTACATAAATAGTGCAGAAAGCATTAACACAGGTAGAGGAAAAAGTATTTAACGCCTTCTAATTTTTTTATACCAGGTTAATATTTAAACGAATAGTAATAAATTACTATTACCATTTCTATTATAATAATTATTAATAATTATATAAATAATATTTTAAATATATTATACTTGTTAAGTCTTGTATGCTACAATTTACACAGGTGTTACGACTACGTCTTACTAAAACCGTTGAAAATAAGAAAGGCAAATTTTTTTTTTCTTAAAGAAAATTTTTTTGTCTTCCTCTCTCTCTCCAATAAGAAAAATTTTAAAGCATCTAAATTCGACACCTAGGCCTGGAATGTCAACGTAAAAGGTCATAACCATGACATGTTTATGACTGTACCTGCATTTTTGAGCAGCCAGACGCCTACACTCACACACGCGTATAGCAATATCTTCAATTGCGCGCTTGCACCCGTAAGTGACCGAGCGCCATACACATGTACACACAACACATCTTCAATTGCACCTTCAATAACTGCACGCCTACACATGCTTATATATATACACAGCTACATTCTGCAACTGCGCAATTGCTTTTAACAAGAGAAAATATACTTTCCCATATATTATTTTAGTTTTTACTACATAACCAATTAAATAAAAATTTAAATAATTAAAAGGGAAGAAAAACAAAATAAAAATTGTAGAACTACATATGTAATTAATTTCTATCATTATTTTGACTATATGTAAATATATATAAAACTATATTTTATAAATATATAAATTTATAAAAAAAAGGAAATAGATAAGGAAAATTGTATACAGGCTGTATAAACTTTTTCGGAAAAAACCATAAAAATCCCCTCTTTGCCTATATCGCCTATGCTTTAAATTTTGTATAAAAGGGCGCATTTCTCCATGCAAAACTGGGGAGTTCTTCAGACCTTGTGCCTAGAAGTTGACCTACTGACTTATATTAAGAAGTGAGTAATAAATACTTTTCTTTCAAAATTTCAATATATAGTCATTCTTTAAAGGGGAATTGATCTCAATCATTTTCCTTTTTCCTTATCCTAGCCCCTTCCTTGTGTAGATCTAACTAGTTGTTTCTATTCTAATATTTCTATCCATATTTTTGGACTAGACGAAATGTGTAGTTGCGCTATGGTGTTTCTATTCTAATATTTTATACAGCATTATGGGGTAGTCGTAACGTCTAGTCGCGTTATTAAGCTACTAATCTAATTATATATACAATTGTAAGGTAGATGTCATATTGAGTTTTATCAATTATTCTCAATTTTACTACCTCGTATGTTCATAGACAAGGATACTTTAAATAAACTAGTACTGTAGCCCATCCCAGGCTAGTATACTTAATTGTATAGGCCTAAAAGTGGCATTTACGTTATGGACGTAACACAGGTAATACTGTCAGCATGATACTCTTATAAATGTATTTTTAATTTTATTATTAATTATATGAAATTTGAGTTACTTTAATCAGTCATGTAGTTAATTAGTGAAACGAATATAATAATTGTTTGAATATACACGTGTTTGATTTTTGTTATATAAAAACGGGATTAGAAAGATTTTTAAAACAAAATCCTGAGAGTGTCTGCTCTCAGTCGCTGTACGCATACAATTAAAATGTGATAATATAATAAAAACTTAATTAAGAAAGAGAGATATAATAAAATTATACCTTATTTCGAAAGCCTAATTATTTATAAGGATCCGTATATCTGAAATTAATAATCTCTTATAAGTATTAACGACATATCTTTCAGTAAACATATAAAAGTTTATTGATCGAATAAAATTTTCAAGTGGAAAGTATGTGTTATATTTGATATAATTTATATTTTTGAAATCGTAATAAAATAATAAAAAAGGGGTTAAATATTTATAAACCGTAAATGTTCTAGCGATATTTATGTAATCAGTCAAGAAAGAAAAATACTAAAATTTTATGTCGATTGCACAGTCTAAATATTTCTACAAACATAAATACATAAATTGAAATATATGAAAATTTTTCAATAATAAGTGGAAAAAAAATTCATCGATCAAAATAACGTACTTTCGGATGTATAACGTGTGAGACAGTTACATTCATAGAGAAGCTTTAATAAAAACTCGGGAGGCAATATAAGAAAGGTTAGAAAATAAATAGTTTTAAAAAATGTAGCAAACGATAGGGAACTAACTTTCGGATGTTAGGTTTCTTTGACATTTGAATCTAAATTATTTCGTTAATGTTTGACAACTTTTAATTTTATATGCAAAAACTTATGTATAATAATATCCTATATTAGTTAGCTTATCGTGAAATGTTTTCGCAATTTGGAATTTACAATGTCAAATTACTTGCGGAAGAAGTATTACTTAATTTTAATGTGATTGATCCACTTGATTAGTTAAATTAAATATGTTAAATTTAATAATTCAATATTATCAGTGATAAATTCTTATGAATGGATATCATTTTTGTTGAACGTGAATGTAGCATATTGTTTAATTAGCGTTTAAAAATGTTTACCAATCAATTTATAGTAATTCAGTATTGTAAAGAGAAGTTATCCTGATCGAATTGCGATTGATGATTGATTCCCTACTTTCCTAATGAAAGCCATTTGTTTTAAAATGAACGTACGTACAATAGGTACGTAAATTAATTTGATTAATATTATACGTACATTATATATATATCTTTTATTAGTCGACAGGTATGGAAATTATTCTTCAGGGATGAAAATGTTTATCTTTTTGTAATTTTATTTAAAAAAGTTTAACTTTATTTATTAACTTTTAAAAGAAAATTTATTTTTGTTTAAATTTTCAAATTTGTTATTGCACTTTTAAGAATGAAGATTTAAATATTTAATAATGTAAATTATCAAAATTTTGTTAATTTATTTTGGCGAGTAAAATACTTTACAAATTATATTCGAAACGAATACAAATTATTCGAAAAACGAAGTGCCCTTTCTTCATAGTTTGCTATTGCCCATTACGTTTTAACATTGTTACGTTCACGACGCAAATGCCCCTTTTTTACCTATATAATCAATTATAATAGCTAAGGATGAGCTTCTGTTGTAAACTATTTTGAAATATCCTCATCTACGTATATATATACACATATTAGAAAAATACGAGTAGTTATATATAAAATACGAAGGAAAATTAAAACGCGGCCAGACTTTTGTCTCGCCCGCAATTATATAAAAGATAATTTACTATGAGGACAACTTCTTATATTAGGTAAAGGCAAGGGATAGTATAAAGAAGGATTTCAAGGAGTGGGAAAAAGGAAAGGTCGGAGACAATCCTCTAAAAAAAAAACTACATAATAAAAATTTAAAAGGTATTTATTTACTCACTCTCTTATACAGGTCACTAAGTCAACTTCTAGGTATGAGATTTAAAGACGAACTTCATTTTGTGTGGAGAAATGCGCTCTTTTATACAAAATTTAAAACACAAGTGGTATAGGCAAAGAAGGGAGGTTTTATGGCTTTTCCGGTATAGTCTATATAGCCTATGTACAATTTTCAATTTTTAAATACTTAGCGTTTTTATTTAATTAAGTACTTAACTGTTTATAAAATTCAATTCGCAATATACTTTTTTGTAGTTGTAAAGTTTTTGTTTTACAAATTTGTTAATTTTTAACCTGTTTTTTATAATATTAATTATATTATTAAATAACTAATAATATTAGTTATAACAATTCGTGATTATAATTACCTTTTTTCCAGGTTTTGTAGTCACTATTATTTAGTTATAATAATTATCATTATTTTATAAGATAGTATTACTATTATTATTATTATTATTATCTTTGTTTCTTATTATTACTATTATTTTTCTTTAATCGTATCAAAATGTAATTAATATTTGTTTTTTGAATATAATATGCTTATAGTCGCTAAATAATAATTAGAGATATACATTTTTGTCTCAGTGTGTTATTGTTATTACTTAATATTACATTTGTTTTACAAATATGTTATAGGTTTTTGTATATATATTTTATTTTCTTTTTTGATTGATTATTTATTTTTCAATTAGTTATATAATAAAACTAAAAATAATATATAGAAAAATATAATTTTCTTTGTTGAACACAATTGCGTAGTTGAAGGTGTAGCTGTATGTGTGTATGTAGGCGTCCAGCTACTCAAATACGCAAGCGCAGTCATAAACTCGTTAAAGTTATGACCTCTTACGCTGACCTTCCAGGCCTATGTGATGATTCTGGATCCCTTAAAATTTTCCTTATTGAAGAAAAAGAAATAGAAGAAATGTCTTCTCTACAGAAAAAAATTTTGCTCTCTCCCTTTTTTTTGATAGGCTCAGTGAGACGGAGTCGTAACAGTGGTTAAGAAAGGTTCGTGTGCCTAATGTTTGATTGCTCTCTATTCCGTATTGTTTTATCTAATCAATTTCTTTTGTTTTCATGTTATATTTAAAGAAAAGTAAATGTAAAATTATACTTTATTTATGAGAAGAGATCTTTTAACGTGTCCTAATGGATGATTGTCGATAGAGTTATACGTTGGGGTTTTCTGGGTAGAGAACAGCTTCTGGAAGCTGATTGTCCTAGCAGTCTCTTATCATTATTTCGGCATGCTGTTGTAGCACGGTTCCGAAGAGCTCTGAGATGAGTTCAGCTTCCTTTCATTTAAAATATTCTTTAGAGGTATCTGCTGATAGAACTTCCAATGTTTTCCTCTTTTTCTCGATTGGTATTATTAAGTTATTTCGAATTAATTGATTAAATATTCAAAATATCTCAAGTTTATTCAAAAGATGCGGATTATTTAAGAAAAGATTTTATAAGAATAGACTTTCGATTTGCACTGACATTAATTTATTTACTTAGCGTCAGTTTAAAAGTTATTTTTAAATTTAATATATTGTAAACGAAACAAGCCTCGTTCTTGCGACAGTTGCTGGCTGCGCGTAAAAGTTATTTGTTAAATGTCTGAATCGAATTATGGAATTACTGCTAAGTAGATAGCATGCCTGGTGTAACGTCTCACTAATAATACACAAGCAAAATTTATTAAGCTAGTTCATGCTCTATTTATATTTCTCTATTCGACTTAGATAAGGCTGGGACATGTAGTAATTGATTAGTTTTACATTCTTTTTTCATCTAATAATGCTCCGTTCATCAATTTTATAGTAAAATAATGTTAGGGTTCAGCTTAACTTTTGTAAAGGTTTTTTAATCTTATGCGATGATTGGTCGATGCCTCGTTAACTTGTTGTAGGCTCATTATCCGACTGAGCGTTGTGAGTGATCGACGGTCCTCTGATCGTCGCATAACGATCCTAACAGGCTGGCTGTCACCACTTCACGAAGTTGTTAAATCAGGGTTCCGAAAAGTCCTGGGAAGTATGATTACTTATAGGTATTTTTTATTGGAGCTTTCGATATCTTCTTAATTTCATCGAACGCAGATTTGAATAAATGTTTAATTTATGTTAAGTAAGTTTAAGGGATTTAAATCTCAAAAGTAATTAACTGACATTGGAATCTTACTAAGTTTAATTTTATCAAAGAGCGGCTTTTACTAAAAATGAGTTACAAAATTGACGAAAAAGAGCTCTACTAGCCCCGGTTGGGGAGATGGGTGTCCTCCCACTCCTCACCGATTCGTTTGGCTGGTATTTTTTTAGTTTGTTAGCCTCGCGTTCAATTTGCTCTGAGCAGTGCGGTTTGTTACTACATTCTGTTTTCTTTTTTGATGAATAGTGTTTTTTTGTTTCTACTATTCGTCCTTAAAATGACGGTTTGTATTAGGGAGAGATGCGCCATTTCTGGATGCGAAAAAAGAAAGAATCGCTAACGCTTCGTTTTCTCTATAGCCAGCCAGCCATGTACAGCTCCTTCTCCGCTGCCCATACTACTGTCCCTTGCGTTTTCGCGGTGCTCCTTATATCCCCGAAGTTCGAGCACCGCCGCCCCAATCACTGCGCGGCGCTTCCTTCCACTTTTTCTCGACTCCACACTGTACCAATTTACGGGAAAGCAATTTCCCGCTAATTATTAGCGGGATGTGGGCGACTACATGGGCCCGAAGCGACGTCGCCCCAATTGCAAAGGGAACGCTTCCCGCCGAAGCCATGCTGCGCAAAATTACAGAAGGGACGTCTCTCACTGCAGCGACACCGCTCCCCAATCACCGCGACAGCATCCTAACAGGAAATTCCGGGTCCCCGTTCCTCGATGCGTTTCGCTCCGGTTTTCACTTGCTTTGGGTAACTCACCATGAGTCACCCTCTCTGGTCCTGACCGGCACGGTGCGGTCAATGCAAGTCTAATCAAATTTAACGGCACGCATCAAAATTATATAGATTAAACTGCACAAAGTCTTCATAACGCGGACCGTGTGTAAATTACCGTGAATGATTATAAGCTTCTGACTTTTATCTGTATCTACATATTTTTCATTTCTTGTATTATTTCTATATATCTTAGGGCCGAATATTCTCTTGATTTTGATTGGTCTTGAAATCATTATCTTATATCCACTCATGGCTTTATTTTCTTCTTTCAGGAAGTTAATACGATTTTTATAACTTCATTTTGGCAGTGTCTTTTGGTTACATGAAGCGTTGATGATTATATTACTGAATTTTACGATTTTGTAATAGAACGCATTTTTACGAATTGAAAATATACAGTGCTACGTATTGAATGTCGGTTTCGCTTTTGATCATTAAATGTGGTTACATGAATCTAAGATTATATTTTTACAATACTGGATATTGAGTAAAGTGAATGTTTGCTTAAGATTTTAAAGTTGTTTACATGAGTCAGATGCTATTTGATATTGTATCTTTATTTTGTGCGGAGTATCGTTACAGATTCATAGGTTTATGGAATATGCCTTACAAACATTAAACACGTCTATACAAGTTGAAGGTTATAGTAGTCGTTTACATAATAGTCGCTTTTTATAATGTTGATGTAATTTTCTATGGTGTAGGACTACTCAGATTCAAGGAATACTCGTTTTTGATCGATAAAGGATATGAATTTAAAGTTGTACACGCGTCATTTATATAATGCTAGTATTATATTTGTATGAGTTTTATGGAACTATGCTATAAAACGTGTTGACGAAATTTGAAGGTTACAATGGTTATTTATAAATTAAGAATTGTATACGTGTCAGTTATATAATACTAATATTATGTTAACATGAGTTTTATGGAATGCATGCTATAAAACGTGTTAACACAAGTTCAAGCATCATTGATCATTTACACGTGCCTACTTTCTTAATGTCATTTCATTTATACAATAGATATGATTCATTTGGTATTCCATAAAACGAGAAATGATCGTTTTCTATATTTAGCTTTTAGGTAATTACGGATAATACGTTTCTTGATCTACGACGTAATAACTTTTACTTGCACGTGCACTTAAATACGTATTGATTGGAGGTGATTTCAGGTTCTAAATTCTTTTAATATAATGCTAAATAATCTTATGCCGCAGTATCGTAAATAAAGGAGTTTCGTACCTCGATATCTTATTTTTCAGTCTTGAAGTTAAAATTTTATAGGGACGTCAAACTGACTTATACAAGCCATAGTTGAGTACTTTGATGCTTTATGATTGTTCCTGGAGTTTATTATGCTGTGTAGTGTCCCCTTCAATTTTTAACTTCACACTGATCAAACAAAATATTAATTTAAAGCACTGGATACTTCCGATACTATGAAATAAGAAATACTTGTAATAATAATAAAGAATATAGAATACAAAATCGATTCCAATAATTACCATAATAAGAATTAATAAAATAAAGATACTACATATTAGATCACGGATCAGATTATGCGCAGTTACCAAAATCACATAAAAGTGAACGTTCTTCTTTTACTAAAACATACTAATACTAATATTATATAAACTTGCATGTGTAAACGACCATTGTAATCTTGATCAACACGATTTATGATCAAAACGAATATTCCGTAAAATCATGTAATCTGATGCGTGAAACCATATTTTGACACATATAAACTGTAACATTCAAATTGTAAGAATTTTATGAATTCATATTATAGAAATCAACACGTGTAAAATTATTTTATCACATTTTATGATTTCCATAGAATATCATAAGATACGATAATTATGTCAATACGGAAGTGAGAAATTCATCTAATCTAATACCATACTTTTCAACTCATGTAAACACATTTTACAATCCAAGGTGAATAAGAACATGAATTTTACAATAAGAGCCTGAAATCAAATTCAAAGGAAAGATAATATAGTACTCGACATTATGTGAAAGGCCACGTGTTAGCGACATATGTAACCATCGACTTGTTATAACCTGAAATCACGCACCACATAATAAATACGTTATATATTCTTATTATATTTAATATTATCAACGACTGAAATTAAATCTAATAAGCGGATGTCAATAAAATAAACACAGGTCTAGTTGAATAAAAAGACGATAAAACTCAGGACCAATCAAAAATCAAGAAAACAGACAGTTCTGTACTATATAAGAACAACAAATCACGTAAAGAATAAGACATTAAGACGGAAGGCATATATCTAATCAATTGTCTTGATTTCACTATCATCAGTTCATAAAATTTCTAAGAAAGTATAACGTATTTGTTACTTGATTCGTGATTTCGGATTATGACATGTTGAGGGTTACGCATTTGCTTGCCCGTGACTTTTTACATAATGTCTAGTATTTTATTCGGTTTTCTTTGAATTTGATTTCGTATTTTTATTGTACAGTGTTAAGTATTGAGCGTTTGCTTCTAATTGTAACATATGTTTACATAAGTAGAAGAGTATGGCCTTAGATTATATAAATTTCTTACTTATGTATTAGCATGATCGTATCTTATGATATTCTATAAAAATCGTAAACATGTTGATGCAGGTTGAAGATTATGTTACAGATGTCCTTTTTCATAATACAGAATTTTCGCTTATGGCTATTAAACGTGTTGACAAAATTTTACATGTGCCAAAATATGATTTCCTGTAATATCGGATTACATGAATTTACGCAATATCCGCTTATAATATCCGTATTACATAAATTTATAGAATGTCTGCTTGTGTCATAAAATATATTAACGAAAGTCGAAGGTTGGTCGTTTACACGTGTCAATTTAAGTTGTATTAGTATTAGCATATTTTATTAAAACAAGAACATTCACATTTATGTAATTCTGGTAACTGCGCATAATCCGGACTCTGATCTAATGCATAGCATCTTTATTTTATATGTTAGTTGTTTTCTAAATTCTAAATTCTTTTTATTATTCCAAGTTTCTTTTATTTTATAGTGTCAAAAGTAACTCAGTTACTTAACTTGACATTCTGTTTGTTTAGTATTAAGTTGAAAATTTATAGGGACGTAACAAGAGTTATGCTTATCAAAGTTTATTGATAGAATTATTTGAAATACCAAATTACAGGTTATGAATGTCATTTACACTTGGCTCTATATGATGCTGAATATTGTATTCGTTTGTCCTATGATATTAAATTACGAAATTTTATGAAATGCTTACTTATGGTCGTTAAACGTGGTAACGTGAGTCATAGGTTGCAATTGGTATTCATAATTAGTTGTTGGTCACATAATATTTATTTACGAAATTTTATGAAATGCTTACTTATGGTTGTTAAACGTGTTAACGTAAGTCAAAGGTTGCAATTGGTATTCATAATTAGCTGTTTCTGACATAATATTTATTTACGAAATTTTATGAAATGTTTGCTTATGGTCGTTAAATATGTTGACATGAGTCGAAAGTTACAATTATGGTTTATACGTGTCATTTATAATGCTGAAAATTATTTTTCGAAAATTATATTTTTATTTTTATAAAAATATAATAATATTTTTATATTTTTATAACGAGAATAATCAGGAACGTATAATCAGGTCCTTGATCTAAAGCTATTACCTTTCTTACGCGTACGTGCTTAATCCATGTTTTTCTATTAGGCTATGATGACTGAAAGTGATTTTACATTTTAAATTCTATATTTTTATATCGGATATTCATATGTCGAGGTATCGAAAATAAGGAAGGTTCATAATTAGATATTTCATTAGAGTTTAAAATTTTATATAGACTTTACACTCATAAGTTTCTATTCTAATATCTTATAGTACCTTAAAGAATAATATGAATAATTGATCTTGCGACGTCCCCGTAATTTTTTCATTTCATATCAATAACGCAATTAACTAAGTCACGAGACTTGAAAATTATTATTTCATGACTCAAGACATTGTTTAACTTAATAATAATGAAATAAAGAAACAGAAATATTGAACTTAATAATAACGATAATAATTAAAGATTTGTTTAACTTAATAATGATAAAATAAAGAACGGAAATCGCCTCCGACACATTGCGCAATAAGATAAGAGATATTAATGTACTACGCAATAAGATAAGAGATATTAATGTACTACGCAATAAGATAAGAATATACACATATGGCGCAATAAGATAAAGAATATTAATTAAAATTAGATTAAAGAACTGGATTATCAATGCTTATCTAAAAACGAATGAAACATAAAACAGATATACAGAACTCGACCATTAATGCTTATCTAAAATGAATAAACATAAAACAGATGTATAAGAAGCAGGCTTGCACGTGGAGGCTTTCAATTTTTTTCATTTAACTCACATAAGATAAGTATAATAGTGGTATTATAAAGTCAACACGAATCAGGCCTCTTCCGAGAAATAATATTACGTATGTTTTTGAAAGCGATAACAAAATGTACAAAGCCAGTGTTGTAATACTGACACGTGTAAATAGGTTTAACCTTCGAACTGATAGAAAACAGATACCCAAAATATATTCTGAGAAACTTACGTAATCAAAGCTACGATTGTAATCCTCAGAAACACTTATGATAAAACAAAGAGAGATTGTAACTAAAATCATATGCAAAGCCTCTTCAACGAAAATATAATCATTACAAAGAGGCCACTGTAATACGAAACATATGCGAAGCCTCTTCTTCGGACTTCAATTCAGTTATAAGTATAAAAAAGTATAAAAAATTCAAGTATAAAAAACTCTTATTCATAATAACAAACGTAATATTAAAACGGGACTAGCTAATCATTATAAGGCATACCAGCCTATTCCAGCCAATCCATAAAAGTTCAATTGCCTAGAGTCGATTGGACTTGTAAAATTTACAGCATAATAAATTAGTGAGACGTCACAATCTATATTATGTAGAGTATATGCGTAAATATATAAATATTTTATAATATATACGAAATTATGAGAAAGTAAAAGATCATTCAATACAAAATAGATTTTAATATTTTAAAAGAAATTTAATAATTATAAATCCATTATCTTTAATTTACTAACATGTTTGGATTATCGTGCATGTTGAACTTTACGAACGTTTTGTTTACATATTTTTATGATCAAGGTTTGAATCTCAAACATGTTTTTGTAACTAACAAATCAATTAGTTCAGTAAAATTAAAAAAATATTTTGTTCTTATAAATGTTATTAATATAAAAAAATATAAATAAATAATTATAAATAAGATGTTATTAATTCTTCGTAAAACACTAAATAATTTCAAATTACGAGCCATACCAGAATCGGTAAAGTCTCTAGTGCGCATGTTTTAGATTTGTTCTGCTTTTCCAAAAATTTTACTAACGAAATCCCTACTCATTTCTAGAGAATTCAATTCGATTATTTCTTAAATCTAGTTTAATTTGTAATCTTTGTTAGGTATAATCTTGTCTCTGTTACATTACAATATGGCTGAGGTACAGATTAAAATTAATTTATATAAATCTATAATAATCTAGAAAATCCTAATGTCTTTATTATAAAATTATAATCAATTTTACTTAAACTAATTTCAGTTAATATTTCATTAATATATAATGATATTTTGAGTTTTAAAATTATATTTTTTTTAAATATTCGAAAGTCAAAGAGTTTATTTTCAGTTTTCAGTCATATCATTTTATAGTTGTATTAACATTATAATTATTGTTTTAGGCAGATGAAACTCTAAAAAAAAAAAGGACCTTTAGGAAATTCACCTTCCGAGGTGTTGACCTTGATCAATTGCTGGACATGCCTAAGTAAGTTAAAGTAATTTAAAGCATATTTCAGTTCTCTGTATAAAATTATATACAAAATATCCTAATATAACGAAAGAATTTTCGAGAAAAAAGTTTTGTATGAGACTTGTTCGATTAAAAAAAAGAATTCCTATACAACTCCAATTTTGGATCTAGAATTTAATTTTCAAGTTTTAGTAATTTTGTTATGATGAATATTTTCCAATGATGTAACTTTTAGTTAATGTCTTTTAAATAATCACTCATTTGTTCTAAATAGGTATAAGTATTACTTCATTTTTTATTTACATCTAATTTATAACATTCAAGTTGAATAAAATTTAATATAATTAATTTGAATTGAGATGAAGTCTTAATGGTATTTTGTCTTACTATAATACATTGAATATTTATAATTAACATTATGTCTTGTAGGAAATAAAACAAAATTGAATTTAAATAAGGTTAAATAAGCCATGATTTAAAATTTGTACCACTTATTACTTTTTTATATTCAATATTTTATTAAAAACAGGAATAATTTTCAGTATGATAAAACCATATTTGTATATTCTGTAATATAAAAGAATAGATATAATTCAATGTTATGTAAAAATGTAAATTATATAATCAAATATTGTTTTAAATAAAATAGGATATTGTTTTCTAAGTTAGTTAATTATATTAAATGTTTCTAAAATTAAAAATATAATATTAATGATTTCTTATTCTTATAAAAGTATTTATTTATGAATGCTTGATATTAAAATTATTTTGAAAAAGTTCAAAAATTTGTCAGCATTTGAACAGATGAGTTTAAATATTTGACAAAATAAAATAGAATTTTTAAATTAATTTAAAGAAAAAATTTATGTTATGTACAAATTATTATGTATTGAATTATTAATAATAATAAATTAATTTCAGTTTATAACAAGTACTCCATATTTAATTGGAATATTATTTTATATTTGAAATGGAAAATTTATTACATATTTAAATTAATAGATTACATAAATAATTATTGCTGAATAAAATTTTAAATATTTTATATGTGATAAAATGACTTGTATAAATGAATTATAACAATTTATCTTTGTAAATGTAATAAGTAAAATAAATTGCTTCTAAAACAAAACAGGAAAGTAACTTAAATTGGTCAAATTATAAAATTTGAATAATTAAAATTGTCTTTATTTATTATTTTATATTTTATTTAATTTAATATATAAATCTGTTAATAATTATCAATTTAAAAAAAGAGTATATTTAATTGTTCAATAATGTTGTATAATGTGAAAATTGTTTTTTGTTTTAACTTTATATAAATATGATATAGAATTCAAATGTATCTTTATAGAGCAAATGTTTAATGGTAAATATTTAAGAATAATGGAGAATAAACTATTGTATTTTTATTTATAACTTATTTGTGAATATATTATAAAAATGAAAAAATATAATTTGTTTTGTAAATAGGTAACAATTCTTTAGTTAACACTTACAAAACAATTATTAAATAAAATAATTATTTTTAGTGAACAACTGATGGAATTGATGCATGCAAGAGCACGTAGACGTTTTTCTCGTGGTTTAAAACGAAAACCTATGGCTCTTGTCAAGAAATTACGTAAAGCAAAAAAAGAAGCTCCACCAAGTGAAAAACCAGAAATTGTCAAGACACACTTGAGAAATATGATAATTGTTCCTGAAATGGTTGGTTCCATTGTTGGTGTTTACAATGGCAAAACTTTCAATCAAGTTGAAATCAAGCCAGAAATGATTGGTCACTATTTAGGAGAATTTTCTGTAACTTATAAACCTGTGAAACATGGTAGACCTGGTATTGGTGCTACGCATTCTTCGCGTTTTATACCTTTAAAATAAATCCTTGTAATGAATTAAATTTACATAAAATATAAAATTTATGTCTTATTGTATCATCACCTGTACTACATTAATAAATATATATTTTATACTAAAATTATTTAGTATAAAACAATTTTTATTAATATTTCAAGAAATATAAAATGAAAGTATGAAAATTAATAAAAAATACATAAATGAAACATTTATTTCTTAAGACATTCTTTTAAATATCTACTTGAATAAAATTTCTTTAGAGATTTTTTACCTTAGTTCAATATAAATATTTCAAATTAGTTATATCTAAATCATTTAAAAAATTATGTATAAAATTGTAAACAAGAAACTGGGTTTTGTAATTCTGAGCAAACAACTTTGGCATTACAAAAAATTTATATAAGTAAAAACTTAACGATTTGTAATAATAATTAATAAATCCATGTTAAAAATTGTAGAATTTAAAATATAATTTATAACTATAACTTTTCTTTCATCTTATGTTTTGATTTTAATATAAGACTATTGAAAATTTAATAATATACTTAAATTGTCAATTTTATTTATTAATGTTATTATTTACATATTTGAAATTTTATGATCCAAATAATTTAAAATATAAAAAAGATTTTATATTTAATATTTGTTTAAACACAATTTAATTAGAAATTAAATATTAAAGTTACATAAACAAATAAATATATAGATTGTATAGATTTTAATACATTAAAACTGAATTAAATATTAAATAAGATTTCAATAAAATTTTTACGTTTGATATATTTATTCTGTAAATACAACTTAAATTCATTTTTAAATTGCCCGAAATTAAAACTATTTCATATTTTTATGAGTTCCGAAATTATTTTTTTATATAAATAAAACATATAATACTTAAGATATATTGAAAAATCATAATTAAATGTATAATGACATAAATTTATATATATATATAAATTTACTTAAATATAAGCAATTATTGTCAAAACAATAAACTAATGAATTATAAGGGTTTTGTAAAAGAAGTAGAATAATAATAATTTCTTTAATTTCATGTAACTCTTTAAAATATTTAAAATTATGCCAATTATTATTATTATTTAATGATAAATTTCATAAAGAATGTCTTTAGAACGTATTCTTAGAATACTATTAAGATGAAAATCACTTGACTTAAAACTAATCGTAATGGCAGCAAATTACAACAATATTTGATGCAAGGAAAGGCTTAAAATATTATTAGAAGATTTAAAAATTATAATTTTTACTTAATTTAAATTCTTGAAAACGGTTTTTATATCAATAAACTATTATAACCGTATCGATGATTTATTTCCTTTGAATCCTTAAACCAATTAAAACGACTCATTTTCTTCTCTAATAAAATTAAAAATAAGATGTAAGAATATAAATAAAAATGATTAAATAAAGTGTCCGATCGTAAATACTCGTATTTATAATGTATCAGTATATATAATTATAAAGTTCACAAATCCAGTCATTAAATAAACATTCTGAACAATGTATATGCAGGTATGCTTTGTGATTAAAATATTTTATAGTATAAAATTCATGAACTTCTTTTCGTACAACAAAATACACATCTGTTTTATAGTCAAGCAGTAGTGTAAATTGAATAGGAATGCTGAGTAAAATAAGAGGCAATTTCTATGCGAGACGTACATTTTGAACTTAAACACATACGCAGTCTATTTTTATTGAATGTTATGGCTGTATAATCATACTGTAATGTGTATTTTAATGATGATCATTAAAATAATGAAAGTTTTATTTTTAATTTAATATTTTAATATTCTTCAAAGCTTCAAATGAATAATATTAAAAAATATAATACAAGTTCCAATTCTCTTTTAAAGCATGACCAATATTAGGAAACTTCGTAAATTTTGCTGAATTTGAATGTAAAATAAAAAAGATGATAAATTCTTTTTATAAAATGCAAGATAAATAAATTCGTATTTAAAAAACTTTCTAATGCGGAAATTATCTATTGATTTAACTTATTTTTATTTATAAAATTTAATAATAAATAAGTAATATATACATACTTGTAAATAAAAAAATAAATTTTACATTTTTTAAAAAGTAATTACAAATATCGTATTATTATATTTAAAACTTAGAATGCACTGTTAACCTTGAATTATATTGATTAATCCTGTCGTGAGCTTGCACTTCAAAGCGGTGCTTCCAATTTATTTCAGACAACGCGCGTAATATAGAACTTCCTAATTTTATAAGTAAATTTGTTTCTATTATTATTTCTAAATAAACAATATTTTTTAAATGTATTTTAAAATAATCTGTATATATTAATTGGTTAAGTAAATAATATTAAATTATTATTTATTTTTTCAATGTCGTTTAAAATTGCTTTAAATTGCTAAATTATACTTTGTTATACTACAATTTCTTAATGCTTAAACGTGCTTTATCATATAATAAAACATCTTCTGAAGTAAGAATATAAGTTTTAAAGGAGAAAAAATTGATTATAAAAAATGATATATTCACGAATTCAAAAAGTTCTTTTACAGATTTTAATGAAAAATTTAATTAAATAAATATTTAAATTAAATAATTCGTGTATACAAGTTATAAATATAATCAACTACTTAGTAGGTCAGTTATTTTAAGCCAATGCCAAAATATTGCTTGTTAAATTAGAAAAGAAAATCTGATTGTATCTCATTTGCATCTAATGAATGTTACTTATGCATTTGGTTAACAACATGAATTTAAATTTAATCGATCTGGTCAATGAAGTAAAGGAGAAATTAATTCTTCATTGGAACTACAGGGAATTAATTGAAATCCCAGAAGCAGTGAGAAGTGTTGATAACCATGTGCAAGAGATTTATTTGAAGTGGAATAAATTGAAAAGTCTTCCTATCTGGATTTCTGAATTTTCAAACGTGACGAACTTATATTTATATGGCAATGGCATAGAATATTTACCTGATTCTTTGAGACATATGGAGAAACTCACTGTTCTTGATCTTAGTGCTAATCAGTTAAAAGAGCTACCTAATTGCTTAGGATGTTTAAAGAACCTACAGTCATTACTATTAAGTCAGAATTTTATAACGTCCTTACCACTGTGTAAGTAAGAAATATATTTTTAGAAGCAATTTTTTCTATCTCAATGTTTTAATAATAATTACATTTTTTATTATTGTATAGCTATGAGTCAATTAGAAAATCTTGAATGTTTATTTTTGTCAGAAAACCAAATAGTAGTACTTCCGGAATGGCTTGGTACATTACCAGCACTTGAAGAATTATTTGTTGATAATAATCTTTTGGAAGAAATTCCAAACAGATTAACATTATCAACTTCTTTATCAATTATATCTGTTTGTTTCAACAAATTAAGTTATTTACCTCTAAATGGCTTTATATCTTCTCCTCGTATTCATTTTGACTCAAATCCACATTTAAACTATTTATCACTACCTGTTTTATATCAATTAATGTGTAAATTTCAATATCCTCTGAGTCAAGAATCTGAAAGTGCAATAGCATATGGGTGATTTTTATTGTTTATGACAATAGTTCCATTTTTTATTATTAAAATTTAAAATTTATTTAATTAATATATTTTTTCTTTTAGCTGTTTTAAGACCAACAAATCAAAAAACCGCAATATGAATGTAAAATTATTGTTATTACCTGAAATAAAATCTAATGAACTTAAAGAACTCGTAATAGAATTACCAAGGCAACTATTTGTTATTTACAATAATTATGAAAATAAAGTGATTTCATTATGCGAGTTATCTCTTAGAAAAGTTTATCTTTCCAGGTAATCAAATTTTATTTTATTTTTTTAATTATTTTAACTCAATACAGTGTTTAACTGAAATAGGTTTCATCATACGCTTAATATTTCTTTGGATCCACCAAATGTCCACGTAAAGCAAAATCCAATTTTAAATAAATCGAAATTTGATATTGATGAATATCTAAGATCTTTAATACCATATAATTTATTGCTAAATGGACCAATTAGTATATGTATGAACAATTATTGCAATGAACCGATATTTACCGAAGCATGGATCATTTTTGGAGTTGGAAGAAGTGTTTTTATTATTCCAACAATTGTTATATTATGCAGTCATAAGTAATCATTTATCTTACAAATTAAAAATATAAGTTATTATCTTTTTTATTAATTAAAAATTTACGTTTAGATGCGCTGCAGAATTTGTTAAATCTACAAATTTTATAGAAAATCATAATATGTATATTATACATAATTACAATATTAAATAAATTTAAAAAATGGTATATTTTGAGTACATTAAAATAAAAAAATTGTTTCAATTTTTTCATTCTAATGATCAGTAATCAAATTTATTACGTACAAGAGTGTTCAATATGTATAAATGCAACATTTCTAAATTCAATTCTGATTCATATTCTATTGTTGTTTTTTAAAGAATCAAGATTGACTTTGATTCGTTAAAACAAATTTTAAACAGTTTATGTATATACATCAAATAATCCAGTATTTTACAAGTATAAAAGTGATTTGCAATCTTGCAACTAATCAGAAAATAGTTACATTTAACTTTTTAATGAAACCTGATTAGAATCAAGTCTGAAACTCATTAACACTTATTTACAGTTTATTAGTGCAATAACATACGATTAAGTAATTAGAAAATCAAGAGCACTATCTCGATCAATATTGCATTTCAATAATGCCATAGATGCCTTATCTTCGGGAAATCCCAAATCTCTAAGAGTACACAAACTTTCATAATACACTTTGGCTTTGTGTTGATCATATTGAGTCAATGATAAGGCTTTTATAGCAGCATCTTCAGACATTCCACAATCTTCAAGAGATTGAATAGCTAACAAATATTCTACAATTTTTTTATTGTCTTGTCCTTCTAAATCACGAATAGCACGTGCAACTCTGGACAATGAAAACCCCATATCACTTAAACGTTTTGCCAACTTTTGATCTTCAAGAGATAGATTTGCTAAAGTTCTAGCTAATTCTTTTTGATCAATAGAAGAATTTGTTGCCAATGTTCCTGAACTATTATCAACAACAGGACTTTCAAGGTCAGGCCAAGGTTGCCAATTCTAAAATTTTATATGTAAAAGATAATTATACTCTCACATCATATTTTCATCATAATTAAAATAATTTAAAAGATTCAATAAAAATATATTAGTGAATGCACATTATATTAATGGATGAAATAGATAGATAATTTTTTATAATCATTGAGTACATGTTATAAATTTTTTTTATTTATTTATTTTGAAATAATCTATTTATGTAATAAAATATTACCTCCACGATAGGTCTTTCTAACTCCTTTTGAAGTTCTTGCACAATCGATGATACCATTCGCTGCTTTAAATCTATGTGCTTGTTTGGAACAGATTCGTCACTTTTTCCATATTCTTCAGTAATTTTTGTTTCATCTTTTATTTCATTTATATTTTGTTTCATTGTCAAATCATTCATTATACCTTCTATATTTGTAGTAGCTGCCCACTGTGATGTAGTGGGTTGCAATACCTGTAAAATTTTAAGTATGAAGAAAAAAACAAGCTATTAAAATACAAATAATTTAGTTATGTTTAATACCTGTGCTAATTCTTCCATTTCATTAATAGTCTTTAACTCCATATTATCAAAAGGACTACTTGTATCATTATCAAAATCAGAGTAATCAAGCCCATTAATATTTACATGATTTTTAATGTCATTAGCTGGAGAAAATAAGAGTTGAGGTGTTAATATTGTTGGTTCAGGATGAGGAGCTACTTTGATAGGAAGTGCACTTGAATCAGGACTTGGAGATGATGGAGGAGATGATTTTTCAATTTCTTTTTTGCGTTTTTCTTCCAGTCTAGCTATTCTAGCTTCTGTATAAGAAACTCGAGCCTTTTTCCACTCTTTCATCTAAAAATAATATATAAATGAAGAAACTTTTAAATTAATTTTTAAAAGTTAAAATTATGTACTCTACTAACATGTATATATAAGATATGCTTTATTAATTAATTTATTATTTTCTGATGCTTCAAGGTTAATACATTTTTTATATTTAACTGAATATTGCTCAATGTTTAAAAAATTTTAAATACTCATAAACATTTTTTTAAAGTAAAATACTCCAGAATTGAATTAAAGAATAGGAATTAATAAATTAGCAAGAATTTATTTATCTTTAAAACATTGTTATCCATCAATTTTTTCTAGTTGGACTAGAAACATTATAAGTTTCATTTCTTATTAATTCACTTAGTTTATCAATCAAGGATAAATAATGAAAAAACTTACCTTAATGAGAACACTTTTCTCCAAACTAAAATCGTACGTATACTTTGAAACGTCAGGTAATTTATTATAGTAAACTGCAGGTAAAACCATTTTTTGAGGTGACTTATAGGCCTCTGCTATCTTCACTTGCACCCCATCCATATACGTGACGATCAAATCGTACTGTGTATTAGTTGAGACTCGTGCCATAATTCTACTATAATAAGCATCATAACGAAATTTGCCATTAGTTGTTATAAATAATATTAAATTGAAAAACGTAAAATGTATTGTCGTCATTCAAAACACAAAAAATTAACCTTATTGTCACTCCTTGCGTAACCTTTTCGAGATTTGATGAATTAATTTTCGCATCAACCAATTCGTTACGCCTTATTTAATGGGAAATATCATAAAAGTACTGGAGTTTTAATCACATACTTCGTCGATGTCTATTCTTCGTGAACAACCGTCGACCGTATGACGTTTAACAAATCATCATCAACTAGATATGGCCATCTTTGTACCTCGTTGATTAGTTTTAAAATGCGCGATCTGCGCCGTATGTGATTACATTGCAAACTTATAAAATAATTAAAACTTGGAAGTACAAAGGAACTTTTTTACGCGTTTAAAACTTTTGACATGTAACGAAAAAATTATTACAAATGATAATAACAACACATAATACTTATAACGACAACGGCATACCATCCCATTCGTTTTTATCATAGGTAACAATAGTAATTTTTAATATAAAATTGATAATTAATTAAGAGAGTCAATATTTTTAAACTTTAAAAATAATATTTAAAATTAATTACAAATATAAATATAACAAATTGAACTATTTTCATTATATATTGTATATAGATTATTTAAAATAATTATAAAAAGAAACTAATTATATACAAACTATACATGTTGAATTTTTAAAACACACTTTTTTGTTTTAAAATTGTTTATAGGTCAATCTAATAGGTATCAAGGATAAATGAATTTAAGAAATAAAAAATTAGCTCTTATTTAAATAATCAGCAACATTTTTATTATATTTTTCAGTTTTTTAAACATATTCCTTACTCCTTTGAGTTGACACATTTCAATCACAATCTAGAGTTTTATTTTAATTTATAAAATTATCTAGTGTTGAGACATTAAGTATAATAATTATAGTAAAAAGTATCAAAACATCTGATACTGCAAATTTAATGTATTTACTTTTTCTTCTAACTATATATTAATAAAAATATTTATATATTTACAGATAAATTAAATATAGATACTCTGCTCAAATACTTTGAAATTTCACTTCGATGGATGAAAGAACATCACAATCATTTTTTTAAATTTTTGGTTATAGCAATAACAGTAAAATTGAAAGTCTATTTCAATAACAACTTGTTCAAAAGTAGTATCATTTGTAGTAGTAGAGATATTCTTTAATCAAAAGTAAATCATCATTATATGTCAGTAGTATCTGTCGATTTTTCAGTTTCTTTTAGTGACTGTTCTTTCATTTCAATGTTATATATCATTTGACTTTTTATGTCACTTTGATCATAGAAAATTTTGGAATTTTTTTTTGATTCTAATGATTTCATGTAAGCTAGGAAAGAAGTCCACACAAGGCTACAAATGCTAACATAAACTACTCGATTCCTTTCTGGAATTAAAAGGAAGTTGATAGTTTGAAGGATTGGCCAGACACATACTCCAACCTATTTTTTAAGAAAAATACTTTATTTTAACAGAAATATTGTCTAATCAGTTGATATAAAATATACTAACCTTATATGTTGGCCAAAATTTTTCTTTAACCTGATCTATACATTCTGATATTGGTTTAAGTTCCAAAAGATTAATACCAAAAAAGAAACAGCACATCGCACTGGGTCCATAAGTCACTTGCTCAACAAGAGCCTATGATTTCATAATAAAAAATATTTTATTTAATTAAATGAATTAGTATGAAGAAAAATTAAAATTAAAATCTACAATTAAGAAATTAATAATTTAACAAGATTGAGTACAAATGATACTATTTAATATTTAATAATAACTAGTTCAAAGGCAACTAATAGGTTTTAAGTTTAATAAGTTTTAGTATTAGATTTTTTTAATATACAAGTTCATTAATGAATGTACACCTTAGTAATTGCTGATTTGAGATCCGATTTAGGCCAGAAGTGTGATGCACATTTCAGCCAGCAATACAGAGTTGGAGCTACAAAGAAGCCTCCATATATACTAAATCTCATAGCTTGTATATAATCTAGGTGTTCCTTTCCCGTGATTTTTTGTTGCATAAGACTAGCAACAGGCCAAATTACCGTATAAGATGCCATACCCCTAACAACAGGATATGTTTTTGTGATTTCACGAAACTTCACCAGAATGACCCTCATCTTCAATCGTTTATTCTAGATTTATACAAAGAAAAAATCGATTATTTTAAGAATTACAAAAATGAAAATGTCACGATTGTTTACAATGTACAAAAGCGTACTTGTAATTACAATGTAACAATGATTTTTCTGATGCATGAATCACGCGTTTTAATGTTTATGTAGGTTTTTATTTACATGTTTTTCTTTCTTATTATTTTTTTTAATTTAATTTTGATTCTTACCTTCCTTAGTGCACTTTAACAATAAATAAATATAACGATATTAGTTGGAAGGGATGTGTAACATAATAACATGATTTTTTATTTCCAACTAAGATCGTAATGATATTTGAATCTAATTTCAATATTCCATTTCAATTTTTAGTGTCCAGAATGTGAATTGTACGTGAATTTGTACGTATCTCAACACATGAATACCTTGACTACTCTAGCCGTTCAAGTTATTAATTGATGAATTGACTATATATCGCGCGATACTTTAGACAGCTCACTCGAAGGAAAAATGACGCTAACATCGGATGAACGGCAGTAGTCGCGGAACTCTTGCATTATTGACAAATATATTCTGTCGCTACGATCGGTTAGCTACAGAACGATATTTCACGATGGCACGTGATGAAAGTATTCCTCTCTCTACGCCACTTTGCTTTCTGGGCTTAACTTAGTCAATCCATTCTTATCTGACCTTCAGATGCTTTCTACTCCGCAAGTAAACTTAATGTTCCACGCACACAATTACATTTGATGTGCATTCATGCGCACACAGATGCATATACACAAAAACTCCACGCGCTCGTTTAAACGCAAGAGCGTGTACACACGCATTATGTAATTTCGTACACGTGGATTTTTCATTTTTTTCTCCACATTTTTTTTATTTATCATTATATATACATAATTCTGTTCGCCTTATAAAAATAAAAATTTTTTAGGAAACAAAAATTATACATTTATTTAATATTTAATTTTTAATAAAGAGTTCTTGCAAATATACTACTATACCTAAAAAAATATATTTTTTTAACAAGATTTTTTTACTGTAACAAAATGGTTTCAAATAAATATATCTAATAAACATGCATCCGCTGTATTTATATATAAGTATTTTTAAATTATAAGATTCATTCGCTTTTATATTATAAAAAGATACTTTTACATTTTTACACATTTAGATTTGAATTACGTTAGGTTTAGTAAAAAAAGTCTATTAAGTAAATAATAATCTTAATAACGTGTACTTAAGATTCATTTTAGATATTATACATTCTCTGTTTTTTCAGAAGTTTTCATAATTAAGAAGCACAATGTTTTTGAAAAATTTTAAGTACATTAATCAGATAATATTAAATAAATTGCTAAAAATACTTAATTTTATAAATATTTTTAAGATTTGTTATTTTAAATCCGTTAGAAGATTTGTAAACTCATAAATTTTATTATGTGCATGCGTCAAAATTATAAGTATAAAAGTACTTAATTATTTTCACAAAATTTAAGTTTTAACCATGTACTTTTTAGAAGAAATTTTAAAAAATAATTCTTTGAGAATTTTATTTAATGTAACATTCAATACGATACAACTTCTAATGTTTAAAGATAAATCTTTTATGAATTGAAAAATAAGATGCGAAAAAAATAGATTATTATTCATCAGACTGTTTATTAATACTATTTATATTACTTAAACGTGGCAAAATGTTATTTATATATATAATAAATACTTGATTTCCTTTACATATACATGACATTAATAAACTTCAAAGTAATTAAGTCAAACATTTGAGAATATTACTTTTTATATCTTTATGATACCATTATTATTTCAAATCTTGCAAAAATAAAATATTTTTTACACTATCATTATGGTACATCTTTATCTAACATTGATTTAGTAGTGAAATATGCAGTTTCGATGTATATTTTGTAAAAATTTCAACGTTCACTGCTGAAATTATAGTCTTTATATAAACATAAATGAATTTACTTTTATCTGTTAAATTATGTGTATTAATATTATAACTTAATTTATAGAATTTTTCAATTTATTAGCTTATAAAAAAGTATAATCGATAATTTCGAAATATTTAAGAAAACAATAATTCGGTATTCATTCAAATATAAATAACAATTTCTCAAATTTTTTATAAAATTATTATTTAAAAAGAATGCAAATTAACATCATGTTTTAATCTTATAATGATTCAGATGATATTGTTTCATTTTTATTTGAAATTAATCATGAAAAATGTTTTATTTATCAGAAATTTTAAATTTTATTATTCATTTTTAAGTAAAATTGAGCACTCATAAATAGTTCAAGAGTAAGTATAAAACAAGACAAATATATTTCCTGGATTTCAGATCGATGAGTCTAAAATCCTTATGAAAATTTAATTTTTATCAAGCATCGAACTCAATATATTTGTCGAAAATTTATAAGAATACCTTGTAAAATTATATAAAAATAATTGTTATTTATGTTGTTGACAGATATATAAATAAATGTTACTAAACTTTTGGAATTCATTGAAATTTAATACTGCGAATACCATAATTAAATATTTATTTTCAGAATGTATAATTTGAAATTTTCTATAAACGCATCTCTTAGATTCACATAATATACTACTATGCACGAGGTACATATTATTTTTGAAATTTTTATTTTTAAATCAAAATTAATTAGTACATTTATATTTATGTTTATATATTTATTGCTTTAGTTTTGATGGAAAGAATTGTGAATCTTATATATTCAATTGTTACGATACTTCAAAAATTTAAGTATCTTATAGTAATCCGCTTCATATAATAAATATAGTCACTAAATCTCAGTTTTTTATAAAATAATAAAAAATCGTTGTAATTTCAGCAAAAATTTACCAATGTGATCTACTAATTATATACTGTAAATATTTTTTTGTTCTTAACACAAACAGATTTGTTACTTTAAAATTTAATCAAATAATAAAATCACATAATTAGAAAATAAAATATAAAAATAGTTTTTAGTTTGAAAATATGTCTTTATACAAATGTAAATGTAAAGATAAGTTATGAAAAAATTGAGTAGTTTTGTACAATTCTATATTAATATGTCATTATAAGTATTTGTTAATATACAATATTGCATTATAAATATACATATTTTTAATAAAAAATTATAAAAAAAAGAACATGTATATATATATATATATATATATATATATATATATATATATATATGTAATTTTCACAGTTAAATTAAAATTTTCTTTAAAAAATAGAATAAAAGAAATATAGGAATATATTAAAAATATTACTAATATTATGTGTATATATGTATTATTTTTAAATATCAAATGTAAGAGAAATCAATTGTATACAATTGAATATTCTATGCACTATATATTATATCAGTGTTTTTTGTTATTTAAAAAAAATTTACGTGCAAAATAGTTTACATTACAATCTCTCAAAATTTTCGTATTTACATATTGTAAACATTTTTAAATATCTTACCACGAAATATTAATTTGTATATATATATATGTATTAAAAATTTTAATACATAACAAATGATCTGTATAATAAATTGTAACTCGTAAAATGTTGGTTTGAATTCGCCAAACTTGACATGTATAAAGTAAAGCACACAATAATACCAACCATTTTGTTTAAAAAAGTTTTATAATCACATATTCCATATAAGTATTCTATTTTTTTCTATTATTTTATATTTAATCAAAAAACAAAGTTTCATTTTTCTGTTTTTTTATTATATTTTGATATTATTTCTTAGAATGTCAAAGTACTATATTGTTATATTTTAAGATTTGTACTACAAACAACTTTAAATAATGCTAATTAAAATGAAATTAACAATGGCATTTATTATATCATAAGAAACCCTTAAGAAGATATAGCTTTTTTATGTACAGTTTAAATATGTATAAATTAATATTATTAAATTAAATTGAAAACATTGATTTATATATTTTTTAATAGTACATATAAAATTTTTTTTGTTAAAATTTAATAACTCAAATTGTATAATTCAAATTAAAATAATCGATAGACAGAATCTTTGGACAAAAATTAACAAGTAATGCAATTTCATCAAGATATTATCAGTCTTAACTAACATACAAAATGTTTTTGCACTATTTAAGATAATAAAATGTAAAACTATACAGAAGTTATTACAGATAGATAACAGTATTAATATTACTGAATAAATATAATGTTAATAATTTTAACGATATATATTTTTAGACATAAAAGGTAAAACTGCCTACTAAACCGATAAAAATAGTTAATATAATAAATATAAGTTTCAAAAAACAATTTTTTAAATATAACAATGTTGAATTCAAATATATTTTTTATAAACTAAACTTCAATAAATATTTCTGGCTATTATTATTAGATTTTGTTTCAGATCTTAATAATTTAATAAAATAAATATTTGTAAAAATAATAATTTGTTTAACAGATTATAAGGATAAATTTCAAATAAATTTTGAGAAATTTTCAACACTGGTAAAAGTTAAAATAAATATATATATGCAATGTTTGTTTTGATATTTGTTACTTAAATAAAAATATATTAGATGAATAGTATTCTTAATATTTATGTAAATTTAATAGTGCTTATGAGAAAAATATTCATAAAAATTTGTAACAAATCTATAACAAATTTCATTACAGGTATTATTTTATGCAGTGATATTTATATTATATTATATTTATATTATTTATTTAACTTGTTTTAACCTTTTATTCACCTAAAATTTAAAAAAAAGTATTTAAATCAAAGATTAGATGGCATAAAATTTTTTATATGCTTATTCTTAATTTTTATTTATAATATAACGCTTGCTAACATTTACTATATGTACAAGGTTAAATAAACATGTAAAGAGTAAATACTGCGTCGTTATAATAAGAGCGCCAATTTAACGGACACATCGTTTCTGTCCATTATAAATGAAGAACATTATGAAGATCACGGATTTAAATGAATTTGAAAAAGATTTTTGCTATGAAAATAATGTCTATGGAAACCTTAGTTATTCTTAAACCAATATCAAAATACCATATAGACACCGACTTAAAACATAATCATTCATTCTTTAAAATTATATACATCAGCCTTGATTAACAATGACAAGACTCAAATTCATCTCGAACTTAATTGACATAAGCCAGATGTATATGTCGAATTATTAAAAAGAAAACTATAAAATAATTTGGACTCATTGTGCCACAATATCAAACAAATCACAAAGACCCTCACTATCGCTAAGATTAAATTGATAATCTTTTTCTTCAGGTGGAGGACTCAGCCTTACTAATGGACCACAAACTGAAAAATATTTTTGAAAAATATTTATTGATCATATTTTATCAATTTTTTCTTAAATTAAAAAAAATATATCGCTTACTTCCTGCATAAATTTCGTCGATAAAGTCTAAATTCCGTAGTGTATAGCCTAACAATGGAATAAATATTTTATAAAATAATTTAATTTAAAATTAAAAAATTTGCTTATAATTTAACGTATGTACCACTCACCCGTCATATCAACATCTCGGAGAACTATTTTAGCTTCCAATAAATCTTGATCTTCTTCTTCTTCATCTTCTGATAATACAGGAACAGTTTTGCTAACATTTTTTGGTGGCCTATTAATAAGTTAGAGAGTTTAGTAACTATATTCTAAAAATATTTTAATATATTTTACTAAATGTTTGATCTGTTCCAAATTAGCAAATCTTACTTCAGAAAAGCTAATCCCCAAACATCCATATTTATTTTTGCTCTATGCAGATTGAGAGCATAAACTATTTGCTTCCAAAGCGATAAGAGCATTATGCAAAGCATCGAAAAAATAGAAATATTAATACCTTCCAACTTTCTTCTTTGGTTTGATTTCTTCCTTTTTTTCTTCAATATCTTTGTCTTTTTTAATTTTTTTTGGTTCTGGTTGCAACCTCAGCTTCAAGCAGTTATTGTCATAAGATTCCGCCAATTCTGGTTGGATAATATATACAGAAATTTCTCCAGTTGTACTTTTTAAATGAATTTCATAATTTATTTCCTTATTAATATTACTTTCTGCCATCTGGAAAATAAATTCATTAACAAAAAATATCAGTTTAATATGTAAAAAATTGAATATTTAAATTACTTTTTCAATTTTTGGTACATTTAGTTGTGTATCTGTTGGTGCTTGAACAGCTAATATAAATTCATCTTTAAAAATATCTTTAAGGTCCTCATATTTAATATAAGCATATCGTCTGTTAAGTGAATCACACTCAACATTTTTTATGCTCTGTTTAACCCATTGGGTGTGCAAATCTAACATTTGTTCATGTTCTTCTAGTTGTCTTAATTCGTCTTTCAAATCGGTAAGCTTCTCACCAACCTCTTGTGAATTACATCCGGGTCCTGCTCCCCTGCAAAAAATAAATTATAAGAATTTTGAATTTAATGTTAAGAAAAAAGTATAAAATATAATTCAAACTAAACTCACTTCCATTGAATGCTATTTTTACTCTTCTTTTCAATTAAACCAATACCTTCGAGTACATTTGTGATATCGTATATTCTCCTTTTTTGTCGTACTTCTAATAGATCTGCAGCCTTTAATAATAAAAATCTTTTAAGTTTGTTACAATACAAGAAATTCTCTAAAATAAAGAAATGACAATGACAAGCTAACTTGACCTAATGGAGGTTATGTAAGAATATATTAATAAAACAAAATATTGCCTAGTGCCACAATTGTGGAGCAAAACCAAATATTTCTATGTGAACAGGAAAGAGTTCTTTTTACAGTTTTTCGATTAATTGAACATTCTTCCACTAAGATGTTAAGTGAAAGACATTTTTTTCAAAATTCCCGCAAGCTAGTAATATGGCGTAAGACTATGTAATGCAAGGCTAATTTAACCTAAGTTGAAGGAGCTCTTCTCGAGGTTAAACCAGACGAAGACCAAAATTAGTGCGGAGATGCTGCCTTACCACTTTCAAATCAAGTACGCCATCCTTAGCTTTCTGTAATAGGGTGACAAAACGCGTAGTCAGCAATCCGAGGGATTTTTCATATCTGCTCTGCTGATTGTCCGCCATCCTCATGCAGTCGTTAAAATTTTCAAAACGCCTCACAGTTTCGTACCACAAACTCATCAGCTCACAGCCGCCTCCTTCGAAATTGCCGCAACAGCTCGCGAACGCCAATACGCCATCGGTACCGGCGACCCCTGCGCTACTCCAAAATCTCGACAAACAATTTACGCGTCAATTTACGTCACGTGTCATCGTATAATTAATAATAAAACCAATAATTTATAGAATATGGCTTTTAATAATATTTTCAATATTTCCTCAAGTTAAAACCATGACTTCATCTTATTTACGAAAACTGCTGTTGTAGCATTATTTCTGTGATTTTATTATAAAATCTGAAAAATTCTTGCACGCGTCACAATAGTTAGTAAGCATTTTTTCTAAGTTCACTACGCATATTTCAAATCATTTGAAAATAGAGCGGAACTATTTAAAAAAGATCCCTACGTGTAACAATAATAGTAAATAATTTTATTTATAGTGACGTACACCATTGCTTAAAGATAAACCCGTTAAATATGGGAATATGTAAATGCGCCAAGTATTATTATTGACGCTCAATTATAGAAATTTAAGATTGGTGCGCAGGCAACGCAATTTCTTTGAGACCAATTAGAGTGGCAGGTCGATCATACATATCGGATGAAATAACGAATTTTGAAATTGTACGAAAATAAAACTAATTCTTTTATGCTTTAAAACATTTATTTTTAAGACTTATTCTATATGTGAAGTTATAAATATGAAGAAATAAAATCAAGTTAAATACTTATTTAAGAAGACAAAAATATAATTATTTAATATTACTTTAATTACTAAAATTAAAAACGTGTCAATTATTTAAAATGATATTTTTAGGTTTAATGATTAATTATTAAAATGATTTTTTAGCTAATGCATTATTTTGATTATGCATTAGCTAAAATAGTTAACTTAATAAATCAACATTGCAATAATTATTTTGTTAAAATTTAATTTTCAAATCAGTGAAAAAATTATTTAATATTTTTAAAACAACAACTCATTTTCATTTAGATCAAAGAGTAAATTTAATTATCGTTAAAAAATAAGAATACATTGTAATTTTTTAAATCATCTTTATATTATGAAAAGAGTACAACTCTGAAATCTTAACTTAAAAAGTAATTATATTATATAGGTAATAAATAGTCACAATAATTATACTTCTAGTTTATTAAATAAAAAATTTATGAAGATAAAAGCATTTTTAGAATTTTTTAAAAATTAATTTTATTTATTATACATTTTATTCTTAAAATATGAAATTAAATAATTATATAAAATTTTATTTACATAAGTAATATAAAATTATTTTACAAATATTATTAAAAATGTAATGATAGTTCGAGATTTGTAATCCCATATTACTTTTTTGATGTTAGCTGAATAGTTCGATGTTGGGAGGGTTCTTTTTTACGAAAAGGCAAATACTCTAAATAAATGTTAATGAAATATCTCACATTACACTAAAGGCTAGTGATGATTTAACTTAGGCATTTAAAGGATGGTAGAATGTATCAGAAGGTAAGAATTCCGAAGCCAAAGGGTTACAAGAAAATCCAGAAAGATGCATAACTCGAACGTCATCTTCATTCAATAGCATACATTACTACAAGCGTGTCACACTGTTCAGCAAAGCACAATATCACTCAGCCCAACACACTGAAGTTAAGAATACAAATAGCATTAAACTAATAACGGTCAACCCATAAATTAGATTATCTTAAAAGATGGTCTGATCTTTAATTACATTCAAGAGTCTACATTTGTAGTCAAATGTTGCTGTCAAAGTTTAAATTATTTTAATCTTCCGCAAATTTTTAATATAACTTAGACGCAAGTATGAAAACATTTGTTACACCAACAAAAGAATTTTTGTAACCTATGCCCTTGACGCACTTAATACCATCTTATAAATGTAGTTGATTGAAATATGCAGAATATTTAATTATATTAAAACTAACGTTACACCAGTTAAAAATGACATGGATAAATATTTTAGAAGCTACAATTCCATCGGTATTTTTTAATGCTAAAGGGAAAATATTAGTTACTTGTTCAAGAATATTTGCTATTACTGATGTACAACTTCGTAACATCTTTAAGGGCAATATTTCGCCATGTATAACAATGATTAATATTTTGTGAATTGATAATAATGAAATTCTACCCTAATCCACTGACTATTACCCAGCTGGAATATTTTAGGTCATGTACCATGTCAAATACTAAACTATTTATATTTGTACACTTATGGTTATCAATTTCGAATGAAACTAGACTTCCAATCCTTTTGAAGCTATTCCGTGCCCATTGTTGACATCTATTCTGCATTACATAGCCCAGTGCACAAATTTAAGTTAATTATAGTTCAAGATATAACTAAAAAGCTGAATTTAACAAGAAGTACATACAACTTATTATAACTAATACACTTAGTAAGTGAAAGAAATAACAGATCAAAACAAGCAACCATTTTAACTGCAAGTTAAAGTGAACAACCTAAGTTCATGGGTTTTGATATATCACTATTAATAATTTATTACCTGATTGAAATGTTCAAATACATAATTTTACTGTTAAGCACCCTTCGATCTATTATTGATAGATATTATATATTCCCAAGAATTCAGTATGAGTTCTTTTTATCGGTTTAGTAGGCAGTTTTATCTTTTATGTCTAAAAATACATATCATTAAAATTATTAACATTATATTTATTCAGTAATATTAATACTGTTGTTTATCTGTAATAACTTCTGTATAGTTTTGCATTTTACTATCTTAAATAGTGCAAAAACATTTTGTATATTAGTTAACACTGATAATATCTTCGATGAAATTGCATTACTTGATAATTTTTGTCCAAAGATTCTGTCTATCGATTTTTTTAATTTGGATTATACAATTTGAGTTATTAAATTTTAACAAAAAAAATTTTATATGTACTATTAAAAAATATATAAATCAATATTTCAATTTAATTTTGTTGAGTCCTGAAGATGACACATTAAACAATATAATTCCTGATTGATTTAAAAAGTGTACAATTAAGTAAGAACATGCACTTGGAGTCATTTTACTCTTTAGTAATTATATTAGTAAATAAGAAAACTAAAATAACTTTTTTATTTTGTCATAGATAATACCATATGATCGATCTGTATTCAAGAAAACAGAATAAAATTTATTTTTTATAATTAGAATTATATTGTTAAAATTATATTATTAAAATATATTTTCTCTCCTAAAAAAGAACCAGTCTGGCATTGAATTTTCCAAAAAAAAGTAAGGAAGTAATACAGAATTACAAAACCCGTAATTGGTTACAAATTTACAAATATATTGTTAAAATATGTTTTTTAAAAAATTGCACTATTATTTAATTTATGGAAAATTAAATTCATTTATTACTGTTGATGCATCTGGGCTAGGACTTGAACTAGCTGAGCTCAATGTTTCTTCTTTTACTTTAAGTCCTATTTGATCTTTTTCTTTATTGTTTTTATCTTTTTCTTTTTCTTTGTCTTTATCTTTTTCTTTATCCTTATCTTTATCTTTTCCTTTATCTTTTTCTTTTTTATCTTTATCCTTACCATGCTTATGATCATGTTTATGTTTATGTTTGTGTTTGTGCTTCTTTTTGTCTTTTTTTTTCTTTTTTGGCTATAAAGAAAAGCAAATATAGATAATTTTTATTTTTTTATTCTAACGTATTTTTAAAATCATAAATAAACATTAAATAAAAATTATTTTTTTACTTTATTTGTTGTTTCTCCTTTAGACTTATTTTCCTCTTGTTCTTTCTTAAACATTCCAGGTTCAAATCCAACTGGACCATCTGTACCAAGAATACCAGGAAGAGATGCAGAATTATCACTGTAGTAATCAGATTTTGTTTTACCATCTGTATTACAATTTGTATTCTGATCTTCCTGCTAGGTAATATTATTTACGCAAAGTAAAATTAGTGTAAAAATGAAAGTTTTAAGATTAATAAATAAAGCTAAATTTACATTGTGCTTATGCCGTTTTATTTCTGGGCCATGTTCAGGTACATTTGAGATTCCAGACACCTCTTTAATTGGAGATATTTTTCTTTTATTTAAAGGAACATTAATTATTTCTGGTTCATTAATGGGTTCAGATTTAATATGTGGTATAGGCATTAACAGTTGCTATAAAAAAGTGTACATTGATTATGTATGTAAGAATACTATTTAGAATATAAGAATTAATTATTTACATCATTATTTTGGCTAGACTGTAGCGCAACTTTTTTTGGTTTAGTTAACATTGCCAATTCTGGAATCGGGATGCATAGTGGCATCTTAATTCCATACAAAGTATAATACAAATCTACCAAATCACAACGCAATTTCGGATCATGAGAAAGCATACAACTAAAAAGTATTAATAATAGATGGCATGTTATATAATTTTATATATCATGAATTACTTTTTATTAATTTTTGTTTAAACATACTTGATAAGATTCCAAATGTGATTGACTAATTCTGGTTTATCTAATCTATGCTTGTGGGCACGTTCAAACGGTGGATTTTCTACTATTAGTCTAACTAATCTATGACGTATACCTGGATGAGGATCATTTTCAGCCATCTCTAATAAAAATTCTAAGTCTTCCCATTTACCATCAACTTTTGTAAAATCGACTAAAGCTGTCAGTGCAGCTATTCTCACATCTAAATGTAGTTCATAAACTATATTATTAAACATTTCTAAATTTTATGAATTAAAAAAATTATTAAAATTATTACCTATAAATTGGCCATATGCTGCATATTCTCTAAATAAAAGAGGATTACTAGGTAGATGTCCAAACTTTTGTAGAATCCGAATCACTTTCAAACAAGCTACTGAAACTGTATATTTGTAACAAGGAAGTAATTTTTCTAAATTTAAATGTCTTGTTACCTCTTCTAAAATTGCTTTTGTGTCTATTGATAAAGACTCAGCAGTTATAGCAGTTCTAAAATATAGTTATAATTATATTATAAAATTTGATCTTTTAAAAAAATATATAAAATGCATTTCTAATACTGTTACCCATGTTGAATACTAATAACAGGTGTTACAGTAGCTCCAAGTGCTTCGATAAGAGCAGCTCTGTAATAATTGTCTGAGTATCTATTTTTACTATTATCATTGTATTTAAATAAATCCATAAGAAAAGAAAGTACTTCAGGGGGGCAAATTCCATGTGCATTTCGTAAACCAGCCATTGCTACAGGGATAGTCTAAAATGTAATAATGATATTATTTATATTATGCGTTTAAAATTATTGAATAATACTGTATAATAAGTTAAATAAAAATTAATGACGAAAAAGAGTACAAACTTATATCAAATATTATAAATTATGAATAACTTTTTAAATTTTATTTGGTCATATATTTGTATTTTAATAAAATTATAAACTTTTTACTTTTTGAAGAAAATAGTGTTGGAAATTAGTAAAATTATTTTGTTTAATAATTCTTCTACAAGATGCAGAACCAAATAATTTTCTAAATATGGCAAGCATTGCAGGAGGTCCAGCCCATGTTGCTACCATTGCATTAGCAACCTATTAATGAATTTTTATATTAATTAAAATTAATAAAAATAAAGATTAAAGTCAACATTTCATTTATAATGAAAAAATGAATGCAAATATTTACCTTTGTTAGGCAGTGAGCAGCCCGCAATCTTACTTTGTAATAACAATGTTCATTTTCAATTGTGTCAGTAAGAGCCAATCTGGTGGCTGGAGTTGAATGATTTTGCAGAGCTTCAATAGCTTCCAACTGAGCTGTTACATCTCTTTCATGTCTCAATTGATATTGCCATTGATAATCTGGTTGTTCAATTTGTACAGCTCTCATTAATGTCATATCAGGATCTAAACGTATCCATAAAACTGGAGAATCACTAAAATAATTGTTTTTTATTATTTCAAGTTATGATAATTTTGATTTTTAACATTTATTTATATACATAAATATTTACTCCATTGCTGAAAGATCCATGTCTACTTCTTCTCCTGTACATAATGGAATTTTTTTCTTTTTATTTCTTCGACTTTTACTGTGGCATGTTATATCTGCTTTTGCCACAGTACCTTCAATTTGTAATGTATGTTTGAAAGTTCCATCAAGTTCTTGAATATTTACCAATAAAGGTCCAACATACTTTCTTATTCCTTTTTGGTGTGTTGTATCTTGTCGAATTTCAAGTTCAACTGTATTTCTGTTAAAAGTTTTAATTTTATTAAATTAAAAGATCAAAAAAATAAAAATATTTTCAAAAGTATGAAAAATAAGTGTAGACAGACCTTTTTCTATTAAATACAAAACTTAAAGTGAATTTAGCATGACCTCCAGTCCTTACCCATTGATCTATAAATACTGCCATATCCTTACCAGTAACAGTAAAAATAGCTTTTGTAAATACATTTGTACTAATTAACATATGAGACCATAACCCAGAATCAATTTTTTGTTGTGCGGCATTGGTAGCTAATGACAACTGCTTATTAAATACCTTAATAGAATATTAAAAAATTACAAATAATACAAACATGTCTATAAAAAAACAATCAAAGTGAAACCAGAATATTAACTTGCAAAAGGAGTTCTTGTCCAATTCTATGTTCCAACATTCTTATAACTAAATGTGCTTTTTTACGAAGAACTTCTATATACCTAGGAGACATTGTGTGTAAATTTCTTATTGGGAAATAAAATCCAGGATCAGGTATTCGGGGAGTAGGAGCTGGTGTATTTGCAGTTACTGGTAGTGGTGCAGGAGGTTGGGAAGGATCGAGAATTATACCACCAAACTGTTCTTCATATTTTACAACTTCACGTAATTCCTGTGAAAAAGTTCATAGTATGATAAAATTTGATGTAATATATTTTTTAACAGTTAGTAAATTTTATTGTAAATAAAGTTTTCATTTAATTATATAAAGTTATTTAACTACAATTTATAAAAAGAAATAGCATAATAATTTATATGATTAAACGAAATTTAATATTCAGTATAATTTAAAGAATAATTACTGATTGAATCCACTCGCGGTATTCATTATTTCCAAAACACTTTTTTGCATAAAGTCCTGTCAGATAAGTAGAAATTCCTTTTGGTAACCATGTATCCGACCAATTTTGCATTGATATAAAGCAGCCGAAAAACTGTTCTGCCACTGCTTGTGCCATTGCCTTTTTAGTTATGTAGACTTGGTCGATAATAGCAGTAGAGTGTAATAAATTTGTACTATAACAATTTCATATTATAAATTTTAGAAGTAAATAAGAAATAAAAAAAATATAAATATAAACCTACTTCAAAATACTCATTGTTGCATATGCATTAATATCTTCATCAATTTCATCGACAAAAACTTGCTTATAACAAGAATATGGATACCTATTTGATAAAGTTTCTTCATAAAATTCAAATGCTTCATGCATATACTTTGCTGAAACTTTTAATGATGGCAAAAGTTGAGGTAGACAAAAATGTGTCACTTCATGCATATAAGGATCTACAAATATCTCAAATGGTCTAAAAAGTAATGCGTAAAAATAGTATTATACAGAATTATTTTGTTTTATATCGACTATTTTTCTTATTACAAAATAAAGATCATTTATCAAAATAATAAACAAAATAAAGATAATTAATCAAAATAATAAACAAAATAAAGGCAATTAAATAATATATTTATTATTTAGAAAATTACCCAACAGCAAGAGCTATATTTGGAGCACAAGCTGGTAAATTTAGTACATAATGAAAAGTTTTTTTCCGCATATCTGGAGTGTATACGACTTCGATTAAATCACCACATGATACTGCAGTCATTGCATCATCAACTGTAAATTCTAATTTCCAAGTACATGGCTCAGCAAAACTGTCTACACAAGGAAACCACAGCCTTGATGAATTCTCATAACTATAAGTATACATATGAGCTCCTCTCTAAAAATATTCAATAAAGTTTTCTTTGAATAAATGTGTTAAAATATTATTTAATGTGTTTTATGAATATAAAATGCATATTTTATCATAAATACATACCTCAGCTAATGATCCTGGACAGTTTGGAACAACAAAATGAACTCCTCCTTGTGGCTGCTCCAAAGAAAATTCAATTCCTATTCTAAGATTTTTACCTTCTTCTACTAAGTGTGCAGCATCTGGAGGTATTTGAACAACTAATTCACCAGCATTATTATCTGGATCAACTTTTTGAGCTGCTGCTAAGTGTAGATTAGAGAAAAATTCCAAAGATCGCCTAGAATTAATAAAAATAAAAAACACATCATGTAATTATTAAAAAAGTAATTAAATATTAAATATTTACTGTTTGTCATCTCCTTGTGAAATATCCAAAAAAGGATCAAAATATTGAAAAGGTGTTTCATATGTTTCATTTAAACAAATTTTGTATATTCTACATTGCTTTGCATTAAGATGAATTAATCTAAGAGTATCTCTTAAAGGTACAATTGTCAATTCAACCATTCCCTTAAAAGTCAACATTGGATATTATCATTAATTTAAACTACAAAACAAAACTTTCTTTAAATATATTCTGATACTTACTATAATACTTTTTCTTTGGAAACTTATACCAGTGAGGCTTACAATTTGGTGTGCTGTGCAGGATTTTAGATACAATTATATAAATATTTATATAGAAATATTATTAACAACTTTTTGATTAAGAAAAATTATAAAAAATAATAAAAAATAAAATTTAGAGAATTATTTAATTTTCTTATTTTTCTTAAGAAATAAGGATTATAATAATCCATATAACCTCAAAATTTGATATAATTTTAATAAGACAAATTTTTATCTATATTTAAATCAATTATTATTTAACTATGTGATAATTATACTTATAATTTAAATGGTCGACTGTTGTCGGCCGTCCTTTCTTTTTTCATGATTTCATTAATAAATGAACAATCGATCAAGAATTATATTACGTATATTTAGTTGACACTAATTTCGGAAATAAATATTTATTTTGACAACAGTGTGGTGAATATTATAATATGAAATAGTCATACTAACAGCAAATTACTCAAGTAATTTTAAAATTCCTAATGCATAATGAAAAGTAGCACATTTCGTTTTACTTAAATAAATAATTTTTATAAAAAAATTGCTTTCATTTTTTGTATTTTAAAGTAATTAAGTGAAGAAGAATGTTTATTTCGATGTATTTGATATATATTAAAATTTACATATTTTATAAACATAGAAAATTGCTCTTTTTAATTCAGTCTACTTATAAATTATTTTCAATATTTTAAGCAATAAATAATTACCTTTAAACAGGTTTGAAAATATAATGAAATCGGACGCATGCGCAGAAATATTTAATCATAAAGCTATTGTAATATATATTTACCGTATAAAATAAATAATTTTGCCTCTAGAAGTTATATTTTTATACAATATTGTAAGTGATTATATTTAATGAAAGTTGTGTTCATATGATAAAATTTAGCTTAAAACAAAGATTTAAAATCATATTGTATTTTATTTATCTCAAATTAATATATTTAAAATAAAATCAGTAACACAGGAGGGCTTTTGTTATTAAATGAGCAAAGTAGAAGTATCTGTATACTTCTATAAAGGCTAGAGTATGTATTATTAATTATCATGTTTCTAAAAAATTGTTATTATAAATTAAGAATGAAATTATTTTAATGCATAAAATTTGTTGAATATAAGATGAAGAGTATAAAAAGAAATATATTTCAAAAATTCTTTTGGAAGAATTTATTAAGAAAAAAGTTCTTTAAAAACGTAGTTAAAAAATTATTGTTTTTTATTATATTATTTTCATGTACTCATCTATAGGCATTTTTGTATATTTTAAATAAGTTGGAATATGGAACATTCTTAAAAAAAAAGAAATTATCAACAAACAAAATTATTTGTTAGTAGAATGACTAAAAAGCTGATTCTTTATATATTATTTATTAAAACTAAAAGAATCTTGAGGATCTTATAAATTTATAAAGGAGCATCTTATTTCAAATATCATAAAGTCTGAGTGTATTAGTTTTTTCCTCACTTTCGTAAACGTGTAAGGAAGAATCAATGTACAGTAACAAATGTACTTTTAAAAGTATTGAAATAGTCGGATATCTAATAGCATAATCGCTTCAGCTAGTAAGAAGATGTGATAAACGGAACGAATTATAATAGTTTCTAGAAACATTAACTAATAATTTCGCCAGTTCACTAAACTTCTTCAAATGGAAGTATAAAACGTAAAAGCCTTGCATTTCGCAAAAATATCAACGGAGGTCAGTCAAAATATCCATTCGACTAAACTTGTCTTCGAAGGTAAATTAAACGATCAGCAATTTATAAAATTCTTTTGACTTTTTTTACATAAGTATCTTATATAAATATAAAAAGTTAACCTTAGCTAGAGATAGTAGATCTCAACCTCTATTTGGCAAGATAACATCTGCTAATATCGTTCATTTTGCTATATGTTAAAAAAAACAAAAATTAGTTTTATGGCTAAATAATTAAGGCTATCTATTATAAATATCCATTTGTAGTTTTTCTAAACTCAATGGAAGATTTGATCAAACGAAAGATCCTAATGATACTCATGGTCAAATCTATAAATAATAATCAAAAGAATATCATTCAACCTCACATCTACAATGAGCTGTAACTCTACTTAAGAATTGTTAGTGCATCAGACACCATTAGCATAGAGATTATCATGGAGATACCACTATTTAGAAAACTAGCGTAAAAGAAAGGATGTTATCATATTTTTTAAGGACAACCAATAGCTATTTAAATAAGTGAAACATTTGTCTCAATACAAATTTCCAGAATCGAGCAATAATTTTATCTAGCTGTTTGATGCATATATTCCACTAACCTGAAGAAAGAAAATAGATAGAAAAGCATTTTTTCCTAACACTAGTTTAGGCATATGATGGCCCAAAGAGAATTTAATTCTTCACGACGATGATTTGGAATCTACTTCAGAATATTTACTAACATTTCTGTCTATAGTGCCAAATCGAATTTAGAACATAAGCATAGCGACACGAATCTTTCTCGTTATTTGGTTGGTCGTTAAAAAACTTAAGTTAACAAAATTAATTTTATTTTCTTTATACAAGTACTAGTTCTAGAAGTGATAGGTAATCTAAAAGTAGGTGAAGTAGATGTTAATTGATTGCATTAGTAAAACCACTTTATTTTTGTATTTATCGTCTTCGTCATGATAATAAATAAAGATAATCATTTTTCTTCGTGAGTTAATTTTCGATTCTTCGACCACCATCGCTTAGCCTTTGATAATACTCAAATATCTGGGAGATGTTTCAATTTTTTTTAAAAGCTAAGTTTATACACTGGATGCTGTCAGATCTGGATGACAAATACTGCCAAAATATATAAATATATATGCAGCTTTTATAACATCGCATGAGAATTGGCATACTTTTAAAGGGATAGTATTCAGCCTTCAAAGTACTAGGTACTATATACCATACACAATACAGTAATTGGCTGGTGGTAGAATTAACTGAATAACATTTATATAAAATTGCACAACTGAATCGAATTTCTCCAACACCTCGAACTTGGAAAAAAAAAATTTCAAACGAATTCAAAAGTTCTACTTAGAGAATAGCATCTATTACCTATTTTATTATCACAAAGTCAGTATACTCGATATGGAAATATTAACTATGCCACATGAAATCCGTTAAAAAGTAATAACCCTTATGTTAACGAGGTTCTGCTTATAAATGCTCAGCGGAAAATACTTTATTTTAATTGCTAAGAATTTCTTCTCCAGATGGATGGGATCCTTGTAATTTCAAACACAACTATTAAAATTACTGTACCTTTTGTCGCAAGCATAAGCATATACAAACCTTCCTCTCTCAGAAATAAAAGGTCGTGTAAGATATGACTAGACATTAATCATTCGTGATCATCCGAGCAAAATGACTTATTTCTAAACTACTTTTGGCAATGGCTTTTGACGCACTTCTCCTGCTCTCTACATTTTTTTCTAAGCTAAATTCTCCTGAACGATAGATTTTGCTGCGCCAAGCTCGATCTAAAATTGAAGCTTTTTACCGTAGTTCATCTTGCCCTATAACGGTTTTCGCAACGTTGGTTCCACGCGAGAAGATGCAGTACCTACCACTAAAAGATCATGGTACCACCGTATTGTAAGAGAGTAACGTCGTTTAATAAAAATCATATTTTTGTATTTCCTTTCTTTTTATTTAAACTTTTGTTATAATTTCTAATATCGTTTTATTCCTTCGTACTATTTGTGCTCGTACATTTTTAAATCGAATAAATAGGTGGATGATCCTGCGAAAGTATCTTGTCTTTTTCGTAATCGAATATCTTATTTGTTCAATTAAATTAAATAGCTTGCCTTTTTATTTTAGTTAATTTGAATTTCTTATTTTTTTTCTATTAAATAAAAAAATTCCTCGTATTGGACGTATTGTGAATGTTTCTTGCAAATTTTGCGTTAGGATGAGTTCTACTAAAATATGTTAAATATTCACGTTTGACCGCTGTATCACAATATTTGATTAGGTTTTCGTATTTTTTTACTTTAAATTACTACATTTTGTATTAATTTATAATTTACGATTATATAAAAATAAATCCAGATACCGCTCTTGTCTCATAATCAGACAAACACTAGATAGGAATTATTATATTTATATAGCTCAAGGGACAGTCGTATCGAGAATATAATGAATTACATATTTTCAAATATAATCAACTTTCTAGTTTTCAATTAACCAAATCGTTATCCTTTCCCCTAATGTACTATTAGGGGAAATGTACTGTTATCATGCTTAATATTTTTAATAATAAACTTTAGTTATAAATGAACTCTATAATAGAATTAAAAAATCATGTTAAATTTATAGCAAGCAATATGGACTTCAACAAAGAATACCTATCTTCTAATGAAGAGTAGAAGGATCAGAGCCTAAAGCTAGTATATAATTTCATTCAACTCAGACATTGATTCCACGGTAGTTAAATACCTGGAGTCTCTGTGAGCTATTAATCAATTATAACTTACTTTCAAGAGGGTTGCTAATACTGATAGACAATGAGATCTATTTGATGAGGTCTTCATATTCAATCACAAATCCGTTAATTCTAGTTAGGAAGTAGAAGTACTATAAAAGAATCTAGAAGAAATCTAAAAAAAATCGAGTAGAAAAATTATATGAAAGTATTGGAATCTAAGTTACAACATTTCTATCCTTTTCTGGAGTTATGATTTGTATAGATGACAGTATTGGAATTCTTACATCTTTGTCCAAAATAGATATTTTAAAAAAATTTAAAAGAACTTTAAAATTAAAAATTTAACTTTTCGGGTATATAGAAACATAAGAAGTTCTAAAAATATATTTTTCAATGGATAAATGGTATTTTTTGAAAATATTTTTTTAATTCGACTTATATTTTTTATGAATATTTGTTTTGATTTTATATATATAGTCTTTATTATTATTATACTATTTTATTTTTTTTAATATACACATAATATCGTTTATGCATTAATATATGTATTAGAAACAACAAATAATGATTATCAATAAATAGAAAATATCTATAATATTTCATAATTAATTAATATATTACAGCATGTAAAAGAAAATAAACAATTTATTAAATGTTATTTATAATTAAAGTAGCAAATGGCTTGAAGAATAAAAACTGTATGAATCACAGATCGGTAAAATAATTAAGCATTACGCGCATTACATTTTAGTATGATATAGTTCTGATGATATACTTATGATATACTTCTGAGTGCAATTATAGAAAGAAGAAACTAAGCTTATAATTTAGATCTGCGAAATTAAGATAATTATAGAGAAAAAGAAATAAAGGAGACTCATTTATTTCATGTCATTTTTATTCAAAATTATATTTACTTTTAAAAATAAAGTAACGAGCGATTGTTGTGAAATATTATACAAGTTTACAACTTCAAGGAGTTTGCAATGTAGCGAGCGCACTTAGGAAGTATATTTGTACATTCGAGCCGTTACCGATGAAGAGTGTATTTCAGAGTTTTTAACTTTAAAATCCTGCGTCGCGACATTTTAATGTTTCACTAAATTTTGAATTTCGCGCAGCAATTCTACTTCTGAATTTGTACAAAAAATTATAAAATCTTCATAAGAATTGCGTTTCAGTAATTCAAATTAGATATATCGAATAAATGGTAACACATTTGCATAGATCAAAATGTTCTCGATATATTATTTTGCGGACTTTCTCTTTTGTCTTTAACAAGCAAAACAATCTGTATATAAATAGATCAACAGAATTCTGACCATTTAAAAAGTGAAAATAAATAGAAATTTGCCAAACACAAACAAAATAATGTTTTTCGTCAAACAAAAAACACATAAATTGTCAAACACAAGTTAAAAATTTTTTTTTAATATTTGAGACTTCTAGAAACATAAAATTTAAAATTATTCATCCTTTAACAATCTGGATTGTACAATATGTAAATTCAGCAATGTATAACAAGTTACGCATATATAGTATACAGCATTGTAGCTCATGAACCTGCAATTATTGTATCTTAATTATTCAATGTTAAATCACTTATTAAATAAATTAATAATTAATGGTTAACATTCTTTGAATATGCCTTTTTTAATTTGTATACTGCAAATAAGCTTGTGAAATCAAATTCTAGCGTTGTTATAAATAGTAAATCTATTTTCTTATATTTAGGTTTATTATTTACCAAAAATATATTTTATATCTATAATTTGAAGCATAATATTTGCTTGCGTTAAGTTGTAATTATTAGAAAATTTTCGCTCATTATCTCATTCTGTTAAAGACGTAACCTAAACGGTGGAAGCAGTTCGCAAATGCTCCGTGTTGCAGGCTCCTTAATCTAACATAAAAAATTATTTTAACACCATCAAAAGATATTCTTATGAACTATATAAAATGCAAACGTAATTCCTGATAATTTTAATATTATTTGCACGACTGAAGGTGTATTAGAAACTGACATTATCATTTTCTCTTAATTTTATTAATAATATACTTAGTTCACAACGTTCAAATTTTTTCTCATAAAATCATAGCAGTTTAGTATAAAAATTGCATGTAATAATTTTTTTTTTAATTTACTCTAACGATACACCTTAGTTTACGATATCTTTGACTTTCAATATTTATTAATATCAAGATTTATTTGCAAATAAATATTCTTTAACAATACAAAAGTTTGTATTATTAGAATATTTGTATTACTTTTAATGTTATAAATAAATTTATAAAATATACATTATGATTCAGTAATTATAAAATAAGAATTTATATACAGTTGAATTAAAATTAATTGTATTTTTGGACAATATTTATATGTACATAAATTGCAGGAAGAAAATATAAGTCTCTTATATTTTCTTATAATAATATAAGATAAATCTCTTTCCAAGATAATAATTTACTTTTTTAATTATTTAAATGATTATTCAAACGATATACACAGGAGAATAAAACAACAGAAGATGCGTAAAGAAAATATACACCCTCGTTTCTGTGAGGTGACATTAACAAATCGTGTAAAAAGGAAATTTTAGACTCCACTTTAATACAAAGTTTCAGATAAATCGTCTTAGCAGTTATTAGTCACGTATCTCCTCCTTCTTTAACACTATTACAATCAAGTTACGTAATAAAAGACAATTGCATTACTTTAAGTTTTACTACTATAGTGTGTGCAGTGTATTCTTGCAATTTTATGGGGTGAAATCTTTGAATTTTAACATAATGGTTTCTACCTTCCTGGTAAGCTTCAAACTTTAGTGGATTCAATGGAACCAGTATTTGTTTTAAAGTACAATGAGTCTGTGCTATGATATTGTAGACTATATACACGTGAATAATCATTCATCATAGAAGGTTTAATGCTAGTGCATGCATTTAATTCGTTATTTGTTTGTCTTTTTTCTTAAATAATAATATAATAAAATTTTACGCGTTATAAGGTTGTTACTTTAATACACGAAAATAATATGTAATAGAGTTATTGTATATTTTCAAGAGCAAGGCATTAACTATATGAAATACATAAATATTGGATATAAATCAATGTGAATGGTAATGTGACACGTTACTTAAACTTTTGTTTTTTCGTAAATGAAGGTGTCATTGACGTTTACGATTCATATATCTATATTAGAATTAAGGAATATTTTTGTAAAATAGTGCGAAACTAACCATCCCTGCACCCCGACAGATTATAATAATTTTATTTATTTTTGTATATACTTGATGCATTGGGTATTCTTAACTTGTCTTTGGAAATCATTTTTTCGATTCAATTAAAATGTATATTATCCCCTTTTGATGACAAATTGGTAAATAAGTTTTTCTTGTAAATATATGTCTTGTACTTTGTGCAAATAACGCAATGTTTTGGTATGTAAATTAGATACTGCAAAAGCAAATTTGTAAATCATCAAATAATTTTTCTTCTTTAAGAGAATAATGGACGACGATTGTAAATCGAAGTAAGATTTCTATTTTCATTATTGTATAGTTTAAAATAACATTTATATTTAATATTTTATTAACTAAATTTTTAGAATTATTTTAAATGATACAAATGAAATTGAAGAGGTTAATTTTCTCGAAGTAGTATCTAGTTTAAAAATGCTTGCAGTTGATAGACCAGAGGAAAAAGAAATATCTCAGCCACTATATCAAAGGCGATCTTTACGAGCACGAAAATCAACAAATGTTGATATTGAAATGCTTACTAGAAGGTAAATTGTTTATTATACTTTGTATTATACTTTAAAAATATATAAAAATTTATTACATCAGTATGATTTTTTTATTGAAAAAGAAATTTTTTTATTTTACTTAATTATTGTCATTTACATAATATTTAAATCAATATACTATTTTATATAATAAGAGTACATAGCATTAATAAAATATATATTTTGATTATAGCTTACATATATTTATTATTTTTGTAGATGTACTTTGAGACCAAAGAAGCGAATATTTACTGAAATGCAGAATGAAGATCAAGTTCGAGAATATTACTTAGATAAAACTGTTAAAAAACACACTAATTCTTTAGAAACTATTTTTGAAGAGAAAGAGGATACAGGTCAAACGACAACTTATATGAGTGCAAAGCGATTTAGAAGAATGATTCAGTTTACACCAGAACCAACAGATTCAAAGTTAAAGAAAAGACGTGATAAAATCAGAAAAGTTTTTGGTTCTAAAGTTAATTATAGAAAAAGAAGAAAAATCTCAATACAGGCTTTGCTGGACAAACTTAATGGATTACACAATGATATACCCACAAATAATCCAAATGAAATTAAATAAAAGGCTGAAGTTTTATAATTGAAATTGTGTGTACATATAACTTAAACTAGCACAAAATTTTCTTTATGCTTTTATAAGAAATATTTTCATTTTGAAAAAATTTCTTATATTAGAAAAAAAATTTGATAAAAATAAAGATAAATTTAATTTTTTTTATGAAAACTTTTGAAACATACTTATAATCTTCTTAAAATCATAGTGTAATCATAGATAAAGTAATTTAGATATTATATTTTTTAATATATATTTTTATTAATGATAATTTAATTGTTAAGATTCGTATTCTTTTTTATAATTATTTAATATTTGGCCATAATTACACAAGCAATAAACATAATGTATCATGAAATAATATCATTTATTTTCATAGAAAATATTTAGTTTAAAATTTTTTTTTCCAGAGATGTATAATATGAAATATATATATTTTTTATTTTTTAAATGTGAATAAGAATTAACCAATGTCATTTTATACTTATAAATTTATAAGTCAATTGGTTAAACTTAAAAAAATACATTTATTTTATTTATTAGCGACAGAACTTTGAATAAACTATTTACTTTATAAGTAATATTTAACAATAGATTACTCATGTAAGCACATTCATACATCAACTGTTCCGATTGTACAAACTGTTGAATTTTCAGCACAGCCCTCATATAGTTTAAATATAATATTACTTTCTTGAAATTCCTTGTCATTTAATTTAATACAGGCACAACGATATTTTTTGGATTTTGGATCATCAAAAAGCATTCTTGGAACACCTATCCAATTTCTTGTAATTCCTCCACTGTTCAAGTTCAATATCAAAATTTATTGTTTAATATTGTACAAAATTATTTTATAAAGTTTTTAAAAATACCTATTTTTAGTACACCAAACTTTTGTTCCACTATTTATATCCCATTCAACATTACACGGTGGAAATTTTTTTTTCATTTGTTCTTCATTTAAATCAGTTTTTTTAGCAATTTGTATTTTTTCTTCTAGTTTATATCTTTCATTAGTAGGTGTTCCATCTACATTGTAATATCTTCCAATTAATTTTCCTATAAATAAAATATATCTTACAATAAATTTAAAGTTCTACAAATTTTTCATAAAAGCAAATCAATCAAATGTAAAATTCTTCATACCTTTGTACACATAAGTTTTTCTATAAAATTCTACCCAAGTTATTAATGATTGAATTTGTTTATTTGTAAGGCTAGAAATATCATCTGTAAGTCCACTTTCAGTAAAGTCTCCTGTAATAAAAGCTGCAGAACCATCGCGGCCTATAAATATAATTCCACCATCATATTCTATTTTTATTGCAATTAATATTTTAATGACAAAAGTATGTATAAAATGTACCCGTGAAGACATGATAAGTTTCACCAGGTCCATAGTGTTTGGCTCCACTTGTCACATCAAAAACTTGACCAAGTATAGATAAGTACAGACCATTGTCTAAATTTGTATGTTCTTTAAGTGCACTTGTGGTAAATAAAATCCCTTCTTCATTATCTTTAACTATTTTATTATAACTTTCTTTATAAAAAGTTTTAATGAATTCGTAATAATAATGTGACATATATTTTCTTAAATTTGAATAATTACTCGAATATAGGACGTAAAGTGTCGATATAAAAAATATTAACCAAATATACTTAGGTAACATTATTAAATTAGAAATAAAATATCAAACATTATAACAAAACGTAAATAAATATTTGTAAACAAAAGTTAAAATACCATTTGTTGTGTGTGCTTGGAGGTAACATATAAGGCATAAAAGAATGCAGATAGCAAAACGCCATCTACGAAAAATTGACGCTACGCAAGTAATAATACCAGACAGTATAGATATTTGATGTTGGAATATTAATTTCCACAGAAGAAGCCTTATATAAGTTGCTTTTATGCGCGCGGATTTTGACTAGAAATAGGTAAACGAAGCAAGAAATCTAGACATACACAGTATTAAACAATTGAAATTGATATATTTCATATAAAAATAGATAATAATTAGATACAAACTGTCATTTTATTATGTATACTTTTTTTTTCTTTAATATTGATATCGTTTGTAATCCTGTTTTTCATATACGCTTTCTTATCACAATTCTTATCATAATCCACACGCATACAAGAATCAATCAGTGTAAGGCTATTTCTGCGCAGAATCGAGAAACACCAAATAGCCACTTTAATGACATGTGTTAAAAATCCACCTTGAATGGAATTGTGAATGCATTTGATAGCAAAAGTATTAATTTGTTGCTTTATAAATTCTATATACTATTTGCAATATGTTCAATTTTTTTGGATGGTCAAAATAAAACTTTAATATTAAATTCATCAATTTTTTAATAATAAATATCCACGTAAAATATATAGTTGATGTAGGTCAACATTAATTTTGGAAATGCAAATTTATTTAACAATTTTATAACAATACAAATTTTAATGTTTCAAATTTGATTTACAGAACTCTATTAATAATGTGTTGAATAACTAAGTAAAATATTCAATCAAAGGCTGTGAAATGCTTATTATAAAATTGTGCTTCCTCAAACATTGTAAATGAACAGGTAGATTTATATATTACCAAATTAAATTATAAATACAATCTTATAATTGAATGATTATGTTTAAAAAAGAAATTATTTCAAATAATAATTATACGTATATATAATTATACTAAATTATATATATATATATATATATATATATATATGTACTATAATTTTTATACATATTAAATAATTTAATAATTTATTTACAGTAAGGGAAACAAATCTTAAGGAATAATGATTTTAAAATTATATTTTTGACAGAATTCTGATTTATAAATTGATATCATAAATAATTATAATTATTACAATATATCTGGTCAAGATGTACTACTAATCATAATTACAATCAAAATGCCAAGCTCAAATCTATATGCTATTAATAATGAAGGCAGAGTATTTTCATTGTCAACTAATGGTACTATGTGGAGAGAATTTACATATTTAGGCCTTGAATTTAAGCAACTATCAGCAGTGCCTCATTTTATGTGGGCTATTGGTGGAGATCGACAAGCATATGTTCATGTTCATGGATTAGATATTCCAATAAGAATTAAAGAAGAGACTTATGAGAATGAGGTAAATTATTTACATATAAATTATTTATTTATAATTTATGTTCAATATTATATAAGTTATTTATTTTATAACATTTTAGCGGTGGTTACCTTTAGAAGGATTTAGTGGAAGACTTTTACCAACAGATAGATACCATTTTTCTAATCAAGATGGCTCAATTGATCGTAGTCGTGATAAAGTAAAATTACCATCCATGGCATGGCAATGGGAAGGGGATTGGCATATTGAAACAACTTTAGATGGTCAACCACTGGACCATGATGTAATAAAATAATTTCATTTTTTTAAAAGAAATAGAATTGTACGCTTTTAAAAGGTTAATTTTTAATTAGGGGTGGACCTACGCTGTTGATTTTCCTGCTACTTATACTACAACAAAACAATGGAAATCATGTGTTAGAAGACGAAAATGGGTTCGTTATCGACGATATAGTGCCATGAATTCTTGGTGTGCTATTGCTCCACTTCATAAGGATGCAACAAAAGTAAAACTATAATTTTTTAAATTGAATTTTCTTTAATTTTTAATTTTTATTAAAAACATTTTTTAGGAACCTTTTATTGATGTTTCAATTGGAGGAAATCAAATGCCTGGTGGTAATCCTGGAGGACTTATAGTTTGGGCAGTAACTGCATATGGAAGGGTTTGTACTATAATTGATAAATTAAGTAGTAATTTATAACAAATAAGTTTTGAATTTATTGACATTTAGATTACAAGGAAATAATTGTAGAAATAATTTGACCTCTTCTTTAACATATTTAAAAAATATATTATTTAATAAAGCGTAACTTTAATATAAAATGTTCCTACATAGGTCATGTATAGAGTTGGTGTTAGTACAACATCGCCAGAAGGATTACGATGGAGTGCAATTAAAATGTCAACAGGAGATGAAGCATCTCAAATTAGTGTTGGAGTAGCAGGTCTTGTATGGTTAGTATTATTAAATGGAAAAGGATTAGTACGAACTGGAATTACAAGAGAAAATCCAATGGGTATGTTTTATACTTTTAATTTATATTCATCATTTACATTATTGAAAATGAACTCACTTGAATGTTTTATTTCATTTAAAATTGTAGGTGATGAATGGGTAGAAGTAGAACCACCACAAGCAGACTTGCGATTGATTCAAATTAGTGTTGGGTTAGATTCTGTTTGGGCTGTAACACACGATGGAAGTGTTTGGTTTCGTAAAGGTATTAAAGGTGAAATGGCTGGACTTTGTGAACAATTAGCTGTTGGAACTGGTTGGGTGGAAATGTCTACTAAAATGATTTTAGTCTCTGTAGCTTCAAATGATCAGGTATTATTATCAATTATCAATCAATTATTTCAAATGTTATAATTATTTTTATTTTAAATTAACATTATTATAATAATTTCGAAGTAAATTTTAAAAAATTCTGTGACATTTTATTCTAGAAATTAATCTTTTATAATATTACAATATATGAATGCTCAACCTTACATTTAAAAAAATATTGAATGAATATAATCGAATAAAAAGTTTGTTATTTTTATATGAAAGTTATAATATTTTGGATCTTTTTATGTCTATTATTATTAAAATAAAAAATAATATCTTTTACTTTGAATGTACTTCTGACAAATATTAAATTACTATTTGTTAATGAAATATTGTTTATTTAAATCTGCCAGTTTGAATTTTAAAAGTCCAATATCAAATTTTTAAACAATGATAAAAAAATCCTATAAAAATAATATTTTCTTTATTTAAAAAATAATGAAATTTTATTTATACTAACAAAGCTTTAATTAGAAACTGAAAGATACAGTTTAGATTAGTACCAACATTACATTAAAAAAAGAACACTCAATTAAAAATAAGTGTTAATAATTTTAAATAAATGTAAATAGAATTGTAGTAATAATTTATTATTATTTTAAATAATAATAAATTTTAATGAATTGTTAATAGAATTTTAAATGTATACATAAAATGATATTCGATTTGAATACGTTTTTCATAAGACTCATTTTGAATCTCAAAATATTTCTATATTTTAAATATACAACATAAAAAATAATTCCTATTAAGGTTTGGGCAATTGGGCATGAAGACAGATGTTTATATTATCGCAGTGGTATTACTCGATCAGAATTAACAGGAAAAAAATGGAAACTAATAAATGTACCTTTTCAACTTAGTAGAGCGAGTAGTAATGCTAGTTTATCATCTAGTAATAGACATAGTATTTGTGGTACTCCTCAGCAGCAGCGACATCAAGCTTATGGCTCTTTAGTAAATTTAAAAATTAATTAAATATATGTTCATAGTTCTTAAATATGAAAATTAAAATTAACTACAAACATTTTAAATAGCAAAATCAACGACCTCTTAGTACTAATGAAGCTTTAATCAGAGAGTGGGAAGAACAATCCAGATCAGCACCAACACCAACATCATTAAAACTTTTTCATAAAAATAATGATTTACCTGAAAATAACACGCAGAAAAATGTCAAAGAAATTTCTCAAAATGATAGTACCAGGTATTATACACAATCAAACCCTATTTTTCATTTTATTTTATATTTTTAATATAAAATATTATTTTATATTTTTAATTATATTCATTTTATTTTATTTTATATTTTAATTTAATATGATGCTTTTAGTTTGTCAGGATCTTTAGAAATAAGTGAATTAAATGAAAATAGTGTAGCAAATATTACAATATCTAATGAAACTTTGAATAAAAGTGGAGAATTAATAGTCGTTTCTGGAAAAGGAATGAGTAGTACAGTCAAAGTAAATATATATTTAATTATTGAAAGTTGAATATATTTATTTAATGATATTTTTATATAAAATGTATTTATATTAGATTAATCCAGGATCATGGAGTCCAGTTCATTCTGTTGGTTCAATGGTTGGTACTGAAGCTCATCCAGAAACTGACGAAAGTATATTCGATCCAGATTTAACAGGAGATTCAGGTGTATTTGGAGAGGATGAAAGTACTGCTGCTATTTATTGGGCTGAGTGTGATATGCTCTGGTGCAAAGTTGAAGCTGGTGCCTGTTTGGTAGATTATAATAATCTACCAAAATGGTATTTATAAAATTCCAATATTATGTTAATCATTTATAATAATATAATTTAATTTAAATAAATATTGTTTAAAATAATATTTCATGGAACTAGGGTGATTGAAGGTAATGGTTCAGCTTATGGTGAAATAGCTGATTCTTGGAGAATATTCATTTTAGATGAATTAAAAAAGAGAATAAAAGGACTTGATTTTGATATTTCATCGTGTGAAAAGGCCATTGAAAAGTTAGTATATGTAAATTATTATATTCGTGATAAAAATAAATTTTCGCTTTTTTTTTAGGTCATCTTGGGTAAAAAATGGTGAGGCGAAATGCAAAATAAAAGGTTCAACGACTTATGAGGATTGTATAGTTGAATTAGAGTGGATAAGTAGTGATAGTGGGTCACTTGATTATGGCACTTTAACAATATTAAATTCTGATGGAGCAACAACTTTAGTGAGTACATCATTTGTTATTTTAATCGATATAATAATAATTAGCGTTTTAAAATAAAAAAAATACTGTTTCTAAGGTACAATTTTCTATATCAGAAGTAACATGCATCTATTGCTGTAGTGAACCAGGTAGTCCTCGTTTAGCTATTCATACTCCTCTGTTAAATAATTTGAAAATAGTAAGGCTACAATTCGGCAGTGACACAGAATTGGAAGATTGGATAGCACATCTTACATCAGGTATATTTTTTCTTATATATTATAAATTTCAAATAATTTAAATTTAAATACTAAATATAATTTCAAAAGATTATTTTTTTTTAATTTAGAAATATTATTAATTTAATAAAAACTGTTTAGTATCATGCAAAATAAATAACGCATATGGATGCCCAAGTTCAAAATCCGTTTGGGGGACAACAACACTTGGAGATGTTTTTGTTTATGATCCCATACTTGCTGAGGTAAATTTTCTATTTTTAGTAAAAATATAAATAATTAAAAAGAAATTTATAAAAGATATAAATATATTCTTTTATAAAAGAAAAATCAATACCTACAAGGCTTCTATACTCAAGAATTGAATGTTGCTGCAAAAAATTTGCCATTCGAAAGTATTTTACAAAACGGTTTTGGTTCTGGAAGCTCTTTACATGTGTCAGTATGCATTCATGATGATGCAGACAGGTGATTGAATAAAATTTTGATTCTCAAACACTTATTTGAGAATTATAATCTTAATACAAAAACTTATTATTTTAGAATATCATTTAATCTTGTTTGTCACACTACAATAATCAATAAATATAAGCAAAGTATAGATAGCAATGGTGTAGCTTTTCACTTTAACCCTCGGTTAAATGAAAATATAATAGTCAGAAATACGTATCAAAACAATCAATGGGGTGATGAAGAGAGAGGTGGGGGAAGTCCACTTAAAGCTGGCTCAAACTTTTCACTAATAATAAATTGTGAAGAACGTGGATATAGAGTTTTTATCAACAACACTGAATTTACATATTTTTGTCACAGAATACCTCCACAAAATGTTACACATTTACGTATTAAAGGCAAAATCACATTATTCAATATCATTTATAAATCAAAGTCTGTAAGTTATTTCCATTTTATAAATAATTTTTTTCATAAACATTTTATATAATACAATGAAAATAATTTTGTAATAATATATTATTCAGGTAATTATTGAACCAAAAGAAATGTTTTGGAGGCAGATTGGAGGACATTTGAAAAAAGTAGAAACTTGTAGCTCAAATGTAATTTGGGGTATTGGTTACGATAATACAGCATGGGTATATACTGGTGGTTGGGGTGGAATTTTTTTAAAAGGTAAGTACTTTTATTTGTAAATACAAATATTACTATTTTATTTTATAATTTTTGAATTACTTTCAGGTTTAGACTTCAGTAACACTGGAGTTAATACAATGATTGATACACATAATTATTTTGTTTACGAAAATCAACGTTGGAATCCAGTAACTGGTTATACATCTCATGGCCTACCAACAGATAGATATATGTGGAGTGATGCATCTGGTCGTCACAAACGCACACGAGAAAATACAAAATTACTCTCTTGTCATTGGCAATGGGTATTTACTTTATTTTGAAAATTCAATTATTAATAATTTTGGTTAATTATATTCCATTAATTATAATTTTATCTGATTAATAAAACAGTTACAATAAATTTATTTATAAAGATTAATAGATATTTTATGCTGCATTTGTAAAATTTATAATATTATAATTTATGAATGCAGATTTCCGAATGGATATTAGATTTCCATACACCAGGTGGAGTAGATCGCGATGGTTGGCAATATGCAACCGATTTCCCATGTCAGTATCATGGAAGAAAGCAATTTACAGATTATGTTAGAAGACGACGTTGGTTTAGAAGATGTCAATTAACGACTAATGGTCCTTGGAAAGAATTAGGGAATACAAAGCTAGTTGATGTATCTTTATATGTACGTAAAATTTTTACTTTAAGTAAATATTTAATACAATCCATTTTGAATATTAGTAAAATTTAAAATTTATTATTAAATTTAATATATTTATAGGCTTCTGAAGATACAAATTCAGATTTGCTTATTCATGTTTGGGCTGTTGCTGCAAATGGTGAAGCATTATTCCGACGAGGTGTTTCAGAAACTTGTTCGATGGTAAAATGATATTACAAATTATTTGTAAGTCTTCTTTATTAAACTTAATAAAGGTAATAATTAATACGTCAAATTAGGGTGTCTTATGGGAACATATACCTAGTGATCAAACATTAGTAAGTATTTCAATCGGCCCTCATGGACAAGTTTGGGCTGTCGGAAAAAATGGATCATCCTACTGGAGATTTGGAATTTCGAAAAATAAGCCTACAGGTATAAAGTTATAATAACATTTTTTACACTTTAAGTTTATTTAACTTTATATTTCTGCAGGTGAATATTGGGAAAATGTCGAACCACCATCTGGAGCACATTTAAAACAAATTTCTGTTGGTGTAAATGTTGTGTGGGCTTTAGATACTTTAGGAAGGTTATCAGTTCGCCGTGAGATTAACCCAAAACTCTTTCCCGAAGGCACTTATTGGCAAACTTTACCAACACTGGCGAATGATCCAATTCATATTGGTTAATGTCTTTTTTAATATTATTAAAATACATTGTAATATTACTTCTTTTTAAATGAGCAGGTATTGATGCAGAACTGTCAATATTTTTATATATTAGTTTTTTATAAAGACACTAACATGATGTTTGAGGATTGCTTTTGAAAAAATTTGAATAATTTAAATTTTTAATTTCAAATTTGCCATTTCTTATAAGTTGTTATAAAAAATACTTTTATTCGTAATAATTTATGATTTTGCAGATTTATCTGTAATAAATGCTAAACAAGGATTTCGTCATGTTTCTGTTGGCCATATACCAAATCAAGTTTGGGCAATATCAGGAGCTGGAATTGTTTGTAGAAGAGTAGGTGTTACTGATGAAAACCCAGCTGGTTTTGGTTGGGCTACTGGTATAGGGGTAAGTTTATTAGAAAAATATAAGTCTATGAATCAATTAGTATATTCAAGATAAAAAGCCTTACTTTTCTATGTAATTTAATATATGTATATACACAAGAGATGCTTACATAATTTATAAAAAAAATTATTTAAGCAATTAGTAGAGTATTTATCTTAGATGTTCCTCTATTTTGTACTTACTATTAAACTAATAAAAAATATTAAAGTTCTTTCAATTTTTAACGTTTGAGAGCTATTTATATACAACATTAAAATATTAAGAAATTTAATCGGTTTCATTTTGTTATTGAATTAATATCAGATCCGATTTTAAATATTGTAACTTTATACACCTATGATCATTTTATGATAAAACAATTTAAACGATAATACAATAAAATTCCAATATAAATATTGAAATACTAATTTGCATTCTTGGATCACTTTCTATATTTTAAACTATTATAATTTTCTACTATAAATTACTAATTTTCTATTATTAGGCAAACTGGCAATACATAAGCGTTAGAGGTCTTACTAATAAAATGAAGTAGATGTCATACATTTGTGCAAGCGTCACTTATCTTCCTTTTTTAAATAACTGCTATTATCTTTATATTTTTTTTAACATTGAACAATTACTAATATTAATATTTATATCAATGCTTGTCAATCGATTTCAAAACATAATAGTATAAGGGTTGTAAATATCGATATTATAGTACGCATTAAAAAATATATATGTTGTATACATTAATGAACAATTTTATTTCGTAAATACAAATAGTAAATTATTATTTGTAAATCTCTTTATTAATCTAAAAACGATTCACTCTTTAATTGAGTAAAGTTTCATCTTTTTGTTTAGAAAATATTGTAATGTATTTCAGCATTTTAATGTATTAATGTAATGTAATGTATTAAATGTATTAATCATTTTTAAGCAACAAATTATCGATTTTGAAGATTTATATAGGATAGTTTTGTTTATTATTAAAAGAAATCATATTTATCCTTTTTATGTAATATAATAGATTAAGTTTATGTTATTTTTTTAAGCAGATTTTCAATGCCAAAAATAATTTATAATATTTAATTTATAATTATAAATCTCATTTTTTTATATAATTTTTATTATTATTTAATGATAAGAAAATGTTAATAATTTATGAAAAAAAGAAAATATCAACAATAGCTTTGATTCAAATCATTGTAATAGTTGTTTTGCAAATTCAAATTGATTCGATATGTTAGGTCTTGTTGTTGTTGTTCTTATCATCATCATCATCATCATTAAATTATTCTAAACTTTTAATTCTGTATATCACGTGAAATATAATTTCTAGCTATTTTGTGTAAGTCTTTGAATTGTTGAAAATTGTGAAATAAATATATAAACTATGACTTGAATAATCACTCCTTAATCTTATTTATTATACAAGTATAAAGCTATACATAAATACTTTAAATATAATAATTTTAAGTATGTGTTTTTCAAAAATGAATAATTACACTTTTACTGGGAAACGTTATAAAACGATTTTGTGCGCTTTTGTATCTGTATTCATATAACATAATGGTACGGTTTATAAAAACATTACATTTACAATGGCATGTCTTCCTTACACAATGTATTAGAGTATGAAATAACGAACCTGCATAGTCCATAATCCAGAGTCTTAATTGTTATAGAATATTGTATAAAAAGTTATTAATATTCTTTATCAAGTAAATAATTTAAAAAAACACTTTTGTACATTATATATTCGTGAAATTTTATTTTTAAATGATTTATCACTTCACGCTTTAAACTATTTGATTAATAAAAAAGACGTAACAGTAAATGTTAATTAATTAATTATTAAGTTAAAAGACGTAGACATATAATATAAATGTACATTTACAAAAATATTTTAGAATGATTATAAAGAAAAAATGACTATTTATATTAGTAAAATATATACGTTATTATTAATGTATTTGAAGTCATTGAAAGAATACAAAATTTGTAAAATTTCTAAATTATGAAAAATTAAAATCCTATTATTGTTTTTATCCTTTATTTTTTAGAAGAAAGTTTTTTAATAAGTTTGTAAGTTTCAATGAATATAAAGGGCATTTTACTTTACTATTAAACATTTTCACAGTAATATTCTTTTGGCAAGTATATTCGTGGAGATTATAAAATTACTAATATAATTTTCTCTCATATAGTCATACTTTTAATAATATCTTATATATCTTAATTCAAATTATTTATATTTATAAAAATATAAATCTAATTATAACTTATTTCTACTAATTGACTTATTTTTACATAAATAAAGAATGTCTTTCATATAATACAACTAACTTTTCATTTTTATATTTTAATACAAGAGTCTCATAAGTTTATGTGTATACTTACGTACACAAATAAAAGAAAAGTATTAAATAATAATTTCTGTTTGGATACTTATTTTTGAATAGTCCAGCGATTAATTTAACGTTTTTTATAAATTTTTCAAGGCGTCGTTTTTATTATTAATGATACCGCTGTAAAATAATTTCATATTCTTTCTATTCATATATGTTTAAATAATTTGTACTAGCACTTGGTGACAATCTGAACCTGATTGGCATATTTTCGCGCTAACGCTTCTTGCTCCAATCGATCCCGTACACCTTGCGCACTATGCCTTACTCCGTAAAAAAAGTATATACAGAATCCTGAGCAAAAAAATATTATTATTAAAATATTTAATTAAATAATATATTAATATACAGAATCCTTTGTACTTGGATTTTATTTTGGTTATAACTTTTTAAAATACATATTTAATTTGATAAGAAGGTGAAAATGAAATATCAAACTTATAAATATTCGTGTAATAACAATCATTTATTTTATACTTATCACAAATTTCTACTGTTTATAATTAATATTTAAACATATTGATTAATTTTAATTTTACGAAATAGTATTTATTATTTATAAATATTTAAATTTAAATTCATGTTTTATAAACAATGTATTTTCTTGTGACATAACGAAGTATATTCAAATAAAAATAAATATAAAATGTAGAAAATTCAATTTAAATTCGACAAAATTTAAAATTAGTTTGGAATATTGAAAAATTTGTCCTTGACGTTTATATACAATACGTTTAGATTAGATTTGACACACAAGCAAAGTTATATTTTTATTGCCTTCAGCAATACGATAATTTTTAAGAAGGCAAATTTATAAAAGTTAAATAAAAGGTATCTGAAAATGAAGTTATGAACTAAAGTATGATCAAAATATTGTAAAGAATTTTTAGTAAATCTATTAAGTAAGAATAAAAAGTTCATAAGTGATGAAAACGTTTCAAAGAAAATTGGTAGAAATTATTGAATCAGACGAAAATATTAGAATTATACTAAATATATTAATAATATATCAATCAGAAATTGGTATTTGATATCATCAATGCATAGTATTTTCATCACAAATGTTTGCAAAATTTGAACCAAAAATGTTAAATGTTGAAATGTTATAAAAATTACATTTTGAAATAAAGAAGTAATAAATTAATCTACGAATAATCCAACAATTTTTTTACGTATTATAATTAATGAACGTACATTATACAATTTTATTCTCTATAAAATCTAAGAAAAAGATTAACATTTTAAAAAAACTTCCAAATGTATCAAGATCGATAAACTACGTTAAGATAATTCAATATAAAAATACTTTTACTATTTTCTTTAGCTAATGTATAACGATCAACATGACTTTTCCTGTATTTTGAAAATCATAATTTTCAAAAATACGAGAAACATGATTATTTAGTCATTACAAGATTTTTACTATAGCTTATCCGAATTATGATATTCAATGAACGTTGATGAAAAACAAAGGACTAATGACAAAGGTGTAGAATAAGAAATTCTTCACCTGCACGTGTTCAATCTTCCTGGGGAAAAGTTTGGAAGACCAGGCCACCTAATAAAATTGTAATCCATGCAAGCTTACGAGTTTTGTATATTATTAAGAAGAACGAAATAAAATTGTACTATTTGCTAATGGACTGGAAAACTCTTACAATCTTGTACGCAGCTACTTTCGTTTAATCTGCATATCATATGCATTCAAACTCAATCGTAATTTGCAAAAGTAAATCAAATCTGCCTTCATTTATTCATTACAACTAAAAGCACTATTAAACGAACATGTAAAATATGCGCCGTATCAAATGAAAACTCGCGAAATATTCAAGAATCGTGAACTTTCGTGATGAAACAATAATTAAATAAAATGTATATTTCATTTTTTAATTGATCCCTCTTATTAAAATTATGTTAAAAGTTAAGAAGCTAATTTCCATGTTCTTATTGAATTTATTATTAAATTAAATATTAAATACTAAAATTATTTAATGAAACTCACTAAATTAAACCAAATATAACTCAAATGATAACAAAAAATCATAATAAGAATTAGAAAATTCATCTACAAGAATATTATTTATTGAATAAATATTATTGAGAAAAGATAAAAGAATTAATTATTTCACTTTATATATTTACAATATAATTAATAACTTTATATTGTCATATTATAAACTATTAAAATACATTTTTGAAACCTTTTTAAAGGAGTTATATTTGTCATAAAACCTTTTCAATATATTATAAAAATACGTCATTATAAATTTAAAGTTTTTATAGTGAGGGAACATATTATTTGAAAAGAAAAAAAAATTTACCTATTAGCATCCATATAAGAAATCTTATCCATGTAAATACGTCTAACTGCAGCATTAAATAAAGATTTATTATAATGCTAAGACACGGTATTAATGGCACTAATGGTACCTATAAAATAAATTATACATAATTAATTTCGATTATTTAGAAGTTTTTATGAATATTTGAATCATTAAAATTTTGCATTATTTACATACCTTAAAAGACAATTTAATTTCTTGAACAGGTTGTTTACCCATTGCAATAGCACTAAGTAAAGCAAACAATAACATTATTGTAAATACAATTGTTGATATATTTCCCGCAAATACGTTATAGTTATTCAGTAACAAGCCAATAATAAGTATGATAACACCTAAAATAAGAGTTAATTTTAATTCAATATCGGCTATATCACATAATATATTAAAATTTGATATATTAGAAGAATAAGAGATTAATTACCAAAAACTAAGACAGCATATTTTACAATCAAAGTTGAGAAGTCAGTTGGTTCTTTTTGATTATGAAGATTAAATATTTGCTTGAAAAAGTGAAAATATGTCAAATATAAAGTATTAGTTGTTTTGTCACAGGATATTTTTGTAATCGATGATTCTTTCTGATACCTTTAAACCATCAAAACATTAAAATTAATTTAAATTAAAAAATTATATAATAAAATTTTCATTTTTATACTTTATAAATAATATCTAAAACTATAATAGCTTCTACTAAAATATATATTTGTCGAAATAATGGAAACAAAAATACAAAAATATCGAGATATTATTAACGGATAATCGATAATTTTTATTTATAAAAAATAAAGCACAATTTTTCTAAAATTAAAATAACTAATTAATTTGAAAATATACTGTAAGCAATATAGGGTATATAGTATATTTAATTAACTAAAGTTACAAACTTTGGTTTGTGGTATGTGTAATTTATTATAAAAATACGTAATAAATGTGTAATATGTGTAAATGTGTAATAAATGCCGTAATTGTAGATGTGTAATTATGGTAAGTGGTAATTATGGTGTAATTAACGCAACTGGAATCTTCGGCTACCAGACGGTCGAGCCGCAGTGATGGAGAATAAAACGATTCTTTTTGTTAAAACATAGATTTTTATTTGCTATCGAGCAGTATAATATTCGTGAATAAACTTTCTACACGTGCGTGTCACTACAAAAATCCTCCTGATTTTTTTTGTTAAATATATATTTTATTTGTTATTTATTAAATAAATGTTAAAAAATATATATTTATTATTATTGTTTTAATTTTTTGCACTTCAACACATTTTAGGTTATATATAATCTTAATTTGGCTAAATATGAACTATGAGTTATAAATTTTTCACTTGATGTATATTAGCTTTTTTCCTAAAGGAAATTAATAAAACGTATAATTTTATTTCACACCCCGAATATAAATTCAAAAAACTGAAGGACCTATCAATAGATGTTTCAAACTAAATCCTACACCTTTTATCATTTAGCTTCTTATATTAAATTTATTATATTACATTATTTAAAATTTAGCTTGTAAATATTTTTGAAATTTCATGTGTAGTTTTTTAATAAATTTTTACTTCTCAGAAATTTCTTTTTAAAATATGAAAAATAGTAAAATAACTTGTTAAAATACTATAATATCACTTATTATTACAGTAAAATATTTATTTTAAGACGTAATAATTTAAAATACCTTAAAATTAATACTGATACAGCTACTATCGTATAAGCCAGAAGTGTTCCAATAGACATCATGTTTATAAGTTGTTGTAGATCAAATAGTAAAGTCATTACACCTGTTAAAAAAATTCCCATATTTTTAAATATTATGTTAAAACATATTTTTATTCGTAATTATTTAATAAATTAATTAACTAGCAATTAAAGAACAATTACGACGGAGATGGTAACAAGAAGTCATAAAAACTAGATTATGACACCTCGAAATCACGTAAATTCGCATAGTAGCATTAAATATTAAATAAACACCATTTAATATCAAGGAATATCCTTGATATTAAGTTTATTATATTACTTCTAGTTTTTAAAAAAATTTTATTAAAATATTAACTAAATAGTATACTGGTTATGCATGAAACAATAATGCTCTATAAGATTATTATTTTATTAGAATTTTCTAAAAGGTCCTGTTTTTAGCGGTCTTATTACATTTTTTAAAGACAAATATAATATTTGATACGTTAAATAACGTATCAAGAGTATAATGGTACAATATTGCTCAAATGGTAATTAATACTATATTGTTCAAGTTGTCAATCCAAGTATTTATTTAAAATTGATCATTGATGCACTGTCGATTTAGTATATGGTGTCTTGAAGGACGATATCGTACATCCTTTTGTCTATGCAAATATATCGCATAATATAAATTCTGCATACTTTTAACGTAAAACTATTTCACCAACTGATTAAATAATTATTGCAACTGTATAATTATAGAAAAATATTAATTATACTTTCAAATGTATTAATGCATTAATGAAAAAATGTTTAATAATTCACTTATTGTATTTCAAAACCCTATTTAATACATTTTGCAGATATAATTGAAAATTGTTAAATTTGCTAAAAAGTGTTTTATGAATACAGACTCGGAGTTTTTAAAGTTTATAATGTTATTACATGGTTATGATTTATTTCTTATTAGTGGTTTTTCTATCATAATCAAAGCTTAAATACAATCTCGGATCATTTGAAGTGTCTAAATCATGAGTTCACACCTCAATATGTATTTAATATCGAATATCCTTCAAATTTTTATAATCTATTTAAAGATTTTAAAGATTTAAAAAATGTTATCAGTAACAACAAATAAAAATTTCAATTGAATTTAATAAAAAAAAGATGTATGCTCTATTTTTGATAATAATAAAAATTTTTCTATTATTTTTCAGACAAAGTTGAATAAAAAGTATAAGAAGACATTTATTAAACTCTGAAAAAAAATGTTAACTATTAAATGACATTTTATTCATTTTATATAAAGGTTAAAAGTTTTAAAAATCTTCATAATTTAAATGAATTCTATTGTTCGTTATTTGAAATTCATTGAATCTGGCATTACCCGTTAATGAAAGAATTAGCATAAACATTTTTTTTAATTAGGCCGTTGGTCTTTTATTTTTTAAACACATATTTATTAATAAGAATGAATTTGTTGATGTTGTCTGTATCCCAAGTTTGAAATTTTTGAAAATGTCTTTTCCACGTTATACGTCATATTTATATTTTTGAAACTATCTGAAAATTTTATTAAACACGTAGATTGATGTAAAGAAAATGTGAAACGTTTTCTAAATAAAAGTGTTCACACGGTAAAAGGTTGAAATACATGTAAAGTTATAAGTTGCACTTAAACGATGTTTGAGCGTTCATGAAACGGGGGTCGAATGGCGCTAACTGACCGATAAGCACTCCGGAGACTATCGTTCCCAAAATAGGTGTCATGGTCTTCGGGTGGACGATGGCGAGGAACTTGAAGATTATTCCATCGTTGGCCATGGCGTAGAGCACACGTGGGAGAGGAAACATGGCTCCGAGGAGACTTGTACACAGGGCGAACACCGCACCGATGTTCACGATCCACTTGATGGTCGGCCAACCAATATGATCGTAGACATAAGGGAACGGAGCCTGTGTATCCTGCATAAGTATTTCAAGATTCAATTAAGAAATTAGAAGCGAATTATTATCATTTTTCTTTTTAATCTCGAATTAACGTTTTATATAAGCATTATTTTAAAGTATTTACCACTAAGTATTTGAATACAATTAAATAAATACATTTTATAGTGCTTATTAATAAAACTTTGAATAATATTTTCATAAAAATGTATTGAAATTAAAATGAACCTGGTCATAATAAGGCCACATCATGGTAAGTACAGTAGAGATGCTGAAGTATGCAAAAAATATTATTGTTAATGATATGACAATGGCAATAGGTATGTTTTTCTGAGGATTTTTTGCTTCCTCTCCGGTAGTCGCTATGGCATCGAAGCCAACAAAACCATAGAAGCAAATGGCTGCACCCTCCATTACTCCTTTTATTCCAAAAGGCATGAAACCTCCCATTCCAGGATTCGTTACATTCTTAGGTATATCCTCCAAATCTATTGACCAATTGCCTACATCCGCTAAAATTACGTAATACATGGTTATTACGTATACAACTCTTTAATTAAAATTTACTGAGAAAGTACACAACGTTAAATTAATATATCATTGCACAATAAATTTAATATATAAATAGATATTTTATAGTAAACAAGATTATATGTTTACAGTGGTCGAGCTATATTATCATATCAAAATATATATTTTCATTATTATAATACAGTAACTTGAAAAAGAAAAAATAAATATAATATTTTTATTATTAGTAAGTTTATTCGGTTTAAATAATAAGAAATAAAATCATTCAAATTTTAACAAATTTTAGACATAAAAATAAATTTTTTATATAAAAATTAAAAATATAAATTTTATATCTTTCATTTTTTAAAATGAATTAACAAAAAACTCTGGAAAAAATATACTGGCATTCATTAACAATTTTTTACTACACTTACATTTATACTATATTTGTACTTTCGTTTACTATTTTCTGCGTTTATGTAATGTTGAATAACTTATCAAACGAATTAAAAGTATAAATTAATAACAACTAAAAATAAAAAAAATTATGTTATACCAGCAATATATTGACTTTGTAGTATATATACATATATTGTTTAACAAATAAATTAAATAGAAACTATAATGATAGTTTTGGTCTTAATAGTATTTAATATTTTAAAAATTAAATTGTCAATGTGATACCTTCTATTTTAAAATTCAAAAGATATGTATAAATAATTATAAATATAATATAATTATAATGTAATTACATAATATAAATAATTATAATTTATACTTGTAAACAATTTGTTCTCGAAATCAGTCATTTTAATATAAACCCTGACCTCAAAAAGTTGTGCGATTCAAGTCTACTTTTAAAGTTTATAATACATTTGTGATGAAAATCTCTTTTTGCGCTAAACGGAAAATAAAAGCACGTGGTAAAGAAAATACGACACGCTACAGTAACAACATGGACGAGACCGCGTTAGGAAGCATAAGGGTGCGCTGCGTGAGAGAGAAAGACAGTGAGAATGAGTGAGTAAGAGAATGGAAGCGATGAGGAGGAGCGTAGTTCCCACGAACTCGAGCCGGTCTACACTGTAAGGAGAAGCAATTTTCTACGTTAAGCGACGAAAGAAAAACGAAAGAAGAAAAGCCTTCCGTAGTATACAGATAGAGCGAGAGAGCAAGCGTCGAGAGTTACGGGGTGTGGCATTTTTCTAGGTATCGCTAGCGACATCATAGAGGTTCCGGCCTCATAAGCAATTGTCTTTGAACGTCGAGTGACGTGATTGGCGCTCTTTCCTCTTGAGCGTAAGTGGGCTACGCCCATTCGATCCGAGAGTGACGCGGTTTGCGCACTCTCCTCTGGGATGTCAGCGGTTCGTTACGTCCACCCTGACACGAGAGTGACCAATTCGTACTCTCTCATCTTGAGTGTCAGCGGTCCGATCATTCAGCCTGAACAGACACAAAACAACCATTAGGAGCCAGAGCCAGTGAATGCATGTGCTTATACATGCATGCATATAAATAAAATATTAGAACGCGAATTTTGTACAGCCTACGCGCTCTGAGAGTTATTACAATTCATGTGTGTAAATTTCGCCGTCGCGAAATTAAACTAAAAACTTAGGCTAGAATAAATTATTCTTTTATGTTAATTTTTGTTATATTTGTCTGTCTACCGACAGATTTATATATATACTCAGGAACTAGTCGACTTCCTCTACAACAGATTCAACCAACAAGAACATTCGTCAGATCAAGACGAACTGGCAGAAACTCCAAAAATTCATTGAAGAGTATTTGAAAGTTTCCTGGTAGCGACGTAGTTCGAGAGATCCATGTTTTAGACCAGATACACAAGTGTAATTGTCACTTTGCAGGGGCCATCAGTTCTCTAATGAGTATAGAGTCTGTAGAATGGAGCTGTCAACGATGCTGAATTACCTCGCCAATCAATTGTGTCGCCACGCTGGCCGACGACACGCAGGCACCTTTGTCAGGAAGCATCACAGGTAACCTTCTTGATAATGAAATCACTGACTTACGAAGCACTCTTAAAGATTCGAACTTACAGCTCTCTCTCGCTGGTTGTATGATATACCCGCCGATGGTAAAGACATAAATAAGCAGAAAATCCTAGATGCAGTCATCGCCAAAGGACAATACCTAGTAAAAGGAGAAAGAGGCCCCACGGATTTAATTAGATACAAAATTCATCTGCTGGATCCTCGGCCGATCAAACAATGATTTCGAACCAGGAATCCGGCCATGCAGAAAGTCATGGACCAGAAAGTCGACAAGATGCTACAGCAGGGTATGATCGATTCATCGAGCCCCTGAAGCTTACTAGTAGTCTTCACACGGAAGAGGATGAATCTTATCGTTTCTGCGCGGACTTTAGAAATCTGATCGCCGTAAAAGAGAAATGCCTATCTCCTCCCACAGATCAATACGACTCTAGATAAGCTTCGTGGAGTGATGCACTTGTCCTCGATTGATCTCAAGAACGGTTACTGGCAGGTTTCCATGATCGAGAACAGTAAACCTCTCACTGCGTTTACGGTAGCAAGAAGAGGATTAATGCAGTTTAATGTGTTGAATTTTAGATTGCATTCAGTGTCTAGTCGACCAGAGCTAGAGGCACACGCGTTTTGCTACCTGAACGATATTGTCATTATTACCATGGATTTCGAGCATCTCGTATATTTAGTGAAAGAAATCCTCAGATGGCTAAGGAAACAGTTACAATACAACTGGCAAAAATATCAATTTGACAGGAAATAACTGACACATCTGGGTCACCAGATTACGGAGGAAGGAATAAATACGGAGCCAGAGAAGGTTACAGCGATCCTCTCGCTAGCTTTACCGACGATCGTCAAAGAGTTGAGCCGCTTCAACGGCATACTGTCATGGTACCGACGTTTTATACCAAACGTCGCCACAATAACCGTCCTAATTAACGAATTACTGCATAAACACATGAAGTGAAAGAGGAGAGAACGGAAACAACAAATATTCGATGAGCTGAAAAAGTGAACGCCTGAGTGAAGTTTCGGTGCTGGCATGTCCATACTTCAAGGTAACCTTCATGCTGCAAATGGATACCAGCAACAAGGTAGCGCATTATTGTCGCAGGTTCAGGAAGGTGCAGGAAGGATAATAGCTATGCGAGTCGTACTCTGAACGACGCTGAGAGGAACTACTCGGCTATCAGAAAAGAATATCTGACAGTGAAGTATCTAGAAGATGCGTGGATACCTCGAGGGATACCACTTCACCGTCGTCACCGATCACTAGGCTCTCCTCGAGCTGGAGAGGATTAAGAACCCATCCGAACGTCTAACTCATTGGGTTATTGAACTCAGCCAATGGAACTACACGGTCACTTACCGAAAAGGATCCGAAAATATCCTTGTAAATACACTCTCTAGAGGAATCAGAGTAGTAGCCAGCATTGACACTACCTATATATGGAGCTATACCCGACTGTTGAGGATAATCTCCAGGGACACCAGGGACACAACAGAAGCAGCATACAAACTGTGTATACCCACCGAGGAAAGGGCCATGATGCTCTAGGAAAACCATGACTCTCCGACAGCTAGATACCTGGATATTAGAAAGACGATAAGTCGACTGTCAAAAAACTACTATATGCCGTGAACGTTTAAAGAAGCCAGCAGCTATATCCAAGGATGCCAACAATGCTAGGAAAGTAAAGTATCAAAACAGGCTCAAATTGGACAAATAATGTCTACGATAGTTAATACATCGTGAGAGTTTCCAAAGACCTGGTAGGTCCACAACCCATGTCTATTAATCAAAATGTGTGGTTACTTGTAATCCAGAATCGCCAAATGAGTAGAGCTGGCAGCTCTATGGAAGGCAACCGGTACCAACATAATTAAAAAATTCAAGAAACTTGTTGTTCTTCGACATGGCTGCCCCGGTACTGTAGTCACGGATAACATACAACAGTTTGTGAACCACGAATTTGAAAACTTCCTTGAAAAGACAGAAATATCTCACTGTCACACTCCTCCGTACGCGCCACACTATAATCCTGTGGAAAGGACAAACCGAGTGATCAAAACCACAATCACATCATACATAATCCTGGGACAAATATCTCCCATAGTTGACCTTTATCTACAACACAGCAAAGTTCGACGTCACTGGTTTCACTCCAGCTTATTTAAACCATGGACGAGAATTTAAAGTACCTGGATCGTTACATCAATAAGCTCGGACTCGAATAACCTCTACACTAGAAGACTGCCTATCTAACCTCCAATACGGCCTAAAAATGATCAGGAACAATCTTTCACAGAGCTTCCAGACATAGAAAAACACAACGACCTTCGTCGGAGGAACTGGAAACCTGTGGTCGGGATCGAGGTCATGATAAAGACCCATGTCCTATCCGATAAAAGTAAGACTGTGAATCAAAACCTAGCATCGAAATTTGAAGAGCCTTATGTCATGCACAAAAGTATCTCCCCGGTCATCTACATCGTGACGTAAGGAGAGGGTAAAACTGAACAAGTTCATGTACAGAACATGTAGGCTTATTATCAGTAGCCTATAATAGCTGCTGTAAGAACACCAAGGAGGTCAGTCTGTCGAGAGCTGTCGCAGAGGAAACTGGTACACATACATACACCTGCCCTGAAAACGCGGAGAAACACACCAATAATAGCACTGACCACAAAGAAACATCACAATGGATACAATATACAACAACGAAGAAGCCACACAAGATCAAGACCATCCACTCTTCGACGCACTACACCTACACCAACTATAGGGATGGTTTACTGTGCAGCTGTACGACGTATAGGTCTCCAGTCTACTAGATATGGGGGCAAGGGTGGTCAGTATCAACGGGGAGTTGGCACGAGTATCCCTTTTAAGGAAAGTGATCGCTCATACGGAGCAGCAAACATTCGCCTAAGATACAATTCACAGGAAGGCACCCCCTACTTCATAAATGGTACACATGCAATTCCACGTGTAGGGGCACGAGCTGTAACAGCATGCTGTGGTTGTATGTACCGCCACATCCAATGACTCTTGGTATAGATGAGCTCACCTGGACTAGATTCAGGCTTCAAACCGAAAATGACAGCTCGGAAGCACAGGAGCAGAGACTTGTGAGATTCATCATCGGCAACAAGTGACTCGATGCCGTCAGCAAGATTAAGACAGATGAAGCAGCTAGGTCTAGTCACTGGCGCCATAATCCGCATTAGAAGACACGGCGCAACTCCAAGTAAGCAGTGAAAAGTACAAAAAGTGCCGCCTTTTGAAGTAAAAAACCATATAGCGAGAAAAAAAGAAAAAATGAAAAGTATAGTAAACGAAAAGAACAAAGTGATCGATACTTACCGGATAATTAACCGCGTTTCACTGTGTTCACAGCCGTTATGCAGGGAGAAATGCAACGAAAATATTTTTCGCGCTAAACAGAAAATAAAAGTATATGGTAGAGAAAACATGACGCGATACGGAAACAACAAGGACGAGGCCGCGATAGAAAGCATGAGGGAGCGCAACAGAGAGTTACAGAGTGCGGCGTTTCACCGTTGCACCGGGGCAGCCTCTAAGTATCGTTAGCGACATCATAGAGGTTTCGGCCTTACAAGCAAGCCTTGGTTTGCCTTAGAACGCTGGTGACGCGATTCGCGCACTCCCTGGAGCGATTCGCGCTCTCTCCTCCTAAGCATAAGCCCAGGACGAGAGATGCAGCGGTTTGCTACGTCCATCCTGATTCGATCCGAGAGTGACGCGGTTTGCGCACTCTCCTCTGGGATGTCAGCGGTTCGTTACGTCCACCCTGACACGAGAGTGACCGATTCGCATTCTCTCATCTTGGGTGTCAGCGATCCGATCATTCAGCCTGAATAGACACGTAACAACCATTAGAAACGATAGCAGTGTGAATGCATATGCGTATGCATGCATGCATATAAATAAAATTTTAGAACGCGAATTTTGTACAGCCGACACACTCTCAGAATTATAATTCATGTGTGTAAATTTCGCCGTCGCGAAATTAAACTAAAAACTTAGGCTAGAATAAATTATTCTTTTATGTTAATTTTTGTTATATTTTTCTGTCTGTAGAGTAACTCAGCCTAGCCCCGAGAGGCCAATAAACCAGTCATTTTGTTATTAATCAGTTTCTTTGTTATTAATTAAATATAGTCTCGTTTATTTGTCGACTCGTCCTAATTCATTCGCTCCTATTCTGCCTAAACACGAACTCTGACAGGCGAGTTGCCCCATCTATATAACTGGCACGAGAAGCGTAAATAATGCAGGGAGGATAATGATATTATCCAGTACATAACAACAGTTGCTGAAGGAGGCGAAGAAAACCATCACACAGAAGATAAACCGTTACGTATTAAAAACTATTATTTAAAAAAACACTAGATTTTTTAAAAAGTACTTAATATTTGTTTTTTTCAACCAAAATATGTAAGAAATTCAAATTTAAGTTTTACGTCTCTTTCAACAATTATTAGATATTTATTTTTAAATTCAGAATTACTGTAAAATTAACATTATTAATTTTTTCTGATTGCAAACCAAACTTTTCAAATAATAATTTTTAAGTTATTTATAATTCTGTAAATATTTATATACCTAATAACATTATTTTCCTGTGGTAATATTACACGATTTACTAACAACACTTATAAAAGAAACTTCGTAATTCGACGAATTTACTATCCAATTCAAATACATTGTTGTAAATAGAAAATTTTAATAATATCCTTTATGTACCTTTGATACTGCCTGAGATGACGATAATTGAAATTGTAAGTAAATTTATGGTCGTAAAAATATTATTTAACATTGATGACTCCTTGACACCAATACTTAGAAATATCGTTAACAATATAACCATGAAAAAAGCAAAAAAATCCGGGTATTGAGAGAGAAAAGAAACATGAATTGGCATTGTCGACTGCAGGGTTTTCTCTATAGTATAGTTCGTAAGTACGTCAATGTAATTACTTACACCTCTGGCCATACTTGCAGTACCTATTAACAATACAAATCATAAATAAGGCATTGTAATTTGTAAATATATTCTTGTTCACAATAAATATGTATATATTATTATATGTACATTAAATGTAGCTAAATAATTCAGTAGTAAATATTAATAAAATTATTCTATAAGCTTGTATAATTTCTTGACTTGTATTATTATCGGAATTCTTTACGACATATATTTTCAATATTATTTTAAATGTATACTAATGTGTGCTATTTAATTTTGCGTAATTTTTGAATTATTCGCACAGTATATTTATAAACTTTATATTTTAGTATTAGGTATTGAACCTAAAATTTACTACACAAAATTGATTATTAAATCCATTTTATTTTTTATGACCTTTATTCTAATTTATCTTTTTGTACTCAATTAATTTATTATAAATTATAAAATGTATTAGACTAAGTTTGGTTATGAAATAAAAATATTTTATTTAAATTTATGTAATCATATTCAGCATAAAATTTTGAAGTTTTTAAAAAAGTACAGCTATAATTCTTAAGATAACACAAGAAGACTATTTACATATTTGTACTTGAAGTTATAGTACGACGGTTCATTAAATTAATAAAAACGTCAATTAAATAGAGATTATTTGTATACGTTTACTGTTAATTATAAAAGTACATATCATAATAATAGACAACTATCTTTAAATTTTCTCATGGAATACAACTCTGCTTATAATTATGTGAATTATAAGTATTTGACTATTGCGGAAAAGTATAATTTTTCACAAGAAACTTCATTTAATAATAGAAAGAAAATTTAAAATGTGTAATTAGTGTTTATGAAATTTCAAGCTTGTACAACTAAACATTAATTTGATAATAATGAATTTGTCAAACAAACTGATTACTGAATTAAAATAAAATAAAACATGGACAATATACCTATAACGTATTCCAATATTAGATTCCAACCAATTACAAAGGCGATGAATTCTCCTACAGTCACGTAACTGTAAACGTACGCAGAACCTGCCTTAGGTACTCTTGAAGAAAATTCAGCATAACACATTCCTGAAATAATATACAAATATTAAGCTCAATATGTATTTAAATATCAGAATGAATAATACTTCATAGATTAATTGATCATTAGACTTTACTGTTAATATGAATGAATATATATATTTTTTATATATTTGTATTTTATTATACTAATTTTAAAGAAACAATATATGATATTACATATTATAAGATACATGTGTATACATTTATCAAAAAAATTGGAGAAAGGAAATAATATAAGAAATATTTTCAGAATGCTTAAAGAATTATATAATTTTTTTAATGAAATGAAATTTGATATATAATATTTATGTTTATACTTAAATACTTGGATATAATTTTGACTTGTTTAATTCGTAAAGAAATACATTTCAAGAAGAGACGCAAAATTTAATATTTTATTACTATTCTTACAAATAGAAACTTATTTTTTAAAAAGCAATTACTTACCTTATCAATAATTGTAATTTTTTTGTGATAAATATATAGAAAAATAAATGTGATTTTTTACCTACTTTATATCTTTTCGATAAAAAAATTTACATTTTTAAAAATAGAAATATTAATATCTACAATTTATGGTATCCACAATTACAAACTACTGCTATAATAATGAATTTTTATATACGTCAAAGAAAAGAAAAATAGAAGAAAGAAATTACCTGCGAAAGCCGAGGCAATCGCGGCTATGAGGAAGGATATGCATACAGCTGGACCGGCGGTCTCCTTCGCGACACTTCCAGCTAGGACGTAAACTCCAAGACCTAATGTCGAACCAACACCAAGAGCCGTAAGGTCCATCAAACCTAGCACTCTTGCCAGCTGACAGGTTTTATCCAGATCACTGTCTACGCGCCGCCTTGACAATGCTTTCCATATTGAGCAAATTGTCATTTTCTAAGCTCGCTTTTACTTGATCACTACCAAGCAAATCTGTTATTTCATAATAGGTTCCATATTTTTTCATAAATACTTTAATTTTATGCATATTCCATTTTTATGTATTATTGTCATTCACAAATTAAAATATTGTAAAATGTCTTTGAAAAATTATTTTCATTCAAAGCTATATGAATCCTAGATTTTAAGCATTATTTTCACAACGAATTAAGAAGTACATTTTAAAATTTTCTTAAAATAGTATAAGTCACAAGAAGTAGGTAAAAAAAACTGATTGTCGATATCTGTATGATGTAAAAAAAGAAAACGTGATTTTCATTAAAATAGAAAATCGTAACAGTTTCACTTTCATTCGGTAACAGAAGTATTCAATACTCATCAAGTATATTTATATATTCCGAATATTAACGTGTTTTACACAGAACAGTGTCTTAGCACTAAGAGTTTTAATAACATACTAAGAATCAAAAGTAAGATAAGACGCTATTTACATGATTTATATGCAATATATATGCACATGCCAATAAAAAATATAGTGCTAGTGCTGTAAAGGTGAATATTAACGGAAAAGAATGAAAGGATATCAAAAACGCTATCGTCGTGATCTATTTAGTTGATCATCAAGTGGGAATAATAAAATATACTGACGATTTCAATCGAATAAATAAATAATTTATAATTCTATATCAACCATTCGGACTCATCAATACTTTGATAAAATATTCGTGCACATCTCAGACGATTATCAAACTCTTATATGATAAAATTATTATCGACATTATAAAATTGCTATCAATTGCATGATCAGTTTGCATAACTTCGGAACCGGTATAATTTGGCTGCACATGATTTTCGAATGCATGCAAATGCTCAGGCAGAATAATCCTACGATTTTTTAAACGTTTTTAAAAAGTCTGATTAATTTTCTTAACTATGAAATAATTCAAAGAGGTTGAAGCTAGAACTGAAAAAACATTTATACATTCACTGCATTTAAAACTCTTGAAAATTTACTGCAAATCACAATTTATTAGTTTCGCTAGTTATTTTGTCACTAGATCGCTTTAAAGTTCACTTTTGTGGTAAAAACATTTTTAATATAATTTTCAACATATCAAATAAACTTATACAAGAAGCTATCAAAGCACTTCTACTATTTAATATATTAGTTCGAGTTTTTTCAATTGATTTAATTTAAATAATCAAAGCCAAACATGCACAGTCTCTCTTGCAGAAGATTTAATTATCACTGCTGAATATAAATGACCGAAATGTATGTATATGTGTGTTTATAAATTAGAATCACTCTTGGACAATTTAAGTTTCACTTTAATCCTATCAACCACTAATTCACTTACGTAAAAATAAAAATGTTAAAATTCAATTACACAAAAGACTAGTTAAATATAAATGGATAAATTTAGTTGTTGAGTTAAATTTTTAATTTAATAAAGTAAAAAATAAACTTATACTCGAATAATAATACAAAAATAAAAAAATGCATACCAAAACTATAGTCAGTTGTTTTACAAAACTCCAATCTATATAGCTAAAATGATATGCTAACTATCACTCAAATACGCAAATTTTACATCCTATTATACAGCATCCATGCAGTGGAACATGAACACTTCTATGGTGAAACCACTTTATATATATGAAAGTATATTATTTGAAGTATATCTTCATGTATTAAAAAAAAACAAACATGAATATTTTATAGCATTGAACTGATAGATATACAATCAGTTATTCTTATGCTGAAGCATTCACCTATTTTCACAACTTAAGACTTATTCATGGAAATTATAATACTTATATAATGCATCACAGAATAAAGCACAAATTAACAATATTAATAATTAGAGAAGATATTGATGTTTTAATTAATTTATAAGCTTTATTAATAATCTAAATTTTTTTAATATTACTTATTATAAAAAGCCTAAGGATACTCTAAGGATAATAGTTGTTAGTAAATATCTTTCACACACAAATAAGAATAATTTTAACTCATAGATAATTCATAATTATGTTAAAGAATAAATTTAATAAATTACTACATATAAAATACATCGAAAAGATTTAGAGATTATTTGTATAAATTTGCAAAAATTATTATAATAATGAAAAAGTACTTTTATAATTTGTAATTTTATTAATTATTATTTATTAAAATTTATTGTATTAGTAATTATTTTAAGATTGTGCATTTAATTATTGCAATGTAAAATAGCAATAGTATAATAATTAATGATTTATACATAAAACTAAAATGATTGAGATATAAAGTAATTGATTAATTTATTATTACGAAAAGTATATCCACTCTTAATAATTTACTATACTTTTGGAATTGATGTGCTATCATTATTTTTAATCCGTTTATTTAATACTAATTAATATATGTTAATAATTAAATAGTATAGTTAATATATTTTACTACCTGCTCCAATTGTCGGCGGGTACGGTCCATGAACGGACCCGACTTTCGAGATACTCGCGATATTGAAAACACCCTCTGCATGTAGAGGAGGTATTGCGTCCGGACAGGAAAAAGTAATTGTTTTCGTCACAGAAAAAACTCGTCGCCGCGAAACTTTGTATTTCTTAGTTGTCTTACATACGTAACAATGAAGCAAAGAAGGTATCACCCCGATGTAAGGGAAAAGAAATCATATTGTAATTCATCTAAAGAATATAGAACATGATATTTTACTAATGAAATCATTGACTCTCTTCATCGCCATTTTCATGCTCCTTCTCCCGAAATGAACCCTGGCCCGACTTCGAGCCATCCAGGTCGGGATACCCAGAACGCGTGAAGGATCAATCGCCGCCGGAGAAAGAAGGCAAGAGAGGGAAATCCGAAAATTTACCGAACCAAGCTCGTACGTCGACAGGAGTAAGAGTTATTAAACGTACCGGGGAAAGTATTATGTGAATAAAAATCAAGCGAAAATATCACAATATTAATAAATATTTTAATCAATAAAGAGCAAGGTAAAAATGAATATTTTAAAAATTATTATTATCACAGTATTACTGAATTTATTTAAAAAAAAATTCCTTTACTAAATTAGCAAAAGTTTTTTAATTTTTTCAGAAACATTGTTTGATTAATAGTGGTTATGAAAAAACCAGATTAAAATACTTTCTATATATAATATTTACAGCTATAATATAAATAGATAAAAATGTCACAATATTATATTTTAATTAATAAATAAAACAATCAGAATTTTTTCTTTTAACGATAAACCGAAGTATACACAGAATACACTTATATTTAATTTTATTCAAATTGTTAATATAAAGCACATCCAATGATAAACTTACATTTCTTATCTAGTATAATTTTTATAATAAAGTAAATTATATTAAAAATTAACTATATTTGAAGAATTACAAATTATTTCATACAATTTAAGTAAAAAATATCGTGAATTGTTTATAAATACTTTATAAACTACTTTATAAATACTTTATAACATAAATAGAATAATGTATTAGGTGAATAAAAAAATATATGTAACATTTGTGCAATATTGATAGACACTGAAAAGTAGTTATCGAGGAAATCAAGACGATATGTTAATCTGAAATAGTTTGTATCTAATGTAGGCACCACTTCAAAATTATGGGTAGTTAAAAAATAAAATAACTTGACATTGTATTTATACACAACATACAAAATTTACTCATATACTGACATTAAATCGTTTTAGTTTTTATTCGTAGATTAAAAAATTGAATAAAAAAATGCAAAACTAAAGTATTGATAAAGAGAAAAAATTTGTTTGAATATTTTCGATTATTTCCTTAAAGATTATTGTTAAAAATGATTTATATTTAAGGTTTTTTATATATTTTATTGTTTATTATTTTTCGAATGAAGTTAGTACATTATTAATATTTGTATTTTATAAGATTGCAAAAATATAAAATTTATTCAGTTAAAAATAATGATTTAAATAATAAAATGGCATAAAAAAATGTTTGCAGTAATTATTATTGTTTTTATAACAAAAGCGATATGTCTAAAAATAAATTGTTTATCTTTTATTTGAAACTTGTCTAATTCGCTAAATTTTCTATTCGGAATTTTTTTTTAATTATTAGGTGATCATCTTATTAAAGACTTTGTTCTAAAAAGATACTATTTTAAAACAAAAAACTTTTTAAAATCATTTTAAATTATTCTTTTTTAACAAAAAATAGTCATAAATAAAAATTGTCTATATGATTAAGGTAATCTTCTCTTGTTTTCGCATTTACGAATCAAACGTTAAAATCTTTTTTAAAAAATAAGAATAATATTATACAATTTAAGAATATTTTTTAACATAGTTATTGATTTTAAAAATAATTATTTTCTTTTATAAATAAAAATATCGATATATATTCTTACATGCTATTTTTCTATTTTTAATTAATTTTTTTTATTAATCATTAAAAAATTAAAGGAAATTTTGTAAAATTATTTAAATTATAAATTATTATGTTTTAAAATAAAAATCTAATAAAAAGCGAGGTAGAAATATATGCTTGTATTATAATTTAATCGATCCTGAACCAGAAATAAAATGATAAATAAAATATGTAATGTTAATATGATTATTTAAGAAAGACTAGTAGCTTTGCTAACAGACTACAAATTTGAGCAAACTACTGTTGAAATTATTATGAAAATTAGAAAAAATTTTTAACTATACTTTTGTCTGTTAACATTATGATTTCTCAAAAAGTAATGTAATAATAAAGAATTGTTAGCTTCATACAAAATCAATACTGATAATGATCATTAGTAAAAAATGTTTTTTAAATTAATATATATTTAGAGATATGTATATGTACGACTTAATACCTATCTATTTCGTTTAATTATATAAATTGGTACAATGTAACTGTAATATTATAATTTGTTAATTTTTTAAATAATAGTCATTAAAGAAATTAGTTAGAAATATTATGGGATTATTAGTTGACATAACTGTTTTCATTCACAGTTTTCATGTAAAATTATAGTCAAATGGCAAAGTACATGAAAAAACTACTTATCAATTTTATTTGTCCGGTTAGGTAATCATTACTAACCTTGTCTTTCGCAGATAGTCTCAAAAATTCTCTAAATATTCATATCTTTTCTTAAAAAGTATTTCACTCAAAATTAATGGGCTTTCATTGAAAATGATCAAAGTGATAAATAAATGTTAATAAATTTTAAATTTTAGATTAGATAAGTTTATTTATAAAACGATAAAAACTTTTCTAAGACAAAATACGCATAAAAATGTAGAATAATCAAATAACTTAATACTAATCTGTAACGTGTTAACATTTTTTGAGCACCTAAATATAAAGTGTATATAAAAGTATTTAGATTATAATCATTTCCAAAAATTAAATGTACATAAAATTAATAATTAAACTAAAAAAAAATTGTACTTGATGTAAATCGGTTAACTTATTGTATTTACAAGATATTTAATTGAATCTAATTATTAGTTGTAAATATAATAAATTTTTATATAATCTTCAGCTTCTTATAATAAGTAATAATGATTATGTTAAATCGAAATAAAAAATATAATAATTTTAACGATAATTTTTAAGGTTTATTATAAATACTAAAATTAGTGGTCTTAACATAAATTGGTTGTGGTATGTTATTATATTATATTAGTGGTATTTAATTAAAGCCTTTTGTTAATATTATTTAAAATATAAAAATTTGTTGGAATTAATTATAATCACAATCTGAAGTTTAAAAATAAAAGTAATTTTATTCTAAGATTTCTAAAGCAAAAAAATTTAAGTATAATTTAAGTATAATTTAAGTATAATTTAAGTATAATTTATTTATATATAAGCTCAATTATTTAATACGGCTATTTTGCAATAATTAATTTTTATTTTTCTAAACTTGAAGTGCTATTCGTATGGTCATGGCCTATATATCAAATTAACTATATCAAAATCTTTTATAATTTAAACGATTTAATGATACTTATGCAATAAATAACTTCTTAAGTTTCAACTATCTAATAGAATACAATTAAAAATTAAATTTTAAGTTTTCATTCTTATTAAAATAAAAAAAAACTTTTAACGTTGTATTTTGTTTGAATTTGTAAAGTATTCCCTTAAGCAAATATTATAATAAAATGATTGCAATTGATGCTTGAATAATTTAAATATTTTAAAGAAATAGTTTTTAGGATTCGTATTTATTCGATAACTATTATTAATTATTAATATTTTTAATAAGCATAATTTATTGCATCTATAATATATCAAATTAAATGTATTTTTGCTATTTGCTAAAATAATACTTTCACTTAATAAATTTTTATTATTTATGCTTGAAATTTGTTATCAAATAAACATAATATAAATATATATTATCTTCAATAAAATTTGAGTTATAAATTTGTATTTAAAATGCTAAATTCTTTTATATATAAAACGTAGAATAGCGATAGTCAAATGTAAATAGAAAAAATATTTAAACGATCCTTCTGTGAAAGAAATAAGCAAGAAGATTTAAAATATACTTACATGTAACTTATATAAAATGCAAAGTTCATTTTCCAAGCAGTGTAAAAAACCCTTTACATTAAATTTTAAATAAGTACATACTGTATGTTAACCAAATATAAATATTCTTTTCAGATTTTCATCGACTGAAAAAACGAAAATAAAAATACAATTATGTGAACATACTTATTCTTTATAAATATTATTTTTATTAACTATTATAAGGTTCTTACTTTAATAAAGTTTCTTACGCAAGAGAACATATGTTTATTGTATATGTAAATTTTATATATTTATATTAAATAAATTTAATTGATTGAAATTAATATTTAGGGTACTTATTAAAATTTAAAAGTTTTTCTTTCCTTTTTATCATATAAATTCTTCCAAATATAATCCGTTTTTTCATTTACAATCTTAAAAAGATAATATTTTATACGATGCACACGACGGATACATTTTGTAAGCCGTTAAATTAAACTAGATTGATTTAATCCATTATGATTATTATTGATAATAGAAATTAAAATTATCTTTAAATCCTCTTGATTTTCACATTTTTTATCATTGTCTAGTCTCTAATTATGAATACAGAATTTAATTATAATAAATACTCTAAAATAAACAAAAGAAGATTACTTTTAATTAGGATAATATCTACACAATTTTATTTAAATATATTTTTTACTATCTACTTGATACAGTTGCATTATTTATTACCTTAAATAATCTTAGTAACTGCCTTTATAAGTTAATTCATGTCTATATCATGCAATTGATAATTTAAATTAATCAAATCAAACAAATCTTTTTTGTTGATAAAATAACCTTTAAAATAAATTAGTCAACAACGATATTTAATTCTGATTTAAAAGAAATATATAAACAGGATTTTAATGCAAATTAAAAAAATATATATTGAAAATATTAATCTTTTGCATTAATATTATTATTATTATTATTATATTATTATATATTATATATATTATATATAATATATATTTATAATTATAATATATAAAACATATATAATATAATATAATATATAATATAAATAAATAATATACTATTATTATTATTATACAATACTACGTTATGAAATATATGGATTTATGAACAGGATATCACAGTAGTATAATAAATAATTTAATACGACAATCTTGACAAAATGCAATAATAGCATTCCGATAAGCCAGTTATTTCCATTAAAAACTAAATGCACATTTTGTAAGTACAAGAAAGCAGAATCTAGATAAAAATGAACTAGATAAAAATATTACCAAACAACGTTTTAAATAATATTAATATTATAAGTTTCTAAAATTTTAGTATATGTATATAGCAACCAATGTATATACAACCAATTTAAACTATTATGAGACCAAATATTTTTTACCTTTATAGAATATTTTGTCTTTTTAGATTAAAAAACAGAATATAGCCAATAATCTACAATTGACAAAATTGAAAATAAAAGTAAGGATTTGTCTAGAAGTCAAGGTTCACGCCTTGGCAACTGCTGACGTTGCGCAGTTTGTCATTGGAAATGCATGTGTCGAACTCTTCTCAGGTCTGAACGCGTCACGTGTGACACGAATATTAACGTACCAATGGAGTAACGCTTTATGTATGCCTCTACAACTCTAAAGGTGCTATTTAAGAGGACAAACTATAATGAAACTCATGGAATTTTATAATTTTTGTCATATATATATATAATGAATTGTAATTTCTTTTATTTTACAAATCCATTAAAATTCATTTTAAATTTATTTCCTTACTATGTAGTATTATAAAATAAAACAGAAATATAATCATATATTTGTATAAATGAATAGATTATATTTCATGTATACGTTGGATAAATTTTTTCAAGCTTTAATCTCATATGTATGAGCATACAATCCACACAAGTATATCAGTTATAATATCGCTATGCATATAGTATAAATTTCATTGTATTAAGCAATTTTCTTTTTATATAATAACGTAAGTAATGCAAATTCTTTAAAAAATTTTAAATGATGCATTAAATTTCACAATATTCTCATAATACTCAAAATAATTATTTCCGCTTACAGTTAGTATAATTTCAATTAATATGATTTAATTAAAATACATTCTTACTTCTTAATATATGTATCCATTAAATATTAATCGATATTATCATCCATTAAAATGGTAACATTTTCATTTAGACTGAATTGCTAACAATAATAGTTCTATGATATATTATGTTTCTTTTATTTATTCTAATTTTATTCTAACCATTATTGAATTTTAAGCTTTTGTTTATTCAATTATATTAAAAGTAAAATTAAGATATTTTAAGTTATATTGTAAATATTTGTATTTTCTAAAATGTCCGATATCATTATTATAATATTAAAATATTATTAACGTACAAATAATGATTCCTACTAATAAACAAGAAATAAGGCGCTTTTTAAAGTAAACCTAAGATATTTACTTGGATTAATTTCAATCTAATAATCTAAAGAAAAGTCCTTGCAGATTCTAATCGAAAGGTTTACGCACTCAACATAAGGCTTCAAGGCTATGACCCAAATACCTCAATGCAAAATATAATCGTATCAAAAAATCTAAATATTACTATCATTTTTAAATACTATTTTTACTTTTATTTATAATGAGTTTTATATAGTAAAATCGTTTTTGTTATGACTTTAATTTATAAAATGATACTGAAGCTTAATACGTGATAAATAAAGAGGCTTAATGAAATATATATGATATGTTTAATAGGTATATGTTATACGAATAATTTTTATGTATATTCAGGATTTAAATTTATAACTTATACTGTTAATATTTAAAAGAAGTTTGTTTGTATTTTTAGACAAATTTAAAAATAAAATAGCAGCAATCATTTTGGAAAACATGCAATAATATATTATTCATTTGTTAATGAATTAATATTTCAAATTATTGTTATAAATTTATATTTTGTGAATTATTGGGAATAAGAGTAATTTTTCTGAATACACAAATGTAATTAAAAAAAAATAAAAATATTTAAGATTTTATTAAAAAGTTGGTTATATGAATGATTCTTTTAGAATTTATTATTAGTTCTCATATAATTATTTATAATTAGATAATTATATTCTTATATGTATAAATTCTGGTGTATAATTTATTTAATTCAAACAATTAAAAGAGCTTTCATTTATAATGTAAGAATACTTGAAAATTAACAACTACATATTACAATTTATCATCGATTACTATAAAGCAATTTTTGTAGATATATGGATAATTATTAATTTAATACAAAGTATAAAAATTTCTTTATTGAGTCATATAATAACTATTTTAAGTACAAATCACAAATACAAGTAAACACATATGTAAACATGTCTAAATTAGAAAACTCATTTTTATTACTTGTTATGCAAGTATCTCATAAAGATTCAATGTTTGTGCAATAAAGTAATTTAAAATTAGTCAACAATCCAAGAAATATTTATTTCTACCTTTTTCAATTTTTTCAATTAATACTGAATCCTTTCATTAATGTTATAAATCTTTCAATAAGCAAATTATAGCAAAATTGTAATAATACGCAAATTATAGCATAATTTGTATATTTACTTCTGTATTTATTCATTCTCTAAATTATCACGTAGTTGCTGAGAATATATATAAGATGTAATAAGATATTATAAACATTCAACTAAATAAAATTTTTTGCTTTGTAAGCGCTATAAATTATATAATTTTCTTGTTGTTGAAACGCACATAATCATATACTTAATTAAGTTCAAAAGAAAATGAAGTAATAGACAAATTCATAATTTATATTTAATGACTTTATAACTATTGTGAACATTAAATAATAAATTTTTAGTAAATATATTGCATTACATGAATAAATAATCTTCTAGATAGTAATGAAAACAATATTGCTATAATGACCACGCTAATAATATTTTGTAATAGAGTAAAATAAAATTATTTAAGTTTTCTGGTATATAACAACATGTATCATTCAACTGGTTTTACTGTAATACTAATATTACAATGAGTTATACATGTACTTTTTGGAAGTTTTTTCAATAAAATTCTTTAAAATATATTGAAACTATAATAATTAAGATATTATACAAATATTAGTTAGATTAAACTTAATTTTTACTTAAACTTATCTTACATTAAAATGTAATGGGCTACAGAAAAGAGATTCCATTCTATATTATGACTCCTAATTAGTAACAGACATCTTAAAATACATAATTTCAACTTCGTCGAAAACAAAGAAATTAATATATTAACAGTTTAATTATTATATTATTATATTTGTGTATTATTATATTTGTATTATATTAATATATTAACATTAATATAATAATAGTTTTAAAATATTCTTTATAATAATACTTAATAATCTAACAATTTTCACTTAATGCATTTGAACATACTTATGTAAGAACATTTAGAATAAAAATGCAAATGATGTAAAATCATACAAGCGTACAACTTTTCAATTACGTAAAAAAGAATAACATATTATTATGTTATTAATAATATTTAAATAATATATTTATTAAGAATAGGTCGTCGCAGTTAATATATAACTGTATTTATATTGATTTATTTATATTTTATGATACTGAATAATCAAAAGATTCAATTGTCTGTTCAAACAAATATATATATATAGTATGAAATTATTGAGAAATTCATACTATTTTGTATATGCTGAAGTATACATGTGTTAATTTCTATCTTATATATTATATATTATTATATTATATTCAAGCAAATTATTACTTGAAGAAATTTTAATAAATATCAAAAATTACTGCTCACATTTTTAAACAATATTTTTGAAATTTTGATATATCGAAAACTTATAAATGAAATAATTTAGATAATTAAAAATAGTTAACAAATAATTAATAAATATGAATAATTAGAATTAAAAACAGAATCTTTGAAGATTATTAAAATACAAGTAGACGAGTTGGAGTATTATGTACAAGGTATAATTTCAAATTGTGTTTTAAATATGTAGACTGCAATAATAAATTTTATACTCGGAAAAACGTAAAGATCGTAGAAATGAGTATTTGATGATAAAAGTGATAAGATTTTTAAAAACTAATTGGTTTACAAATATTAGTCAGTTTTGATTCGTAAATATGAATAATAATGTAGTGCTCTTCATAAAAAAATAATTCAGATTAAACAGATTTTAAATAGAACAGCAATGTCTTTAAAATACTTAATTTTTCTTTAAATATAATTAAGTTCGGGATAAATATTTTTATGAATGTATCTATGACTATCGATAAGTTATGTACATAGAGAAATGTGCATTATTAATAAATTAATAAATAAATAGAATATAATAGAAAAGAATAAAATAATTTCGAGAATGGTAATATATAACTTCTATAGGAGGTACACATATCTATATACTAATTAAAAAACACAAACATATATATATATATATATATATATATACATAATAAAATAATCAATATATATTACTATATACATTAATACATAATTATATACAATATTACTGATATAATATATATATATAGTAAATATAATATAATTTTATTCATTTCATGATTATAGATACCTTTATTAGTTTCTGTTTTATAAAAAATTAGCAAATGTTATAGGCCAAATTAATTGCTTAATAATCTGACTTACCCACTCACATACTTCTACACTTCTGAATGCGAAGCCGGAGTATTTAAGAAATGTCCTTCGTTCTTTTCTTAGATATTCTTGTATCATTTCTTTGATATATTTAAAAACTTTTATAGTATTTAAAGGACTACTTTCATTTATATTTACTTAGATTATCTTGTATATTGACAGTTCCATATTTTAATAATCGAAAATTACTTAATTATTCATATAAAATATAAATTATTTTATTTATTTTTGAACTCTATGTATATTCCAATACTAATTTATTTTACTAATTAGATCAATTTTGATACTGCATTCTCAATTTTCTAATAATCCATTTTTGTATGATTAAGTCATGAAACTCTAAGTTTGACGTAAAAATGCGTATAAATATTTCTTTTTCTGATTTCACCAAACGTCACATAGTATAAACAGATTTAAAAAATTTATAAGATTATTATAATCTTACAATTCTAATATTAAGTTATGTAGAAACTAAAAATAATGAACTATTTAATTAAAAATGTTCAAACTTTTACTATATAATTGTAATGTGCCAAAAGTTTTAAGCTTACATAGCCTTCGTATAGCTTATACTTGATGTTTATTTCACTTATACATTGTGAATTTAATATTTTTATAGAAACCTTCGGATATAAATACAATATGATATATATTAAATAACTATAGTATCATATAATATAAATAATTAAATTTTTATTATCTTCTAATTCGAATCTACAATTTATCTATGTGTGCCTGTTTATACACATATATATGTTATTTGAAATGTCTATTACAATATTTAAACGCCAATTAAAAGAATAAAAATGAATAGTTTTACAGATACTTTTTTCCTGATCTTAAAATAATTATTATCACTAATAATTATCTTTGTGTAAGAAAATATTTCTTGAATTCATTGAATGATAATGTCAGAATATTATTTTCTAAGCCTAATTTAGAGGTTTTATTTTCTTTCTTTGTTATACAGTTAAAAAAACAGCTTCATGCATGTTACTCTTCATGATAATTCTATTATTTTACAGTCCAGCTTCAGAGAAAGATGACTAGGCAGTCGAAAAATCGATTTTTTATTGTATTTTCCAATATAAACTTTTTCCTAGTATAATATTTATTTTTCGTTATATTTAAAGAACAAAATGTCATCTTTTAATCCCTGATAAAAGAATTTTTAAACATCTTTTGCCTTTAGGTGGGTATGCTTGGGCTTAAATAATCCATAGATATTTTATATTTGTAACCTGCTATTATTTTCTTAAACGTTTACGAAATTCCATGCATAAATGTAAACCGATACAGAGTATCTATAGAGAAGTCATTGACATTATTTTATTTAAGCTCTGAATAAAGTAAATTACTATTCTAGAAATTTTAATTACTATAGTATTCACGTATTATTTTTTTTATGTATTAATAGCGCAATATTACAATTTATTAGGAATGTATTAATTAGTAATGAATTACTACATTAATAATGTCATATAGTAGTAAGATAAAATATATTTAGTGAGCTGAAAAAATTTTATAAAATAATTAACATAAATTTTAAGCAATATAATGAGCATAACTATATTTAGCATAATAAAACTGAAAATAATATCCATTCATTTCCAATAATTAGCATGTAATATGCTCGAAACTTTAATTTATATCAATTAATTTTATCACTAGTTAAGTTAGTAATAGTTATAAAAAAGTAGTTATAAGATAGTTTATTTAAAGACCAATAATAATGTCTAATAAATTAAAAACAAATAAATTAAAAAAAGAAGTAAAAATCTCAATTTAGAAATTAGTCAATAAATTTTAATTCAGTTAAATTATTTATAGTAGCGAATCAGTGTAAAAATTAATTTAATGACTATTAAACACAACATTAAGATGATAAAATCTTCGACCTTATCGACTTCTACTCGATCCAATACAAATTACAAATCCTATTGTTTTGTTACATAAAGATAACACTATTTTATTTCGCTATTAATACTGTCTACACATCTTCAGAATTTTTAATCACTTTCTAATAATACTATGTAGATTTTTTGATAAATATGATTGATTGATGTGGGATGGCCCTCTAATTAATGTAATGGTATCTTAGCTAGCAAGCATCACTAATTAAACTGATTAAATTAAGGGCAGCGTCTTATTTATATTTTATAACATTGAAAGAGAGCGATTTAGAAGTTTATGTAATAAGTTAATTTCATTTTTATTAAACACATTTTAACAAAATCAAAACCAAATAAGTATCGAACAATAATTTAAGATTTTTTTAAGCGAGTTGATATCCAGAGAGTTCAAAGTCGATAAATAAATTTCATGGAGAATGTACCATTTTTAAAAGCTATTATTATCTATGTATAAAATGAAAATAAAACTGAAATTTATTCGAAATTATGATGGATATTATTGAAATACTAAGGCATTCTTATAGTAAATATTATTGATAAATATTTACTAAAAACGATACTGAATGGATATTAGAACGCAGTATTAATTGTCTATGTGTAATAACTTTTTAAAGGACTATTTATATTCATATTACAAATTATAAACGAGGCTTAAATTTACCACCGTATATTTTAGTTGAAGCAATAATGAAAATAGTAGTTGGAGCAATACAAAAATAGTTGAAACAATAATCAAAACAATTACTTAAAAAGACTAAAAATCAATAGAAGTATATTATACGGTATTATTGAAGATTTCAAAGGAAGAGATGAATATAAAGATTTAAAAGTGACTTTAAAAGAACTATTTCAAGAAATCAATCTATTAATTTACGGATCAACGATCATAAAATTATATATATTAATATCATCAGTCATTAAATTTCACGAACCAGGCTTAGAATTAATTTCTTATCAATTTTATTCTACAGACGAGTAATTGATTTGTTCCTAAACTTCAAAATTTGATTGAGTGAACAAATTTAAATAACAATATTTGAGCCCTAATTAATGTGTAATTTATAACCTTAAGAAGGAAGAAAAATTTAGATTGTAAACGAGAGTTATGTACATAACCAATTAGTTTAAGTTAAAATAATGTATTTTGACTAATTTTTTATTTATACTTACAATTTCATATATTTTATGTATCTATAGATTACTTTTAATAATCGTAAAGCTACACATTTTTTATTTCATATTTATACAAAGATGATAGAACTTATGAATTCTACATTAAAAAGTATGTTTTTTTTTAATTTTACTTAACTTAACTATTTCTTTGAAAGTTTTCTAGTATTATACGTAAAAATTTATAAAGATTTTAAAACAAACGCAAGACATATTTTTCGAAAATTATGCGGCCAAAAGTATAATGTGTTTTCTTAATAACGAAGTGATCTAACAAACTGTTCATTACCAAAATACATTTCTGTATATATCATTTTTACCTTTCTTTATAGTAAAATTTTATTATCTTAGTTTTTCTATTTTTTAAATTATAAAAATAAAATTGTTTTCTTTTAAACTTAAATCGATAATTTGTAGTTTAAAATTTCTCGTGTAGAAACTATTTCTTTGGTGAAAATATCATTAAAAAAATAACTAGGACTAACTAGTAATAATAGCTTAATAACTAGTAATATTGAAATAAAAAAAGATTATTTACAATTTTATTTTTTATTTTTATATTCTTATATTATTTAGAAATGATTTTATATGAATATAACATATATTATGAACTATATTTGATAATCAATTAATCTTCTAAATTTTTAATTTAAATAATATCTTTTTTAAAGAATAATTTTTTTAGCACTAATCGTTAAAACAAATTTCAAACCTTCTTATATAAAAGAATAAAACAGAAATATTGCAAAATTATTACATAGAAATGAATATTGTAGTATAAGAACTAATGAGATAACTTTAAAAAAATGATATCATGTTAACATTATCGTATTATACTTAAAACATAAATTTTTAGATAATGTTAATTTTGAAATATTTATATTTTTCATACTATTATTTTTAGTAATAAGAAAAATTTTGTGCAATTAAAAATAAATTTTTATATTATATTATTGATATTTCACTATTAAACATTACAAAAATAAATTGCTTAAAAATATTTATTTAGATAAAACACGGCAGATAAAATATTTGTTAAAATGTTAAAGAATACATTTTATACATGATTATTCATTAAAGGTAGCTGTTAAATTATAAAGTATCATTATTTCAAAGTTACATTATAATTACGTTTTGATGAATCTGAAACATTCACGTAATATTACATGAGGTTAATTTGAAATTATTATTATTTAAAAATATACTCGAATTTGAATTTATATTTATATTTATACTCGAATGAATCACATAATCAATTAGATTTTATGGATAATATTTAAAATATATTCAATATTAAAATATTTCAAATAACTGCAACGGAAGACTGAAAAATATTTTTAGTATAAAACATATTTATATTAAAATGGTTACTTTATCAACTTTTAAAAAAATATGTTTTTTTTCATGCACTTTTAAAATTAGCTATAATCAGCAGTATATATTGAATTTATATATAAATTAAAAGTAATAATTTATAAATACATTCAATTTAAGTTTTTTTTACTATGTTTGAGAAAATAAAGATCAGATGATTATGTTTTTTAAATACGTTTAAAAAGAAAAATTATAAGATCGTACTTTTACTTTATGATACTATATTTTAATTCTACAATAAACAAAATAAATGATACAAAAATCATCTACTCTTCCATCAAATAATGAGATTGTTTAATATGTCAACAACTTGAATATTAAGTGATCTTTTACTGAGAGCTATTTTAAAAAAATTTCATATCTTACCCTAGTAAATATCGATGTATGTTTAATATAAATACTAATAAAATTAATTTTAAAAGATTAGAAGATATTTCCTTCTTTTCTGAATATGTAAAAAATCAAGATAATGATAAACATAAAAATGACAATGATTTATTAAAATCAAATTATTATTATTATACTTCAAACCTGCACAGGAAAGATAATAAAAATAAAGATGGTTTTGAAATATAATTGTTTAAATTTTTGTACATATATTTATTAAATTAAAAACAAATATTTTATTTAAATATTTTAATCTAAATGGATAATATAAATAAGAATAATTTATATCAACTGTATTAACAATTGAAATTTATCCATAGAATAAGCTATTTTTAGTTGATAAAAATTTTATTTATAGCCTTCACCTTTATTATCACAACTATTTATGAATTGTATAAAATTAAAATATGAGATTTTTTTACTATATAAATAAAAGCTTATGAATATTGTTTTACAATTTTTTTAACATTTTAATCATATACATTAATACTTTTTATCATATACATTAATCATATACAAAAATACTTTTAAAAAATACAAAAATTTATACATTTACATTTCAGGAGTATGAATATATTTAAAAATGTTTAAATATTTAGTGCATCGACGTAAATATATTTCGAGACAGTCTATTGAAGTAAAAAAATAAAGAAAAATAAAGAGAACTTTTAACCATATTCGTGTTGTTGATACAATTCCAAGTGGGATAAATCGATTAGAATAATCTAAAGATAATTATACTGTATATATATTGTGATTCTTACATTTATCTGTCGCGATTTTTTTTAATTTAATGACTTGACAATCCTTTATATCCTCTAGTAAACTATAAATAAAAATTTTATTATATTATACGTATGAATTCTATTATAATTTTGTACAAATAAGTTGTGATATAATAATATAAAAATTAATTTGACAGTATTGTCAAAATAAGTTAGTTTATTATTGTATTTAAATATTTATTAATAATATAAAATATTTCTGCTTACACAATAGTTTGAAGAGCTATTAAATATTATTTCAAATAAAAAATAAATTTTAAGGTTCAATATAGAAAATATTTACGTGATAATCAATCTTCGTAAATAATTGTATTAATAACTAGAAAAAAATAAATGATATAGTATGAAATTGTTTTTACAAACTATTTAACAACTATTTTAATAAAAAATTAATTTCTGAAACTATTATAACTTTATTTACGACAAAGATAACTCATTCTTTTTAAAAAATTACTACTAAGCATACAAGATCAATTTTGGTGTTATTTATATACTGTAGATACATTTTTTACAAACGTAATATTGTACGAAATTTTAAGCCTTAAATGCTGATTTGTACTATTAAGCAATAATATTTCAGTCTCTCATGTTTAATAATAATAATTATGCTTTTTTATTAAATTTTTATAATCCCATATTTTTAATTTTAGATGGTTTCAACTTATAGGTATTTATAATAAATATATGATATGTATTCGAATAAAATATGTTTTTGTACTAAAATTCTACATAATTACATTCGTACTTTAATCAAAATCACTTAATCGAAGGTGCGTAATTTTCATGTAATGATGTACAAAATTATTCAGATTGATAAAGTACGTTCTGAAAATTGCACCTTCAGAGATGATAATTGCGCTACACAATGCACGCTTTGTGTTTAATGTCTTTTATTTATTTTTTCTTCATTATCTCAAAAGCGATGATCCTTTACCAGCTTATCTGAAAATACCTATTATTACGCACCTTACTACTTATCGCAAATATAAGAGCCTGCTAATGTGCCCGAAATCGCGTGCCTCTTATGACGTATAGATTACAGAGATTCAGAATTCTCGCGCGATAAGCAGTAGAGTTTGTCAAAAGTTAAAAGTTATTGGCGTTAAAAACGCTGTGAACACGCGCCGTTATCGTACATACAGAAATGCGCTCTAATGTATTCTGATAAGATCGTCTTGATTACATGCATTGACATTTTTTCATGGAGTACGAAATTTAATTTTGCTAATCGTTAGACAAAATATTATCCATTTTAACAAAATTATTGTATTATTATTTGATTATTTTTCGTTAATAGTATATTAAGAATGATTTTTTAATAATGTTAAAATTAAATTTATTCTAATTAACGAATTTAAAATTTAAAAATAAGTATGATCTCTAATAACATCAAATGATGATATTTTATACAATTTCAACACCACGTTCTGATGAAATACTTTATTGACTGGTTTTATTTATATATAGCATTAAAATCTGTATTTTTATATTGATCTCACACATTTACAAGATTAAGTACAAGATTGTGCGCTTTGTTAACATTTCGGCTATTTGAAAAGAAAAAAATGTTCGTAAAGGAATGATGCTAATGATATTTAAGTTACATAAATTTTTACATAAATAATAAATTTTTGTATTGAAAATTAAACACTTCACATAAAGGATTAATTTTAATAGTGTTTTTTAAACCTTTCATATAATCAGATTTTTAATATTTTTTTTTCAAGAAACATGTAGGTATTCAAAATATAAATTGTTTTTTATATCATGTGAAATTTTAACTACATAATTAAATGTATTTTAAATGTTACTTATTTTTATAATAATTTTAATATTTTTAGTTATCATGCTTAGTCTTAAATGAAAGAATATGTGAAAAATATAATGTGTAAAATTAAAAACCTTATCTTATTTCCAATATTTTTATGATCATCTACTTATAAAAAATTCAATAACTATAGTGCACTTAATAATCGTATATTTTAAGTAATTATTTAATTTTGTTAAAAATAAATTTAATTATAGTAATGTTTACTATAACTGAATAAATATAAGTACACTATTGAAAAACGAACCTATAAAATATTATACTGTAACAAAGTCATTTAATTTTATAAAATTATTAAAGAATTGATACAATTAGAATTAATACATAATTTAGAATTTTAAAAAAAGTTATTATTATAGAAGTTTTTAATTATGATCTGAATATTGTCGTATCAAATAATAAATTTTTCTCTGGTAAAACAGAAATATACGAATGGAATCAATGACAAAATGGCTAAAGCTGAATCATTCTTACTATATAATTTTTTTCTTCATGGTTTTCTATATTTGTGAATTCTTTAATTTATATTAGTAATATTTACAATGTCATTACGAAAACTATTGATCGCATTATAAAATACAACTATCAATACTTATTTTTACAAACATTTGTATAGAACTAAACTACGATATATTATTTAAGTGTATCTACTGTTTAACTTTACTGATGTAATATTCTATACTTGATGTTTCAATTTTTTGTTTCAACATTTATTATAAAAACTACAATAAATTATTTTTTATATTAATTATTATCATGTGCAAATAATAGTTTTTGATTAATAGAATTTCTATACTAAATATAAATTTTTAAAATAGCAAAATCAGCAATAATTAATGTTATACATATTTGTAAACATTATTAATTTAAATAAAATATTTCAATTGAAGATTTATTATTTACTATCAAATTAACACTGATATTTATTTTAAAAATAACATAGAAATCAATAATAACAATACAATTCAAAATATTTTAGAATTTTATAAAATAATGTGTTTTTAAAATATTGTAACTTTTGTATTCTTGAAAGCTATAAAATTTTAAAATTAACGATGTGTATCCACTAATTTAGTTTAAAACTAAAATATAAACAAATTATCAAAATCTAATTAATTATAAAATTTTATAAATATATTTTGATTCAATTTCATATTTACATTATATTTTTTAATACTCAACATTTAGGGAAAAATATATTAAGTATCACGAAATATATAACATATTACAAATAATAGATTTATAAATTCTATTAATTTTTCATATAACAAAAAAATCAAAATCATATATATATATATATTAAAATCAATGTTTCAAAAACTGTTAAGTGGATTTAAATAAAAATTTCTTTTTATTACATTTTTTAATTTGTGATTATTTTTCACATAACATTATTTGTGAAAAGATTTATTAATTATGTGAAAAACAATATGACACTGAATTATTTAATGTAAAACTTATATATCTTGAAAATAAATGTAGTTTTTCATTTATGAATCGTATCGTTTATAAACAATAATTTATAACGAGACAATCAAGAAAAGAATACATTTATTATTGCCAAGTAAGTATAAAAATAGGATTAAAGAAAATCTATGGATTTGTTTTTATAAAGAAACCTTTTATGGATCTCTTTTCATAAAGTCTTAGCTAAATAATATTCTAATGATATTTGATAATAAACATAAAGCAGCTATTTATTATATTTTTGAAAAATGTATAAATGTACGAAATTACACAAAAATTGAATTTTAATGTAATGCAATATTTTAACTAATTAAAAGCTTCAGTTTCGTGTAAGAAATCGTATTAACATTAAATCTACTTTCATATATTTTTTATAATTATTATAAAAAGCCTTTAACATAATGTAGTTTTTCAAATAAATTAATGTTTACACATACACCATTCATTTTACAAATACATTGTATGTAATAAAGATTAATTATCTGAAATTGTGATTGAAAAGTATATAAAGTAGAAATGTAGCTCTGAGATTTATTAAAGATAGTAAACATAAAAGGTAATTTTACTTTATATGATATATTATTTTAAAATTTAAATCAAGTATTTATAATTGTACTTCTGATTACTTTAAAAAGGCACTGAGATAAGAATTTCATTGAATATTTATGAGCCAATGATCAAAACTGAAGAAATTTTCTCTTTAAATTTGATTTTTAAATTTAAATGTGTGTTTAATGTTAATTACGGTCTCTTTATATTTTAATATGTATCAGCTCTTTATCGTAAAACTATAATAATTATGTTAATTATTAAGCAAGCAATGAATTTCCTGATGAAGTTTCCATCTTAACAATAAGCAAAAGACATAACATTTTTGACTGTAATATTATTTCATTAACATGTTTTAGAACCAACTATGTTGTAACAATATAAACATTAGTAAAAATATTAAATATTTATTATTATAATAAAAAATATTATATAAATATTATTTTTAAAATACTGTTCCTAAAATCTATTTTTTAAATAAAATACGTTTAAAATATTTAAGAAATATCAAGAAATTAAGCATCTTGCAAAATATCGTGTACTTCAAACTATTTTTATAATACACAACGTTTTCTTTAATAAATCCTTAATTTTTTTATAAATTTATTTAAGCAATAATGTTTTATAATTTAATTAAATAGGTTTCTAAACTGTATACATAATATTTTATACTTCTTAAAAAATAATTTTTTTAGTTTATATTACTAAATTAAACTAAATTAAAATTAAACTTTATGAATTTTTTTCGAAAAATATTCGATAACTATATTCTTTTTATGTTTTTAAATTGTGTGAAATAAGTGTAAAAAATAAAGCATACTAATATATTATAAAATTATTTATATATAAAGAATAATATTGTTTATTAATTCGGATATAATATTTTAATTCGGACAAATAAATTATTATTTTTGTTGTAAAAATATCCTTTATTCTTAGCAAACGTTCTTTTTATTTTATTTTATTTATTTAAGAATTAAATATGAACACTGTTGCATACATAACCGAACAAAAGATTAAAATAAAATAATAATTAATAAAAATTAATAAATCTTGAAAAAGTATACAGTAAAAATATAGATCATAATGAAAATATTTTCAGCAAAATAAAAAAAATGAACATTTTCTTCACAAAAGTATTTTTGAGTTCTTTTAATAAAATAATTAATTTACATTTGATTAATAATAAAAATAACAAAAAAATGAAAATTTTATTTAATATGTGTCAGCCGTTTACAATATAAATATATTATCCCAAATAAGGAATGACAAAATATTCGAAATAAATTACTTTAATATAGTAAAAACTTATTAATAAAAATAAAGAAAAAATTATTATGAAGAAATTTTATTGAAAGTAATTGACAAATTTATTATTAGATAATTCATTTACAAAAATCAATTATCGATAGATAAATTTGATATAAATATCAAAATATAAAACGAATCGGATTTAAAAATTAAAAGTACAAAATATGAGTGGAATTTGAAATAGATGCCGTAGAAGTAACTAAACTAAAATTTCATTGTCAAGAAAAATTTTTAATTAGTACACGTAACGTTACTATACACTTATGTAAATCGAACTATGTAGAAAAGAGGTAAGTAAGAAAAAACTTTCAAGATCGATTTTCAACTTAAAAATATAAATCAATGTAAAATTTTATTTATAAATTAATTATCTAGATGGAAATTTAGCTCTAAATAATAATATTTTAAAAAATTTCTATTAAAAAATAAGAATCGATAAAATTATAATTATGCAATAGTCAAATTACATTATACGCACATAATAATATAAATCACGTAACAAAATATTTTCGAGCCAGTTTAAAAGTTTTTTAATTAATTTTACTATGCTAAATTAATTCGTACTTATATAAAAAATTTTCAATTTTCTACTTTAATAATATTTTTAATAATTAAAAGAAAATTCTTATTAATATATAAAAATATTGTTTCTATTTTGAAAGAAACATTGAAGTGTTTACGTAAAATTGTATGAACAGTTAGATTCAGGTACATTTTTACTTGTTTAATATTAATAGATTAAATTAAATTCAAAGAAACACCTTCAATGTTCAAAGAATTAATCTTACTTTAAATTTTGTAGTAGATTAAAATCTTATTTTTCATGAAAATATTTTATACATGCTACTAATTATATTTTTAATTTCAGTTTTATTTTGTTAGTAGAGTTACTTTATTTAGTAAAAGTATCTGTTAAATTTCAAATATTTATTATTTTTTAAGTACTTGTTTAAAATTTTAAATTTTTCGTCATCATATTTTAAATATTTTATATGTATTTCAAATTAATTGATTAGAGAAATAGTAAATTTATATATATACGTATAAAGTGTTTTGGTTTGCTCATAGATAGAAAAAATAAATATAATAAATTTCTAAAAAAAATTTTTCTTTTTAATTTATCCAACATCGATTTTATTAGCATATTTTAAATAATTTTACTTCATTTTAATACTAAAAATACTACTGATATAGTAAATCATAATTTATATAAAATTGTGCAATTCGATAATATATAAAGTTATTGCTTTGGATAACAATTATTTTTCAATGCTATTATTTACGTCAATAAAAAAAATTCAATAAAACAATGATTAATAAGAAATAACGATTAAACAATGAGTAACAATTGAGATAGATTTAATAGTTTGTTTAATTACTATGACTATTTTTATGTATAACAATATTAATTTTTTATTGAAATTTTAAAAGAATTTTGGAACATAAATATTTTTATTTTTCATATACATAATTTATTGTTTTGTAACAATTATATTACAGAAATTTAAATGGTGTTAACATCATTTTGATAATAATAAAATTTAATATAAGTTAAATTATAGAATTGATTGTCTTAGGTTAGAAAAGTACGATTAAGTTATAATATTTGTTGTTAATTGTATTGAAATATTTATATTTTATATGTAATTTAAGTTTTATAATAAACTGAAATTTTTCGCTAAATGTAGAAATTATTTTATATAAATTTTATATAAAATTGCATAGAATTTTTATTCAAATTCTAATCTCTATTTGAAATAAAATTAGTATTAAAACATTCAAAATGTTACATTAATAAAAATAATATAAACGGTATTTCGTTTTTTTTAATAAGATTAGATTTTTTTGGTTCAGACTCTTTTTAAAATCATACTTTGAAACCTGCGTAGAAATTCGCGTAAAATTTATTTTTAAACATATCAGAAATCTCTGTATTTCGTCAAAACTTTTTTGTAATTAGCCTAAATATTATGTATATTCAAGTGCATAAAATTTAACTAAAACTTGATAACAAACGTTGCATTTAATGTTTAGTAATGTATAACTTTGATAATTTCATTTTAGAAGTTATTTAATTTTTGCTTTTATTCCGAAATAAAGTTTTTCTTTAAGTAACGATTTTATTTTATATTTTAAATCAATTAATCTCAACTAGATAATTAATTTATTTTTTCAAAGTTTTGATTTATTAAATATTGAAATATTTAATTTAAGCTGATTAAAAATAGAAAAATAATCTAATATGTCGTAATTTAGTAAAAATACAGAAAATTTTCCGTACTGCTTGTCAATATGTTTGTAATATAAATATTGAAGTTGTTATTGTGAAAAATGAACTAGTTTTAGAATATAAAAATCTATTTGAATAGCAATTTTTATATTTAGAATAACTCTTATTTTATGAATTATTCTTTATTTTTAATCATTATTTATACATTATTAAAATATTTCTTTAATAAAAACAATAAATGCTATTTATAACTGAAATAAAATCGCAGGCATTAAAACTGTTGCACAGAAAATATTTTGAAAATGATCTGTTTTATTCAATTTTAATCTTATTTTTTAGCTAAAATAAAATAATGTAGAAATAATATTCCATTTTCATCAAATTTCAGAAATTGTATAAAATAAATATTTTGTTCTTAAGTACAATGCTTTATTAAAAGGATATACTTACCCTTCCTTAAAATTTTAGTACACTCAAAGAACTAAATTTTTAAAATTGATTCAACTATTGACATTTTTTATTTGAAATAAATTATAAAAGAAAAAGCGATAGTAGGAGACTTACCAAAAGAAATGCACTTTTGTTTGCAAGGGTTGTCTTTCCGCCGCCTCTAGAGTTCGGATGCGAAATGATACGAGAGGTCGTGCTGAAGTTAAATAAGCTGTTCACTTGTGACGTTACTCGCCTGTAACTAATAAAAGCCGCGTACCTGCTAGTTGGCCGCGAGCTAACGATCACATAAAAGCGCACCCTCCTCTTCCTCCTTCGATACCTCCTCTTTCAAGCACACGTAGCGCTTAGCGTGACAACTTTGTCGAAGGATTCATTTCACTGGGTACTACCTGTTAATCGGTCATGGATAAGTGCTTGACGAATTGGCTTCTGATTAATAATGCGAATATTTTTATTCTTGGTCTACTCTTAAATGCATTTTTCTGCGTTATATTGTTAAACAAAATGAAAAAAATCATACTATAAGAAAAGGATGAAAAAGATACGGAATCATACCTGATTATGTATGCAAAGATCTCGTACCCGCAGTCATAAACATTAATCACAAACTTTTTAATGCTGTATCAATAACTTATCTAGGCTATTTTTCAATAAATGATATATATCACTGTATGTGTAAATAATCGCACGTAGAAACTTAATAAAAGAAATAACTTATATACATTGTAATAGTCAAAAGTACATATAATATTACTAATTTAAAATATTATTAGCTACAAGAATGACATCATTCATATTCTTTCATTAAACAATTTTAAGTTCAATTAGAAAATTTATTGGAAAAATCGTGATAACCATGTTTATATATATATATGAGTAAAAATTTAGAATATAAAAATTTACATAAATTTCTATAAATGCACATATTAATAAAAAAAAGTAATTTTGTAATTTCAAACAAAGTAATCTTAAACCGGAAAACATACGAAATTTTTAAATTTTATATACAAGAAATAATCTTTTAAGTTACAGAATTAAATTATATTTATAAAGAAATCTTTTCTCAACCTACAACCTAGCCTTCGTTTTGTAATATTATATTTCTATACCACTCCGAATGTAGAATAATTACTTTTGTTCTTGTCAATAACATATCAATAATAAAAATAATTTATTTATATTTTAAGTAGCTGTCGAGATTATTTAATCTTAAATAAAAAAGAAATTTACCCAACAATTAGTTTATTAGTTTATTAAGGGAATTTCTTTTGATATTTCTCAAATAAAGACTATTCATTATTTATAAGATCGGTAAATACTTTAATTGATATCAAAAATACCAACAAAAATTTCAAAAGATATGTAAATATAGATAAACAAAAATTATTTTGTAAGTATAATTTTTCTTCGAAGAAAGGCAATTTTTTGAAAGTAATTCATAACTCATTGATTTTTGAGTAAAAATGTGAAAATTTATAAAAGTACCAATTTGTATTAAGAAATAAACTTCTTACTCATATTTCCATTGACACCTTATGTAACATTTTTTTATTATTATAGATTATTATCAATTAGGTTATTACATCTTACAAATATCAGACAAAATTATGTTTTAATATATACTAATATAAAACTAGTATTTTAATTATTATTTTTACTTCAGGTTATAAATTATTTTTAAAAATAAAAGAAATTTGTTTGTATATATAAAAAAAATGAGAATTACTGATAAGATCGTAAAATAAATTATTTAAACTATTTTATTTTTTATATTTAAATCTAAGAACTAATCAAAAGCACTTCAAAAATTTAATAAATTCTTAAATGAACATATTATGGTATTTTATTTTACTGACAAGATAGTAATAATTTCTAATTATTCAGAATACAAATTAAGAATACACAAGTTTGGTTTCCAACAGTTTATTTTTATAATACTTTATGATTAAATTTCTACTTTTGTAAATATTTTTCAAATTTTTAATTGATAATTTTTGTGACATACTTAAAAAACTACATAAGTTATAATATAGGATTACTTATAGGATATTGCAGTTTATGTTAAAACTTAGTTACATATTAATTTATAATGTTTATTCTTGTTTTAATATTCAAAATTCATTAATTTTTTTTATAATGATAAAATCCTTGAAATTATTTAGCGAACATTTTTTTCTTTATTATACACTTATCGAAATCTTATAACTATTTTTCTTTTAACTTACAAGTGTGAATAATTTATACATACAATTCCTGACATCAGAATAGCTCACACTAATAAATAATCCAACTTTGTATTTCAGAAAATAAGTTTATTGTAACTATAATAAATTTTTGTTACTGGTTGATTTAAACATAATTTCTGGATTAGTTGCACATCCAGGACACGTATGTAAAGATTCATGAATAAAAATTTCACAATCCAAACAAAATGTTTGTTTACATTTTTCACAAATATACACCTGTAATACATGTAATATATATTTTTGTCAGTAATGATTGATTCTGTAGTCTAATATTCTATTTATTATTTATATATTAATGAAATATTTCATCAATTTCTTTATTGCATAAAAATAATAGAAATATTTTGATTAAAAATTAAAATTAAATATGTATTACAGTATTAATAATTTACCTTTTTATCTAATTCAACAAAAATTTTTTGACAAGCATAACAACTTGATGGAACTCCTTCAAATTGTTTTTCATTAAAATGTTTGATGGGAAATAAATAATGATATGATCGAGCTAAATGTGGAGCAGATACGAGAGTAAGCCCACAAGCTCTACATTCTACTGGTAATTCACAATGTTTGCTGAAGCATTGAGGACATAAGTATCCTGGATTTGTAAACCTTAAACTTTCATCTAATTTATCTGCATGACTATTACAAATAAATTAAAACAAAGCCTAATTTGAATAAATAGTAAATTAAATTACAATTAAAAACTTACCACATACATACAGCTACAGATAATTCAGTTGTAGAAGCATGCAGTGCATGATGGGGAAATCCCATTTTGACTAGAGCTGCATCTAATCTTGTAGCAGCAGGTGGAGGATCAACATGTGCTGTTAATTTTTCCTTGAAATGTTTATCATCTAATACAACTCCATGCTCACCACCAGTATTGAGAGCCATTATTTTACAAATATTTAGTTCTGCAGCTAAACCAATTACACTGCATCTAATTCCTTCAGTTTTCAAAGTCTACAAATTAAAAAAATTAATGTGATATTTACTTACTTATTTGAAAATGTTTATTTCGCATAAATCTGGTATAAAAAGAATTATGAACCTGTATTGTTTCTCCAATATCTCCAGGATCACAAGTAGTTAAGGATCCCATTATTAACAGTACTTCTTTGCTTGCATGAGATGGTAATATTTTTAATGTTTTTAAGGCAAGATCTAATGAGTTTTGCAATGATGGTTCGCCAGTAAAAGATGTTTGTTGTAAATTCCTTAAGTCCTTAAATTATTTTTACTTAAAATGTATTAGTTGTTGATAAATAAAATATATCTTGAAATAGCAAACTTTACCTTCAGAGGTTTCTTGGAATTTCCAGTAAGATCTGTAATTTTTTCAGCTCTTTTGTTCCTTGTTATAATAATACCTAATTGACTAATTGGATTTTGGTAAAAGAATTCATCTATAAAATCTTCTAAAAGCTGAAATTAATTATTACAAATAAATATATTATTATGTACTAATTACATTCAAATTATATTATTATATTACAATTATCATTGTAAAGTATATATTATTATAAAGTAACATTTATTATATATCATGCATTATTCTTATATATTTAAATAATTTTATTACTGATCACATACTTTCAAAGCACAAAGGAAACGAGTTGGTTTCAAATCTTGGTTTGTCATAGATTCAGAGCAATCAAGGATAATGTATAAATGTCTCATCATTCCTAAGCGGGAGCCTTCTTTCCTTTCTAGCTGACGTTTTCTTTTTGCTTTGTGTATGATATCTGCCACGGTGGTTTCTAACATTCCCCGATCATCTTCTTGAATTGCCTCCCTAAATATAATAAAATATTTCAAAAATTATGTGAAAAATATACATAAATTATATTTTAAACAAACACAAAAAATTCAATAATTTATTTAATTTTACCATGTTTTTTCATAACCTGTCTCCCACCGATACTCCTTTTCTTCTTCTTCTTCTACCATTGTTTACTACATAAGAATATATATTGAAATTAAATTGCTAATATAAAATATTAAAAATAATTTAATATATTTTTATTTAAATAATTAATGTAAATTATTATTATATCACACTTAGGTGACTAATATTAAAGTTATCTTACAACTTTTTGAAAGATTGAATCTATGGTCATTTTTATTAATTTAAATGAATAAAAAATTAAGTTTAACGAAAATTTTTAGATAATTTGGTTAAAATTACACTATACTTAAATAAGTCTATAAAAGTATTCATTAAATCAATTATTTAAAAATAAGTAAATAACCTTTACAGAATAATTTACATAATTGTATAATACTAAAAGATAATTTTTTTATTTGTTTTATCAGTTTATATAATCTTCTAATTATAAATTAGAATTTATATTATACATCATTGTTTAAATATATGCAGTGTTATTCATTGTACATAATAAAAATTGCTTTATGCTTTTAACAATAATAATATATGTAAGATTATTCTGAAAACAAAAAAGAATAATTATCAATGAACAAAATAACTTTCAAAATAACTTTGAAAATAAATTTCGTTTGTTTTCTTCTAATAGATCTGTTAAAATGAATAAAAGTATCATTACAAATCAATAAAAATCACCATTTATTAATAATACAAATTTTCTATTGGAGTCCAATAATCTCGTGATATACACTGTGACGTCCCAATAATTATTTACACGTCAATATTTGTTGAACAAATATTCTCTATTTAATTCCTTTATTAAAGAAGCCCAAAGTCTGGTATGCCTTGTAATTAGTAAATTCCGTTAGTACTGCTTTATCGATTGGTTAATAGAATGAAAGATTTTTACTTAGCTTTAGAGCGGCCTTATCATCCAATTGGGCGTTGCGAATTGTAGACGATCTTCGTTGATCGTCCTAGCAGCTATTGTTACCACTTCATGTTTTGCGAGTAGGGTCCTGAAAGTCCCTTGATGATCTGTGATTTGAGATATTTTAAGATAATATTTTATACAGGAAACTTGGCTTTTCGATATAATTACTTGGATTTAAAAAGGATTCAGATTTGACGGATTATAGAATACATTTTACATTTTAACTTGAATATATATATATTTATTAGAGTGGCGTTATTAAATTGCAAATACTTTATAAATCAAATATTGTTAAAAACCGTTCTTGCAAATATCGCGGACTGCGATTACTGACTCTAAATTAAGTATTGAACGACTGGCTTACTGTATAACTGCGAATATTCTGCTATTTGTATTGCGCTTATATATTCTTGTTCTAATTGCTGTCTTGATTTTGATTGGTTCAAAGGTCGTCATCATTTTTTCTCTTGTAGTATCTGCTTGGTGTGATATTATTTTCTTCAGGACGTTGATATAGGTTTTTCTTGCTTGTACAGAGTTTCATGAGTTTTCTTAGAATTGTACAATGCTATGTATTGAGAGTATCGTATGATCGCTTTGAGTCGTAAAAATTATTTGAAAGTTACATTTTTATTTGATATTAAATCTTTGGGTTACATGATTTTTTAGAATATGCTCGTAAAATGTATTGATACAAGTTTGGAAGTTGAAATCTTTTACGTATGCTGCTTCTTACAATATTGATTTTATGTAATGTGACGTCTTCGTATTTTTTCAACTTCACATCAATGACGCAATTTCCCAAGTCACGAGACTTGAAAATATTTACTTTTGTCTCAAGAGATTATCTAACTTAATGATAATAAATAAAGAAATAGAAAACGTCTCCGATCTACTGTGCTATAAGATAAGGAATATTAATATACACATATGAAAATATTGCCCAATAAATCAAAGAACTGGATTATCAACGCTTATTTAATAATGAATAAACATGAAACAGATGTACAGGAAGCAGGTAGACACATAGAGACAGTCAAAAGACCTTCAACTTGTTTTTATTTAATCTACTTACAATAAGTATAGTTTGGTATTATAAAGTCAACACGAATCAAACCTCTTCTTAGAAATAATATTACGTCAGATCAAAATGTATAATGTTCTTGTAACTGAAAGTGAAAAATTCCGAAAGATAATAAAATATACAAAACTCGTATTGTAAGAAATACCAATACGTGTAGATGAGTTTGACCTTAAACGATAATCTCCGAGAAATAATAAAGAGTACAAAACTCGTATTGTAAGAAATACCAACACGTATAGATGAGTTTGACCTTAAGCGATAATCTTCAAGAAATAATAAAGAGTACAAAGCTCAAGCTGTAGAAAATACCGACACGTGTAAATAGGTCTAACCTTCGAAATGATAAAAAATAGATACTTGAAATATATTCTAAGAAACTTATGTAATAAAAAAAAGCTACAATTATAACTATGCGCTAAATATCTAAACCTTAAAAAAACACGATCAAATAAAAAAGGAATTGTAATACGAAACATATTCGAAGCCTCTTCTACGAAAACATATAATATGATCATTTTATTTTAAAATTAAACAAAGAGGCCACAGTAATATGAAACATGTGAAATGTAAACTTACTGTAATCTTAAATCGAAAGAAATCAAAGCAAGTAATCTCATTAAACGAACGTCAATACGATAACCAAAAGCGTAAACATCCTGTAAACGATAAAATTCCACTATATGAAATTACGCAACAAAAAAACACCTCCGCAAACATCCCGTAAGAAATAAAACGCCGCAGATTATGATCAACCAATCAGAAGCAAAGAAACAGCATCGCCAAGAATATATAGACAAGTGTACACAGCTGATATATATACTTACACTCAGTACTCAGACACTCAGATCATATACTTTAATTGTTGTGGCACGCGTTTTCGTAAGAACGAATTGAATTCGTTTAAAATAAATATTTTTAAATTGAGACGCCGCTCATTGTATCTTTTAATTGTGAATAAATTTATATACTATATTAAAAATCAAGTTTCAAGTAAATTTAAATTTTTTCTACAAATACACTGTCAATTTAATCGAGTTTCCTGATCTCACATCACAATCATCAAAGGATTCTTTAGGGCCCTGACGATAAATTTCTGGAGTGGTGACAGCAGCAGCCTTTAAACAACTTGGATACATCCCATTCAACTCCCGATACTGCCCTTCGGATATCGACCCAGTTAAGTATAAAATCTTTTATTTACAATAACAAATATAACATTGAAACGGGACTAGCTGAATTAACTACTGTAAAGCACACCAGCCTATTCCGACCAACCTGACAGTCGATTAAACTCATACAATTTAACACGTTTAAAAATAGTGAGACGTTACGTATGATTTTAGGTCCTTGAATTTAGTGTAGTTAACATGAGGTGTTTCTTATTAAATTTTACGGTGTTCAATTTCTTTAGGAATACTCGCTTTAGATTATAAAAATGTTATGATTTAGTATTTATAAGAGAATGTGCTGATGTAATTCTTTCGAAATTTATAATTGCTATTTTTAGAATGGAGGGTTGACATGTGTCAGTTTCATAATGCTGGTTCTATATTTATCATGAGAATTTGATGATTTTACATATTAATATTGTGCATCAGATTAAATTCGTCAAGACCGGTCAAAGATTTCTTTTTATTATTTGCATGTGTCAACCTGCTTCCTTTACATGACACGAGATTTACAGTCGTTGTTTCTTTATATAAAATTAATGATCATTTATTTTTAGATTTTAGGTAAATACTTAAAATACAGTTTTTTTATCTAAGACGCATTACTTTTATATGGGCATGCGTTATTATTTACATAATAGTGACCAGAATCGATTTCTGTTTCTTATTTTATAGTTATTATGTTACAAATATCTTATGTCATGGTTGCCGTAGTGAAGGAGTTTCATAACTCGCTAGTTTAAGTCTGTTTCAAAGTTAAAAATTTACGGTGATATCATGACACAAACATTGTCCAAAAAAATAATTAACCATTAATGAATGTATTTTTCTTACTCTTGTGATGTGTGACGTCTCAATATTAAGTTACGCGAAAAGATTTGATAAACAAATCTCTTCTATCTAATTATTTTGTTCAAACACAAACCGAAAGACTTGTGTGCCTTGTTATTATTAGATTCCGTTAGATTTATATTATCGATTGATTAGTAAAGTAAAAGATTTTTACTTTGTTCTGATGTCCAATTGGGCGTTGCGGGTTTGCAGACGGTTTTCTCGTTCGGCAGCTGCTGTCACGACTTCAAGTTTGGTTAGTAGGATCCTGAAGAATCCGTTCATGATGTTTGATTTTGATTTCTTGAATTAATATTTCGTGTAAAATTCGAATTTAAAAGGATTTGAACTTGACAGGTTATAGAATGAATTTGAAAATTAAATTTCAAATATAAATATATGTATATTTAAAACAAAAACGGCGAAGTTATAAATACTTTATAAATCAAACTGTTGTTAATAAAACCGTTTTCACGTATACTGCGGGCCGCGGCTACCCTTACTCTTACTGAAGATTTGTCTAATTGAAAACTATGTTATAAGTGTATATCTTTATGCTTATGCTGTTCGTTTATATACTTTGCTCTTATTGCCTTCTTGTTTATCATTGTTTCACAGGTCATTATTATATTTTTCTTTTGATATCTTTTTGGTCTCTTGTTTCTTTCTCCAGGATATTTGTCATAGGTTTTTTCCTGTTTGTACTGAGTTTTATGTGTACTCTTAGAATAGTACAATGATATGCTTTAAGAGAGTCGTCGTTTTGGATTATAAAATTTTTCGAAGATTCTATTTTATTTGATTGCGGCTTATTCTAAGATTACATTTATTTTCGAGTATCGTGCTTGTAAAAAGTTGATACATATTTTGGAGATTAGCGCCTTTTACATCTTACAATATTAGATTTGTATAATTTAGGGGTTAAAGTCATTTACACGTATTATTTATAAAGTCGATTCTTAGAATTATTTTCATGTGGTTTTTATTAGATTTCATGGTGTTTGATTTCTCTCGCTTCGAGTTATAAAAATGTTAATGACATGAATTGAGAGTTATTTTTATTTTACTCTACAGTGTTCGATTTCTTTTAAGAATTCTCATTTTGAACTATAAAAGTGTTATTGATATGGACATATGTTGACGTCGTTCTTTGAATTATTTTTATTTCATTCTGCAGTGTTTGATCTATTTTAAGAAATCACGCTTTCAGTTATAAAAATTTTATTGATATGAAAACGTGTTGACTTAATTTTTAAATGTTTACAATGATTATTTTTTAAACGGAGGTTTGACACGTGTCGATTTCACAAAGCTGGTATTGAAAAATTCTATGATTCTATGTATTAATATTAAGATTCTTATTCGTCGAATTGGTCGAAGGGTTCTTTTATTATTCGTATGTGTACAACTTTTTTTTTACATGAAATTTACATTATGTTATCTTGCTTAAGATTTATGATCATTTTAGATTCCAAAATAAATGCTAATAATCCTGTTATCAATTTACGACGCAATATTTTTATATGCGTTTAATTCCTGTTATCATTATAAACGTAACGTTCTATTTCCTTATTCTATAACTATTATTTTAGAAATATCTTATCTCATGAACATTATAGTAAATGAGTTCCGAATCTCGCTATGTTCAATTTTATTTGAAAGTTAAAAATTTTCGGGGACGTTACAGATGACTAATTTGTTTATACACGTCATTGTTAAAAAGTAATTTACTATAAGTAAGTTACTTGAAAATAAAAAATTTAGATATTGTGACGTCTCACTAATTTTAAACACGTTAAATTTTTTGACTTCAATTAACTCTATGCAATTGAACTTTTGTAGGTTGGCCGAAATAGTCTGGTATGTCTCACAGTAATTAATTCAGCTAGTCTCGTTTTAATATTATATTTGTTATTGTAAAATAAATATTTTATACTTAACTGGGACGATGTAAGAAGGGCAGTGTGGTGAGTTAGATGGTTGTATTCAAGTTGTTTAAAGGTAGCTGCTGTCACCACTCCAGGAATTTATCATCAGGGCCCTGAAGAATCCTTCGATGATAATTGATGTGAGATCAGGAAACTCGATTAAATTGAGAGTGTATTTGTAAAAGGAATTTAAATTGAATTGAGATTTGATTTTTAATACAATATATAGATTCATTCACAATTAAAATATAATGAGCGTCGTTACAATTACTTTTAAAATAAATATATTGTAAACAAATTTAATTCGTTTTCGCGAAAAGACGTAGGCCGCAAGTTATATGATAAAATATGTTTTGACTTCTGATCATGAATTCAAGTCTGCTATGTGCTCCCGTCTTTATATATTATTGATAATGTCCTTACTTTGCTTCTGATTGGTTGGTTGTAATCTGTGTTTCTTCAGTGGCGTTCTATTTCTTATAGGATGTTTAATTGATGCGCAATTTCGTCTTTAATTGCGGTATTAACTTTATTTGATGATTCTGAAAATTTTTTTCTGTTTCTACTATTCACTACACTAAATATTTATCGTTTTTCTTGTAGTTTATTAATTGCACGTTGAAATATCTCTGTGACTATGCTGTATTATTACTAGGTATGGATAGGATTCTCAATTCAGAAACGCCTTAATTTTTCTAGAGAAAATAATAAGCCTTCGGCTATGATTTAGTAGTGCAAAAACTTAATTTGTTTTTCTTCCAAGATATTTTTACCGATTGGTGCAAAAACATACCTTGCACTGACATCGTAAAATAAATTTTAACTATTATAAGTATTCTTCTTGGAAAGCAGAACCAAGAAGCTGTAGGTTCTTCTACAGATGTTTAATTGATGCGCAATTTCGTCTTTAATTGCGGTATTAACTTTATTTGATGATTCTGAAAATTTTTTTCTGTTTCTACTATTCACTACACTAAATATTTATCGTTTTTCTTGTAGTTTATTAATTGCACGTTGAAATATCTCTGTGACTATGCTGTATTATTACTAGGTATGGATAGGATTCTCAATTCAGAAACGCCTTAATTTTTCTAGAGAAAATAATAAGCCTTCGGCTATGATTTAGTAGTGCAAAAACTTAATTTGTTTTTCTTCCAAGATATTTTTACCGATTGGTGCAAAAACATACCTTGCACTGACATCGTAAAATAAATTTTAACTATTATAAGTATTCTTCTTGGAAAGCAGAACCAAGAAGCTGTAGGTTCTTCTACAGATTAGAGCAGTGTTTGTAAACTAAATAGTATAAATAAAAGCTTATATAGATCAAATGGTATCGAGACCACTTTTTTAGGATTGACATTCTCGTTTATTTCAATCTGACAAATGAAGACGCTTATCTCGAACTTAGTAAAAATTTTCTTTCCGAGGTTTACCATGTAGAATTGGGTATCGATCACGGATTACTACAGCATTCAGTCACTGATAATTATCCAATGTTTCCCGTAAATCTTACTTTTTAAAAATCATGTAGATCTGACTAACCTATAGACCATCGGAATCACGGGAAATTCTTAATGGTACTCAGGCTATCATGAGTGAGGTTTCTCGTTCTGTTGGCTACAGGTGAACAATATTTCGTATGTTTCAATTCGTTCAACTCAATTGCTTTAATGAGAACATCTCTTTTCATTTCCGGAGATTCTGTGAGGAGTCAACAGTATATGGAGCTTTTCTTTATATCGGAGATACTAGGCATAGTGTGTATGGAAAACGTATCTTGGGATTTTCATCCGGTATTTGAATTAATAAGCTGCACTTCGTTGATAATCACAGCAATTTTAAAAGTATGTAATAGGTAGACGCTAATGATTGTATATATCATATATACTTTTAAAATTTAGAAATTTTAGGCAATTATTTATTTTCCGATATTCAAATAGTGCTAGTTTTCGTCGTAGGACTGTCAATGCTACCAATGGCAGCGAACAGGTAGAGCCTAAACGTATAGAACAATAGACACTTTGAAACTGATAAACAAAAGTCATTGCATCCTCATGGTCCAGTCGACAAGCGAACGTCAGGAGAAATTTGTCAAATATATCTCCGCATTTTAAATTGAAATTTCTTTTCATAATAGAATTGTTAGTTTATAAATAATATTGTTAGAAACTAACTTAATTCTGCACACATTATAAAAGTAAGAATGCAAGTAAAAGAAAATAGAGCACATATATATACATGTTTCGACATATAATTTCAAAACAATAAAATTGAAAATTTTAAAATTAAACTGTTAAAATTTAAATATGTGCGCAGAGAAAATAAAAGATAAAGCGTGGGAGGTATTAGACAGTTTACCTGTATAATGTTTGGAATTTAATTTTTCAAAATGTTCTACCGAAAAAAAAGCAAACACTCTTTTTCAGAATAGACTGGTCAAAGGGTAAGTAATAATCTGAACAAATATCTACATTAATTTGTATCATTATTAAAAATATAAATATTATTAACAATTTAATAAAATAAACAGTGTCAATAAATTGAGTTATAAAAATTGTTTAAAACCATATATACTACAAAAATCTACAAGAATACAAATATTTTCTATAATTAATGATTTATAAAAATTATCATTTTCTTTAATTTATTCCGATTTTAATTATCGGCAAATTTTAAATCCAATCAAGACTTTTATTTAAATGTGCATATTCATACACATATGTGTGCTTCTAATGTTGCTCTATCTACAACTGTATAATATATTTATTTTATAACTTTTAAAAAATAAGTTATTCAGAATAATAAATTTAGTGAACTGACACATTGAATATGACAAAGTATACATATTAACGAAATATATATTTTTAAAAAATAATATTTTTTCATATAATTAATAGTAATTAATGTAGAAAAATGTACAGTTGAGGAAGAAAATTGTTAAAACATAAAACTGGTAACAAAATATTCAAAATAATATTTAATTATTTGCAATTTCTATGTTTGTTTTTGTTATGTATATAATATCTTACAAAATTGGTACATATTTTTGTATATTTTGATTAATTTCTCAGAAAATAATAATTATTAAGTATATTATTAAATAATCAAGAATCTTTGTGTTAGATGATTAGTATTATTTTAAAAATAATTTATTGACAGCGATGGAAAGCGCTTTATGATGACTGGGGCGGCGTAGCTAAGACACTCCACATATAGGGCGCTCAGCGGCTGTAGGAAACAAAGGAGAAGTAACTCTCTCTCTCTCTCTCTCTTATAATTTACCTACTAGTAGCCGACCACACCAGGCCAGGGAGGCGAGCTGCTTACATTGTCCAACGATAAACATCAAACTGAAAATTCGCCTTTCTATATTTCTCCTTTTCTTTGAGCTGAAGAACAAATGAGCGGCGAGAAACCTTTAATTTGTCCATTTCAGAACCTAAAGAAAATGTTCGTTTATCTTTTTTAGGACATAAAAAAGATAAGTATCCGTCCTTTTTAGATCATAGAGTAGTTATTTATTCGTTCTTTTAAAGATAAGAGGCCAAACTATTCCGTCTTTTCAAAAGAAAGGAGAAAGGAATTCGTTGCTTTTTATTTTGTTGAACTCGAGAGAATCATTATCCTTTCCGCTCTTGCGGATTTACAAGGTCGCCCAGCTAAGCAAAACAAAGCATAATGGAACCGATGATCGATTGAGTAAACGTCGACCATTCAATTGAGAATATTTTTTTGCGTATTCTTTGTACAAGTGTGGAAGGTATCCCTTTTATCATTTGTACGCATGTTTTTATTCATATATACGCAATTCTTCTTCTCAATTTCTCTTTGGTACTTGTATTTGTTTTTATACGTTTGTGAGAAATTTTTTTTGTTAATATTCTCCAAATGATTTAATGTATATGTACATACGTGTATGTAAACAGGTACGCAGATATGCAAGTACATATACATTAAACTAATAAATAATATTAATTTAATAAATATAATAAATGATACGAATATATATTGATCAATCTATAATTTATATTTTTATAAATATGATACAACATTCACACAGCGCATGTTCTATTTTCTAATGACCCGTGCTTACGGAAACCGTGTCCGCGCCTGTTAAAATCGACATGTACATATGACAACAATATATAAAAAATTGTAGTGTACATTTTTGTATTGCAATTTCATATTATAAATAAATCTCGCACATATATATATATTTATAAATTTTTTTTAAAATCCTGATTATTAATTTATAGTTTGAGAAAAGGTTGAATTTCTCCATCTGGGGATTAAGATTTCGCATGCTTCGAATCAAATCTTTCCGAGATTTCAGAGACGACTTTTGTTGTGTTCATTTTACGTTCGAGGTTTTAAGATACAAAAGTCGCCCAGATGTCAAGACAGTTGTTTCCTAGTTGTTCCACCCGCCCCAACGTGGGCGGTTCTTTCCTACGTCATTTGTCTTGTCCTAACAATGGCAAATTACCAAAAGAAGAGAGGGATTAAGTTGAGAAACAAATGAATAATATTTTTGGCTTACTACTCGCCAGCAGCGCCCTATGCGTTTGCTTCGGCAGACGCAATCTTTCACCCACTGCTTTCCACGCACTGACTCATAGACCCCCGCGCGTACTCTTATATCCAGAAGACCTGAGCTTCAACGTCCCAATGACGCGAAGTATTCCCCACTGCCATATATTTTAATGATAAAATCTAAAATTCTTATTCTGGAAACACATATTGATTTGTTTCCTTTTAATTTCTAATACAAATAGCTACTTATAATCATTACAAAAATTAATTTATTGTAAGTTGCAAATATTATTGATAAATTTAGATAACAATTTTTAAAATTTGTATAAGTGCAAATAATACGCACACGTTATTTAAGCAAGGAAAATATATAAATATATAAAATTATAATTTTGACGCGCGCCGATATTATCACGACTCGTAATGACCGCATCGTACGGTTCCGGACCGGAGAATGTGACTCTTCATGAGTCACATAAACAAGTAGGATGAAGCGACGCGTGCCGAGGGAGGGTTCGGAATTTTCCACCAAGGATGCCGTCGTGGTGATTGAAGCCGCGTGGCTTCGGTGGGAAGCATCCCTTCAACGATTGGCGCATAGTGGTTTCGGCGGAATGAAGTATAGCATAGTAGTTCGACAATTGGTGCGGCGCCGCTTCGAGCCGGTATAGCTGTGAGCACCCCCGCGTTGACCAAATGGCGTCACTTGTGGTAGAGTGGCGGAAAATCGGTTTCCTATGCATTGACACGGCGTGAAATCGAGCCAAAGGAGTGGGAAAAAGTGCTACACAGTAATTGGAGAGGCGATGGTCGAGCTTTCAGAACTTGAGGGAGCACCGCGGAGGCTCCGAGATCAATCGTGCAGGTAGCAGAGACCGTGCAAGGCGTATCTGCGGCTGGCTGGCTAACAATAGAGTCAAACGTCTTTCTTGTTTCATTCTTTCTTACCCTTAAAGGAGTACCTTTCTTCTCCCCTCATAAACCGCCCTTCTCAGGGCGATTAGAATATATAAACAAACTGTTTTAACTGTAACAGAAATTTACGGAGAAACAAACCGCCCTTCTTAGAGCGTTAAGAAAAAAAACGTCACGGATATTAGTCCTATTTATCAATTTGTTTTAAAAATTTGTTTAGTTATTATAAAATAATCAACTCAAAAACAATAACATATAATTTGTAATCAGCAACAGTTAATTTAGCTTTTTCAAAATACTCAAGAAAAGAAAAAATAACATTAATTCATAACTGTATATGCAACAAAAACTTTCTTAAAATTAAGAACCTATTCCTCTTTTGAAGTGTTGAATAAAATTCAAAATAATGAATTAAAATTTATGACTTAGATTTGAGATTTGTTGTGCAATTAGAAAATAAATAGATAGTGTTTTTTTAAAAGACCTTGTACTATTTGTTCTTGAATTTTAAACTAAATTGTACACTAAAACATAATCATGAAAATCGTGAAAGCATATTATTGTTAATAAATCTAATTTTTATAGTATATATACATTATTATCATCTAATTTGTTTATGGATAAATTAAACTTTAAATCTTAGTATATAATGTATCTTAGGAATAAATATTAAATTATTATTAATTAGGAAACACTTTGATTAAATATAAAATATAAAATTATGTTTTTAGTTATCAAATAGTGTTGTTCGATTTACGTGTGATCGCCCTGACAAGGACGGTTGGAGTAATGTGGAATGGCTTGGGAGATATAAAAACGTGAATAAACCGAGTTCTCCTTATCGAGTTAGGCCGCTGAAAGTGGTATAGATAACTGATAGAGAGCACCGTCTTCCCTGCTGCTCCTGCCACTACAACTCCTATGCTTCCCTCTTTCAGCTCTAACCTGAAGCGGTTAGATTAGCGGTTAGACTGCTCTAATCTCAATGCGCTGCACCCTTCCACAGTCGCTTGGCCTAATTAGCGTACAACCTCTAGCGAGTCAATCTCAGGCAGTCGTGTTGGAAATCGAACGCGTTTCCCAAGTGATTTTCCGGAGTTCGTATGTTCGCTCCCACCTCTCTCTTTTTTTGCCAGGCCAAACTCATGCAAAGCGGCTTTGTCCGTCTAGTAAAATATGTTTGCACGAGTTCGAGGGATAAATTTCCAAACGTCGCACCGGATACTTCTAGCGCACATCAAGTGTATATTAATGTAACTATAAATTGTCTTAATAATAATAAATACAACACATCATACAATATTTTGTTTTAAAGCTTAAAAATAATTAAGTAATTATAAAAAGAAATTTTATGATTCGCTCAGTATTTTATTAATAATTTGAAAACTAGTGTTCATATAAGTCTGAAATATCTGTTTACTTCATAATATAAATAAAAAAATTAAATAAAATTATTTGAAACATATAATTATTAAAAAATTAATAATAAATTATGGGCTTTCATGATATGACGAATAACAAAATAATTGATCAATTTTCTAAAGAAACAATCAACTTAACTTAAAATCAACAAAATATAATTATTTGATCTATAATAAATATTTTGTAAATATAAATATTGCAAATTATTAAATTTTTTATTTCTTAAAAACTAATCAAAAGACTTATAACTGAAATATTTTTATTTAAACAATTATCAAATATATTACTACTTTAAGTAGATTGAGACTTAATGAAATACCTTTCATTGGATATCTAATTCGTAAAAAAATAATAAAGTAGAGATATGGTAACGTTTATTACAATTATATAAAAGACTCATTTTAAGTTTTCCTGTGTCTTCGAACATTTCTGAAAATTTAGTACCTTTATTATACATATATTTTTACTAATAGCTTTGATTATATACACTACATGTAATACAGCTTATTGTTCATTTCAAAATGTAATAAATAATAGTAATAATTTGCACTTCCCGTTAAAATTTGAAAACTGTATTATAAAATAAACATACAATGAAGAAAATTAACTTCAACATTCCTATAATATCTATAAATTAACGGTACACTGGGTTACAAATGTTACATATAAATATTTATAGATTATAATTAAAGATATACCAATTTACATTTTAAATTTCACAGTTATTGTTAATTTTTCATAAATATTAAAGTAAATTTTAATACTAATAATTTTAATGAAAACAAATTAATTAATAATAATAGATTGATAAAAGATAACTATTGAAATAAACGTACCATTGTATTTAACAACCCTTGTGCATTAATTCAACGATTATATATGATTGATATAATTTTTTTTACAATTTGGAATTGACTGGTCACAAGTCAATATTCAGATTTAGATTCAATATTTAGATCTACTTAACCGTTACTTAGTACTACTTTATTAACTAGCGCCACGGCTACATTTTTATAATCGTTCTTAAACAATCATTTTAAGCAACTAGTTGACGAAACAGGCCAAATTTTTTGAAATAATTAAAATTCTCTTTTCTAGTATTATCATTTTTTTTACATCCATAATTCTTGCTATATTTTTTGTAATAGACGTCATTAACTCTAATTTATGTGATTCTAAAATCTAGATTTGAATGTTGTTTTTAATTTTGTTTTTTGCGCAACCGCACACATCATGATATTTACAATTGAAAGAATCAATCAGAAAAACACGAAAGCTTATCAATAAAGATTATACTAATACTGAAATATAGTATAAATAAAATATTTTTATTAGAGAAAAAATCTAGTATGCTTAATTCAAATTTTAAATAAAAAAATAATAATTTTTACGGATAAAATTATTTTTTAGGATTATATGAATCGATTAAATAAATTGTAATAATATAAATACTCAGTTGCAAAAATTGTAGTTATTTCAAAGGCAACTTTACATCTGACTATAATTATAAATCCTGTCAAATTTTTATGCCGATCGCGTAGCTATAAAGACAATATTGCCATGAACTTAATAGTCCAATGTCTTCTGTAAAAGTCAGTATTTTTTTCCAAGGTCGATGCTTATATCCATTAAAAGTTCCTTACAGATTTAGCAACCCTACTCTTACTCTTGTAGAAACAGACAATCTAATCAGTTCCAAAATCATGCAATTTAAGTTATAGCGTTACTTACTATTACTTATTTTAAACAAATTAATTAAAATTGCAATACATGTGCATTTTAAAGTACATGCAGTGTAATGTACAAATTAATATATTTTTTAAAAGCCTTACAATAAAAAACATCAAGAGTAAATATTATTATAATATTATATTTTCTTTGTCCAGATTTATTGTACATAAAAGAAGAAAAAGAAAAATATAATAAAATGCTTCTAAAAAAATTAATAAGTAAGTATGCTTATTGTAATTAACGATAAGCTTAATTGCTTAATTGTAGTAAATATCTGTACTAATAATAAAAAATGTAGGATTCTCCATAAAAGTGACGAAAATGTATGCGCGAGGACACTCAAGAATGATTAAACAAAGACATCTCTTGTATACTCGAAATTATAAGTAATTACGATGTTTTAAGCGAAAATTTGAATATTTTCTTGAAATAGTGAAAAATATAGTTATTGGATAAAAAAAGAACGTATTGATACTAGAAGAAAATGTTGAAGATTTTAAAACCAGAAGGGGATCTGTTGAAGTATCATTCGATCCAAACTCATGATTTCGCGAGTTCTAATGAAAACCAACTATTAGGCAAAGGGTCGGAGCATGTCTCTATGAGAGATCGTAATGATAATCCATGGATAAATATTGCTTTTGTTTTCTTATTAAGTTCCTTTCAGAAATTAACGTCAGTTTGGATTTAGAAAAAAAGAATATTTTTTGCACTTTCATAGAATCATATAATATATGATTCTATATAAATTTAAAATTTACACTTAGTTTTGGATAAACTTGTCAGATATCAACATTATAATTTCGGATCTCCATAGATTTCATAATCTTTTTACTCAGTAATAAGAAAATGATGATCATGTTAATCAATTGTATAACTATATAATAAAATAAATATGTTGCAAGTTCTCTTTGTTGTAGAAATGAATTCACACAGTAAACGTTCATATTTTTTATTATTCAGCTGAATTAGATTAATAAACCATTTATTTAAGTACCGGAATTTGAGCAACTGCTTATTTTTATAATTTTGAGAAAACTTCGCTCATACTAAACATCAATTGATATTAAAGAGTGATAACTCTTCTATTGTACACATAGGATATCAAAACAAATTTTTTTGTTTTATATTTAAACTAAACTTTACTAATTGAATCTTGAACTCAGCCAATCAAACACTTGTTCATGCAGATGTTAAAACTAATTTAACAAGTATTTGTATGTTCAGGGAACTATACATTTGTGCAAAACGACTGACTTTACATGAGAAGTACGTACATGAAATACACGCAAAAATGAACCTGTATATTTATGATGTAAGATTATATCTCTAAATTAAGTGCCTATCAGTAAAAATATGTTATTTTATTAAAGTGCATTTACTTATGAATATATACAATTATATATTGTATAGTAATTTATAAGTATTCATTTTAATTTATTTAGTTGTTATATAATATAAAGTAATATTTAAATGACTATGTTATGTGATGTGTGTGCACGGGGTTAGCGTCCGTGGTACATTTAGGTCAGTATTCTAAGCAAGAAAGTAATGCAGGGATACTTTTCCAGGTAGTTACGTCTCTGCATTCGTATTCGCAAGCTGTAAGAGTGTTATTGAATGTACAACTAAATCCTTAGGATCTAATTTTGGTGTAACTAAGCTTAAGCATATAAGGAGGTTTGGTTTATATATGTGTAATATACAGATTTTGAAATTTCTTTTTTAGACGTAAAACATTATTTTGACATCATTAATGTAGATTCAGAAAAGTTTTACCCTTCATGGTATTTTATAAATTTTTCTCTTGAATTCTTAAAATAAATGAATTATTCATTTGGTTAATAACGACTAAATATATAAACAATTAGAAAATTTACAAATGGATTATGTGAACTTAACATTTATATATATTATTTATATAAATTAACAAAAACTTTTATAGAATTTCATTTTATATACCATTTCCTTTTTCTGTGTATTTCTATTAAATGTTACAAATTTTACTATCATTGACATTTTTTAAACATTATGCACGACTGTAATGGAATTCCATTCAAATTAGCTCATTTATTATTTACCTGTTAATTTATATTTAAATGTTATTATTTATTATACAAAGCATATAATAATAAATAATTCTAGGGGCTCGTCTTTCTAAAATCTCTGGTTTTATTACATAACAATAAACTTGTATAAAATCATCCGACAAATATTTATTGTATTTCTTTTTTGCTTGGCAACATTATAATATTATTATTTAATATTAGAATAATAGTTAATAATAGAATATTTTCATATTAGAACAATTACCTTGCATATGTCTACTTTAGAAACAGCGAAATTTCGAAGTTATTTCAATTTAATTTTTATTTAAAGTTACTACAATTACTGATTATTTAAATAAGTTTTAAAAAAATAAATAACCAATAAAAATCTTCGTAGAAGAAATTTATTTGAATATTTATAATACACGAATTAAACATTTACAATATTGATACAATCTTATCATTTTGCCCTGCTGCAAATTACAATTATACCCTAATGAGCGCACTTAAATATTATACAATACATACAAGTTTAAGTTTAAAAATTATGTTTATTTCAATCTCTTAAACGCGCATGACAAATAATAATTCACTATTTTTATTTTATTTCAGACACTGAGTAGCAATGCCAATAAAATTATGATTCTGAAACATCAATGGTGAAATCCAATTTTGGAAAATAGAATCACTGCGCATAAAAATAAAACCTATAAATACTGTTTGGAGTGTGTACAATTTTTTTTGTTCTTTATAGAATTTAGGGTAGCATTTTCAAGAATCGTTATTGCTTTAAAAATTGAAACCTTACCAATTACAATAATCATATAAAGAACATTTTGTATTAACTTTATGATTTACATTGAAAAAAAAATGCTTTAGCTACTTATATACAGCGAATACATTCATTATTATTTATTCCTCTAAAAAGCCTATTACATTGTTTTAACATAATTTATAAATTCTCAATTTGCTTATGATATTTTATAAGTACAAAATCGATTGCATATATACAATATTAGCTATTTAATGCCATAACAATGATAAAATCACCACTAACTATTGTTATTGACAGAAATTTTTTAATTTACTACACTTTCAATCAAAACGTAAGCATGCTACAAATTTTTTTACAATATGTATTAAATGATAGCAAATAGAAATGAAATTTGAAAAAATGATTAGTAATTTAGAAAATTAAATGTGTTTAGAAGAAATCAAATTTAAGAAAATCCAACAAAACTGTCTTAGTTTTTCATTACTACTGACAGAAATATTGAATTATCAGTCTCATTTAGTATATTATCTCGCAAAAATTGTGAGATAATGATTATCTAAGTTTTAACTATACGATATTTTTAAAAGAAACTGATGTACAATATCAGTTTTTATTATTTAACTTATTAATGATGAAAATTCAAACAACTATCGATGTATATGCGTTCTTGTATACTGCTTTAATTAAGAAATTGTAAAGTAAAAAAAAAATTATTTTCGACAAAAATGTCTTCGAATGAACTACAATTATCTGAAACTTTTAATGTTCATTATCGATATAACGTAGAAATATCATTAATTTTTGTATTATTTTTTTATATTAAATGTTAAACTAATTAAGATCGTTATTTATTATCAGAAAAAGTAAAAATTGAAAATAATTACAAAATTAAGTAATGAACAAAGATATTTGAATATTCAAACACTAGAACGAAGTTCTATAATCTGATATTTTCATGCAGTTTACAAAGGTCATTAGAGCTGATAATACCTAGAAGCAAGTTTGGAATGTTTCATTTTCAATTTACATTGCAAATCTTTGCAACAGCAATAATGTAGTAGAACTATCGTTAAAATAATTATAATCACTATCACTATAATTGTTCGAAGCCTCGAATTATTTGTGCGAGAAATAAAATTCATTTTGGCTGTGAATCTGTGGTTTGCTGTGACTGCTGCTGCTGTTGCTGTGGCACTTGTTGCTGGGCGTGAGCTTGTTGATGAGCGATAGTCTGGAGCCTCACTTGGCTCGGACCCGGGCTTGCTCTTGCTGTTGTAACAATCGGTTTCCCTTGAATAGGAGTCCCCTGTCGGAGTTGAGCGGTGCTGGCAGCGACAACTTGGATAGTTTGTTTAAGAGCACCCGAGGACACAGGAATTACGCGCGTTTGAAGAGGAGATTTAGCCAGAACAACTTGGCCAGGTTGGGCCGTTGCTTGTCCAGCAGAAACCTATGAACAAACAAATTTTGTTATTCGTTTATCTTCTAACATATTTGTATTTAAAATATTCAATTAAAATAGTTTTTACAGTGACAAAAAAATAAATATAAAAACGAAGAAAAAATTTAATATACAAAATACATGTGATTCCGAATTATTAATTTAAACACTTCTAATGAAATCATCGATACAGTTCATATTAAATATCTTGATATGAACACAATGATAATTAATAAACGTGAAATAAAAAATATACATGTGAAATATATTTATGAAATACATTTGTTATGTTACAAACTATTGAAATTTTGCTAATTCTTAGACTTAAATTACAGATCTAGAATTAATAAAATATTAATGTTATCTGTAGTTTTATATAAATATAAAGCATAGATTTTTTCAAAATACGAAGAAAATAAATTTGACACATTTAAGAATAGTTTTAAAAAAATTGATTTATGATAACTCCAAATAAAAAATGTTAATATAATTTGTTTGTTTAATTATCATCTGCGACTTGAAGTAAAATTTGTAAAAAAAATAATTATACTACACATACTACATTTATATTATTTTAATATATTTAAAGAATTGTTTTTTATAATCTCTTTATTAACAGTTTAAATCTAATTGATAAGAGTTTTTCGATAATCAAAACAAATATATTTTTCCATGAACTTAGAACTATAATTTCAAAAATTATTTGATTAATCTCGTTAAATTATTATTATTTCATTGAAATTAAAATTTTTTAGAACCTAATTTTAATCAACGTATATTTTTAATTTATAACATAAGGTTTAATGTAATTTCAATATTAATCAATATTAAATAATTCAAAGATTAGTTCTATTTAATGGTTAATTGAATCAATTTTTATGAGATTATATCAGAAACTTGAATAAATATATTCGAATGAATAAATGATATTGAAATACTGAAATATAATAAAATTTGAAATTTTTTATAACTTCCATAGTATCTCTAACTAAATACTAACAATACACAACCACTTTCTTAAGAACATGTATAATAAATGATGTTTTTCCACCTTGATGATTAAAAAAATAGTGTAAGTATACTGTAAGCTCAAATCTTATCTGCATTTTCGAAGAGCCTTTATAAATCTTATTATATTTTTTTCCTTGCATTAATTTCTTAATTAATTATAATAACTATTAAAGCCTTACTAATAAAAATAAATACCTTTAATTCACACAAAACGTATACGTATTATCGCTACATCGTCAAAAATAAGTACTTCAATGCTACTTTAACACAAATTTGAAACAAAATTGAAAACGTGCAAATTGATTAGTGGAAATTAAGTTCTCCCCTCACGTCTTTTATAAGTAGTATTGGGTTACATTAGCAAAAAATAAACTAGATTTAATTAGGTACAAAAACCCATGTACCAAAAAACAAAAACTGTGTCATGCCAAAGTTCCTTTTTTATTAAAAGCTCTTAACAATTCCAAGTCTCTATTCTAACTACAGATGTGTGAGTAAACAGAAATTAATACCTATTTTATAAACGGAAATTTAATAAAGACGTATAATCATATATATATATATAAAATCCTGTTACCTATATCCAACTTCTTTTTTCATTTTTAAAGTTGAACCCTAAACTACATTATAAAATGATTTCGTATCAATCCATAAAAACGCTGGAAATAAAACTTACATGAGTAAACTGCTGCATAGCAGTACCAGGTTGAACCTGTTTCATAACCTGCTGTAGTTGTTGAACGGTCATAGTACCCTGAAGGCCACCCTTCTGCTGGACGATCAGTTGAGTTTGCATCCCGGCCTTGCCAGCCACCTGCGCCAGCTGTGTGACTTTCTGACCAGGCAACTTACGCTGGGTGAGAATCTGCGGATGAAGTGCTAAATGCCTGATCTGCTGAGGCGTAGCTGTCCGAACTCCTGTGACGGTACCAGCTGTTTTCACAAGGGTCGCCACAGGCGTAACCGCTCCTGAGGTGCCGGCTTGTTGCATCTGCAATCCTGCTTGGGCATATACCTGATTGGCGGCAAGCCCAGCTTGAGCAGGTACTTGCACCTGGGTCACCGTCTTACCTTGCTGCTGTTGACGCTTAAGCAGCACTGCCATGTCTGACTCGGATACCTAACGATTATAAAAACATAAAATTAAGATAATTCAAAACAGAATTTTGTTTTTACATTATTTTATCATGTTACACAAACTTTGATTCAGTGTGATAAATTCATTCTAAAGTTAGAGGCAAATAAAGAAAGGTTTATGTTTGAAGAACATACTTGTCTAGTGGTAAGGTGCTGTTTTCCAGTGATCGTTTGCTGTTGCTGCGCGAGTGCAGCACTGGTGGATCCGGGCTGCTTTATAAGGGTAGCGCCGCGTTGCTGAGCGGCAGCGGCCGAAACTGCCACCGACATTTTCTGTCCACTGGCAGCCTGCGCTTGTAATACCTTTAATTGTTGCTGCTGTTGCTGTTGTTGACGAAGAAGCTGCTGCTGTTTGACATACTGGATCTGGGCGGGTGTAAGATTCTTACTGTTAGCTGTGGCAAGAGTGTAACCAACAATATTCTTTTGAGCAATAACCGCAGGATTCTGAGTTGTCGTCACGAGACCACCACTGGCGAGACGCTGACCAGTATGCAGATTAGCGACAATGGTGGGACTCTGACGCACGTCCTGCATACCGAGGACACCAGCCGCGCGAGCTTTCACGTTCGTACTAGCGATACTCGGAGAGTTGACTGCAACATTGGACACCTTTATGGCTGATAAGCTACCCGCTGCAGTCGTTGCCACTTGACTCAGTTGATGTACTTGAGTATTCGTCGCCGTATTCTGCTGAACTTGTTGAGCTAAGAGCTGCTGCTGCTGCTGCTGCTGCTGTTGCTGCTGCTGTTGCTGCTGTTGAATGAGGCGCGCCGCCGCTTGCTGTTGCTGTTCCGCCGTTATCACCTACAATACGTTAGCACAATGATGCATTATTTACGAATCACTTTATACAGTTATTAAAAAAAAGAAAAATATTTTTTGTACATCTTATTTGTCTTTTAAAATTGAATGCAAACTACTGAAAAGTAACTGCAGTGAATATAATGATATCTTAAAATTTTATCTTATACATTTAATATATAATTTTACATTATTCTACATACAAGTAATGTTACTGATTCACAAGTTGACCTTATCATCAAAATAAAATTAAATTTAGACAAAAAGCCAAGGGACGGATAGAGGAATAGATTTTCTTGGTGTTGTCGATAAAGTCCCTTTGATTTAAATTCTTAAAATGTCTTGCTAAATAAAAATCATAATCATGAATTATGATTTTGAAAGAAAAATGAATCTATCATTTGATTCAATAAAAATGAATAAGTTGAGTGTTGCAAAATTTATTTATATCATATTATTTTGATATTTTACAAGCAATTTATTGATTTGTAAAAATGTACTTTTAATTCAAAGAGGCTTTTCAAAAGAAGTACATTTTCTTTTAAATATTTAAATAAAGATTGATTAAAAAAATTCTTTGAAATATAATACAAATACTTAGTTTGTTTCACGTACCGAAGTGCTAACAGCATTTTTTAATTTTTCTTTTGCTAATCTTTCTGCTCTGCGTGTAGCCACATCTATGGGAGCCAATGGACTATCATACTGAATACCACAATCTGCTAAAACTGCTGCATGTTTTGGATTTTTCATCATTGGATTAATTAATAATGCCTTTACTGTAGGAGCACGTTTATTTGATACGGACTTTATTGTATCGAACCGTTGACAACAAGTTGTTGTAAATGAATGATTCTTATCTTGATTATACAACTGCGATGTTCTCATTGGTCGATTCATCTTATTCTGTTGCTAGTAAGAAAAAGAATAAAAATACGAATATTGCAATATTATTAGAATGTTCTTTTGGAAAAAAAAAAACCTTTCTTTTACCTCTGATACTTGCGGTATTTTATATATTCCTTTTTGTTTTTTCTGCTTCTTTGGTGTTGTATCATATAAAAGCTTGCCTTCCTCTCGTGGAACAATTATGGCTTCGTATCTACTTCTACATTGTTTGGGTGATCTATAAATCCTCGAAGTATTATTAACAATATCAGCGACTAAGTCCCAGTTCGGTGTGTGTCCCGGCGAAATAATCATTAGATTCAAATGCAGGCCTTGATATATTTGTATAGCTTGAAGAAGAGCCCAGTCTTCATGAATCATCCATTCGAGGGCGGGTTCCTGTTCTGTAACGGACTTTATCATAGGAGATGGCTTTACACCCGTGATTGTTATGGGAGGCCTCATCATTCCACGATATTTATGCAATTTTATGTCACGCCGCATTTTAGTTAATGCCGGCGATGGCCGATCAAACAGAGATCGTGGAGCATACACAGATTCTTCCTTATGCCTTACTTTGACTGGACGTCGACCTATAAAACGAATATCAATAAGTTAAAAAATAATGATCTAGTTGACAGAATTAAAGTTATAAGATACACGGTATAAAGATTATTAGAATTGCTATATATTTGTAACTTACGTTGTAACAAATTAAAAAATAAATTTATTTTATTTTCATAATAAAACAAAAACAATACAAATATTGTAATTCGTAGAACTTAATATTGATTATTTTAACATTAAAATTGCTTTAATGGTATCTATTAAGTTAATATTCTTTTAATATTTTTTAAAGTATAAATTTAAATGAAAAACGAAACTAATTTAACAAATATTCTTAGTAATTTGACTTAGTAATGACTATTATAATTTATAATAAACTTCATAGATATTAAAATAATTGAGAATTACTTTCAATAAATTAATAAATTTTTATTATTCTTTCATAATTAGATTATAAATTTACTAACATCATGAAATTGATTGAATATATAGAATTTGGAATATATTTGAAAATTGCCTATTTGTATTATTTTCTAAATTATCTTATAAATTTCTTTTGTATTAAATTTACGAATATAACAAAAAATAAGATAACAAACGCGAACACATTTTTTATTTTTATTTCACCTAGATTTATGCGAAACTAAACGTTAAGAATCAATAATTTATTAGATTAAATTAAATATTTTAAAATAATTATCAATAATAACCTTAAATAATACCATAAATACAGATTGTTTAAAAATTAAATCTTACAAATGAATATAGTAACTTGATAAACTACACATATTTAGAACGAAAAATCAGATCAATAAACAATTGTACAAAATACATTATTTTACTAAAAAATTTAATATGGATATTTTCAATTTTGGACTTTATATTTGTTTCTATCATTATGTTGTATTTTTAACTAACTTGAAAGATTTAACTCGAAACATTTTAATTAATCTACTCACAATTTAAATCGACGTTAACTTACCATCTCTATCTGTGGGACCAGCATCAACTCGACTTCGCTTTTGTTCCTTTTTAATATAAATCGGAGGCAATTGTGATTCTAACATTGGCGTGCTATCGTAAAGGAAACCCAAAGAGTAATCGATGTAAACATCATTATCCGATGTAGGAGGAGTTGGTGGACACCACATCTAATCACAAAGTAGATAAACCAATAAAAAAATTTCTCTTTCATAGAATGTGATGAAATAATAAGTTTATTATCCCTTATAAAGAAAACCATATATAAACCATATACAGTACTTTATATTAAATATTTTAAGTTTTTTTTTTAATAGCTTATCACTTAAACAACAAATTTATTTCTCCTTATACGAACTATTTAAATTTTTTAACTTAAGAAGTTAGAAATTAAATTTTAATTGCTTAATAAAAAAAAACTAATATTTTTGCAATGAAATACAGATCTCAAAAAGCCATACAGCTTTCATATTCAATTTAAATTAAAGGTAAAGTATGTAGTGAATTTATATGAGGTAATACTTATTAAAAAATTTTAAGAGTAATAATAAAATTTATTTGTAGTATAAAAATCTATCCAAATTAATACTAACCGGCATCTGTTCCAAGGTACTTTCTGATAACCAGATCTGTAAGATGCAAAATATAAAAAAAGTTATAATTCTTCATGTAATTATTTTTTCTTATATTAATAAAATAATGGAATAGTTCACCAATGTTATATTTTTTATACTACCTTATAGTATATCTTTAACTTACCAATAAAACTTCTTAAATTATTACATGTTTGGTTAAAATAATACTCATATTTAGAAAGAAAATTTAAAATACTAATAAATAAAAAAATATTTAAAAATATTTTAAACTTAAAATGGTATCATGTAAAAGACTAAGTTATTCATTATCAGTTTTAATTATATATATACAAAATTACAATGTTACAATTAAATTTTAATAGAAAATTGAAATACCTCAATAATTATGTACAAAAAATATTAAATAATGAAAGATTTTATAAAGTTTTTGATTAATTAAAATGAAAGTAACAATAAAAATGACATATTTATGAAACATTATATAAAAATGATGATTTCATTTTTTATTAAAAATAGAAAGAATTAATATTTTTTATAACATACATATTTTTTAATGCAATGAATTAGAATTAAATTGCATAAAAATACTAAAGTTTATAAAATTATTAATATTTAAATTTTTGAAAAAACCTAAATTTATTAAATAATTTTAAGGTTATTGAGGGATGTTAGGGATGCCGTCTCTCGTTCGTTCAAAGACTCATTATTTTACACCCTACATTGTGTATAGCTAAACGTTAAAAAAAGAGAAATAATCTCCAAGAACGCTCATAATTGTGCCTGCTTATATCTTGGCTGTATCCAAGTTTGGAATGGCAAAGGCAGTGTTTTGGTGCCATTTTATTATAAAATGATTTTGTAAATTCTTCTTTTAACATAAGTAAAAAAAGTAAACCTTTGAAAAATTTATAGATCAATTATCGTACGGTTATGACAGCCTTGCCACACCAAACTGATAATGTATCATAACGTGCAAGAAGTCTCAAAATATAAACAAGCACACTGAGCAAATTTGACACCAAAACGGAACTGAACCTTTGATCGAACAGACTTGGAAACATACCAAGAAATAAGATAAACACGTTTTTTGTTCATAGTAAGGAATATTTCATTTATTTCCTTTTCAAGGACTCATTCGATCATACAAAATACAGGCACGCAACTTAATACTTATATATAGTCGCTTTCATTTTTCACTAATTACAATAGCACACATCCCCATCGGTTTAAGGATGATCTTACGTGTTTGAAAAAAAATCAATAAATATAACAAATTAGGTCATTCTAAAAAGCAATACACGAAGCTGTGTGTAATTCCATTCATTGATGGTGTATTTGTGTTCCTTTGTATATGTATAGAGTAACCGTGTCAGCTTATGAGCATCGTGTATGCAGTCATTTTTTGTTTAGTTTAACTTCGAGATATTGCTACGTAGATCCCTTAACTTCAAGTGTCACCTACAACAGTATTTATATTTTTTTATACTGCGTGAAACATATAACTTAAGAGTTATATAAGTTGTTCCTGTTTCTATTCTCTTATTTTTATTTCATTTCATAACTAGATTAATACAGTCATGAGTCTGGTTATGGACTTTTTTTATCACGAAGTATAAATTATAAAATAACTTAATGACCTATATTCATTTACAGAAGCATGTTGATGAGAAACTGTGCGTAAGAACAAAAGAAAAAAATTCACAGTAATTCTTTTCAATTTGCTCGCACATACGAAGTTACTTCAATTTTAAGACTTATTCATATGTATTATTATTTACATTCAGAATGTTTGATCTCCATCCCTTTTTAAATTTCCAAAATAAAATGGGAGAACGCATCTCCCCCAGTTTTACTATTCTTTTTCTAAATCTGCGTTAGCGCTGACACGATTAACATACGATCGTAGGATTAAATATAAATTTCTATACGATGCGTCTAAGTGTTTCGTTTTATTATTTCTCTATAATACATAATATATAATATATAATTATCGTCAACGACACAAAATTGAAAGATAGAGAGGGAGAAAGAGAGTAACTCGTAAACGCTGAGCTGTTCTCTTTCTTCAACCTTGCATAACGATTCAGTCATTCTTGCCTCAGGATACGGGGTTTTTTTTATTAATTTTGTCGGGCGGACCAGTGACAATTGAAGTAGTGGGTGAATTACACCGATTCGACCTTTTAATCGGTATCTTTTCGTCATCATCCTCAAGTTCGATCGTCTGTACTTCCCTAACGGAGGAAGGGAGCTTATTATAGCTGAGCATCGGTTTTGTTAATTGATCGTTGAAGCGTGTGCGTTTAACTCGTTTACCTGAAAGGCTTGCAGTATCCGTTGTACCGATGTATTCTGGCTCGTCGTCCAAATCTATCATAGTTATCATTCGTGAGTTACCACTGTTATTGTCATCTGTAATCACATTCAGTTTTGTACCCGATACTTTGCTAGCGTGCAAGGTTTTATTTAATCGAGATGACTTCACATTGTTTAAGATGGCACCTTTGGAATTATTCAGGAGTTGCGTCTTCTGAGATGAAGTGATAACGGTGTGATACTGGCTGTTCTTGCTGTTATTTTTAGAGTCAAGGCTCAGAATAGCGACAACTTTAGCAGTACGTTGGGGCCTCTCACTCGAGGAAGAATCGAGTGAGTTATCGTTGGAGTCGGTACTATCTGCAATCGGGTCGGTCTTTGCCGGGGCTTGTTGATGTTCCAATTGTTGTTGCATATCCAAGGATGAGGATAAAGCAGACCGGCGTACTGGATGTTTGAATTTTGATATAGGCGGTAATGACTTGGGCGAAGGCATATACGAGTCAACATTTGATCTTGTTAATCTTGAGAATTGCTCGGCAGTTGGCAGCGGCGTGTCAGGTCGTCTCTTGGCAATTACTCGATTGATCGTCAAACTCTCGGCGGGTACGGCATCTTTGACGTGACCTTTTGCCGCAGTCAAGGGTACGGTGATCTCCTTCCTTTCCATTGCTAGTCGCTCTGCCATTCTAATATATGTTGTAGAACGACTTCGACGAATGCTAACCGGAGGCGAGGTCGGCACGAGAAAACCGTTGTCCACTGATGTTCTTGGACTTCGCGGACTAAGTTTTAACTGACTCTGGATATTAGAAGAAGTACTCTCGCTGTCAGAGCTACTGCTACTACCGCTGTTATTGTTGTTGGCCAAGGATCGAGTGACGGGGCGGATCGTGTAAAAGACAGGCATAGGTGTATCTGGCCTACGCCGCAGAATTGGTTTCACTGAATTCGAAAATCGCCGGCACAATGGATTTGGTAGCTGCACGTTTGACCTTGTTGCACGCGATTGTTCAAAGATTAGACCATCAACATGACCACTCTGTTTATCCGATTGCACTATAAATTCGTTAGCTTCTGAAGCAAAATTTTCTACTTGAGCTTCGTTCATTTCTACGCTTGAATCTTCTTTCGTTTCTCGGCTTACTTCAATCGCATTATTAGACACCGATGTCACTTCGACGCTGGAACTAATTTTAGAACGTCTAGTTATTACTCCCGGTATAATTACTTCCGTTTTGGAAGTTTTGGTTGACTTTGATACTGTGGCTAATGATAAATCAGCACCCAACCGAAGAGCTTTTGAGTCTCGCGAAAGCATTAATGGAAAATGTTGATTCCTTACTGAAATATCCTCGGAAATACTATTATTTTGTGCCCAAGCAGTGATACATTTTTCTTTCAATAACAATTTCGTCGCGCTTAAATTTGAAGCATTGACAGCGTGTTTTACAGTTGACACTTTTCTTTCCGGACTTTGTGATTTCCCTGATATCATCTTCGTCATTTCCTTTAAGCTCGCATCCGTCAGTCCTTCATAGGTTATTTTTACCGGCTCCGAAAATGCAGCATCCGTACTCAACATAACTCTGCCTTTCAATTGAGATTCAATGACAGATCGTATGGATGATCGCGTAAGCTTTGTTTCAATCTGCTGTTGTTCTTCGCCACTGCTCTTCTGAAGTGACTGAACATTTTCAAATTTTGTAGTTGTGACTGCAATTGGTGTTTCCAAATTCTTTATCTTATCATCGGTCGATTTTTTATGTTCATAAATCGTATTGATACTCTCCTTGGACTTAGTATCAGAATTCGATCGCACCGATGATCGAGTTATTTTTAACTTAATTTGCTCGTTTTCATTTTCTTCAATAACGCTTTTAAGAGATGAATTGTCGAACTCGTGTGCAGAAACTACCGATGTCGATTTAGCATTCGAATTTTCATTTTTCTCATTTTCTTTCGTTTCCTCTTTCTTCATTTCCAGGGTTATGTACTTCTCTTTTGTTTCTGTGGTAAACCGCATAGAGGATCGCGTGGTTTTTAAATTTCTTTTACTTAAAATTGGACTAGATCTATGAGAAGTAGAAGCTTCATCATCAATATCTTTCAACGGCAAAGACTCTATTTTAGAATTCAGAGTCGATTCTATCCCATCCGTAGTATTCCCATTACTTTCAGCCTTATCCGACGATTTGGATTGCTTTGATTCCGAAAGATCGGGAATTACTTGCAGAATCACATGTTTATCTTTCATCTCCGTACGTGAGCGGGCATAAGAGCGTGTCACTTTTACAATTTTAACATTGAGAATAGGACTGAGTGGACGATTCTCTTCAGAAAGTTCAAAATTAGGATTAAATAATTCAACTTTCGGTTGACTCGATTCTTGTTTCGGTACAATAATATTGGAACATTCATAGTTTTCTTCACAACTATCAGTATTCGCCGCTTCATTATTAAGTCGTAATGCTGCATCTTCGTGAGGATCATCACTAATAGCATCCTCTGATTCATCCACAACTTCACATCGAGGATTTAAAGTATCATTAATATCACAGATTTTCAACCCCTCCTTACAATTAATTTTAAGCGGTGCCACCCTCTTTTCCTGTACTGGACGTATTGAGGACAATTTATTATTAGACCTAGTAGAGTATGTAAGAACTAAATTCGAATCGAGCGCTGCCGCTGCCAATGAAGACGGCGAATATTTTCTTAGTCTTGCACACTTGTGAGATAAGCTATTTTGCTTGTAACCATCAACATAGGTCTCCTGAACATTCGCCAAAGTTTCTTCTTGCAACGTGTTTTTGCGTGGTAATTCTTCCAAAGATAAATCAAGTACATTATTTGACACATTGTCTTCTCTCTCTGATGATCTCAAATTTGTCTTAGTAGCAGTTCTTACACCCATACGTCTCCTCGCCTTCGTTTCAGACATAATAGCACCTGTTGATTCAATTGTCTCGGCTTCATCTTCATCATACAAGCTCTCATCGGCGCTTGAATTCATTGAGGCATCAATCATTTTATCGAGCAACTCCGCAGACATCTTTAATTTAGCGTCTTGATCAGGTGGTAGCGGTATCGTAAAGCCTTCATCCGATTTATCAACCACAGTATTATATTTTGGTTTCTTAGTTCTGAGCCTGGGCTTACTTTCTGGCAATATGGGACTAACATCCAAGGTCCAAAGATTTATTTTCACATTACCCCTAGATCTCGTCCTCGGACTATTGAGATCAAAATGGTTCTTTGATTTTCTCAATTTGCTACTTTTGGAATTAGTTTGCCCTACATAAGACTGATTCTTTTCATCTTCATCCTCATCGTCATCTTCTTCGTCGGTCTCCTGGCTCCCCTCCTCCTCAACTTCATCATCGTTATCCTCACTGTTCACCCGACTGGATTTGCGCTCCTCATCAGAGCTACTCTCTTGGTTTGGTACATCATTCGGAGAGTCAGTATCCGACAGTGATGCTGTTATCGACTCACTATCAGAAGACATCTCTTCTTCCTTAACCCTACGACTAACACATTGCCTAGTATTGCGCGTAGATATCTGACGACCGCGACCCCGACCGCGCCTATTCATTGGTCTCATTGGACCTTTATTCGCTACGCGCCTAAAATTGCTATTGCTGTTATTAACCTGATTCTGAGCGTCCTCGCGCGTAAACGTGAGTGGGTTCTCATCATCGTCAGTCATACGCAAATGGCGCTCTTCTTCCTCACGCATAGCTCGAAGTCGGTCTAGCTCCCACTCCTTCTTCTGTTCTTCCAATTCGCGCTCAGCTGCAGCGAGTTGAGCTGCAGAAAAGTTGCCATCGGATTCTTCGACGAAACGCATGGCATAACGCTCAACTGGCGTCAGCTAAACAAAAAAAGCATAAAATTAGTTTTTACTTTTACAAAATTTTAATTACTTTTATTTAAAATATATTAATTTATCTCCCAAGAAATTCTATCAAAAACTATGTTTCAAATTATACCGCATAAAATGCCTTTTAAATTGTATTATAAGCGTTACTTTTATATATGTTTGTTTTCAGTGATTGAATCAAGAAAAACTTTTTAAAAACTGTTATAATTAGACGTGAATCAATGTCTATAAACGATTGTAAAAAGAGTTTGTTTTCAATAAATAAAATAAAATTTATGTAACTCATAAATATTAATGTCACTGAATTCGATTACATTTTAAATATTCATTTTTGAAAAGTTATTACTGTGTAAATTACTTAAATTTGTGACGCGAATCGAATTACCAGGTTAAGGAATCAACCAATAAGAAAAATATTAATATATATCCATCAAATGTTTTGTGTGTGTGTGTGTGTGTGTGTGTGTGTGTGTGGTGTATGTGTGCGTGCGTGGTGTATGTGTATGTGTGTGTGCGTGCGCGCGCACAAACTTAAAACCTAATTAAACAATACTTTCACTCCCAAAAGTGTAACTAAGTCAAATAAAACAAATTAGAATTTAATACATATAAAGAAAACTCGCCAAAATAGACGCATTGTTTTAATTATATTTTTAATAAAAATACGTAAAAATCTCTCTTATTTTCAAAATATTTAAATTAAATTGATTAAAGAATAATTGTTTTGTAAGATATTATCTTCGAATTTAAACTGTTGAACAATGAGAAATAAAACTACCTAAAACTATGATAAATATAGGTAAACAAATTAATTCCTGAATGAATTATCGATTCATCTTTTAATACTTTAAAGTATTAAAAAATAAAGGGAATTTAAACAGTCGTAGATTAACTAGCAAATGAAATAGTATTTAATATGATTTATTATGTATAAGGACTGCTAAAGAAAAACTACAAAAATTTGATATACTCGAAAAATTGAACACAGAAAACTAGATTGATAGTAAAAAGTTATAAACATATAAGCGCTTATACTTTAACAAAGTTTAGTTTTTATTTAACATTTGCCAAGATAAAAGTAACAATAGCCAAACCAATAAGATCTTAATAAAATAACCTTATGAAAAATAAGCATTATAAAGTTTAAAAGTTGCAATATATAGGAATCGAGGTACTCAAATTATCAATATGAAATTAAACACAGTCGTAAATTTAAAATTGAATTATTGAGTTAAAATAATTGAGCTACATAAAAAGTACTCTTAATGAGATTTTCAAAGTTTAACTAAATATAATATTATTAATTCTGTTAATACAATATATGGATTTACACAAATATATATTACTGTTTAAGCACAGACTTTTTTATCTTAAAAGTTATGATATTTTAATTCAAAGGTTGTATTGACTACAAATTATGAAATATAAAAATTTTATAAGACGAAATATGTTATACAAACTTGGAAAGTCTCGAATCGCTATTTTATGTAATTTCTCGTGTATTTAAATAACAATATTGTGGCTCTTGCTCCTTAGCATAAAATTAAGATAAAAATAAGTTTATATAAAGCAACAAGATAACTTATAATTTATTTCTCAAAATCGTTTTATCATTATATAAACATAAAATTTTAATTTTAACTGATCAGATTTAAAAATGAAATATTTATATTGTATACATGTTTTTAAATATCTTTTTATAGATTGTAAAAACCTTCTTGTATATTTAAAAGGTTGTGATAAGCTTAAAAAAGTTGTTTTGAAGACCATTAAGTGAAATAGCAATGCGCAGTTTGTCATGCAATCGAATTTTCACGCATTAAAACGCGTACATACGCAAGATTAATTGTTCACCTTATTTGATAATTCGAAAAATTACATAAACACTGTACATTTATCATTATTCTATTACATCTGAAAAACACTTTTAAAAAAACCATTCAAAGAATTACGTAAAAAAAAAACGCAGAAATTATCAATATCCTCTTCTCATTCTATTCGCAAATAGTTTTTATACACAATGTTATTAAGATAATAAGTCATTTCATCCCATGAATATCTATTAAAAAAATGCCTTACTAAATTATATTTATCTATATTTAATATGAGTTTAGAAACAAAAAAATTTCACAAAAAAACTCATTTAAATATCTTTAAAAATTATTTACTATAATATTTAAAATACTCCTGAGATAATTGACACATAATTAATGTCTTTCAAGAAAAAGAAGGAATAAAATGTTTAATAAGCAGTTTAGATTATATTTGTCCCTCAAATTTATGGCACATAATATCATATTTATTATATGCACCCTGGAAAACAAAGAAATTTTAGAAAATCTTTTTTTACTTAATAGTATACATAAAAAATGAAGAATTAATAGAGAATACATATATTCATATCTTGACTAATATTAAGTATATATTTTTTACGTTTTTAAAACTCGTGAATTACAATAAAAACATTTTTTGTTATCTTAAAATATATTAAGTTTTTGCTTATTAAATAATGTTAACTTATTTAGCAACCGAAATAAGTATAAGCACACGTAATTTAAATTTAAAAAAAAAATGACGCTCTAAATAGAGTACATAAAATTAAATTTCACTAGAACACCATATTGCAATATTATTTTGTACAAATATAATAACGATTTATTTCATTTTAATTTTAACTTCAATGTACAAAGTTGTTTCTCTAGACAGGATACGTAGGACATAATTTCCACTTTAGACCCACGAGTTTTACAGAGATCTTTTTAATTTCTCGCTTTTAATCTAATACCAAATTGCAATTGATTTACAAATTTGTGGTCGAATGCGAGATATAAAATTCAAAATAAAAATAAAGAAACATTAAAGTCGCACTATTAAATGTGAAATATATAAAATCACTAATAACAAATTTTGTATTATTAAAGAAAAAAACAAAACAATAACTGACCTGTGATACAATATTTTGGACTTCCATTTCAGCCTTGCTAACCTGTGTCTCATCATTATCCGCATCGTCAACAGGAATATTTTCATCAAATTCAGCCAAATCTGCAACTGCTTCTGCTTTTGCAGTCTTTGCGGCTTGCACATCGAGATCTTCTTCAACAGCAGCCAATGCACTTTCCAGTGCTCCAATCGCTATTTTATCATCAGATTGTGATATTTCTCTTTGCAAATGTCTCTCCCTATCCTTATTCTGATCTAATACTTCAGCCATTCGTGCTGTAGCATCTGTTTCAGACTGATCAACATCAAATAGATCTTGAATAGTGGACTAAAAATCAAATTCAAACGCGAATATTGTATTAAAAATTAAGTTATATCTAAACTTTATTAGTAAAAATAAACTACATACACTTTTAAAATAGGCAGTTGTAAAGTTACCCCCTTCAATAGCAAGGTCACCAAGCAATCTTTTTTGATTTGCCTTTTTCAAAATGTTTTCTTCTACTGTTCTTTCACTTATTAGCCTGAAACATTAAGGACAAAATATTTTTTAGATGTATTTAGGAAACAAATAATTAAGTAAAAATAATTACGTATCTTGACAAATTTTACTACAATTTCATTTATTTAATTACGTTTTAATATAAAACGTAAAAAAAATAATATATTAATATATTACCACTATAAAATATAATTTCTATTTTTTTATTTTGTGTTTTTACATAAGTTTAATAATTTTTTATTAATCTTATTAATTTTTATTAAAAAAAATAAATTTCGATAATGGTTAACAAACAATATAATTTCGCATAATCTACCTGTAAATATGTACATCCCTTGTTTGTCCTATCCTATGACATCTATCTTGAGCTTGAGCATCCATGGTAGGGTTCCAATCACTGTCATAAAATACAACTGTATCAGCTCCTGTTAAATTAACACCGATACCACCAGACCTTGTTGACAAAATAAAACAAAATATCCTTTTGTCATTATTAAATCTTTCCATCAGGATCTACATTTATAAAGAAAAAAACATTTTGTTATTATCAAGATAGAATTATTGATCATATACGTGAATTAAAAAAAAATCCAACATACCTGTCTCTGGTCAACTTTAGTGGTACCATCGAGTCGCAAATATATGTATCCGTGATAATTTAAGAAGGCTTCAAGAACGTCAAGCATTCTAGTCATTTGTGTAAAAATGAGCACTCTGTGATTTTCCGATTTTAATTGTCTTAACAAGTTGTCAAGTGACTGTAATTTTCCGCAATCGTACTGGATTAACCGAGGATCTGGGAATTGCGTCAACATTGATCTCATGATTGGATGGAACAAGGCTAATTTTGAAGTCAAATTTCGTTTAAGTTCTATCTTCAAGCGTTGATCTTTCCACAATTTATGAGGAGGCGGATGTGATACATTAAATCGAGGTAAAGAAGCCCGCACCGCAGGAACATAAATAACAAATCTATCAAAAACCTCTTTCAACTCTTCAACAATTTGCTCAGTCGATTTTATGGCCTCAGCTAGAGCCTCTGTGCGTGAAAAAAATTGTCTTTTCGTGCACATTGGCTCACTTTTGGAAGCACAATGAACCCAACCATTATGCCACTGACATGCTGTAGCTGGTTTTCCTATTCTTAGTGCTAAGAATAGATCCTCACCATACAAAGGACATGCTGCACATCGTCGCTCGTTAATGTCGGCCAAAGATGTGAGTTTAGCCTGTCGTTTTTGTCGCCTAATTTCTTCTAGTTGTGGCTTGAATATAAATTATTTTACTAAAAATTTACTGTTAAATGTATATTTTAATTATTTATCCAAATATATTGGAATTTCATACAAAATTGTTCGTCTTAATTAAGATTGTTCAAATTTATCTTGAAAATGTCTACTTTTCTTTACATCACCCTAAATCTTAAAATACAAGGATGAGCAATACAATTACTATGAATTTCATATACTTTTAAGAAAAATATAAGATATTTTTAATTTATATAAAGTAAGATAATTAATATGGAATTAATGGAGAGCAAATATAAAAATCACAATTAATGTACATTAACTCGACTTTATTGCAGAAAAATCTGAATACACATATATATTATAATGTTTTGAATTTTACTTTTATATTCTTATGTGAAAAAGTTACTTACCAGATAAAATTCAGACTTTGGTATTTCTTTCTCTTGATTTTTTTCAACGTCTTTTTGAGTATTTCTTGTAACTACGCCACAACGGATTTGCGTTTGCGATTGTACTTGTCCAGCTGATTGCGACGTAGTAACATTGAGAGGAGGTACTCGCATAACTGGTCTTCCGCTTATTCCTCCCGCTGATGATGTGACAACTCCGCTTATCACCTTGTTCACGGATACTGGTGTTGTTGATAAACCCATAATTTGTTTAGAAAGAACAGTTAACCTTTGACCACTAGATGTCATAACTGGGAAGGAAACTAAAAAGCAAAATTAATTATGTGTAAATAGTAAAGAATTTCATTTCAATGATTGATTAAAATAATTTAAAAAATGTAAATCTTACGAGCATTTGTTGTCTGTTGATTGGGGTTAGTCAAAATGATATGTCTGCCGGTTGATGTCTGTACTAACTGAGCAAAACTAGGAACTTGATATTTTTGGACGGAATCACCATGCTTCACTGTATAAGTGTGTGTTGTTAATCTTTGAGGTCCATCTTTAGTATTTGAATTACCAACAGTTATCCTTTGAGCATTTATACCTGTTGTAGTTGGTGAAACTGTAGCTGTACTTTGAATGTTTTGAGCAACTGTTCCAACTGGAATTGCTATAAAAATGTAAAAATATAAATATTTTATCATGTAAAACACAACTTAATAGTAGTAATAGTAAATATAAATTGTATGAGAAAAATGTTGACTCGATTCTAGAATGAACGTTTAATTAAACTGCAAACGAACAGGCTGGCTCGAGAACAATTATTCTCGCACCACTGCAAATGTGATTGCAATTGTACAAACACCGATCGATGGCGCTTTCTTGATTATTTGATTATAAGATTATAAGATAAAATGTAAGCATCACATTCTACCTTTAACACCTCCTTGATGTGGTACTAATTGAACAGAAAATCCTTGCAACTGTTGTCCTCCAGCAACTTTTAAGGTCACACCTGTAATAAAATTTTAAGTAATTTTAATTATTATTAATTTTACACTATATATTCAAAAGAAAAAACATTCAAAAGTACCTTGTCCTGTTGGATTTTGATTGTTTACATTTTTAATTAAAGGTGAAGTTCCCACTCTTGGAGTTGGTAAAATACCAGGAAAGCTTTTGATTTTTATTTGTTGTGGACTCTGTTGCATTACTGTAGTTGCTTTAGAAACTTGATTAGACAATCTAACGTTGATTTTTATTTTACCTGATGGACATCGAGGAGGTTCCGATTGACTATCAATTTCTTCAATAAGCTTTCTCTGTGTTTTTAGACGTCTCATTCTGTGAGCTACAAATGCAGTAAGAACATATTCCAAATCGACCAAGAAAAGATTTAAGCAAGACAAATCGATGTGCTGAAAATAACATAGTTTATTTATATAACTTTTTAATACAACATTAAAATATCCTGTTTTAACATAAATTTAAGTTTATATGTTATTTTAATGTTCTCAATATTGAGTTTACAGAATAATTTAAAATTTAATTGTATCCAAAACGCCCTTAGGTAAAGAAAATTATATCGCTCAACCTTACATATGCTTGGATTTTCTTTCTCCATGTTTTGTGCACTGTTTCATGATGTATATTTGAAATCAGAAATTATTAAACATGGATAAATATATGTATACTTATAATAAATTTTGTTCATTTTTTAAAAAATCATTCTTCTTTTAAAAATTATCAATATACTAATTATTTTAGAATACAAAAGAAAAATAAGTATATAAATTATTTTATGTTAAAAAAGGAGGTTTTTTTTATATCACTTGCTCACTTTAAAAGGATCATAATCAAGAGCACTCCATGCTAATGATGCAGTATGGTAATCTATCCCTTCCATTTGAAATGGTGAGACTGTTGGTCGAACTTCAAATAAATTTGGATGATTACAAACTTTACGTAGTTGCATGAGAACATTAATGACACTTAGCAAGTTACCACTGGCTAAAGTTTCTTTTGTTCTAAAACAACCAAATAATATTAAATTCTTAATTTTTTTTTAAATAATCGTTTAATCCAAATAATTTTACTTACTTTGCCCTAGACATAAAATCATCATAAAGATACCTCTGACGTTTTGATAACCTACACATTATAACATGCTCATATTTCTTTGGTAGTTGTTTTTCTACTTCGCACTTTAACCTTCTTAAAAGAAATGGGCGTAAGACCTATAAATCAAATTAATAATTAAGTCAAGATTTTTAATTTTGTTTTATTTTATCAATTAAAAATTATTAATTAAAAATCACAATCAATACAATTACTTCTACAGATAGAATTATTATGTGAATTCAAATTTAAATTAAAACATAAAAAATATAATTATATCTTTATTAATATCAAGGCAATATTTTAAAAATAATTATAAATAAAATATAAACCTTGTGAAGGCGTCGGATGATATTTTCGTTGTATTCATTATTTCCTTCGATCATACCAGTCACAGGATTACTAAACCATTCTTTAAATTCTCGATGAGATTGAAATACATTTGGCATGAGAAAATGCATTAAAGACCACAATTCCATTAGATTATTTTGAAGTGGAGTTCCTGTTAATAGCAATCGCCTTTGCGTTTGAAAATTTAATAAAAGTTGCCATCGTTGTGACTTAAAATTCTTAATGTTTTGGGCTTCATCTAAAATAAGATATTTCCATTTCTTTCTTCTAAAACTTTGATGATCTTGAATGACAAGTTTATATGATGTAATACAAATATGAAATGCATTTGGTTTTGTCCACCCAGTTCGTTTCTGTTTTCTTTCCTTTTGTGTACCATAATAAGTTAAAATTTTAAAACCAGGACACCATTTTTTACACTCCATTTCCCAGTTAAGCATCACAGACGTAGGTACTATTATCAAATGTGGACCCCAATTTCCTTTTTCACATGCTAAATGTGCCAAAAGCGCAATAGTTTGAATGGTTTTACCCAAACCCATTTCATCAGCAAGAATACCATTTAATTTTCGCTCATACATTGTAACTAACCAATCTAATCCAATGTGTTGATATTCACGCAAACAATGTTTCAATAAAAATGGAATTTTTGTAACAACCTAACATGATATCAAACATATTTTTAATAGAATTTATTATTATTAAAATAACTTAAATAAAATTGTTATTCGTTGAAATGGTAATGTAGCAATTGAAAAAATGCAAACAAATTTTTGAGAGAATTTGTACATAGATTTAATTGCACTTTTTCTACCTTCCTTGAAATAATAGCTTATGAATATATCACAATCTCTTTGGATAAGAAGGTAACATTAAATAACAATTTTATTTAAATATCAAATTTGTTTTAACATACACTTGTCGTAAGTAATGTATTTCCTTTTGGCTGTATACTTTCTGCAAGTGCTGCAACAGAATCCATTTCATTTTGTTTTTCGGATACTTCTTTCATACTCTAAAAATATCAGACATTTGGTTAGAACAAGCATGTGAATCTTATAAAGTAATATATCAATTATTTACTTTATTTTCATCAGATAAATCCTCAAGTAATGATTTTAAGCCAATTGCAGTCTCTTCATCACTTTGTGTTTGAGAATCATCTTGTGTTTCATCTTCACTTTCAGTTTCATTTTCAGATTCTGATTCTTGTTCCTCTTCTTCATCTTTATCGGTATCTACAAGCAGACATTGGTCAAATTTAGAATAATCGAGTCAATTTATCTCTACTTTTTATTTATTAAATTTATATTATTATTAAATATTTCGAAATATAAAAAAAATCTTTTAAAACTATGTGAGCCATTATAACACTGTATACTTATTTCACACAAAATTGTTATACCATCATCACTATCAACATCTATTTGAGTTTCCGACGTATTCCCGTATTTTGCCATAAGTTCGTCTATTGTCATTTCATTTTCAGCCTAAAAATTATATTTAAAATATATATATGTCTGAACACACACACACACGCGCGAAGTAAATTTCTTTACAAATTCAGATAATTAATATTTACCTTTAGATCATCTAGTTCTTGTTTATGATCTATATTTTTTTCTAATTTTTCTTGTTCCTGAATGGTGTCCTCTTCATCATCTGAAGATTCATTTGATGCAACAGTGAATTCAGAATCTTTATTTTCAATATTATCTCTTTCCTGTATCAACATAAGAATTGGTGTCCAAAATTTATATATTTAAAAATTACTATCAATTAAGCAAATGCAATTATAAGACGAACCTCTTCTATAATTTCCCTTGGCAAAGGAGATAAACTCTTATCTCTTTCTTCTAAGTAATTTGGCGGTAACTCTTTGAGTAAATCTTCTAATGGTAGTTCTGATTCTTTCTTTAATAGTTCCACTTCTTCTTTGTGATTAGAGTTCATTTCTTCTTCTGCTTTAGCTATTGTCTCTTCATCATCATCAGAACACTGATTTGGCTTAAAATCATCTGAATAATATTATAATATTATTTAATCTATAATTCAAAAGCATACAAAAGTTAAAAATAGAAGAAAAACAAATATACCATCAGAGTGTTTTTCAGCACTTATAGGTGAAGATATTCGAGAACTGTGTATTGATGCTGGTGTACTTTGATTTCCTTCGCTTTTATTCAAACCTTCTGTTAACCAAGATGAATATTTTTCAGTTTGATCAACAATAAAATTTAAATGCTGATCTAAAGCTTTCTTTCTTTTTTCTTCTAAGCGAGTTTGTTGTTTATATTCCACCAACTGAAAAGTAAAAGATTATTTATTAAATAACAATTTTAAAGTAGGTAATTTATTATGTATATAATAAACTAATGTATATAAATTATATTTAACTGAAACTTTTAGATGAAACAGTTATACATATAAATATATTTATTAGAATTAATGTTCCCACAACGAGCACACAATTAAAATATGTAAAAGTTAAAATTGCCGGCTTATTGTATGGGGTAAATGTAAAAATACTTTAAAAACGAAAAAACTTATAAGATTTAAAATAACCTTTTCAACGTTAGCCCAAAAGGTTTTTATTTCCTTCGCGATGAAGCCCGCAATTTTCTTTAATCGAAGCTCTTCCAATTTTTCCGCTTTCTGGGCTTGTACAGCCTTCTCCTGAAAATACTTTTGAACCATTCGCGCACACTTCTTTGCTGCTGATTTCTTCCACTTTCTTTCTTGTGCAAAATCTGTAGAAAGCCAAACCATTTCTTCTAGTAAATAATCCCAGTGAGCTTTTGGTCTTGGAGGCTCTTGAACTTTCGGTAATCTTCGTTCTGACCATAAACCTTCTCTTTGTAATTCAGCAATCCTTTGCATTACATAAGCTTCCTATAAAAAATTATTTCATTGGAATTAAGTTTTGATTTATTAAAATTTAAATTTGTAATGTTATACTGATAAATAAACGTAATATTTAATTTTCGATAAATCAAATTATGGAAATTTTTTTAATTCCATTCATTCAATATTTAGAACAAATTTTAACAAATAAGAGAAATAAAAATCTGATATAGATTATTAATTAAAATTTTCGTAAGAAATTGCAAATGAAAATACTATTTAATATGCTATTTAAAAAATACCTGTTTTGCTTTTTCTACAATTTGTTCTTGATTACTAACAGTATCACAGGGAGATATTGAAGAAACAGGCAATTTCACGAGTTTAACTATAGGCTGAGCAGATGTAATTGGAGGCGTAGCAGGTTTATCAACTAAAGTTGCTTCTGTTGTCTTTTCCACTACAGAATTTCCTATGGACAATGAATTAGATTTCGATGAATCTATAATAATTGGTGTTCCACCTATAACAAAATTTGCTTCAATAAACTTTTGCTTCTACCTTTCTTAAATCATATCCATTATATTTAAAAAAATAGAAAGATTACACTACTGAAATACTACATAGAAAGTCTACATAACTAAAATTTTTTGAATACATAAAAAGAAAATAGTAATTACGTAATTACTTATATTTTATTGCATTTATTTCTACTAATTTCTTTATTAAAGTACTTAGCTCTAAATGAATTATATCACTTAGCTTGTATATATTTAGTTTTATTTCTCTATGTCATATTTCATAAGTTATTGAAATAGGCAAATAAACGATATAAATCTTGCTATTTTTATTTTTTTATTTTCAAAATATGTTAATTTTCATTTTATTATTTTTTTCATGTTTTTCAACAAGACGTATGCGTATGTATGTGAATAAAATGTGATGTTCAAAAACAAGAATTTTCTATGTTGGTAATACATGTATCAAAATGTAATAACAATGACAAGAAAATTTTAATTTATTCATCATCAAAAAAGTATAGACTTGACTGGTTTCATGATAAAAAATACGAAGTCTAACATATTTTATATTTCAACTAAATAATATTTTTAAATTATTTAAATTATTATAATCTTAAGTTACATGTATACAATAATAATATAGATAACATGCAAAATAGATATTTTTTGTATATTTAAAATATCATTTTTTTTCAATTACGGTACATATTTTAAAAATGAGCATGCTAATATATCCATAAATATACGTTAATTTATTAAATAAATGTATTTATTAACAAAAACATATTCGTGCACGAAATATATAAAATTAAAATAACATTTATAAGCCAAAAATATTTCTTTCCACAGAATAATAGAAATTTTTAATTTATTTAATCTTTTACTTTTGATATTTTAAACTTAGATTAATCATGGATAAAGAGTAAAAAAATTTCCCAAAAATTTAAAAATGTTAAATTTAATAATCCTTGTAAATTTTGATTAAATCGTCATCATTGATAAAAAAAAATCTTCTATAATTAATATTTTTAAAATAATTCGTTTTTGTACAATGTTTTTCGTATAACTGAACTTTCATGCAAATATAATTGTTCGAACTGACTACCTAGAGACAAGATTGATAGCAAATATTTGTAGTTTTAATGAATTAACAAGAAACAAACATCGACAACAGGCCTATAGTAATCACCTATAATGAGAGCAGGTGCTATAGTAGTGGGTGAGGAGTGAACAGTGACTGGTGAACCCTGAATTGCTGCTCTGAAGGTAAAGACCATGCCATGCCGGCCTCCTTGAGGCCGACCAGGTACTTGCCCTAATGCGCAAATCATGGGGGGTTCAGTAGGTGCACCAATAACTTTTACTTATTCCAATGACAAAATTCTCAAAAATGTTTCTCAATAATAAAAATAAAATTTTTTTATTAGCATTACTGTATTTGTTTAAATTTTCTTTAAAATAATGATTTTTAGTAAGTAATTGAATACTATTTGAAAATAATGATTATGTGTGTTTTTGATAGATCAAAAACTCAGTGTGTAATTGAACAAAAAGTTGAAGAATGCATTAATTTAAATTGAGATACTAAGAATTTATTCATCTTAGATTACTAATAAACTTAACAAAATTTGTTGATCTTTTTTGTAGCTGTTTTTAAATTATTTTACGACATACAAATAAATTTATTAGCCCTAAACTTTCATAAATCTTATAAAAAGTGTTGCTTATTTAACGAGATATTCTAAAATAAAAGTACATTTATAAAATTACTGTCAGTTTGAAAATAATGGGAATTCTAAAGTAAAAATAATAAAAGTAGTTTACAAAAACTATAAATTTTGACCAAATACATGAAAAGTCTGGTGTTATTAGATTGTATTAAAGTCATGATCTAACTGAATCATTTTTCTTGAATACTTCTATTATATGCCTAATACAAAATTATTAACTTTCCACCATATTGGAAGTAAAAAGACATCTGATCTTAACTTTGTTTAAATATTAAGCGATATAATTTATAAATAAGAATAAAATATAAAAAATTAAGTTTACATATATTAATATCAGAAATTAAGTAACTCATAAATTTATAATAAAAACTGTAAATCAAATTTAAAATTCTGAAATCTAATTAGAATATATTAAAAATATAGGGGAAAAAACTCACGATATATTTTGTGATTTAAATAAATGTACTTAAAAATATAAACCTATAAAATATGAATATAAACATTTAAAAAACAAATATTTTTCTATATATTCTATTTCATTATTTTATGAGGAAAACAAAATTTTAATTTTTCTTTTAAATATTGAATCACAGGAATAACAAATTATCAAATATTTCAGAACAACTACTGAGATATTAATATATATTGATTCATAAAAATGTATCAAATTCAATTAAACCAGAACTATAATTATTAAAATATATAATTTAAATAAACCTAATATTAAAATTTATCAAAAGTATTCGATAATCCACAAGCTCATTTTTCTTATTTTAAAGGACCTACCTTCTTCAAATTGAAAGGAAAAAGCTTTTCACAGTCAAAAAACAAACGTTTATGTGTATATATCAGTGTAACTTTACCTTGTTGACTAAGCTGTGCAACAGCTGGAGGTAAGGTCGTAGAGACCGCAATAGGTGTACCACTAACGCTAGTAACCGTAACTTCCGTGCTTTGTATCGTTGTCGAGGCTACGGGGGGTGTTGGACTATTCGTTGTAGTTACATTAGTAGTAGTTGTAATGGTGGTCGTAGTCGTTGACGTCGTCGTCGTGTTGACTGCCAACGTTGCCACGGTCATTGTCGTCGTCGCTGGGGCCGCAGACGTTATTTCTATATTTCGAAGGAGCTCTTTTTCATCTTCATCAGCTTCTAAAATTTGCTGCTTCATAAAGTGAAGATATTGTGCTGTTGGTGGCCTCTTTTTCCACGTGTGATAATCCATAAGATTGCCACCATTATGGAGGAAAAAAAGCTCTGATGCGTTATCGTTCAATCTATCGCGTATTGAGCGCATCCGCTTCAACTTATGCTCTATTATACGACGCCGGTAGCCCATCGAATCTAACTCGACCGAAGTAGCATTCTCCGTACCCTCCGTTAGTCGCGACTTTTTTTTCGCGGGTGGCGACTGTACGGACGCTTGGGACGGAGGTGTCACAAACATATTGGCTATAGAAGTGCGCACTAGCTTGGGTGACGTCGTCAACACGAGCTTCGGATTCTGACGGCTGGGTGATGTGAGTGTCGTCCCAGTGACGGTGCCGCTCGCTCCAGTAACGTTGACCACACTAACGCGCGGCGTAGCACCTGAGAGATTAACAATACGTGTAACGCCGATTGGTTGGTTTGTCGTGCTGCCACTCGGTAAAACCTGTAAACGAATACAGTAGAATTTTCATAGAACAAAATTCCACAAAAACAATAGGTATTGAATTTTCTTTTTCCTTTTTTTTCAGACAAATGCCTCAATTCTTATCAAAAAGATCGACGTGAATGGTACATTCATTCTTTCTTTCAATTTCGGTATAGTTAACATCATATGAATAATTTGCAATATTCATTATGAAATAAACAATTGCAAAACTTAATTGAATTTGAATAAATGCTTTAATCTTTAGATTTAAGTATTTTTATTAGCTTAATGATTATTCTTTAAAAGTAATATTTTAATTTATTTATGTAACAAATGTTAAATTTTATATTGCTTTTTTTATATTGCTAGATTCAGTCATTGTATTAAATAAGAATAAATAAATCAATCAGTTTATTTATAACGTTGATTAAATTATTTAACCAAATTTATTGCATTTGTCTAATTGAAGATCACTTTTGTTCAACAAAACAAAATTCTAATAAAGTTCCATGATCTTCACTTCATTGCTTTAATATATATTTTATATCTAATAATAATACGTATTTTAGAAATTACATAGAAATATTTGAAATGTTGAAGTTTCTTAAATATTTGATCCTTTTGTTAAAAAATTAAGTGTTAAACTAAGTAAGAAAATTGACAAAATAGAATAAAATAATAATAAGTTTTTTTTACAAATTAATTACTTACATTGATTCATAAAAATAATTGATAAGTCTATGGTAATAATCATTTATTTACTAGTAAATTATAATTTATTCAATTAATTTTAATATTATACTTTATTAAATGGTATATTTTTCAAAATAATTTAACAAATGTTAAAAAATTTTTTTTAATTATATTTATCAATAAGATAGTTATTTAATAATAATTGTAGTAAAGTACTTCAATAATTGTAATTATGTAATTTTTCAATAAAAAATACAGATCAAGCTTCAATAATATAACATAGTAAAAATTAAATATATATACTAATATATTTAGATACACTATTATTCAAAGGCTAGAATAATGTTTGTTTACTAACATTAACAATATTTATAGACCATTATTTTGCCCTCATCCATAATTATAGAATCAACTATTTGAATATGCTACTTACTTATGTATGAAAGAAAAATATTCATAAAAAAAGTTTATTATCCCAAACTTGGTATCAGTTGGGTACATAAACAATATATTTTGAATTAACTTTCTTCACTTTATTTTCTGTAATATTAAAAAAATTGAAATAAATGTAATTGTAATAATTAATTTATAATTTACTTATTTTTAAATAAAAAATCTAAATGTATTAAATATACTTTTTGAGTTAAAATACTGATAATATATTAATAAAAAATATTCTATTTTTCAATAAATTAAAAATTAATATATTTTTAAATAAATTACACAGTGAGAATATTTTACAAGGAATCAACAACAAACTACTTTAGTAATACTAAGTATTTTCAAAACACTATATCAAAACTAATTACATAAAATAAATTTAAATTTTTAAAAGATTTAACATTATATATGTATAATATAACCACATACCTGTGTGAGGCCAGGAACTTGGGAGGCAAGGACAAACTGTTGTACATTAGCTGATGTAAGAACATTGGCAAAGACCTGTTGCAAACTAACTGTTTGCTGTGGTGCACCTCCATTGCTTCCCCCATTATTTCCTCCACCCCCAGTAAGGGGCGGCAAAGTAGGCGCACCTTGCTTATCACTCATTACACATGACACTGCAAAAAAATTGCTTTTATTAAATAAGTTCTAATTCTACTATTTTAAATATGTATTTAAATTTATTCATAGTCACATGTTAGCAAATATTCATATTGGATAAAATCAAATTAAAATAAATGAAATTATGCTAAGGTAAAAAAAGGATTATGATAAGACAAAATGATTAATTTTCAATTATTCACATATCACTTCTTGAATATAATTGTATAAAGATAATAAATTTTAGTATAATAATTATGGATACCGATTTTTGAATGTTTACTAAAATCATATGCAACAAGGACAGTCGATTCAAAAATACAATTTAGAATTTTTAGTAATACGTTGTAAAAACATAGTTCTGAAATTATATAAAAAGTAAATATTCATTTTCAATTGTAATAAAAAATTTGAGTATGGTATTTAGTTAAAACGAATTATAATATAAAACAAATTCTTTTTGAAATCTGTTATTTATGTGACATATACAAAATACTAAATTTATCAACACATTTTATTGAGTTGCATTACAAAATTAAAAAGCAGATAATTGAACTAAAGGTATTATGAATCTAATTGCGATCGACGTTTATTTACGGTCATTTTTTATATTATCAAAATAAACAAATTTAATTAATGTATAAGCTCATTTCTGTAATCACATACATATAAACTGTTATTTGTGTAATTTTGAAATTTCTCATTATAATAATGTACTTGAAAATTTAGAAGGATAAAAAAATATTTTAGTGATATGAAATAAGCATGTATAAAGAAAACAAAAAACAAAATGTTATAATTATGAAAACTAAAATATTTAAAAAGATATTAAGGTAATAAAAACGAGTTGCTGATGCGCACACGTCTTTTTTACTTGGTACCATATATGACGATAGTGTAAAGTGTAAAAAAGAAGAGTCAAACCGGTATCCGGTTATTTCTACGTGTAAATAAAAAAAATATACCAAACATTCCCGTTCCCTGCCATTTAACAATTTTGCACTTTTTAAATACTGACCGCGCTCGCTTGAACTATTTGCTCAATTTGTTTGTCGAAGGAATTAAACAAATAATTTTTATTTCCATAAAAAACAAATGCATACAATGCTGACTTCGCATTTTGAAAAAATACAAAGAAAGAAGAATTGAAGAGAGCAGACGTGTATTAAACGATTCAAGCGAGAGAAAGTATAGTACACAATTAAGAAGAACGTATGCGACAGAACGAATAATGCGAACTAAGAGACAAAACAATTTTAGAAAAAATAAAATAAGCACGAGGAATAATTAAATGGAAAAAGATAATTTTATTTGGTGAGAATAAAATATCGTAAATTATCAATTATGATATCCATACGATCGGCGTATCTCCGTTCAACGAAGGTGTACTAACTCCGTAAACTTCGTTCCCTCTTTGCATAAGTTAGATATTAAGACAATATACAAGACTTAAAAATCGTGGCGCTGTAAACGTCCCTGCAACCATTCTCCTCTGTGGCCACACAAAGGAAATTTCGCGTCGGCCATGTTGGCGCCGTTGCATGATCTATAGTCCACGCACGAATGAGACAGAGATATATAGATAGTAGGGAGAGATAGACTTAAGAGAGAAAACGACATCTTTTCGTAGTGCGCAATGAGTGGCGACTTACCATACTGTAATCAGCGAAATTCCGCGATGACGAGCCATCCGCAGAAACTTCCGTGTGTGCGCGCACACACCGGAATACCAAAATCTGCGGTATTAATTTCTTAGTCCAATCTTGACTAAGTAATCGCACGCGCGTCCGGTCGTTTTTCTTTCGCCTTCGACGAAAACTAGACAGAAGTACAATGGACGCTCTGTGCGATTTACTTTTTCTTTTCTTATTATCGCCCTTTCAATTTCGCTTGTATGTGTGTGGGTGTTGGGACGACCTCGTATGCGGGGCAAAAGAGAGGATAGTTTAGCTCGCGTAACACACACACAAAAGCTTCACGCGAGCCGCGCCCGTTCGGTATTTCTCTAGCGAGACGGCATTTTGTTGCGCGCGCGTTCGTTCTGGCGCGAGAGGGCCAAGCCGCAGCACCAGAAGATAAATGAACGAGCGTGAACGAGAGGGTGAGAGGAGAGCGACACTCGGGCCGTGATGACTATGTGCGTGTGCAAGTTGGCGGCGCCACCGGCGCCCTTCTTCAAGCTCGTTCCTCGTCAAGGACGTAGGGCACTTCTAAACATGGCGACCGATTCTCTCTCCAACGCACACACACACAGGCACTGCTTGTGATTCTCCCTCCTTTTCTAGTGATACAAGAACGCGCCGTCGCACGTACACACACGTTCAAAGGGGCGGTCGCCCCGCACGCTGAGGTTCGCTCTGTGTATATCCGAATCGTCGTGCGGCTCGGCAAGCTTTGCCGAGAGAGACGGAAAAGACGCGCACAAGGACGGCCGTAAGATGGCGCTATATCTGGGCGACGAGGTCGCTGCCCCGGGAGAGTGGGAGCGACCGTGACGGTCACGTTCGTAAGTGACAACCTGCACTGTTGTAGCTCTCCATGATCCATGATGAATCGACTTCTCATTAGACGGTCACTTTTTCGTCAGTTTTTCAAGTTGACCGTCAATTTTCTAGGGGATACGGTCTTGGTGGATTTGTTAGTGTCGAAGAAATGTCAATATGGAGGGGTGGAGCTTCCGGCGTTCAGGGTGGTGGTCATTGCTCAAACCTCTTCCGGTGAGTCAAGCTAGTGCACGTTTATAAGTTTTTCTGTTTACTAATTTACCGTCAAATATTATCATATGATTATTAATAATATATTGCCCTATAAGTTTTTTTCAATATTGAAAAGTTAACTTGCTGATGTTGCAACAGTAAGATCGATTTATTATTTTTTTTATTCAATTTAATTCACTGAAATTTTTACTAGTTCATGTTTTAAAAATGGCGGATATCCGGTAATTTTTCATATTTTCTCGCGCTCTTTGACTAGGGTCGCCACGTGGTCGTAAGAAATGTAAATAATTATTTTTCAATATATTTTTTCATTGCTGTGTATGATAAAATATAGTGGGTCAATAGTTTATAATTTGTTTTTAATATTTGATATTTAATATTTAAACTGTTTTGAAATCAGTAATAATATTTTTACTTAAAACAAATTTAATTATACTTAACATCTTAATATTATTTTTTATATTGTTCAAGTTATTTTGATAAATTTCTTTTCAAATATTAAGATTGTTTAACAAAGTATTTTATTTGTATAATTACTTTTGTACAATAACATGTTAAACAATATAAATATACAGTATATAAAATATTAATAAAATATTACTAATACAAAATAAAAGTAAAATACAGAGATAGAAGATTGATCTATGTATGCAAGCATTTTTATCAAATTAAAGCGTTGAAATAAAAATCGAGTACCTCACATGTACATCACTACACGTGTAAATACATAATAAGATTATATAAAAAATTTCATTGTAATACAGAGTACAAAAAGATCAACAAAGGCCATCGAGTTTGTAAGTAAAAGAGAAAATTGGGAAATGCGAAAAAAAGTTAAATAAAACGTGTAAGGAAAGAGATAAGTGGTGCAGAAGCAGAACACTTACCGCATTATAGATTGAAGAGACCCGAATGTGGCCGGCGCGACCTCGCGCACTGCCGTCAGGCAACATATATTTTTGTGGTCTAGCGGCTTCCATGTGATCCCCCTTACCGCTGTCCCGCTGCTGACATTTATTTAAATCGGCAAACAGCCAGCGCCAGGATGGCCTGCAGCATGCTCTTCTCCGTCGGTCCACATCCATCACCGCGTACTTGCGAGCCACTTCACTTCGTTTACCCAACGATGCCCACACCGACGTTGCAATAACAGTAATCGCTAAACTCGTATAACGCCTTCTTTGCTCTTTTATATTTTTCGTCGTTTTTACTAGGACGCACACGTGGATATTTGGAAACACGATTCGGGAGATAAATATGCAATATATAAGTTTTGTCTAATTTCATTTTTAGTGGCTATGTACATCATATAGATCTACGTATCGGTGTAGTACAATAACCAATCACCGTTGCGCGTCGTCGTTTTATTATCGAACTAAGAGTAACAACTTTTTTCCTCCTTTGATAAGGATCGCTACATTATCACATATCATTGTGTACTACTAAATTGCATTGCTTTATACGTGATCTCAACTTTTGCCGGTAACGTTATTCCATGTACGCGATATTTTTTAAGATTTATTCGGAAATAGTATATTAATACTTCATAAATATTTTCGAGATACTAAAAATTTTGTTTAGTTACATTAATGACATTTGATTATACACAGAAAGATCTTTGTTTTTCCAGACATGCCATTTTTAACACTAAGAATATTAAATACTTTTAATTAACATTTTTGTCATAGTTTTTCAATTACTTTTATTTAATATTATAATTCATATACATCTATTAAAATAAAATAATATTACCTTTCTCTGTGTTATTTTATTTTTAGTAATTATTTTTATTAATTTTATTATTAATAATCAGCATTACAATCACAAACATGTAATTTTGTCTATCATTATACGTATACATAAATTTTGTATATCTTCATATATATGACATAAAAAGCTACGGACATTAACATTTTTAAATTATATATTATGTTTACAGAATAATGTATATGATTTTATGTATTATAAACTGAAAGTAATAGAATTAATAAAACTGATAAAAATTGATACATTATCATCTCAAATCACCTCAAAAATATCAAGTTTAGGTATCATAGAAGGTCAATCATATCAAGAAAAGTCTTGTATAATAAAAGTATTAGAGATTATATATGAAAAATTGATAAGAGAACTAAATTTGAGCCTTAACAAAATCAAATATATAACAAATTATAACAAATTATAAATACAGTATTATATGAAAGAGAATAAATGTTTTCTAATAAATATAATCAATGCAAGAAATATTTTCTCAGTAGTTCTAAATTGTAATAATTTTTTAACTGTTTTTTGTCATGAATAAATTTAAAAGATATTTTTGATTTGTAACAATTTTTTATTATTTCTAGTTATTTTATCAAAGAAATGTTCATTTTTTGCTTCTTTTTTATACATTTATTTATGGGTGATAATAATAAAATCTGCTAATAGTAAATTTATTTTAAAAACTGTATTTCTTACATATATATAATTTTATAGAAAAATGAATTTTTTCCTAGTTAATGGATTTTATATACTTGTGTCTATCAATAACTCTAGAAATTATTTATATTTACCCAGTAACCTTTATTTATTGAATAACTTACTTCTGTTTAATAACCAAACCTACTTTTGTACTTTCATTATAAATGTATGTCATTAATTTTTATAATAAATCATAATATTAAATGTCAAAGTTCCAAAAAAAAAACTGATAATTTTATCTCATTTCAGATTTCCAGAATTGCTGTATTATTTATGAATGATAGAAAAAATTAGTTTAAATATTATTTAGTATTATATGATATTAATAAATTATGGCAAGATTAGAATCAAATAATTTTCCAGAATTGAATAAAAATATACTAGCAAAACTGCATTCTCAAAATATCTATACTGTTTATGATTTTATGTTACATATGTGCGATGATCTAATGAAACAAACTGGTTTGGGTTTTAAGGTTAATCTTTTTATATTTATTACCTGAAAAATATAAGATTCTTCAACGACTATTGAATTTTTTTAATAATATTATTATAAATAATATAATTATAAAGAATAGTAAAAAATGTTCATGTAATACTTAAAATTTCTCATACAGTTCAAGGATAGTATATTTTTTAATATTGTTTTACATGTTATTTGGTATAAAGAACTATAATTGTAGATTTTTGCATTTATAAAAATTTTAATTAACAGTTTTCAAAATAAAATTTTTATGTACCACAAGTTTAAAATTATATGTTTTTTTATAAAAAAAATTTTATTATATAATAATAAACAGTAATAATAACAATAAAGTTTATAATATTTTTATAAAACATAACAGGTACACATATATTTTTAATTATTGTAATTTTTACATAGTTTTTAAAATTCTTTTCTACAGATTTAAAACTTAAATTTGAATAAATAATACTTTAGTTTGTTACACGAATGTTAAGATACAACAGTTTTAGATATACTCAAGAAATACCTCGAAAGAAAATTTGTTACAAGTTATAATTTAAATATTTATAATAATGAAATTCAATAAAAAGTTATTTTAGAAATATTTTATTCCTTAATACTTATTTATTACATTATTTTGATTATATTATTTATTATATTATATATTAGTTTACAATAAACTATATATATTTTTTATAGTCTAAATAAGCAAAAATTGTGTTGTAAGCAAAAAATATTTTTCTTTCAGTCATTTAAATCTTAAATATTCTCTTTAAGATAATTAAGACCATTAACTAATATGATTATATTAATAATAATAATATGTTTATGTTACATACGACATTTCTTTCTTCAATTATTTGTGAATGAATATAATTTGAACACAAGGTTTAAACATATTTATGAAATATTATACGTAATACACATTTTGTTACATTAAACATATTATCAAGCAGACTTTTAATTCTTTTTATATTTTCTATTTTTAAATTTAATTTTTAATTTTTTTTACAAAGAAAGTACAGGAAATGAAGGAATCTTTTTTAAGAAACTTTGGTGGTGAAATAATGAATTCAATAGATGTTTATGAACGAGAAAAAGAAGATGTTATACCAACTGGAATAAAAAAGTTATTTTTTAAATAAAAATTTTAAATGTGCTATTAAATACTAAATTAAGATGAATTTAAATTATATATATTCATTAGTTTGGATAGGTTGTTGGATGGAGGTCTTCATTATAGAAATATTTATGAAATCTGTGGATCTTCTTCATCAGGTAAATCACAATTGTGCCATTGGATTTCTACATATGTAACTATGAATACATCAACAGAAGTTCACTATATAGATGGTAGTCGGAATTTCTGTATTACTAGAATTCAAATGATACTTGAAGAAAAACAATGTAGTGATAATGTAAGTTATATGTTCTTTATTTTTGCTGCTCAAATGAAATGTAGTTTGTAACTTATTTTTTATTCATTTTTAGACTATAGGTAAAGTTATGAGTAATATAAAAGTACATCAAGTTTATAAAATTAATGATTTATTGAGAATCTTTCATCATTTATCAAAAATGCCTAGAAAAGAGTACAATGAGTCAACTAAAAAGCTCGTGATCATAGACTCTTTATCAGTATTATGCAGAAGAATTCCAAATAATGAATTACATCTTTTTTTAAGTAATTTTGCGTCAGTATGCAGATTTCTCGTTAATAATTTTCGATCTGTTGTTATAAATGTGAATACAATAAAGATTGAACATAGAGAAAAAGTATGTATGAAAAACAATAAAAATTTAAATGCAAATTTTCAGCCAGCATTAGGAAATTATTGGTTATGTATTCCAAATATTAGATTATTACTAACTTATTTAGAAAATACACAAAGAGAAATATCTGTGTGGAATAGTTGTCAATTGGAAATTGGAAAAAAATGTTTTATAGATATTAAATCTGATGGTATTTTATAAATTTGATGTTGGCGTGTTCATACATTTTTACAATAATTTATACGAATTTCATAACTGCATTGTTTTTTAGTTTAATAAAAAAAAACTTAACACTAAAATAAGACTACTTTGAAAATTATAAAGTTATTAATTATAATTTTATTTTAGGTACTAAAATTTTTATAAATAATTCACTGAATTTTAAAATAATAATTGTCACTGTCAATAAATAATTTTAATTAAATAAATAATTTTCTATAAAGCAATTCGAAATTGATTATAATATTGAATATGTAAATTATGTCGATAATGTAAATAGTAAAACTTTTAATATAGTTAGTTTATAGTTTTAGTATAGTTACGTAAAAATATACAATATACAAATATACAATAAGAAAAAATGTAATTAGTTCTAAAGTAAAAAGAATTTAATGAAATTAAAATTTCAGTAGAATAGAAAAATATTGAATCTTGATAGAAGTTTTAATGCTAAATGATATATAAACAGATTGTAAAAAAATTTTTTAACATATATAAAACAATAAATATCATAATAAAATAAAATAAAATATGCATAATAATTAAAAGAAACCAAATGAAAAAGAATTTAAACTGCATGCAAATATAATCATATTTTACAAATATATTTTTTAAGATTTTAATACTGTTAATAGAGATTTTAATAGTGACAAATTCATATTGGAGAACAAGTTGTATTAAATAAAGAAACAAAAACTTCAATACCACTTCATGGTTATTTACATCATATAATTAATTTAGGTCTGAAATGATATTAAATACCTGTGTAAACATTTGTACCGATAATTAAGCCATGACAAGTATTGTATAAGTAATGGAAATGTCGGATATTGCTATAAACTTCAACTAGCTGCTGATAAACGAGTCAAGCAGTTCGAATATTCGTTCACTGTTTATGGCTTAAAGAGGTATAATTATTCTTAAAAATATGAAATAAAGAATTCAACAAATAATATCAATGTACGAGGTTAACTTATTCAGTCTAAAGTAATAAACTAAAAATAAATGGGGATAAAAAACACAAGTTTTATTATATTTAATGTATAAATTTAATTATATCACATAACTCTATTATACTATAATAGGAGTCTAAAATTAAATTTTAAAAGAAAATATAGAGGAATTTTTTTATTTAATGAAAACATATCACATAAGTAAAATTATGTAAAAGATATTTTGTTATTTCAAAAATTTGCCATACACCTTTGTTTTTATTGTCATATAAAACAATTAATTTAAATTTTAATACTTTGTTATAGATAAGAAACCTGCCATAAGACAGTAAAATTTGAAAGCGTATTTTAATATTTATATTTATACATCTTATATTTTTGTATAAATAAAAATATAAAAGAAAGTTCTTATAATTTTATTGTTCATTTATCTTCTTGCTTTTATTTTAATTTCAAAATAAAACAAATAAAACATATTTTTCATATAGTTATATTAGTGTGTTAGTATTATGCAATAGAATTTGTCATTTATATTTTATTAATAAAATAATAATTTAAATTGTTGATTTTTCGTAATCTATAAAATTAAGTAATTTTACGAAAACGAGATTATTCGTACACGAAGTTAAAACAATTAAACACTATTTTATAACAAGAATAATTTATTGTTTATGTGATGATTTTAATTGTGTTTACGGCGAAAGATGTTCATAATCCCTGTTCGTACGCTGTATGACGATTTCGCTTTCAATTCTTGGTTCATTTTGACCTTTTTAAACCAATTGAAGACATAATAAATTTAACGCCTCACATAGTTAATAAATATTTAAGATAAATTTCTTTATTTGTCAATCGAAACTTGACCGTGCGACGCTACAGATGAAAAAATATAACAAATTTATTAAAATGTTAAATTGACCTGCTAATTTAAAACTAAGTCAACAATGCATAATAAAATAAAAAATGATACTACGATCATGTCGACGCACAATGCTCACATCTGAATAACATTCTCTACGTAAAATCACACAATACATAAATTATGCATACATAACATTACCGAAGACCGTCTCGATCTCTCACGGTCCTAGGCGTCCGTTTTTCAAAATCAGCGGGTGCACGAATTGGCTCACCTATACACCGCTATATAGACCAAGTTACATGATATAATCAAGACCATATTTGCTTAAGTAAATATTCTTTCAGCTCAGTAAACTAGGAATCTACTTACACGTTTTTTCCACATTTTTCCCTTAGTTCAGAAGAGGACATGTAACTGCTTATCACGACTACCAATACAGCGGAGAACAATGAGGAACATGAGCAACGCATTCTTCAACAAGAGGTTTCGGTGTGGAAATTCTCTTGTTGCATTTTAGAATAAAGAAATAAATATTATTCATCGATGTAATTAATATTTTGCGTCAGATAGGAAATTCAGAGAAAAACTCATGCAAACCTAAATTTACGTGGATGAATTCTTCTTATATGCAGGTTTAATGTTATAAGTATCGTAAATAAACTATTTGAAGGTAAGATCCAAATCGTAAGACAATAGAAATTTTTAATTAAATCATAAGGAACATAATTAGGATGTTCTCTGAACTATAGACTCTTCTATTCTTGAGCTCAACATCTACTACTCATTTATTTCTAATGTTTCTGTAGCTGATTTTTATAAAAGTACCTGAAGTCAAATGTATGCATATATATAAGAAAAATTCAGTTGATTCTAAAATACAAAAGAATTTAAATTAAAAAATTAATGAGAGACGCAATTAAGTGTCTCGCCAAACAAAATTACAAATAAAAATCGTATATATAACACAGAACAAGTACACCTAGGCAATAATAATTATACTATTGAAGAACATTAAGGTTAAGATCTTGTTCTGACGGAAAATTCAAATTAATCTATGTAGTGTCAAGACCATACTGTGTACTCCTGAAAATGAACGATAATAACAAATGAAAAAGTGATTAGCCTCGATGCATAAGAATAAATATAAAGGGATTAGAAACAAATCCCATGGCAATGATTCTATAGCATCGACTGGAATTAAGTTCCTTTAGACTAATCTGTATTGGTCCAAAAGTACTTTGGTAGTATTATATACAAATTCCGATTATACACGAACAGAGAAAAAAGAACAAAGAAAAATAATAATAAGAGGAACTACTTTAGATATAATATTTCTTTTCAATGACAGGTTGCTCTCAGAAATCATACAAAATTATTGCATCAAGGACATTTCATTCGCCATTGCTTTTTTACAAAGGTGAATATAGTAAAGAAATGTTATGATGTTAGTAGATTATTTTCTATGGTCGTGCTAATTATGAAAAGTAAGGCCTATAGCTTGGAGCTAGTGTTAAAGTCTAATACTAATTCACATTGTGTAATTTTAAGCTAGTGTTAAGGTATAGTACTAATTCACATTATGGAATTTGAAGCATTTGAGACACCAGTCTTAGAGTAGAAAAACTTTCTTACTATAATATTATTAAGAAAAAGGTTATTGGTATTACGCCAACAATGAAAGCAGCGCAGAAGTATACCAAGAACTTGATCACCTTCACACTAGAAGACAAATTTATCTAACCATCCAATAGAAAGCCGAAAAGAAAGAATTAAACTAAATTTACGGAAAAAATAAAAGTTAAATGCAAGTAAATTTCTACGTCACTTAGATTATCTGTGAAATTTGACCATTATTTAATCTTAAGTATAAGAATTTTAATAAATACCTGAATCATAGTGATTACCTGCTTGGCGAACGGTAATGCATAGATTTATAGATAATTAAATCGTATTGGCTTCCTTTGAAGATCCGCCCCCCATCACGATGCATAATTCCAATATAGGTGTTGTAAGAGTTGATAGGAAACAAACCAGACAGAAAGTCTTAAACATTTGAATCATCTTGAGAATTAAGAAGAAACTCGACATGCGACAGAAACAAATTTGTATTGTATCGCAAGCATCAATCGGGCGATATAATTGTTATAAAATTGTTATAAAACATTATACAAAACATTGTTATAAATAAACATACATAAATACATGAGCATGCATTTTTTGTTTATTTTTATCGAATATCAATGTAATTCAAACAATCATAAAGACTTAAACAGAGAATTAAAAAGAGACTTAAAATCCTACAAGAATCCCTAAGGTAAAATCAAGAGGAACGATTGAACAAAGTACTACAATGAAATGAATGAAATTATGAGTACATTCTCTATCATCTCCTAAGGATCGAAACAAGATCAAGTAAAATAGAGACAGTCAGGAAGGCAAAAAAAATGACTTACTAGGTACGTAATAAAAGTTTATTTATCAGATTTCACTACAAACAAGTTAACCAGATTGTATATTTGTAACAAGTTACGCTGTTAATACATTCCAACAATTAAAAGCAATGTTGATAGCATAGAATGATAGCCAGAATTCTGTTTCTCGTAAAGCCAGGAAGATTGTAGCACTTCCAAGCAGAAGGCTACTGAGTAACATCGTTATTATTTAATGTAATGGAAAGGCATATACTCTTGAAAACTCCAGAATTCTAGAATTTAATAAAATTAGATGAAGAAATAAGGTTATTAGACAGAAATACCTTTGTTATCGTTTGTCATTAGGCTTTGGGTACATGTCACAAATGTGACACAGTACATGTCTTTTTCTTAGAAAAGACATTCAAGTATTAACTTTAAAAAGATATCAACATATTAAAAGCAACAGTTTTTTCAGAATTTACAGACTCAACCACTATGAAATATAATAATAAATTAAAAAAATACTTATTTAGCAAAGGTTGATCATTTATTTCAGAGAAGAAAGGATAGACAACTAGAAGAGTTCATTAAGCATGGAATAATGTTGTTCAACAGTGATTCAAAGACTAACACAAGCGACTAATTGAAATCTAAATAAATAAATAAATAAACAAATAAACTAAATAAATTGAAAAATGACTTGGGCATTTGATATATTGGATCAGAGGGTGTAAGCATAATTGACACTAGCTTAAATACATGAACGGCAAGTCTACCGACATAGACTACTTCTAGGATTTTTACATGTATAAGGATTATATCAGATCACCATCACAGCCATCGCTATGTAAATATGTTCGCTTATCTATTCTATGACATCATATAATTTGCTAAATTAGGATTGAAATAATAACTAGCAAAAATAACTAGACCAAGCAAACTAAAATTTTTAGTTAAAATGTAAAGGTGCAAATGAATCTTAAAAAATGCTATTTATTAAATTGACCAACCATAATTGAAATTTCAAGAATACTAAAACATATCAAAAATTTAAGATTGTAGGCTTGTTTTTTATTGAGTGATAAACTATTAAGCAAAAAAAATTAAAAAAAAAGCATTTTGAAACATAAGGAAATAGTACTACAGCAATACTAAAGAAATTACCTTGTATTACACCAATCGATGTGGGACAAATTTTTGTTTTGTAATACATCGTGTTACAAGAGCATCTTTTTAACTCTGTTTCAACTTATTTAAATATATATTAGTATTTTAAAGCGATCTAATATTTAATTTAATACAATTCAATAATAGACAGATCTACTAGGTATCAATAATAATTTAGAATCTGATATTTATTTTTAAAAATCATGTGAATTGTAAGCATGATTACGTATACATTTTAGGTAAGAAAAACTTTAATGTAAGAAAATTAATAATATTTAATGGATGCATTAATGCACCGCATTACATTTTCCAAATTTTCACAATTATGTTTTTCTCTGATTTTCCATAAACTAAATCGCTTATTGACATGATATTACATGCACCTCCTCAATAATAATTATTATATTCATGGGTGAAATGTTGATTTGGCTGCAGATATACAAGAAAAGTTCTAATGTCTAAGATCAGAAATCTCGGTGCACCTATTACCTAATCGTATCGTAGAACTATTGACAAAACGATAAATTTCCATTGGCTCTTCTGTATTTATGAAACGTGCAAAAGTTAATAAGCTCCACAAATTTGGTTCTTCAAACCATATCAGTAGTTAACTAGAGTGTTGCAATCTACGACATAAATTAAAGCAGACCATTTGTGTTGTGTAGAAAAAAATATAGAATGCTTTTTATTCAAGAAAAATTTCTATATAATGTTTTCTACATTTTTTTCTAGTACTTAATTATGCAAATATATTGTAAAATTATTATTAACTTTATGTGGATATAAAACAGAAATAAAAAATTTTAATATAGAATTTAATCAATATCATTATTACAACTTGTTTATTACCGAAAAATCTATACGTGGTACACGCAACATACAAACACACAAGTTGATTTACAGATATTTATACTTAGCATTGATATTTAAAATTAATTTCACGATAAAATGATATGTTTTATATTTAAGAGCTTGCGATTTTTTATTCAGCTACGCTGTAGCAATTTATAGAACAGAAAAGTTCGAAAATTCGAAGAAGCAGGAAAACGAAGGGGAAGCAGTTATTGGTGGATGAGGACAGATATTAAAGAAAACTCATGCAGAACTTATTTTTTTGGTTCCAATAACAAATAAAAGTCTGAAAATTGAAACTCAACAAATAAAAATAAGTAAAACTGTACAATAAGTACGTTAATAAAAAATAATTAAAAATGTTTGATTACATAATCCACGTCTTAAAAGGTATAATACATATGATACATGAAAGGTTCAATCACCATTAAAATAAATAAAATACTTTAAGTTCTGTTTTAGACGTTATACTACGTAATATTAATCTAAGGTGAAATAACATCAAGATACATTATAAATACATTTGCTAATAAAAGGCTGTTAATAAATCTACCTTAGAAGATACATAACAGTTTTTCCCAACTTCTCAATGAATCATATGATTATTCTATTATCGTAATTTAAAATTTCCAATTGTAATCTATTAAAAAAAAATTTTCCATATAATTGCATAACTCTGCGTACTATATATGTAGGCGATAACTTAACTAATTAGATATATAAGAGACATCTGACGGTAAGAGGTGTAGGCACACTAAGCTCGGGTGAATGAATATCTGCATATTACAGCAAAAAGTAAATTTATCATGTCATCTATTATTATGCGTTTATAGTTAGTAAACAATTATTATATAAAAATAATTAATATTTACCAGTCATTTACGAGAATTTATGTTTCTGTATGTGTGAAAATCATTTCACATAGAAAACAACTTGCTCTGAACATATCATTTAAAAAAATATTAACAATAGATATTGTATAATAAATAATTCATCTTTCAAACAAAGAAATAGAGTGCTAATTATGAGAGAAGATAAAAACCTATATCGAAAACCAAGGAGATAAAAAGAAAAGCAATCAATAGAAAAGGGTTTAAAATGGACCGGTTAAATTCGGTACTTTGGCTTGGAATCAGAAAAAGTGAGGAATTATGTCACATACTTATAAACCTTAATGGTAACATTCCATTTAGTAATTAAAAAGTTAACGTTTTCTGAATTTTCACAATTTGTATTTTAATTTTTACAACATTATATATTTTTTATATAACTTTTATAATATTGAATCTAATTTTATTGTTTGTTTTATATAACAATCTAACGTTTTATATAACTAATTTTTGCATAATTTTTTAAAATTATTTCTCGGATGTATTCATTTTGATTTCTTCAAAAATTATTTTCAGTCAGAAAAAATTATTTATCGAAAATAAAATATTCACTTTGGTTCAAAGAAAATAACAATTTTTTTTATAATTTCAAATATTATTAATAAGTTTAGAGTTTTTTTCCCAAATATAACAAAATCATATGACTTAAAAAATTTCTCATTTTTATTACTAATTTTTGTTTTTATTGCTTTCAGTTATATTTTTCTCAAACGAACAGTTATTCAATTAGATCATATTGTTATTGCTTTTCCCCTTATGATTTCATAAAGTTATTTTTCACATTAGTAACTTCTTTGTTATCAATATTCATTTGATAGATCATCGAGTTTATAGTATAAAGTGCACATTGAAAAAGCTATATTACTCTAATTATATACAATACGAATATATACAATGCTTCATGTGTAGTTCGAATCTGTTTATCTACTATTTAAGTTTTGCCATTCGGTATTTTAATACTACTTCTTTAACTACCTTATTTCAACCGAAACCTAAAGTATTTGAACCTTTAGAAGACTCACATAGATCTGAACAATTATTTTAACTAATTAACAAATCAATTTACAAATAATATAAGTTGGGACCTCGAAAAAACTGAATATATTAATAATCACTCACTAAGTATTCGGATTGGAATAAAAAAAGTAATTTATTTTTTCTTTGTATCTTAATAATTCAATGAAATTAGTCACTAGACCCTCTGTTTATTCTTTCGAACTTAAAATGTCTTTAATGATATTTCGATCTATTTACCATTATTACTTTGCTAATACAAACTTATCAATTTGCAATATTGCAAGCGTTATTACATCATATTAGTACACCAGTAAGCAACCAATAAGTGAAAGAAAGTTGTGTTTATTATAAATTTTATAATATTATATATATTATTTATTAAAAATTTATAATTTTTTTATAAATGTTTTCATTATCACCCTTCTACTACTACTATTTTTTCTAAATGTTCAAAGATAGTACTTTAAATTATATAGTATTGTACATGTCGTAAGTCGCATAATAGTATTCTGAAAAACTACTGATTTTTAGTTCACTTAAAATACTCCTTTGTTTGCAACATTTATCATTCTACAGTCTTTTCTTTTGTATTCCTGTTAGAAACGTAGGTTGTTGTTTCCTGGCTCACGATGACACTGCTGATCGCGTTTATTGTCCTTACCGATTTCTTCTTTTGCATAAAGTGCATTTTATTTCTTGCATCGGTCATGTGTATTGCCTCCACTTGTACATTTGTAAATTATTTAAATTCTTCGAATAACTCTTTCGATTATTTCTATTAGAAAACACTAATAGTAAATACTAAATAATGCACGCAAAAATTAAATTTTGTTATTATACTATATATGTGAATATTTATCTGTGGTGAAACATGTTGTATCACATCGTATAATATAGTGTTGTGTATAGTATAGTGTATATGAGTACTGTATATAAATACGCAAAATATGAGTTATAATATTTTTAAATATTATATTTAAAAGTAGAATTCATTTGTTATTTGATTAATTACGAGTGATCTTAAACAATTGATTATGTTATTAGAATTATTATAGAATTAATAACTAGTATTAGAAACTAGTAATTAGTATTTTAGAATTAGTATTATAGAATTTTAGAAAAAATTTCCAATCTAATAATAGAAAGCTATTTAACGATATTAAATATAAATACCATTGATAAATTTTATTTGGCTCTTATACTTTTAAATAAACTTTTAAATAAACTTTTAAATAGATACAGAGTAGTATGATACCGCTATGATCAACGATTTATTTGTACTAAAAAACCTTCATAAGATAGTAGCTTAGAAATTTAGTAAGATTTTTATTGGTCAGTAACTGATTATGTTAAAGATATTAATTAATTTACATAATCTCAGAAACTGATAACCGATTGATTGATCAAATTGTTTACGATAACTTTCAATTTTATAGATTATTGTTCTAAATAAACTGTAACCGATTGTTTTAAGTCAATACCTTTGTTTTATTATTATATTATTATATGCAGAAACTTATAAATAGTTATTATTCAAGTTTTTTGAAGAACTATTCTTAAGAGTTTTTAATAGAACTAATTTTAAGATTTACATATCGTACAAGTATTTCAAATTAGTTGCCATTCGTTAAATATTTTGCAATATTGTAAACTCTTTTTACGGATAGAATAAATTTAAATTATTTATTATTTCTGACATAATTTACACCTTCATAACTAAAAGTGGTATATTTTGATGCTATTAGAATACATGCCGTTATTGCAATAGTATTAAATTTGTTAAAGAAGAAATATTTAACATAGTTAAAATAAAAGGTCAATAAATCTAATTCTAAATCGTATTCTTTCTCTACGTATTTAAACTCTTCAATGACAAAGCGAAATTTATGAATATAGCCGTGATACTTTGATATATTCGATGTTCATAATTTTAAATTTAAGATCAGTGTACTTAAGTCTTGTTATCAGTAATTTTATATATAAAAGCCATTAGCACAACTAGATATAGTATCCGGATTCGTAAAATTACGGTCGACTGCAAGTTGTTCCTTTGAATAATTTATTATTGATCTTATACGTGTGAAAATAGATTTAAAAAAGTGCATGGAAAGTAGCTATATGCTCAAATATTTAATTTTATATGTAGTTTTATAATTGTATACAAATGTCAGCATTAAAGGTATATGACGTGGACGTTCTAATTTTATATATGAATATCTCGAAAAAGAAAATTTTAATTTGTTTTTCTCAAATTAATATGAAAATGAGTATACAAAAACACCTTATATACAGTGTTTATTTGATAATTTTGAAACTATTAATAATCTTTTCTTTTTAATTCTTTAAAATAACACACAGATTTTTTCAATATAAAAAAGCTTTTAAAGAACATTTTAATTCGATTAATTTATATCTATAACTTTACTTGTATATTTCTTTTAAAATATATCACGTAGGAACTACAACTGTTTCATTGTGTTTTTAATCTGTAGATATCAATTAGACGCTCAACAAGCGCCACCACGAAAAAATTTCCAAAACATTTACGTTGTAAAAAATGGATACACTCTAGAATCTACATTGAATGAAGTATTTAAAGCAAGGTTTTAATTTAGTTCGTAAAAATTGTATAAAAAATAACTAAACTAGTTTCTACTCTATCAGTTTTTCATGTGAACGTTTAAAAGAACATTTTATTTAAAAGTTGAAAATATTGTTGAAAGTAAAAATTTGAGATTAACAAGAAATAACTAAGGGAAGGTGTCGGTATTTAAACATAGCCATGAATTTGCACATACATTCATTTCATATTTAGTGAAATTTAATACAAAAGTAATGTTGCCAAGTTTTTCGTGCCGAGGTAGTGAATATTTCACTTTTACGAAAATGAAAAAAGAAAGAAAGAAAAATGCACGCACTTAGCTTATCTACTTAAGTAGGTTACAAAAATTAAGTACCTGTCCCGTAGTGACGTTCGTGTTCATCATTGCCTCCCCACTACTTTAACCTACGAATGAATTACGCGATGCGCATAGCATACGGCACATATTCATAGCATAGCTTGAGAAACGCAGTTTATATTCCGCCGTGAGGCGTACACAACGGAACAATTTATACGTCGTATTACGTACGGGCTCCCATTTTATTAGATTTTATTAAATTAGTGCACGTCGTTATTTTATTGAATATCGACGAAAACAACCATGGCTTCCTTGGTGGCAGATTATGGCACTTCCTCGGGCTCTGAGAGCGATAGGGACGAGCTATCGGATTCCGGATCGTAAGTATTTATACAAGTGCTTGACTATACGTATATTGTCACATGCGTTAGTTTCCAGTCCTTAGGGTTACGGCGTTTACAATTTTTTTTAACCTCTATTCTCATGTATTTATTTTCTTATAAAGTATTAATTAGAACGTTTATACGTTAAAAACGTCTAAGATGACCATTCATTTTTACTAAGATCAGGCGTTTGTCAAAAAATGATTTCTAGTCGACCTTTACTTTATTTTTTAAATTATATTTAATAACAATTTTTTGTAAAAACTCTGACATTGTTTTGTAATTCATTGACAACAATGAATTATTGGATTGAGAGAAATCTTGTATAGGTTCATCATTCAAATTATGTAACTTGTAGTTATATTTTATGCAAGTAAAAATTATTTTTTATAATATCATTTTAAAAAGTCTAATATTTCGTTATAGTTCCATTAACTGATTGCAAAAAATATTAATTATTGAAACTTTCTAATTAACTATCAACACAGAATAGTTAAAAATATCCCACATTATTATTATATATAATTGTAATTGACAACAAACAATTCTTTTAATTTCATTACTTTTTTTTATTTAGAACACTATACATATATTTATAAATATAGAAAATACAAAAAATAATAACAGCACAGCTGTTTAAATAAAATGGTCTATAAGGTTTAATACATAGTTCAATTAAGATACTGTAAATAAAGCTTATAAATTATAAAAAATGAATTATACAAAACAAATAAGAATTTTTAATAATAATAAATTTAACAATGAATCAACTGAATTTTTATATTTGTAGATAAAAAAGTAAATTATTTGTTAAGAATTCTAAATATAATGAACATTATGAACACTAATTATAAAGTATATTTACATTGAAAAATATTAAAGTATAATAATAATTTTTCCACTTAAAAATTAAATTCTAAATATTTCTTAAAATCTTATTTTATCAAAAAAATACAAAAATCTTAAATTGATGTAATAAACAAACTTCTATGGTAAGCTAAGATAGTTGAAAAAATTAAATTTTATTATAGTTTTCTAAATGAGGATGTATACTGTGTTTACAATTACATATGTTTAGAATAAGTCTCTGTATTTTTCAATTAACAAATAATTACATAAAACATATAAAAACCAAACTGGTTCTTTGTAATTTGATATTGCCTAACTATTAGTTCCAAGGACGAAGTGGAAGAGGAGGAAAATATTGAAAATGAAGATGATGATAATCAGAAAAATACTGCTTCCAATAAAAGACTTCCATTACCTACGCCAGACTTTAATGGTGCACCCACCATGAAAACTTCAGTCTTCACCAATCCCTTTGTTGAAGCTGAAAAAGCTAAAAGTGCTATTCTTGAAAAGCACGTTAAAATGACTCCTACTTTGGATGACACAAAAATGATCAATGGCAGAAAAATCTGCTGGAATTATCGTAAGGGTCGGTGTCGTTTTGGTCACAATTGTACTTTTGCACATGATTCTGATTTGCATCGTTCAGCTGCTGATTTAGAAGCTCTTCGTATACCTCAAGAAACTGTTATATGTCAAACGCAGTATATTAAACAAATAGGAGTAAATGATGATGAAGAAGTGGACCAAGAAAATAAACAGGCGCACAAGCGCAAGAAGAGACCAGGTCTAAGCCAAACTCTGGTACCTGGTAAAAAAGTTTTGAAATTATACAAAGCCCAACAATTAGTAGATAAATTCTAAAATATTTATGAAATTTCTAAAATATTTATTATATCACAAGTAGTTTTTATAAACATGGATACTTCTTATACTTCGAAATAGATCACCTTTCTTTCTATTATTTTAAATTAAATATTTTAAGAAATAAGATTTTTGAATGTTTGTAATATTTTAGTATGAATAGAATGTTCCTTCCTGTGATTATAAATTTAATATTTTTATGTCTTATCATTAATTTTATTGAAAACTCGTAATAAAAATTCAGAATAAACATATAAAAATTTCTATTTCCAAAGAGTAGAAAGTATTCTTGTTTCAATTGTCAATATTCATTATCAATAATGATGGCTCTATGCTAAGAAAATTAATAATGTAGGTAGTTAAAATAAAATTTGAAGTTATAAGCAATTTACCAAAAATGCTTTGATACTTATACGTCAGTTCTACATTCTTTATTACATTAATTTAAAACATTTTTAGGAAAATTGAATTAGTTTGATTTATTAAACATATGAATATTAAGATTATAAAATAATATTACATCAAAAGACTTCAATAATAAGCTTATTTATATACATATTTTTAAACAATCATTTGTAAGCCTTTAAAAAGAAAGTTTCCTTTAATACAACTTTAAATAATTTAATGTAAGAAATTTTTTAGACTGAAACAGTGTAGAACTGTCTTTCAAAATGTAAAGGTAAATAATAAAATGTTATATCATACTTAACCTCCCTATGACGGAAAGTGGCATTTATATATAGTTAAAGTTTGGGTCCAAGTATTTTTTATTAGATTTAAGATTGCTACCTAAAACTATAATCAAATATTATCTATATAATAATAAGTATATGTACTATTCATATATATATTTTTAAAAATAAGTATATTACTTTTTTGATAAAATATGGAAAGATTTCTTGTTGCTATTTTGCCTTGTTAATTATAACTTTCGTCATTGGAGGGTTGAGATTTAGATAGAAAAATACCTTAATATATTAGGACAACGTTGAGATCTGTTATGATCTAACACTCATGTAATCTACAAGTTATACTTCCATACACGTATTATTTACTCCATATTTGTAAAAATTGTTAAATAGAGAAAGAAAGTACATTTTGCTATATTAGCTTTTATTTAAAAAATTTTCAATTGATTATGTAGTAAAAGAATTGTATACTTTTGATGCTCAAAATATCTATTATTTTACTTGAGTTACTATAATTTTCCATAGAAACCTTAAAAACTAAACCATTTTGGTACTCGCTGTTTATAATGTTATTTATTATAAATATTAGTCATTTATTTTGACTATGCAGAAATGAATCCTAATAGAATTTTACTGTTTTTACTTTGACTACTTAATATCAAGGAACCTTAAAATAAGCGTAGAATACTAGTCATTAGAAAATCATGACTGTCTTTCATTACATAGTTTACTTAAAATTTTGTATAATAAAAATGTATTTGAATAGATTTAATTTTTCTAAGCTTTGTCTGAAAGATTTCAATTTCAAGAAGTCCTATATTTCTAAAAAAACAATTTGTAGTTATCTGATTGGAATATAAGAATAATATTCTAATTTAAGTCTTCATAAAAAATAAAAATTCATGTAAGACTAGTCTGAAAATTTTTACTTCCATTTTCTAGTAAAATGTAAAATAATAGATAAAATATTTTTTAATTTATTTTATAGTACTCATTGTTATACTTTATGCAGTTAATTCATTTTGAATTTAAAAAAAATAAAATCAATGTCAACATACGCAATTGATTTTATTACATTGATTTAAAATCTTTTAATGTTTATATAACTTAAGCTTTATAAATATTGCTATTTTACCCATCCCATTTTATTTTTATGAACAACTATTAGGCAAAAATAATAAAAATAAAAAAAAAATTTCAGCAGATAAATGGCATTTTATTCATTCACTATAAGTAGAATATAAAGTCAGATTGTATGCACTTTAAAATATGTACATTTTGACAAATATTTTCACTGTAACATTCATTGAAAATATAATGATTCTTACATTATTTTTTGTTTTTTTTTCTACATGTCACAGGCACTTTATTAGTTCTGTGATAAGTTTTTATTTAATATACATCAGTTTAAATGACGGTAAAATACGTTAAAGAAGAAATATTTTTTGATTTCATATTATTCATGTTCACACTTAAAAATTACGCAATCATAATTATAAAATTAATCATAGCACATTTTTTCAAATGGCCATTATAAAGTGGCTTTTTTATTTCATTGTGATTTAACATTAGTTTAAAATTAGCAGTTTCATTTTAAGCAGTAATGTAAATTCACAAAACAGCTATTAACTTGGAAAATATCAAAATAAAATATATGTTTATTATTTTATAATCAATAAACAGGAATTTCAAAAAATATTTATTCACCAATTAAATATTATTTTGTAGTATTCTATTTATACAATTTCTTAACACCTAGTGTATAGTTTAAGTAATGCATTTTTTACATAAATGTACAAAATTATTATTAATATTTATAAATTTTATTTTTTCACTTACAACGGTCTTGCGTTTAATCTATGCACCGTTTTATTTTCAAATTCATCTTCAATCCTAAACAAGTTTACCATAAAATTCATATTTAATAAGTACATTATATTTACATATTTTCTCTTTACAAAATCTAAGTATGAATTAAATTAAACTAATTTAAGTAAATATTAAATTGTGTACACTTGTAACATGACCATTTAACTTAAACAAAGCTTGAAAGTAGGATTAAACTTTAATGAAGCATTTATGATCTCTTCAAGTATATTAAAATACTTACAAAATAACTAAATACATTATATGCGAATTAAGTCTAACACAATTTTGTTAAGTATAAATATAGCTTATGTTTAATTTAAATGTGTATTAAATTATATTTTATTTGAATCATTCTATATCAGATATAAATACGCATTTAAGTTTTTTTCAGCAGTCTGTATTCATTTAAAATTTATTTTAAAAGACTATTTAAAATAAAAGTGTAATGAAATATTGGTTGTATATTTAAGACGAATTACAGTAAGTTCGAATTAATTCTTATAAATTAGTAATCAAATCATTGTAATTAACATCATTCATATGAAAATGTATAACTGTTTATTTTAAAATGATTTATAAAATATATTTTATAAAATTTTAAATAACAATTAATAAGTTTGCTTTAAAAAATATTTAGAGGTAAAGAACTTATGTTAAAATGAATACAATATTTCGATATACTTGAATGCGAATTTTCAATTTGGCTGTTTTAGTAAAAGTTATCTTTTGTAAGTAAATAAATTGAAAAATCATATGAAATTAACTTCATGTGATTATAGTGATTTTTACACAATAAACCTCTGTTTAAATTATTTACTAGTATTAATAACCTCATTTTCATTTTATAATTAAATTTTGTCGCTTTGAATATTTCATGTTTTAGTAACTTTAATTATTCTTTCTGTACTTACATAATGCATTATAATTATAAAATAATATTTATCAATATAATTTTACATTTTACTGATTGAAGTATATTCTAAGTAAATTACTTTGACAATTTGTGATAGAATGTTTTCAATAAAAAATCGTTAATAAACAAAGATTTTATTTCTGTACAAATTATTTGCAAAAAATTGCGAGTTACTTAATAAAATTTTCACATTTATAAAACATGGATTTTTTTTAGAAATACATAAAACCATATAATAAAACGTACATTATGAGTAATGTTAATTTTTAATTTAAGCTATTCTTAAATCAATGAATTTTCTTTCATATAAATCGATCACAATTATATTAGGATGAAAAACATTAATTTTCATATTACGCAACTTAAGAATTGTAAATCATAGGATTTGTTAATTGTTTTTTATTGATAAAAATATGAAAGATAGCACTTTGAATGTTACTTTAAAATTGAAAAATATTATTTAAACAATTTTCTGATTTACATTTATGCTAATACTGCAGTAAAATTGGCAGCATATCACTACATCATGCAGAGCAAATTATAAAAAAAAATATGAATTATCTATGAAGATTTTTTTTTAGCTTAAAATTTTTAAAAATAAATTTTTAAATTAAATTAATCCGAACATAATTCTTTATTAATTAAATCTAATTGCATGGATAATATGTATTATTTATGAAGTATCTCGATAGTATTACCCTGCTACTATTTTACTCCATTAATGAGATCTTTTTTATAACTGACTTCATCAATCTTTCCATTTTTCGCCTTTTTCAATACTGCATTACTTTTTACGCATCCATTTGTTATTTGAGTATTCATTTGGCAATTCTTTAAACATATTTTGTGAGATACGTCAACTCCATTTTGACAATTACAAATTTTTTGAATGCAGCTATTCGTGTCATTTTGTTTTGTTAACACACTTTGACCTATGGTATCAATTCCGTTTTTCAAAAATGGACTTCTAATTTCATTACGATCATTATTCTTTGAAGTAGTCAACGCACCTGTAAAATTTTAACGATATGATTTTTATAAAACTTGACTAATATTATTTATATAAGTTATTTTTTCAATTTCTCTGAAATTTATTTATCTAAATGAAAATTTGTAAATGATTAAATTTTTGTTAAATTTGATTTTAGTTTTAATCTAATAATTTGTACTGAGTTATGTTGTTTAAGGGAACTAGGCAGTCGAAGGATGGATTTTATTTGAGGAATTTTTCAAAAATAAAACATTTTTTAGAATATAATTCTATTGAAAATATATCGAAATTCTAAAAGTTTTTTATTTTGTAGCTGAAAAAGTGATACTATGTGTGGATTGAAAAGAATTTTGAAAATATGTGATGTCATCCAGTTTTTTATAAAAATAAAATGTATAAGTCGTGAAATTTTAAAAGAGCATTCGAAATTTCATTTTTAACGAAAAAATGTCGTTTTTGGGTACTAATTTTATTATTTTCAACCCTTTTTAATTCTGTCATATAATTGTACATTTATAGAAGATAATACATCAAAAAAATATTTACAATTCAATTTTTATCTTTTGGAAAACTTTAAAATATGCTTTGTATACGTAGATTTTCACCAATTTGTTTTCAGTAAATATTATGACAACAATTATTACATAAAAATACGCATCTGTATTTCCCATAATTTTATTACAACTGAATTATAAAAAAATCGTTTTGTTCGACAAAAACAGTTACCTAGCTCCCTTAAGTGATATGAAAATACTTACTATTCAAGTTATGACAGTACTTATTAGTACTATTCCATTCTTCGCGTAAGCTTAAATTAAACATGCTGTAATCAGGATTACCAGTAACTTCTTTTTCAATTATTAAAAACTGAGGCAGTATATTTTGTAATTTATCACTTGGCAATGCTGTATAAGTTTCTAACAACATCAAACCTTTGCATCTATAATTAACGAACAATCAGAAATGATAATTGCTTTTTAATTTTTAATATATTTTACTATTTACCGTGGATGTGCAGGCTCTCTGTAAATATCTAACTGAAAGTACTGATTATTGATAAGGAAACAACGACGACGTTTGAAGATTGTAAAGTGTGAATCATCTCGTTGAGCTAACATGTTCAAGTAATCTCTGTGCGTTAACTGCGTTTTAACTTCGACTACTTGTCCACACATCTTTGGTCGTCTGATAGTATGAATATATGACCAATGACCTGTAACAAACATTTCCTTTGATTCTAATCATATCACTTAAAAGCACTTAAATTTTTTCAGAAATATTCTGAGTTTTGAGAACTGTGTGAACAGGTTATTTAGTTCTTGATGAACGTAATTACTAAAAAGAATCTTTGTTATTTATCAAATTTATTTATTTGGAAGAAAGAGGTTTTTACGGTCTTGATATTGTCGTATAAATCCCTAAGAAATGCAAAACTGGCCTTAATACAACTTGTTATAAAACTAGACATGTACTTAAATTTCAATATTAATTTAAGTATTAGTAATTACCACGCGTGTTTAATATGTTCAAGTATGTAACATATTTCATAATTTAAAAAGTTGTGATTGTTATTGTGACCTCTTTATAAAAATTTCAAACTATTATACATGCCTTAAAAATTAATAGTTCAAAGAAATATTAGCATACAAATGATCAAACATTACAATTTTTTTATCGTAACATATTTATTTTTCAACAAGACGGATTTTAGCTGAAATATTTCTTTAACTTTTTATTAGTTTCGTAGTCTATTTACAATAGACACTTTTTTTAGTCGATTATCGTAAGATATAGATATAAATTTAGAGCGCTTTTTTGTTACACGGTTATATATAAAATGATATGGAACTTTACGATCATTTGTTAAATACTAAAATTAACTTTTAAAAAAATTAAAAGAAAAACGCACTGACAAACAAAAAGACCTAATAAAATATAAATTAGTAATAACAAAAACGCATTTCGAATTTGTATGATATAAATAAATAATTATATTTCTCAAGTATATACATAGAAAAATATTTCTATTTGTAAAAAAACTTAAATAAAGAATTTAAGCAATTACAAGAATGAGAAAAAAGAAAATCTTATTTTTCAAATTCAAAAGTTTGAATGTGATATCTCAAAGCGAAGGTTATCTTCTATTAAATCTATGTTTCTAATAAGACGTACCATTTTGTCCACGTTTCCTGAGCCGCGCCTGTGTTTTCGGATTGTTACTTTGTAAATAATTGTGAACGACATCGAAGTCCTGAAATGGCGGGAAATCGGTATCAAGTGGCAGCGGTCCCTTGACTAGGAACTTGACCTTCCTGCTGCTGGCCCTGAGTCGATCACCGGTGTCAATGCCTAGCTTCTGACACACGCACTCAATCATTCGGCATATTTTGCTCTCGAAATCCTGCGAGTTGTCGATCACGTCGAAATATGGATGGCCTACCCAGGCAGAGGCAGCCTTATAGTCGAGTTCGCGTGCGAGTTCGATACCTTCGGAGCGGCAGATATGGTCTTCCGTTGAGTAGAAATCCTCGGCACCGTTGGCCGCTGAGACCATGTGGATTATTTGATTGTAACGTGTGTCACGCAGTTCAACGTTGTTCCAGCCATTGGACGCCATCATCAGTTCCCACTTATCCTTTGAAATAACTGTGAACAAACACAGGAATATTATTAAATCGACTAATTTTTCTAGTCCACCTTATTTCACCACTTATTTTTCTTTTAATCTTCTCATTCTTGTTGGTAATAAATTGGTAACACACGCGTTACCAATACATTTAAAAACTAGAATTGAAATCGATATTTCTTTTATACATATTAATAAATAACGTATATTAATATACATATTAATAAATAACGTATATTAATATACATATTAATAAATAACGTATATTAATATACATATTAATAAATAACGTATATTAATATACATATTAATAAATAACGTATATTAATATACATATTAATAAATAACTGTATTCATCTAAGTATTTGACAAAAAATACCATAAGATACGTCTTTGTAAAATAAAATATATTTCAGTTAACTATAGCGTTCTAATTATATTTTATTCAACTTGATTTTAAATTCAGGAAATCCATTATTTATTATAATAGGTAAAAATTCTTAACAAATGCTAAAAGATACTTAAGTATATTGTAGTATAAATTAAGACCTATCAACTAAAAACTAACTACTAATAATAAAATTAACAAATATGTGATTAAAATAAAATAATTACTTTAAAATTGTATTAAAAATAATATTTAAAGTATTAAGTATCTTTATATTCAGAATAAATCTTATAATTTTCTACTTATAATTTTATGTTAAACATTAATAATAAAAAGTTATCAGTGAACGCGACAAATTAAGCCGTGAAAGCGATTATACTATTGGTTCCGAAGCTGACGATAGATAAATCGACACAAATGAAGTAAACATCGCTAATAAAAGTGCATAAGTGCACTTGATACGATTTATTGCCTTATTTCTGGTCAAGGTGGATTCAAAAGTGCTTTTCCATGAAAACAAATGCACTGAGAAAAGTGGAAGAAAATGCAAGTGTCGGAAAACAGTCCAATTTCTGCATCATCCGAGTGCAGACTATTTCTCACATCTCGTGTTACAGAATTATTCTCACCTCTATTGCATTTTATATTCGCAAGTAATTTTATAGAAGTACAAAAAATAAAACTTACACGCAGATGCGTCCATTGCACCGCGATCACAAATGATAAGGCAATTTCTCGATAAGCTCTCGCCTAGCTGAAAAAAAGTGTTTTCAATCTGGAGCATGGTTTTTAGCAAATTTTCTTGAAACTTGAATGCTATAACAAAAAAATGAATTTTATATTAATTCGCAATATCTTATATTGTATAAAAGTTAAATGAATCAGCGGATATAATTCTACTATCAGCTTATGAGAGTAGGTTTTAGGTTATTTATTTTTCAACCGCTTTTATTCGAATTTAACTGAATAGGACTTGAAGTTGAAAAATCGATTATTTTATTATATTTTTAAAGTAAACTTTTATGCAGTGTAATTTTTTGGATTTATATCGAAATTCACAAAATTATTGATTTTTAGCAGAAAAAGTGATGCAGCGCATGGATTTTATAACATATTTTACTTGAAACTTTCTTCTTTTTCATTTTTACATTCTTACTTTTGAATGGAAGTATATGTAAAACAGATGATATTATACCGTGAAGTCCTGAGAAATTTTAGAAACTTATATTTTTTCAAAAAATATTAAAAAGTCCCTAAGTTTTAAAGTAATATCTTAATAATTTCATGTTTATGAAAACACTCACTATTTGTACACACTAAATTTATAATTTTCTTTCTTTTTTCTTTTTTCAACTTTTGTCGTGCAAGTACACATCTATGAAATCGCACCTGGAAGAAAATTTATGTTAAATTTTTTTAATTTTAAAAAACTATCTAAGAAAAAATATATACTTTACTATGCAGTATAATTAAACTCTGTGTACATATAATTTTTGTTACTTTTAATATATATTATCTTAATAAATATTAGATAAAAAAATTATTTTTATTTACGTTCGTTTTTCTACATCTAAGTTTAAAAAATATTTTTTTCTTATAAATCATAATCTAGTCTTCTTAAAGAAAATTCATTTTTAAGTTCTTTCAATACTCCGTATTTAAAAATCTATTATGTAATTTTAATGGTGCGTATATAATTAAAACCTTCTCCTCTTAGAAAAAATAATGTATATATTACATATTGCACCAGAAATTATATTTAGACTAATTTATAAATATTTAAATTGATCTAGAGAGGCACTCCAGTGGTTATTTTATGTAAAGAATCACTTTATTTAGCTTAACATGAGCAAATTACATATACAATATCATAAATTCTGTTCTGTACTGTATAAGTATTAGTCATAACGTAGTCTTTTTTTATTTAATAAATGAGAAAAATAGACAATATAACGTTTTTGCGTAAATATTGCATTCATATTAAAAGAAACATCGACATTTCAATTCATAACTGAATAATAATCCTTCAAATGAGTGTTACACTATAACTGGAAATATCCATTAACTGAAAACTAGTATTGTTCATTTTCATTGATTTAGATCAAGAACCCAAGTTTTCCGATATTATCTTTTGACAATATTAACTTTATTCATTAAATGGATAATAATAGTCATTTATTTTAATCACTATAAAAAAATTTAAACATAAAATATAAAAAATATAAAAAAATAATTTCTTTAAAAATTCAAAGGTACAGTTCTTTATTAAAAATATTTAATAAATATTATCAAATCAAAATATTATCAAATAGTTAAAATTTTCATATCTATGATAAGGAAATAGACGATAATTTATAACATTAGTCATAAGTGATTATTTCTATTTTTTTACACTATATTTTTTTTACGAAAAAAGGTCAAACTTTGACGATTTTTCTCAGAAAATCTATTAAAGGGAATGAAAATTCTTTTTGAGGGGTTATTGAATATGTATTGAAGTATATGAAAAAGAATTTTTTATTGACATTTTTATAAAAATGTCAGCAAGCGAATCAATCTTCGGAAGAAACTTTTTTAAAAACGTCTCGACGGGCGAACCCATTTCCATTACAGATGTTGACTTGGAACGAAAAATTATTAAAGTAACAAAGAATAATTTGTAATGTACGTGTACTTATAATTTTTATAAACTCAATACGAATATTTAAAATCTATTTCGATATAAAATTTATTTATATAGCAATTTATATAGTAATTATTTAAATAGTTAATGAATCATGACTTACTTTAGCATAAATTATTCTCTTCTCAAAAAATTCATCATTAAAGTCGTATCATATTAATTATATAATAATAATGATATATGATTTATAGAATTTTAAATGTAAAATAAATAGTTTTTAAAATCAAATCCTGAATTTTTAATTTGTTATCTTTTAAAGAAAATTCTTAATTTTATGAATTCCAATTGATTATGAAATATATTTTTACTCGTAAATCTATTAATGCATAGAAATAGATAAATGAATTTATCATACAATTTAAATAAATTACAGTACAAAAAATATTTGCATGTGTAGTACGTAGTGTGAAAGAAAAGAGAGCAGACTTGCGTAATTTTTGCAGTACACCATGCAATACCAACTGAACATTCATTTATGACTAAGAAAATGTAACAAATACATAAATTTATACATAAGTTCATACATTTATCCAATTATAATGAAAAATTTCTCTAAAAATAATTTGTAAAAATATTAACTGGTAGTGACACTTAATCGAACAATAAATGATAATTTAAAATTGTGAATAATTTAATAAAAAATATATTTTGTCCTGCGTATTAAATGTGATTATTCTTTGTGTTAACAATAAATCAAGTATTATATTTTGTATTATAAACATACATGAACTTAATATATTTATTGTTATAACATTAAAATGTTAATTAAGACGTAACTTTTTAAGGTATTTTTGTTATTTAATTCTTAAATTTTTATATTTAATTTTTAAATTTTAAATTTATATTGATACATCATAATTAAATCTAAAATAAATTTAAAACTTGGAAAATTGTTTATAGATGAATTTTAACGTACTTTATCGATTAGACACGTACTGTTTACACTTTCTTACTTAATATATAATTTTAAAATGATAACAATTTATAATAATGCATTATTACACAATTACATTAATAACAAAATATTATTAAAAACATTTTGGAATAATAATAAAAATTAAAACTATGAAAAATAAAATGTTTACGAATAGACCTTTATATTTACGATGAATAAATGATAAAATTTAAAAAATCTTTAAATCGAAACGCATGACAAGTGGACAACGTTGATATAAGAGTATTTCGGCATCCAAAGAAGTGTTATGTTTTGTATTTGTTGCGTTTGTACATGACAAGCAAAAGTCTTTAGTAGTCTAATTGTGGCAGTCAAAATTTTTACAACTTTACCAGATAGCTTTTACATACCGCAAAATTTTTCAACGCTTTAATTTTTAAGTAGTAAAAAGTAGTAAAATTTTGAAGTTGTAAAGGGTCTAAGTTTATGCTCTAATCTAAACAAAATTAATTTAACCAGAGAGCTTATTTCTAATTTCAGCTAAGAAATTTATGTGAATTAGTTTTTACTAAATAAATTATTGATTTTACCATTTCATGTTCTACTTTATGAACGATATGACAACGATAAAAGCACATTTAAGTACACTTCATAGATGAATATATAAATGATATGATACATTGAGTAATAAGAAGGAAATAGTGTAGTCAGTGATAGAGATGTGGTCAAATTAAAAATGATTTTAATTAATTTGATCTACACTTCTATGAATTATTTAAAAATTTTGTTTAAATTGATTCATTAATATATTCTATAAAATTGTTAACATAATAACTGAAAAAATTAGTCGGTAGAATTATATAATTTAAATTATGTAATTAATAATTTTAAATAATGGAGCTATTAAAAATGCATGTATTTAATAAAATTTTCAAAGATTTATTGGACTTTTCATTGTGTAACTATATACCATATTTAAAAATGAAGAGCAGATTGCTAGGAATTTGCAGAAAATGATAGATACGTCAACTTATATATCATTTACAATCAATTATATTTTTAATACTTCGACCATTTATACCGCACTATTAATAAGTGTATAAAAAATACATTTACTTAATCAGTTAACCATTTTCATATTTTCAAGAATATTTGTTACTAAAACAATCAAAATATTATATAAAAATGCTGAATAATACAAAGATGTTCTGATATTCTATTTATGATATTTAAAATAAATATGATATGAATTTAAAAATTTATTTATAGTAAAATTATACTGAGAGAAAAAAATGACTTCATAATTTTCGTAATTTTAACCGCAATTAAAGACATCATTATATCATATTATATTTTGTATAAATTTGTTTTTAAAAAGTAAAAAAAGGGCTTCATTAAATATTATAATTTGATACGATCATGAATTATTATTATTATTATATATAAAGATAATTTATAGCTGATTTCTTCTATCAAGTAATTACAAAAAATGATAATTAATTTAGCTAATAATGAAACTCACTAGTTAAGTAATAAAAATAATATAAAGAAAAAATAATGTTTGAATCAAATCAAAATGACATCGATTTCAGGAGAGCAATGCTCTTATAAAAATTATAAAACATTGTTATTGCGATTTTTAAATTTTGCTATTGAATAAAGGAGACACTTTTATTAATATATATTTATTAGTACGAAGATAGTTAATAAAATGTAAAAAAGTAATTAACAGAGAAAATAATAAATATTCGTAAAAAATTTTTAATTTTCTTCCAAAAATTTTTGTAATTATCATTCTTATATTTCTTGACTTGCGTCTGGAAATAGTAACATTTTTCTCTTAATATTCAAAAACTTACAGAAAGTATGTATTATGTACGATCAGTCTATTTTACATTTGCAGCACTATTTATGTTTTGCATTAGATGCCATTGTATCCATTTATGATCCCCCTTTTATTCAATTTTTTATATTTTTTATATTTTATAACATACTAAGAATTTTATTACATGCTTATTTTGTTAAATACATAAAATATATATTTCAAATTTCTTTTTATATATTACTTTCTTTCTAATAGCCAAAGAAAGTTATAATTAACATTCATAAAATTTTTTAATCATTTATAGAAGAACCATTATTTCAACAATCGCAATAAGCAGATGGATAAACTTTAGCGGCTACATTCGGGTACGCACAAACTCACCCTCGAAAGAGCTGATTGAAAGAAATACAGGCCACTTAATAATTTGCTCCTTAATAGAAGTTTTCCAATCTTGGGCTAAGGACTTAACTATAAAATAATTTTATTCGAGATATTTCTTTTTTGTACCTTAAAAGATTTTATGTAAGCCATGGCTTAAACAAATTTTTTATCTTCAATATAAATTACTTCAATTAAAAAATTTAATTTTCTGAAATACACATATAATTAGAATTAAATGACCATATAGTTAGGCTGATGCGTTATTTAATATATTACTTTTGTATACTATTTCTTTAATTCTGCTAAGTTTTAAGAATGTTCTATGCATTTTTTTATATGATATTTAATAATGCTTTTGCTTCACTAATAATTATTATCATGATTATACAATAATAATTAATATTTGAAAATAATTAATACTTTATTCATTTTCCTAAAATATTTCGATATTAATAAAAAAGGAAGTTTTACTCTGCACTTATTGTACATTTTAATGAACTTTTGTGAATATACGTGTAAAATATTTTAAACCTTAAAAATAAAATAATGTTCCTTTTTATCTTGAAATATTTATGGACAAACTTTAATCTTCATTTATTTTCGAACACGCTAATATTTTTTATATTCTTATTTTCTTCTTTCTTACTTTTTTATATTCAGTGTAAATAATTAACATTTAAAGAACATTCAAAATATTTTTTGTGCTTCACAAGATGATGTTTCAAAAATGAGTGATAAAGGAAACCTATAAAAACTGCGTTTATAGTATATTTATTTATTCTAGTTTTTCGATTGCCATAATTTCGATTCCTGTACCAAGATGAAAACGTTCTTTAAATACAATACCTGATTTTATCGACTAACGTTGACAAAGCTCACATAAAGGCAAAACAAAGAAAGTAAAAATAAAAAGCCGATCAAGCATTACATTTGTTTCGTGAACATGAGCCAAGGCAATGCAATGCAGTATAGCAACAGCGCGCGCGAGCAGTAACTGCGCGTGTGTGCGCACGTGTGAAAAGAGGTACTCGTTTGGTTGAAGTCAGAAAGGTCACATCATAACAGATATTGAACTTTCAGTTAAAAAAATACGAGGAAAACGAGTAATCAATAAGCAACATGAGGCAAACAACTCTGCAACCTGTTTGTGAACTTTTAACGTAAGCGTTAAAATGCATGTTTCGAGAATAAAGAAAGCCCATGATGAATATCCTCGCAACATTCAAATCTTCGTTAGAAAATATAAAAGAAAATAATAGAGTAGCTTTGACCATATATATGCACTTTTACATATAAATGAACCGTGCGCACATAAAAGGTTATATTTTAACATCGTTTTGCACTCATTTATTACTCGCAAAACGCCCGCGCTTGAACAATCACATCCGCGAACCTTGATATCAAATCAACAAGTTTCCTGTTGATTTTTTTCCTTTTTTTCATTATTTTACTACTCAATCGCCATCACTGTTTTTATTCACTGTTTTTCAAGATCAAGTCGACCTTATGCGCGATCACGGTCAAAATTAATAAACGTGATTTTACAGACGCAAACGACCCACCGCCCTCACGCATTCACTCCCTCACACTTGTTTACACATATTTAAAAACGCAGTAATAAGTACTATGTTTTTTTGCCATTCATTCTATGTAAATCGACATGTTCGGAAAAAATCAAATTTGTTCCTTATGCGAGGATATTTCATATATAAAATTTTTGATAATCATATTAAATATAGTGTGGGGGCTTTACCTATGAAACGTACATGTGTCTGGACAAACAATAAACACATTGATATATTTTAAAGTAAAAATGCTTCCAAAAAATAAAAATTTTATTTTTTATTATTCTACACGTTCATTTTAAATGAATATTATATTAACAGTTCATACTTGGACATTGTTTACAAAACCAGAGTCAACTAACTAATTTAAGAACTATTAAGCAATAGCTTTGCTTATTTTAAATCAACTGATTCGGTATTATTTTTTATTTCTTTGGACAGCCAATTACAAGAAAATTTCTTTGTTTAACTATTGCTCTAAATTATTTTTAATTTATTTATATATAATACTAAAAGAATTTATTATCGAAAATTTCTTCGGAATATTTTTATATTTAATATTGGATATACTGTTTAAAATTCGGCATTCTTTTGGCATAGGATTTTTTTATTACTACGTTGCAATATTTTATTTATAAGCGATGAAAATGAAACTATCGGTGCATATCATGCAATATCGATACTTTATGTGAAATGTTATATTCAATCTTTTTTATGTTCGCTTTTAATAGAAGCGAAATATTTATGTTGATTTGATATTAACATTAACACACGCATGCACGTAAGCACATTTTAACACAATTTTTCTTTTTTTTCTTTTATTTTGTTCAAAGCCGACTTTTTTTTGCGTAATCGAAAATTTTAGTTTATTTGAAAATGGCAAATATAAAGATAAAGTTTATTACTTAATTTAGATAATTTAGATAAGACGTAGAAAGAAAATATTAAAATAATTATGATTTTCATATCAAAAAGTTTTCATAATCTTTTTAACTGATATTTTAATTAATTTTGTAGTTTATTTAACTTTTTTAAATCAAAATAACTTTAAGAAACTTTTGCAAAAAATATCGATATTTCAAATTGAATATATTGTAAGAAATAAAACTTGCAATTCGAAAATTCTCAAAAATATTTGATAATATTAAAAACTTATTATTAAGAGTATATATAAATATAGATATTTAACAAAATTTATACTAAATATTGATCATTTTTTACAACTAAAAGTATTATTTAAATCTATCTGAAAAATATTTTAACATTAATTGCAAATTTTCAAATAAATAATTCAATGAATCAATATACAGATTAACGAAAATGATGTTTAAATGTAGATTTAAATCTATTTTAAAATATAAATGTAGAAATTTAAATCTATTTAAATGTAGATGATATTTTAAGAAAAAAATTTTAATTACTTAAAACTTAATTTCACATACAGTATTAAATTAAATAAAAAATTCCATCAAATTTTTTTCTTCATCCCGCACAAGGTTGTTTTACCACCGTAAAATGGTTGGGTTTGTAACATTGGCTACCATAAGGTATTGGTAAAATCGATTAGACCTTGAGCTATTAAGAGACTTTCTATTTTATTTTGTTGTATATATCTAAAAGATGCTGACTCTAACGTAAATGGACGCTTTAATCGATTTCACGTAAAGCAAGGTCAAAAAACCTTTATCGGATTTTTTCTACTAAAATTGTAAAAAAGAAATTTGCGTGATAGAAAAAATAGAGAGTCGAATATACTTTTGTATGTTATACTCATTTCAACCACTAGATGATAAAGATGAGAATGTAATATAAACATTTTATTTTCGAACTCGGAATAATTTGCACATTTTATTATATTCTCTATATTTGGCTATTATATGTATACATGAATATTAAACTCACTGTTATTAAACTATCTTACACTTTTTGAAACTTTAATGATGATGTTAAAATCTATATTTCTTTATAAAATACAATTATTTACATATATATATATATATAAATTTCTTTTAGTTAATAGCATCTGTGCATAAATTAGTATTACAAGTAATGTAGAGTATCCTCTTTGCATTGACAGCTAAAAATTTTGAATTCAATGAAATATTTAACTTAGGATGTATACAGTAACAAACCAGAATATACCAACGAATGTTAAAAAACTTGGTATGACTTTATTATTCTTATTTTTTAATTTGTTTAATATTTTAATACTTATTTCTGTGTTTCTAGGTAATTTATTGAATTTGTAATTCTGAAATGCATAATCAAATGTATTCTTGTAGCCTTTTTATAATTATACAAAAAAGTAGTGTAGAATAAAAATATCTTTTGTCATTTTTCTTTAACAATCATTTCAGGTTATTATTAAAATATCACATTGCAATATTGCAATATTGATTTTATAACAGATAGGTTTCCAATTGCAGTGATAATTTTTTCAAGCATTGATAGCATAGTATAGTAATTTTAACATTTAAATGTGTTTATTAGTTCTCAAGTGAAATTATAATTATTTTACTCAAAAAACAGCTTGGAAGAATATTTGTAGAGGATCCCTGTACAAATTTACTAGTCTTTTTAAAGTTGATCTTAACTGAGCTTTGTACTTTTTAAAACATTTATTAATATATAAATATACGCATATTTCTATAGAAAGAATTCTTATACACATTAAAAACTGTTATTCATTCGGTCGACGACAATTTAAAGTCTTTTTTTTTTCATTTTCTGCGCAATATTTATAAACAAAAAACAGTTAACAATCTGTTAAAACAGTTATTATACCTAAAAAAAATTTACATTACTTTAATGAGCTATGGATCATCAGAAATACTTTAGCTAATTTCAGATATAATATGATATACTAGGAGGATTACTACCAGATTAATTATAGAATCAACTTGCTTGTTATAATGTTAACGACGATGCACTTCCTTTCACGGATCAGCACATCCTCTTGGATGAGGCCCAACAATTGGTTATAATTGATATCTCTTGTATCATACTTTTAAAAGGAACGTTTCCCAATTTTATTCATTGTCACATAACTTATCACGGAATTATTTATGATAGAATGACAGGCCAAAGACATGAAACAAAATATGTAAATAGTTAATTGCTTCTAATTGTAACTGCGCAAATGATGCTTTTTAATCTATTAATTTGAAATATTAATTATTATTATCATTATTATTATTGCATCTATAGAAGTTAAATTTTGAAAGTACGAAAATATTTTATCACAGATTTTTTATCAATTAATAAATTATAAATGTTTTAATATTAAGCCATTCGTAATATTTTTTATAGATATACACAAACCTCTCATTTTATAAAATATCGTAGTTTATGGAACTTTACGGAATAACTTTGAATAAATATTTAAATACATTTTATCATTTTTTTACATTTAAATCATTTTATTAAATATCTATCTATACAATTCTTATAAATTTTAACACAAAAAAAAATTTTCTAGTGAAAAACACGTGAATGTATAAAATGTATAATATGTATAAAATGTATAAAATGTATAAAATGTATAAAATGTATAAAATGTATAATATGTATAAAATGTATAATATGTATAAAATGTATAAATGTATAATATGTATAAAATGTATAATATGTATAAAATGTATAAATGTATAATATGTATAAAATGTATAAATGTATAATATGTATAAAATGTATAAATGTATAATATGTATAAAATGTATAAATGTATAATTTATTAAAATTTTAAATAAACAAAATGTAGAATAATTCAATGTTGATTCGTATTAATTTATGTAACAATAAATTTGTAGTATATGAAATGTAGTTATGGTTAAAAAAATTCCTGAAATCTTATTTATTAGTTTATTATACTAAAAAATAGTAAATAATCATGAATTAGTGTCAAAAAATATTTAAAAAGTTAGTTTAGTATAAGATTTTTTGAAAAAAAAAAAATATATATATAAATCGTTTTAAATTTTGTAAATCAAAATTATTAATTAATTAGTTTTGATTATATAGTAAATTTTATTTATTTTATATTATAGTAACTTTTTAAAAAATCTACATGAATTACAAAACTTGGTACTTGATAGATTACACAATTTTATTTATTTAGAAAATTTGATTAATATGATAAATATAATAAAAATAATATACTTAATTTTAAGATATGTAATTATATAAAAACTAAATAATTGTGTCTCGCTGTTTTAGAAATTCTTAAGTACTAGAATAAAAAGGAAGGAATCACATTTTGTGAGTTAAGACTATGAGTTTGACGACTGCATAATAAAATGTACTTTCAGATGGCTAAAAGCCAGGACTCGCTTAATAATTCAAATCATCCATTTTTAAAGAATTCCACTTTCTTGACTCAAAATATTTACTTACTTGAAAATTCTTTATGAGCTATAAAAATAATATTCTAAAGGAAATATTTTTTACATTTTTCAAATCAAACATATGATTGCCGGTTTTATTTACTTGTAAATAAAACTGTGAATACACAGAAACTGTTTATATATATACAATTTATCAGAAAGGATATAATTTTAAATATATTTTAAATATAGTTACTATATTAACATTCTTAACAATTAAAACACGTGGTATCAAAAAATTAATTGCTTTGCTAAGATGTAAATTCATACGATAAATGTATTAATAAAAGAAATGTAATCAAATGTTTTCTTACGAAATACCTACATGAAATTCCATAAAATATATCTTATACGATAATCATACATGATCATACTTTTCAGTAGATACTTATGATGTACATGTTATACTACAGGAAGATAAATTGTAAATTTAAAATTGTAAATAATTCTTAACTCATAAACAGTAGTCTATATTGATGATATAACTTTTGTTAATATATGCGTATAATCTAGCTTACATAGATTCTTATGAACAAAATGAATTCCAATGAAAATCAGGTCTGCGCTGCAATGTATTTCGTTTAAGATTAATAGTCTTCATCAAAGCTAAGTTCTTTTTATATAATTAAATAATCAGTCAACATTTTTTACTCTAATAGTATTATGATACTGTTCAATTTTATTCGAGTACAGTTAAAAATCTAAACGTTTTAACATAGTTTCCATATAACTATGATTTATAAAGAGCATTTTTTATTTCTTATAATACTATCAAAATTCTTATAAATCAATATTTACTTTGACATATATGAAAATTTTCCTTTTCAAATTAAAATATTGTTTATGATAATCTATTTATCAATATTTACTATAATAAATAATATTGTAGTACTATATAATAAGACTATTGTTTTGATTCAATTAAAATAAGTTATAAATTTTCAAGAAGATTGACAAAGATTGACAAAATAAACGTTATTTTAAGTACATTTTTTAAAATCAAATATTTAAAAAAAATTAATTATAACAAATTTTAATTTTCAAAAACTATAAATTTGTAAAAGAACACAGCGCTTTATTAACAATAACGATACAAGATAGTATTCCTCCCACTATTTTAGCCATTACTAAGTGCCCTTGAGAGATGTCAGACCACTTTCTTCTCCCATTCTGTCGCCGTATGTTTAGACGATTCATATTTTGTGAGTGGATATGGTTTTCAAACATTTCATACAGTTAAGATAAAAGAGAAACGCGAAAATTAAGAAATACCCACAAGTGATTAAATAAGAGCAGCTGCATTAAATAGACCTAATCAATCAAGATCATAGTTGTCGTTTCAATATTCCTCGTTAACTCCTCGAGATTTTTGTAGATTTTTGACAAAAAGCTTTTGTTTTTGTTTTAACCAAAACAATTATAAATATTAAAAACTTTTGCTTTAAAATAGTATCAATATATTATTAAAAAATTCAATTTATTCGTTATAGATTTCAATTAAATAGTATTATTTTTATGGACTCTCTTTTCATACAACACAATATACAGATAAATTATCACTTACAAGGAAACTACTTGAGATGTACCTCACCAATTTTCTTGATATATCATTAAGATGTAGTATATAAAAAAATTTTACGTGCTAACTCAGCGATTCAAGGGGTAAAGCACTCTTAAAGTTTATCGTCGAAAATCGTTTTTTTAATTCGTTATCTCAAAAATGAATTAAAATTTTGGAATAAAACCAACGCCAATATATTTCTTTTGTAAAACACTTATATGGAAATTGCTTTCACTAGAAAGGGTTGCATCCCCTATTTTTGTATAAGGGTAAATATGACTTTTTTTTATTTTTGTTTCTCCAGAAATTTTTTAATTAAACGAATCTCATGTAAGATCATTCTATGATAAACGATATTGTGATATAAAGTTGACGCGTCTTGGAGTTTTTGAGAAAAAAATATATTCAAAGGGGTAACTACCCCTAACAAAAGTTTCCTGATATATACCTTAATATAAAACTATATAAGAAAAATGTATAAATAAAATATAAGAAATATATTTTTACTAAGTATATTTGTAATTATACGACCATTTGAGGGGTAAAAAACACCCTTGCAGTTCAACCCTAAAAAATAATTTTTTTAATTTAAAAGACTTTAAGGGTGCTTTTCATCGCTTAAATCGTCGAGTTAGCACGTAAAAAAACATCCGTTGAATATTTTTTGATATGCTGCAACATATCGCAATATCAAGAAAATCGGTGAGGTATACTTCGGGTTGTTTTACTGTTAGAATTGTAATCATTCAAATACAAGAATAATTTTTTTATTTATTTTAATTAAAATATATACATTTCAATATTTCATCATTACCAATACATTAACTGATTAGACTAATTAACCGCTTTTAAACTAATTAAATACCGACATTTATTGAATATTTATTGAAATACTCATATTTTTATGAAAGAATGTTAATATTTTATAATTTTAATATTATCTATAATAATGAACTACAGATCAATAAATTGCAAAGTATTATAATAATTGTAAAATACTTTGAATCTTAAATTCCAATTACTTACTTATATAGTTAAATACATCATGTCATTAATATAAAAGTGATTATTTTATTGAAAATTAATTGAATCGTTCTTATTTTAAAATTAAGTTCTTCCTCATTCAATTTTTGTAATATATAAATTTATCGTAACAATATGCGTATTTGACTATTTAAAAAAAATATTTAACATTATTCCCTAAGTTTAGTCAAACTAGCTTGAAATTAGAAAAATATTTTTGTTTTATGATTTTATTAGCAGCACAAGAGTAGATAACTTTTTACTAAATTAAAAAAAGTAGTAAAACGCTACTATAAATATTCCAATGTTGATATTGAAAGATATTTTCTTTAACATACTTATTTAAGTTTACATATTTAGATTTAATATGTAAAAAAAATTACCTTACCAATAATAAATAATCCAATTACCTTACTAATAATAAATAATCCAATTACCTTACTAATAATAAATAATCCAAATACCTTACCAATAATAAAATAACAATCATAAACTTATAGATTACTGAAGAAACTGTTAAAAATTACATAAATTCATGTTTAAATGTAGAGAACGTCTTCTATATTTTCTGTCAAAATACATATTAAATATATTAAAACTTTTAAATGTCAGCAAAATATATATTCTAATGATAATTATATGATTTTGATGTGAAAAATAAAATTATTTAAAATTTTGTTCATATTTACAAATAAACAAGTCTATTCTTTATTTAAAACGAATAGTTTAATTTTTTTATTAATGATTATAAATATTGTTTTATCAAACAAACCCTAAGACAGTTCATAATAAATATAAATATTTAAAAACTAGATATTTAAAAAAAATTATTCAAAATTGCTTTTATACTATCTACTTATTTCTACCAAATTGTAATAATAAACTATTTATAGTGTTAAACTGTATACATTAAATCTAGATTTAACAGTATTATAAATCTAAATTAATTCTAAGAAATAAATATAAAAACTTTTTAATTCGTGTAAAATATATATCATGATTATTTGTAATTACCATTTGTAAATGATAATTTTAGTCAAAGATTTCGTAATTGTTTCCTTTACAATCAATTCTCTTGAAAACTAGAAAAATAACAAAACCAACTATACAACTTGTGTGCGAAAACGTTATTCATTAATGCAGAGCAAAACGCTGCATCAATATTATTTTCTTCACTGCAAGTTTTCAGTATTGAAATTTCTGAACTACTATAATGATTTAATATCATTGTGGATCATTTTAAGCGCTTATATAATTAAAGTTTTTTCTTGGTAGATAATTATTCAATAATTTTAGTATTGTTAAAAATAATGCGCGCGCGCACACACACACACACACACACACACACACACACACACACACACACACACACAAATTTACTGTTATAATCAATAAAACGAGATGATTATGAATTGAATTAATAATAATGATTATTAATTTATTGACAACACGATTTTTACAGAAAAATTTACAAATAATTTCGTTAATTAATTAAACATTATAAATTCATTTAACAGAATAATCATATAAAAATAACATTAACTGACACAAATTGTAATATTTTTGTATATTCTAAATATTTACAATTTATCTTGAAATAAAGTTTTTTTAAGCATCAATATTAATTTTGTGTGTGTGTGTGTGTGTGTGTGTGTGTGTGTTCAAAATATTTAATTAAAAACTTATAAAGTTAATTAATGATCATATCGTCAACACACGATTAATTTTTTTATTTTAATAGCCTTAGCTGCTGATTATGAATAATATAGTATTCTTAAATAGTTTCTTGCATTGTATAATGAACATAATAGTGAACGCAAATTACATATTATTCTGAAAAAGACCAGAAAATATACACGCAATATTTCATATGTATACCACTTGTTATCTTTTCGGATCATTCTAATACATTTTAATATTTATGAAATAATATAAAAAATAAAATTTAACTCACCCTGTTCTGCATTCAGGTCTGTAAATTTGATACCGCCACTGAAATTGAAAAAAGCAGACCGAGGGTGAAATTGTAGCCTAATAAAGCTGCTTCCCTAACTGTGACTATCAACTTTTATGAAATTGATTAACATAATTTATGTTGATGAATGCGCGCCAACAGGTATATATAATTATTGCATTAAATATAATTAATACTTTAATTAAATAAAATATGATTAAAATTATAATAGACGAAAACTTTTATACTGAAGTTTCATAGATATAAAATATGATGACAAACTTTACAATTAGTAAAATAGCATTTATGAATTGCATGCTTGCTAAATTTTAAATTAAATTGTATAACTGCATGAATTTTCAGAAACATTTACTTTAATAAATGTAATTATCTTGAGTATAATAAAAGTATAATAAATATAATGTAACAACAAATCAGAAATTTGGAAACAAATATTTTTTATAATATTAAAATATAAGACAAACTTGTATTAAGAGAAAAAAACTATGCTAGGATATAATAACATTAACAAAATTTCGTTCGTCCTTACAGAATCATTAAAAAGACATTCACCGAATTTATTGTACATTTATTGCATAATTTATGTCCGAATTAATCTTTATGATATCGATTAAGCATCAATATCAGTACTTTTCCGGAAAATGTATAAGATTCCGGAAATAAAATAAGTATATAAGTCAGAAAAGTTATAATATTATAAAATGGATGGTGTTGAAATATATTTATTAATAAAAAAATATTTATTTTGAATCTGCTTTGCAGAGATCTTTCTATTTTCGACTTTTTAGAAATGCGAAGTTTGTTAGCGTGTAATTGTGGCATACCTGAGCAGCACGGTCGCTGTCTCGGGAACACGGAACACCTGAAAAAGAAGACAACCACCACTCTATCGAATCCACAACGAAGATGACAACCCCAAACCAGTATGCTTTTTTTTTTGATAGCAGGAAATGTATTGTAATTTATTGCTGCCGACACTCTTTACGATGATGACATCGAAACAATGTCGAACTTTCATAAAGTATAAACCAATAAGATTTGCATAGATACATATAAGATATTTTTTGTTCTGTTTTGTGTTACATACAATATTTTTCGCTTTTCAGTATTTAATAAGCAATATATTATTTTATATAAAACATTAATTAAAAATACATCTTTTAAATTTATCATGATTACAGTATTGCAGCATGATTGTTTATTTTCAAAACTACTTATATTATTTTTTATATATCATATAACAGAGCAATTATGAAAGAGCCTTATATTTTTACATTTTATAATATAAATAGAGTGAGATGATTCGACTAAACTTACTGAAAACATATATACTAAATATTAAATGTAAGTTTAATTGCAACGATTAAAATAAATATATATGTTTCACTAAGATTATCAAATAAAATTTCTTTTAAATATATATGAATATTATAACATTATTTCGTACTTCTTATTTATTTTATGTACATATGTTTTAGTAGTAAATATAATTATTTATTACTAAATATTAAAAATTTAGTAATAATAAAAGTACTAACTTTTCTATGGTTTGATATTTTCAGCCCTTGCATTACTGTTCGCTACCTTCTTGCAAATTTTTTAAATTACACAGTGAAATTATCAACAATATTAAATTAACAAGGGGTTAAAATAAAGAAACTGAATTATGTATTAAATAATAAATGAAATTGTCAAAGACTACTACACGAAAATGAATTTTATTAATGAGAGTTAAGATTTTTAGATTTCATTTAACATTTTTCTTCTAAAGGAAATCAAGCAATTTATACAAATGACTAAGAACTTGCTTTTTTAAAACTTTAACTGAAAAAAATTATTCAGTTGAAAGTAATTAAATATTATTAAAAAAAACAATAATTTAAACGAATATATACTCAGATACTTGTTTTTATTTTTTATTCCAAACAAAATTACCCAATTAAAAAAATGATTACCCAATCATTTTTCAAAAATTAACCTTTATGTGTACTGGCTTTAGTTCTTTTTCAGTAATTTATACAATGAATAGTTCCAATTTCTCTGCAATACTCTTTTTATTATCAATAAAACTTGAATGAAAATTTTAAGAATTCAAAGTTTTTTCTGAATTTATCTTTTCGAATCAAACTGCTACTCATACTGCATCAAAAATACAATATTTGTTAACTTTCATTAAATCTGAATCATCGTTGTACATGCTTTTCAATAAATCTGATAAGAAAAAGTCAATGTAATATAAAATCTATCTTAATGATGTTCAAGTTTTCTGTCCAAATATGATCCTTTTTCTTTAAATGCTCATTCAATATAAATGCGTAATATCGTTCACTTATTAACCTACTAATAATTAGAAAATCAATAATTATTATGTTTCGAGTATTTAAAGAAAAATTACCATTCCTTTTCGTACAAAACGAATAGTTTTTTGTTTTCCTTATAACAGATTCTTTAACCGAGGCCCACATTATTTATACCTTTGAAATTGATGGAAATTTATATAAATTTCTACATATAGGTAAATTTAAATATTATTTGAAATTCATTTTTATCTATTTTAAAAAAAATGCAATAAAAACTCAAATGTTTATATGTAATAGAAAAATAAATGTACTTGACTGAACTAACGTATACTTCTATATGAAGTGGTTTAGATACGAACTTGACGCAATGCCTTCGTATAAAACAGTAACATTTTAAACTTTATATTCTAAAGTTTTTATTAACAACTGAATTATTTATATTCACTTCAATGCAACCAGTTTCAAAAGTCGTCAAAGAAGTTGTTCTTGCTTTCGATAAAAATAACAACTAGAATTCAATTATTTCCTTATCCTCCACAAAATATTTAAATATTTTTCATAATTATAAATAGCTTTTCAAACTTTTTTTTAATTTTTGATATTAAAGTGAAGGATAAGAAGTTAGATTAAAAATTGAAATTACTCTTTTCTAATTAATATAGATGTTAGTTTAAGATAGTCGTTTACAGGGACTAACTGAATGTACGCGATGTTTGACAGAATACAATTTACATTTTCCTGAGTCGATTAAGAGTATCACTATATCACATGTGGTTAAGTATTTATTATTAAGACAGAAATTTCTTAAATGGTTTTTTGTATGTATGTTTATATTATAATTATAATGTTTATATTATAATGTTTCTTTATGTAACTTAAAATTGCCCACCCTTGATAAAGCATACTTACTGTGATTCAATCTTATTTTTCATAAATATTTTGTGGCAAAATATTACTTGGAACCTTCTTTTTATGCTTACATAATAAAATGCTTTGAGATACTATTACATTTAAAATTTATACAGAATATCAAGTACAAATCAAGTGTAAATATATTAATATTGGCACTTTATTGTAACATAATAGTTATTAATCAAGCATTCAATCCTATTATAAAACACATTATTTAATTGCAGTCTTAATTTTGGAAAAATATAACTATAACATTATAACTTATAATACTACATCACAAAGAGATTTTTTACATTTTGAATATAAAAACAAATTAGTGAATTAGTAATTTATAATATTATTACGAATGATTACTATTATGCGGAAATAAATATATTGCAAAATTACATAAATGTTATGCTTGTAAAAATGTTATATCTTTATATATTTCTTTAATAACACTTTCATTAATCACTATAAATGCCGTATCAATCTTAAAAATGTATTTTTAATACAAGGATATATAATTTATTAATTTATAACTTTTCAAAGCTCAAATTTATTTAATAAACTGAGTTTCATTGTAAAACATTTTATAAATATTTAAAATACACGCTTTTAGATATTAATCAAACAAAGTTATTGAAAAATTGAATACTATTATTAAAAATGTAATAATATAAAACTCATATCTAATATCTTTGCTTACTTAAATAATGATTGTAACTAAAATAATTATGAATTAAACAAGTAGAATAACCAATAAAGGTTTAATAGATGAATAAAATTAAGATAGAACATAGTTAACAGATTTGAAAAGTTGCACAGAAATAAATGCAAATATAATTTCTTTGCAAAAAATGCTGACTAATTTACGAATTCTGCAAAAACATCTTTTAAATGAATTATCAAGTTCTATTTTTGTATTTATATGATTGTCGTTTTTCTGTTTATACAGCATTCTATCGGTATTTATCGGGTTAAGTATACAAAGGAAAAGTTTTCATATCCTGTTAAAATAAAAAATAGGCTATAGTGAATTACGACACGATAAAATCAAATTTACATGACAGATTTATATCCAATACAAAATTAAAAGTAACTAATAATAAATAATCACCTTTAATTCTTAATTAAGTACAAATAATTCAAAATTAAAAATTTTTTTTTCTATATTTGCAATTGGATTATTTTCAAAATACTATGTAAATACGTGTTCAAAATTTATTGATGAAATTTATCAAATATTGCGGGCAGATAAAAATTTAAATTCACAATATAAAATATACGTTAAAATTAAGGAATCACAAATTTTTAACTTGTGTAATTATTGACTGAATCATATTGTATTTTAAAAGCTTAATTATTTCAGATTCCAAATTAAAACAAGATGATTTTAAAGCACAATATATTTTTTAACATAGCAAAAGTATAAACTCTGTTTTCATACTAAAATTATGAACAATTTTAATTAAAAATCTAAAATCTAAATCTATTATAAACATTATTTAATATACTCTTTTATAAATACTTTAATATTAGCAATTTTGTATTAGATTTTTCTTGAAGTAAAAATATTGATATTAAAAAAAAATTCTTAATGTTTAAAAAGAATTTATAAATATAACATTTTTTCTAAAGGATAAATCCTTTATAATTTCTTCTTCTTTTATATTTATGCTACTGTTATATTCCTTAAAATAACTATTATTTTATCATTTTTTCGTACTCAATACCAAATTATTTTAATTTAATTTTTTACAGTAAAAATATTGGTATTTAAAGTTTAAAAGTACATATACAAGTCTTATTGGTTTATACAGCTTCTTTGCTCACTCAAAATATTATATGAGTCATCTAATCAATGAAATAGATTTAGATGTTTTGTTTTTAACGTAAGAAAAATCAAGTGAGATGAATATTTTTTGTTTTCAAAGGGTTGGTCATTAACGAATTGGCAGAAGGAGATAGAAGAAAATATGATATTTAATTTTAAAAAATGACTGATTTTAAATTATTCCTCTTTAAATAAATTTGTATATATACATCTGTATACATCTATAAAAGAACTAATTTTGTAAGAAAATTCTACATTGAATACTTTCACCGATAATCATTAACTTGTTAATTAAAAAAATGGAAAGTTATCATGCTAATATTCATCGAGGACTATGAATAAACTGTTAATGAAAAAATACCCACCTTCCATCCTAGGTTCTCAAAAAACGTGCATAATCTAGTTTGACCAGTAGTTTTGCCTCCACATGGACCTAAAAAATAAAAAGATAAATATTATTAGTAAAAAAATTTTTTAATTTTATTTCTAATTGTAATTTTTTTAAAGAGTAATTATATTCTGATTATAATTTTTGAAACGATTTTAAGCAATATTTAAATAATTATTCTAAATATTTTTGTTTTGTATTTGTTTATAAAATAATTATATAGCTTTTATTTAATGTTCCATTTAACAAATACCTTTATGTGGATTATACATAATGTAAGTTTTTCGTTTATCATACCTGATTAGGATATAAATTTAAATATATCTACTATGAATCTTCTTACTAAAAACGTAAGAAGCTCTTAGGTATCTAAAACTTCAAATTATAATCCCAATTACACAAGTTTCAGAGTTACGTTCATTATATAACATGTCAGCATAGTATATTAAATCAATATGTTCGATTAAATATCGTTATTGTGAAAAAATTTATATATATATATATATAACAAATAAATAATTTAATATATTCCACTTTTAACATAATAAATATTTTTATACAACTTAGTCACAAACTAATAATTAATCATTTTATTTCTAAATAACTAAAGTTTGAATTGATAGATCAGTTAAAAAAATGGTATAATCGCATTTATATCGTTATGTGGATATAAAATTATAATTTATGACACGAAAACAGTTGATATGCAGATTTAGATTTTATATCTGTAAGTTTCAAAATCTATTAGATTTTAAAAATCCTCTATAATTTACTTCTGTATATCCACATGAAAATTCATTTACTACACTAGCGTAATTTTTCATGTAATTTATTATTAACTTGATTCTCAATCTAATTACAAATTAAACATTAATAAAATAGATACTCTTTTAATGATAAATAATTTTAATTATATCGATAAAAAATTATTAATTTGATAAAACATGTTTTAGATTTCCTTATATTTGTTTTCCTATATGAAACAAGGTATTACGTTACAAAAACATACACGGACCTTCAGCAAAGCTTGGAAACAATTTTTATTTGATATTGTGTTATGTTGCTACATATAATTAGAATGTTTTGACAAAAAAAAAGAAATTTTAGTTATTCACAATAAAATAAAACAATTTCTTCAAGTACTCACTGAAATTGTTTCTGTCCAATACAAAGAAGAACTTTAAACATCTTCTCAATGTAACAAATCATACGTATTTATAATAAACAATAAAATACAAATATATACTGCTTTTTGTTCTACAATTATTACACAAACATTTTGTCACATTAATAACAGTAGTAACAATAGTGAAATAAGTTAAAAGAAAACTTTTACTTCAGATTAATACATACATTGATATTGTATACAATCTTCATGTTTCTTGTAATAATTTATATTATACTTGTCTTTAATTTTACTTAAGTACGAATCAATATTTTAAATTTCTAGTTTATAAACTAGAAAATACTATTTCTTCAATTTTTCTAAATATATTATTATCATTTACTAAATTAATATATAATGGATTAACAAATAAATTTTTCGCTATTTCTAAACTTATGATAATCTTATAGAAAATTCTTTTATATTTTTAGGTATCGTATGACAATATTCAAACATATAAAAAATCAAAACTAATCTTAAAATTTTTATTTACTCAGTAAAATAAAATAAAATTATAATACTAAAATGTATAAATAAATTTGCAATATACGTCATATAGCTTTTATACGTATTACAAATTGTAGACAGATATTTTTTTACTTTACACAGACGAGAATTCAAGAAACAGTTAGGCCAACATATTTTTTAGTGTATGAAAACAAACAGTAGTATCTAACCTGATTCCTAAAATTAAAAAATAATCTGATGCAGATATTGTATTTATTTTTACATATAATTACAGTAAATATTTAAATTTTAAACTTCTTATTCTGATAATACGATAGATTACCATTGAATAAATCAGCTTTAGCTTGGTCGTTTATTTTTATGTACTAATTTTTTGTATGAAGTGTAGACACAAATGATTATACTTACATATCTTTATTTACAATTATTCTATTTTGTTTAATGGACGTATTTCATCAATTTAACAACAACTTTAAGAAAAAAAATTACTTTTAAATTCTTCCTTCAAATCAATAATCACAACATTATTGTTAGAATACTTTACATGATTTAAAAACTATACAACAACCATTTTTTAAAAGAAACTTTTATTAATAATAAAAAATGAAAGTATTTACGAAATTTTATACATTTTTTAATAATTTATTTTTGTAATAAATAATAATGGTCTTATACTTACAGTTTCAAATAATTTATGTATAATAATACAGATATGATAAAAATACAGAACACCGTTATTGCTGATCTAAATATTTTGGAAAGTTTTTACTTCATAATTATCTTCTTCATATGTAATTAAGAAAATTAAAATACAAAATAGAATGAAAGAAAAATGAAAAGATATAAAATTACAAAATTGTAATTTATTAATATTAATTATATTTTGTTTAACATTATCATTATCTAAAAAGAATACGTTTTCATATATACCAAATACAATCTTTAAAATTATATAAGATGAATTTAATATTTTTACATAATAAAATGTTTTTTTAATCCTAAATAAAATGAACAATAAGTTTTGATAATAAATTATGTATATTAATACATGATTATGAGTTTAAATACCTTAGGTCACAACAAAACTTCCGAATACTATAAAAAATGTAACAAGTATTGTTTTTATAAAAAGTGAAATTAAAATATTATTGTTGATAAGTCTTCTTATTAGAAAACCTGATTAAATTCAAGAATTTAAATAAAGAGAACTCATTATTTTAATAATTTATATCTAATGATTTTAAAAATAAAAATTTAGAACTCTACAAAAAAGAATCTCTTCATTTGATTATAAATTAAAAAAAAATTATAAAAAATTATAGATTAATAAAAATCTGTTTACCATTTCAATATACATCAAAAAGGCTTATAATTATACTTGATGAAATAGAAAATGAATAATGTTAATCTATAATTTAAGTAATTAATTATACATTCAAAATCATTTTTAATAAATAGATAGTTTGGTTCATTTGATAAATTTAAGTATTTAAGTACAAATATTCATTTTTTATGAGTTAAAAAATTCGTTTTAAGATAAGTTTAAAAATACATCACAAGGTAATATATTGTTTCCATAAAATATTTTAATTACTTTTCAAAATATATTCTTGAGTACTTGTTTAATAAATAATATTATTTGAACCCTTTTTCTAATTAAAATGAAGTTTTTACACTTTTACTATATTTAATTTAGTTTCATATTTACATAATATTTATAGAATATATTACTTAATATTATATACTAAATTCACATATTTATTTATTGTACTTTATAAATCCTTAAATTTCATATTTATTTGTAATTAATGAATCTCAGACTTATTTTAAAAATTTTTAAGTTTTAAATTATGGAAAAATTTTATGTAATGAATTAATATTTTTAAATTTAACAGAAGAAAGATTTTCTTAATTCATTTACAATTTATATTTCCATTATTATTACAAATATATCCATTTTTATGTAAACATTTATTTTGTTTAAAGAATCAATTAATAAAATTAAAATGAAAAAATATCTATTATCTGATAATCAATATTTACCAAATTCTTAATTTATTCTCAATAAATTATTATCTTATGATTGTTTATGCAAGTTATTATACTATTTATTAAAAAGTGTTTTAAATCATAAAATTAATGATTATTTAATGAATGCATTAATCAATCACATATTTTGTTTATATTTTACATTATTCATACTGAGGTCGATCATATTCGAACTTATAAATATTAGTATAATTATAGTTAAAGTTTAAAAAATTATAAATTTTTTTATACATAATTTCACAACTGCCGTACAATATTGAGCTTTGTTCACTGGTAAACACTAGCTGCTTTTAATAAAATTTGTATATACTTGAAAATGAGTACATAAAACCAATTAAATTAAAGCAAAATGTTTAATTAAATCGTTCACATGTGTCTTGTCCATCGAATAAAGTCAAATTTTAGATAGTTAAAAAATCTATATCTAGAATTTGAATGGATATAAAAATGGCTATTTTTTAATTTAACATGTTTTATAAAAAGGTATTCAAAACTCATATCTACTTTATAAATAAACATATGATTATAAAGTTATACATTTTATAAGTTGATAAATTACTTATTAGGTCAAATATGATTCTATAATATTAATCATATACGGTCTCGTAGGCATAATTACATGAAAATACAGGTAAAAAATTATAAACGCACGTAATATACTCGATACAATTAGTGAATGAATTAAAAAATCTATTACATTACACTCTACGATTATCTAATGTTAAATAAAGTAAATGTAACTTTTTGAAAAGTAAATTTTCATTTCAATCAGCAAAAAATATATTGAAAATCTATGTACAGTGCTATTGATAATATAAAATTGTTTTCGAAAATTTCTTATTGTTTGTACACCTACACATACAAATCTATTTCCAATCACAACATACAATTATTTAATCGATTAATTAGGTCGAGAAGAGTTATCAATTTATATATGAAAAAAAGAAATGACTTACTTTTTATAATTAACGTAAAGATAGAGTATTTCTAATATGAAATATTAGTTTTAGTTACGATAAATAACTACGTATGAATCAGATGAAATCTATTTTTTGTCAATTTCTGGAAATACGTATGAATATCTACTATGATGAAATAAATTCTTATGTAATAATTGTAATTCATACAGAGATTAATTATTTAGCTTTAAAGTATTAGAATACTTATGAAACGCACTAAAACGTTATTTATTATAATAGCAGTAATTATTTAAATTCATTTAAGCATGTACGACATTTAATATAGAAATAATTGTTTCAACGATGATCAGTATTTGAAACTACTGATTTCATAAAATGTATTAATTTGCTTTTAACAATGTACAATTAACTATTGTTTTTCATTTGCTTTACATTTAGTACTAGTACTATACAAGTTCGCATGTTATACCACTGCTTCGCTTTCAGATGTATTGTACGCAAATATAATATTATAAATCTTAGGCGAAATAACTGTCAAGGAAAAAATTAGGACAGATATCAAGAGTGCTGTTTAAGTAAAACAATGATTTAATTGTCTTCACAGTTTCTTAAAATTTTGAGTTCACCATTAGAGGGTACTTTTGAGTATAAGCTGTATAATAACTTATCGCAACAATAGTATCAGGTATTATGGAGCCACTGACTTTGTACACTTTTACAGAATTTTATTAAAGAAAAATCTTATAAAATCTTCAGCTTTGTTATAGCGTTTATTCGAAACATCAAAAATTGAATATACGTAATTTTCTAAAGTATTTTAGTGTCATTAATTCTCTTTCTTCATATGTACATATTTTTTAAATACTATCTTCACTTATTTTTTCAATAACTTTCTTGTTTAATGATCTCAAAGAATAAACATTTACTAATAATACTTAAAAATAATTTTTATGATTTGAAATAATAATACAAGCTAATAGCTGTCACTAATTTGCTAATATTGCATGAGCAACAAGTATACATTATTAAATAAGTATAATTTAATCGAATAATGGTTGAATCCTCCATTTGATTATGAAACCTTTTTTTAACATTCAACTAGTACATTTTTGTTAAAAGAATACTTGTATTATTGAATTGCAGCTTATTAAATTATAAAGTCAATGCGCTAAAGTATTCTTTCTTATTGATTATCATTAAGTTAAATAAAATTCTATATTCTAGTTTTCGCAACAAACGATGTAAATAGTCTACACATAAATTATGAATTTTGCCAACTGATAAAGGAAAACATTTACACGTCAAAACACTAATGTACTGAACTGTTTTTATTACAAAATAATAAAAAGTCTAAACGATGACTAATAAGAATGTATTCATAACATAATGCATCACGCTATAAAACTGTCACGTAAAAAAGTAACAGAAATTTGAAATAATGTATAACTTAAATATTTATAAATTGGTTTTAGTCGTACATTTAAATGCGAATTATACACTCAAATAAGATGTTTTGTAATACTTTTAAAACAAGCCTTTAGAAATTTTGGCAAAAACAGTAATAACATAAGCAAAAATGGGCCGAACATTTTTTAGTTATAAATAATAGGCACTTATTTAAAAATATTTTCTAGACAAAAGTTGAGACGATCCTTAAAATAATAAGAGCAAAACCGAACGGTTTTAGGTATTTCGGTGATACGTTGAATTACTAGTAGCTACTAAGCCACTTAGAAGATTAGAGCAAAATTTACGAATGGCCTTAGCAGCGCATTAGTTACCGCGCGTGTGACGCACTTGTACATAACTCACGCTACTTTTCTCCGATTTTTCTTGGCGTGCACGTCCTTGAGACGTCGCAAATGACGAAAATCAATATTCCGGGCCGGCGTAGCGTCCGACGTGTCACGCGCGCGCGCAGATTTTTTTCACGGTCACGAGGTTTTCCTCCGGAAGCGCAACTCGAAGCGATACGCGAATGGCGAAGCTAAGAATAATTATTGCAATTTTCACGGAAGCGAGGGAGAAGTGTCTGAGCGATTGCGCCATCGCGAGACAACGCGCACGTGGTCGGTCGTCCGAGACGAGGAGCAAAAAAGCGACCGCTACTCTAGTTACTCACCGGGTGGCCAACCAAAAGTGACCAATTGGGTATTTTTTGAGGATTTTCTTTCTTTACGTCATGATGTGCGTACGCAAAATCGCCCATCCCACGTAAGCAACTCGCATCATTTGAGGTTAAAGGCAGCGCAATCGATGCGCTTGGAAAAGTGGAAAGGTAAAAAAGTACGGAAAGAGATGGTAAAAACGACTTACCTCCCGTGAGCACGAGCTTGTAAAGTCTTTTCTGCTCCATTTTGTATGCGGCTGTGAGGTGCGCGTTTCCGAGGTCGCTCTAGAAAAAAGAGTATCCTTGCGCTCTCCACTTGCTGCTTCCTAGTCTTCTTTTATGTGCCTCGTTGCTCTCCCGCTTCTTTCACAGGCTTTCTCTAGCTCACCCTATATAGTCCTCTCTCCCACGCTTACTCTCTTTCTGGCTCCCTTTCTTCCAACGCAGCCAACTAATCGAACCGCCGAGCTGCTGCGCGTTGTTCGGCACGTACAGACGACGACGATCCCGAGGATCAGATGCTCGTCGAGGAATGTCGTGTGTATGTCCTTTCCTAAGAAGCGTTGGAGACGGAATACGCGTGGCGATGGCACGTGTCGGTCAAACTATTACTGCGACCTCCAACGTGCTCAACCTCGTTGTCGTCGTCGTACGCGACTCTGCCGGAGTGTCGAAGGCACGACTGCATTTGGTTGACCCTGCCTGTTCTCAATTGAGATCTTGCGGCGGGTCGCGTTTATCTTATGGCTGCAAGAGGAAAAAACGTTGGGACAGAGACAGTGCAGCACAGCTCCGATAACGTATTCAAATTTGCTTGTGAATTCTCGATAAACACCGATACAACGTAGATAACGTCAACTCTATCACTGGAGATCAAACGACCGATCCGCGGCACTTCTTATGAAACACGAAGAGATCCGAGTTCTCGCGAACTGAGCCGAACATTCGCGCAAGCGCAGCCGATCGGTCTAATTTCTCGCCAGTTTTTGCATTTACGAACAGTACCCTCTATGCGTGCAAATAAATATGAAATACGAATTCTAAACGCCTGCTTTAAATGCGAACATTGCGAACTTCTGGTTTCTTTTTACGAAGCTTTATATCGATTCTCGATTTAAAATTATTTTTAACAAATAATTTCAAACTTTTCTTGGAGAATTTTCAGTATCTTCAACTTAAGATTATACTCTTTACAATTTGAGAATATTATTAATATTACAAATAATATTTAATTATAAAATTCACAATGTGCCCTTTAAAATCTAGATATTTAATATTTCATTTAATATTACAATATGAGGATGGTCTTCATTTCCATTAATTGTATAATATAAAAATATTTTTAATTATGCCTTTTTTTCAAATATAACAGAGAAATAATTCAAAGAAATCCATTCCGTCAAATTAGAAAATTATAACCTATTATATATAATACTTTTAAACAAGAAATATATAGGTACAAAATGAAATATTTAACTATTTGCACATATACAAAATTGTTTTGTAACAAAAATTACTTAACACATACATGCATGTTATAACGCATAAACTTCCTCAATGGTTTATCTGCATGGTATGAAATAATATTAATTATTGATATTAAATATCAATAAAATTTCACTTATATATGTAATTATTATTCAAATATTTGAAGACTGTTTTTTTTTCTTCCTTTTCTTTTGATTAGTAAAATATTTTAAGAATGGATATTACTTTAAAACATTTTAATTTATTTTGAAGGACCACCTTAAATTTTCTTCTGCAATATTAAAATAATTTTTCACTTAAATTATTATTTAGATATTTTTATGATTTAATACGAACTTTATCAATAAAATGCTTCATTGCTTAGATTTAGTACGAAAGTTTATATAAGTTTTATGTAAACTATAATATTAATCTTTTTCTTTAACATAACATTTATTTAATCACCGTAGTAGTATATATAAGTAGTTTAGTTATATATAAGCAGTAAATATAGTTTATATTTACATATACAATCGTAAAAACATTCATTTGATTCAAGTTAACAGTGATATTAATCATATTTTATATTGTGCATCTTTCACAATTATTGAAACTAATGAAAAATATAAAAGTTATATAATTTCATTAACAAACAAATGGAAATCGGATTAACATATTTAAAAGCATAAATGCATTTAAATTAGAAGTATTTGAAACATTTACGTAACTATTTTAAATAGATAAATATTTTTTATCTAACTGACTTGTTTTTATTCACTTTTTTAAATATTCTAAAATTATTTTTTAGAATTTGTGACTAACTATAAACCTTATTTCCTTATTAAACTTTTCTGTTATTAAATATATAATTCAAAATTTGAAAAAAATTTATAAATAATATGTAGAATTATTGTTTAAAAATTTTTATTTATGTCAATAAATATACTTTAATATAATTATTTATAATATTGATTATTCTATAATAAAAATTAATTTTTTAGAGTATAATTTTCAACAAACTTTAACATAACTTTTGTAAGAATTTATATTTATAATAATTAAATAATAAATTTATATCTCAAGATTACACCGGTTTTCTTTAAAACATGTTATATTTTAATTCTTTGGTATATGTTTATAAAATGTTAAAAACTTGTATATTCTTTATTATTGCAAATCTTTTTAAAGATATGAAATTAAATTGAAATTGAAGATTACATAATGTTTCAGAAGTATGTATATATTCATATTTACAAAATTGATTCGCGATATTATTAGTGATTTGAGCCTATGTTCAAATTTAATATTGATATCCAATTGCTACTTTTTTTCTCTAAAAGCTGTTTGCATCTTTTATTCTTTAGGTTAAGCATTAAATCGTAGTCGCCAAATTTATTTAATCTTTAGGTTTTGATATTTTAATCGCCTTCTTTGTCTCGAATTACTTACATTCTTTGTATTTAACCATGCTAATAATTAATTACGTATAGGTTGAATAATATATACTTATAACATATAATAAATAGTTTATGCAATATCGCTATATTTGCATAAAAATGTTTTGTCAGAGAAAGTGAAAGAGAAAACGTAGATAGATAGAGAGCCTCTCTATCTGTCTGTCTGTCTGCCTGTGTGGGCGTGTATGCGTGCGTGGGTGACATGAGAGAATTGATGATTCAGAGGGGTTGAGAATATGAAAACTTGAAGAAAATGTTGTTACATATACTTAATAGAAAATGTAAGCGGTAAAAGTGTTCATGTAGAATTGAGTCTTCAAGCAAACACATGTAGGAAGGGATAATGGGAGAAAAATAAGACAGTATTTCTTTGTGTAAGAATAAAGCTTTAGTTACTTATGCTTATGGGAGTTCAAATAATATTATACAATACATCAAATCAATAACATTCTTTTATTTGTCTATCATGCTATAATTCCTTTTACTTTTATGACTCTCTCGCTAACACTGACACGACATGCTTATGATTGTAAAACTTATAAATATTTTTTACTATTGTAATGTGCAAGGATCATTTTGTTATAAATATAAGCATATTTTCATTATTATTATGAATTTAAAGTTCTTTTTAAATTCAGTAGCCAAATTTTTTAACAACATTCTGAGTGTTTTTACGTTTATAGATTCTTATTTTGACGTTACTTAAGTGGTGTGTAAAGATGTTTCATCTCTACTTGGAGGGTAATTAAAATAGTCATAATATCAAACAAACATTTTTTTAATTTTCAGTTAGGAAATTACTTTATTTCAAATGCAAGACTGCATTCTGCTTATTTGTATCGTTATTTGTATCCTTAAGATATTACCTCTTCTTTACAATTCAAAACATCCTAAAGAAATATTTCCCGGTTTTTTTTTAAGGAGTCAAAAACGTGTAGAGAGTTTAGTGTAATTTTCTATTTTTAATAATTTGATTCAGTTTCTTGATATTGTAACACCTTTTTAATTTTTTCTATGTAATTTAAATTTTATGTTGATTCATTTAAGTTTCATGTATAATATTTGTACGTTCATATTTTTCGCATTCATCTATTGCATATTGATTATTTTGAATATAAATTGCGCAATTGTTACAATTATATTAATCTTTTTTTCTCAAATAATAAAAAAAGCATACGTAAGATATAAATTGATATTTAAAATAGCAAATATTCTAATTTAAAACTTATTCTTGGAGTCTGATGACACAAAACAGCGTGTTTTATTTTAATGATAGCAATGTTAGTAACACATAAACATTAGTTAAACTTGAGAACAGCAATCTAGTACTTAATTCAAATAATAAGAAAAATGACTTGGAAAATGAACGTATTTTTTTCTTTTCAAACGAAAGAAACATATTAAACTTGACTCTTTATTTTTAAAATGTCATCCGTATAATGAATTCTACCAGCATTAATTATATAGATATTTATTTTTTATATATGAATTATTACGACAGAGCTAGGCTTAACAATTATATTTTATTTATAATATATTTTGTACTGATTAAATTTGATACATCATCAATATTTATCTTCCATTTGTCCAATGAAACATATCCTTGTGCACTTTACGAATACTTACATTTTGTGACTACTTTTGAAATAAATGTTTTTCATCGTGTAATCAAAAGCATAAGTTAATCTTGTACTCGGAGCAAAAATATCTTTTACTTTAGTTCTTCATATTTGTAGCTGTTAATAGCCATAAATATGTTTAAAGTAATCTGATTATTTTATTTAGTTGCTTTAGATAGTGCCTTTAAAATCGCGCTTAAATATGCACTTGTACAGTATGAGATTGCAGAAAAACCATTAATTCCGACTCTCACGACAATTCTGTGAATTACTTCCTAGTACGTTCTATAAATATGTCAGTTAATGAAACCCTACAAAATCAATCCTCTATAAGTAGACCAAAAAAATCAATGATAAATTAAAGCTCAGTATTGTAAACTCTTGCTGCAGGTGAGGTAGACATTATAAATTAAGCATTTTATTTAGAACTAATAAAAAACAACGTATGGTTACTCAAATTAATGTCTTCTACCGGATCTTTTGCTTAAATAATTGTGTAAAACGATCAAAAATTTGGAACGCAAATATAGAAAATCAGCTACACGTATTTTCCTATATACTATAAAGAAATTTTCTCTTTTATTTCAAATCATATTTTTGTTACAAATTCATAAAAAATACCTTAATAGTAGTAAAAATAACAGCAGATATAGGATTTCTGGCACGAGAGTACCTCCCATTTATTCATCACTTACTTTACTTGATATCCCCATCAGGTTACAAATATTATTTTATTTATTATTCATGTACATTGATGTATTATCGATTCAATTAACTCTACTGAAATTTATTTTTAATACTATTTTTAATTGTACTGCGATACTTCGTAGTAGATTCATATATGTGATTTTCTCTTAAAATTTCTGAGTTTTTATTAAAGATAATTCATTTCTTTTATATATTTTATTGTTACTTGACATACTCCAACATTACGATTTATGTATTTTCGTTGTTACAGATGTACTTATGGTATTCACCAATATTTTATGTAAAGTTAACGATTCCAATATTTTACATAAATATTATTCATTTTTATATTAATATTTATTTATGTCAAAAAATTTCATTATCTGTTAATTAAGTATAACATGGTTTCGCGTAAATCAAGAAAGATAAAACGTAAATAGTACTTTGTCTTCCACAATTTCAAAAATATTAAAAATATAACATTCATTTAATAATAATGAATAATTATTATAATAGTATATTTAAGCTAAAATATCAATATTTTTATATGTACCATAAAAAATTCTAATTACATTTAGTTTTAATGTAACTAGTTTTTTTTAATTTTAAAATAGAAAGTTATATAATTTTAATACTTAGACATTATTATTAAAATCCAAGAGTGTACTAATCTCTACTAATTTTACGTAAATGTAAATAATAAATATTAATTTATTAACTAATATGAGTAAATGAATTTATATACATCACAGTTTTGCAGTTTTTACTAATGTTAATACTGATCATAGTTTTCAATACTTCACAAGTAGTTATGGTTAGAATAATTAAATGAAAAGATATAATTTTCGTTTGAAAATATTTAATTCCTGAATAGGTACAGTAACTGAGATGTTGCTAGACTGTCCGCGTTATCCTCAATATTCGCCTTTCTATTGTCCTAGGATGCGAGAACTTACGCGATTCCAGCTGCATGATGTAAGATCTGTCGGACGTCCGCCTTGTCTCGATGTAACTTACAATTAGTGCTATCATAAATTAGATATTTATGAGGAAGCACTCGTTTAGCACCAACGATTATAATAATGTGTATATTTACAAAGAGACAAAAAATTATAACGAATTAGAGATTAAATTAGAAATAGAAAAAAATAATTATTGCGTATATAAACAGAATAAATATTAATTTAATTTTACTTACAAATTTTAATAATAATAATAATAATAATAATGCGAAAATAAGATTTTAGTTAGGTAAAAATAGGCAAACGAGATCGAATTTTAACAAAAGATTGTGAATTGATAGTCTTCCACAAACAATAGAAAGACTGAAATGCGAATGCAAAATTATAAACTCTTAGCTTTTTCAATTTTTAATAAAATACAGGTTATTTTTAAAATATCAATTTACGATGAGAAAGTTAAATATTAAATAACTGTGTGTTTATTTGGATGAAAGTTAGCAATGTTAACTACTGAAGTTAGAAACTAATTTTTGATACAAAGAGGGGGATAGGCAAAAATTAAAACACAGTGATTAAAGTTACGCATAGCTTTCAAAATTAGCTTAAATTAGCTTTCAAAAAACGAACATTTTAAGAAAATAATTTATTTGGAACAATAATATAAGGAAAAACTTGTTTAAAATTAAATATTGTTAAAACATCTATAAAAAATGAATACGTCTTAATAAATAAAATGCAGTGCCTATTACTAAAATAAAATATATTACTAATATAAATGATTTTATAACAATATACAGTACCATCAAATATTTTTTATAATGATGTACACAAAGACTAAAAAATAATTTTTATTTGTTAAAATATACTTTAAAATATGACATATTTTGAGTACTTGGTATGTTAGAGTAACTTTTTCACCAAAAGCTTTTGTGAAATTTGAATTATTATTAATCAGTGTACTTACTAAGAATTAGAAAAATTAAACTCGCTAATGAAATTTTCATTTTATTTCATAATTAGACGATACATAAATTTCTTTATCGCGAAGATTAATTTATTTGTTTTACAAAATAAAGTTTCATATTTTTAATTTATGTAAAAAATTTAGCAATGCTTTTACTGAATTATTTGCTAGGAATAATAAAGAATACACACAATTGCTCAAATGAATACAGCTTAAGTTATTTTTATTTATACCAATTGTATTTATATTATTTTTGCTTAATAACTTTTTAAAAGTACATTACTTTGTGAAAAATATATACAATTTTATTATCATTTACAATAAATTTGTTGTAAAATTGAAAAAAGTAGTAGGTTTAATTTTTTTTTTCAAATATTTTATCAAAAAATATTTTTCTAGAAAAAATCAAAAATAATCTTGAGTTTAAAAAGAATTTATTGACTAAAATAAATTTTTAAAGTTTTATATTTTATTGTAGAAAATAAATAATGAATAAAAAGTAAAGGGAAATATAAATAACATGTATTTTTGATATATCACTACATTAATTATTTACATGCATATAAAATTGTATGACTACATTTTTGCAGTATTATTTAAAATACAAATTAGTCTTATTTTATACATTTGAATCGTATAAACAACAATGATGTTTAAATCAGACGAACCATGTAATTATGTTCATTACACACCTAGTAATTTGAAGGTTGTACATAACATTTTAAATATAAATCTATACATTTCTGATGCACAAGCTTTGATTACATCAGAAATAAACATTAAAAAATTTAATCAAATAATCAATTTAATAAAAAAATTTAGTGTGTAATTAAAATACTTATAAATTATATAACTTTCATATTTAATATTATTACCAAAAAAATTGATAGTACTTGATTTTATAATATTCAACTAATATATAAATCTTCGATTGCGTCGTCTTTTTTATAATTTTCGAATACTTTAAAAAAATTGAATTTAACTATTTAAAGAGAGTTAAATAATATTAACTTCTTTTCTTTATACTCTAGTTTAAAAAATTTTTTTTTACTGATTATCAAATATAAGACAGTGTTTTAAAAGATTCAGTAAATATTACAATAAAATCTTCAGCAACACTAATAAGAATTTATATTTTCACACATACACATTATGCTAACACATTCAATATATTTATTAAAGAATTTAATAAATACATACATTTTATTTGTAAATTAGTAATGCTTATTTTTTTTAATTTGACACGAGTTAAATTACATTTCTTCAATAAATAAATGTCGCTGTTTTTATGTTATGAATATAAATAAAATTTATTTTCTGTATTTTCGATTATATATTTAATTTTCTAATTTAATTAAAAGCTTTATATGAATGCTTTCAAAAAATTTCAGTTTTAGTATCAATCGTTAATACTATAATAAAGACATTCGAAAGTTAAGAACAATGAATGTATTTAAATTAATTTTTAAAAAGTAAATGTAATTTTTTGCAAGAAAAAATAAAAAATTTGTAAATACATAAATATAAGTTAAATTTAATGTAATATTTTTCGCTACCTAAGCATTAAAAGTTAATCATAAAAATATACTCGGCTCTGAAATAAAATCAATAAAACCATTTTTTTAAACATTATGTACTTTTGAAATATAAACTTAATAATCAAAATGTACTTCCATTGTATCATGTATGCAGTTAATTTAGCATAAACCAGCATCAAAATATTTGACTTATTTTATTGTAACTAGTTATATTCTTTTAATTGAAAAAATCAAAATATTTGCAACTTCTTTAAATATTCATTGAACTTTAGCTTTAAAATAAAAATATGTTAAAGATGTGAATTTATTTTAACATTTTCTATCTTAAAGAATTTAATATTTTTTCAATATTCGATTCTTCTATAATACAATAGTATTGTAGCATTTTCAGTCAGTTACATAAACATATGTAGTTTATCAAAGTTAAGTCTTACAAAATTGCAATGTACGTAGATCTTTTTTTTATAGTTACGTATATTTTAATTAATTGTAGTTACAAACGATATACATTAATATAATTGAAAGCGAATATAGCATGATCATACATAGCTTTTTCCAAGTTTTTCACAATAACAATTCAATTTGATGAGAACCAAAAAATTAATAAATTATTCTTAAATTGTTTTTTATTATACTACAACCATTTAAAATTTTATTTTTATAAAATCAAACCATATTTGTTTATATGATTGTTATTTCTTTCGTATATTGCGATATATGTAATCTATATTTAATATTATTAATTAAAATTCTAATGATATAAACTATCATTAGGGACCTAAGTTATTCAAGATATATTTATATCAAATTAAAGTAAATACTAAATTCTCTTCTTGAAATTATAATATTAATGGAATAATAATAATAAATAAATAAAAAAACAGAAAGAAAAAATTATTCTAAGAAATATTATCGCAAATTTTATTATTAAATTACTAAAATATTTTAAAATATTTTTAATTCTAAAATTAATTCCTTAACAAAATTGCAAAAACTTACATTTTGTTGTTACAAATAATTTTAAAAGTTTTTAACTATTTCTAGAAAACATTTGTTCATTTATTTAAAATATTAGTGTTTTGATAAATATGTTTTGAAATAACTATATTAATATAATTCAAGTTTGGTAATGTATATAGACCCCTGACAGATATTTTAATTAGAATTTAATTTAAAATCTATATAATAACCTTATAAAATAAATCTATGTGAATTAAAGTTTTCAATACTCAATGTCAAATGTACTCCTGTCAATTAAAGATTACAATTTTATCAATATTTAAAATTTGTAATTCAATTTATAATTTTAATATATAATTTAAAAAATAATTTGCTAGAAAATTTAAAACATACAAAATCAAGTTTCGTAAAATAATTTCAAATACTTTATCAAATAGTAATATAATATTAGTAATAGTAATAGTAAGAACTATAGTTAAATAAATAAAAACATCTAGTTATAATTTATTTCACTTTTAATTTTTTAATGATTATAATCAGTTATGGAAATTTGTATATACAAATAAATATGTTGATATTAAGCATTTTTCTCTAGAGGTACTTTTAATGTTACTTACAGCCGATTTTTGTTCTCTTTTTTCTTATTTTTTGAGAACAACATTAATATTAATCAATATTACTTACAACATTGACCTTTGATCACAATGTATATTAAGGCAATACAAAAATATAAGTAAAATTTCTTATTCACATATAACAATAATATTTCTTTCAATTATTAACTGGTAAAAACAATCGAATTTTAGCAACATAAAAATTTAAATTATCTAAATTGAAACTAGTATTATCAGTGCGGATCTTCTAACCTTTGAACAAATTTGGAAGGTATACCAATACATAACAGATATGATTGAGGTTTTACTTTTATGTGGGGATAATAAAAGTTTAGGGCTTCCCAACAAATTTCTGAAAGTTTTGGTATAGTCAGCCAAACAGAATGAACCTTATCCGTCCTTACAACCTGCAATAATATATTTTAGTATCAAACTTTTGTTTAATTTGATATAGTAAAATGTTTTCGATCATTTTTAATTTTTTTAGACGTTTTAATTCATTATATCTGCATATTATGTAACAAAGATAAATATCTTCATATTTATTATATAAGTTATATAAGATATATTATAAATTATTTTATGTATTAATATTTTATTTAATAGAATATTTTTTACCTCATTTTCTTCTTTCACTATACCACCAAATGTAAACATCTGACCTATTGGAGTTAGTGCTGTAGAATGGAAATATGCTGGTTGAGGTAGCAAACATGTTTTCAAACAGGTCCATTTTAAACTGCTCAAATCTAGTTTCCAAACATCATTAAAAACTTGTGAGCCATTGTATCCTCCAGATATAACAGCTAAAGTTGAACCTGAGTTTTCATCCACATATTGAACTAAGCCATGGCACCGTCTAGGAGCAGGGAAATTCTCTAAATCACCTTGAGTACATAATGTCTTCCACTTTTTTGTTAAAGTATCAAAAGCTGGAATATCCTAAGAGTTTAAAAATAAGTATTTATTAGTATTTATTAGTATTTATTCAAAAAAAGAAAAATTAAAAGAAAAATCAAATAATGAATAATCAAGGTTTTATTTTTAAGTTCGGATATTATTAAAAAATGATCAATGAGATAATATTCATTAGGATAATACGTAACTATAGTATTTAAAAAACAATGTTATTTATCTACTTTATAATAGATATAAAACATTATAAATTTAGAGGATATTATTATTTCAGATACGTAAATACTTGTTTATCACTAATATAAGTTGTTGAATGTCAACTTTAATGAAAATTTAGTATTAGCAAAAATCTTTGTATTTATTGAATGGTTATGAAAAGATTTATTTTTTATTTATTATCGTACTTCAAGATTAAAAGCTTCCGATGCAGTACCACCACCTAGTACATAAATTATTCTTCCATCAAATGCAATTTCATGTCTATATCTGCCTTTAGGTTCACATTGATCTCTTCCACCACAGATATAAACAGACTCCCATATTTGAGTTATCATATTAAGTCTATGAATATCGCACGTATACTCTATACCAGTTGTTCCACCAACAGTATACAAATATGGTCCATGACATATGACAGCTTGTCCATATTGTGGACTTGGTAATTCACCCTTTGCGGGAATAATTTGCATCTCTCCACCATTGACATTGTATAAGTATACATTATTATTGCAGTTATCACCAAAAGGAACTCCAGTACCACCATGAATTATCAATGTGCCTCCTTTTAGAACAATCGCATTGGATGCTAGTTCATTGGGCATTACTTTTTGGCAGGGTAAACGTTTCCAACTTTTGGTGATAAAATTGAACTTCCAAATTTCTTTGAACAAAGGCCTGCTAATACTCCAATTTTGATCATTCCTCATGTCTGGATCATTGGCTGTAATACTGGGATTGAAGCCACCATACGAATATAAATTTTTCTCGTTACAAACAACTCTGTGTCCACTACGAGCCTTTGGCTTCTCTGGGCCTACTACATGTTGTTTTACAAAAACAAAGGGTTTGAATGCGTACATTTTTAAAGAATTTATTTTCTAAATACAAGAAATGGACAATATCCAAAACTGTTGGGAAAGGGAAAAAAGTGATTCTAAGGTTAGAGTTAACACCTCCGATGTTAATCGTTACGTATCTATAAAGAAGTCGTTTGGTACTCCGGATTGTTTAAACATCACGATATTGTTGTTAGGTACGATATTGCACACCACACTTGCTATTCGTCTTTTACCCTCCCACCACCCTCCGCAGTCCATTTAAGTGCGATAACGGACGCTAACGTATATCATTCTTGATATTGCATTTTATACAAGTCGTTTATGGGCCACGTTGAATTGCACATTTCAAAACGGAAACGCCCTCGTACACTTTGTTCCCTTTTTCACTCTTTCCCTCCTTGGGTGTGTAATAATAACACCACAGCAAAACGTGAAAGAGTAAGGGCGTAGTATTTGGTTATTGTTTGGTAGTGTTCTTGCAACATGCACGCGAAGCTTTTGCCTAGATGCTGCAGTCGCTTCTCTTTCTAGTCTTTGTGCTTGACATTCTTTTCAGTTTTTCGAAGACATGTTCCTGGAATTTTTTTGGAACAGGGTAATAGACAAATTAAAAAAACACAGTTAACTTCGAGACTGTTCGACACAACGACTGTTTTGTTATATAGGTCGATAACGAAAGAATCTGCAGCTGATGTAGTCGATAGTGTAGATCGTTTATCTTTCTTCCCCAGCAATATAGCCACGCAACTACGTGGTTTGGGAAGAATGGTAAATTTTTAAATCGAACTGATCACTGCAGACGTATAATAGCGAATATTATATCGTTGGGTTTATTGCTTATCCATAATTATTGCTTGCTATACAATTATTTCACAAAGTTTTTGCCGTGATATTTATACATATTAATTAATAATAATAAATGCATTATATGTATTCTTCAGTTTCCTTGCCTAAATATAATAGATTATGACCTCATAGCTCATTTATTTTGTCGACGTTTTGTAAGTTCCACTTTACAAGAAAATCTTTTAGATTTTTATAGTAGTTTATAGAATTATTAATTTTACCTTATCTTTAATTTATTATCAATTTAAACTATTATTTTAACATCATATCAGTACATAGAATATTATAACATATACTTGTGATGTGTACATAATTAGATTTTGTAAGTTGAAGCAACTAAAAAAACTCTATTACCAATTATAAAAAGGAACGTGTTTTATATGTTTAATCCATCAATTAAACAAAAGTTTTAAGCTATATAAAATTTTTGTTGACGGCTGCAAAAAGTTTTTATTTAATTTCTTGTTTTATTATAAATACGTAATACATCAATAAAATAAGGATTTATAAGTTGATATATTTTATTGGTGTAATTTTATGCGTACCATCTAGTTATTGTATTTATATCCGAATTATGTAGCACACAATTATTTATTAGTAATTATAATTTATTAATGTTAATTTATTAATGTATTTGCACAATTGAGTTGCACAATCCAAGATTTAATATTTGAGTTCTTCTTCGGTAGGCTGATAAGTGAGATAAATAATATATTAAGAAACTGAGAAATCATTTAATTTTTGATAATTGTAAATCGTTCAAATTTAGGAAAAATTTTCCCAAAATCAATAAATTAATTTAAAAATATTTTAATAAAAATTTTAATTGTAATTTCAACGCAATCTATTTAATTCTTATACAATATTTAATTGTAAAATATAAATAATTTATTATACTGAATAGTAAATATATACTATGGTAATATTCAAAGAAAATATCTTTAATAAAATAATATTTTGTATTCATCTATTGAAAAAGAAAACATTGGTACAAATAGAAACCATTAATATTTAAAATAATGGATAATAATATACCGGCGGTTGTTAATTTATATTATTTTTCATTGATACTTCTATTCAGAGATTGTACCAGGTGCGCGAGTATATATATATATATATACACATAACTCTGAGGATTGTCACGACCATGTGCTTAAATATCGTCTAACGTCGTGATGTCGACGACGCCGTATAATAATACCAACATCAGCGCTATAAACGAGAATGGTACCAAGCATAAACAGCTGATTGTCAAGAATATCATAAACATATCAAAAATAGGATTATTGGATTGTTTAAATGTACAAAATGACTTTTCAATTTCGAATTTCGTTTTGATTGAATCAACTGATTTATTTTCGAAAATGCAGCATAAGGTTATAAGTGCTGTTTTATTCGTTAATGTAAGAATAGAACGGTAACAGCTCCGAGTACAAAAATTTCTTTGTGTACCGAGAGATAAAAAAGATAAGCGTGGTTCATTGCAACAAAATGTCCAGAAAAGAAATTGAAGAGTGAAGTTGTCGTAGTCGTTTCGAAGCAAGCATTGTAGTTCTTACACGTAACATTGACAATTAAAGTTACAGATATTAACCTAACCTGAACTATTTTAATACAGCTAAAAAAAAGATTTAAAAAATTATATGAAATTCAATATGATAGAATGTTAAAAAAGATTAAAATTAGATGCTCTTCCATGTTTCTTTTTAAATAATTGCAGAGACTCACTGGTACTTAGTAGAAAGATTTAATAGAATCAAATGAAAAATAATATTTTATATTATTATGCATTATTTAACGTCAAGCTGGATAAAAACTGAATTTTTATTGTTTGATTTTTTCAGAAATGAAAGGTTTGAGGATTACAAAGGATAATTAGACATTATTTACCAATGTTGAATAAAATGAATACTTATGGAAGTATTCATTAACTTATAGAAGTATTATTTACACACAATCATCTCATTATTGCATTATTGAATTTCTACAGTATCAAGAATTTGTTTGGTATTATACATAACACATTATTATTTTTCATCACAAGATTACTGTAGAATACTAAAATGTAAAGATATAAATAGTAGTCCTACTACAACTGTTATAAAGTGTAATTTATATTTATATTAAAAAAAGGATTAATTTAACTTTAAATTTAATTTAATTTAAACTCTGTGGATCTTTATCATTACTTTTTATTAAATAATATGCGCTCAGTAATATTACATGTTAATACATTTTTTTATAAATATATTTGAAAATATTATTTACATTTCAGATAAAACATGAAATATTATATCGTATAACAAATGATTATTAATGAATACAGGGAATTACGAATACAAAAAACTCAAAACTATGGACGCGATTATTAGCATGTTGTTTTTGGTTGATTGTTAGAGATTGCAACATCCATATCACATAAAGTTTTATCATAGCTCAATGTTCATGTAATATATTGTTCACGCATTTTATTATTTCAATAATTCTATTGTAATGTCAACTATCTTTCTCATTTTCACCTTACGATTTTTCAAAACTATAAGGTAAACTTATTGATATTTTCTGGAATTGGTTCCTCAGTTAGATCTTGACGTACATTATTACTGTAATAGCTTTCAAGCAACTTTTGGGTTTGAATAATATTTTTTTCTAAAGAACAATGTTTGATCAACATACGAAATCTGTTTTGATGCATTGTTTGTACAAAAGCAAAATTAGTTTACAAAATTTAAACTTGTAACCAAATAGGTCGAAATTTTATGAAATTTTATACGAAACTATTTAATATTGGTACTTTTTAAAAATAATATAGTTATTTAGTTAATACTGCCAAATACTGACGAATCTTCATACTTTTCACTCCATGCAGTATACAGACAATATCATTATACAAATAATCAGGCATTTTATTTATGCTTTATCTTCGAATTAAGTACATTCATAATAGTATTGCAACTTCAAAAATAGTTAAAAAGATTTAATAAATTTTTCAATTCATATTTTTCAAATATTTTGCACGGAGTTTGCGTATAAAGATTTATTTATAATTAAATTACCGAAGCTGTACATACATGAAGTTTAAATATGTTGAAATTATTCGTATATACATAAGAAAAAATATATAAACAATTAATAATTATTAAAAACAATTTATAATGTAACGAATATATTAAATTAAAAACGTATACAATTAATAATTATTAAAGACAATTTATAATGTAACGCATACATTAAATTAAAAACGTATACAATTAATAATTATTAAAGACAATTTATAATGTAACGTATACATTAAATTAAAAACGTATACATTAAAACAACTGAATAACAATATAAGTATCATTTAAATATAACAACCAACTAACGCTGTTACCGTTCTGATTATTATGGCTCGGCTAACTCACTTCTTATAACTGAGTACTATTCTACAATTGATCTGCTGGAGAAGCATAATAAAATAGCGATTAACAGGTATTGAAATTACAAATTACAAATTAAAAAATTATATTTAATAACAATTTTAAAAATAATTCAACATTTTAATTTTCTGAAATAAATTCGGGGCTCTAGATGAAAAATTCGTTAAATTAAAAGATTATTTATGAAGTTTCTATAGCGTAATAGAATACGCAAATAAACCAAGGACCTTATTATTATCGTTATGATACAATAAATATATAACTGTATATTTCTGTAAATATATAACAAATGAATGTCATTCTTTTTTTCTTGAAGTAAATTTTTTCCGCTATAATAAAATTTATTAAAAATACTGTTTTTCTTAATATAAAGAAAGAAATATGATGATATTGTGTAATTACGGTAAAATCGTAAATTAAATGTTTTCACGATTAATTATGAATTTCGTATGTCCCAAAATATATATTCGGTATAATGCATTAGATGGGAGCGTAAATAGAGGTTTTTCAATATATGCACGAATCAAAAGAAAAATGGGATGGATTTGAAGGCTTTCAAATAAGTTTTCAACTTTCAGCCACGACCTTACAAGCTTTTGGTTTACCTCTTTTGGTCGGCTCGCGCTTCTGCATTGTGAGATAGAGAAAACATGGCAAGTATACATACCAGAAATTAGGACAGTGTTACTCCAATGTACAATAAAGAGCTCCGCTCTGGAACGTTGAATTTTGCAATCAACTCGTGTTACTCGAAGAATAAATACCGATTGTCCCTTTAATTCGATGTTATTTTTATACTCTACCTATACTCTCCGTGACTGTTACTCGAAATCGTCTTCGACAGGTAAAAAATCATATACATAAAATTAGTTCTAAAAAAATATTTTGTAATGAAAACGGAAGCAACTTAAATTGACTATTTCATTGCAGAAAAATTCAAGGGTCTTTTAAGAATTAAATTTTTATTGTTTATGCTCTTTTTCTTTGTAGGCATTTGTATGAAGAAAAGTAAACATATAAGTGTATATATAATTAGAAGTACATGTTGAAGCGATGTTTATAATTAGTCAAAGTATAATAGTATAAATTGAGAAAAACCATTATTAGCGAGTTGTACCGAAAAAGGAGTCAGTGAGTACAATTAAAATCGATACATACTAATTTACGATACAGAATATGAATTATTCTCTAATATTAAGTTAGATCTATTTTCACATGAATCTGAAAGGGTGATTGGAGTCGCGTACTACTTGTTAATAAATATCTTGTCCGCTTTGATAAAGCCGAACTTTGAAAATTAGATAATAAAATTAATTAAACCAATTATTATTAGAAAGAATATAATTTTCTTACCTTCAATTTTAAACACTTTACCTACATTCAAAAGGTTTAGAAAAATTTATATGAAACTATAATATATTTATTCCAAAAAATTATGCAATTAACGTTAATAAAATGGAAAAATATTTGGTCCGTTTAATATTGCGTGATACTCAAAAATACGATTCTTTCGTATCTTCATCAAAATCCATTTTTATCATGAAAAGAATACATAAGATAAAAAGAATACTTTTTATCTCATTATGTAACTTTTACAAATATAAAGAACATTAAATCTATAAAATGGAATTTTTCGAAAATTAACTTTAATCATAAACATAGATTACAATTTAGATTACATTTAAACGAATACAATTTAGGCACGGTAATAACTATACTTAATTAATGATTGACATCCGCATTTTCGTGTAATTCAGTAATTGTAAAAAATTCTTCTGTTGTAATTATTAATATAATTTATAACTTATATCTAAATGCAATAATAATTCCATATAAATTTGTAATTAATTACGAAAACGATGAATTTACGATTTTAATGAATTACTATTACAATGACTATTACTATACTTCCTTACATTAGATCACGAAAATTAAAAAAATTATTGTTCGTAAGTTTTTGTTACTTAGATATTATATTCTACACATGAAAATAATAAGGCCCCTTAATTACATGCTATTCCATCGCTTTGAAAATTTATTTAAAACATTTTCATGATTTTGTTTTCATGATTTTGTATCAATTTGAATTAGAAGTAATATTTTTATGAGAAGGGCCAATACAAAATCTTTAATACACATATAATAAATACTTTACTTTCTCTAAATATTTACTTGTTCTAATAAAAAAGACACAAACATAATTTTTCTATATCCTTATAATATGACAGTGAAAAAATACGGAAAAAAATTTAGCTTTTGAATATTATTATACTTTATTAAGTGCTTGAATTGTAAATTTTCAGTACGAAAATCGAATTAATACTGCAAAATGTTTACATACAAATTCTTTTAAGGATTAATTACTTTTTCTCATTACATGCATTTATAATTTCTTTATAATTCAATATTGCATTAATTAAGAAAATATACTCATTGCTTAGATTGAGTTTCATTAAACGTATTCCATAAAAATAGAAAAATTAAATTTTAATTTAAGAAACTAGAAAAACTTCAAAATTATACTCCGAAATTATATACATATTATAAAAATAAATTTTCTTTATCTCATCAATCCGGATTATACAAGAAAATTGGGTTTTCGATAAGCGAACAGTATATCTGTATCTATTTATCGCTGTTTAAAACTAATATTATAGATTAACTATAAGTAGCTTTTTTATTTTTATCTGAGGTTAAATATGATTTACGTTTTTTAGATTATATATTACCATAAAAATACTAATGTTTTGTTAAAAATATGACACGTTACAGCAGGAGAAATAGAATTCTTTTTATCACTGCTTTTTAGTATACATAACAAAATATGTACATGATTCTTACAATTTATAAATTTTAATATATTTTCTACTTAAAAAGTTGTAAAAGAATGATGACTTATATTCATTATTTATATAAGTTGACTTAAATCAAAGAATGATTTTTAAATAAATAAGAATTAAAGTATACATAAAATACTATAAATTCTATATATTATCATCATAAATTATAAGGATTCATTTACTAATAGTTTTAAGAAAAAAAATTTTCGCTGCGGATAAGATTCAAACTTGTGCTGGTAGAACCCAATGGATTTCAAGTTCATCTCCTTAATCGCTCAGACACCGCAGCAGGTAAATATAAAAAATAAATAATTGTTAATGTATTGAAATTAATTTACAGTACTTTATTATAATTATTAATTAAACAACAACTATTAAATTGCACATTAACAAACATTAAACAATCAAGCTTTTTTAAATACGAAGATTTTCATCAAATTATTTTAATATATTAGGTTTAGAAACTGAACAATTGTTTTAACATTAATCTTACAATTTCGTTTTTGATTTGATAAATATTTCTATTATTTAAAGAAATTTTATAATTCATTTATGTTACACATTTATGAATATTTGTCAGATATTTGCCTTCAAGAAGTTATGTAGTTATTTTCTTAATTATCTTTTTTATTATATAAATTAAACTTAATTAAATAACTTCAAAATTTAAGTATTTAATTTTCAACTATAATATATTCATAATATCAATATTATGAAGTATAATTCTTTATTGCTAGGATCAAATGAAGTATAGTTACTTAAGCTCTTGTAATACAAATAATATTAAGCAGTCGTTTAAAATGTATCCAAGCCTCGGTTAATTTAAATTAAATTGAAATATCGAGAAAACTTTTGTGATAACATTTTTTTGTGACAAAGACAAATTAGTTTTCTCATGTTAAAATACAATAAAGGGTAAAATAAAAGGGTAAATTTAATTTAATTAAGTTTTATTAGATAAAATGTACAATTGTCTACTACACGTTTAAGAAAGCTACATTAGACTATTTCGTTTAATTGTCTTTACACAGGAATTAAATTCTTGGTATGCAAATATTTATATTTATAAAGCAAATCCTCCATTGACTAGAGTATATTTATAAAAAAGAAGTAGTAGTGGAAATAGAAGAATAACAGATGAGTATAGTTTATTTGGTTAGAAAAGTTTTCTTGCTCAATATCTATTTAGTACAAGCAATGGAATTAAGAGACCAACACCCTGAAAAATACATTAATATGTCTAAAATAACACTCCCTGACGCCTAGTGAGTATCTGTTTGTAAACATATGTTATGCACGAAAGAAAGAAAGCTTTTCACACTCATCGTTTAATAAAATACAAAACTCGAAGTGAGAGAAACTACTATGCATTGAAAAAAATGTGGGGGACGGGGAATAAGTCATTGGAGGAGATGCGTAGAAAAATACCGGAACCGCAGAGCTCACGATTTATAGGACGAGTATCCGTAAGTTCTCCGGTGCATTTTTCTAGATTCGTCTATTATATAAAATTATGTTATTTATAAAATAATATTAGTATCTAAATGAATTTTCTTTTTGCTTTTTTTTCTTTTTTGATATCAAAAAATTCACGACAGATAGTAATCGGGCGAAGGTTCGGCCACTGATTCTGTTGTGAAAAGGGGGTTAGGGAACTCTGGCGGATGTGGCAGTGGTCCAGCAGTCTTTGGCTGACGTCGATACGCCATCAGCCAGCATGACACAGCAATGGCCACAGCGACTAGTGCCAAAAGTGCGGTGATAATTAATGAAATTATAAAACCGACCATGGAAACACAAACGTCTTCAGATAGTCGAGGCGAAGGATCTGCAATGAAAAATAATTTTGTTTTTGTTGAATACTGTAATCCGAATTAATTACTCGTAATTAATTCGCATATTACCATTTAATCATGGTATTTTCTTTAATATCTATACGAGCGATTGAAATTTATAATTTTTATCATAATCTGTGCGATTTCGCGAACCATATTAAAGAGTTTTTATATAAAGTACATTGAAATACGAGGTACTTTTTTAAACGTGACCTGATGCACAGTTAAAATTGTTTATTTATTGAGTGAATAAGTAAACATCTCTTAAAGAACTAATCAGAATCTACATTCATTTGAAATAAATTAACGTTTTTTAATATTACTAATCATGTACAACTATAAAATATTTTTAATGTAGTGATTTTTAATTTAATGAAAATTGAGTGATTTTTAAAATATTTTGTTTTTTTAAAATAGGTTCTTCATTTTTAAAATCGTATTTTAATTTTATTTATAATTCTGTAATTTTTTTAATAAAATAACATAAATATTAAAAAATTATAAAATAAATGATGTTTCTTTACAATAAGAATTTATTATTGCTTAATACTTTGATATATTGAAAAATATATCATCACATTGTTTTTTAAATATATAAAGTAGATTAGTTAATTTAAGATGAATAATAATGTTAGATTATGCTTCTGATAAGTGTTTGTAGAACATATTTAATATAAATCAGGTATTTTAATTTGCGTATTATAATAATTCTCAATGCTTATTTAGTACTTATACTTTTAAATTTTGTATTTCCTCTCGCACTTTATATATAACTTAAAATTATATAAAACGATATATTTTTTGGGAAAAAAATTGTTAGAACCGACATTCTAGATATTAATTTATTAATACATTGTGTAATACGACACTTTAGCTTAGAATGTTTAAATAGATTTAAAACAAAAAATTAAAATGCTTGTCAATAGCATTAATAAAATACTTTGAAAATAGTACCAGATATTGTTCAATGAATTAGAAATAAAAGGACTCTAACTTTTTCTTTCAAAATAATTCCTGGATCATAAATATGAAAATTGATTCTTTTATTAATAATAATAGAATATCTTATAAGATTTATAACTATTAATTTAAAAATTACTCAAAAAAGAATTAGAAACGTGAATAAAATTATAATTGTAATAAAATATAAAGTTTTCAGAGGATAAGAAATGTATTAACATTTCACATTTTCTGTATTTGTAAAAAATCGTTAATATTAATTGAGCTACTGTATTGCTATGGTACTATATGCTTACCATGTGGTTGATAAAGCGAATATTTGTCTTCTCGTCGCTCGATGGTTACAATTGAGTTTGAAGTTACATTTATGTTTCCACGTTCATCTCCAATAACATTATCAGGTAAGCGCAGGGCAGTATCTTTGTGACTGGATGTATCTCTACGTCTTCGACCAAAAGCATTGTATCCTCTACAGTTGACCTACAAAAAATATTCATATTTTTAAATAAAAATAACTTAATAGATAATAAATACATAATTATATATTTTTTTAATATGACTATAATTGTATATTTCATATATTTTAAAATATACTTAAAATTTTTATGAAACATAATTTTAATAAAACAATCATGCATCATATTAAAATAAGATGAATTAAATTTACTACTGCTTTTTCTCTATATATAAGTCTTTTTACTACTTTTTTATATGTTTAGAAGAGACTTGTCATAATAAATTATCTTTAATACAAAAAAACAACAAATATGAATATTTTTATATAATCATAAGACTAATATGATACCACATGAAATACGTTTTGCTTATTATTTAATTATATGTAATACATAGTTATCTTTTTACCGGTTGACATTTTCCAAAGCATACGCGTATGTTGCACTGGAAGCGTATGTTGTCACTACTCGGAAATTTAAAAGCATTGAAATTGGCCATGAGAGTTTGGGTCTCAGGATCTTGTTCCCATTCACCAAAGATCGTTGGATCTGTGGCGCATCCATTTTCATCTGTTACGACATATTCATTTTCTATTTCATTTTCAGTTGTTTTAGCAACGCAGGAACGTGCAAAACCTCCGTAAATTGCTGAAAAATATAATAATTTGCATATTTATAATCTAGAATCTTTATTATATATTATGCGTAATTTTTTATTTCTGACAATAAAAGTTCTAATTTTTAGTTTATTAATTTTTCATTATTTTTGTCCTGTTTTTTAATTATTAACTTTTAAGCAGTAATACAATCTATAAAATAGGTAGCAATTACTTTCATTAAACAACAAGTCGAATTGTTTTTAATATTTTAATATGTAAATTAAGGAATAATTTATTGAACGTTTATATCATTATTATTATATTGAATATACATACAAGTTGGACTGACATCAACTTGCAGTTTCAAACCATCTCCTATTTCAGCTTGGCTTATTTCATTACCACTTTGACTAACGATCTTCATTCTACAGGTTGGTGGTGGTCCTGTATTAGCAATTGTACCAGCAGTCGTCATCATTGATACATTAAATCCAAGAGTGATATTTTGTTCACCAATTTGATATAAACATTTTATACTGTAAGCTTGGGCATTGTATGTCATGAGTTTCTTGTGTCTCTGAATAACCAGGGTGAAACTAGCTACACCCTTTAAAAAAAGAATTAAGTAGATATTTTTTAATATTAATAAAACTTTATTAACAATAAAATTATTTAATGGTAATACTTACATTAACATGGGTAAGTCCACAAGTACCGAAGGCTACTTTGAATTCTTCAACTACCGTCTGTTCTTTTAAAAATGTTAAGTCGCGCCTACATTGTTCATCGGAACTATAGTGTTTTACATAAATAATGCCATTGAAGGCTTCACTTTGTCCGACTAATGTAACCAAAACTCCATCTGACAGACATTTTACACTCATAGACTTCTTAAAGTCTTCAATCTTTTTGGCTATAAAAATGATAATGTAGATTTAAAAAAATAATCAAATCAAATATTTATGTACATTACAGTAATAATGTAGATTTTTTTATTTCTAATTAAATTATAAGTTTTGAAATTAATGATATGATTTTAATTGTGCACATAAAACTTACCTTTACATACACCGTTTTCATCGATCATAACCCCAGCTTCTGGATAGCAAGGTATACATATTCCTTTGTCATTCTTGGCATGATTTGGAGGGCATATGCATTCCCCGTATGCGTTACGGATCTGACCCTTCTCTAACTGACAAACTGAAAATTTTTATTGCCAAATAAGCATGAACAATAAAGAGTCAGAAAAAATCTTTTAAATAAAAAATTGATGAAATTTGTCGATGGCTTACTTGGTTCACAGTGCTCGACTGCATTTCCACGATAGTCTGGTAGACAATCACATGTCATTGTTTTTATTGGATATGTATCCAAAACCATACATTCAGCATTAATTCCACACGGTTTAATTTCGTCACATGGATTAACGCATTTTCTATTAATGCACGCCTGCTGGGAAGGACAGTCGTCGTCACTTCTACAACCCACTATAAACGAAAAAACGTAAATTTATATATTTCATAAGTTTTTATTTAATATGCACTTCTTTTAATCTTTTGCTCTTATTATCTAAACATATTATTTTTAACTTTTTTCAACAATACGTATTACTACATTATAAACATTATTCTATGGTAATTTTATGATTTTTATTATGTGATATTATAAATTTTACATATTTAAAAATGATTATTTCTAATAATAACATATATTGCAAAATTAAACCAAGGTCCTCATTTTGATTTTAAATATAATTTCAAATAATATTTCATATAATTAAACTTTTATCACAATTAATTATTCAAATCAAGTACTTTTATTATTTCATTTTAAATGATTACATTTTTAAAAATACGTGACTGACTACTCATTATTCGATCAGCCGTAAATGTGCAATAAAAAGAACATATTCTACTTTTTTATTAAATTAAAGAAAACGAATAACATTTTGTTAAAACAATTTTCCTAAAAAATATATTATTAAAATTGTAGATCAGTAAAAATTAAAAATTAATAATATAATGATTGGGTGTAGGAGTAAAATTAAGAAAAGAGAAAAATATATGTAAATAAATAAAATTAAACCATAATGATGAAAAATCTATTGTTAAATTTATTAAATTTAAAAAGAAAACTATTTTCTTTAATATGAATTAAGAAGAAAAGTATATAGTAAATAGTACTAAATCAAATGTCAATTAAATATTATTAAATTCCAAGCAGGAATTAGAATATTTTATTCTTAAATTATAAAGAATTTTGTTAAATAATCAATTTATACATTTAAAACAGATATAGTCCTATTGAAAGTATATTGTTATTTAATAATATTTTCAATAATTTATTTGAATGCATTTAATAATGTAATAAAATATAAGCGGACACTTTAAAACTTGTTTTTATATTTTTTCATAAATTCATTATAATTCGTTTAAATAAGATTTTGAAGATCAATGTCGTTGATTTGTTCACTTTATACTTCCTTTGTTATATGTTAAATAATAAAGAAAAATTTTAAACTGCAATATTTTCGTTCAATTAGTTATTTATTCTGGAATCAGCTATTATTATAAAATTTTCAATTTGAATAATTCTATGAAAATTATCACAAAATGTACTTTGTAATAAGAGACATTATTAAGTTTCGATTAATATTCTTATTATCACACGCAGCTTAATACACTACAAAATGATGTTTTTTTTTTACAAATATCAGATTATGAAAATAAGATTAACAAAGCATTTTTTCTTTCTAAATATATATTTTGATCAGACAGAATGGAATGAATTGAAAGTCAGAGTCTGTCTCATTAAAGCAAGAATGAAAAGCATGAAGCACGTACCAGGAATGCAGCTGGACAGCTCAGCCTCAATATATCCGGGTGGACAAGCGCATTCGACGACGTGATTATACACGCCACAGTTTGCATCTCTATCACACGGGTTGTCTAAGCAGGGGTTCTCGCAACGCTCATTAATACATGCTTTCTCCGATGGACAGTCGGTATTCTTCCTGCATCCAACAATGGGAGCGCAAAGCGCCGTGGGGTTGCCACTGTAGCCTGGTGGACACTCGCAAACAGCCTTGTGGTTGATGCCCCGGCATTCGGCACCTTTACCACAAGCCTCAAGTGATGGCGAGCATACTGCTACGCAATTTCGTTGGATACACGCGTGTGTACCCAGACAGTCGAAGTTGGATTGGCAGATACCCACTGTGAAACGGATTTTTCGTTACTTTTTACCCGAGGCTTAATTCGGTTGCATACCGAGAATAGTGGTTAAAGTGGACTTTTTATATAGTATCTCTTTGCTTCTTCGTATCAGATTTATTATTTATTTTACTACGTTAAATTATCAATGTAACTATGAATAAAAATTTTAAATTATAAAAAAATAGATGTTTCAAACAATAATAAGGAACAACTTTAAGAAGAGCATATTTTCCTTGACATTTTTTTATCCAAAACAAATCAGTTTAAAATTGAATTTTAGTTACTTATGAAGTCTAAGATGCTTTAAATTGGTACTTGATTGTATGCATATTCTAAAAAGTATTAGACATTCTTATTTTAGACTTAAAATCGAATTAATTTTCAATATTGTCTTGTAGTAGAGATTTTTATGTAATTACAAAAAGACTAGATTTATATTTATCTATTAAATTTGATAGAGTTATGACTTTTCAAGGTAATTTTACTATTAGGCAATGGCACATTATACTATTAGAAATATAAGGAAGAGTCTTACATAAATGTAATGTTATTTGGGAAATTATGATGCATTAGTTCAATTTTTTCAATTATTTTTAGAAAGTAGTTTGAAAGATTGTTTCCGACAATTTACCTTTCCATCGACTTTTAACATACCAAAGAAAAATGAAAATTACAGAGAAAGCCAATTATACGAGGACTGCTACCTGGAAAACATTCAATGTCGGGATTGCCATCGTATCCGGTGATACAGGAGCAAATTGGCTTATGGTCGTGGACATTGCAGATGGCATTATTGCCGCAGGCACAGGGTTCCTTGCAGATGGCATTGATGCAGGCTTTCTCGGATGGACAATCGTTGTCACTGGTGCACTCGATCCGAAAGATCGATGGTACGACCTGGCAGGTGCCGCTACCGCTACTAATGTAACCGCTTGGACAGACGCATACCATTGTTCTCACTGGATGGCTGGGGAGTACCTTACAGGTCGCTGGTTCGTAGCAGGGCTGTATAAATATGCAAGGATTCTGACATCGGTTGTTTAAGCACGCCATTGTACTTGGACAGTCACAGTCCTCGTGGCACTCGGGTTCCTCCTCAGGATGACAAGCAACGTACGGATTACCGCTGAAATCGTCAGTTTATTATGAGTAAGCTTGATAATTCCTACCATTATTAAATACTGATTGTACTCTTATTTTAAAATATCCACAAATTCAAGGTCAGAATTTATTAAAGCTGTATGTATTGAATGTTTTATATAAATAATAAGTTATTTTTATTATTTCGTGGTACATGATGATTTATGAGTATGTATTAATGATTTTAATTTTTGCTTTCTATTAATAATTATGTAATATCTTGTTTTTCACACAAAGTATCAAGATAATAAGGACCAATGCATAATTTTGAAAAATTCTATATAATTGAAATTCTACGGGTGAGCGAGCAAAATATAAGAGAGGATGATATACCTATAGTGAGGTGGACAGCGGCAGATGGGTAAGTGATCTCTGACTTGGCATTCGGCTCGATGCGAGCAGCCATTATCCCTCAAGCAAGGGTTGACGCAGAGCATGTTGACGCACGCGTGTTCAGGTGAACAATCGCTATTGCTAAAGCAACCGACGACTCGGCAAGTCAGCTGAACATCTCTATGGAAGCCGGACTGGCATCGACATTCGGCAACGTGTTCGGCGACGTAGCACTCAGCGTGCGGACCGCACACGTCTGCGAGGAGGCAGGGGTTCACGCAGTTCTTGTTGATGCATGACTTGTCGCGGGTGCACTCGGAGTCGCGGCTACACTCGGAACTGTGGCAAGCCACCTCGGGGTCACCCTCGTAGCCCGACTTGCACGAGCAAGTAGCCCGATGGTTCTTTACATGGCAGAGAGCTTTATGGCCACAATTGCATGGTTCGCGACATTGACGATTAATGCAGGACTCGCGGTCGCTGCAGTCCTCGTCCGAAAAGCAGGTGCCTTCATTTTCCAGTTGTACTGCAGAAAATAAAAGTCTTTTAATAATAAGTTCTTTTTACGAAAAACATTTTAATTTAATTATTCAAGTGTAAATAAACGTAAAAAATAAATTAATTGTTTAGATTTCTTAGTAGGTTAACTAACTAGGCTTTACCGCTTTTCTAATGTGAATTCATTGTGATTGCTAGAGTAATTTTTTAAAATATGTAGCTCATGATGCATTTATCTTTTCAATGCATTATTATATACCAAGCCTAGTAAAGTCTTATGTCATACTAGCCAATTGATATTGGTTTAATCATTTTACATAAAGTAGCATGTATATATATATATATGTATATATATATAATTTATAATATAAATTTGACATTAAAATGAAATATATATTTTCATTTTTAATTACGTTTTTAAAAATACAGTATGTTTGTTCATCGTGATAAAATATACCAAGAAACATTTATGTAAATCTTCTCAAGTTTTTAACGTATATTAGAAGAAATGATTGCTCTTTTAAAAGAAAAGTTTTTGAAAGAGTACCTTTTTGACTTTTGACTAGTAATAAAAAGAGTTTTTAAATATTTAGCAATTATTGAAATAAGAGACATCTTATTGAAAATTGATAAATTAATTATGTATTTCCGATAATGTTATATGTTTCTTTAAGAAAAAACATTCAAAGTTTCTGAAAAAATTTGAAAAATAAAAGAATTAAAGAGACTGCTTTTGTAATAGTTAAAAAAAGAAAGTGTAAAAACAATTTAAGAATAAAACAGATGTAAAACGTCGATAGATATTGCCTATTTCTATAAAAGAGATTAATCATCTAAATAACTCTAAATAAATCTAGCTAATATAGTTGAAAAACTTAAAAGTTATTAATAAATGGCATATAATTTAAGGAAGAAATAGTATTTCTATACCCTGCAAGATAAAAATTATGAAAAGGCAGTCTCGTACAGACTCATAAAGTTTATAAATTGACCGTTAGTTTCATACATAATATCGTTCTTTATCTTTAAAATAGTTTCTTAAGTATTCGGTATGTGATAAATAATGAAACTATATATTGGAGCAAAGAAATATTTGACAGTAATTAAAACAGTTTTTATTTTAAAATATTTTCAAATTTATAGAAATCAGAATTTTTGTATTTTTAAATTTTATATAGTATACAAATTGAAAAGTGATTATCTAGATCTTTTTTATTTTATATGAACGTTAACAATAAGAACTAAAATACGTTTTTTTATTTAATTAAAGTAAAGAATTTAATTTATTTTGGATTTGAGCTCAAAATACGTGTTTATATTAATAAAAATTCTGCCTTCTTTTATACAAAATTCTGATTTATAGAATAGTTTTTGAATCCGCTGATAAAATATTCTATAATAAGATACAAATATTGTTTATCAATAGCATAAATTATAACTATTATTCTTTAAGTTTCATTAATTATTCATTAAGTTATTCATTAAGTTTTGCACGAATTTTATACAAGACCAGCATAAGAATAATATTTTGTCATGAAATAATTTTTTTTAAGAACCTATTAGTAATTTTAAGAAAAAATCTTTAGGATCGATGTAAACTAAAGAAAAAATTACGTACTTGGACGGCATACTCCTACAGAGTCGGTAATCCATCCGCTTGGACACGTACAAACCATAGTTCTCACGGGCACGGTGTCAAGGACGCTACATCTTGCGCCCTCGAAGCAGGGTCTTATGACGACGCAAGGGTCGTGACATTTGCTGTCGACGCAGGCCAATCTGCTAGGACAATCGGCGTCCTTGATGCACTCAGGCTTGTCCGATAATTCAGTTGATTTACGCTTGCAGTAGGAGTAGGGATTGCCGAGAGGTTCGCTCTCGGGGCAACGGCATGTAGCCGCGTGATTCACCACCCGGCAGACGGCGTTCCGAGCGCAAGGATTACTCGCGGTGCAGGGCTCGATGCAGCGATTGTCACGGCAGGCGAAGCTCGCCAGACAGTCGTAGTCCGAGGAGCATTCGGGTCGCTCGCATAGTAGTTCTGCGTTGCCAACGTAGCCAGGGCTGCATTTGCAGCTTGCTCGATGATTTTTTCCACGGCATTCGGCGTTTATTGCGCACCGCTTCTCCAACACACACGGGCTGATACACTGGTTCTTGAAGCATGTGTCACTGTTCGGACAGTCGCTGTCTAACTCACATTCCACTATGAACAAATAAACATTGTTATGTATATATAAATTCGTGTGTATTGCTTCATTAAGCTACAGATTTCTTATGCAAGTTCCTTCGAATTTCGCCATTTTAGGAATATTTTATGAGATACGTTTACAAAATATGTAGTTAGGTCATATTAAATAAATTATGAAATTATTCAATAAGATTTAGTTTTTCTTTTGATAACATAAATTTTTACTTTCTATTTTATAAAAGCTTTTAAAAAAAGAAAAATGATCATTGATGTAGTTCGTGTAATTCTGAGGGAGCAATCTTAAAAATTCAGTTTTCATTTATCTAGAAATTTACAGTATTATAATCAAATTTTAAAAATCTTGAAAAATATAATTTGTTGTTAATTATATAGAGGCTTACAATTTATCTGATTTACTTACGTTGTACGCAACCAATTTGAGGGTTACCAAAATAGCTTGGTAAGCAAACGCAAGATGGATAGTGATTCGTTACTGTACACTTAGCATTTGGCCCACAGTTGCATGGATTAATGCATAGTCCATTAAAACAAGACTCTGTGCCAGCACATTCATTATTAGATCGGCATTCCACCACGATTGCAGCTAAAACATAGAAGAATCGCATGTACATAATGTATGTCTTAATATCAAAATGTGTATTGCAATATCAACATTGAAATTAAAAGTACGCATATTGGTATACTTACGCGGTATACATTCGACTTTAGCATCGCCCATGTAGTTGTTGGGACATTTACAAACGGCATAATGGTTGTCTACGTGACATAAGGCGTTCATCCCACACACATCACTCGAAATACAAGGATTTGTACAAATAGAGTTAATGCACTGCCTATCATTATTGCATTCGTCATTAGAATAGCATTCTGGTTGTTGAGGTAATATTGGAACTATCGGAACTACGACAAATAAGAATATACAAAATGTTGTTAAAATTTAAAATAAATTCAAGGCTATTTTGAAATCATTAGGATTTATTCTATAATTCAACAAACGTATGAAAATTTTTAAAATATATTTCCAACATATTGATATGATTTTTAATTTATATTTGAATTTATATTATAAATATTTAAAAATAAATTTGATAATTTTTTCAAACATCATAAAAAATATTATATAAAATATTAATATTATAACTACGGTTGAATAATTTAGTTTAATTACTTATATGATTCATTACGTTAAAAATAAGTTAAAAATGAGTTAAAAATAAGTTCTTATAATGATATCGAAGCAAAAAGAATTTTTGAAAAATCACTGTATAAATTATTCAATTCGTTAAAAATATTTTTCATATATAGAAACACTTTGACTTATGATTATAAGATCAATTATAAAAATAATTTATACAAGATAAATACTTTCAAAAGTTAAATGAACTTACCTAAAGAACACTCTACGTGAGGATTTCCAGTATAATCCACAGGACACAAGCAATTGCCAGTGTGATACTCAGATTTGCATTGGGCATTGAATCCACACTGCGTGACATGACAAGCTTCGATGCATGTGCCACTCACACATTTTTCGTAATCTTTACATTCGTTATCTACCGTACATTGAGGGTTGAATGCTAAAAGTAAAGAAATGATTTTTAGCGATTTTAATATATCACCATCTCGTAAACATTTACAAAACGTACCAATCTTCTTGCATTTGCCACTAATGTCAATAACCGTATCCGGTGGACATTGGCAAATCATTGTACGTAAAGGCACTGTGCCAAGTACTCTGCACTCTTGCTCCTCACTGCACATATTCGAGAGTGAACAAGGATCCTGACAAATGGCGTTGATGCATGCTTCTGTTGATCTACATTGACCGTCTTCGGTGCAGTCCGGCTTCGATACTGGATTTTTACCGGAATCTTTGAATGAATTAAATTTTACGTTATTCGCTTTAATATATTACTATTAATATATTAATATATCATTAATATATAATTAAGAAGCAATAAAAATATGCATTTAGTATGACAGCATTTGATAGTTTTATATTTGTTAGCCTTCGTTAATTGATTCAATTCAATTCAATTTTACTTATATACTTGGATTGATTAGGTCTTGGATTAATTATGACTTATTAATTTGAAACCTATATTTCTTAAAATAAGGCACAGTTACTAAATTCCTATTGAAGAAGTTATATTTATAGACACTAGCAAATATAATATAAAATGAAAGAAGATCGCTTAAAAAATTTATGCATAAATCAATAAAAGAATTAAGAGAATATAGATAGAAATTGAAAGGATACACCCGTTTCACTAAAATTGTTTCACTTTGAGCGTTCTACCAAACACTTACCAATACATTCAACGTAGGGGTTGCCGAAAGTGCCCAACTTGCAAGTGCATTTCGGCTGGTGATTTCTTGCTTCGCACTGGGCACCCTCGGCACAACTGTCTTCGTCACAGGTTGGTCTACAAAACCGATTGAAGCGCTCGCATACCTCGTGATCAGCGCAGTCTTCATTATATTGGCAGCGTCCCCTTGTGCATGCAATTCTGGCATCACCCTGCGTACCTACTGGGCACGAACAGCTCGCGCGGTGATCCAGGACGACGCACTCGGCTCCTCGTCCGCAAAGCACATTGTCGGCTAGACATGGACTCGTGCACGCACCATTGCGGCATGATTTATCGTATGGGCAGTCCTTGTCTGACTTGCACTCCACTGTAATTTAAGATCTCATTAGTTGGGTCATGGATTAATTAAGTACTATCTATTTTTAAGGTTCTCGCTTGTGGTTTCAGAGATTCAATCAATATGTTTAAAACAACTTCTTTGTTTATTTTTTTGGTGACTGAAGCTTTAATAAATCAATAGAGATTTTCTGGTAAAACTTTCATAAATGAATTTTTAGATTACCATAAACTAAATTATAGAAAGCCTAAGAAATAATTATTAAGCAATTCAATATCATCTCACTCACTTTCTTGATTGGATAAATTTTTAAGAACACAAACTATCAACTCCAGAGATTAATCTGAACCGCTTGACCATTTTTTACTTTAAGTTTTTATGGGCTAAGCCATTTTCATAAGTATAGGAAGGTTATATTAAAAAGCATAAGAATATTATAAAAAATTAGTCAATCGATTCCAAAAACTTTTTGCACGTTATTTACCTTATGCCATACAATACATTTTGAAAAGTTCGTCATTTTATTTATATTATTTTATTTGAAGTTAATGAATTAAAAAAATTTCAAAAAATATGTACTCATGATAAATTTGCTTAATATCTATGATATTTTGATAAATTTCTGACACTTGGTAAGTAATATGGTATAGAATGGTAGAGTTAGTATTTTTAATTTTTAATACAGAAATTATGTTAGTTACTGAAGATTGTACAAACAAAATACATTTGATTTTATTTGAATTTTTGTAAATGTCTGAATAAACCGCATTTATAATTAATTTATTATTTAATATTAATTCAATTTTTGTACTACTTTAAATTATATATAAATTAAATAATTGTAGAATTTCGATCTCTAATTCATAACGCAAATATAAAATATAACAATATCGAAAAATTTTTATACATAAATTATTTATCTTATAATTAACATGCTCGCACATATACACATAAATTCTTATAAATTATTTGTAGATATATTGAGAAAAGAATGAAAGCATATGAAATTAAATAATGAAAACGTATATTATTTAAATACTTTTTAAAAATGTTCACAGTTTGACGAGACTTTTATTTATTCATTTTCATTGACGTCGATGCAGTTTACTGGTTATCATAAAGCTTAAAATTGAAGATTTTCAAACTTCTTAAATTTGTTATTAATAAGAAAGTAATACGTACCTTCAAAGCATTGAATTTGAGGATTTCCAGCTAATCCTTGTTGACAGTGACACGTTGGATGATGTTGAATAGTTATACATTCGGCATTCAAGCCACATCGGTTGTTCATACATGGATTTTGACAAAGGTTATTAATGCAAGCCTTTTCAGTTGAACATTCAGAATTTGATTTACATTCTGGATGAGGAATGGTATCTGTAAAAAGTATTTTGTAAATTCAAATACTTTTATACAAATTTATAATTATTATAAAAATAATATATTAACTGATTATAGAAATTATTATAAAAACATTAATAAATTAAATAATTTTTATATATATATCGAAAATTCAGAATTTAAATAACAAGTTCAATATATTTATAATAATACCAAAAATCAATGCAAATATAAAATCTTATTCTTTGATTATAAAAAAATACATAGACTTATAATTAAAAATGTAAAAATATAATTTAAAAAGTTTTTAAGTAATTGCACTAATAATAAATGTATTCTGTTATTTAGTTTCTAAGTCTTTTGGCAGTGACCATAACTTTAGAAGTTTTATCTTAACAGTAGACTTGTTTAATAATTTACCAGGATTACAATCGATGTAAGGATCGCCAACGTAACCAGCAGCACAATCGCATAAGTGTCGATGGTTTTCCACTCGACACTCAGCCGTATGTGCACATGAATTAGCGAGACAAGGACTGACGCATTCTCTATTTAAGCAAGCCATATTGGCGGCGCAATCAGCATCTGATTGGCAAAATCGTTCCGTTGACGTATCAGCTAGATAAAACATAATTCGTAATAGATATCTCAAAATAAAAGTCACTTAATTTTATTATATATGTAGTTCTGTAAATATATATTTGAAAAATGTATATAACTAATTTATTTACATTAATTATACATTAATTATAATATAAATTGACTTAGATACCAAGTTCCTAAGAGATAAATATCATGGATTTTAATATAAAGTACAGAATTGTGAATAATTAAATAAAAAATAAAATTAGATAAAATTCAATTTAAAAATTTAAACCAAATTCTTTTCATATTTTCTATATCGTAAATATAAAAAGATGTTATTTATAATAATTTTCACCTTTTATACAAGATTTTGTAGCATCGCCAATAAAATCAGATGGACATTCACAAATCATGGTTCTCATAGGCAAAGTATCTATGACGGTGCATTTAGCATTAGGAATGCATGGATGTGACATTGTGCATGGATTTTTGCAAATACTGTTGAAACATGCCAATTTGCTTGAACAATCCGCATCGACTTTACATTCTAAATATTCTATCACTTCTGAAATCAGGAGAAATATTTCTATTAGTTTTACAATAATTGTTGATTAGTAATGTACAATAAATTTCTGAAATAATGAATTATTTTTATGCGGGTTCATTTTTATTCGTGGTTTATTTGTTTTTATAAGCTTATTGAATTGTCAACTATAAAAATAAAAATATGTACTTCAATTTCCACGTAATAAAAAGGTAAAATTGTAAATGTTGTATTTCAATTAAAATTTATATTTTATTATTGAATATAATGTAATATTATGTACAAAAAAATAATATTTAATTTTCTTTATCACAAAAATTTGAAGACGAATATCTACATTAAATATTTACATTAAATGTAAGTGATTTGTGTTTTTTTTAATTATAAAACTTGATTATTTCTATAATTTATGTAATAATATATAATTCGACCAATTGAATTATTTAATAATGATTTTGTAAGTAATTTTTATTGTAATTATTTTATTATTATTATTATAAAAATTGATGAATAACTTTTAATTGATAAAACCTAGTGTTTTTAATACTTACTACGAAATTTGATGAATACATTGATTTGTACAAGTAAATGGTAAGTTTTATAAATATATTTTTAAAAAGCGATTCATTTTGTAAAAAAGTGAAGAATAAAAATCAAATATAAAATTTCCTTTATATTTCTTTAAAAAGTAAAAATTTACCAACAAAATGTATAAAAGTGTCACAATAACTTTTTTTCTCTTTCAAAAAAAGTATATTTAAATTGTAATTTATTGACAAGACAATATCTTTAAGATGATTAAAACTTAATATAAAAGTAAGAAAAGAAGGTAAAAGTATTATGCCACGTACATACATACTTACATACATATATATACAAATTCATATATATATATATATATATATATATTTGAATGGAATAAAAATTATATTATGAAGTAAAATTTCGGTTACATTCGGACACAGAAATATTAAATGAATGTGTTCAAGTATTATAATTGACTCACTTTGTTCACAACGAGAATAGGCGTCACCGGTGTATCCAGGTGGGCAACGACAAATTGGTCGATGGTTGACAACGTGGCACTGAGCACTCGATGGGCAATTACAAGGATTTACGCAGCGTGAATTGCGGCAGGCTAAATTGTAGGCACAGTCGTTATCGAATGTACACTCGGACCGCTCGCACTGTTCGTATGGATTGCCAAAGAATCCATCCTGACAATAGCAACGTGCTTTGTGGTATCCATCAACCTTGCAGAGAGCGTTTTCGCCGCACTGTGTAATCAGGCAAGCATTGATACACACGTTGCTGATGCATGACTGAGTGAGAGGACACTCGTCGTTGCTGCGACATCCGACTGAAAAGTAATTCAAGGATTATATTTAGGGTTAATTGAAGAGGAGCCGTAAATTTTGCTGGTTATTTGGATTTTGTTTCATATTTTGGTTCAAATTTTGATTTTGAATAGCTTTTGATTTTACTCTTTTATATGCAATTGAATTTTATTTAAATAAATACACGTTTAAAATTATTAATAAAATTATGTTTACGTTCTCGACAATACTGATGTGGATTTCCAGTGTAGCCTTCTCCACAAACACAAATTGCTCGATGAAGTTGAACATGACAGTCACTGTTGTGCCCACAAGAATCAAAAGTGCAAGGGTTTTCGCATTTTTGATTGAAGCAAGTTTTATCGTTTGGACAATCAGTGTTATCTATGCATTCTGGTTGTGGTACTATAAACCAATACGCATCAAAGAAATATAGTTTTCATTTTAATACAAGTTAATAGTAAAATAAAAACTCAATATTTTATATGAATTATAAAAATACATCTAAGTATGTATATAGTATATAATAATAAATAATAACATAAGTATAATAAATATAAATACATATATTTCATCCATTAATAATATTTATAAAGTCATTGATTATCTAGTAAATTTACAAGATTTTTCACATTAATAAAAATAAATATTCGTAAATTTTATTCGTTTAGATATTTTTAAAAATAATTATGAAAAATAATTGTTTTAAACTCACAGTATTCAGTAGCAATTTGACATTCCAAATATGGATTGCCGAAGAATCCTTTAGGACAGGAACAAATAGGTTTATGATTGATAGTACGACAGATGGAGTTGATACCACAGGCTCCGATGCAAGGATCTCTGCATTTTTGCGAGAAGCAGGCCTTGTCACGACTGCAGTCCGAATTGACAACGCATTCTGGATGTATACAGATGGCTATTTCGTTTCGTACTCTGCACTCGCCGTTGCATGGATTGGGATTGCACGGATCCGGTTCTGTAAGTATTGGAGTTGTAAGAAGATATTTACAGTATGATAATCTATGTATTGTAAAACTGCTGTCATCATTACGTTGATTTTTTTTAATCTTCTTCAAAAAATTAAGAATAATGTTAAAATATGATTGGAAGCTTTGTTCAAGCTCAACAACGAATATAATTTAAAAAGTATAAATATTCAGTTATTGTGAAAATATTTTAAACTTTTGTCTATTAGTACAGACGAATTGAACGATGAATTTAGAATTTCTGCACATTTTTATTGTATTAATACAAATACTTACTTTGGTCATATTTAATATACTCTTATCCTTCTATATTTGATTATTTTGCATTTTTCGAAATTTTCTGAAGATTAAAACTATTTAAAGAATCCACTCTGTGTTTTTGCTTTTCAAAATAGTGTAGGTACAGATTATACAGTTTATAATTATTTTAATGGCACTATAAAATTGAAGTTTTAATACTGTCTTTGTAGCATAAGATTCATGATCCTAACACCGTATTTATTGCACAATTATATGATTATTTTATTAGGAACAGCATTTATACTGTTACTATACATATTATCAATATATATATATATAAATTAAATGTTACATTTTCATTTTAAAGTTTTAAGATTATTATTCGTTAAAATAATTTCCTTATTATTAAGCGTACCAATACTTAAACCACTTCTAAATCCTTATATTGATTTATAATACATTATATTCAATAAATAAATATAATAATAAATTTTAAAATGTTGATAGAGCAAAAAATAAAGTACCCTTCGAAGATATTTTATGAACTATTGGCAAAGACTTTAAAGCATGTATGTAATTAATATTTAAATTATGAGAAAGTGCAATACAGATAAAATAAGAAAAACATTAATGATATATTGGTTAGTTAGCTCATTGAAATATAGTTACAGTGATGATTTATTTATTATAATCATTTTTAACGAAATCTAGTTAATTTTATCATTGTTCTTAGAATAGTTAAACAATCGTGATTTTAAACTGTTTTTGAACCTAAATAAATAAAGCAGTTAGATAAACAACTAATATCACATAATGAATTAATAACTGAACTTTTAGTACCACTACTGAAATGAGCAAGACAGACATTAATATATAATTTTTTAATAACACGAAGATATCTTGAAGAATACTTAAAGAAATAATTTAAAATATCAAAATTGAAATCAAACCTTCTTTAAGATAACATTCTTCGAACGGATTGCCGACAAGAGGCGATGGGCAACTGCAGAGTGGACTGTGATTAATGGCGCGGCAGACGGCCTTGATTCCGCAAATGTCCTCTAGGCATGGATTTTTACACTTATAATCGACGCAGGTCTTGTCGGCAGCACAATCTGAGCTAAGCACGCACTCAGGGTGACAGCCGGAGACGTCCGACGGATCCCCTAGTAAACCAAGCAGACAGCGACATTTCGCCTGGCCTTTCACGTTTTCGCAAATGGTATGAGGCCCGCAGATGTTGGGATAGCATGGACTGTCTGGTAATTTTGGTTCTATAATCATTTCATGAAAACTTATATTTTGTAAGTAAATTACTTTAAAAAGCTTATTTAATACGATTTATAAATATGACAAGTTTCTTTCTTAAAACTATTATTGAATCTTTATATATTTTACGCATATTCTGATTCAATTAAAAAATTAGCTTGAATGGATTTTATCTTGATAAGAAAAACTGATCGAATATTCATCGTAGGAGTATTCACTTAATTTGGTAGTTATTGAAGGTAAAGGATTTATCACTATGTTATTATTTTTACGTTCGAATGCTTATAAAATTACAGCAAAAGAGAGATGTATGAAACCTATGCTTGTTTTTATTAGTAGTTTTTAAAACATTCTAATTGAGAAAGTAAAACTTTACTAACAAAAACTTTTGATAATATAATATTTAATATTTCTTGTTTTAAGTATTCTTTTATTTTTGATGGTACTGTTTTTTATAATCATCTAATAAAAGCACTAGTAGAAAATGGAACATATTTTTTTATATTTATTTATTTCTTTATAATAATTTCATGTAATAACCTTATTTACAGTAATTAGAGTAAAATTTTAAAATATTATTTGCTTAAATATTAATAACATAATTTTGTATTTATCGAATTGAATATTTAGCTTATTTTTTAATTTTTATTTTTTAATATTAATTGTATCTTAAAATTAGAATTGACTTTCTCCGTAATATCTGTGACATATTGCGTATGGGAATAATTTGACGGTGGATTTGGGGAAGGGGGTTGTTCCTTTCAATCGTGAAACGCATATATTTTGACGAAAGGATCATGCCCATCCTGGGCATAATTATGATAGTCACGCATGGAATCGAGATGATCATATATGAAATTTAAAAAAGATGTAAATATTATATATATGTGTGCATGTTATATCAAAAGAAAAATCCGATTTTTTTTATATTGACACGGTATAAGTGTAAATTATACGCACAAGTAGTATAGTTACGTCGGTATTATTCATGTATATATCAGTGTATATTAATGTATAGTAACAGTTTAATCTAATCCGTATAAATGAAGTTGAAATAAATAGTTTGATTAATTTTTTCTATATTATAATGTATTTTGTTAAAGTTAAACTCTTATTCATAATATAGTAAGAAATAAATACGTAGAAAAATAAGTAATTTTGCAATGATATTATTTTTATTACGATTATTATCATCATTATCATCATTAATATTTATAAATTTTGAAAGTTGCATACAAAATTAGTACAAATTAGAAAGAAAAATATGTCAAAACTGTGTCAAACAAGTTAAAGCTTTTAAAGCATTTTATATCATTTAGAATTCAAAAACATCTTTAATACATTAAGAATGAATCGATCGAAATGCTAATACAATTTAATTTTAAAATAAATAAAAGAGATGTGAATAATTATAGTAAGATAATCCATTTTCTTATCTTTCTTTTTCATTTATGTGAGAAGCGAATTTTTCGGATTAAAATATTTTGATTTTGTAGTTGAACGAACAAATTTGAAAATTTCCTCTAAAAAGTAAACATACAAAGCGATATGGATATCTTTAACTATATTTTAAAAGGTGTTTATATAGGTAAAGTATATAATTATCTCAGAAATGTAAGAAACTTGTATATAAAGATCCAGCTAGAAATAAAAGATGAGTAACGAACGATACCTTCTATCGGGCGCTTGCAGAGGGTGAAGGCGTCACCAATCGTAGGGTAAGGACACGAACAGACGGGCACGTGGTTGGAGACACTGCAGATGGCACCGATACCACAGGTGCCTTGGCAAGGATCCTGACATTTGTGCCTCAGACAGGCTTGGAAGTTGGGACAATCGCCATTGACGAGGCATTCAGGGTAACAGCCAACGTAGGGGTCGCCTCGATGTTCAGGCAAACATTCGCACACGGCCGTACGCTGTCGTTCTCTGCAGTAAGTGTTGACACCACAAGGCGACGGACTGCATGGGCGATGAATCGTAGGTTGAGACTCAGGCTCTGCAAAAGCGTAGATCACGATATTTGAGATCTATTCGCTTTACGGCTTGTGTTCCGCCTTAAACGGATATACATATGGCACGCGTTTAGAAAGACGAAAAAAACGCGAGCCTCTCAACCGCGAAATCGTTCTTGAAATCAATGTCAGAATTCTTTTGTTTATCATATGAATCACAGCATTACGAAATGTAATCTAATGTTACAATTGATCATAAAACAAACCTAATAATCAAAAAATAGTTTTCTGTAATGTCTGTAATTAATGTTTATTTAAAAGAATAGAACAGTTGTTCTTTGAATGATTCTATAGTTTTAATAATACATACACGATCTTTCATGATAATTTTTCTGTATTTATCATAACTTGAGGAAAATATGAACTCCTATATACTAATATCCTAATCCTAATATACTACTCCTTAAGAACTCTTTTTCCGAAAATTTAACTCTAAAGGCAAATCACCTTGCAATAGTAATTTATTTGGAATAACTACATAACATTGCTTATCAAATTTTGTCAAAGTGTCGTATCATCAAATAAAAAAGTCTTTAGAGTTTAATTCTCTTTTAATATATACACTCGCGGAAATAATTTCAATCAACGTTGCTTGTAAAATTAAAATATTAATTTCCAATAGTGTAACACAATAACCAAAGATGTGCAGTAAAAATTAGTAATATTTTAGCAGTAAGAAGCAACTTAATTTATTATTTACAAGCAGCATGAGTTTTAGCATACACTTTTAAAAAGATAATTTACATTTATGAAAACATAGTTTACAGAAAACATGTGACTTAAAAAATAAATATCTACAATCTAAAAATCACAAAAATATTTTTTAGAAAATAGGCATGCAATTCTGTACAATTTACATAATGTAAAAAAAGTCCGCGCGAACATAAAAAAATAAAGGCGAAACATTAAACGCCAATGCCTGAAAAAGTAAAACAGGGTGTTTTGATTTTAGATGAAAAGTCGCACAAGCATTAATGGTATATAAGGTACAAATAATAAAAAGAAAAAAATCATATTTAGTATCCCATTCAGGGACAACTTATAAAAGATGTATCTAATAAGGTAATTCTATCTTACTGTTGGTCGGACTACAGGCAACGTAGGGATTGCCCTCGAATCCATCCGGGCACGCGCATCGGGCATGGTGTAGGGTGATGGTGCAAAGGGCCTGGGAGCCGCACCGCCCGGGGCAAGGGTCACGGCATTTAAATCGTTCGCAGGCGCGGTCACTGGGGCAGTCACCGTGCACACGGCACTCGGGCCGACAGTTCTGGTTCCCAGTCTCAAGGTAGTCGGGTATGCAGGAGCACAGGGGCTTCGTGTTATCCGGGGACGGCCTGCACTGGCTGTTGACACCGCAGGGCGAAGGCTCGCAGGGGCTTGCAGGCTTCGTCATCTCCACCGATTCTGGAGTCCGAAAAAGCGCTTTCTAATGCTTTTGTTCGCTCGCACGAAAACGATTTCATGCGACCTGCGTGTTCGAGCTGACAATGCGCTTAACCATTTATTGTGTACCTTCGTCTCATAAGCTTACGATCTTTTGATCTTATGAATGCTATCGGTCTTTACTAATCGCTTAATAACAGAATCTTGCATTTGCTTAATTGTGCGAAATTTAAAAAGTTATACCAAACGTATTGCTTATTTCTATTTTTTAAAATTAATAATGAGCTGAAACTCATCCACCTTGACGACTGCATTGTTTGCAGCGAATAAATATCATAATGCTAGTAAGAATGACATTTTTTATTTGGAGTTTTCAATAATATCAAATTTAGACAATTATTTATTTCATTTCCTTTCACCAAATTTTAAAAGTATCCCACCCATAAATTTTATTATACAAGTTAATATACAATTTTAAAAATGATAAATTTTGTCTGGCCATATTAAACAACCAAACAAATTTTAGAGCTTCTATTAAATAAAATGCCTACGAAACATCCTAACTAGTAATATTAGTTTTAAAAACACATTACATTTAAACGTCATAAAGAGGCAGATGAGTGAAGTACTAACATCGGAATAAGCTCACGAATTATCATACCAGATCGAACGCGCAAGGACACCGTGGGAATATACTTACTTATGGGGATGCAGCTGAGGAAGGGATCGCCAGTATGCTGGGGTGGGCAGCTACATATGGGATTGTGATTTCGCACGATGCAGAGGGCATTGGGAGCGCAGGATCCGGGACAGGGGTCAAGGCAGCGTTGGTTCACGCATGCTCGGATTGGCTCGCAGTCAGAACTCGCGGTACACTCAGGGCGGCAATTTGGTGGCACACCCGAGTATCCAGGGGCGCAGAAGCAGGAGGCCTGGTTGCCTACCGTTCGACACACGCTACTCGGGCCGCACGGTGACGGCGAGCACGGCTGTCGGGTGATCGTCTCTGTGGGGCGTGGAGAACGAGGTTTGGTATCAATATTGTGTATGTATGACGGAGGAACAATGAGATAGAATCAACGATGAGCGTGCAGTACTAGCATTCACGGTTACAGATTTCATCAAACTTCTTTTAACCCTTGTCGTTTTAAGGATGTACAAGATGGTATGTTATTAATATAAGGTTTATGGATCTAATTTAGGGTTTACTATTCAATATCATAATCCTATTTCATTAGATATTAGATTTACTGTTTTCATTTTCGATTCCACTTTGTAAAGTTAAGAATCTAATTTTGCCTATCACAATTATGAATTTTTCACATTTTTTACGAAATAAGATTTTATATAATGTGTAATAATAATAAGTCGTATCACTGCATGAACTTTAAATAAACTATTCTAGTCAAATAAAATATCATTTCATTTTGACATAACATATGGTTGATTAAATCTGCTTAATAAACCATATGAAGATTTAAATTTATTTTAATTTTTAATTAAATTTTGCTTAGCATTTTAAATAAGAGTTTATCTTTTATATAAAAATAAAAATTAGAGCTACAAAATAAGTTATCTTGAAGGTAAATTTTGTAAATGGTATAAATATTTGAGAGCTACTATAATTTATCAAAGATCTTATGTAGTAATACAATAAATGTATCGTATAAAATTTTTTAGAAAATTTTTAAAATGAAGTATTAAAAAAAGTCATAGTAAAACTTACTGTCAATTACATTACATAAAGTAAATGGATCACCCTCATAATTATCAAAGCAAAAACAAGTGGGAATGTGATTAATAACGGTACATTCTGCATTTTGTCCACAAATTCCTGGACAAGGATCAGTGCATTTATAATTAATGCAAGCTCTATTAGGAAAACAATCTGAATTCTGGACGCACTGGGGTCTGCATTCATAGTAGGGGTCACCAATATATTCATCAATACATGTACAAATCCCGTTAGTACATACAGTATTTGATCCGCATGGTGATGGATTGCACTTATCTTCTTTGATTGGGTCAACTATAAAATTATTTAGATTTGTATATCCACATATATTTTTACATAAAATTATTTAGGTTCAAAATTTGAATATTTTATATATAATGAAGTGGATGTTTCAATTTAAATAAGATTTATAAATGAAATTTTTAAATTAGAAGATTATTTTTAAATAAGAAATGTAATTGAAAAAATAAAAATGCAACCTATTTTGAAGTTTTCAAGTCTTAAAATATTAGCAAAACTGCTCTATCATTCAAATTACAATAATTATAAGAAAATTTTATATACGACAATGTTAGAAAATAGACTTAATTATATGAGCTAATAAAACTATACATTAAATATATTTTTGAAGGAAACATTAATTAAAAATGATATGGGACTTACGCAAAGGTGGTATCATATAACAGTTTGTGAAGGGATCGCCCGTATAACCAGTTAAACATGTACAAACAGGGTTATGGTTAATAACTTGGCAATTTACATTGAAACCACAAGATCCTGGGCAAGGGTCTTTGCATCTTTCTCTGATACAAGCTTGATTACTATTACAATCTGAATTTAAGCGACATTCTGGTCGGCAATTTGGTGGTGATCCTATGTAATTTGGGGAGCAAGAACAAGATGGATATCCACTAATATCTTGGCAAATTGCAAATGGTCCACATGGAGATGGCATACATGAGCTAATTATTTCTGAAGGAGCTAAAATATAGTATAAGTACGTAAAGATGCGATTGATTTAATAATGGGATTGATAAGCAATACCTTTATTATTGATTTATTATATTGATCAGATATATTAATTTAGTAAGTATATTTTTTTTAAAATATGTAACTAATATAACTAATAAATCTTATAAAATACTATTCATTTTTAACTAACATTAAATTCTTCTAATCAATAAATACAAATAATTTATCAAGTATGCTGTCACAATTACATTAAATAAATAAAAGTATTTACCCAGATTAAACAACTTACTGGGTATTTCGAAGCATCGTATAAATGGGTTACCACTTTTATTTGGTAAACAACTACATATTGGACTGTGATTGATAATTTCACAGCGAGCATTTACACCACAAACTCCAGGACAAGGGTCGACGCATTTATTGTTTATGCAAGCGCGATTAACTGGACATTCTGAACCTACAATGCATTCAGGTCTACAACCGTATGGTCCATCTATATTAGGTGGTAAACATACACAAGTTGTTTTTCCATTAATATCGCGACATTTATTGTTTGGTCCACATGTTGAGGGGGTACATAGATCTGATTCTATAGGCACTGTGATAAAAATGGTGAAATCATTATTTAAAATATAACACAACGTGAATAAGTTGTTTAACTGTTTTTTGTTTCTATGTAATTAAAAAATAAAATAATAAATAAGGTATTGTAAGGTAGCTTACGTTGGGATTGGATTAAATTGCAATAACGGAAAGGATCCCCACTATAACCGAGTATACAATTACATACTGGTATATGATTAACAACTTGACAAATTGCATTAATGCCACAACTACCAGGGCAAGGATCTTGACATTTCATTCTATTACAAGCTAAGTTTAGTGAACAATCGGAGTCAACAGTGCACTCAGGTCGACAATTTTCATAAGGGTTTCCATAATAATCAGGGAAACACGTACAAGAAGCCACCCCAGATGACTCACGACATACTGCATTAGGTCCGCAAGTTGATAGGAGGCATATTTGATCATCATTTGGTTTCAGAACTACTAAAACATTATGTAAAAACGTATTAAAATTGACATTAATGCTAAATACAATCTTTTATACAATTCGTAATTAGAAAATTTTATCAAAAACAACAAAAATAATTTGGTAACATAATTTTAATTATTTAACAATGATAACTAATAACTATAATTAATTATAGATTTTAATATTTATATATAATAAAATTGATATAATAATATGTAATTAAAATATTAATTATATATAATAAATATTTGCTTAGCCAAGAATTATTTCTAATAATAAAATTTAAATGCTCACTCATTTTCTCAGTACACTGTACAAAAGGATCTCCAGTGTAGCCATTGACACAAGTACAACTTGGAGTATGACTAATTACTCTACATTCTGTATTTATGCCACAAGAGCCAGGACATGGATCTTTACACTTATAATTAATACAAGCTAATTGACTAGGACATTCACTGTTGCTGGTGCATTCGGGTCTACAATTTGGCGGTAATCCGATAAACTCTGGTAAACAAGAACATGAAGGAAGATTATTTATTACTTGGCATTGTGCTCTTACACCGCAAGGAGATGGTTCACAGGGTTTATCTTTAGAGGTTGCTTGTAAGGCTAAAATAAAAATTATTATGTAGTTATTTCAAAAAGGTTTAAATAAAATCAATTACACAAGAGTTTCAAAATTTTTATATTCTTACGTATTGGCATGCATCTTATGAAGGCATCACCAGTATTTTGTGGTGGACAACTGCAAATGGGGGAATGATTAATAGTTGTACATTGTGCCGATAAACCGCATGCTCCTGGACATGGATTGGAGCATTTGAAATTTAAGCAAGCTTTATTCTTTGGACAATCAGAGTTTACAACACACTCTGGTCTACAAAAAGGTGGTGTACCAATGTATCCAGGCAAGCAAGTACATATGGCTTGTCTATTAATTTGTCGACAGTGACTATTAGTCCCACAAGGTGAAGGATTGCACAGATTTATGACTTCTGATTCTAAACAACAATAATATTATATGATAATTTTCATTCGTGAATTATTTCAAGAAAAGAAAATAGTAGTGTACAAAAGGAAGCTAACCTTTCATTGGTATACAGTGAGCAAATGCATTTCCAGTCATGCCTAATGGACAACTACACATTGGCAAATGATTTACGACTGTACAGTCTGCATTCAAAGCACATGCGTCTACGCAGGGATTTATGCACTTATTATGAACGCAAGCTTTGTCACGTGTACAGTCAGGATTTTGAACGCATTCTGGCCGACATTCTCTCAATGGATCACCGTAAAACTCTGGTAAGCATACACAAATTCCATCGGAGCATTTAGCATTTACTCCACAAGGATTTGGTTTACATTTATTTTGTGGTGCAACAGCTGAAAATAAGAAATATAATTTTTGAAAAAATGATGTATTAATGTTACTATTACTTGATTCGTTTGCAATAGGAATAATTTACTATTATAAACTAAATTTTCAAGAGCTACATTGTAACACTGAAATAATATAAAATGTTAATAAATACATTTATTATTCACATATAAACATCATAAGATACTTATATTTAATAACTAACCTAAGACCAGTACATCTAAATGGTAGAAAATTAGAAATATGTAATTTTTATTGATAATTTTTTTATCATCACTTACGTTTCTCGAGAACTTTAGGATAACAGTTAGTAAATGGATCACCAGTATATCCCTCTGAACAAACGCAAACTGGCAAATGATTTACAACAGAACAACGTGCGCCAAAGCCACATGAGCCAGTGCATGGATTTCTGCACTTTTCTCTTATGCATGCTTTATCGCTTGTACAATCAGGATTAATAAAGCATTCTGGACGACAATTTGGAGGTATACCAAGATAATTATTGCTACAAGTACAAACTGGATTATCATCAATGACTTTACATAATGCATTAGGTCCACAAGGTGATGGACTGCATGGATCTTTACTTGATTCCATATTAGCTGTTCACATAAAATAATTAACATAGAAAAATTAAATAGTTACAAAGTATTTTTGCACTAATATGAAATCTTACCAGGTATTTCATAACATTGATAGAATGGATCTCCGGTCATTCCATTTGGACATACACAAAGTGGACTATGATTAATAACTTTACACTGTGCATTGCTTCCACATACTCCTATGCATGGATCTTTACATTTCTCATTGATACAAGCTAACTCTAAATTACACTCCGAGCTCAAAATACACTGTGGTCTACAGTTTGGAGCATTTCCTATAAATTCTTGTTGACATGTGCAAATAGCTTGTCTATTATTTTCACGGCATATGCTATTTGGACCACATGGTGATGGATTACAAGGATTTATGTCTAATGGAACTAGAATTATTTATAAAATTTAATGTATTATCTTTTATTATTAAACAAAATCCTTGCATTTATTTTATACATACGTTCATTTTGTTTATCAAGCATACAGTAAGCATAAGGATTTCCAGTAAAACCTGGTAAACACGTGCAAAGAGGAGAGTGATTAACAACTTGGCATATAGCTGATGTTGTACATCTTCCTGAGCACGGATTTTGACATTTATTTCTAATGCATGCTAAATCAGTTGAACAATCATAATCTCTTATACATTCTGGACGACATTCCTCATATGGGTTTCCAATATAGTCAATTAAGCAAGAACAAGAACCAGCTCCATTGTATTCATTACACATTGCATTCACTCCACAAGGTGATGGTATACATGGGTGAGATGGTGTTACTGTAAATTAAAGATGCAATAAATTATTTATAATGATTAAAATAATTTATTTTTTAGAAAAAATGTTCGAAATAACTTACATTGTTCTCGGATACATTCTACATATGGATCGCCAAAGTAACCATCCATACAAGTGCAAGATGGAATATGATTTACTACAAAACATTTTGCATTTGAACCACAAGAATCAAGGCAAGGATTTTCACATTTTTTATTCATGCAATTTAAAGATAAACTACATTCATCGTTTGTAATGCATTCTGGTCTACAATGTGGAGGTAATCCTATAAATCCTAAATTACAAGAGCAGGAGTTACTGGTTCCATTATTAGTTAATTGACACTGTGAATTAGGACCACATGGCGATGGTATACATGGGTTCATTATCGGCTGAGGTACATTTATTTCTAAATGAATTTAGTTTTATATTAAACATCTTTAGCTTTAAATTTATTTAAAAATATGTATTGACTAAATATATACTTACGTATTAATGAACACCGCATGAATGGATCACCAGTATAAATCGATGGACAAGTACAAATGGGACTGTGATTAGTAACTTGACATTGAGCAAAAATACCACATGATCCAGGACATGGATCTTTACATTTCTGATTGATACAAGCCTGATTCTGAGGACATTCAGAACTTGTTAAACATTCCGGTCTACAACTAGGAGGACTGCCAATAAAATCAATGGAACATGAGCAAATTGCTTGTCCATTCATTTCTTGGCATCTACTGTTAGGTCCACAAGGCGATGGAATGCATGGCTTTACCATTTCTGGAGCTATAATTAAAATAATTTTATTATTTGTTATCATTTCGCTTGTATAAGATATTCGCCTATATAAGGTAATATATAAAATAAAGATTTTGATGCTTTCTTTAATATTTCGAAATTCTTAAAATAATAAAAATTATATACCATTGAATGTAATGCACGATGAAAAAGCATTTCCAGTTGTGCCTGATGAGCAACTACACATTGGTGTATGTTTAATTACTGTACATTCAGCATTATAAGCACATACACCAAAACATGGATCTTGACATTTTCTTTTAATACAAGCTTTATCAAATGCACAGTCAGAGCTTTGAATACATTCAGGTCGACATCCAATATATGGATCTCCTAAATATTCTGTCATACACGTGCAAATACCGTCATCACATTCTGCATTTTGTCCACACGGAGAAGGATTACACAAATCAATTATAGTTGGAACAGCTGCAATTAATGCATTTCATTCTAATTATTTATTTAGAATATAACACAATATTTAGCATTTAAATTTTGAAAAATACTATTTTAAAATCGAAGTAATAGAATATAAAAAAATTTACATTGTGGAAGTTTAGGAGAACAATTAGTGAAGGCATCTCCAATAAATCCTTTGGGACATGTGCAAATTGGTATATGATTAATTACAGTACATCTTGCTTCGACATCACATGATCCAAGACATGGGTCTTTACACTTTCCTCTTATACAAGCTAAGCTACTGACACATTCTGAATGGATGGTACATTCTGGTCTACAATTAGGTGGAGAGCCAGTGTAATCATTAGAGCAACTACAAGCTGGTACTCCACCAATATTTCGACAAGTAGCAAATGCACCACATGGAGAAGGAAGGCATGGATCAGTTGGCTCTACTAGTGAAAATACAGGATCTAAAAAATTATTTAATAGATAAAATTAATATAAGAACTAATAAGATGTATTTATAATAATTACAATTTTTACTTACAAGGAGATTCATAACATCTCATAAATGGATCTCCAGTCAAACCATCAGTACAACTACAAATCGGACTGTGATTTATGACATCGCATTTGGCAGCAATGCCACAAGAATTTGGACAAGGATTTGCACATTTGTTATTTATGCAAGCCATATGTGTTGGACATTCAGTACTAATGGTACATTCAGGCCTGCAGAATGGCGGAGAGCCAATGAATGTAGGAGAGCATGTACAAATAGCTTGTCCATTAAATTCGCGACATTGACTATTTGGACCACATGGTGACGGATTACATGGTTGTGATGGATTTATTATGTCATCTATTAATTGACATAAATCTATTTTACATTCAACATATTTATAGTTATGTCAACAAAGGAACAGTTTATAGTAAAACTTACGTTCTTTTTCAGGAGAGCAATAACGAAAAGGGTCGCCGGTAAAACTTGTTTGACAAGTGCAAACTGGTAAATGATTTATTATATGACATAATGTATTTTGACCACATGTGCCAAGACAAGGATTCTGACATTTTGATCGAATACAGGCTTTGTTGGATGGGCAATCTGTATTTATAATGCACTCTGGTCTACATCCTTCATATGGATTTCCAATATAATTGTTTAAGCACATACAAGCTCCTGCTCCATTTTGCTCGCGACAAATAGCATTCGAACCACAAGGTGATGGTATGCATGGAGTAATTGAATTTTGAAGAATTGGATGTACTAAAAAAATTATTTAAAATGAAAATAATGTACATCATTTAGAAGTTTTTAAGATAATATACAATTATTCCATAAATAAATTATGATATAAATTTATATACGGATTTGTGAATACTATTTTATTTTTCTAAAAAATTTACCTATGTAAATTTATAAATAAATATTTAAAATATTTAAATATGAAGTCTCAATTTTAATATGTACAAGAATTATTTATAAAATTATTACATATATAATCATAAAAGACCATATATTTTTCAATTTTAATGTACTGTATGGCTTAAAAAGTAAAAGTATAATAATAAATAATTGATTAATAAAATTATTTACTTTTTTTAACACTACACGATGTAAATGGATCTCCAGTGTATCCAGAGGGACAAATACACATTGGTGTGTGACTTACTACACGACATTCAGCTAATAAACCGCATGAGCCCGGACAAGGATCACGGCATTTTTTATTTATACAGGCTAATAGATTAGGGCAATCATTGTTATTTCTACATTCTGGTCTGCAATTTGGTGGAGAGCCCTTAAACTCAGATAAGCACGTGCATGTAAAAGCATTATTGGTAATTTGACACTGAGCATTTAGACCGCAAGGTGAAGATGCACAAGGATCTTCAGGTGATTGTATTTGGACCACTATAAGAAATAAATAAAATAATAGTAATTAATTCTTGATTTTATAAATGCTTTTATACTTACGCATTGGTTTACATAAAATGAACGGATCACCACTGAACCCTTCCACGCAACTACAAATCGGATTGTGATTAATAACCTGACACATTGCATTAATGCCACAAGTTCCTGCACAAGGATCAATACATTTTTGATTGTTGCAAGCTTGGTTGAGTAAACAGTCTGAACTTAAAATACACTCAGGTCTACAATTTGGCGGAGAACCTAAAAATCCAGGAATACAAGAGCACGCAGCTTGATTATTAACATTACGGCATTGGCTATTAGAACCACATGGTGATTGACTACATGGATTTTTCACTACTACAGGATCTAAAATATAAATTTATATTTATAAATCTAAAATATAAATAAAATATCTAAAATAAAAATTATTATGTTAATAATTTTTAATTAATTTTATAAATTTAAGTTCTAAAATTATAACATAACATAGAAAAAGTTATAAGTCACCTTGAGGGCTACATGCAACAAATGCATTACCAATCATACCGTTAAAACAAGTACAAATTGGAATATGAGTTACAACTGTACACAACGCGTTCTGTCCACAAAGATTGGTACATGGATCACTACATTTTTGTCTAATACAAGCCTGATTTCGTTGACAGTCTGTATTTATAACGCATTCTGGACGACAACCAATATATGGATCACCATAATAATCGGGCAAACAAATACATAAATTCTTTATACACATTGTATTTGAGCCACAATTCAAGCATGGATCATTTGGTTTTGTTATTAGAGCTAAAAATGAAAAAAAGTATTAATTAAATTTATTTTCAATCATATATTTATAAAAAACTAACTTTGATTTGTAAAAGAAAATTTAAGAAACATTAAAAATTTTCTAAAATAAAATTTTAATTTTACAAAGAATATTATTTTAAAAATTAGAAAAATCTTTTGAAACTTTAACATTCTTTTAAAAAATTAACATAAAAAACAATATAATTTCGATCTTAATTTTTTGAAGTTTTGATACTTTATCTAAAAATTTATCTTTCATTATAATTATTATAGTTACAATAAAAATTCGCTCTTAATAAATATTTCTTATTTTATTATTTGAAAAATAAGCTCTTTTAGTTACTATCTTTTCATAAACGGAAGAAATTATCAAACTATTCAAAAAATGCTATTAATATACGTAACAACTATAATAGCATTCTTTATTTCATTAGAATTATTTTTCCTCTTTAACAATAAAATTTTTTAAACGTTCTGTATCAAAAAACTGTTAAATTTTCTTTATTAATATACAAAATCTAACTGTATTTTAGAAAAACTTTTTTAATATAAAAGAAACAATGTTATTACGAATGCTTTAACAGTATAAATTTTTATTAGAATAAATTGTTGTTATTTTATTACAATATAATTGATGAATTACGATATAATTGAAATAATTAGAAGTGAATATTGAAAGTTTTAAATTTTTTTAAAAGATTGCAACGAAATATATATTAATAAATGTCAATTTTTTTTTACATAAGGATTGGATAATCCTTTAATATCGTATATTTTAGAAACTTATATGTATTAAGAAAAAACTATAAAAAGCAAAAATTGTTCTAAGATAGAAAATAAATTTAATAATAAAGTATTATTAAATATAACTCGATTAATGAAGATATTGTTAATAGTTTATTCTATTTAAAGAAATAATATTTCGCTTCATAGAATACTATAATCAAAATTTAACAAAAGCAGTAATAAATCAGTGAGAGAATAATAAATTGATATACGTATACATAATAAAATTATTATATTTAATAAAATTTAACTTACGCGTATCAAGAGGCTTCAAATAACATTGTGAAAATGCATCTCCAGTATATCCATCTGGGCAACTACATACTGGGACATGGTTAAGTATATTGCATTGCGCATTAAGGCCGCAAGATCCTAAACAAGGATTGCGACATTTATTTTTAAGGCATGCCTGATTACTTGGGCAATCGGGGTGTATTGAGCATTCTGGTCTGCAATTAGGCGGTGATCCTATGTAGCTATTTAAACAAGCGCATGATGCCTGATCGTTTACTATTTGGCATTCTGAATTAAGACCACAAGGTGATGGAATGCATGGGTTTAGTATTGTTGTATTTTGTTGTTCTAGGAATTGAAAAATAAATAATATTAATATAAAGTACAATACTACGTAAATATTTAGATTAGAAAAAAGCAATACACCGAAGTGTTCAAATATGGATAAAATATTTAAAAACTTTTATTACCAGATACCTCTACAACATATATATGATATAAAATATTTTTTTTACTACTTATTGCTAAAATTTATAATATTTTAAATTAAAAATGTATTTAAAACCTCTTATATTTTTGTCAGTAAAAATTATTTTAGTATATAAATTTATATTAACATTACTTTTAGAAGTTAAAGTTTTTAGATTTTATCATTTACTATTAAAAATTAATAATCAATTGTAAAAAGTAAATATTTTTTTTTGAAATTCATAAATATGATTAGAGAAATTTTAATCTTCGTACGAAAAGTAATTTTTGAAAAAAGTCAGTTATTAGATTTTTATAGATTGAAATAAAAATAAAAAAGAGTTTTCAAATTATTTAAATACTTTATTTTATTTTAAATATGAAAAAATTATTTTTGAAAATTAGTTTTACTATGTGTAAAGTTTAGTATTTAATTATCATACAGATGAAAAAATGTTATCAATATTATGAATACAGTTTGTATTATTTGTCAATTAACATTTATAATTATGACATCAACATTTAATTACGGCTTGCATTAATTCTTTTTATAAAACAAAGATTGAACTCTTCCAAGTCTTGCAAAAATATGGTACTATTTATCATCGTACAAATTTTAAATATCCAGTTTTCAAGGAAGTTAGCATCCGTTTAACACTTTAAAAAGGTGTATTTTGTATAGAAATATAAGCTTATTAGTTTTTTAATTTTCAATATTTGCATAAAAGTATCATTATTACTTATTAAGAAATAATTGAATTTTTTATATAGAAAAATAGCAATTCTTTCTTTTTTAATACTTTTAAATTTTATTTTCTTAGTAAATATTAAAATGAAAATATCACAATTTAATAAACAAAGCTTTATTTTAATGTTTATGATCCACATTTGAAACTTAGCATAAAATTAAAATTCTTATAATTATAACAGCTGAATAATATTTAAATAATTCTCATTATTTAAGCTGTACTTACTTGGTAATTCATAACATAATGTAAAAGGATCACCCGTGTAACCAGTTGGACAAGAACAAATAGGACTATGATTAATCATTTCACATCTCGAATTTAATCCACAAGTATCTGGACAAGGATTTGCACATTTTTTGTTAAAACAAGCTTTATTTATGGGACAGTCAGCACTAACACTGCATTCTGGTCTACAATTTGGAGGTGTACCGATATATTCAGATAGACATGTGCAAACGGCTTGTTCATTACTAACGCGGCATTGACTATTGGGTCCACAAGGTGATTGATTGCAAGGGTTAGTTGGTACAGCAAAATCTAAGAAAATAGTCTTATAATAAAAGAAATATATTAACGAAAATTTGTTCATTGTATAAGTTATACGATTTATACCTTTTTCAATAACACTACAGTATCTGAAAGGATCACCAGTGTAATCCACGTGACAATAACATACAGGATTATGATTTATAACTTGACACATTGCATTTCTTCCACAAGTACCAGGACAAGGGTCCTTACATTTCATATTTATACATGCCAAATTCGATGAACAGTCTGAATTCATTATACATTCTGGGCGGCAACTTTCGTAGGGATTACCGAAATAATTTTGTGTACAAGAACAGGAGCCTACACCGTTTTGTTCTTTGCAAATCGCATTTGATCCGCAAGGATTGGATTCACAGGGATTTGTAGTTATAATTGGTTGCACTATAAATAAAATATGAAATTTTCGTTTAGTAGGTAATTAAAACTCCTTTACCTAATTTTTTACTCACCACTAAGTACGGGGTTACATTGAGTAAATGGATCACCGCTATATGATTGAATACAAGTACACATAGGTGTATGACTGACTACATAACACTGTGTATTTCTACCACAAGAACCTAGACAAGGATTTCTACATCGTTGATTAATACAAGCTAATTGACTAGGGCATTCTCCGTTACTAATGCACTCTGGTTTACAGTTAGGCGGATTGCCAATAAAGTCAGGTAAGCAAGCACAAGAAGGAGAATTATTAATAACGTTACATTTCGAGTTTGAACCACAAGGTGATGGTTGACAAGGGTTTTTAGAAACCTGAGGTTTATCGGGCACTAAAAATATAATAATTTTTATAATTGGAAAATATTAATAAACAAAATTTCTTTTATTTAATATAATTATTTCTTATAAGAGAATTTTTCTAAAAATAATTGGTGTATTAAAATATAATTAAACTTAATAATTGTAATTTATTAAGTTATTAAAATTATTATAAAAATTTATTCTGATATATAAATTTTAATATTTGGTAGGCTTTAAAGATACATAGATATGATAAAGGTAATGAGGTAAACGCTTACATATTTGGCTGCAATATACAAAAGGATTGCCCGTATATCGTACACGGCAGCTACAGATTGGATTGTGATTTACGACTTCACAGACTGCAGCAATGCCACAACTTCCTGGACAGGGATCTATGCATTTTTGATTACTACAGGCTTGATTTTGAAGGCAATCAGTACTAACTACACATTCGGGTCTGCATGTTGGGGGACTTCCTAAGTAACCTCTAATACAAGAACACACTCCCTGACCGTTTATTGCACGGCACTTACTATTTGGACCGCAAGGCGATGGATTACATAGATTTATCGTAGATTGAGCTATGATAAGGGATTTCGAAATTATATTATAATATCAATTAACTTATTTCCATTAATTAGGATACATGCACGCAGTTTCATAATAATAAAGTTAGTACTTGGTAGGAATATGCATTGACTAAATGCATTGCCTGTCATTCCTGCAGGACAGCTACACATGGGTACATGATTAATAGTTGTGCAAAGGGCATTTAATGCACACGCTCCAGGACATGGGTCTTGACACTTTCTCTGTAAACAAGCACGATCGCGCGAGCAATCAGAATTTAGGACACATTCAGGGCGACATGCTGCATATGGGTCTCCCTTAAACTCTGGCAAGCAAGTGCAAATTCCGTCAGAACAAACAGCATTTGCACCGCAAGGTGATGGGTTACACTTATTCACAATAAGAGTAGGATCGTATACTGAAAAATTAATGTTTTAAACGGGTTATATTATCTATTTAGATTCCGAATAAATTGTCACTAAGACAGTATATAGTCAGTGAAAATAATTTTATCCTCCAAAAAATAAAACATATTATGCTTACTAATAGGCGGTTCCAAATTGCATTGTGTAAATGGATCACCAGTATACCCTTGGGGACATCCACACACTGGCATGTGATTTACTATAGAACATAGGGCAGTAGCTCCGCAAGAGCCTGGACATGGATCAATACATTTGTGATTTATACAAGCTTTATCACTAGAGCATTCAGAGTTTATAGAACACTCGGGTCTGCAATTAGGTGATTGTCCAACATAGTTATCAACGCATGTACATGCTGCTATTCCGTTGATATTTCGACATTCAGAATAGCTACCGCAAGGTGATGGTATACATGGATCGGGCGTACTTGGTAAATTGGCTTGAGGTGCTAAAAAGTAATTATGGATATTACGTGATGATGTGGTTATAATTTTTTATATTTGGCGCATATTTAATATTAGCGAGTGATCAATCTTACGTGGAATTTTTGTACACTTAGTAAACGGGTTTCCAGTGTACCCTGGTTTACAAGTACAATACGGACTATGATTAACAACATTACAATTAGTATCGATTCCGCAAGGATTCGGGCATGGATCGACACACTTTTGATTTTCGCAAGCTAAAATAGAAGGGCACTCAGTACTGGCGATGCATTCAGGTCTACATCCAGGCGGGATACCTAAGTAAGAAGGCAAGCAAGAACATACGGCTTGTCCACTTACTTCACGACATTGACTATTTGGTCCGCAGGGTGACGGAGAACACACATTCTCATTTGTAGCTAGTAAATAAATGTTCTTATTCATAATTCAGAAAAAATCCATGTAAATTGAAGATTATTTGATTATCAATATTTCAAAGGATAATCTGTTTTCATTTGGAAAGCATGCATTATTTAGGGAACATTTTGCATATTTAAATTATATATTTAAACATCTTAAAATATTTATTACAATAATATGTCAAATATATATTAAGAATTTTTCTAAATAAAAACTCTAAGATAAACGCTATTTCAATGATTCCATACATATTTAAGGAATTGAATATGTGTAATAAAAATAATTAGATAGTGTTCATATCGGTATATGTAAATACATATAGTATATGCACAAAATTGAATAGAAAAATATTTAACAACTAATGATTAACTTTAATAAAGTGTCACGAAAATTTCTGAGTAAGATATACTACTTTAGAAGTTGTAAAAGAACTTTAAAAAACAGAATAATTAAAATCGATCAAAATTAACGGAAAACAACAATATCTTTTATTAACTTACTGGGTTCCATAATAATAGTACAATAACTGAATGGGTTTCCGCTATATCCTGTGCGACATGTACAAGAGGGTAAGTGATTAATAGCTGTGCAATCAGTATTTTGGCCGCAAGCGCCAGGACAAGGATCTCTGCATTTTTTTTGAATGCAGCTTAAGTAAGATGGGCAGTCAGAATTATGAAGGCATTCTGGTCTACAACCTTCATATGGATTTCCAAAATAATTGGATAAACATGTACAAGATCCAACTCCACTTTGCTCTTTACATTCGGCATTAGCGCCGCAAGGCGAGGGACTACACGGTCTGATCAATTCTTGGGTTGGGGGATTAGCTAAAACATTTTAAAGGTACAAATATTAGGTCAGTATTTCATATTTAATTAAAATAAATGGTAAATAGTAAAATTACTATTTTCTGACCTGACAAAGGTTACTGAATTTTTTACATACATAAAAATTAATATTTATAATATTAATGATGTAGAAAAAATGTGTTAGCATTTTTTATTACCCTTAAAAAATCAGTTTTAAGATTTTTCAGTAAAAATTTGCAAACTTATACATTTTTCATACTAATCTTTAACATAATTGTTCATTACCTACATATGAATATAAATAAAAATAAATTATACATATTTATCGATTCATTAATATTATATATAATTATTAAATTAATTTTGATATTAATTGTTACCTAATCCATTTATATGAATTTATAAAATTATTCAGATTATTAATGTATGTACTTTTTATAAAATAAGAATAACTTCTTAATGTGTTTGATATCTTTTAAAGTACAAGTGTTTAATTTAGAAGATAATTTTTTCTACACCTTCAAAGTGTTTTAATAATTTTACATTGTATTGGAAAACATTGTGTGAATAGGTCACCGCGTTATAGGTTGTAACACATGCAAATTGTTGTATAATTGATGATACTACACACCGTATTGGCGTCGCATGAAGCCAAATACGAATCTGTATATTTCTGATTAATGCATGCCTGATGTTGAGAAAACTTAGAATTACTAATACACTCAGGTTTGTAGTTTGGTGGTGAACCTGAGTAACCGGATTCGCACGAACACGTGAATAAATCATTTTCAATTTTGCAGATCGCATAGGGACCGCAAGGAAAGGGTTGACATGGATTTACTAATGGTGCATTATTTAATGATTCTATGTATAAAATTGCTTGATTAATAACTGCATTAACTTATACAATTTTTTAGAAATAGATACTTTTATTAATTGAAATATAATTAAAAAATAATAACTTATAATTTATCAACCAATTTATAATTGATTGATAAATAAGTTTCTCAACAATTTATATTAAAATTTTCATACTTTGAAAATTATTAAATTTATTCAGAATACTCCTAAGATTTTATTTTCTTATTTCGTTATTTATATTTGCATAATAATAAATATCTCTTTTCCATTTTAAGATATTCTCAAGTTCCATCTCAATAAGTTCCATCTTATGATATGATATGCATTTGACGAAGGGAATGCCGGTGTATTTTTGTAGGCATGATCAAATAAGATTGTGGTTGACTTCTTGGCAAATCGATTCAATTCCACACGTTCCAGGATAAGGATCTATACATTTCTGGTTCACGCAAGCATGATTTCTTGAACAGTCGGGGCTTAATATTCGCTCTGGTCTACAATATGGTGGACTACCAAGGAAATTAGGAGAACAAGTACAAACAGCATTGCTATTTACTTCTCGGCATATACTGTTTGGACCACATGGAGAGGGAATACATGGTTTTACATCGGCTATTATTGCATTAAAATAAAAATCTTATGATTAAAATGTAGACAATAAAATGAAAACTAAAAGATTTGAATTAAATACCTGATACAGTTTGACATGAAATAAAAACATTACCACTTGTACTGATTGGACAATTACACATAGCAATATGTTGTGCTACATAACAATCAGCACCTTGTCCACAAGTATTAAGACATGGATCTATACATTTATTTAGGATACATGTATTGTTTTTGGAACAATCTGTATTTAAAATACATTCTAGTTTACAACCAATAGTTGGATCTCCAAAGTATTCTGGTTTGCAATTACAAACTTCAGTTAAACAATCTGTATTGTGACCGCAATTACAAATTGCTTCATTTTGTGGTAATATTTGGGCTAAATAATTAAAAAAGTATTGTCATTATAAGTTCAATTATAATTATATTTATAATTATAATGTACCTAAAAATAATCTAGTAAATAAATCTGAATAATAATAAATAAAAATAATAATTGGTTATCTAGATTATTCTGGCGAACGAAAAGTTTACTATTTATTTTTATTAATTAAATGTCAAATCTAAAATATTGCATACAAATATTATTGACTCATGTAATTATAACTTTATTTCTTAAAAATATCTGTCATACGACTATATAAATTCATATATGGAACATAAAACTTTATTATAACAAAGATTATTTTGATAAGCTAAATAAAAGTATAAATTATTAACATCTATTAAGATTACTTTATGTCTTTACTTTAAATTTTACTTTGACTTTGCAATTGTAAATTTACTTTAAAAAATTATCTTATTCAAACAAGAAATTTTTTAAAAATGCAAAATAATTACTTGAGTATAAAATTAGTTTTTCGATGTAAGAATAAAAAAGGTAAGCTTACGTAGTTTATATTGACAATTAGTAAATGTCATGTATAATGTTCAAAACAATTACAAGTAGGTATATGATTATAAACTGTACAAAGAGCGTTTAAACTGCATGATCTAGGGCAAGGATCAATACAACATTCATAAATATATGCTCTATTGCTTGAGCAATCTGAGTTAATTGTACACTCAGGACGACAATTTGGTGGAGTTCCAAAGTAAGTTTGACCACACGAGCAAGAAAGTAAACCATTATTATTTTATCATAATAAATTTAGACCACATGGTGATGGAATACAAGGATTTATTTGAGGTTATTGAATTTCTAAAATAAATAATAGTACTATAAATAATATATTAAGTATTAAAAATCGATTCTTAAAATCTTTTTTAATCCCACTCTTACTTATGGGTATATTCGTTTTTAATTATAATGATTTATAATTAAATTTATATAATCTATATATAAATTTATATACAGATTATATAAATTTAATTTCTAATATTGTTTACTAAATACAGCATATGTGCAATATTCGATCAATAGCTTCTTGACAGTTGAATCAACTAATATGTCATTTACACATATTTTTGCTTACAGGAACATAAATTTAATTATATATTATTACAAGCAATGTATGTCTTAATATTAATAATAAATATATCATTATATTTTAGAATCTTTGTAGGAACTTAAAAGTTAAATGAAAAATTAAAATTCTTACGTTTTAAAACGTAACATCATGAAAACGGATTACTAATTAAACCTGTTTTACAAGTGCAAATAGGACTATGGTTTAAAACTCAACAGATAGTTTATTCGCCACATTGATCTATGCAGGGATTAACGCATTTATTATTTAAACATGCACGATTAGAGGCACATTCAGAATTAGTAATATATTCTGGTTTACATGTTGATGGTATTCCAGTACATTTAGGCAAACATGAACATACGCCTTGATTATTAACTTCTCGACATTGTGAATATGGACCACATTTTGTTAAACTACATATATTGAGAACTGTTGGGGCACTCACTACTAAAAATAATTCAATTAAAATTTTTAATTATTCATATCTCTCCATAATTTATTAATGTAGTTTCTTACGTAATTGTTGAATTGGTTGATAATATTTAAAAGGATCGCCAGTGTACTTATCAAAGCAGGTACAAATTGGCAAATGATTTTGTATGTAACAGTTAGCATTTTTATCGCATTTTCCAGAACAAGAGTTTTCATATTTTTGTCCAATACAAGTTAAATTAGATGTTCAATCTGTATTTTGCGTACATTCTGGTCTACATCGTTCATATAGACTACCAATATAGTTTGACTGGCAAGCACAAGATCTAGTATTCAATCGTACTTTGCATACTGCATTTGCTCTTCAAGGATAAGGAATGTATGGATTTGAAGATTAATCTTAAACTAAATTATACATAAGGCAACATGATAATTGAATCAGCTATAAACAAGTCTTTGTATCTAGCTATTTATTTCTGTATGCTTTTATGATTGTCTTACCATAATTAATGAGCAAAATGTAAAGAGATTGCCGGTATATCCCGCAGGACTAATACAAGAAGGTGTAGGACTAATAACATAACACTGCGCATTTGATGCACAAGATTTAAGATATTGATCTTGACATTTTTTATCGATGCATGCTAGATGATTTAAACATTCTGAATTGCTTATGCATTCTGGTTTGCAATTTGACGGAGAACCTAAAAATTCAGGCAAGCAAGAACAAAATGATGAATCATCAATTACTTGACCCTGAGAATTCGGTCCGCAAGATGATGGTATACACGGATTAACTATTATCGGATGTGTTAGTGCTTTATAATTGAAAATATAATTTTTCAGAAAATATTAAATTTGTTTTCTAAATAATAAATTGATATTTTAAATCATATGCTTACAAATATTGAAACAGGCTATAAATGGATTTCTAGTCATTTGTTGTTGACAACTACATATTGGACTATGATTAACAACTTTACAAACAGCATAATTTCCGCAATCACCAGAACAATGATCAATACATTTTTGATTATTACAAGCTTGATTGTGGGGATAATCTGAATAATAATAATACATTCTGGTCTACACGATGGAGGTGAACCAAGATATCCGATTACGCAAGAGCATACAGTTTGACCATTAAATTATCGACATTGGTTATTTGGACTACATGACGATGGAATGCATTTCAAACTAAAATTATTTTTAATTTGAACTATAGAATAAATTATAATTTTGATATTTTTATTTGAAAAATTTAATATAAGCAAGAAATGAATATAATGTATAAAATTACAAATAAATAAAAAATTATAATGTATTATTATTAAATAATTTTATATTCTAAAAATTAATTAAATTATATAAAAAGATATTAAAATTAAAAAATTAAATAACGTACGTTTTTGGATGTTATTGCAAATTATAAAGGCATTTCCAGTCATGCCGGATGGACAAGTACACATAAGAATGTGATTGTACACTTTGTGGACAAAAAGCATTTTGTCCACAAGCATTCCAACAAAGATCAATACATTTTTGTCGAATGCATGCCGCACTGTCATGACAATCGTTATTGAGAACACATTCTGGTTGACAACTGATATATGGATTACCGTTATACCCAAGTAAACATGAGCAATGACCATTACTGCATTGAGCATTAAAACCACATTGTATTTGAGAACAAAAATCATCATTTACAACAGAAACTTACAACATTTACAACAAAGAGTTTAAGGAATAATAAAAAATATATAATTAATTAGTTAATAAATTGTTATTTGATAATAAGGATTTTCTTACATTTGTTAGGTTAAATATTACATATCCTGAAGGGATCTCCAGTATAATTGTCAGGGCATAAGCAATTTAGAATATGATTAATAACAGTGCATTTAGCTAGCATACCACATGATAGGAATGGATCTCCAGTTAATCTTAATTAACATAAATATATTGCTAAGTGGTTTGAAACAAAGCAGTCAGCATTTGTACCACAAGAATCGGAATATGGATTTTTATATTTCTGATTGGTACAAGTTAATTGACTAGAACATTCATTATTGTTTGTACATTCTGGTCAACAATTAGGTGGATTTCCGACAAAACGAAGGTAACTTATACAAGTTGACATTGAGAATTCGGTCCGCAAGTTGAAAGATAACACGGATTAGTAAGTACTTCTGGAATATTCACTATAAATAAAGGTTTTAATTAGTTCTTATAAATGCGATAATAAATTTTAAGTTTCTTTTGTATAAAATGCTTACTCATTGGTGAACATGAAACAAATGGATTTCCTACAAATCCTTGTCGACATATGCAAATAGGATTATGATTTTTAACAAGGCTTTTTATGTTTAATCCACATGTCCCAGGATATTGATTTTGTCATTTTTTATTAATACAAGCTAAAGTTTGAGAGCAATCAAAACTACCTATACATTCAGGGCAACAAGTTGGAAAACTTCCGACATATCCGTCAATACATTTGCATATTGCTAAGTCATTAATTTCTCCACAATAACTATTTTACCTACATAGTGTCGGTGAACAGGGGTGAATTATTACAGCTAAAGAAAAAGTAGATTAATCTTTTTTTAGTTTACTTTTATAGTAAATATAGTAGTTATTTTAAAAATTTATACCTGAAATTAAATTGCATGCGATATAATCATTTCCGCTAGTACCAGCAGGACATGTACAAATAGGGATGTGATTTACTATTAAGCTCTCTGCATTTTTTCCACCTTTTTCTACACATGGATCAATGCATTTATTATGAATACATGCTTTATCATATAGACATTCTTCATTTACAACATATTTTAGTCTACATTCAATATATGGGTCTCCTATAAACTCGATTTGACATGTACAAATTCCATTTAGACAATTTGCATTAATACCACAAGAACACGGATTACAAGAATCAGTTATAATCGAATTAGTTTCTAAAATTGTGTTTAACAATAACTGAATTTTGTTTATGCTATAAATCATGTTTGATATATTCGAATTAATGATAAAGTTTACTTACGGATAGTTGGTTTTAATTGACAACAGTAAATTGATCTACAGAATATCCTTCTGCACAAGTACATACGGGAATATGATTGAACACTTTACAGAAGCTTCAAATCCACATGATCCCAAACAAGGATCTGAGCATTTATTACGCATACATATTAGATTGCTAGAGCAATCTGTATTAATTGTACATTCATGGCGACAATTTGGCGAAACTCCAATATAATTTTGTTGACAACTACAGTTAGCATTTTCACCAATATTATGACACTCCGCATTTGGACCACATGGTAATGATAAACATGGTTGAATGTTACCATGAATTTTTTACTCTATTACTAACCGACAGGAAAACAAGTAGTAAATGGATCTCGAGAAAATCCATTAGAACAGGTATCTATTAGACTATGTTTTATGACCTTACAATTTGCATTTTTACCACAAATGTTAATGCACGGATTAATACATTTTTTATTAACACAAGCTTTATCTTGCGAGCATTCTAAATTTAAGGTAGATTCTGGGCTACAACCTGGTGGGGTACCAATATATTGTGATTTACAAGAACATGTAGCATGCCCATTCTTTACACAGCAGTCACTATTCGGCCCACGAGGATTAAGATTACAAGGGTTTAAAATTTTCAAAAGAATCTGGTACAAAAAATATATTTTTTATTATGAATCAACTAATTATAATTTCAATCTTATACAAGAAGGTAAATAATTTACTACTTGAAAAATAGTATTTGGTTCACAACTTCCGGGACATGGATCTTTACATTTATTTTTAATACATGTAAGATTAGCTGGGAAATTTGTGCTAAGTGAACATTCAAGACGACAACCTTCATATGGAATACCAATATAATCGGATAAGTAAGAACACGATTCTACTCCATCACTTTCTTTACATATAATATTTGCTCCACAAGGCGATAGAATATAGGGTGAAGTAGGTTTCTTTAAAATTGTAGCTATAAATATACATTATACTAATTGTAAAATCTGAATATTATCTACGTATTTATTGACAGTTATATACAAATCTTCTTATTTAATTGATATTAATCTATCATTTATGTAGATTTTATAATAAATTTTTACATACGTAGGTGAGCTTTTTTATTGCTTTTCGAATTCACCAATTCTTACCTTAATCAAATTTTCGTACTTATACCTTTACACTTAAAGACTTCTAATATTTTTTCAATACTCAACTCTACTCGTAATGTCACCTAGTGTAAAACAATATTTTTAATTCTCTTTAAAGATTATTATTATTATAAAATTAAATTTATAACATGCACAATCAAGTTTTAATACCAAATTTAATATTATAATAATTTTAACAACTTTTGTTTCTAAACATTGCCAATCTTAATAATAGAATGAACGTAGTATGAAATACTATAAATGTTCTATTTATGTTTAAGAAACATACAGAAAAAATAGCTTGTACCGAATCCTTTAAGAATCTTAACATTTGGATAAGTTTTAACTATTCTTAAAAATTTATTTGGTAGAACAGTAAATAAAATTTTATTAAAGATGATATAGTTAAAGATTATATATGGAATAAAAAACATAAAAAATTATAATCATTCATAAAATTGGTTAATTAGTTTTTTATAGTATGTTAATTGAAAAATTATAAAACTTAATTGAATTAAAAAGTTTTTGTATTCAGTAGAAAAGTAATTAGAATTGTTGTTATCTGCTTTAAATTATTTAATTATAGAGAAATATTATTAAGAATTCAGAATATGCAATATTTGGCAAAATTATAAATAATTATAAAAATACACAAATTTTGTTTTTATAAGCAAAATAGTTTTCTTCTACGTATTTTTATCATAAAAAAATCTGCATACAAAATTTATTGTTAATAGATGAATTACAGATATTTTACTTTATCTTAATAATTTATAAAAGTAATTAATTTGCGACGAATACCTTCGTCGCGAGAGGCAAATACTGCCGTGGAATAAAGGCTGGAAGGATTGCGAGGAAGAGGTCCGGATCCCAACGCCCGAGGAGTTAAGGTGCGTGTGTGTGAGTATGAGTGGAGAAGTGTGCGGAAACAAGAGAGAGAGAGAGAGAGAGAGAGAGCGAGCGAATGTGCGTGTATGGATGAGAAAGCGTGCGTGTGGAAGCAGAGAGAGAGACGGCACGCGAGCGTGTGAGTGGGAGTGAGAGGGCGTACGGCACAGCGTCGGCTGTAGAATGAAAGCATAAGGGAGAGAGAGTGAGCGTGCGTACGGCACAACATCGGTCGTAGGATGAAAGCATGAGAGAGAAAGAGTGCGCGAACACGTGAGTAAGAGTGGAAAAGCGTGCAAACGGCAAAGTGTCGGTCATAGAGTGGAAGGATGAGTGAGTGCCCGCGTAGTGGAAGTAGGTGGCCTGAGATGCGCATGAGAGGGTGAGATGACTGAATGGGCTAAAAAATGTATGGGGCCGTGGAGGAGAGCCTTGGCTATGCGTCTAGCCCAGGCTATGCCAACGCAAGGCTATACGCGAGCAAACTCGACGCGCCCGCAACGCCACCGCGGCTATTTCCCCACCACCAGCCTGGTTCACGGCCGTTAGGAGAACGGCTAGGCGGCGCGGGCCCTCCACGAGGTCCGCAAGTACGAACGCGTGAGCGGAAACACCCACGAAAGATATAAAAAGGGCGCGCTCACGCGGAATCGAGAGACGGAGGTGGAGTTTGGGAAACGCAGGTTTCCCGGTCGAGCGACTTTCGGCGCACGATCCCCAGGAGCGATTTTTGGCGCATCGGGGAACTTCAGGAGGTGGAATTCGTGAAGCACAGGCTTCCCAGTCGAGCGACTTTTGGCGCACTAGGGGCGCCAGGAGGAACGACTTCTGTCGTACCTCCCGGGTATAGGATTAGGACCGCGACTGCGTATGTGGAGTCTCAGCCGTCGGGCTAGACTCTTTCCTCCGCTATATTCCGCCGCGTTAATAAGTAAGATCTCACCGTGTAAATGCATGTGATCCGCCGTCGTTAAATTTAAGTATTGTAATTCCGCCGCACCGACCTTTGTTGCGATCTCGCCGTAGCGTATGTGCGAAATTGACTCACAGTCTAGTATGTAAGATTTCGCCGTGTAAATCGACGGTCAAGCCATTATTCGTCGCCTATAAATGTAATATATATACAAAAAAAGCGCACGTCACCATTCGACGGATATTTGTAACGAAACACCACCGTTTAGTATATAAGAAATATCATGTAATCTTCGACTATTAAGGATCCTTTTGTAAGCGGTGAGCGCACCGCAAAAATAAACAACAATGTTAGTTTATCGAAATAAAAATAATCTTAAATGTTGATTTAACAAAAAGAGAACGCTTTGTTCATTTCGTCCCGGTCTCTCTGCGCCTCCTCCTCCCGCCACGAACCTGGTCCGACCTCGAGCTCTCCGGGACGGGACAGACAAGGAGCACGGGGAATCGAGTCGCCGCCACCAAAAGAAAGACGAATAGACAGGGATGAAGACGCACGGAATTTAAAAAAAAAAAATAACACGTCGAACGTCGCACGCCAGTCCGAAAGGACACGTGTTGGGGACGGGACGACGCGTTACAAATTCTTTAATCATTTCTACATATGATATCGTTAAATATAGATCTTACTTTTAAAAATATACTTTATATTTCCCAAATACAATGTTTTCTTTACAATATTTCTTCCAAAAATTAATTCGTTATGTAGATATTCAATCACTTATTTTCCAGAAACTATAATTTTATTCGATTAGTCAGTCATTAATCGTGAAATTTATTGTGCTGTAGATTTAAATATTAAATTATAGATTCAAATGACGAAAAAAATATATACATTATTATAAAACTGGAAATATTTGTTATTAATAAATTATTTTATTGAAACTAATGTTCTTGTAACTTATAATTATCTTATAAATGTCATATATATCACACTTTAAACTCATAAAAGTAAATCTGTAAATTCTGCAACGTTAAACAAAAATACTCAACTCTTGAACATCGATAAATTTAAAACAGTAAATATAAAAAATCCAGTTTTATGAATATAACATGAAATTTTTCTCTATTGATTCAATAAGGTTGTAAATTTTTTTATTATGCATTGATAATATTTTTTAAAATACTTTTTTAGCCAATAAAAAAGAATGTAATAAAAAAATATTTTTGCGCAATATTTATTTCTTAAAATACTATAATAAATTCATAATATTCTAAAAGATTGATAATATAAAATAATTATAAAAAAAATTTTTTTTAACTAAAAATAATTGATTTAGATTTAATAATACAGTAATTTATATAAAATCATTCGTTTTTATTTTATTGTAATAAAACTTGATTTAAAATGAAAATTATTTAATTTGCTTAATTTAGCAATTTATAATTAATATACTTCTTACGATGTATATAACACTGAGTAAATGGATCACCTGTATATGTTGATAAACAAGTACACATCGGTGTATGTCTTATAACATAACAATCTGCATTTGCACTACAGGATCCAAGACATGGATCTATACATTTTCGATTTTGGTAAGCCAAATTTAATGCACAATTGCTGTTGCTAACACACTCTGGTCGACAATTTGGAGGTTTTCCAACAAAACTGAGCGTACAAGAACATGAAGCCAAATTATTTATTCCTTAATAACGTGAATTCAATCTTCAAGGGGATGGAAGACAAGAATTATTAACAGCAATATTGTTAGATGCTATAAATATTTGATAAAAAGTTAAATCTACTTATAAAAATCAAATTTAAAAACATATCGAACGTATTGAACAGCTTACATATTTGTGAACATCTAATAAATAGGTTTCCAGTATAATCTTGGAGGCAACTACAAATAGGGCTATGATTGATAACATGACAAACTGATCCCATACCACATATCAAGGCAAGGATTGAAACATTTTTTATTTATGCATACTTTATTTTTATTACAATCGGAGCTCCGAATACATTCTGGTCTGCAAGTTGATGAACTTCCTATGTATCCCGAAACACGTGTATAAGCAGCTTGATTATTTACTGCACGACATATGCTATTTGAATCACAAGGAGACGGTACACATGGTTCAATAATGACAGGATCTATTTTCCAATACAAACTTAATTTTAGATTTTTATAAAAATTTATTAATTTAATTAGAAATTAATTAAATTAAAATCCTGCGAACCTCGAGTAAGCGTGCATAAAATGAAGGCATTATCTGTAGTTTTAAATGGACAACTACACCTTGGTATATGACTAAAAACATTACATTCTGCAATTTGTCCACAAACATCAGAACAAGAATCTCTGCAATTATTATTAATGCAAGCTTCATTAAAAGAACAATCTGAATTTAATATATATTCTGGATGATATTCAATATAAGGATCTCCCTTATATTCTAGTCGACAAATACAAAGTCCCATACGACATTCTGCATTTTTACTACAAGGCGATGGTTTTCAGGGGTCACTTATAACTTCCACAGTAATATACGTTTTATTTACAAGTTGTTTCTACTTTTATATTAGTATAAAAAAGTGACGTATTTAAACTTACGATACGGTGGTTTATAACTACAACTAACAAAATGATCTCTAGTAAAATCACATGAGCAGAAACATGTTGGAACATGGTTTACTACTATACATTTTGCATTAAAGCCGCAAGATCCAGAACATGGATCTTGACACTTTTGATTTATATATGATTGATTACTTGAGCAGTCGGAATGAATACTGCATTGAGGTTTACAATTTGGGGGACTTCCAATATAATTTACGTGACAAAAACAAGAAGGATGCTACAGATAGCACGATATTCAGCATGTGGACTTCAGCACTTCGCAAAACAATTACTGGTGATATAGGCAAAGGATCTGTAATAAGTTCAATTTATAGTTTGATTTTCAAAAATTAAAGTTAATTTAATTACTTCTCTTACTTATTACTAAAAAACATGAGTTAATTGGATGTCCTGTGAAACATTCTTTGCATGTACAAAAAGGACAATGATTATTAACAATTCAAAAAGGATTTCTACCGCAAGAGGTTGGGCATAGGTTTACACATTTCTTATGAAGACAAGCTTTATTTGTGTACATTCTGAGTTAGTTATATACTCTGGTCGACATCCATGTATCCAGATAAATAGGAACAAACAGATTGGTTATTAATATTTTGACAATTACTATTAGGACCGCAAGGGGAATGTTTACATGGTACTGCTAATGCTAGAATTTTATTCAAATAAAAATTGAGTAATTATTTAATTTTAATATTAATTATCAAATTATATTTGAAAAAAGTAAATTATCTTTAGGAAACTAATTTTATTTATATTATTAGGTTCCTTAAAATATACTTTATTATAATAATATTATTTAATGTTATTATATAATTTATTATAATAATTATAAATTATTATAATATATATATTTATAATATAAATTTATTATAATAAATAAAAAGTATTACTTTCTTCAAACAATATAAACATTTATCAAAATTACCAGAATTTACCAGATCATGTCCATTTGGATATGATCACAATATCTGAAAGGATCACCAGTAAACCTGCTATTACAAGTACATGAAGGCAAATTATTTACTACTTAATATTCAGAATTCAAACTACAAGTTCCTGGACATGGATCTTTACATTTATTTCGAAGGCATGCAAGATTTGCGGTACAATCGGAATTTATAATGCATTCGGGGCGACAACCTTCATAAGGATTACCAATGTAATCTTGCATGCATGTACATGACCCTAAATTTTTTTTTTTCTTGCAAATAGCATTACTATCAAATGGTGAAGGTATACATAGATTTATATCATTTATAGGAATAAGTATCAACTACTAAAAATAAATTGTTTAATTTATTAAAATAAGATACACTTAATTACAATTTTGGGTAAATATCTTACTTGGTCTTATAAGGCATTGTAAAAATGGATCTCCAGTATGCCATTTAGACAAATACACATAGGTGTATGACTAATAACGCGACATTCTGCGTTAATGCCACAAGATCCCTCATATGGATTTTGACATTTTTTTTATACATGCTAAATGATTTGAACACTCATTATTACTAATATATTCTGGTCAACAATTCGGCAGAGTTTCAACTAAATCCAACATACAAGAGCAAGAAGGTAAATTATTAATATTTTGACACAAAGAATTTGGACCACATGGTGATGGTAAACATGGATTCTTAAATAATTCATCTGCAGCAATAGGTTGAAATAAGGAAGTTCATAGTTTTTTGTAAATGTTTAAAAGAAATATTTATAATTAAAAAGAAAAGAGATTATATATTTTGGATAATATATAGCTTATATAGCATGGATCTCTGCATTTTTCAGTTATACAAGCTTAATTGTTAGGGCAATCAGAATTTATACTAAATTCGAGACGATAATTTAATGGAATTCCTATATAATTACGTAAACAAGGATAGGAAGCTAAAGTGTTAGGTAATAGTCTTACGACACTCTGCATAAGGTCCACAAGGAGAAAGTACACAAGGATCTACTTCAAATTAAGGTTCCGTAAAATTAATTAATGGTATCTTGATAGATAACAGTTATCTAATTATTTATTAGATAAATCAACTATAATATGCTTTACGTTCATAAATGTTTTATCTTAATCACAAATTTGTTTTACATAGATACAATGTAAATTTTTAACGAGTATTTTCATCATTCACATAATATCATTTACATCAATAAACTGGGGTTTAATAATGAGTATTATGCGGGTTTTATCAACTACTGCTGATTAAATGAACGTATTTGTTTTGTGGTCTTGTAGAATATTTCAAGTGACTTACTGTCTGACGCCTGGTTGGGTCGACAATTTGTGAATGGGTTTCCGGTAAATCCGGTTGGGCAAGAGCATCTGGGTGAGTGATTAATCACTTGGCATTCAGCGTTTTGGCCACAGGTTCTGGAACAAGGATTCTGGCATTTCATTTTTATGCATGCCAGAATGGATACGCAATCAGAACTGAGGGTGCACTAGGGGCGGCATCCTTTGTAGGAATTTTCGAAATAGTCTGCCAGACATTAGCAAGAACCTACGCCATTTTGCTCTTTGCAAACGGCGTTAGGTCCACAGGGGGTTGGTATGCAAGGGCTAAGTGCTTCTGCAGGGAGAGCTTGAGCTAGAAAGTTCACAATAAGGCTTGTGAAGTAAATTTCTTAGATTTTTCTTGGATATATAATAATAACAGACAATAAATAATACAAAGATCTAAAAAACAATATTAAAGAGTAACTTATTCATTATATTAAAACAATATTATCTTAAATATACAATACTGATAGGTAGTTTCTCAATTCATAAAAATTGAATATAATTAATTTAATCAATTTTACTTAAGTATTCAATTAAATTATTTTTATCAAACTAATGCATTGTAAAATGCAGAATCTAATTAGAAATTTATTAATTTCTTATTTAAATTTTTAAATTAAAATTTATTTTTAAAAAAAGTCATTGAATCTCAATAATCGTCAATAACGATTTCAAATAATGTCTAAAATTATTGTTTGATTATTAAAAAAAAATCTTAAATGAATATTTTTTCTTAAAAGAAAATTTATAAATAAAAAATTAAGAGAGATTTAGTATCATTAAATGTCTTTTTAATATTTTTTAAAATTTGGAAAAAAATGGAAATATACTTTTTATATTCTGTTTTAATAAATAATAAAATATACATGTATTTAATTTATTGTATAAAAGTATATAATTTATTTACTATTTTTACGTTTGAAAATGCATTTAGTAAATGGATAACCTCTATATTCTTCACGACTCATACAAAAAGACATGTAACTAATGTTAAAACACTGTGCATTGCTATGGCACGATCTAATGTATGGATATATGAACTTAATATTTAAATATGCTTATTCAGTCGAAGCTTATTAGTAGTTCTTAGTAGTTCAGTGTTATTAACGCACACTGGTCTATAATTTGATGATATATATAGAAAGTATTGGACGCATACTCACAATATCCGTTTTTGTGATAGCAAAAGCATAATGTATAGAAAGTTTCAACTTCAGTATCGAACACTAGTAAATAAAATATAATGATTAGTTCTATTTTTTATGTTTATTATCACGTTAATTGCTTGAATAGATTTTTAGTAAATCATTAGATTGATATTTAATATTATTTCGAAAATTATATCAATTCTCTGATTATGTCCCAACTAAATCATATTGAAGCTATTCAAAAGGGATTAAAAACCATCACAATTTGGCTTAAAAGATCAAAATCACTGTTTAATTTAATAAATCAATAATTAAAGTCATTAAAAAATTACTTTATGAAGTCAAATTTATATGCTGCATACAGCACGTTATTAAATGTCGATTTCATACATGAATAGTGAAAATTATAATATATCATTATTAAATTATTCATTCACAAAATTGCTTATGTTTTAACTTGAGAACATATAGAGTATATAGATTGCCTATATAATTCATACGATTACTGCAAATAGGAAAGTGATTAATTACACGGAATTCGGTTTTTAAGCTACATGTTCCCTTGTACGGGTTGCTACACTTAAGATTGCTGCCTACTTCGTCATTTGAACAATCAGAATTAATAATTCATTCGGATCTATACGTTTGTGGATTTTCTAAGAATATTATACTCAAGAGCAAACAGCTTAGTTATTTTATAGATGACACTGAATAATTGTTCCATAAGAGGATGGAATTCATATACATAAGTTGAAATAAGTTTCATATAAATAAGTACAAGATTGTGAAGAAGCCGTAAGATTCTGCACAAGGATCAAGTGATTGTTATTATTGCACGAAAGGTACATGGAATAGTCAGAATTCAATAAATAATATGAACGACAAGAAGGTGAATATCCTAAACCGTCAAGCAAACAAGTCCAGTAAGCCAGTTCTGTGTTATTGTTGAATTTAAACAACAGAAATAGGAGATACAAGGATTTTCTATAGACTTGATTTGATAATACTTATCGAAAACATCTACGTAATAGTGATTTTTAATTTTTATCGTAAGAAAAATGTATTTACTTTTTTAATAAATAACTTTGTGTTCAGTAGATAGATACGTGTTTATATATAATTTATATTTAGAATGGGTATACTAATAATATTTTAAAAACTCTATAGAACTTAAAAATTTTCTGTTATATTCATTTTAATTCTATCTTTCAAATATTTAAGTGAGTAAGTCAAGAGAGTAAGTTAACTGTAAATGCAATTAATACGTGCATTTCCATGAAGACAAATGCATACGGTTACATTATTGTTAACTTTATGGATATATACACGAGCATACGTTGTTGTACAAGGATCGAAGTATTTGTTATTTTAGATGGCTTTGTTTCATAAATAATATTTCTCTTATTTATCAATAAATATTAGTTCTATTAATAATTTTTTTTATATTTTTAAAATATTATTTTAATTTATTTAATTAAAACAATTAAGTAGAAAAGTAAAAATATTTGTTAAAAAAATGTTATAATTGAAATTCAAGTAAAATTCCATATTTATTTTTTATTATTTATTATCTTTCAAATGAATTAATATTTCACACTCTAAAATATTCAATCTTTCTAGTTTTTTATAATAAATATTTCTAATTAGCATATCTTAATAACAACTAGTGAAAAGATTACCAGTAAATCCTTCCCACATTTATTCATCTGCTTTTACCTTTACAACTTAATAATTTCAAAATACAATATATTATTTGAATTAACTCCATAATGTAGGGAATACTTTAAAAATGAGATTGTAAAAGAGAAAGTTTGAATGTCTTTATTTTATTATTCGCTTTAAACAAGAATGATTCATTTGATTATATCTACAATGATTATTATACGTATGTTATTATAAACATATTTATATGTATATAAATTCAAATAATTTTATGTTGAAAAGAAACAATAAATAATAAAAACATAATATTAATAACTGTAAATGTTAAAAATCTCTACAAGGTTCGAATAAATAGTTTTCATAAATGATCGTTCTTATAATATTTATGTAATAAATCAAAAAAGATAATACTTTGGAAAAGAAATGTTATTATTATTAAGAGTTTGACACTTGTAAAGACTGAAAACAGACTATTTTTAAGATGAATAATTTATTATTCATAGTAATATAAATAGTAACTATAGTAACTGTAAGGATAAAGTTTTAACAAATATACTGGATACTAAAATAATATTTTAGATAACTTTTCTATCTTTAATTTAATAGCAAACACCATTCAAAGCTTGCTAAGAATTATCAAAGCTGTGAGACTCTTTTTATAAATTGAAATTACAACAAATGCTTATAGTTACTTACATACTTTTATGTATTATTAACATTGGAAAATAAAGAAGCTATAGAGTAATGTGACGTGAAACACGCAAAAAGTATTGAGTAAAGAACAACCATGATTACAGCAGGATCTTACTTTTCTTGGGTGCAATTGTAAATTGCACATTGTAAATGCATTTTCAGTAAATCAAGAAAAGTAAGTCCATATCGGGAAGAGGTTGACAGGGTGACATTGGGTGTTGCACTCGTAGATTCTAAGGCAACGATCACGACGCCTGAGCTTAAAGGATGCCATTGATGAAAGGCAATCGGAATCGTATGTACACTAGGGACGGCAGACCGTAAACGGGTCACCAATATGAAACGACTTATTTAAGGCATATTCAAGCGTTTGTATGTAATTCAGTAAACATTAATTAAAAAGGGTTCGTATTACTCATCTTTGAAAAATTGATTGAAAATAAGTATTAAGTGCATCAGAGCTGTGCCATTTAAAAAAAATTTTAGTTATTATACGTGATCAATTGGCACATATTATTACTGAAACGCTCAATTGATAATATAATTTATTAATATTACATATCACTTGATGCGAATATATAACTATAAATAATCGTATATTTTTCATTTACATTTGGATTTAACTCATTTAATAACTAAAATAAATTAAGTTTAAAGAATAGATTAATTGTAAAAAATTGTGGCAGGAAAAATTTAACACAACTATCTATTAGAAAGTGTTGATTATTACATAATACTTATTTATTAATTTCATCTACTTTAATGAATATAAATTTATTTACATAAACTATTCTTGAACGTGTGAGGAATCGTATAGACACATATTTATAAATTATTCTCTTCGCTATAGATAAGAGTGTATATATGTTTTAATATTGAATCGTAATAACTTACAAGACGTGTTAAATGCATTAAAGGCAAAATTTAACTTTTGGAAAATGTTTATAAATGTTTAAAAGATGTTTAAAAAACATAACTTAATTAATTATAAGTATATAAATTAGTATAAATAATAATATTTTATTAATAATATAAATTGAAGAAATATTTAATAAGTACGAAGTGAATATTATACAATACTTAAAATGTATTAGGAATTTTAAATTATCTTAAAAGATATTTGAATCAGAATCTGTGCTCAAACATCTTTAATCCTAAAACAGATGAACTAAATGAAATGAGATATTTTTGAAATCATTCACAGTAAAACAACCAATAGAATTTCTTAAAGTAGTCGTTTCGTAGATGCATAAATGTTACAAAAATGTTATTATCAATTAAATCAATTAATAATAAATCGAAAATCAACCATCATTATCTTATAGTAAATCCATGTCAAGGAAGAAGAGGGTCAGATAGCAAAAGTCACACGGATCCTGATAAGGTTTTTAACGCATATATAATCTTAAATAGCATAATGCTTGTGCAGCATAATTGCAGATTTTCGCTTTACCGAAAAACAAAGTAAAAATATATTCTGTTCACCAACAATAGAAAAGAGGCAGAGTGAAAGAAATAGTAGACAGTTAATATTTGGTACTTACCTGTTGTATGAAGAAGCATGCATATAGAGAAAAGGCAAACGAAAAAAGGAAAACGAAAACTGTTCGAAATAAATACAAGAAGTATAGATAACACGATAGTTGTCATTGCAGCGTACTTACCCTTACTGACGGGTTGGCATAAGGAAAACGGATCCCCTTTGTAATTTTCATTGCACGAACACACTGCATTATGATTGACTACACTGCACTGAGCATTAACGCCACAAATACCGTCACACGGATTACGGCAACGTTGCTGCATGCAAGCGAGATGTGGTGAACATTCGGGATTGATAGTACACTCTGGACGACAATTCGGTGGCACTCCGATGTAATTCTGCATACAGGAGCAGGCGAACGTTTCACCACGCACTTGACACTCAGCATTAGGACCGCAAGGCGTTGGAATACACGGATTTTCAGGCTTTGTTGACTCAACTAAAAACAGTATGGTCACTTAACATTGATTTTTACAACGCAAACATAACTTAAATTCTTCGTTTTGCAACGTTTTGTCGAATGATTTTATGGAGTTTGAAACAAAAGTTTATTATGCGGATATTATTTAAATGAAGCGTGATAATAATTACGTAATGTATTAATTATAAACTTACGAAGTTTTATATTTATGTTGTAGTTGTTTTTTAATTATTAGTACAATTTATTCTGAGATTTCCAGTAATTTTATATACGATTAACGAATTAACTGTTCAATGTTAATTATTCAATGAATTTATTTGATATTATATTATGTTAAATGACTATTAAAAATTATGTAGTCCAAAAATTAAAAATGAATGTATTTGGTTAAAGTGACTACATAAAATTCAGATACGAACCATCCGCAGACAGTACAAAATTGACACTACTAAAACACATTTCCTGTATATAAGAAAAATATATCTTACTTAGAACAGGATAACAACTCGAGAATGGATCTCCTGTATATCTTTCATAACAACTACAAATTGGATTGTGATTTATTACTTGACACTTAGCATTTTGACCACAAGATCCTGGACAAGGATCTTGACATCTATTATTTAGGCAAGCTTGTTCCAGTAAACATTCTGAACTGACTACGCATTCAGGTCTACAAGCTGGTGGGATACCAGTAAATATTGGCAGACAAGAACAGACTGCATGATTTTCAATAACTTTACAAATACTGTTTGGTCCACAAGGTGATGGCGAACAAGGTTGAGTCACTAAAACTAAAAATTCAGTTCATTTACCATAAAGTATAGAAAAAAATATAATTATATTGAATAAAAATAAATAATAATAAAATTACGAAAATTTAGTACAGAAATAAATAAATGCTTTATTTAAATCGTGACTTTAAATAATAATAAAATTAAAAAAAAAGTAATTTTAAAAAAATGATTAAATTATAATTTTTAATATACATCAGCATAGATAAAAAAATCAAATCTTCAATGTATATAACAACGGTATATGTACTCCAATAAGAAATTTATTGTATTAGATACTATCCAATAGTAAATTCAAGAGGCAAAGCTATTGCACTACTAGACGTATAAAGACGAGAGCGTGCGAGAGAAAGAGAGAGAGAGAGAGAGTCATTACGAAAGGTCACGCAAGTGTTATGAGCTCCGAAGTTCAAGAACATTGAGGGATATCTCATATATCCGTGCAATCTTATATAACTTTAATATATAAATACTGAATTTAAATTTTTTCTTTTCTTTTCTTTTTCATGTAAAGAATTCGGAAGCTGAAAACGAGTTTTTTCGGGTAACCTTACATCCATACAACCAATTTTTACAGATCTAGAAAAACAAGAGATGTTATGAAGGTCAGGAATTCTCTATATCTGCTATATCTGTAAGTGATAGTTCTCTCTCTCTCTTTCTCTCACCCTATAATATATTATATTATAAAGACCTTTACTGTTCTTACGCTCTCCTACTACATTCACATACTGATCTAAAAATTCTTGTTTTTATAATAAAATAATAATAATATTAATTTGTTATCAAATTTATCTTTTATTATTTTGCATAGCATATGCATCTTTCTTGAATATTCTTTTACCTGCGCGCGCGCACATACACACACGCACACCCAATGTATAAAACGTGAACTTCTTAGCTAGCATAATTTTTACGTAGAAAAATCTAAATAATAACCGTACTGAACATTTCTTTCTCACGTTTCGTAAGTAATTAGAACGGCTTTTTCATATAATAAACGTGATAGCGAGTCCTACATTTGAGTAATAATCTTGGTATAGTTTAGATATTTTTACATATTATTAATAAACATAATTTTATTTATTTAAATGATTAGAACGGCACATCCAATTTTTTAATATTAAAAACTAACTTTATTCAAAACAATATAAAAGAAAAAAACTATCTTAATGTGTTTATAACAAATAGTGTTTATTATTTTTGTAAACTTTATAAACTATAGTAATTTTCTTTAAATAATTTAATTATATTAAAAACAAATTAAATAGTATTATGATTACCTTTTGTAATCGGTCTGCATTGAGAAAATGGATTTCCGGTCATGTCTGTTGGACAACTGCACATTGGAATATGATTAACGACGTTACATCTTGCATTATTTCCACACGTTCCTATACAAGGATCCTTACAACGTTGGTTTATGCACGCTTTTGTTCGAGAACATTCAGAATTTATTGTACATTCTGGTCGGCATGATGTGTATGGATCACCATAGTAATTCGGCAAACATATACAAATTCTATTATCACATTGAGCATTGGTCCCACACTGACAAATGTCATTTGATTTTGATGGAATAGGCATAACTGAAACATCAATTTCATTGATTACATCGAAAATATTAAATTTACAGATGTCATTATTTTTCATATACATACTTTCAATTGGAGAACATAAAGTAAATGGATCCCCGGTATAATCTTGCCTACAGAGACACGTTGGAATATGATTCTGAACATGGCAGTTGGCATTTTGACCGCATGATCCTACGCAAGGATCTCTGCACTTTTCAGAAATACAAGCTTGATTCGAAGCGCAATCTGTATTAACGACGCATTCAGGTCGACAATTTGGCGGCGATCCTACATAATTTTTCTTACACGTACAAGCTGCTTGATTTCCAACTTTACGGCACTCGGAATAAAGTCCGCAAGGATTTGAAAGACATGGATTATCTATTGGAGCAGATGGAGATGCAGTTGCTAAAAAATTCAAATTTTCTTAATTATACATACAATAGAATATGCACTATGGTATATTTCTTGTATTTTTAATAACTGCATTTTATTAAATGGTTTATTATTCTTCAAAATTATTAAAAAATAAAGTAATTTATAAATATATAGACATTTTTTAAAGGCTCAACAAAGTATATTAAATTTAATTCAACGTATGAATAAAACAAAACCAAAATAAATCGTTATAATAAGCTAATTTTCTAAATAATGTTTTGAAAAGCATTATTCGTGCAAAATATATGATAAATTTTACGTTGTTCATCGTAACATCTTGAAAATGGATCTCCAGTTGTCCTGGAAGGGCAACTGCAAAGAGGATTATGATTTATGACTCTACAATGAGCTCCAATTCCGCATGTTCCTGGACATGGATCGGTGCATTTGTTCTTGTAACAAGCCAGATTTTGTGGACATTCTGAATTGACTAAACATTCCGGCTTACAATTCGGTGGCGAACCGAAATATGTGTCTTGGCAAGAACAAACCGCTTGATCATTAATTTTGCGACATAAACTGTATGGACCACAAGGCGAAGGATTGCATGGTTCTGGACGAACACTTGCTTCAGTAACTAAAGAAATCATTCAAATAATTATATTTTAATACAAACTTGTTTTTATTAAAATAAAATAAACTAAATATTTTAATAATATTTTAATATTCAAATACAACATAATTTAATTATGCGTGTTTTTTATTTCAAAGTTTTTTTAATTTTTTTCGATTTCAAAATCCATAAAATTTTTTAGAACAATAAGTATGTAATAACAATATAAAAATCATTAATATTATCATGAAATAAAATTACAAATTAGTAACTAATAATTTGTATTCACAATTTAAACAAGAAATAAAGAATCATGATATATATATAAATAGCAGATAAAATGTAACTAATACGTCATAAAGTAAAGCAGAAAATTTTATTTTCAATGTAGAGTTATGATTAAAAGTAAATTTTATGAAAAATGATACAAACATATTAAATAATAAATTAAAATATCAGATAATGTACGATTTTAGAAATTTTTCTTTTAAATATTTAAGTGAATGTTTATGGATTTAATGATACATATAAACACATGGATCTAAAGAAAGAGGTACATTCATTTACCTGCTTCAAATATGCAACCAGAAAAAGGATCTCCAATAAATCCTGGTTGGCACGTGCAAGTGGGAATATGGTTGACTACTGAGCATTGAGCATTAGGTCCACATATACCGGGACAAGGATCCACACATTTATTTCTAAGACAAGCTTTGTTCGTCTGACAATCTGAACTATGAGTGCATTCGGGCTGGCATCCTTCGTATGGATTACCATGGTAGTCCTCAATACAAGTACATGCACCAGCATTATCCTTTCGCTGGCATATTGCATTAGATCCACATGGCGATGGTTCGCAAGGATTTGGTGTAGATTCCATCAGTCGAATGCATTGAATGAATGGATTCCCAGTGAATCCAGGCAAGCATGTACAGATTGCTGCGTGATTTATTACCGTGCATTCTGCATTTTCGCCACAAGAGCCAGAGCATGAATCTTGGCATTTTTCGTTAATGCATGCCTTGCTTGAGTGACAATCGGGATTTATTAAACACTCTGGTCGGCAATTAGGTGGAGTTCCAATGTAGTTTTGAAGACACGAGCACACTGGACTGTCATTAATATTCTGACAAATTGAATTCGGTCCACATGGTGATGGATTGCAGGGAGACTCTATTTTTGGTTTGATCGTCACTTTATAAAAAGACAAAATAATTTTGATAAAAACATTTTTTAAAATATTTATTTGTCTTAAATAAAAATAAATGTAATAATAAGAAAATTTTACTTATATATACAATTAAGACATTCGGTTACCTGGAATCTCGAAGCAGCTCTTAAAAGGATCACCGGTTTGTCCTGGCAGGCAACTACAAATGGGTGAATGATTGATAACTTCACATCGTGCATTAAGACCACAGGAGCCAAGGCAAGGATCCGTGCACTTGTAGTTAACACAAGATCTCGTGGCGGAACATTCGGAGCTAACGACACACTCCGGTCGACAAGAAGGGGGCGTGCCGATATATCCCGAAATGCACGAACACACAGCATGGCTCTCAACGTTCTTGCAGACACTATTTGGACCGCAAGGCGAGGGATTACACGGATCTGGCGAGGGAACGGGTCCTGACGGCTGGACACGGCAGCTGATAAAGGGATCGCCGATGTAGCCGCTCGGACACGAGCATACTGGAATGTGATTTATCATGTCACACTGGGCATTCTGACCGCATGTACCGGGGCATGGGTTTCTGCACTTATTCTTGATGCACATCTTGTCTCGCGGGCATTCGAAGCTAAGGATGCACTCGGGTCGGCATGCTTCGAAGGGGTTTCCAACATATTTGGGAAGACATTCGCAATCTCCATTGTTGCAGATCGCGTTTGATCCACATGGCGATGGATTGCAAGGATTTGGCGGTGATGGAGGTTCTATTTTTATATTGAATATTGTTAGAATTTAGTATACAATATAAACATACAATATTTAAATTGTTTAAAGATAAATTATCAATAATTCCATCTAATGAGAAATATTTTATTTTAAATTTTTTATTTCCAAGAGCGTTATTAATTCAGTTTAAATATTTTCATTTCTATTGATAATTTATTTAAGAAAATGTAACTAGTATTGAAACATTATAACATAAATGAAAGTTTATAAAACCTACTATTTGGTATCGGTGAACATTGAGAGAATGGATCCCCTGTAAATCCTTCGATACAGGTACAGACTGGTATGTGATTTAAAATATGGCACTGAGCATAAAGACCACATGATCCAGTACATGGATCTTGGCATTTATTCTGAACACAAGCTTGCTCAATTTTGCACTCAGAGTTCAACACGCATTCAGGTCTACAGTCAGGTGGAATACCAATAAAATTTGGTAAACAGGAACAAGCTGGATTACCGGATATGATCTGGCACAAGGAATTAGCACCACATGGTGATGGAGTGCATGATGGAGGCCGTTCTGTCGTTACTTCATCTCTCACTATAATATAATACAAATATATATTTAAATGTATTGAATCTATAACTTTATAAATTTTAAATAATCAATATATTTTATTTAAAGAATATATAATACATTATCTATTTCATCTAATAGAGTTTCTATAGTACTTTGACTTATTTGTAATATAATTATAAAAAATAAAAAAATGAATGTGTGCACAATAATTTACAAATGATAACATAATTTTAATCTGTAATATAATATTAAATAAGGATAGTAAAAATATAAAAATTAATAATTATTACTTTGTTCTAAACATTGTGAAAATGGATTTCCAGTGAACCCAGGCGGACAAGTACAAATAGGACTGTGATTTTTCGTTGTACATTGAGCTCTTAAACCACAAGTATTAGGACATGGATCAGCACATTTGTTATTTATGCAAGCTAGATTAACAGAACACTCTGCACTAACTCGACACTCTAGTCGACATTGTGGTGGTTCACCAATATAATTTGGCAAGCACGTACAAACAGGCTGTCCATTAACTGTTCGGCATTTACTATTTAGTCCACAGGGTGAAGGCGAACAAGGATCACTAGGTGGTTTTGGCGCTAAAAAAATATTTGCTAATAAATTGTTAAAAAATCTTTGTTTCACACTATTTTTAAATTTATGGAAAACATATTTAGAGATCTCAAAAAATATTAATATTAACTATAGAAGAAAAGTATAACTGCATTCGAAAATCTTTTACTAATAAATATTAATCAATCTAGCTTTTTAGAACTTTAAAAGATATTTGCCATTTAATATTAAAAATTTAAAATCATATGAAAATATTAGTAATGATAAATAAATAATATGAAAATAATTATTTCTTACCTCTACTTGCTTCGCAAGCATAGTACGGATCACCAGTATAGCTATTTGGACAAATGCACGTAGGAATGTGCTCTTGTACCGTACATATAGCTAAAATACCACAAGTACCTGGACAAGGATCAACACATTTAAAACCTGTGCAGGATAAATGAGGTAGGCAATCGGCATTAATTTCGCATTCACGATGACAACCTTTTTGGATATCGTAAGGATCACCAAAGAAATCAGTAAGACAAGCACATGCACCAGCTCCGTTTCTTTCGCGACACTGTGCGTTCGGTCCGCAAGGATTCGGTATACATGGATTTGTTCGAGGTTCTTCGGTTGCTATAAATAATGTAGGTAGTTGAACAATTTAATTAAATTATACTTTGTAACATTTTTATTTATTACTACTACAAACATAATAATTTATATTCGTAAATAATCATAATTAATTATTTAATAATGACAAAATGCAAATATTAATATTACCAAAAAATAGACTTTAATAAATTATATCGATTACAATTAAAATTCTTTAATACAAAATAAAGAAATGAATTAATATAATTTTTATTAGAAAACTTACTTGTGGTAAGTGGTATAGTACACTGTAAAGTTGCATCACCAACATATCCTTCGGGACAACTACAAAGCGGTGAGTGATTTTGGACTGAGCATCTGGCGAATTCTCCACAAGATCCTGGACATGGATTTTTACATTTCTGATTAATACAAGCAGCTGTATTGGGACATTCAGAATTTTGCGTGCATTCTGGCCTACAATTTGGTGGCCTGCCAACAAAATTTAAAAGACAAGAGCAGGCGGGTTGAGAGTTTATTTCTTTACATTGTGAGTTTGGTCCACAAGGATTCGGATCACATGGATTTCCACGTGGCTCGGGTATCGTGATTTCGACCTTCGAGCAATATTTAAAAGGGTCGCCGCTGTAACCATTGGCGCAGCTACAGATAGGATTGTGATTTAAAACCATACACTTAGTGTTTTTACCACAGGTACCGGAACACGGGTCTGCGCACTTGTTTTCAATGCAGGCCTTGTTTTGCGAGCATTCGGAACTCACGGTGCACTCTGGACGACAGGTTGGTGGCGTGCCAATGAAACCAGTTTGGCACGAGCAAACAGCATGTTCATTTAGTGTTCGACAGTTGCTATTGGGTCCGCACGGTGAAGGATTGCAAGAATCAATGATCGGCTTCTCAGTTACTCGTCCCATTGGAATACAACCCGTCATTGGATCTCCAGTATGATCGGGCAAACAAGTACACGAAGGTGCGTGATTGATTACTCGACACGTGGCCGTTGGGCCACAAGTATTCTGGCATGGATTGATGCACTTGTTATTCAGACAAGCGGCATTGCGATCGCAATCAGAATTCGTAACACACTCGGGCCTACAGCCAGTGTAAGGATCACCGAAATACTCAGATATGCATGTACAGGATCCAACACCATTTCTTTCATTACAAATGGCGTTAGCTCCACAGGGTGATGGATTACAGGGCGTGGAGCGCTCTGTGGTAGCAGGTTTCGAATAGATTAGGGTGCATTCGCGGAATGGGTCACCGGTGTATCCTTCATCACATATACACACGGGATTGTGCTTGATGACATTGCACATTGTATTAACACCGCAGGAACCAGGACAAGGATCAATACAACGCTCGTTCTGACAGGCAAGATTGCCCGGGCACTCCTCGTTTATTAGGCACTCTGGACGACAGTTAGGTGGTCTACCAATAAAATTTGGAAAGCACGAGCAGGCAGGAACTCCATCGATCGCTCGACATTGAGAGTTTGGACCACACAATGACGTAGCACATGGATTTTCTGGTGGTAGATATGGTGGTGCTTTACCTGTTTCAGCAAAAATGAAGATAAGAAAACTTTTTAATTTTAATGCAATGTATAGAAAATAATTTCTAGAAAAAAATTTATAATCTTAAGAATGCAAATGTCTACATGAAGCATGTATTTATATTTTTTATCTGGTGGTTTTTTACATATAGTATTTGTCGAATATGACCAAAATGCATACCTTCAATAATAATACAATTGAATAGTGGATTTCCAGTGTAACCGTTGGGGCAAGTACAGACTGGATTATGATTAATTACTTGACAATTGGCACCTGATCCACACGTTTGAGTACAAGGATCTTCACAACGCTGAGCTATGCAAGCTCTGTTTTGTGGACAATCCGTACTAACTACGCATTCCGGCCGACAAGTAGGTGGACTTCCAATATAATTTTGCTGACAAGTACATGCTGCATGTCCATCAACTACCCGACAATTACTATAAGAGCCACAAGGTGAAGGGTCACATGGGTTTGCGTCAGGTTCTTTAGGTCCTAGAAATATAAAGGATTTTTGAATAAAATACAATTTAGAAAAGTACATTTAAAAAATAACTGCTTTTCTAATCCATTGCGTATAATATATAAAACTTTGTAATACAATGAACTTGAATACTATTTTGTATAGTTAAATAAATATAGATATTTTATTAAATTTATATCATGCTTGAATTGAGTTGAATTATGGAACAAACCCTAGACTTTAATATATATTCTAGAGAAGCTATAATTAAATGCATCATATTATAAAAATATTCTTACTTATTGCTGGAATGTGACAGGCATTTAGAGGGTCTCCAGTATAGCCTGAAATGCAAGTACACGTTGGTTGATGGTTAAAAACTTGACATTCAGCATTTAAACCGCAAGCTCCAGTACATGGATTCTTGCACTTATTGTTGATACAAGCCTTTGTATGTGAACAATCAGAATTTTGTACACATTCTGGTCTACAACTAATGTATGGATCTCCAATATATTCAGGTGGACAAGTACAAGAACCAGCACCATTTCTTTCAGTACAAATAGCATTCAAGCCACAAGGTGATGGATTACAAGGTAGATTTGGAGTATCTGATAATACTGCTAAAAGTTCAAATAAATCAGTTAATATAAATTCAAAAGTATTAATTAATAGAACGGAGTTAAATGAATTCAAATATCTTACTTTTTTGAATGCATCCAGAGAAAGGATCTCCTTCAAAACCTTCGTAACACTGGCACTCGGGTCGATGATTGTGAACAGTACACTTAGCATTCAATCCACACGAACCAACACATGGATCGGAACATTTATTATTTTGACTGCAAGCTAAATAACTTGGACAGTCTTGATCGATCAAACATTCAGGTCTACAATTAGGTGGAGCACCAATCATGTCATGATTGCAAGTACAAACTGCTCTATTATCTTGCATGCGACAAACAGCATTTGGTCCACACGGAGATGGTAAACATGGTTCTGTTCGAACCATTTCTAATAAAATAATAATGAATATAATTTTCTTACATAGTTAAATTCAATCAATATTAAATTGTATTTACCTTCTTTAATACATTGAGAGAAGGGATCTCCAATAAAACCATTAGGACAACTGCATATTGGATTATGATTGCTCACAATACAGTGAGCATTAAAACCACAAGCGTTATGACAAGGATCGCTGCATTTCTGATTAATGCAAGCAAAATGCTGCGAGCATTCAGAACTTACTAAACATTCGGGTCGGCAACTAGGAGGAAATCCTTGATATCCAGAACTACAAGAGCAGACGGCACGATCACTTTGTACACGACAGATGCTGTATGGCCCACAAGGACTTGGTGAACACGGTAGATTTTCATTTCCTACGCAAACAATCATAAAAATTAAATAAATTAGTAATTAATTGAATTTCAAGGTACCATTAACTAGTAATTATTTGATATAAATGATAACACATACTTGGTTTTTCTATAATACACGATTGAAATGGTTCTCCAGTATATCCAGGTTGACATGAACAGCTCGGAATATGATTTATGACTTCACATACAGCATTCAAGCCACATACTCCTTGGCATGGATCACGACAGTGTTGATTGATACAGGCCAAATTGCTGAGACAATCAGAGTTCATCATGCACTCGGGTCTACATCCACTGTAGGGATTTCCAATATAAGGAGGAATACAAGTACATCTAGGTACTCCATCATGAATGGTACAAATAGCGTTATTTCCGCAGTTTAAAGTATCACATGGATTAACTGGTACTGGTGGTGGTACTGAAAAATATTCAATTTATTGTTTAGAAGAATTTTGTACTATTTTTATAATTTTATTAATAAATTTACCTGGTTTTAAGGTGCAACCAACGAAAGCATCACCTTCAAAGCCTGATTTGCAAAAACAATAAGGAGTATGATTTATAACTGTACATTCAGAATTACTTCCGCAACTACTAGGACAAGGATGGATACATTTGAATGATACACAAGCCATATCAATCGGACATTCTTGGCTAATCAGACATTCAGGTCTACAATTCGGTGAGCTGCCAATAAAATTACTCTGACACGAACAGACGGGTCTTCCCATTTTAACTTGACAAACAGAATGAGGTCCACATGGGCTTGGATTACAAGGCGATGGAGATTCAGGCTGATTTCCTGAAAATAAAAATTGTTAGTAAAATATCCTAAAATGTTAAAATTAAAATTCCAATTTTTAACTTACTCTCATCGGTTAAATAACATTTGAAAAAAGGATCACCAGTTTGTCCTTGAGGACAACTGCATATTGGATTATGGTTAATTACAGAGCATAAAGCTCCATGACCACAAACAGCATTACAAGGATTTACACATTTCATATTGACACAAGTCTGAATCTGTAAGCAGTCAGAACTTACTACACATTCTGGACTACAAACCGGTGGAGTTCCTCTAAAGCCTGGCAAACAAGAACAAGTTGCATATCCCTGAGAAGAAACTATGCATCTACTATTTGGCCCACAAGGAGATGGGTCGCATTGATTAGAACTTGGAGACGGTGGTCCTATAAAATCAATAAAAAAATTATAAAATTACTTATAAAACGTTAATTAATATTTATAAAAGTTTTATAATTATTTATGTCTAAATTTATATTTTAAAATTGTATTTACAATTATAACTAAGTATGTTTACCATTATACTTACCATATTGAAGTTGCGTGCAATAAACAAATGGATTTCCAGTGGACTCGACATCACAATAGCAAATTGGAGAATGATTGATCACATCACAAGATGCTCCACTGCCACAAGCCCCCTCACATGGATTGACACATTTATGATTTGAACAAGCTTGATTCAAATTACAATCTGAATTTTGAAGACACTCAAAGTGGCACGCTATATAAGGATTGCCATAATATTCGGGAGCACATTGACAGGTGGTATGTCCATTTTGTTCAATACATTTTGCATTAGCTCCGCATTGTGCTAAACTACATGTATCAGATTCATCTGAAAAATAAAAAATCTATGGAGCTAACATAGAAATATTTATATATATATATATAATTTTTATATATTATAAAACATTTTTTCAAAACTGAACAATTAATAATTCTTATTATAACTTTAATCCAATAAATAATTATTTTCTTTCTGTTTTGTAAAGATATTTACTGTCAAGATTCTATGATATAAGTTAAATATTTAAAAGATACAATTAAACTTATTAATAATATGGTAATTATAACTTGAAAGAAATTGTTTTAACTGCTTATTCTGAATATATTAAAAATATAAAACATTCAATGTGTGATTGTTAAGGATAAAAAGTAAAATATTAGATTATGATGACATAAACATTAATTATAATTTTATTTTGTTTGTTTTAGAAAAATTTTATACTTTAAAAATGTAGTAATAGAAAATGTATTCATATATACCTGCAGCTTGATGGCATCCTCTATATGGATCTCCATTAAGTCCGAATGGACAACTACAAACTGGAGTATGCAATACAACTCGACAAAGTGCATTTTCACCACATGAACCGAGACATGGATCAGCACATTTCCAGCCTATGCAAGCTAGATTGAATGAACAATCTGCATTGCACAAGCATTCTGGTCTACAGAAAGGATTGTTCACGTTATCAGGATAATTACAGTTACCACACATGGCAATTGTACCGGTGAAATCGACACAGGTATTGTAATCTCCACAAGGTGATGGTTTACATGGTTGAGTAATATTATGATAATCGGTAGTAGAAGGTGCTATAAGAAAAAATAATATATATTGAACTAGTATTCTTAAAGAAATATGTACTATAATATAAAAATTGTTCTATTGTACAAAAATTACGAGAAAATTGAACTGAAATATTTCAAATAATTTGTTATTTCAATATAATAAAATAAGAGCTTTTCTATAAGACCGTATTTTGAATAGAAGACAATTATAATGAGAAGATATTTACAAATACAATGCTAAGTTCATTCTCAATTTTCAGTATTGTTCTATTACTAATTTTAAAGAACTACTTTTAAGTGTTCTAGTGTTTCTAAATATTATTTTAGTTTCTAGTGTTTTTTAAATATTATTTTTTTAAAAAATAAAATGATATGAGAAACTAAAAATGAGTAAGTAAAAAATTATACTTCCTTTACTTACTTAATAGTTTACTGGAGTGATTTTATGAAAAAAAATATACAAAAATATGAAAAAATATTTTATCCAAAAAATTAAGTTTTTATTATTTTTGTTTTTTCATGAATTTATTGAATAACTTTAGTATTTTAAATTGACTAAAAATCACCACATAATTTTTTTATTGCTTAGAATATAGTATCATGTATTCAATTTAGTTTTATATAAATATAAATATAAATATGAATAATATTATTCTTTATACACTATACTGTATTTATAAATTAATGCAACATAATTCTTAGAAATAAATTAAACCCACAAAATAGGAAAATAAATTTTAAACTAATGTACTTACGTTTGTGTGTACACCTGATGAATGGATTCCCAAAGAAGTTATCTTTGCACTCACATGTAGGCGTATGATAAAATACCTTACAATGAGCATTCATACCACATACAGTTCCTAAATCACATGGATTAACACATTTAAAATTGAGACAAGTTTGATCGTGGGAACAGTCAGAATTGATGCTACATTCCTGTTTGCATCCAGAGTGAGGATCTCCTTGGAAATCAGGTAGACATGAGCAAACTGCTTTATCTCCAATAACTTGGCAGATAGTGTTTAAGCCACAAGGGCTTGGTACACAAGGGTTCGATTTCTCATAGGGTGGCACGTAAGGTTCCACACATCTGAATAACGGATTTCCTTCTAGATTTCCTCGACAGCTACAGAGTGGATGATGATCTTCAGCGTGGCAGACAGAATTTATACCACATGCACCCAAACAGGCATCTTGGCATCTGTAGGCAATACATGCTTTGCTAAAGGAACATTCATCATTTGATAGGCATTCTGGTCTGTTGCATCCGCTTGTGCTGACTGGATCACCAGAAGTTCCAGGTTGACATTCACAAGAAGTTTGGTTATCAAATGTAATTTTGCACTCAGCATTGCGTCCACATGGATTTGGCTGACAAGGTGTTCTCGGTGGTTTACGACAGCCTTGGTATGGATCGCCATAAAAGCCATATCGACAATAGCAATGCTCCTGATTATCGGAAATATAGCAGTCGGCATTTTTACCGCATGGACCAGGTTGACATAATGACTCTCCCAAAGCTTAAAAAAATTGAATTTTATTATTCTTAAAATAATTTTTATAAAATTATAAAAGATTCTTGATTTTTAATACTGTAAATAATTAATTACATGTAGATTATAGTCCTATAAAATATTCCTTTACTTAATAATCGAAAAAATGTAGTTAAGTAAAATTGTAAATAAAATTTCTTTTAATTTCTCATCACCTTAAATATTCAATATTATATTGTCAACAATTCTCATTAATATTAAAAGTACCTGTGCAAACTTTGTATGGATTTCCAATAGTTCCCTGAGAACAATAACAAGCTGGTGTTCGATTAGAATCACAGATTGCATTGAGTCCACAAATATTGGGTTCACATGGATTAGATTGAGGCATACATCCTCTAACAGTATTAGGACTTTCAAAATAACCAGGCAGACATGTACATTTAGAGAAACCGTTATCCAAAACGGAGCATTGTGTATTTGGACCGCAAGGTGATGGGTTGCAGGGGTGATTTTTGAGTTCACAAGGTGATGCCGGAGGAAAACCTTCGAAACCTGGTAAACAAAAGCACGTAACTTGACTGTTTACCATCCGGCATCCAGAGTTTACACCGCATGGATTGTTCTGGCACTGATCACCTTCAGGAACTAGAGTAAAAATAAAGTACTTAATTCAAAGTTATGAAAAAATTTTATAAAAATAATTCATTACTCTATAACTTAGTATAAATTATAAAAACTAATTATTTAGCAATTAATTATTAATCAATAAATTTATAATATTTTTACTTTTACTAAAATAAGAGTTTCCATAAAATTTTAAAAATATAAAAATATAATTCATAATATAAAAAATATGTATTATTAAATATACTTACTGCATTGTTCAAAAGGATTACCAGTTAATCCTTTAGGGCAGAAACATATAGGACTACCGTTATCAACCTCACAAAGTGCATTCAAACCACAAAGATTCAAAGCACAAGGATTGTGTAAAATTTCGTGACAAGCAATTTGAGGGTTACCGTCGAATCCAAGCAAACATCTACATCTAAATTGGTGATTTTCAACATAACATTCTGCATTTTCGCCACAACTATCTTCCGAACAAACATTAATACAACGTCTGTTCAACCGGTCACATAAACTATTCGGCGGGCAATCTTCGTTATATTGGCATAAATTTTGTGGTCCTTCAACTGAACATTTAGAAGAACAATTTAAATAATAATTTAAAATAATAATAATACCTTAAATGTTTGTATTTATTTTTAATTTTTATACTACAGTTTAAAAATATTATACCAAATAATTAAAAAAAGTGATTATCTATATTATTAATAAAATTTGTCAAAATTTGGACAAAATTTTTGCTTAAAATATAATATAAATTTTTATTTTAAATATAAGAATTTAAGAAATTTAAAGTAAAATAAAGTAAGTTTGCAAATTAAGATACAAGAAACTGTAAATGGTTTAATACTATTTAATGTATGTATGCGTCTATGTAACTAAAAAATGAGATTTGATTTTCAATTGCTTTGTTGACAATCTAAAAATATCGACAACATTTCAAATTTTTAATTTCGGCTCCAAGTTTAAAATTGTCTTGTCAATTATTATTTTTCATTAACTTTACAGTTAATATATTGTAAATATGTCACTCTCTGAGTAAGAAATTGAAAATTTCAACAAATATTTTTAATTCTATGGTATGACTGCTTTCTCTAATGAGGAAGGATTTGTTTTCACTTGAAACTCTTTGAAGTTTCATAAGTTTCATAAGATTGTAATACTTTTGAAGCATAAATACCAGGAATAAAAGAAGAATATTGTGATGAATTTACCGGGGGAGCAAGATGAAAATCCATTTCCATGATAACCCTCCTCACAGCTGCAGTCTGTTCCATGATTCGTATTAATGCAGACGGCGTGGACGACGCAGGGATTCCTAATGAGGCAGGGCTCCTGGCAGAGATGCTCAACGCAGGTCTCAGTCAACGGGCAATCCCTGTCACTTGTGCAACCCACTAAAGAAAAGACAGCGACAAAGCCCATATAGCCCCAAGAAGGTGTGCAAGACTCGAGTACGTGTTACTTTTTTATAGATTTATATAAAGCGTTGCAAATTTCACAAAAAAGCGTGTTCATTATTCCAATCGAAGAAATTTATGTGAGTGCAATTCAATTTTTAAATACATGGAAAAAAACAGCTTTTTGTGTGCTCTAAAAACTTATCTAATTTAGTGCCATTTAATGTTTTCATGTATGATCAAAGAAGTATTGTATCATTTTCAATTTTATGTACAATATTTACATTTTCAGTAGTCAACATTTCCTATAATTTCACTTCTTTTCTTATTATTATTCAATGAAATCAATGCATAATTCGATATGCAAATGTTATACAGACCTTTAATACAGATCTGTTGAATCGTATCACACTCCATACCGGCTGGACAGTATGGGCATCCCGTACTATTTCGTTCTGTAACTGTATTAAAAAAATCAAGTGAAGTTTTATTTTGTACTCCTAGCTTTTCTGAGTCGATAATAATGACAATTATAACATTAATAATATTAATTTTATAATTAATTATAATTAATTAGACATTAATAATAAAATTACGATAAAAACTCCAATTTCATTTAAATCTAAAAAGAAATTTATTATATTCTCATGGTAACTTTTGTTTGTTTTATTAAAACTATTATACAAAAAACAACACTTTTCTGTTTAATGCAAAATACTGGTTCTGTAAAATCAAATACAAAATGATCTGCGCAATACTTATATATTCAAAAAGAAAAAAATTGATATATTTACGGTGCTGCTAGAATTATAAATATTACTGAATTAAGTCTGAAAATGAAATATTTAGTCTGTGCAATGAAAACATAACTAAAGCATGTAATGAGAATCTCGACTGTAAATATCATAAAATTCCTAGAGACTAATTGTTTTATTATACTTTATATTAATTACAGTTTTATAATAATACATTCATGATTAAATGTATAAATTATTTGCATTTGTTTAAAAATCAAGATAGATCTCGCAATTTGAATATTACCAATATAAAGGATCAATAATAAATCATCTATAATAAAAGATTGTTCAAATTAAAATTAAACGATTTGCATTTAAGTTTTACTTTTTTGTCTTTGAAATGAAAACTTACCTTTGAAGCATACTGCTTTATGTGCTTCAACAGTGCAATCTTCATTGTATTGACATGGACTGCCGATCGTACAAGGATTCAAGCATTGTTGATTTATGCAAGCCAACTGCGACGCACAATCTTGATCCACTGAGCATTTAACATCTAATAACCAAATCACTTATTGAGAACGTGTCGGTAGAACTAACAATATTATGAGATTCGAGTTTATCAAATATATTTATATTTAAATAAATAATCATAAAATTAAATTTAAGTGACAAAATACTTGTTAATTATTTCGAATATTTTTAATATAACATTGTTATAATAAAGAATTATTATTACAGTTTCATTAATATAGTATTTTTGATACTTGTTAGTAAGGTATATCTATCTTATAAGGATGAACTAGAGCGGTGACGTTTAAACATACAATTATATAATTATTTACATTGAGCTTGTGTTTTTCTTTAATTAAAAAGCAAGCGATATAAATATATTTACAATGTTAATCGAAGCGAAATATTAATAATATATTATAAGTTATAATCATGCATATACGTTAGTGGAACGCAATAGAAAAAATGTAACAGATAGCACATATAAATTTAACAATGTATAAAAACACAAGGAGGTTACGACGGCTATACACTCTCCAGAATAGCTTGCTTCCAGTATCCACAAACATGTATATTCAATATCACAATTATATATATATATATATATATATATATATATAAAGTTCATAAATAAAGTTATGTGCAATAATTGCTTAATTTATTTTATTTACAAAATATAATTTATTAAATCACCTCCGCTTTTTTACATAAGAGAAGCTTCTGTTGAAGACTAGAATGAAGTGAAAAAAGTTTAATTACAGATAAATTAAACAAAGTTCACAATTAATGAGTAACTTCATGCAACATTAATAAATTCATAAGTTGTACATCAATAATGAACTTTGAAAGACGTGTAACTTAATTATAAACAAAGAATCTACGTATAAAATATTACAGCATGCTTGATATGACACAAAATTAGATTAGCTATCTAGAAAAATATATCTAATAGAATATCACAGAGACAGATGTAATGGAAAAAATCGTCCAGTACAGCGGAAAGTAAACATTATCAAAACATTATACAAAGATTCCAAGACAAAGTATAGACGATAAAAAGTATATTTACGTGTCTCTTGTATGATTGAATTATATATTTCTGTATAAAACTTGAAAAACTGGAGATTATATGTAATTTGTAAGATAAAAATAGCACATAAAAGTCTTTAATAGCTGTCAGAGTCCCAGACGTTAAAATAGCAGTATACTTAAAATTAAACTAAATCAAACGCTTTCATCATATTTCTACCAATTATATATTACATACAAACTCAAGTATAATCTTACATATCATAAAATACATTGTCAATATAAACTAATCAGGTAATCTATTCATTACTTTATTACTACTTCCAAATGGCAACAACTTTTGAAACTTCTGTTTTAAAATTTACTTGATACTATTAAAGAATAAATCATAGAATTAAAAATATTTATAATTTTAACTACCTAATTATGTTAAAAGTAAAATTCAGGTTATTAAATAAATAATATTTTTAAAGAAAAATACTCATAACTGAAGAGAAAGTTTACTTAAATATAAACCCTTATGTTTTGATCATCATATATGATGTAGAATTTTACGGTGTAATACAATATTTAACTTTCTTAGTGAGCAGAAATTTAAAGATTTGATTGAAATGCGCAACGTAATTATGCTGTATACATATTTGCATTTATAGTAAATACAACTAAATGCTTATTTAATTAAATTCATCATGTCTTATTAAACATATGCATTTAGATACCGAATAGTTGTTCATATGGTTTCATCAAATTCAGCTAAATATTTTTTAATTTTAGATGCACTAACAATATAACCTTTTCTTTGATATTTGCAGCATAATGTTTTAAATTCCACATTGTATATTATGATATAAATTACTAGAGCAAAAATTACAATTTGTTGTCAAAAATCTTTTAGAAGGGCATTTATTTATTATATAAATAAAATTAATAAATAATAAATCTAAAGAAACAAAATATATATTATATAGAATTTATATTTGTAAATATATTATAATTTATAATCGAAAATTATAATTCGATTAATAATTTAAATAAACGATTTTATTAATAATCTATCATTCGAAAATCGACTGTTCATTAACATTTAGTAAATGTTAGTCAATAAAGAAGTTTCATTACATCCATTTGGGCTATATCTGATAGCATAATTCCGGAACGGAGCAGGGATAAGTATAATTAAAAGGGTTCAGCGATATACAATAATAAGAGCAATAAAAATTTAAATATAGCTATGTACGAGCATTATATGTATGCCTGGAGTAAAGTTGGGTAAGCAATATCCATAGGTACGACAAAGTAATGCAGAGGTTTTACAACATACGCAGGGATAAGACGCTGGGCTAAAAATTACAATTAAAAAAAGATAACAATAATAAATAATAAGTGTAAATCAAGAAAATATAAAGAGAACGTGAAAAAAAGAAAGTAGGTTTCAAAATCGGATAGAGAGATAAGGGCGAGCAAACAGGCAGAGCAAAAGACGAAAGAGAAAGAGTCTGGCAGTTCATGGCTTGCGTTGGCTGAACAATCTTATTACCTTTCATGCATCCGTACTTAGTGTCCGGCACAAAGCCGGGGGGACAGAACTTGCAGATGGGTTTGTGTTCCTCCACGTAGCAAGGCGCATCAGCCGGGCAAGCAGCATTGGCGCATGGGTCGACGCAACGATAATTTCGGCAGGCCAAATCCGCGGAACAACCGCTGTCTCTGAGGCAGATCGACAACGAGGGATTGCAGTTGCGTATACAGACACAGATGGGCCGATGATCCATGACCTCGCAGCTCTTATCCTGGGGACAGGGTGGCTTGGCTCTCGCGCTGCACGGATTCTGGCACTTGCCGTTCACACAGGCGGCGTTCGACGGGCAATGGAAGTCCTTGCGACAAACAGGCGTGTCCGGAGCGCACGTGAGCTCACCGAGCTCGTTCACAACGAAGCCGTACTTGCAAACGCACATCGGCCGATGATTGCGCACTTGGCAGCGCTTGTTAACGTCGCAGCTGTTCTTGAAATCAGCGCAGGGGTCGCGACATTCGCGGGTCTGCGCATGGCAGGCGAGGCTCGCCGAACAGTCGCGGTCCGAGGAGCAACCGATGCTTGGTATCTGGGGTCGCGGGCTGATCGAGTCACACTTGGGATCCGGGTTACAAGCCGTCTGCGGCATGCCGATATAGCACTGCGGACACGAGCACCGGGGCTTGTGCAATACGACTCGACACAGAGCGTTAATACCACAAGCGCCGCGCAATGTGCACGGGTCCAAGCATTGGGCGTTTATACAGGCCTTTTCATTTGGACACTCCATATCACTGCTGCACTCTTGTTCTACGTTTTTTATTATTCATATTCATGTGTGTAGTTTTCAAAGCGTCGCAAATATCATTTCCAATATTGCATTCCACAATTTTTCATGGGATAACAATCCGTGTTCGCAGTTGTCGTTATTTTGTTTTCATTTGCGTCGTCAATTTCAATATTGATTGCAGTCATGATGATTTTGTTTTCATTCGTTTTCATGGTGATGGGTGTAGGAAATTTGTGGGAAATAAAAAAAAGAATAAAAGCATTATAGGAACTGTGAAAAGAAATGTTCTCACAAGTAAATAATAAACCACATGCTTTATTTGGGAAAAGATCTGTGCGTAACTGATAGAAGTGGAGCGAAATCTCGCACGATCGAAGACTTCAAGTACGTACACATAAATTTAGAAAACCTTGAAAAACGTTCCATACGTACTTGTACATAAAATATATGGCACATCCAATTATTAAGTTATAGAGTGAAAAGTGTATATTATACATGATGTACTACGATTATTCTAAAAATCTGTGTGCGTGTGCGTGCGCGCGTGTGTGCATTTATATATATACCGTTTTAATCAAAATTTCTTAAAATTCAAAGACCAATATTCATGATTTTATGTTCTTAAATATAAATCTAGTACATATAAAGTACATATCATAAAAGTAATGTTTATAATAATTAAACGTATTTCTGAGGCCATATTATTACTTACAATTTTATATGGAATGTTTATCACTAGTATTTTTCACTCAGAAGACTTTAAATATTGTAAGAGGTAAAACAATTTAAGCAGCAATATTTACATTGAAGCCCCCACAGAATCAATAGACATAGGGAAGTATATATAAACAATCAGCTGTGGTAAACATGTTCCAGCAATTTGTTCAAGCATGGGTACATGAGAATGTCCTTTTACAGTTCCCAATCTGTATGAATACGATTATACAGTTTACCAACCCAAAAAACGGTATCACGATGCATTAAGTGTATGCTTCACTATGTAATTTCACTGAGGAAGCACGAGATATTAATATATATATATATATATATATATATATTGATGACAAAATAAATGTAAATAAATATATAGAGCACAATAAAAAACAGATTGGATACTGAAATAAACATTCTACATATGTGGCTATAATGTGTGAAACGAGTATGAGCGTGTTCTGTTTAGATTGGACTATGTACAGTACATGTCTAAATGAAAATAAATATGTCTAGATATCTTTCATTTTATATACAAATGTTCTATAGACACTTTACTGACTTGCACAAAGTGCAATAAATATATATTGTGCAGAACACTAGCTTTAGCTCCGCTCCAATCACATCTGTCTCTCGTTATTAACGATCCACTGGATTAATTTGTATTATAAACGCATTATTTCTCCATTTAGTATTATGGCAAAGTCCTACTTGAGACTATACATGGTTATTTTCTACAGAGCATGTTTCTTTCTCGTTCATCAGTATTACTTAAACATTTTTATTTTGTTTAATTCGCTAGTCACAATTGCTGTACACATGAAAGTTAAACTAATTTAACTCCAAACTGAGAAGTTAGTAGTCCCTAATCCCTTACCTGTTGTGCATTCAATGTCCGGTGATCCGGTTGTACCCGGAGGACATCTGCACACAAATAATGTCCCATCGCGTATGCATTCTGCGTTTTTACCGCAACCGACTGTTCGACAGTCGGGAGTAGGTCTTTCAGGCTTACCTAGTTTAGATTTAATTCGCATTATTCTCAAGCTGTAAATGTATTTTTTAAAAGATAAAATATAAATTTTTTTAATTTTAATACATTAAAAAATTTATATTATTTCCTTCATATTACTAATTTGTTCTGCTTTTTACTATTTATTAATTAATCTGTTTTTATTGTTTATTATTTTAATATGAAAAAATGTTTAAAATCTGTATTTTATCCCGATAGAAATTAATAATAGAGAAATAAAATTCACTATTTAAATGTCTCTTAAAATAATTCAATCAAATATTATTTTTAAATAAAGTTATAATTTCTATTATAATCCTTTATTACATAATACTACTTTACTTACAAGCATGACGAGGATCTCCAGATGGATAATTAGGTGGACAATAACATTGAGGTTGATTTTGATAATCACGGCACACTGCGTTTAATCCACATTGTACGTCTTTACAAACATCACAAGAACATCCGTGATAACCATCTCCGTTACATCCTGGTTCACAAATACATTCGAAACCATTTACAGATTCTTTACACTTGGCATTAACGCCACAAGGTCTTCTTAAACATTCATCTCCACCTAAATTTAAAAAATTCATTATTTATATGGACTTTGAAAATAATTAAATTCACTTATTACCTACCTTTACAGTTATGATGTAAAAACTATTCATGAACAACTTTTATTTCTTTTAAACTAATATTAAACTAAAAATAATTCTTAATAAATTTCATTTTGATATTATTTAATAATATCTCTACTACGATAGATAAATGATTTAATGAATTGTTTTGGAACGTACCTTTTTTACAATTAACTTTAGGATTTCCGAAATGACCCGGAGGGCATGAGCAATGAGCTTTACGGTTGACAACCCGACATTGAGCATTGAAGCCGCATACCCCATGTTGCAAACATGGATTCGTACAAACGCTGGATTCGCTACATTGTTTGTTAGATTCACAGTCTTCGTCATGATGACACTCAAGTTGATAACATTCCTTGCTAGGTTCTCCCTGAAAACCATCCGGGCATAAGCAAACAGCCCGATGATTAGATATCTTGCACAAAGCATTGATACCGCAAGGGGATTGCTCGATTAAGCATGGATCGATACATTGGCCGCTTGTGCAAGATAAAATAGCTGGACAATCGGAATGACTTCGGCAACCAACTAAGCACACTCCTTTATCACAAGTGTAGCCCTAGAATAAAAATATATTCTATAAAACGTTTTACATGAAATACTAATTGTTTAAAACAATATATAATATTAATATTAAATTTTTGTTACATTACATTAAACTTAATTTTAACTTTTTTTGATAATATTATTCATTAAAAATTATATAAATTTATTTTATTTTATGATACATTAAATATTATTTAATATTATTGGAAATGATAACTGATGAATGTTATGCTTATGTAAATTATTCTTTCAATCTCAAAGATATCTATCAAAAAAAATATTTAAATAGGTTCTACTAGTCAAGTATAAATAAAAAAGTATCTTGACATTTTAATATTCTTTGTAACTATATAAATTGTCTAAAATTTCTATTTACCTTAGGACATTGATTCTTAATGTCACATTTAATACGACACTTTCCAGCATGACATAATTCTCCACAAGAACATTGGTCTTGCGTTTGACAACTACTAACGCAAAAGCCTGTTGTGTCGCATTCACAATTTCCATCGCAAGGAATCATTGTTTTTGTACAAATTATAAGAGCATTGCCATAATAATTTGCTGGGCAACTGCATTGTACTGCATGATTTATGATGCGACAGCTTGCACAATCACCGCATACTTTGCCGCCTTCACAAGGATCTGAAAAAAATACATTCAATAAGCAACAAATAACAAATTTACATTAAAATAAATGTAAATAAAATATGAAATTACTACTGCATTTGTTGTTAATACAAGATTCATCATTGGGACAGGAATTGTCACTGCGACATCCAATATCGCACAATCGGTTCTGACAAATTTGGTTTGAGGAACATTCTGCATCGCTATTACAAATTGACTTACATATACCAGCATTACATCGTTCATCATTTAAGCAGTTAGCATCACTTCGACATGTTGTATAACAAGATCGTCCATAACATGTTTGTCCAAGTATACATTCTGAATCTATCGCACATGGCAGGAAAGACTGCTTGCATCCAAGTATTGGATTACCGATCAATGGTGGTGGACAAATACATTGTTTCCAGTGATTAACAACAACACACAGGGCATTTGTTCCACAAGCGTTTGAAAGAGAACATAAACCTATAAAAAGAAGTTTATATTACGATAACTATTAGAATTTTAATTGTCAAAATTCATTTTCTATTATGGCTTAAACATTTATTGATTTGCTAATTATTAAATATTAATACTAGAATATACCTGTACACTGATTGTTGAAGCAACCGAAATTATCTTGGCATTCAGCGTCAGAGCGACAGCCACTAGTGCAAACAAGTCCTTCACATATTTCACCACTTCGACAATCTTCATCTCTTCTACACAAGGCCTTGCAAACTCCAGATGGATCACAACGTTCATTGCTCAAACAATTTGCGTTTGAAGAGCACACAGGCCGGCAAATACTACTGATGCAAGCATTACCTAATGAACAGTCTCTGTTGGCTAGACAACTCGGTCCTGGTGTTCTCAAACAGGCAATTTTAGCGGTTGGATTTGGTATAAAACCTGATGAACAAGAGCATGTAGCTCGTTGATTATTGACCGTACATTTAGCGTTTGGTCCACAAGGTGTGACTTCACATGGGTTAACACATTTATTCGATTGACAGGCCTCATTGGCATTGCAGTCCTCGTCTCCGACGCAACCAGCTGTGCAGATATTTTCTAGACAGATATCACCAAGGAAGCAATCATTATTAACTTTGCATGTTAATAGACAATTGCTACGCACACATTTTTCATTGAAAGCACATTCAGTATCACTAATGCAGGTTGGTAGGCAGACATTGTGTCGACATGTATTACTTTCGTTGCAATCGTCAGTATTACTACATGAAACTGGTACTGTCAAGAAGAAAACGAGTTTAATGATATTAATTAGTAATTTTTGAAAATGTATGTTAATGATTGTATATTATTATTATATATTATTATAACAAATTATAAAGGAAATATATATTAATAAAGAACGTTTGTATTTTATGTAAGAAAAGTTATCAAATATGTTTTATATAAAATAAAACTTTCATTTAACTTATTACAATGCAAATTTAAAAATTTTGTTTTTAATTTTACAAAAAATTTTAAAAAATTCAAACCAAAATTATTTATAAAAATAGTACATGTCAAAGTAATGAATTAATCATTTATTGAAAAATATTTACTTGATGGTGTACTATTATATATTTTAAAATCTAAAGATTTTACTACTTACATCTTACGCATTCAACTTCTGAGTTTCCTGTGAAATTTGGTGGACAACTGCAGTGTTTCATATGATTTTTTACTTGGCAATGTGCATTGATTCCACAAGTAGCTCTTAATTTACAAGGATCTAAACATTCACCATTTGAACAAATATCTGATAAATTACATTCGTCATCAGATGTACATGGTGCTATAACATATACTTTTTTATTATAATGAATTAAGTTACATTTATTAGAATATTAGTAAAATTTAATTGGTATTCTTACGTCTACAGATATTTTCATAACAATTTCCAATACATTCAGAAGATGAGATACAATGCTTTGGCTTAGGTCTACATCCTATAATTAAGTCATTAGAATCTCCTTCATAGTCTGCTCTACAGTGACAAATTCCTACATGATTATCGGCAAAACAATCCGCATTAGGTCCACATCGTAATCCAGCACAAACATCTAAAAGGATAAAATATTTGATAAAAAATGTGATAAAAATTTGATAAACAATAATTCCCTTACATACCGTAACATTTAGGTACATTGTTAATGTTCATGCATTTAGCCGAAAGTGGACAATCATCATTGTTTAGACACTCTCCAGGAGATTGGCAACCGCTATTATATGGATCTCCAACAGTTCCCGATTGACAGTGACATTTGTAAGTTCCACGAGAATTTTCACAAACAGCACCAGGAGCACATGGGGTTAAAGCGCAATGATTGATTAATTGACAACCAATTACAGCTTCTCCTGTATAACCTGGTTGACAACTGCATACTTGCTCATGATTCTTTGTAGAACAAATAGCATTTTGTCCACAAGGATTGTGAGCGAGACAAGCGATTCTACATCTATGCAAGTCACATATTTTTTCATCGGAACAATCAGCGTGTTTTTTACATTCAATAGGTTGGCATCCAATCTTATTGTTGCTGATATCACCAAAAAATCCTGCTTTACAAGAGCAATGAGCAACGTGATTATCTGCTTTGCATACAGAATTTCGTCCACATAATATTAAATCACATGCCTTTTGACATTCCGCCTGTAAAGTAAAAATATAATATTAATTTTGATCAATCAATAATTTTTTTTCACTGATTGGTTTTAATCTTAAAAACTTACTTGACCAACATTGTTCTTTACGCATTTTTCATTGGAATTACAATCATTATCAGAAAGACACCGGAGTTCTTGCACACAAATATTATTCAAGCAGTATTGATATTCAGGACAACTTGAATTGTGTCTACAAGTCGGTTGACACAAACCTTTGATACATAGCTGATCTCCAATGCAATCCCTAGTACTTGTACACAAAGCCGTGCATATTCCACCATTACAAGAAGAACCAGTAGGGCATTGATGTTCGACTTTACAGTACTGTACAGGTGTACAGCCTAGATTTGGATCTCCTGTACCGCCAGGTTGACAAGTACAAACGTAGCTATGATTTAGAGGAGAACAATCAGCTCCAATTCCACAAGCATTTGGTACTGAACATGGATCAACACATTTGTGATTGTAACAAGCACTCGATACTTCACATTCACTGTGATGATTACATTCAAACTGAATACACTCTATCAATGGATCACCTGCAGTTTGACCAGGGCACTTACAAATTGGAATATGATCACGCATTTGACATTCAGCATTACGACCACATGTACCAGTTATGGAACACGGATCTCGGCAAATATTGTCGATACAAGATGCCGTATTGGGGCAATCAGAATCTGTGAAACAGTCACCAGGCTGTTTACAGCCCAGTCTAAATGGATCTCCTATTAAACCACGTGGACAAGTACACACAAATGAACCTTCAGTATTTTGACAACTGTAAAAAATTGTAAAGTTAAGATAGTGTTAAGAAATGAAAATAATATGCACAAAAAATTTTAACTTACATAGCTGTATTATGACAAGGTTTCCGTAAACATTCATTCACATCTATACACGAATCTTCTACAAGATCAAAGCCATCGTAACATTTACATATTCCAATGTGATTAATTGCTACACAATTTCCATAACCACAATTGATTTGATTACAAGGACCTAAGAATTACATAAAATTTTATTAATTTTAAACTTTTATCATTTATCAATTTATGATGTTATCAAGCAAAATTATGATAACTAGTTACGTGATAAAAATGGTCGATAAAGTTTTATATAAAGCATTTAAATTAACTTAATACTATTATATATTAAATAAAAATTAACGCAGTTAGAACCTTCAAACTTAAATATATATTCCTATAATCCCCGGTAATATTTTATACAAAAAAAATTATTCTTACTTGCACATTTGTTGATATCAATGTTGCAGTATTTATCACCTGGACAGTCATTATTTGACAAACATTCAACTTTGAAACATCCGGAAGCATCCCCAATAAAGCCAGGTTGACACTGACAGGCGGCAGCGTGATCGATCACTGAACAGATGGCATTTATACCACAATCTGCAAAGGAACAAGGATCTGTGCAACTGTGTTTTATACATCCTTGAGTATCTGGACAATCGTAGTCAACGTTGCATTTATTAGGTGTAGAACAACCAGTACTAACAGGATCACCAGCTGTACCTTCAGGGCAGATACAACGATAAGTACCATGTAGATTTAAGCAAGTTGCAGATGGATGACAAGGACTTTCTTCACATTCGTTGATATCTAGACATTGTTCAGGTCCAATAATAAAACCATGAGCACATCTATTTGTAACAAAAATTTAAAATATATATTTATAAGACATTGGAATAATAAATAAAACTATAGAATAATATTAAATTAATTTAGTTTTACTATATTTTTTATATAAAATTAATTTTTAAATAAAGATACTAATAATTAAATTCTATTTTTATCAATTAGTTTTTAGGCTCTATATCTTTTAAATAAATTAATATTTCAGTATAAAGCACTTTTTATGTATGAAAATTTTCCATAAATACTCTAAAAAAGGAAATTTATTTTTAATAATATTTAAGAATTTTGTAGAATAATGATGATTTTACTAAATTACAGCATACCTGCACTTGTTATTGATACAAACTTCCTCGACATTACAACCAGCATCTGATGTGCATCCAGTTTCACAATTTCCATCGACACAAAGCTCGCCAGGTAAGCAGTTACTGTCTCCGTAACAGATTTTGACACATATTCCATTGTTACAACGCTCACCTTGAGCGCAATTTGTATGCTCTTTGCATTGACATTGACATTGTCCTGATATGCAAGCGTGTTGACTAGGGCAATCCTGAGAACTCTTGCATCCACTGGGTACCCGAACGCAACCCTGTTGAGCAGTTGGATTACCTTGGAAGCCGATCGGACAAGTACATGTCGTTGAGTGATCAACACAACTACATATTGCATTTGGCCCGCATACATTTTCACTTTTGCATGGATCTAAGAAAAATATATTTAACATTTACCAATTATAAATATTTTTAATATATTTCTTTTTTTAATGTATTAGTATATAATTCACATTTTAAAAATTGCCTATATAAACATTTATATTTTTAAGCTGCATTTGTTATTTCTAAATAAATCAACTATATTTTTAATTTAATAGAAAAACAGAAAATTGAATTCTTTTTTTAATTTTACCATAAAATCGAACAGTACCTTGACATTTGTTATTGATGCAAGATTCAGATGAATGACAATCTCGACTACTTCGACAACCCAAAATACAAACATTATTCGTACATGCTTGATTGAATTGACATTGATTATGATTTATACATGGTATAACACATTTATTTTCTACACATTTTTCTCCTTCAGAACAATCAAAAGTAGATCGACACACAGCTAAAACATTTAAATTCATAATTATTCTCCACAGCACATTATTGTACACAATATAAAACATAAAAATTTGTACGTAATTTTATAATTTTGTTAAATTCATTTTAAAGATTAAAATAATATTAAAAAAATGATAGATTTAAATGAGAAGTTATAAGTAGCATGTATAATAATTTAAGCAAAGTGTATATGAAAAAATATTAAGTAATATTTAAAAAATAATATATGCATTATTAATTTATATAATGTAAATTAACGATCTATAATGTTTTTATATAATTATATAAAGTAATATAAGTATTTTAATTAGTTAGATGAAACATATAATTTTAAGATAACTTAACAATAATATCAAATTAAAAAATGTGCCAAAATATTTTAATATAACTTTTAGTACATATTCCACAGTCATAATTATATAAATATAAATAATTATATAAATATAAATATAAATATATATAAATATATATATAAAATATATAATGTAATAATAAAAAATAATGCGTAAATATCATATATACTTCACCTCAAATCCTTATACAAACTTAATACAAAAAATAACACCTACCTCTACACTGTCCATCTAAGCAAACACTGTTCTCGCAATCCGCATCAAATGAGCACTGATTGGTGGCTCTGACACATCCATCCTCCACACCCTTCGTCGAGGGTACAAATCTATGCATGCACTTGCAAATAGGCTCGCCATTAATAATTTCGCAAAGGGCATTATGACCACACGCGTTCTCGCAGGGATTAATGCATTGGCGACCTTGACAAAGCGAGTGCACTGGGCAATCTTTGTTGGAGGTGCAATGACCCTCGAGCTGGCAACCTTTACCCCCTGCGGAAGGATCCCCCAGATGGTTAGGTGGGCATTGACATACGGGACTGTTCGAAACTCCGGCTACGCAAATGGCCGTTAGATGGCAGGGATTGGGTTGACAGGTCTCTAGGGCAGTGCACTCGATGTCGGCCACGGGATTAGGTTTGAAACCAGGCGGGCATTGGCAGATCGCCTTATGATCATCGGCGATGCACACGGCATTGAGGCCACAAGCGCCTTTATCGCAGGCGTCGTAACAGGTGTGCTTTTGTAAGTTGCAGAGCTGCGTCACGGGACAGTCGATATTGTATACGCAGGGCACGCTCTGGCATCCCTTAGTCGGGTCGTTGGGATCGCCGGCATAGAGACCGGGTGGACACTCGCAGTTGGCGACATGATTGCGTACGACGCATAGAGCATTGGGTCCACAGCTCAAGAAGTTGCATACTGCTTGGCAGGTCAAAGTACCATCGCTGCCGGTCTTGCAGGTCTCGTACTCGGGGCAATCAGTATCACTCAAGCACTGATCCTTGTGTACGCTTTGGCAACCATAGCGATCGTTCGGATTACCGCTGAAGCCCGACAAGCATTCACAGCGCGCTTGATGCTTGCTGACTATACACTGAGAGTTCACCGTACACGTGAATTTTTCGCAGATGAATATGCATTTGAGGACGCCTAGAGCATCGGGCAAACAAGCCGACGTATCTGGGCAATCTTCATCAGATATGCAGTCGGGTACAGAAGGTTTTTCACAGGACGAGGATACGGAATTCCATTCGTAATTGTCCTGACATTTGCAGGTAGCTCTAACATTCGAGTCCGCTTCGCACTTCTGATGCACCCCGCAAGCAACTTTGCTACAAGGATCGATGCACTCCCTGATGCTGTTACGCGTAAGTACGCAATAATAGCCAACCTCGCAATCGACATTGTCACGGCAGACGACGTCCATAGCCAACTTACGAGGCTGGCAGCCCTCTACCAAATTGCTGGGATTCCCGGTGAAGCCATCAATGCAAAGGCATGAGGACACGTGATTTTCGGTGACGCAGAGCGCGTTTGGGCCACATTGAAGCTTTCCGCAACCATCGAGGCACTTACGTATACCCTTACCGACCTGAAAACAAATCTGCTGTGGCCCGCAATCAAGATCATTAGAGCAATGGCCGTATTGTTGGCAGCCACGATGCGGATCGTTCGGGTTACCGCTGTAGCCTATCGGGCAAATGCACGCACCGTCCTGGCAGACTGAACGGGGCCCACACTTTACATTACTGCACTTATCAACGCATTTACCAGTAACACAAGTGTAATCCAAGGGACAGGGTAGGTCTTGGCTACAGGGACAGGTGGTCGGGTCTTTGCAAGTGCCAATTTCCACGCGTTGGCAGCTGATAAAAGGATTACCGAAGTAACCATCTTTGCATCGGCAATCATAGCTGCCGATAGTGTTAATACACACTGCATTGTTGCCGCATGCGTTTCCGTTACACTCGTTAATGTCTATAATTTATGAGGAATAAAGAAAATTAACTTAATTAGTGAGGTTTCGTGTTTTGTCTTATAATCCGACGCCGAAAAAACGAGTAACGTGCGTTAGAGAGATAGTACATTTCTTCTTATGATTTAAAAATCTATCAGATTAGAAATAATGATAATTATTTACAAAGATACCAAGTTTAACATAGTTATAATAACAATTTCATTAACAATAAGTTATACTTAATAATAATACTTACTTTGTATTTGTAAGAAATGCGTTAAAAAGCTGGTTAATCTTTTAAATATAATTAAAGTATGTTGTGAATTTTATATTAAGAAAAATGATGATAATTAATAATACATATTGTAAAACACACATAAATTATATGATAAATATTGCTTTTCATATTACAAATAAAAATGTTAAAAACTCTGAATAATTGTTTTTATACCACTAATGAGGAAAAATTCAGGAAAACCAGACTAAATGCATTATTTTAATGTACATCAACTTTCCTTTATCTCTCATAGTAATTCGTTTTTACGGTGAGGAATTCTAATATTAGCATAGCGAATGGAAATTCAAAATTATTAGTGTTTATCACAAAACACTCGGTTACAAAGCTAAAAGCCTCAGTTAACAAAGCGGGATTAGTATACTTGCCGTAACATTGAATGTAAGGGTTTCCATCATAACCTGCTTGACAAATGCATTCAACGATATTTGGTCCTGCGCTGCACTGTGCTCCAATACCACAGTGAGTACTAGAGCAGTCAGATTTATCTTGAATGCCGCAACCAAAGTAAGGATTGCCACTAGTGCCGGGATTACATACGCACTTGGACTCCGTTAAACCGTACTCGCAATGAGCATTGGTACCGCATGCAGGCTCACATTTCGGAGGTTGTATCGCTGTGTTTGGTTTTTCAAGTTGTTGTTAGAAGTGTTAAGGGATCACAGTACGAGTCGTTCATTAGATTTTTTTATTCTTACATTTTTGTATAAAATAATAATACTAATATACTATTTACTTTGTATGCGAAAATACCTTTTTTGTTTAATTATATGTATACATAAACTATGAATATAATGATTTTAATATTTTGTTTAAACAATAAGAAAAAAATTTTACTGCTTAAGAAGTTTCATTTCTAGAAGAATGTAAGTTTGATAGTTGTTCATGCAGCTCAAATTTTGAAAGCATAACGCACACAGGCACTCACGCGCTTTCATTCCCTCTCTCTCTCTCTCTCTCTCTCTCTCTCTCTCTCTCTCTCTCTCTCTGTATCTATCTATCTATCTTATTGTTATTTTTTTTGTATACTTATATTTTCATATTATTTTGAAATATTCTACGATCTTATTATGAAATTGAACTTTTATTGTTGAAAAACAAAAAAACATTTAAGCTACATGAATACTTTCAAATGCCCATTTGTAGCTAATTTTTAAAAATATTTAATAAGCTTAACATTAATAAATAAAATATATCTGACATTAATAAAGCAAAAAATGAACAACTACGAACTGCATTCTTAAAATATAAATATTCCATAATTTAATTGGTACTTACGTGGCATGCACAAAAAATCTGGGTTTCCGATAAAATAGGGATTACAGACACATTTATTAGCGAGTGGATCGCACATGGCTCCAACCCCGCAAACTACACCTTCACAACGAAGCTTGCAGCGACCACCAATGCAGATACTAGGCTCCGCACAAGGAACTTCCGGTGAACAAACGTCTGGTACACATTGACCTCCTGGAAAAGGATTGCCCATAAAGCCTTCGATGCACTTACAAGTGGGCCCATCATAACTGACTATACACTGTGCTCCTGTGCCGCATACAAACCCGTCGCATTCTGCAACAAAATGTAAAAATTGCATCAAATTTATAATAGAGCATACATATGAAAAAAATTATCTTTAAAAAATGTATTAAAAAGTATTTAAATAATATAAAAGCATAATTAATATATAATATATTTCTAATATTTGTAGTTTAATTTTTTAATAAACCATATTATTAGTAATTAATAAATAACTTATTTAATAAACACAATTAAAATAATTTTCTTTAATTTTATGTTTCACATTTTTGCAGAACTTATGTCTTTAAAAAAAATTATAATTATATAATTATATTATGTTAATATATTATACTAATTTTGAAGTAAAATTTAAATAAGAATTGAAGTGTTAAATTTTGAAAAAATTAATTTAATGCATAAGTAGTGATTAATTAACAAATTGATTTATAGGTAACAGATTATGAAGAACTTTTTTGAGACTGAAACAAAAATGGAAATCAACATTTTCTTTCATAAAATTATAAGTTTGATCATAAAAAGAAAAGAATAAATAAATAAATACTAGTAGAGTAGGTACGAATGACTTACGAGAGACGCATTCATTTTTCTTGCCCTCAGTAAATCCAATCACGCAACGGCACCAAGCAGCATGTTTGTCAGGTTCGCAGTAAGCATTGGCACCACAGGGAACGTCATCGCATGGATTGACGCAGCTACCCTGCACACAGACCAGATAATTCTCACAGTCATAATTGTCCGAGCACTCTTGCTTGGCCATGGGGGCGCCAGCACATCCAACTCCATAGGGATCACCGGACATCCCTCTCGGACATTCACAGGCATGGCCACCCTTGGTGTTGAAACAGTATGCACCGCGACCACACGGATTGTTGCTGCATTCGTTCACGTCTTTACAGCCATGCTGTGGATCTCCCTCGTACCCAGCCTGGCACATGCACTTCGGTGGATCGGTTGGCGTGCACTTTGCATTGATGCCACAAGGGAAACGGTCGCAGGGATCTATGTGTCATTGTTTAATCATCGATTATTATAAAATTTATTCTTATAAAGCATAAATTATTAAATATTGACTTGAAACTATATAGTACTTACAAATAATTGATACAATTAACTGAATAACAATCTTTATTTATGGCTTCTTAATAATAAAAATAAAATTTAAATATTAAAAAATCAATAATTTAATAAAATAAAACCTTTTTCTCTTATTGAGAATAAACGATGTTACTAATAAAATAATTTCGAATTCAATTTCGTTATACATTATTTAAACTTGGATAACTTGAATATTACCGCACTGAGATAACTAGATTTATCAAAGTAATTAATTAATCAAAGAAAAACATACTTTTACAAAGATTATCATCATAAGAATCTGTGTAGAACGGTGGTGGACAAATACATTCTCCTGGTTGTACACATTTCTCATTAGCTCTACACTCATTATCATTAATACATCGTTTTTGAGCAGGAGAACACAAGCCATTGTATGGATCTCCTCCATATCCATGCGGACATACGCATTGATAAGAACCAGCTTGATTGATACACTCGGCACCGTATCCACAAACTTGTCGACCTTCTGTGCATTCGTTTGTATCTAATAACCATTAGAATTATATCTTAAGATTATTGATTCAACTAACAAATAAATATTGTAATTTTTAAATAAAAATCAAGAATTGGCTTTACATACCTTCGCAAGATCCATCCAATTTAGTACTGTAACCTTTGGGACATGCACAGTAACTGACTCCACCTGCAATCTTAATACATTCAGCACCTTGAGGACATTTTTCTCCTTTTGAACAATCAGCCAAAATACACTTTCCTTCAACAATTTTATAGGGAGGTTGACACTGACATTCAATGCTATTACACTCTGAAAAAATTGTACAGTTACGCTTCAATTATTCATGTAATTTTATAATCTAATTTTTATAATGGATCCAATCTTGAATTACCTTCACAAAGAGAAAATGGATTTCCATTAAAACCAGGTGGGCACTGACACTCATAACTTCCAGGTAAATTCTTACAAATAGCATTTATTCCACAAGCAGGTTTATCTCTGGATTCAAAGCACTCATTGATATCTCGACACTTTCCAGAATCAGCTTTACGAGTATATCCTCTTTGACAGATACAAACGCTACTACCGACAAATTCGTCCTTAATGCACTGTTCACCAGAAGGGCAAGGTGTATTTGGTCCACAAACATGTGGTAATTTGGATTGTTCACAGCCTCCAGCATAAGGATCACCTATCATACCGCTGGGACATTGACAGGAAAAAGAACCAGCTTCGTTATTGCAAATGGCTCCAGATGGACATGGATTTATTGCACATTCATCAATATCTCGGCATCCCTCCTTCACTCCAGGTTTTCCAGTAAAACCGTTTTTGCATAGACATGTGGCAATATCATTAAGTAACATACAATGTGCGTTTGGACCACACGATAAGTCCTCACAAGGATCTAATTTTAAGAAAACAAAAAATGTACGTATTAAATGCTTATTTTATTTTATTTTAGAATTAAAATGTATTAAAGTTCATAGAAATAAATATTGTAAATAATCGTATCAAAAAATAATGTTAAGATTTTTTTTAAAATCTATCAAAATTTATAATGTATTGGTGTTTATTGGTATATCACTATTATTAAATATTTTTATGATACTTTTATGAGGATTATTAGAATATATATATATATATATATATATATATATATATATAATTGTACAAGAATTTTCTCTCAATGTACGTATTTATTTTATAAATTTGTCCTAATAATTAAGTTTTATTTTCATCGCAACTTTCAAAATGTATTTTCTTTTTTTTAATTACTCATATATCTATAAACATGTCGAATTGCTTACGCCTGCAATCATTTCCAACATTAGGTTCTGGACATAAACATCGTTTCTGGGCATCACACACGGCATTTCCTGGACAGTCACTATCTGTATCGCATGTTACAATTCCAACGCACTTAATATAAGGATCGGGATCAGGTATAGTCTCGTCCGGGCAAGAACAAGAATAAGAGCCATCTGTATTTGTACATGTCGCTCCATGACCACATGCATCAGACCGAGTACATTCGTTAATATCTATAATATTATTTACATTTGTATATTTTATATAAATTGAAAAAATTCAAGAAATAACATAATTAATTCTGATAATTTTAATATTATTTATTATATTTATTTACCTAAACATTGTTTAAAAGCATTTCCAGAGAAACCTAATTTACAATGACAACTAAATCCTCCTGGTGTATTTGTGCACATAGCATTTCTGTCGCATCTTCCCGACGGTCCATTAATTGCAACATCACATTCATTTACATCTAATAGATATATCGATATATTTTTGATCATTAAGAAATCAATAAATATTATTTTACGTAAATAAATTATTATTAAACCAATTACTAATACTAGTACTAACCAACACAGCCTGCCGCAATGTCATTAGGATTGAAAGTCCAACCGTCTTCGCAAATGCAGTAAGCTTCATGTCCGTCTGCTTTGCAGTATGCATGATCACTACATGTCACTTCATCGCATGGTGCTAAATTTAAAATCAAAACAAATACGGTTTAGAAGCTAATTATTTATTAAAGCGTACTGTTACGATTTTCATAAAATGAGAGTAATTGAAATGTACCTTTGCACAAAATGTGTGGAGGAGTACCTATAAATCCAGACTCACAATCGCATTTAAAGCCACCCTTCGTATTTGTACAAATAGATGATGGCCCGCATGGATTTGTAATACATTCATTTAAATCTTCGCAAATTGCACCAGCAGCTTTGAAACCATCTTTACAGAAACAGTGACCCTCGATACATTCAGCATTATTGACACAATCAAAGTTCGATTTGCATAAAGTCGTAACGTCTGTCTGTATTTGATATTTAAATTTATTAATTAACAATTTTAATAAGAAATCAATAAAGTACAATCTGGCTTAATAAATTACCTGATCGCACGCAACTTTAGGACTAGGATTGGCACTGTAGCCAGGAGGACAATCACAAGTATATCCAGGGTCAGTATTTTTGCATATTGCATTTGAACCGCACAAATTTTCATGTGCAATGCATTCATCAATATCTTAAAAAATAAAAATAAACAGTGAAGTATTTTATATGATTAAGTTATTTAAATTGACTGGCATCAGTTTCTATCAATGAAATCGAAATATTCTATTAATGTTTATGTTAGGAACTTTAAAAATGTTTTAAACAATGAAGGATTTTGCCTATGATTCCCATGACCTTATATAAGTAACTTTAAAAAAGCATTTAGTGATTATTAAATAATGCAAAAATTATTTGTAACTTTTTGAGATAGACTTGGATATAAAATTTATTCTTTATAAATTGAAATAATGTTTATTGAAAATCAATTTTGTATGTCTTAAAATAAATACAAAATAATATTTTATAGTATCTTCTCAAATAGTGACTGAATAAGTGTTGTTACTTCGATAAATTAAATAAGAAAATGAACATGTTAAACGTCGTTTGCTAACCAGTGCAGCCTTTAAATGGATCACCAGTGTAATCCGTCTTACAGCTACAAACGAAACTGCCAATAGTGTCAGTGCATTCAGCATTCTCACCGCAAGGACTTTTTTCGCATTCGTTAACATCTGTTAATAGATTTACTCTTATTAGTTATCTATAACGTTTCATTAGCTTAGCGAAAAATATGAACGAAAACTAACTTTCGCATAAAGTGAAACCTTGCCCAATGAAACCCTGAAGGCATATACACTTATACGATCCTGGAACGTTGATGCATTTGGCATTAGCAGCGCAAGTATTATCCTTTGAGCATTCGTTCATGTCAATGCATCCGTGCACGGGATCCATTTTATAACCAGGCAAACATTCGCACCTAAAGCTGCCCTCGGTATTCACACAGTACGAGTTTGCATTGCATGGATTGCTTAGCTCGCATTCATTTATATCTGTTAGGATGTTAGTATTTTAATTCAAAGTTCGATGACTTTACAATATGTCTATTAACGTGGAAAACTATTAATTATATATTAATGATGTTGCCTTTCTTATGTCCATATTTTTTTAGTATTAGGCTTGGCATTATTTTTAATTTGAGTTTTAGTTCTTAATATTAGAAGTAAAATTCCAACTCTACATCAATTTGTCCCCTCTATCTCATTTAATTATATTATTAAAATATGAAATATTCGGCTATATTTTTAAATAAATTTACCCAGTTTTTAAAACATAAAAAGTATAATATTTGAAGAAGTAAATATCGTAGCGTTTTATATTAATTTAGTTTGTGTTAAAACTGAATTATGAATCATAAATGATATTTACGAGAGAAGGCATGTTTGTGGCATGTTTACACACCGTTATATATATTAAATGTATAAACTTATGTACCGCCTGTATAGGCAAATAAAAGTAAAAATAAAAACAAATTTGGCGACTTTATAAAAGTAAAATACATAAAAGCTATGAGTTATCTCTTACCGCGGCAACCCGTCATTGGATCTCCCGCCATACCCTCCGGACAGGCGCATCTGAAGGTTCCTTCTATGTTGGTGCACAGAGCCGAGCGCCCGCACGGACTTCTCAAGCATTCATTAATGTCCACACATTCGTCTTCAGGATTTCCCTCATAACCCTCGGGACACTCACACTTATGGTTACCGGGCAGGTTTTTGCAGAGAGCCCCTCGTCCACAGGCTCCCTGGTAATTGCACTCGTTCACGTCGATACACTAAATAGAGAGATGATAAATTATCAATTGCTGTCGACGATTAAAAGTACTATATATATATATATATATATAGATTGAAGCCAACACGAAAAATCAATTGTTTCCACAGAGTTCATCATTAGATTAATTCATTGTTTTATAATTATTTCAAACATTTCAATTAAAAGGCGAAAGTGAATGGGTAGAATTTAAAGCCAATCAATGGATACCTACATTATAATTTTATTTGTACTAATATTTTAAGTTAATTTATTAGTACCAAGCAAAAATATTTAAAAGTTTAAACATTTCTTAGCTGACGTAGTTGCTACAGTATTTCGTGGTAATATAATGTTAAATAAAATAACTTTAAAATTTCCAAATCGTCTACATTGAAAATAAAAGTATTATTTTCATTATAAAGCGCTTTGTTTAGCTGGAAATTTAGCAACACAAAGAACTGAGGACAAAGATATCATTGATTTCTATTAAAAAGAAAATTTATAACAAAAATCTCAATCGCATTGACTGCTGTTGTTTATGTAATATTAGATTTATTCTTTAAAACTAGTCTTCTTCAAAACTGCATTTATTCATTATATTTTCTCAATTAAAATAAAATAAGTATCGAACAGAAAACGCGATCAAGTAAACGCTCAAAAAACAGCTTTCGCTCAATTACAAATAATATACCGGTGAAGATGACTAGGATTCATAATGAGCTTACTTGAACGAGTGGATCTCCCGTGTAACCAAGTTGGCAACCGCACGTATAGTTGCCAGGTGTGTTGAAGCAGAGGGCGCCCACGCCGCAGGCGTCGGGCAGGGCGCACTCGTCCACGTCCTCGCAATACTCCTCTCCGTCGCCGGTAAAACCGGGCTTGCATTTGCACAGGAAGTTCGCTGGCAAGTTGCAGCACTCGGCATTCTCGACGCATCGCGCGGCAAGTGTTGGGTCGTCGCACTCATTGATGTCTAAAATCACGAAGACGAGTAACCATCTTTTATTCTTTTTTTTCACCTGCTTGCGCATTCAGATTCAGACTAGAATCACAATCGTTATGACCGAAACCTTAACGTTTAAAGGATAATGACATTCTTTATCAATAAGAATAACATCCAGATATCTGTTTTTATTTTGCATTTAATGTGAAACAATAAAAATCAAGCTCTTTTTAACTGTTCTTGGTCAAGATCAAGTAAGAATTCAGTTTATAATTTTTACGAGAGGATTTATGGGATAAACGGAAATTGTTGGATTTGTAGGTAATAAGTATGTAATTTTCTCGCTTTGATTGCTCAGAAATTGTTTTGAAAATAATTTAAGTGTTCAAAAACGAAATTATTCAAGCCTATTGTCTATTAATCGGATAATTGGCATCGCGATTATCGCCGTTACGAAATATTTAATTAACGAGCTTTATTGCTAAACCATTTAATTTAATATAAAGACAAAAAACAAAAAGTCTATGAGTTAAATGAAGGTTACAAAGAAACGATTATTTTATCAGGATATTAGAAATTATAACCGATATATATGTACACAGTCCACATACATCATTATAAAATTATACTACTGATAACAAAAAATTATTTGGTTTTTCATATAAAAAAGAAATAAGTTCTTTCGAAAAAAATTTATCAACAAACCTTTCATCTCTATAAAATTATAAGCAAATAATTGTTTCTTATACATGCAATAATGTATAATTTAATAATAAACAATATAAGCGTACCTTGGCAATGGAAACCGTCGCCACGATATCCAGGATAGCAGGAACATTGAAAACTGCCGAGAGTATTCGTACAATGGGCAAAAATATCACAGGGGCGGTATTTGCATTCATTCTCATCTGTGGAATAGGAAAAGCAAGTTGCAATTTCTTCTGCATCTTTAATTTATTTTCATAATAATTAAAATCTATTAAATGAATAAACTTTCCAAGCTGAGTATATAATAAGGTAATTTGCTGAGATAAAGTAAAATAAAATTAGCATAAAATTAAAATTAAACGAAAATAGGTCCCTCGGAAACAGTGGGATTCTAAAAGAAGTTGTCGCGTTGTCAGAACTCAAAAAACTGTTAATTACATTATTTGTTTTTCTGTGTTTTTGTTTTTCCAATCTCATAAATATTCATTTATGAGAATAGTGCGCGGTATTATTTTGGATTTACAAACCTGGAACCCGACAGTTACATCCACCGAAGCCGTCATTGCAGTGGCAGACCGAATCGAGACAAACTCCGTTTTGACACACGGTGCCGTCCTCCTTCATACAATCATCTGTAAAGTACACGACAAGAGTAATTATAAAAGACGACGAGGAGATAAAATCTGTATACGTATACCAAAATTATTAAAATTATTCTGTTTAGCCACTCGCTTCGGCTTTAATTATCAGATACAAATTGAAAATGGAAATATTTTCAAATGCTTTATTTTTTTCTCTTAATTTAAATACAAAAGACAAAAAGAAGATTGAACCCTCGAATGAAATCTATAAAAATGAAGCCGATCTCAATCTTTAATATTATCGAATTTGAATAAAACTGAATGTGAAAACATAATTTATGAAAACATAAATATACGAGGTATTTATTTTCATTGACAAAAATTAAAATAGTTTAAAGAATAGTGGCAAATAAATTTCATATATTTTATAAACTTTATTATGCATAAAAATATTTTTATTTGTTATTTGTTAAATTATCTTAAAAGCTAATAGAATAATCGATTTCAAAAGTAATTTTGTCTGAAAACAAACTTAAATCAATTAAATGGTTCATAATTTCTAATTAAAGAAACACTAAACTTATTAGAACTTATCTAAAATTACATTACAATTTATGTGCAATAAAAAAATTTTTAACATTTTTTTTTGTAAAGCCTATAATAATATTCTTTAGATGAAAAGAAATAAAAATTTTCGTCAAAATAGACATTTAAATACTATCAGACTTGAAAAACTTCTGAGGACTATAAAAGAAATGTTGAGAATGTAATCAAAATTTTATATGCATTTTCAAACGTAATTTTCTTTTATCTGATTTTGCCCGTAGCATACTATCTCGCAAAACTTATCAAAAAACTGAAACAAAGCAGAATGAGTTTGATTTTCTTCTTGGCGAACTATACATTGTATTTTCAATGTACTAGAAAAAATATGTCGAGTATATTTACTAATATACAATTAGTAATATTCGCAAAAGGTAGATAAAGATAGCCCGTGCTCGCTAGAAAACGTGTTTAATGAGGAATTAAACTCGCGTATCGAAAGAAAAAATAATGCAAGTGCCCTTGCCTCGAGGTGCGCGTGTTAACGTGTCCAAATGAGAGCATGGGCTGCCCCAATTTGTGTAATGAAATCGGGCTAAGCGCTTGTTAAGTTATACACCAGGTGAAGATCGACTACGAAGTTACGAGAAGCGCTCGAATAAGCGAGTACGTAGTTCGCCTTGGAAACGCGCATACGCGTCGTACGTGTTCTCATCGGCGTAGAGAAGAGGATAACGGCACCACGCACACTCCTCGCGAACCTCGTCTCGCGACTCATATTAAGGACGCGTTTCCCGGTGGCAGTTAGAAGAAGACTATTATTTAGTGTGCGCTCGTTCAAATACGTTTACACCCCTTGGAAATTATTTACCGTATACACCAACCCACCGAGGAGAGGTAATATAATCAAACGAGAGAGACGCCGTTCGAACATTACATGTATGTACGTGCTTTGGGACCACGAGACCGAAAATATTAGTTGCGCATCGTCACCAGGAGTCGACGAACCGATATATTTTCAAAGTATTGCGGGGAGACATTCTACGAATTCGGCGATAAAATAATCCTGAAGAAGCTACAAGAGGCTTGCTGCGCGTTCCAGCTAATTCATAAGTCCGTGTATACATAAAGCAGCTTCTTTCGATTTATTTTTACCGTTACTCTTATCCGCGCGATACCCTCGACACCTACGTATTTACAGCGAACTCAGCGAACCATGTTTGGAACGTATGATCAACCTTGTCATCGAAAGCGTTAAATTATTTGCGGATGCTCATCGGTATTTCGGATAATGCGTTTGGATTATCATATATTCGTAATCTCTAATTGATCATACAAGTTTTACAATCAAAAATCGCACCTTTAAAATTCATTTATAAGTATTAGGTCTTGATTAGCTACAGTAAAATCATCAACAGTCAAACGCTCGGGTAATAATATACTTCTTTAGTGTACATTAATACGAGCGAGTCTAGTTTCCGCTTTTGCCGGCATGTATAATTCATAATGTAAACATCTTGCCACCTCGAAAACTTTCGAAAAACAAAGAAAAAAGAATAGAGTACCCAGAAAAAGTAGAAGCGGGAGAAAGACAGTGAATGAGAGAAAGAAAGAGAGAGAAAATTAGACGGTGTGCATCCTTGCGAAGCACAGTATACGTACCCGTGCACTTGAGTCTGTCTCGATGCTCGTCGCTGCCTTGAAAGCAGTCGGCATGGTTGTCGCATAGCTTCGAGAGCTGAAGCAACTGCAGGACATCCGTGGAAGCGTTCACCTGGCAGCCGAAGTAGCCGTCTTCCAGATTCAGGAAGAAAACTTCCCGTCTGAGTCCTCGTCCCAACCCGTTGTGTGACTCTGCCTATTACAAAACGCAATATTTAAAGACGACATTACTTAACGCGATCTTCGCTGGTTCAAATACTCGAGACATGAAATAGCAATGCTCATTAAACAATAGCTGAGTATGATCGACGAGGCGTACGGTTTGCTTTTTGTGAAAAAGTACAACGTAGCTCTCGCGAACCTGGTAGATAGATTACTTTATGTGAATTTTCATTGTACTTATATTTGTATTTATATATTTGAAATAATATGTCGATCGATTGAACGCTTATACTTGTTGTTTGTTAAGAATATCGGAAAAATAAATTCCGATCACGCGTACATTTATTTTTATTCAATTGACCTACCCATATGGTGAAAAGATATACAGAATACGTATAAATTAAATAATCTACTCCATTAAACTTAGTAATAGCATTTAGTAAGCAAAAATTGCTGTCGATTGCATTACTAAAACTCTATTGTAATTGATTGTTTATTGTGTAATTTTTAAAGAGTAATTTATTATAGTTATAAATTATTTTGTGCACAAATTTTATGACTAAATAGAATTTGGTTTAAAGTATATTAATCGAAAATATTAGAGAATTTAAAATTTAATTTCATAATAAAAAATTTAAGCGAAAGTTGCCCTATAGATTTTCACGCTACGTAATAAGTATCAATTCTTTAAATTGCTTTTTAAACGTAATTTTAAAAATAATAAAATTTTTAATCTTTTAAATTTTAATTTACAAGATCACTTGTGCAATCCGAAATTCTGGAAATGTTTGGACAAAAACATTTATTGACCATTCAATTCAAATATGCAAATTCAACAAATACCTGTTTTTTAATTTATAACAATTATGTTTTCAATTATATATTATTTTGAAATAATTATGAAAATTCGTTTACATCTTTTAAATAATAAATATAAATAATAAAAAGTATAATGAATAATATAGGATTCATTTGTTACAAAAATATCTACACTTTTTCTCTTCGGTATAACAAATTCGTACGACATGATACTTCAGAGTTATTGCAAAACAGTTATAAAAAGTTGTAGAACTTACAGATTTTACTATACACGTTGAATATCATAAACATTAAAAATAAAATTGAACTAAATATTTTAGTACTTTGAATTCGATATCATCATTTATTAAAAAATTTAAAAGTTACGCACATACACTCATATATACATATAAATTTACAATTAATCATGTACATTACTATAAATAATATGTTTATAATACCTCATGATCTATCTGTTCACATAAGCTTTTCTTAAATAGTTTATGATATTAAATTTTAATGAAAAGTAGTGCTAAATATATATAATTAAATAGGGTTATCATGTATATAAAGCAAAAAATATAAATATTTCAAAATTATAATAAAAAAAAGTGTGTACTCACTGGATACGAGGATAACAGTATCCATACCAGCAACGGCCAAGGACTTTTCATCTTTGCTGTAAAAACAAATTAACTCATTAGAAATTATAATCCAACTAAAGAAAAGTGACAAGAAGTGTAGCGCATTTTGTTATCGTACTTATGTGTATATTTTGAATATATGAATATTACATGCGAATATTATAATTTAACAAATAAATGAATTTTAGTAATACTGATAGGTTTAAACCGAATCATAATTTATCATCGTTCACAATCGAATACGCATTTTTTTCACTTAAAATTTACTGTTAAAATGGCGAATCATGAAAATCTGTATTAAAGAAAGCAAACAACGTATACACAGTGCTCCCATAAATGCTTGACACGTACTTGAAAGAAAAAGAAGCAATGCATAATCTCTACGACAATCGTTGCTCTTAATTATATCAAAGATAAAATCAGCTCGACGTGGGCGACTTACGGAAGTGAAATGTAGCGACTACTTTGAAAAGTACCGCATCCATCCTTATACGTATAACGCAGAGTAAAAGCAACAACCAAATCCGCGTAGAAATAAAGAGTCACGCGTTATACACATCGAAAGCCCAAGATACGACTTTCACTCTCGTAAAGGCTCTGCTTTTTATTTTTCAAAGATTTTTTCAATCTTGTAATTTTTTCAACGTTATGCAAGACAAAAATTCATAAAGCTCAGTTTCATTTTATTTTAACTCTAATATTTTTCTCTGAACGATTATCAATTTATTTCAGTGCCTTATGTCTATCAATAAGACATGAAAATTATAATTAAAAATAATTAAAAATGATAATTAAAAAATAAAGCTCGTGATATTCCGATTATGATGTTATGCTTCTTTAAGGAAATGAGGAACAAACTTTTTTTTAATTAAAAATTAGAAAACCTTTATACATCTAAAAGAAATTTAAGTTTTTTAATTAATTAAAAAATATTTTCATTGATAAATATTTGTAAAGTAAGATTATTATTTTATTTAATATGTCAATAATGCAGCTCATTAGTTACAATGTTTCGCATATTTCATTATTTCATTTTATTTGGTTGCTTTTTGAGGTAATTTTTTGTTGTTCTAAAATTAATCATAAAATATTATATATATAATCATTCAAGTTTTATTTTGATAGTTAGTCAGAAACAGTAATTAATAATACAACTGTATTGTCGATTAAAAGTATACGCTTAATTAAAAGCATAAAACTTAATAATGTCAATTATTCTCATCTGATTAATTTCTAAGCATCAATTCCAAAACGAAACCATGATGGACATGTTTTTCTTATGAAAATTAAACAAGTGTGCGTTACGAACGTCACAAATGAGTGCAGCGCAGCTAAAACGCAATAGAACCACACAATAGATCAACGAAAAATACGGATAATTAAATTAGCGATATGATGCCATGAAATTAAGGTAGCGCGTACGTAGAAACACCTGTTGGTTAGAAGGGAGCCATCAGTGGTCGAGCATTTGGGCCGACGACTCTTCCCCGTTATTCTTTTCACCCGCCCCTTTTGAAAACACTCTCAACCCTACATAAAATCGACTAAAAATTTCTTTCGGCTTCTTCGGGAATCGGCCATATTTCTTCTTTTATACACCGCACCTCAAACATAAAAAGATCTTTTACATTTTTTCATAGACAAGTATTCTTCTTTAACCGCGTATGCGTACATTTTCTCATTGAACAGGTTCTTTTTCATGCTTCTGGTAGAGCAGGTGTATTCACACGCATAAAAGCATCACTACTTGGCTCTTACACAGGAGCTTTCATGTAATCTATGTGTAATAGCTAATGCGTCTTCTAAGTTGTGATTAAGAGTTAAGTATTGCAATGGTTGAGTGGGGGAGGGGGTCTACTTGCCCGGATGGATAGAGCATCGCAAAATCTCATAAAATTTCAATTTTATTAAAAGCAAGCTAAAACATAATTTTTTTAGCCTCTGCAAGAAAAACATTTAGAAAACCGCAACAACGAAAAATCATGCACATCAATGCCTATCAGGATCACGGTAAGTGTCCTACAAAATAACGAGGACATCCTTGTAACATCATTCGCAATTTGGTATTGTAAATTTTAAGGGAATCGCGTATCAAGCTGAAAAATAAGCTTCCCGTGATTTTTTATACGAGGGCTAAGTACGATCAGCTGGTCTTGCACATATTTAATCTTGGCGAGTCACGCAATGAAAAAACGTGTCGGCATTCCTGAACATAGGACTCGAAAATTCTCGACTGTGGCGGCTCATGAACTCATAAAATACCCTCGTGCTTAGGCAATTTGTCGCCCTAACGACGGAAAAGAACAAATACCACACGCGCCAGATTCACAAGCGGACATCGCGCATCGCGACCCACCTTGTGGCAATTAAGGTCGCCCGTTTTCCGCAGAGAAAGAAGCGTATCGTGAGAAGAAAAGAAAGACGCGAGCGAGCGTAATGATATCGACCGGCTGAGCGTCAGTAACACTGTAATTACCCTAGAGCAAAGACGCGTAATGATTCAAGGTCGGACTGTGCACTACGTGGAAAAATAGAATTTATATACCGGATGCTGTAAGTGGCGGACACCGCTCTTGATGATAGCCACGCGTCTTCGTTTTCTCTTTCTCTCTTCTACTTCTGTGTTATTCACCGCATCATTTTTTCTGTTGCCTCAGCGTTTCCGCATAGTGCTAGTACTAAGTACATATATTTACTTTGATCCCTCCTTCAACTATTCCATTTGAAATGTATTGCAAAATACCTGGTAATGAATGGATTGGATTTGATTTACTCTTTATAATTCGGAGGTTATTGAAAGCCCCAATTTTCTATTTTTATTCGCAGTAATTCGTGATGAACATTTTAACATGTTTATTCTTTTTCATCCGGGCATTTTATTCATGCATCGTTTTTTACAGCTATGCTTCTAATGTTAATATGGAACATTTACCATTTAACCTATAAATGAACGGTAATTAATGTGAAATCTGATTATTTTATTATACAAGTATACAGCATACTTCTACGACTATTGGTATTTGAGTAGAGCTAATTCTTTTTTAGTGAAATACTTTAGAAATACTTTAGAATTACTTATTTATTTCTTGGAAATTCTCTTACTTTCTACATTATTAGAGTTGAAAATTTTACTCTTCGAACGAATATAATTGAAATTAAAACAACGTCTAAACTCAATAGAGAAGCTTTTTTAACTAGGTAGTTATCAACTAGGTATTTATCAAATTGCTATTTTAATTAGACCAGAATAAATGATTCGGTAATGCAAAATTTTAAACGAAATTTATTTACAATGATATTTTCAACTTGGTCAACTTTTTAAAGAAAATAAAACCAATTAAACTGGAGAAACCATTCTGTAACAGTATTTCCGCAATATAATACTACCCTTAGCGTATTGATAAATTTTTTTGTACTCACTATATTCGTTAGAATATCAAAGAACTTCTGGGCTTCGTTAAAAAAACATACATTTGTTAAAATAGATATTATATTATTTTATTACAGATAATTAAATTATTGCATAACTACTAAATAATAAATATTTCATAATGATATTTAACTTTAATGTAGATTTATTTTCCCACAGTAACTAAAATAAATAAATACTGTTTTAGAATAAGCTAATTTTTATTGTATTTATTAACACGTTTTTATTATAAACATATTTATGTGTTTTGTTTTCATTAAAATATTTTTTTAAAACTATGTTTTAAAAATTATTTATTTTTTAAAGTATTGCGTGAATCTATGGATATTATATATTATACGTGAATATAATCGATTATAAAAGAATTCAATGTGCTACTTTAAGTTATGAGTGAAATTTCTTTTTGTGCAAAGATCATATTCTATTGACTTAATATATTATATTAGCTTGTCTTTACTTACACAATTATAAGTTTACTACAAATAATGTCTCTATAAGAAAACAGAAAATTATTAATAAATAATAATCTAAATTGGATTTTGATATTTCTATAAATAATTATCCTAAATTTTTTACTTAATTAAAAGTCTAATTTTAAGGAACGTTTTGTAATATTTACTTTACAAAGTACCAATATATTATATAAGATTAATTTGGTATCAGTTATTACATTTGTATTACGTACATAAAAATCGACAACAACATAACCAAGGCACATTAAACATTAAAAGAATTATACGAAATCGTATGTAAATTAAATGCGTATTATATTATATTAGATATATAAGTGCAAAAAAGATATTTGTATTCAATTACGAATGTAATAAATTTTTTGAAAGACTTAAATAATTCTTTCAACATGTTACAAAGTTTTATTAGCTCTAAAGGTTAAATTCTTATCTAAACAGTTCCTCTTTCAAGGGCTATCACAACATGACGTACGTTACTTTAAGTAGGTAGTGCGTGTAATACAAATATGTAAAGATAATTATAGCATAATGTAATTGAGTAACCTGCAACCCAATTATATCTCGAAGTTGAAATATATGTATAAAGCGTTCATCTTATGGTAAATTTATGTAACACGTAGAATATAAATATAAACACTCATCTTTCACTGTTGCTGCTTCTGCCATAACTCCTTAAAGAAGGAAGAAAAGTGCTTTTATAAACATCGATTTTATAAACATACTTATCTTTACCTTCATCCAAAGACCTTTAATTTACACGTAGAATGCAAATATTATTCACGTACGTAAGATTCCCAAATAATTGCATATTAAAGATACATGACAATTTAAAAACAATTTTTATGCTTTAAACGAGTTTAAGGCCAACTATCTTGATCTATGAGATCTTGAAAGGTTTGCAGTAATATTTGCTTACATACTTTAGGAATAGTAAAAAAACATGTTTAAAAAGTAATATAATATTTTTAGATATTTCGTCATATTTCGACATAATAATAAAGGTATTATTATCAACATTTGTTTTTGAGAAAAATTGATATAATCATTTTTAAATCGCTGTATTCGGTTTAATATCAAAGAACTTCTACAATTTAATTTAAAAAAATATACATTTCTTAAAATAGTTATAATTATTATTTAATTACAGAATAATTAAATTATTGCATAATTACTTAATAAATTATTTTTTATTTCAAGTATTCATCTACACTGGTATACTTCTTTTGTATGTATATTCAAAAGAAAATTTATATTAAAAAATTATTTAAATATCATTATGATTATATAAATACAAATATCGAGTAAAACTAAATAAAAATCATAACGTTCTATTTAATTCAAAATATAAATTGTTTTTGAAAAAATAAGTAGAATACTTTTATAAAGTAGTTTTCAATAATATTGATAAAATATAAGATTGTATTTATTATAAATAAGATTATAAAGCCTATTTAAGAAGTTCATTAAAGAATAATGAATTTTCTGTATATAACAATGATTTCTCTGAACGGAAATAATTGATATTGGATCAGTGGTAAGCAAAGCTTTTCATTTTTTATAAATCGTAATTTAATCGTTAGTCGACTATCGTATCATAAAAGAAACCGTACTTGATAACGATACCATGACATGATTTTATCATTTTTTCTATAATAATTAACATAATCCTTGTCACTATTTTAAATACGACTAAACGCGTACGACATATGCATTTCATATCTCGCAGTTTTACACTCGTAGAGAGTATGCCTATCTACTTACATTTTTACGACAAGAGTGTGGTAATAGTGTGCGTGCGTTAAAATGAGACATTAAAATTAATATGAAGCTATGCTGCAGTTGACGCAATTTGACACGTTGAAAGAAAGGTAAAGTATCTCTTTATAGAAGAGACAATACTTTCTATTGATTTGAATAATTTATTCATAGAAAACACACATAATTCCAATATTGCCCTTTCTGATTAAAGTTAATACAAATTTCATCGTTATCTATATATTAAATATTTTCAATAATGTGACAATTTTCTGATTACTAACATTACTTTTTAAATAATTTTCATAAATCTGTGACAATTAAAATTCATTCTCAATATAATATTACAGTTTATGTGTTCTGTTACTTGCAAAAATATTTGTAGATAAATAAATTAGTTTTTCTTATAATTATAGGACTATTTTTTTAAAATATTTTAAAATAATTTTAATAATTTTTTGTTCCATAATACTATACTATAAAAATTTTGGTAGTTTTAAATGTATTCAACAAATATATATTAATAACAAACTTGGTGATCTAAATAGCTTTGTGCGACTTAAATAAACGTTCAATCATTTCAATCCTTAAAAAGAATAATAATTTTTATCATTTCCAATGGCTTTTATCATATTCGTCAAGTATCGAAAATATGATACATCATAAAATATCTGATAAGGAATATTGAATGATTCATTGATAATTTAAATGTATATTAGACCAAAAATTACTAAAACGACAATATAGTAGAAAAATTAGAATTTGTGTAAGTATTTTACTTGTTTTTCATCCTACACATGGTGTCTTAATTGTTCGACCACAAAAGAAAAAAATGTCTATTTTACGTAAAATTAAGGTACTGATGAACTATGGTACAATTTATAGGGATATGATGCTTGAATTTAATATACTTATGAGAATAATATGTCGTTTAATCGGAACGTATTTCATTTATTTTACCATAATTCATTTTTTATTTACAGAATCATCTTTACTGAAATAATGACGACACATATACTAATAAAAATATTTATCATAAAATATATATTAAAAAATGTATTAAATAACATGTTGTTCGGAATAATTACAATTACAATTCTTCTTTCCTGAAGCTTCAAGTGCCCGAATATACACAATGTAAATTCATAAAATGATTTGATACCAAAAACTGGACAATTTTGTATGCTAACTTTTCAAAAGAGATAATATCTTAATGTTTTTTCGCGCGTGAATATGCATCTGTAAAGTTTCTTATGTCATTATGAGTGTCTATGCTTACATGCGCCTAAAAATGCAGCTGAGATGCATCTTCAAATTCATCATACGAAGTATACTATCGAGTTTTTAAGACCTCTTTATTGTCAAAATTGTGTACAATTATAATTTCTATAAGACTCAAGTTATTATACTCATATCTGCTCATATCTATCGTAACATTGAAGTACCTTTATTTTGAGGTAACCTTGCATCTTAATTTTTACAGAATTAAGTATTACAAACCCGTCCTCAAACATTCATAGATCTGCATACAGTTATTAAAATGTAAGGAAATTATAAAATCATACCGTTTTAATGATAATAGACTATAGATTTACGTCACTTATATAACGAAATTTTTCTGTAAATTTTTTTAGTTAGATTTATTATCCGCGCTCAGTTACAGTGACAAGTTTCATAATTAAATATTCGCTACAGTAATATTTACAAAAAAGTATTAAAATATCTAGCGAATTCTGACATTAAGCACTTATAGCTAAGATCAACCACAAAAGCCACATTCATTCTTGCATCGAGCTGTTAACGCTGGCCTGCAACGCAATGCGGAAACAACTACACACAAATAAGAATCGATTAAAACATAGTTTTTAACGTGGACGATCGGACGATCGTAATTTCCACGGTGCGTCGAATAGTATACGGGCCTGCAAAATAAATTTCAAAGCCTGTAAGAGTAAAACCACTGGCAAAGAACCACGGCACATTTTTACGAATAATTTTACGTACCGGAGGTGCGTACGAACCTCTTTTCTCCACCTTTTTAACAAGGAAAAAGAGAAGTGGCCCACGTGCTTTCGTGAAATTACTTAGATAACGTATAAGAGTGTTACTGGTCAAGTCGAGGTGCCAACTTCGCAAATCAAAAACTGAAAGCTTACGATGAATTGTGCCACTCATAAATCCTCATACGATTCACTACCGTCGATACTGCGATATAATAAAAATGATTTATCGAAAATAGAGAAATGACTGCGATACTGCGCCAGGGTAGAGGGTTCTTTTTGATATGTGCGAATTGCTTAATCAATACATTGTTAATAATTTTTCTCTTTTTTCAAGGCTTTTCGAGTGTTTTCCAGGAGAAATTCCGAATTAATAACAAATACCTACTTGTCTCGATAATACTTATCATTTAACATAATTAAATTCAGCTTTACGTCAAGAGAAAGTATATAGAGTGTTGTGCCTTCACCGCGATTAATAAGTGATAGAAATAATATAATACTATATTTTTTATTGTCATCATTATGCAGTTGAATAAATCATAATTTATGTTGAATATAAAAAGGAAAAAATTAGTCTATTTATTAGTTTATTAAATTACTATCTATTAGTCAGAGATAATTATTTTAAATGTATATTAAAAGACAATCAAACTCATCAACCGTAACACGTTTATTTTTCGGTATAAAATGTAAAGTGTAATTATCTAGAAACTAGTCTAATTTATGTTTCATTTCATTATACTACAAATCTATTTGTAAGTCATAATAGTTTATAGACATCCAAGAATAATGCAGATGGATGCAAGGGCACAGTTCGAATAATTCTAATGAAAACTTAGAAAAGTATGGAAAAGCCCTTATCATCGAACCTCCATTAAGAAAGCACTTGTTAACCATTAACGCCTCAAGTCAGTTAGTCTCCGAAGCGCAAAGCCGTTAGATTATAGCGATTTGTATTAAGCTATTGTTACGCTGAACGGTCGTGCTGTGTCTTCCTTTACTCTTCAGCCTCTCCTGCGCTTAGTCTATATTTGGATTTAATTACAACCCACCACACATAATCAATAGTAAATACGTTTGCATAATACGAACTGAAACCGTAATAATTTACGCCTATAAGTGTGCTGTATAAGAAAAGAAAATTTAAAACATAACCATTTACTACAGTAATCTCGTAAAATAACGATTTTATTTTTACATCATCGGGATAATGTCCAGATTTATAGCTCAATGCCTTGTATGGTCGGAACTCGAACGGTTAAGCGAACATCGTACATTTAGAAAGACCAAACTACGCAGATTCCCAAGGCACGCGCATTCCACGCTTTCCCAACGCCATCCGGCCCGCGTGCAGCTGTTACCGAACGAACGGTAGATCAGTACAATTTCGCGATCCCCGGGAGGAGCTGCCGATCACGGATATTCCTCCAAAGAAGCGCCGAGTGATTTTTGCGGAGAAATGGCGCAATCCCGTTGCGCCTTGCCAATCGAGTGGAGCCTCGTCTTCCGTTGCAATACCCCTCTCCCGGAAAACGATTTCCTCAACGCCCGTGGAATTACGCACACCTTTTGCATAAATATATAGATATGTAGGACGCTCTGTCGATCTCAAGGCTCCGTTGCAACAGCCATACAATCTTACATGGGTCATTAAAAAAAAAGTCAACCAAATCGACCGCGTCTCTCCTGATAGGCGATTCGGGAACTATCCGAACTTGTATTTATCCGAGGATATTTATCGATGGAAAGATTTCAGTTGCTTCAGAACGCGATTAAAATTTATGCGTATTTTCCAGAGTCTTGTGAAGTGACTCTTCCGAACGCGCAAGTAAACGTAGTGAATTTTCAACAGAGTCGGAAGAGATGGAAATGGAGCTCTGTACCAGCGCTTTCTTTGAAAAATCTGGTTCACTTGACTGGTGAACGTTCGAGTTATTTAGACGCGGGAGCGATGCATTGTGTAATAAATCTAAGAATACTACAATGTTTTTTGAAACAATGAAGGAAGAAATTCTCATTACTAAATTACGCTCACTCTAATAAAAAGGAAACTAGAATACTAAACTTATAATTATTCACTTAGAATAGTTATAAGTAATACCTTATAATTATTAATCTATAACTATTTATAACTGAAATGACACCTAGGACCAGATTTTATCAAGTAAAAGTAATTAAATATTTCGATTATATTACATTGTAAAGAAAACATTTCTTATTTATAATAAGCTTTCATAAATAAATTATTGTATCTTCTGTTATACGTAGACTACAATAAGTCAATGAATTATTTTTATTACAGTTAATAATCATTATTTTTTAACTATATCATTTATATTAATGATGCGTTAAAAAAGACGTTGACTTTTTATTAAAATAAAAAATACTTTGCAATGTCTTTAATATTACTTAAAATAATTAGGATACCTTCCACAACCAACTTCATTATCAGATTAAAGAAAACCGGGAGAAAGTTTTACGTCTTTATGTTATTAATAAGCTGAGCAGGCTCATAAATACGTATAAAAAATTTAGCAATTATATTTATATATAATAATTATGCGAATAAAAAGAAGTATATCTCGATCAGAATCGCGTTGTAAAATCCAATCGTTTTTTTGCACTTAAGCCGTAAATTACATTAAAAAATTCTCTAATTTCTTTTTGAAAACTTTCCCAAAGCTTTAAAATATACGTGTCTCAAATTGAAAACATTTTTAATGTCAGAGCGACAACAACTTGTCTTTCTTGCGTTACATATTAACAGTATCCCAATAATAATAGAGTTGGTTAAAATACTTTTAAAATTAATTATCGATTAGCGTGCTTTATATATTCTCCAATTAGATAAGTTTCTTTAATTTACGACACGTAATGATGTAATTCTGTGAATTGATAATTTTATAGGATTGAAATTACATGCAACTAATAAGTGGTGAATAAAATTGCAAATGTCACAAAATAATCATTTTACAACCATAAGTTTTATGCACGAAGTAAACTGTTTGTAATACAAACTTTTACATATTGAATTAAATGTTTCTTCAATATTTTAAGATATGGCTGTATGCTCATTGTAAATATTATTTTATTTACATAGAAATAATGATTCTGTTAAAAAGCAGACATATACGATTTCCGCATATGTTTTTAATATTCCTGCTTAGCATTTGGTAATTAAAGAAATTAATGGTTTTATATTAATTTTCAAAACATTGGAATGCATTTTTTATCGGTTAATGAATAAATTAGAAAAATTCAATTACAGTTATGATCAGATGGTTCGTAAGCATTATGCATTACAAATTTATATATGTATATGAATCATTGAAATATTATCATATTGTTGTTAATTTGCAATATTACCCATAAATATTACTTAGCTTTCTCGTGATTTAAAGTATAATCTGATGACTAATTAATGAAAATCATTGGCCATTAATTTCATTTAAGTATCGAGTCTTACAAAAGCACTTTGTGAGAGTCATCCTCCGTATGGAATTTTCACGTGCGGCAATGTGCTCTGTCTGGCAGTAAGAGTGTAACAGGCAGAATGAATAGCGATACGACGCACCAATTAGCGCGAGCTCGTAGCACATAAGGAGAAAAGTAACGAGTTTTTCGTCTACGCGCATTTTTACAAGCCATCGTCACGGAAAAAAGAAACCCTAAGGTCTCGCGCTCGATCCGTGAAGTCCATTATCTACGGACTGAGAATCAATTTGAGCAGCCATCGGGCCGCCACGGAAGTGAGCACTGCCATTATTATACGCGCCTTAACGAGAGGAGCCATAAGGACTCGGCTAATTACGCGACCGGTAGTCCGTGTCGTGCTTGCGCGCAAGCGCGTGCGCCCAACTACGAAACACATAGGCGCTCGCCAAGGGTCAATACACCCAATGGACTGTGACGTCACGTCGTAGGTATCAATTGAAATTACATGACTGCATCGTAAGCCGAATTCGGCGCACACTTGCTTCCTCTCGACATCTGTACGTATGTAATACGCGCTGAGAAAAATGCAAGGATACAAGGAAAAATGACGGAACGGACAATAGTGATGATTTGCTCTCGCTTACGAGCGCAGAAAATACGCTACTTTTCACGGACATAGAATTAAAAGCGCTCATTGTACAACAGGTATTAAGTAATTTTTTACACTCAGCATTGGAAATGTCTATATTTTCTTTTATGATCGAAAAATGTCCGTCTGCTATTTTTATTAACACATTCTTTCGTTTTATGCTGAATGTACTATGAAAATGCCATGCCTTTCTTATTATATTTTGTAATATGAAATTGTAACTCGACTACTTAAAGTTCACTTACAAAATAAATAGCTATAAAAAATAGTTACGGCGAGATCTCGAAAAAACTCCGTATACCGATTTCTCTCTCAGATAATTCTAACCACTTTTGGGGTCATTTGAAAAAATATTAAGGAGATTTGTATCGAATATAGTTCTAGCGAGTATAGAAAACGTCAGCGAACAAACTTTGCGTGGTTCTTTGCAAACGTAGGAGTGTAACTTAAAAAATAAACTACAAATAAATTACACGATTAAGTATCTAATTATTATTTACAATGTGACTAACAAAAATCATGAGCACTTTAACTTTTTCGAAGCCTCGATTCTCTGATTGAACTTTATACAGCTTTTGTCAGATTATTCTTAAAGAAAATTTTCAAAACTGGAGTCCTGAATGAAAATCGAATGAAAAAGAACAAATATCTAGATGTAAGTGAGTAAGAACAGAGGAATAAAAAGTAAAGAGGCAAAGGATCTATCGAGAAAATAAGAGAGTGAACGAAAGAGACAGGAGAGAGTAAAAAGTTGGAGTTGCGCGTGATCGTTCTTTGCTTTTAATTATTCTTCTCTTCAAGTAAGAGCAACAGCTCTTACGGAGAGCTCAACTGCTTCTTGGAGTCAAAGACCGCAGCAGCGTCGCAGGCTTGTGTAACTCGCGTGCGATGAGCAACGCCTTCTGTCTTTTACCTTTTGATTTAAGGAGGATCCTTCGAGATTTTTTTGGCCTCCCTTTCCTCCTGTCAATCGATCGCAATCACGATTAACGAAAGATAAAACGCCCGAGTCGATAAGCAGAATATTTTGATGCTTCTTTACGCTTCTTTTATTCTTTTTATTTTTATTTATTTTTCGCCGTATTAATATTAATGATGAAGGGGTTGGAAATAGATCGTGTCTAATTGAAAATAAACTGAAACATTTCGAATGGGGGCTAACCAAAGCTTTGAGTTTGAATAATCTTAAAGAGAAGTGAGCACGATCGAAAGAAATGACGAAGATGATTTAAACCTTCATTGAACTGTTCAATGATCTTTTATCAACTTTTTGAAATAAATTTTTAAACATCTTAATGTGCATGTCGTGACTTGTTTACTTTTTTTTGGTTTTTATGTTTTTAAAGCGAGTACCTTGTAAAACGCGGATAGTTATTATTGAAGGCCTTGAGAAATTTCAAGTTCGCACGACGTAAACGTCTTTCGGTACTATGCGTACACCTTTCAACACACTTTTAAAAATATAGTAGCATATTATCATCGACGAGACAATTGCGAGTATTGAAGAATACGAGATGATTAGGTGCTTTGAAACAACATGACGTAGAAATGACAATAGCTACAACAAATTAAACGCATCGATTAGGATAATGCTTGTTCGATTAATCTCAGCCATACAAGCAATATAATCATGGAATATGTTTATATAAGCTGTTGAAACTTCTATTGGGAAGTCAGTGTTCTCTTATTTGTTACGAAGATTCCAGGTTTTATCTCTTTTCATTCTAGTTGACGAACGCACCCGATAATGATTGCCTCATTTAATTAAGCTACAAGTTTTTCGTCGAAAATCTGTTTCAAATATATGTAATTTTTTATAGAACTTTTACTTAAATAATTTATCGGATAAAACATTAAATTACTAATCATAAATAGAGATTCAATTAATAACAATACAGGATGAAGGATGAGTAATTATTTTATTCGTATTTCAATTTATAAAAGAAAGAAATTATTCAAATCAACTATATACAGATAAAAAAAGTCTTTTATAAGATAAAATTCATGTATATAATTGAATTACGCCCTTTAAAAACTCGTAATTTCGTTTAATATTTCGGGAATAAATATGTATTTAATAATATAATTTTTAAGTATTGTTTTAATAATAACCATTTACTCAATAGATTATAGTATTTAATTAACGATGATAATTAAGTTAGAATTTACTTTCAAATTAAAGATTCAAATAAAAACGAATTAAGCCACCCGGTGATTAAAATACTTTTCTCGCCTTTCTTTTAATAAATTACGTAACAGAAAAATTTTAGCTTTCTAATTATTCGTACTGTAATAATCGAGAGAGCCTTTAGTAAAAGCTGTTTTCAACACTTCAAGGTATAAATAAAAAGTGCATGGTTGGTGCATTGCAGCTCATACATATTTAAAAGAACAAGCTGGTCGTCGTACACGATATGCGCGCGGCGATCCCCGTAGCCCCAAAAAGGCCAATGTACATGTGCCACGGAAGACATGATAACGAGGGAGGAAGGTAAGCGAGTACACAAAGACGCGGTGCACGAGAATGTGCGTTCCCCGGTGGAGGGAGGAGTAGAAGAGTCTTTTACCTGTGGCAACATTTGGCAAGATTCAACAAAACGGAATAGTCAAGCGCGCGCGCGCGCGCGCATGCATAGCAATTCTCAAGTCGAAGGAGTTTTAGAATGCTCAAAGTCGCTGAATGTTGATGAAAATGAGATATTTTGTGAAAAATTATGTCACTGACGTATGTGCGACGAAATGATTATGAACTTCGGAAAATTAAGTTAAAATTTCTTTCAGCTTTGAAATTACCTACATTTAAAATATCGGGGATCTTATTTTGTCATTATCATATTAAAAACCCGTTTTACGAGTCAATATCGTTTCACGTTTCCCCTGCAAAATCTCCAAAATTCTAAATTTATTAAGGAAATAAATAAAATAAATCTAGAAAAAGACTCGTCACATGAAGAAACTCGTGAAAGGTAGGCAAGGCATATATATAATGCACTTCTTCTTTGGTTACAACATTATAACACTTTTAAGAACTACATTATAATGACGAAGTAAGCGTTGAAAAGGGCGAAAAATGTGCCAGAGGACCTCGTTGAAAAGTTTAATCGTCATGTTTCGAAATGCAACGTTCGACACGTAAACCTCGACTCCTGCTACGTATCAGCGTTTCTAAATTTCCATCTGCACATTCGACTTTGTACTTTCCATACGTGCTCTCTCGCTCAAGTACAGGTATGCATGCGACTGGTCATGACGCGCGCACGACGTATCGCCCACTCAACAAGCAGCACAGTGGTGGGACAACACTCGGAGGGGACAAAAGAGAAGGGCGTGCGCCCGATAACATTTTGTCATATTCCGCTCAATGCCGATAGGTCTCGTCGAAACTCTCTTTCGAACGCGCGCACCTTTAAGACTCGTGGAGTGAATGTGAAGTGGTCCGCACGCATGCGCCGAATTTCGGAGCTCAGAACCCACGCGAGAGCCAATCTCCGGTTTCGCTTTCGATGTGTGCCTTCCGAAGTGAAAGCTATCCAAGCTCCCGCCCCTCTCACTCACACTCTTTCGATCTCTCTTGCTCTTTCGATGCAACGAGGCCACACATATTTGGCGCGAGCCAAGGCCGAAGGAAGAGTCGCACACGGGAAGCCGAGAATTCGAAGGAGGCAGCGAATTAATCGCTCAACTGAAACGAATAACGGGGATTATAATCGACTAAGGGTACTACTGCACGAGTACAAGATTATCAGCACAGTATCATCAGTGGGGATCGGCTGTTTGTTTTTGTTATCGCGCAATTGCTGTTGACTTGGTTTTTTTCACTTTACTTTTTTATTTGTGACTCTTGGAGGAACGACAGGTTATTCAAATGAATGCAGAGATGCTTTTTACCTCACAGTGATAGAATTTATGTTCGTCGGTATCATCGAGTAACTATGTAAAATATAAATTTAATGTTATTCCATGGAATTAGAACGTTTTTATGGTATTTATTGCTACGAGATTCACGTTATAGTGTAAAATCTAGAAAGGAAATAATTTTATGTACTACATATGAAATAATTATTAGCCTTGGAAAAATTTACATTATAAAATAAAAGAGCACAAGCATAGAAAATTTTGCAGAGGAATGTAAAATTCCAAATTAAATGAAGAAAGTAAATGGATAGAACTAAGATTTAACCAAGTACTGACTGACTATGTATTTATTGGAGTTGTGTTCCAATAAATCATCTTCGTAATCCATTTGTAGTATTGAGATCAAGTTTCTTGTATTTTCCCGCGATTATACGATCCTGTTATTGGGAATTCCACGCGCAAGAAATATTTCATACAAATGAGGGAAGAGCTGCGTTATAAAATACTCTAGGCGGACAAGCATCGATAACCCATTCGTCCTCTACACCTGCGTTCGTAAAAAATCAGCATGCACGCGTTTTCGTGAGCGCGCGTTCACCACCCTGCCTCCACGAACAATCGAAAGAAAACACGGAAAAGACGAATTGGTCATGGTTCGTGGCTCACCGAACGAGTACGTGCACATCTCGCTCTTCCCGTCATTGTCTTGTAATCGCGCGATTATTGAAACATGCGTCAGCGCCTGATCCGACGTTGATACCACCCGAGCGCCAGCAGCTATGCGTGTGCGTGTGCGCGCCTATGTTTATGCGTGAAACAAACGAATTTCAAACAAGGAGATAACCTTGTACAAAGGAATTCGTCCGGAAGGCGAAAACTCTAGCAGAATTAAACGGTCCAACGACTGGAAAATCCGCTTTAAATACAATCGCGAGGGATACACCACCTATATCTCTTTTTTTTTGCTGTTCTGTTTCTTGTTTACAAGACTCATCTTTACCGAAATGCACGGCGTTTAATCTTCGACGCTTCCTTTTCGATTCTTTTTGTGTTCAACTAAGCGCGCATTCGTGATTTATCAGTATCATTACTCATGCGTAGCTTTTACTTTTTTTTCTTTCGTTTTAATACCAAAATTAATGGATTGTTCTTCACTTGCGATCCACTCTATCCACAAAATTTTAATCCGTTTTTTTAATGATTCGTATGCCGAATTTCCGTTGCTCCTTAAATGTTCTCTCAATCCGCGTCTCAAGCCGTGGTTCTTGAAAAGTCATTCGATTTACATAACTTATATTATGCGTTACTACTTTATGCGGTAAAACTTAAATACAAATTTTTGAATAGAGTAAGTTGTATCTTTAGCACATGTTGCTATCATATACTGAAAATTATAAAATATAAACTGAGAAATTAAAAATGTGAATACACGTCAACGTCGACAGTGTATAACATGTTTTAGAAAGGAAACTAAAAGTATTGCATTATTGGTAATTAAAAACTTTTTGCAAGACTCCAAAACGAAAACTTACATATTTTATCTTAAAAATGGACTCTTTTTCAAAGAGAAAGTGAACTAGCAATGAGTGTGTTATGACGAAAGCACGAGGTTAAGACGTAACATGTAACCGCTTTGAGTTTTATAATTCGTTTGAGCATTCGGATTCTGGTGTACGTAAAATATGTAATTTGTCTTTTGGTACGTCGTATATTCGATGAATGAATCATCCCTCAAAGGGAGCAAGTAAATTGCTGTAAACTATAAGACTTATCTCAATCCGAATATACAGCGAAAATGCTTTACAAAACGTCCCACAAAGATGCTATCGTCGCTTGATGGTCGAGGGGATTAACGTCTGGCATTCATCACGTTTGCTCGAGCTTTCAATATTATACCGCAATAATTCTATAATAACGAATACAAGTCGTGCAAAAAGTACCATCGAACGTTCGTAAACAAGGAAGAAAACGTGGAAAAGCCAAACAAAAAAAAGGAAATTATATAAATAACAATGAAAGAAGATGTTGACGGTCGTACTGTCACTCGACAGCTGGTACCGCGAGCAAAAATCGTTGCTTTGATAATAATTTAGTCGCCGATGTAAATGACGGAATGCGCGAACGGTCCTCGAACTTACGCCAATATCGCGTGTCTTCCGCGTATAACAGTATTATTCAAGCTCGAGTGTCTTTATGCGGACACGCGTTCGCGAAGACGCTACCAATAATAGACGCGTTTTCGCGCGGCCATTAACGTCTGCGTAATGAACCGCGCACACGAGAGGACGATATCGGTGTGCCGATACCACTAACAGGAGAAGGCCGTGTTAGGTACCGTAATGATCGTTAATGCTCTTACCGTCAGTCCTACCCAAGAAAAATCTATGCTTCTTATTTTGCAGATGAGGACCGTGAGCAACGACAAATACAACTTACACGAGACAGATGCGATCGAGGCCCCGCGTCTAATAAATAGCAGGATCTTATTACGACGTTCCGCCGAATGGCCAAATGGCTGGAGGCATTTAGTGGGAGGAAAAGCGGTATTTGTATTTTTATTTGATCCCAACCAAACGTTTTCCTGCCGTAAATGTATCATCATTTCGATTGTAATCGGGAGGGGGGGACATGGCGTGTACTACGTAGCTCGAGGAATGCTGTTCCGATTCACACCACAGACAATTGCAACGCATTATTCGCGGCCTTTTGCGCCTTCTTATCGCGTGAGATAGCGAACGAATCACCAAGTGGTGCGTTAAAACTGTTGATAACTCGTCTAGTAAGAATCATAAATGTTACGTCAGTTACGCTGGCATAATTAATTGACTCAAATGGCAAATGTGCTGTCTCAGTTTTCGCATATGGAAGCCCGTACATTGGTGGATGATGCATGTTAGAGGCATCGAAATTTCACAAGCATGTTCCCAGAGTGCGCACCATTTAATAGGAATTACGAAGCGAGAAAGGCACACCGCTCCCTTTGTCTATGTCTGTTATCTACCGAGGACGAACAGATTTTGCGAGTTGAAGAGGATCTAGCAATCGTGAACGATAAGAAAGCGAGGAAACGCTTTTCGATTTACAGTAATCGACATTCATATTAGGAAAACACCAGGAGCTCGTCGTAAAATACATCGCTGCTCTCTTACTGTTGCAAGGAATACGTCTAAGCTTAGTAACGTCCATCTGTCTAAGCTTCGTTAGCTTGCGTGTACTTGATGGTTCGTTTATTCGTTCAAAGCAACTTTTTCAGAATTCAAAGACATGAAATAAAAATGTTCTCGAGTATCCGTGCTGAAGAGTTTCGAACATTTCGTCGCCATTTTAAATTCACATGAAATTGTACGAAAATCATGACTCATTAGATATTTTACATTCGAGTACATTTACTACATAAATATACTAGCGCATAATAATCCAACGTGTAGTAATTACTTAAATGTGGTAATTAATACACTTAAAACCGCATAATCTGATTGTAACGACTCTGACGGATAATCTTGACGGGTCAACGAAAGGGATCTGTGGTAGTCTTCGAAGGCCTCGCCGGAAGCGAATCATTAGGCGAAAGGTAGAGGATGCGCCCCGTATTCGCTACAAGCACACGTATCTGAGCAAAGAAACCACGACATTCCGGCGACGAGCTGTTCCGGGTGCAGAGGGTATTTTTCCTTTATGCGAGCTACGCGTATTAGTTTACAGCGGTGGCCACGGGCAGTAAAAGCCGCGAGGCAGTCGGAGATACGGCCCGCATCGGCCTGACTGGAATAATAACTCATAAACAAAGCCATTAAACGGCGGCGATTTGCCGGGGAATAATTATTTTGTGACCGGCCGCATCGGTATTTTAACTGTTTGTTAGTGACCTTTTGTGCAGCCCTAACTTTTAATAAACTCTTTAACTGAGTCAAAGGTGTGTCGCTGATGCGGCCGTGCGTGCACTTTCAAACGTGAGAATTAAATTACCGAGCGCGAATCTACGGTTGCGCTTTCAACTTCTAATCCCAATTATTAAGGAAGAAAGCAATGTGATTGCACTATTGTAAATGGTGAATGCAACTCGCGAAAGTCATGTAATTATAACTTTTTTCATCTAATTGCCTAAGTCACATTACTGCACAACTGCGATCTCATATTTGTACTTTCAGAAAACAATTTGAACTGTAGGCGCTTTTTATAACTACGATTAATCGAAAATAAGAATGGGAAATAAAATTATGGAAAATGCTGAATAATTCAGTTATTTGATGCATAAAAGGTTGAAAAATTCTCTTTTTAATCGCTTCTTTCTTACCTTGTATTATTCGTTAATGATAGATTTTTTCGGTGCAATCACTGTACTGACGTATAATATCATCACACGATCATAACAATAAATCAATTTTGTCGAGGCTAAAAGAAACTTACATTCAAAAACAAGCAAAACCTAATTTATTATGCATTTTTAAGCGCTACCATTAACATCCATATATTTAAGTTTTATTACGCGTTCTATGCAATGTTGTAGTTATAATCGGAAGAATTAAAGGAAAAAAGGAGAAGCAAAAGTTACTCGTGAAAACAAGTTTCTTTTCATATGCTTGTTGTAGAAGAAAGATAAAAATGTAACTTTGTCAAAACACGCTATTACTAAATGACCAAAATAGATGTCGCATCACTACGCCAAAGCACAACGAGATACAACGAAGATAGGCACTGACGTCAGATGTTAACAACCACTGCCAATCGGCACTCGCAAAAAAAATTTACCTCGCGAGATCCCAATTCGACTCGTCGTATCTGTATCCAAGAGGATATTCCTTCCCCGACAATCGCATTCGAGATTTCTCACGCGCTCGAAGCAAGTTCACGATCAGAGTCATCATTTGGACTCGGATTCGATACCGTACATATTCAATCTTTCGGTTTGATTTACATTAATGCACGCACCCATAATATTAATTTATCGATGAACAATTTTTGGTACAGGATTTTATTAAGACCTAGACATAAATATCCTTTTGTGTATTTTTACGATAAACTAAAACAAAATGCATAACCGAGCGTTATTAAGTCTTATGTAAACGGTTACTACTTAACTCGCGTTAAATATTTTCATTAAAATTCTCCATTACTTGTTAAAGTATTTGAATAAAAGGTTTCTTATTTAATAATTGATTATACAAGATTTTAATAATATAAGAATTTGAAGCTTTTGTTTTCAATATACGTGTTCAATGTATATTGAACATGACACTTATATTTCAATTGCAAGGTTATTTGTAATTCAAGTGATTAATATCCTTGTAAGATCTTCAAGGAAACATTATGTAGAAAATGACAAAAGATCTATTTAAAACGTTTTTCTGCATTCTTCCGTCTTCGTTTGTGATGCTCATAAATAATATATACCTCTGTTAAAAGAATACTTTGATGGTCAAAATAAAATGATGAATGAAAATCCATGGTCAATAGTAATCAGACAAAAATATGAATGAGACAACTAAGCTGTTATGGTTCATAACTGCTTTGATGTCATCTTTTTCCAGCTATATTTATATATCCTTTCATCCAACTGATTTACGATCGATAAAGTTGACGTAGAAAAAGAGAAACTAACAAAATCTCATGCTTATGAGAATTTTAAGAAAAGAATAGGCGAATGAAGTATCCCACGGAAATCGTTTTACATTTCATTAAGTTATGTTATCATCTTTATATTTAAAAATATCATTTGTAATCGTCCTTAATCGTGAAGTACTTAGAAATTCTATAACAATTTTGGAATGTATATTAAACTAGTAAATGTTTTCGTTGTATACTATCCGGTAATAAAATTTTGTTTCCGTTGTTACTTGACAATTAGTACAGTAATAAGCATTTTATAAAATTACAAAAAAGATTCCAACTAATTATAATACTGTCGAACCTAATTCTATTTTTATGAGCAGAAATAAAAAAATATGAAGTCTTAAAATCGAGAACATGCGAATCTTCGTAACATCAACTCTTGACACCTTGTTTTCCAAGCCATGGAAACAATTCACAATAAAGTCACGCAAAAATCCTAGGCAATTTTCTTAAACGGTTATATCATAAATATAATGTGGTTGTGTAGGTGACGATGGGGCGTAATAACGAGTGCCCAAGGTAAATCAACGCGACGCGAAGCATCTTGATATTTCACGGAAAAAACGGAAAAAACGTCTGCCTGCGCTCTGAGACAATTTCACGTGTGTCTAGCCATTAAAATTCGTTGCTCTGTTATGCATGTTATTGCCTACTTTACGTTGTAGAAAGTCGATTCTCAGTTAGGGCTACCTTTCATAGCACATATTTTACTCCTTGCGCGATCCGACTCGCTCAAATTTATTAAGAGTAAGAATTTTCATTGTACGAGGACAGTTGGGTGTGTCATGTCCCGCGTCGATATAATAACCAAGTTTACAATTACTCCTATGAATGTATGCATATTTAATCACAGGATGAGTGTTGGATATAAATTAAGCAGATTCACGCTTAATGAATGCAAGTGTGTTAAATCTGTTTTAAGATTAGCGGATTAAATCTGTAAGTCTGTAATTTTTTCAGATGGTTGCGTAGGTATGGCGTACATTAAAACTTTTTTTATTACGATATTTACAACATATAAAATTAAAATACATAAGATGCTTATGAAAAAACCTTACATGATTATTCGTTTTTCAAGGTTACGAAGCTCAAAAAGGAAATACGTTCAAGCGATGGTACTATTCGATGTAATGAAGTATTATTTATATTCGTTGTTTTGAGGCACATTACTTCGTGGTATTAGAAGTAGCAAATCTTTAATTATTTTTCTAAAATACGACAATTTTTATTAAATTCGTATTCCATTGCACGTATCTCAACGATCAAATATTGCACAAATTTAAATTTCCTTGACTGACACTGACACACTTGCCTATTTTACCGAAGTGCATGCACACAAATGAAAATTATTTAGCCTTTCATATTATCCTTGCATAAATCCATAGTAACAACACATGTACATAAAATTATGGATATCTGCAAATTAAGTTATTTGAGATATTCACGCTTAGACAGCTGATTGACCAACAAAACCAACAAAAAGTACCTTCCACCGATTGACTTTACACCTGCAATACAAAGAGAAATAGAGAGAATCTTTGCAATACTGAAGAAGAAAGAGAAAATTGATTGAAAAGATATCTCGACAGTCTCTCTATACTTGATCCTGGTTATGCGCCTAAAAAACGAGAAATGATTATAGTCAAACGTAATTTGCCAAAGATTGCCGTAATTTACTATTTTAAATCGATGACCCGCGACTGCCGTTGAACTGCCGTTGTGCACGCGTCGATAATAAAAATAAATGTGAGACACAGTGCAATGTTTGGCCATTTGTGTGCCTAATATCGCGAAGGCTTTGGAAGAACTCGCAAAAAGAGAGAGAAGGACCACACCGCTCGAACCATAAGAATTTCCATTTACATATTATACGAGGAAAGGAAATTAAAAAACGGCACTTAAAGTACGCTTAATAATACGGCCGTTTTTGTTATAAAATGAACTAGAAATGCGTGCAAATAAAATTACTTTAATGATTTATTACGGGTGCATTTTCAAAGGAAAGCACATAGGAGAAAAGCCCAATTTCTAGGGAACTGCTTTCATCGAATTTACAATCTTTTATTTATTTAATAGTAATTAATAGATATTATACAAAATTAGCATCGTTAGCTGTTTTATCTAAGAAATCTTCGTTAAGGAGCTTAGGTGCAAGGCATAGGATAATTCTCCCAAAGAAGCGAGAAACTTAAAGTAAAAACTCAACGTACAAAACTGTACTCATCGAATACAATAAAAGCTTCCGTGCATATCATATGACTTTCAATAAGCTCATTTTATAGCTATGAATTTCATAGATATCGGATTCTTCGAATAATCTCATGTTTCAAGAGGCTAAGAAGCAAAACAATTCGAAGGCCCAAACAAGGACTCAAACAGTTTTCAAGGAAAACAGAAGCCACTTCTCGACGTCACGATAATCGGCAGCTCGGCAAGATCGCTAAAAACGACAGCAGCCTGTTCGGCGTTTCCGAGCCCAGTGTATCGCGAGTGAATTGAGTTACTCGAGAATAGCCGTGCAGTAAAACGCGATTCTAATTCTAGGTGCGTCAAGTGTAAAGGAGCCTCGGTGTAGCCGAGCAATCACGAAAGAAGGACGAGACGATTTCGTGCGGGCAGCTCCACCTCTATACCGCACCGAGGCCTCTTCGCGTAACATAATAGTTTGAAATTATTGCGCGGAATGATTGACGATGAGCCTACATGAACAACCGAGCGTCCAAGTGCTGTAATCTCGGTGCGAAGAATAAAATTGGACGCGGATGATCTAAATTACAGGGGACCGCGCGCTTCTCCGGAACTCTTATCCCTGCGATGCTTCGCGCAATTTCTTAAAACTTTTTACAACCCTGTGAAAGTGCACCCGATTCTGATAAAGATGTCACAAGCTGGATGAATTCTTTTGCCATACGCGCATTTTCGTGATATTCATTTTTTTCTTCGACTTCTTACTACGCTTTCCTACATACGCGATAGACTGCGGGACTCTCATTCGCGGTAGGATTACTGTTACCAATATTGCAATAATGCATTATATTTCTATAATTGAGGCGAGCACGGTATAAATTCCGAGGGAGATAGACACAATTACATTGTCTCGAATAATAGAACGTCATCGATAACTGAGGCATCCGTCAACTACAAGTGAAATCCTCAAAAATCAAGCAGCCGTTTTCGCTGGGGTTGAACATTGAACCAGTTGACTCAACTCGGAGGACGCGAGTTACTCAACGAAAAATAGGCGATCGATCGTTGAATCGTGAGCTCTTCGATCTCCGCCTCGAACAACGAGATCAATAATCATAAACATATCATTAGTCATCGTCGCGACGCTTTTCACGACCGAGAATCTATCCGCGTCGACGAATGTCGGTGACTTCGACGCTTGCAACAGAGGCTCGCATCGCATCGGCCAACGCGTGAAGCCTCGCCTTATTTGGCGACTCTGCGCCAACGAAACGCCGTCCGAGTGCGAGTACCCACATCGAGCTCCCAGGTCGCGTACTCCCCCGCGAGGAATCGCGTGGGCACTCGCAGTTACACCAGGGGCCGTGGAAGGCATTTGCATGGCTGCCGCTCTTTATGGAGCGAAGATTCCTACGGCGTCAACTTTTCCTTTCGCCGCCGCTTCATTCATGAGCGATCGATTGCGCAATGCTCTGGGCGCGCGATTATTTCACTGTTGACGTGTCTAGTGAAAATCCGTAAAAAGTAACTTCAACTTCCCTAATGAGTAAAAGAGTGACTCCACGAGGGCAAAATGTTACGGCGAGTGATCAAGTTACTGATCAACCGCCTGGTGGATCAGTAGCAATAAGGAATATTCGAAATCTCGCTGCAAGAAAAGTGAGTGTGGTTGTTATGCGCGAACGAAATATTTATAATTCAATTGCAGACAAATCAAATATCTTATATTTACCTAATATTCATTGTCATCATCCGCATTGGAAAGAAATTGCGAAAATTATATATATATAATGTTATATAAATACGAACTTACACGGTCTTGTTAAATCTTTACCAGATAATAATGCCTCTTTCATACATTCTCAAATGCTTGCAGACCAATCTGAAGGTAATCTCAGCTTAAAACTTATGATGAAAAAATTTCAAGTAAATGTTTAAGATATAAATTTTTAAGACTCATCGCTTCACCTTCTTAGTTATAAAATCATCAATTTTAAGAATTTATTTATAAACTGAAGATTATTAAGATTGAAAAGAATCCAGTTTTCGGTATTGCAATAAAAAATTTTTGGTTTTCGATTTCCTAATCCCCTTAAAAACCAATGAACCTTCTACTGACTATAATTTGTTATTGTCGAGTTACGTAACGAACTAATTGTTCTTACTCTTTCCGACTCTATAATTTTAAAATAGTATGTCTTTAGCTGCTTTAATAATCCGAGGAAAATAAATGGAACGTAACATTGTTTATACTTCTGCGTATCTGCTAAATCAGTTTTATTTTTGAATAATGAAGTGTGAAAGTCGCAATCATGTACATTATTTATTTTCTTTATAACCTTACTAAATGATATTTATTTTTATTTCATGATCGTCTTCTATAACGAACATTCCTCATGTCACATTTTTCGCATAATCAATTTTGTAAATGAGTTCTCGCATAGGCACTGTATTAATATTTAATATGTATAGTTTTTTAACATTTTTAAATTAATATCTTTCAAAGTGCCTTTATTACCTTTTAATGTGTCATAAATTAACAGCAGCTATTTAGTATAAGCATTAAATGTATTTTTCTAACGATGCAGACGGTACACAATTAAACTGCTGTAAGTATATTAATAATGAAATTAAGATGTAACCACAAGCCAAGTGAGTTTAACAGATAATAAGTAAATATTGTTTAATAAAATGGTGATATAGGTGCTACAGAAAAGGCCAACGTCAAGTTATAATATAAATGTAATCAAAGCATAAAGTTTCAATATAAATAAAGGCGCGCGTTGAAAAATTACTTTTATCTAATTGCGAGACCTTTTTGAAAGATTTCGCAAAGATCCATAATGCTCAATTAATATCAATCGCATAAAAGTCGCAAAAAAGACTACAAATCGTAATGTATCGCAAGCGCCGCGTCGAAGCACAAGCAATCAATGAGTAACCACCGTAGCAATTACAATACATATAAACACTGCGTAGAAGCTCAACAGCCATTAGTCGGCAGCTGAAAATTATTTTAATTTTCATTATATCTCGAATGGAACTCTTCGACTAAAACTTGTACAACTGCGCCAAATCCAATTTCCGTTAAAATCCGGCATGTATAAAATATGAAGTGGTATATTGCGGTATATTCAAGAACTCTAAAAGTCACGTCGTCGAGTTTCACCTTGAACTAATAATGTCCACGTGCAATGTTGCGACAATGCTGTAGGCGCCGCCTTCTCTAGTCTTCGAACTCTCAATTATAAGCATTCTTCGAAGTTTTGCCCAACGAAGCAAGTCGCTCGCGGAGCTTCGCTCGTAAACTATAATGTGGCGGACTTCCGGCACGACGCTTCCAAGGCAATGAAAAAATGACTGCAGGCATAGAAGCTAACGCAAGCGAAAGCGGTGAATCTTTCGTTCCATGTTTGCAGGCGCGCGCCTCATGATTTATCAATACAACAAGATTATGCGTAATGCCAATATGTAAACAGACGCGCTGATTATACGAGGAGACTCCAGCGGAGGTTGATGAAGGATCATTATAAGTTTCACTTCGCTACTGGCATCATAGAGTTAACGTATAGCTTTTAATGTGTAACCTTTATTTTTAGATATAATTATATGGAGTGTAAATCAAATGATTTAAAAATAATTAGTGCATCTTAATGATTTGCGGTTATTATGAAATGGCAGAGGATTCTACTTCGAATTAAAGATTTCATTGTTTTAGTTTCCTTTTTAAAGTAATTTCATGTTAATTGAAAGAACAGATATAATGTCATTGAAAGAACAGTCATAGTGTCGAGTTATTTAAAGATGTGAAACATTGTTTAATACAAATTTTCACTCTTACTTTATTTCATGTATCTGATCTATTTATTTTTAAGTACTGCATCATCCAGCACGTGAATTGTTTTAAGCAATGAATTGAGTTTTAAGCATTCATAATTAAGCTCGTTGATATAATATTTTATCAAATGGCGCTACTTCGTTTTTCTTCGATAGATTTATACTTAACGCTCTTGCAAATTTTATCAAGTTGAAAATTGTTTCCAGAAAAAGTAGCATTCGCTTAAAAACACTGAATATTAAAATTTATTTCGACAAATACATATATTAACAACTCGGAATTTCAACTACTATTCACGTTAGCAGGCAACTTATACATCATTGCTTTATTCAACAACTTTGAAATTTCATTAAGTGCATATACTCGAGTAATAGCTTTTACTTAATTATTATATCAAGTAATGCACATTTTGCAATCTAGTTTGATCATGAGAAATAATAAAATAGTCATTATCTGTAATGAATGTTATAATCAATGTACATCATTCGGAATCATTCGCGTGGCTCTAATAAAATAACCTGGATAAATGTGAAACTACCTTATGTCTTAACCGTTTTACTAGAAAAAAGTAAAGAACCAAAACCTTTCTTCTCGATATTGAAAATTGAATGAATGGAAAAAAATATGTAGCTTTTAATATTTAATGTTAATCTTATTTAAAGAATCTGATATGAGTCATAATTTTGTATAACTCCTGCAAAGTATTCGATATGTTTTCAAATATCGCTAAAATGAAAAAGCAATGAACATTGACCAAATAGTGAATGTTATATATTAAAAAGAAAATCTTTTGTGTATAGTGACTCAGTAATATTGCGGCTAAAATTAAGATTTTAATAATACATTTGCGCGTATATGATAATATATGATTAAAAATCACGAGCAGTACAAAAGAAAAAATTTATTCTACAAATATCGAATTTTAATGATTTTATCCTTGCTTGACGATATGGTCTCCGATTGATTCCCTTTGACGATAATCCTTTTTAATTAATCGAACAGATGAGTGATCTCTTTCGATATTAGTACGCAGCAAAGCATAAAGAGTCTACAATTCCGTATCAGTATCAGAAATCGCTAAACCGTCATAATGTAATGATTTGAAAATCATTATCAATATCCTCTCGAAAGGTTCACACTGAATATCTTATTCGCTAACAGTTCCACTTTTAACGAATAAGCTTGATCACAGCTGTAAATTCAATGTCCGCGTCATTAGATATTGAAGTTTGACGTGTGAATTGTAATTGATTTCACTACCGTTGGGTAGCGCAACAATTTTTTCAATCAAAAGGAAGAAACCGAGACGTCTATACGTATTTAAGTATAATGCCACGCATCTCGAAGTGCTGATCTCATCGGCAAAAATAACGCGAAAGCGAAATTGGGGAAATCGGTCCTGCGAAGTCTCCTCTGTCTCTCTCGCGTCGAAAGAAATTCACGAGTGAAAAGTGTGATGTCACGAGCGACTGGAGGGGAGAGGGGCACATAAAAACAGGTCGTCGTCCCGATTCGACGTACCAGGTCACCGTGCGCCCGACATTCGCCACACATCCAACGTAACTTCTCTCTAGTGACGAATAAACGTCCTCTTGTTCACTGCTGGGCCCGGAAAACCAAAGCTGCGTGCGCTCTTTAAAAGGCGAAGTCGCCTTGCAAGACGTGTTTTGAAACGCGCGGCGACGCACCTCTTTAATAACTTACTTTGAATTTCATTTATTGTCGCGCACGCGGTCTAGGCGCTTGTCATCCCTGGCACTTTCATGAATGGGGAACGTTTATAATCCAAATTTTGTATCCGAATATATGATTCACTTTTTCCACTCCTTTTCCGTCCACCTGCCCCTCTCTCTTTATCCATTTATCTCTCAATCTTTTTATTTGCCCTATCATGGTCGTTCGTTCCGGGGTTTTTACGTCACCAGAGATAAGGAAATGCTGAGCATTTATTACTTTCCTGATTACTTTGGTAACTAGCGTACATTTCTTGCAATTGAGGCGTTAACTTTATGCTTACTTACTCTTTTATTGTAATTACTGTTAGCATACGCCAAGTCTTGTGTTACCGAATTGGAATTGTTCCTGTAAGGCTCACTCGACCTTATAACTTATATACTGGCATCTTACAGCAAAAAAGTTGATATCCACTTTGGTCGAACTTTCAATAATCTATTTTTATCCGTGTTGAAAAAATAATTTCGAATCTTATGTGCACAAATTTATAAGAACATTTATAAGAGATATTCTATTGTAAACGAAAAAAAAGTCTTACATAACGTAGTAAAAATATACATTAACATTGGGATTCGCTCTAAGAATTTGATATATAAATAAAACTTTGCATTTCTAATTAAATTGTAAAAAAAGTAATATTTATAATCGTTAACTTAAACAAATCAGTTTATAATGCAGATATGATTATTAATTGCATAGCAAAAAATAATGAAAAAATGAAGAAATTTATTGTATGACATTAAGAAAAAATTGAAAAAAAAGTTGTGGTAAGCGATGACTTTTAAGAATAATAAATATTAAACTCAAACGTGAGAAATCAAATATGTATTCTATTATTTGCTCCTAATTTTATTTTTTAACATCTATTTACTTTAAATAATAGATTTAATAACATCATTTCCTAATATTTGCTTTTCTAGAATTTATTATAATGATTAGGTTGAAGAACTAAAATTTCTTTTAAAATAGTAATATCTCTCTTTAAGTAAAATTATCATTGTCGACACTGAATGTAGATTCTTTTTTTTAAATGTACATAAAAAATAGCTCATCTAAAATAGCGATTATTATTTCTTTTATTCGAGCAGTTGAATATTAATCAAGAAATTAAACAAATGTTCGTGGTTATACAGAATTGAAAGAAAATACATAAACTACTTCTTCGATTTATTGATGTGTATTCACAGCAAAAAGTAAATAAAATTACTATATTCAACAACTTAAATTTTCAATGTTCTTTTTGTCATTAAAAAATTATCAATTTTTTAAAGAGTGAATAATACGAGATAATAATATGCAGGATTTAATGTATAGATGATAGAAAGAAATTTCACATTTTATAGTAAAATATTTCTTCTATTTTAAATAACAACTAAAAATTTACCAGTGAGGTATTAATTTAGCACTTATTACTCTTAGTAAATATCGACTCCAAAACTTAAAAGCTAGTGAAATCTAAGATTGTAATATAAAAAAGTCAATTAATTTAAGATAATTATTTTTCATGAAATAAATACAAAGGTGTAGCACATCCGGTACAGAAAAAATATGTATAGAATATTAAAATGCTGTTGCAGTGTCTTTACAGACAAAGTATGCACTAACACATACTAAAATGCACACTCCACTACCATATAATTCACATGGAAGGCATGGGGAACATCTTCACTTCTCTCTTTTTCTCTTTCTCTCTTGTTCTCTCTCTCTCTCTCTCTCTCTCTCTCTCTCTCTCTTTCACTCACGCACACTTTCATCTTACATCTTGCACTCATGCACACATACATCTTTAAATAAAAAACAATATTCGCCTTAGCAATAAATCCGCGCAGAAAGAGATCGGTGCGCGCACTGTAGCGAACGTCCGTAGGGACTTTCGTCCTGGGGAATGCAGATAATGGTGATCCATGATGTGCTCTGTTATATACCAAAGGAATGGTGGAGAGAAGCAGCGAGAAGGAGAGAATGAGAGATATAGTAACTCACGTATCAAAAGAAACTCCGAGGTTGAAGAAAAAGAAAGAACAGAGGGGCAAAGTAAGAGAGAGAGAGAGAGAGAGAGAGAGAGAGAGAGAGAAACAAAGAGTCAACCTGCGTGAAGCCGCGGCTTAAGAAGGAGGCTCCATTTCTCCCGATCGCACTCTTGCATCAGCCGTGTATGCCTGTCTCTTTCTCACTTTATGCGAGCTCTTCTTGGTTTCTACACACATGCTATTTAGAAAACGCATTTGTGTTCGAGCGCACATGTAAATTGCTTCCGATTGAACTACCATTTTTATAATTGTTTTTCTTTTTTCTTACGCGCAAAGATCTCAAAGCAAAGCAATAACGTATCCATTTTCGCGTGAGAACTTTTTAAGATTTGTGGAGTTTGCACACACCAAGTTGAAAGCGAAATAACATAAAGGAAAATATTTGAAAAATCTATATAAATAATGAAAAAATATACAACTAAAAAAGTCATTATATGTAATTAGGCTGAATTTCCAAGAGCAGCGAAGGGCAAATTATACGTAAATAACGCTTAGGAGATAGTCCGTTATACGTGTAGTAAAAAATTTTAAAGTTGAAAAACGAACGACTAAATATTGTTAAGTAAATTCAACGCGAAGAAAGTCCGAAAGTTAAATTGTTGCTAATGATACTGAAAATTAAAAACAAGTTGTTTTAATTTATCAAATTTATCACTGAATCTGTACACAGCAATTTAGAAAAATAAATAACCTATGCAATTTACAATCCGCATAAGGAGACAATTTTTTGTTCTAATTATTGTTTAATATTACATTCAAATGAAATTGTAATAAATGACCTTAAAATTAATTGAAACTACATTATTAAATAAATTATTTATAAACACAGAGTTTGTTCGATATACATGATTGCGAAAGTGAAATTGCAGACTGAAAGATTGTGCGTACCTATTTAAAATTCGACCGAGCTGCAACCTTTTCTTAGTGTATATTAAACGAATAGAAAAGAAAAATTGCTCTATTATCTAGTAATATCTCGTAACTTTAACGCAATACGAAAACGTTATTAGTGTGACGACTAAATAGGCAACATTTTCATCAGAATAAACGCAATCCACGGTGCCGACGATCAACTCGTGAAGATTATTCCTCGGAGCCAAGACGTTTCCATGATTTAAAAATTTTACCGTGGCAGGATATTTTTCGCTCTTCCTGACGTCTATCGATACTCCCGTCCTTTTCTCTCCACGCGTCCCACCATCCCCATCCTACTATTTCCTCTACCATCTCGTCTTCCCCCTGCATTCGACCACTCAGCGTAGACTAGTCAGTTGCGCTTCTCTCTCTCCTTGCCGTGTTCGCTCACTCGCTCTCTCTTTCTCTTTCTCATCTCTCCTCACTTTTTCTCTCTTACTCTGCAGCTGCTCTCTAGTCCGACGAGTAAGCGCCCGCTCGCGACCTCCTTGAGAACGGTCCTTGACTCGTAGCTAGCCAGGCAGCTCGACTCGGCCGGGAGATAAGAGCGAGCGTTGCAGAAGAGGAAGAAGAAGAGCGCGCGGTCGGAAGGGGGACGCCGAGTGGAACAGAAAGAGAGAGAGAAAGGAAACGAGGAATCGGCAAGGCAAGTCGAGTCGAGCGAGATGAGAAATTGGAGTAGCGGAGTGGAAAAGAGAAGGGAAAACTGGAAGGGCTGCCTTGGTAGAGGAGGCGCAGGAGGAGAAATATAAGGAGGCGGTAATGGCGCCTAAGGCTTGCGAGTTCTGGTTGCAGGAGGCCGAGGGAGAAGGCGCGTGCATGAGGGACTGCGAACGAGGATCGCAGATTCATTGCCGGTAATAGCGAAGATCGCCGGACGGTTGGTTTCTCCTCTTCCTGCGAGAGACGTATGGGCAGTCTCGTTGAGGTGTTAAGGGGACCTCGCGCCTCTTCGCTTTATTTATTTGAACACATTATAATCGCAATACTATTGCCGAGCGGTGGGTAATTACGAGCCTACTTTACAATGAATTTGATGCACTTCGGGGCTTATTAGAAATTTTTATGGCCCATTTTTTCGTCTCTCCCGAGTGCTCTTCGTTTGAACGTTCATCCGTTACACCCATGGTACGGGACCTCGGGTATTCGTTCATTTCAAATGGCCGCGTACCTTTGAGTCGGTTGCTAAGATAGAAAATTATCTGATTTCAGAAGGGCCTTTCCTCAGAGACAAAAAGAAAAGCGACTTAGTTGTTCAAGCGTGCCTAACTCGACGACTTTCCTTACTAGTAAGCTCGTCCGTTCGATATTAAATGTGCCTTTCGAACAAAGTATTATTTTAATCGAAGCTCTTTTATCGAAGCTCCTGCTGTCCTATTATCTTTTCAAACTTTCAGCGCATATTCATATTTTTCGACAATAGATGCTTATAAATGGAGATCGAATAAAATAATCACATGGATAACCTTAAAAATGTAATACAGTTGCATTTTTACGAATGCCAGATAATACCGATTACTGCAATTACGCATGAGACAATTTTTAACCTACTGCAGCTGGTTCGTCAAGAGCGTAGTTTATCGTATTCGGAATTCGTCTGCAACATCGAATAAAACAACAATCGTTTTTACAATTTAAAATGGTGAATGACGAATTACTGATCGAACCTACTCTCCCGATACTAAAAGAGCACCTAGAAACTACGGATAATTAGGTTTACGTAAGGATTATTCCCGATCGTAAAGTACAACTAATAAAAGGCTGGCGTTTGAAAAGAGAAATCGAATGGACCGACGGCAGCTCTCGAAAGTCCCCCGAAAATCTTTAAAAAACCAATGTACCCAGAAGCTCTGGCTCGGCCATTTGGAAAATGAGGCAAAAGTCGACGGGCGACGACGAAAGCATTTAACAAAAAACGAGGTACTCCTGGCGAAGCGAGAAAAGGAGTTTGGTCAGTCGAATCCGTTAAAGAGATTGGACGCACCTAAAGTGCTGATTGAGACAAATGTTGCGCGCTCTCTCGAGGCCGAAAAGAAGGCGCAAAGGAAAGAGAAACCGTGACTCGAATGAGTGCCGCGGATGCCTATAATCGGCAATGCGTACAACCGCGCCTGCGCGAGACACTTTCCCACCGGGAGTTTAATCAGCCGGTGACGCTTGATTCGTCCCCATTGCGAACAATCGTCGCTCGCGCTATTTTCGCAAAAGCAAGCGCCGTGGTCGGAACTAGGACGCCACGCCGACGGTTGCGCAACACCACTCGCTCGTACGCTCTCGCCCACGGTTCGCGTCCGAGACCACGAAAAGCCTCTTTGCTGGGATCGATTTTCAATCAAAAGGGACGCTTTCCTTATGAATATTCGATTATTATTATTTTCCTTTTTCGATTATTATTTTCCACGGCAAACGTTATTCAACGCAAATATTTGTTTTCGCGAACATCTCGAAGGTCTCCCACTCTTATTTTTCTACGATGTTTTACAAAATAAATGCTTATTTGAACATTATGTTTCATAGCACTAGTAGGCTATTCGATACAAGCGTACAAGGATAATTTTATAAATTTTATGATCTTTCAGGAAATGTAAATACGTCTTAAGCTTTACAAGATCCAAATAAAAGTAATAAAAACAAAAATAGAGGTATGAGATTGCTGTGATGAATAAGCGATCTCTTCCTGATTGGCGAGTCGCAGATGTAAAGAAATTATCGAGAGACGAATTGCTAAGTACTCCCTTGAAATGACGAACTTTTACGTATACCCTATACACGGCTGCTACGTGATTTGATTTTTATTTTCTCTTATTGAATCAAATCCTTTCCTGTCTGTGATTATGGAATGGAAACTGTTTGCATATGGACGGTACGCTTAATAAAAACTTGCTTTAACGTCGTTAGTAAGCTGTGATTCACAGGACTCGAAGCCTTATCTTCGCAATCACCGTTGCTCATTAACGATGCTCCATTATGATTGCAATATGTTAAAAATCCATATGGAACGCAAAACTTGGGTTCGAATTCATAAAGTATGAATCTGCTGCACTTTCGCAGATTCTCTTGCACACTCGGCGTACAGCTTGTGTCCTGGATCGCTCGAACAATTCGAAGATACCCATAACCACGTAGGTGAACAAAGTTTCTGTTTCGTTTGGCTCGTATCCATATCGCGGTGGACACTGTAATTTCACGTGAATCTAGGCTAACCGTTGAAGCGCGAGTCGCACTAGCTCTTGGAGGCACAGAGGAAAAGGTGCAAAAAGTGTTCGCAACTACCGAGCATTTACATAAGCGCGCCGAGGCCGTGGCGGCAGTCCTAGACTGCATATCGACGAAAGGATGCACGGAACCGGTCGCACCGCTCTTTCGCGGCTACGAGATGATCGGCGGTGTGGGCCGCTATTACGAGCGACATTCAAGAGCGGTAAACAGCGGCGTCAACCGCATCGACCTCAAGCTCGTCGTTACGCTTCGGATCGTTGGGAATTCATCCTATTCCGAAGGACGAGGCGAAGAGGAGCGTAAGACCCTTTTAGATCGGCCGTTCGACATACACGGGTTGTCCAATGCGATGATGCACTCTTTCGCTGCATTGATAAATAAATCACTTCGCGCTGAGGCTTATGAGGTGTTGCGCAACTTGTCCGCGTAAGGCAAACATGAGAATGAAATTTCAGCCTGCACGCTAAATGTCTCGGGGTGGAATAGTAGAGTGTGGTTCTTTATTATCATCGATTTACCGCTATGATTGCTATTTCCATTTGAAATCAGAGCGAAATTGCAAAGCACACGAAACAACGGTTAGCAACGCTTTATCCGTTCGATCCTTTTTCTCATCACACAAGTCAAAACTTTACTCTCGATCTTCTTGTCATTCCTGCAACACAATTCTACTCCAATAGACTCGTGCGTGCGGTAATTTTTCGACTTTTAATACGCTTATTTGTCCTCTTTAAAGAAAAGACGTATTGTGTAAGGCACTTCTCATGAATATAGTATATTAAACAAATCTTATTTAATCGCCAAAAGCAACTCGTAAAAGGCATTCCAAAATGATTAATGAAAAGTAAAAGTATGATTAGAAAGGTAATTAAACTTTGATGCGAGATTAAAGGTTAATTTTATAATTTTATGATTGAAATCTTAATATCTCGATAACATAATTTAAAGGCCTGTAAGACATTTCAAGTTACCATGGACAAAAAACTAAAAAACATAATTTAAAATGAACAAAATTTGTATGAATATGTACCTATGTATATTTAATTTAGTAAATTAATATTTAAAAAAAAAAATTTTGCAAATGATTTCAATAAGAATGTAAGAATGTAAGAACAAATTAACCAAATTCGAAAGTATACCAATAAAATCATAGATTTTTTAAAAACAAATATTATGATTCTAACCAACGTGTCTTAATATTACCATTAAACGTAATCCATCTTACTTCCGTTAACTTCATTAATGAGGCATAAAATCGCTTATTTAACTTTATAATGAAAATTGTAAATAATTGATTATAAATTGAGTAAAAAATTTCTGCATATATTTTATGAGCGAAAAAGTACTCGTTTGATATAATCATAACTATACAGATTTTCTTTTTATATTTGATGGACAAGAATGTACGATTTCAGAGACTAGAACAATTATCGTAAAGAAATACATTTTTAAAAAATGTGTCTTATAAAGCACAAATTTAAAGACAAAAGTACATGAAGTTATAAAAAAGACATAAGAAACTTGCTTCGAAGTAATAAGAAGTATTTTCAAAATACTTGTATATAACGTGGATGCCAGCATCCCAGTCGAAATACCAACGATTCGGAACAGTGGAACAAGTCGCGATCAATATCTGCTGCTGGATTTCGTTCTCGATCGTTCGCTTGCCCCTTGGCTACCGCACGGTACGACGAGCCCTCGTGCGCATTAACATACAATGCGATTTAGTTAGATCGGACTTGGGCTGAGTACTACGAGTATTAAATGTTTTATACATGTCGTCTAACCGTATGAGTCGTAAAAATTTTCAGAAATGCCCCCTAATAGTACCAGCGATAGTCGACCTCTACATCTATACACGCGCTTTCTCTCGAGGGATTATTGTAATTATTTTGTTTAAAACAGTTTGCGTTCGTTTCATCTTTACTGTTATACGTACAATAACAATCGTTGATTTGTTGTGAACATTGTTTGGATATTGAAAAGTACCTGGATGAAGAGCTTACTACAATACCATATTTGCAAATTTTTAAAATAAAAATGACTTATTTCTTTGAGCAATGGAATGCATAATAATGAGGAACTGTCGAAAAGATTCATATTTTACAGCTATAAAAGGCATACTCGTACATAAGTTAATTATACGCGCCTTATTATATTACATATAACATACAGATTGTTCGTATTAACAGTAAACTTAAAAATTAAAGATATTCTACAATTCATAAGCTAAATTGAAGTAATATTTTCATGAAACTTTTATAAGTTTTAACATTTCGGTAAAAGTTAAGTACCAGTAGTGTAAAGACAAACAATTGTTTAAGCACGATTGATGCAAACTATTTTTATTCTGGATTCCATATTCCCTGTTACGAAATAAAAGTGGAAGAAATGTTTATTTGAAGCGGTATCTAGGTCATACGACTGATTGAATTTTAGATGTATATAATTGACGATTACTACTATTAAGCAATATCGGCACTATCAAGCACAGTTGCGATACCCTACCAAATGGAAAAAATGTTTTTATTATCATTTATTTCGTTTTTTGTCAATTCACTAGATTTGTATGATAGAAGTGCAGAATTTACTTTTCGTTACGATTTTCGTTATGAAAATTATCTTCTAATCACAATAACTAACAACCATTTTCAGCCCTTAAAATAAAATACAATTACAACATTTAGTATCTTTTAAAAAAGAAAAGAAAATTCAATCAAACTGTAGGAGGAAAATGTTGATGATTATAATTGAAATACTGTATTTGCTAAGGTATCAAGAAAGCCAATTAGTCAAAAGAAATTTTTATTTGTATTATTCATTGATATACATTTTATAATATTGTATACTGCATATGAAATTCTATTTATCTTCTGCTTACTTTATTTATTCTTGTAAATATTTTTATAAAAGTTTTTCTCAATTCCAATGAAAGCTTAAGGTCTTGTCTTTGTTTAAATTTGCCTCTCAACGTAATTGTCGCTCTGAATTATTATTACCAGCATGATGTTAAACATAACTACTTATCTGGACCTCTCTACCTGTCGTTTTAATTTACAATAAACTAGAATGAATTAGTCGTGCTCATCTGTTTTGCAAGTATGCGTATACAAAGCTCGAATGTTTCTTTTCTCGAAGAGTTGCCAAGATCGTAAATGTGCATGTTGATTCTTAATAGCTTAGGTTTACTGCACGACTATCGACACGTAACTTTCATGTTTTGACCAACGGTCTGTGTAAATTACGCCGTGGATTAATTTTAATTGCACTGTTGAACAACCGTTATTCATTGCTATAATGGTATTTTAATTAATTTTTATAATCATACATTTCGTTCTGTAACATAATGTTTTTCTTTATTTTTTTTTTTATAATCATTAAGAATAATTATTATCAAGGATTCCGTTAATATATCGCAGTACAGATGCTCGTACTTGATTGTTAAAAAATCAAGGGATTTATTTAAAGCATTTAACTTGAATGCTATTTTTACTTTGCAAGAAAGAAGATTGTACGACTTTCAGTATACCATTAGTATTTGCGGCTAATGAAAATAAATATCTAAATGGTTAAATGTACGAGGTATAAAAGAAAAGTTGTTTCAAATATAAAATTTTATAGTCGCTACATTCAAAGGTGTAAAATAATCGTACATTATGCTGGATATTTTCGTTTGTCAACATCGTAATTTATTATTTATTACAATTCTTAGTAAAAAAAGAGTTAAGGTTACAAAAGAGTTCATTCGCTGCAATCTTCTAAAATATCTGTTTTTATTCATACAGTTCTCCAAGCATTTTGTAAATGAACGTTTCCGAATTTTCATTAAAGATTAACATGGCGTTACGATACTGCAAAGTAACGCTAAGGCTCGCCGAGCGACGTGATCTTCCTTCATTTTCTTTATAATAGAAGCAAAGCAAAGCATAGCAAAAAAAAGTTGGAGAAATAAAACTGAAATTATGGATAATTCGTTAAAGGTATACGACTTTTTCAATGAGCACAGATTTTTAATGTTTTTTTCACAGATTTTTAATCTCTCCTATACTCAAGAGTATAGGAGAGAACGACGAAGGGCTACGTAAGAACTCGCACGAACATTCTTCGTGCGAGTCAGGAATAAATTAGTTCACGTGCAACACATGCGTAGGGGCGTAAAAACAAGCCGAGTGGAAATTATCACGGGGGTTACGAAGAAAGAAGAAAATGATCGAGGAGCCGCGCAAAGGAAAATTGACGTGCCCATCAGGAAGTAGGAAGGACCGAGCGGCGCGATTAGTCGTCTTCTTGCGGGTCGTCCGCCATGGACGTCACTTCACCTGGCGTCTATTAGCGTTCAGCCGTTGTTCAGGCGACGAGAATACCTGTGAGAGGTATTAGGAGCAATTAAGTGTCAAGGACTCGCCGTGTTATGATAATCAATTACGCACATCCTGGCGGATGCAGCTGATAAAGCAAATCTCACGGTTACTGATTATTACGCCCCGGCTTCGAGCTCCAGATTGTGGAAGAATCCGTCTCACGGAAGAAAAACACTTTCCATGCCATTGGATTTTCGTGACTTCGGCCACGCTTATTGAAGTTATTGCAAGAACTGAAAAGGGGATGCCATCTCACGATAAAGGAAAAATTGGCATTGACCGTTTGCGGATACTTATTCCATACAAAATTATTACGATCTTACAAATATCCTGTAATTAATTCTACATTTTTTCGGTCTTATCAATTTCTAACGCCTACTACTCTTTTTCGTCTTCATTTGTTAACATCTTGGACAAATTTTTATATTCTTTTCATCATAATATGTCCTCATAAGGCTTACACATTACAGTAAGATCGCGAAATCAATAAATAATTTGGGCTACTGTATTAGCTGGACATCATTTTCTCGCTCTTAAAATCTTCGGCATTTCTTAAGCAGTTAAAATATTAATATGAAGTTTGATGCAGAGTTAGATGATAAGGGATTTGCGATATATAAACTCATCATTAATTGATAACCTAATTGATAACTACTTTTTATCAGCGTTGATTCTTGATGTTTATGGATAATATTAGACCCGAACGTTATCGTATCATACGATATGATACTTGAAAAATTACACATCCGTTTGAATCCTCTAGTAACAAGCAAAACTTTTTTATCGTTGCTCATGCTGTGCCTGCGTATAAAAAATAAGAAGTTATTGTTACGATTTAATATTTAAACCTTTCCTATCAGCATCATCTTAAGATGAACAATAATATTCAATAATTTTAATTAATTTGGAAATAGTATCGTCTACTTGGTTTTTATAAAAATTCATTAGACTCGTCATGTTTCGAAATATTCGTTAATCTCAAAAAAGAAATAAGAAGTATCTAAGATGTTTGTATCGGTTTTAGTAAGCTACTCTTACTTTAATCCCATAAGTGATAGTTGAAAATTATCAAAACGAATCTGTCTCTAATAGCTACAAAAGTACAAGCAGATTCACCTTCGAGCTTCGATGAAGAGAAAATATTTCAGCTTACTGAGTACGTTTTCTTAAATATATAAGGATGCTTAGTGGTTACTTTATGCATTTCGACTTTATCACTGGTTTTATTTATACACATACATTACTCTTTTTAGTCTCGATAACGAATAGATTTTTCCTGGATGCACTTTTTTCGTGCATTAGTACTACGAGTATTGTTTATGTGACACTTTGATTATTTGTGCATCTGCAATATTTTTCTAGAATAAGTTAACGTAATCCAATAGTATTCTTTTCATTTCTTGTGTTTATTCTGTTTAGATAAAACTGAAATTTACGATAGTCACTATAAAGTTATTACATGCAAAATGCATATCATGCAGCATCAGTCCGTTTAAGCTTTCAATTTTAAGTTATTATTGAAATTTTTAATACTTGTGTTTATTTGCTTTGTTGAATTGCTTAACAATATGAAACTATAATCAATATTTTGTCGCTGTAATTAAATTTAAAAGTATTGAAAGCGTTATGAATATTTTAACTACCAAATTTAAACGTATTTCTTCATAATCAAAATATATAAAATTTCTATTTAAACATGTAACAAAATATTCAATACACCTTATACGTATCCCATATATTTTGTTAAAGTTCACTTTTTCATCAAATTAAAAGTCTATTATACAAATAAATTCTTGATAAATTATGGATTTTATTGTATATTAGTAACACAACTGAACGATTACCATGTATATAATTTAATAACAGATTTTTTTAGATAATAAATTTAAAAAATATAATGTTTATATATTAATAAAGACCGTAACATAGTAAACTAGTATCATTTTTATGATAAAGTTAAATCGATTATTCTGTTATTCATTATTAAAAAAGAAAATTAATAAGCACGGCACTTAGAAACTGATGTATTCGAAGTACGATATAACTTACTTTTATATTTTATTTACATTTTCTTTTGGACACAAATTCATGATATATTAAAAATTAATTTTTCTTGATCGTTTGAATCATTTGAAAAAATCACTTTTTAAATAATTTCAACTGGATAATTAAATATAATTATATCAAAGATATAATTTTATAATAGATATAATTAAATAAAAATTTCTGAAGTAATTAATCATAGAGTATGATTAAATATATGATTTGGTTCGATAAACGGAATTAACGTTATTATTTCATAAAAGTATTTAACAAATAATAATAAGTATTCCAATTAATATCATAATATAATATGCGATAATATTTATTATTTATCTTAATAAATAAATGTATTCATTTAAAGTTAATACGTCCATTATCCAATTGGAAATATCGATCTTTCATAAGACTTGAGGCAAACATATCAAGTGTTTTGGATGTAAAGCGTCGAAACACGTGTCATTCATGCCTTTGTACTTATGTGGGATCGTTTAACTAACAAAGTATCAAATTTTCATGCTCGCCCACTGATGCGCCTGGTATCATTGTTTACGTTGTCGGTACATAAAAGAGAATCGAGTCGCTTGAAAACGCACCGAATACAAAAAATACAGTGCGACAAATACGAAGGCCGTACCGCATTATACTCGCTCAACCACTTGTGCAACCGCCGTTAAAATTGATTTAAATATGTTTGGTCACCCTCGATATGACGTTCTCAATTGAATTTTGTAAATACCTTTCAAGTAAATACAATCGTTGGCTGATGGATGGTACAATGGAATTATGCCTTAGGCCGTCCTTAAAAAAAGTAATATTAAATATAAAGCTAACAAATACGAAACATTGATATTTTGCGCAAACATAGGAAGAAGAAACCCTTGGACTTAAAAATTCAGTCGTCATAACGATCTTTCAACTCGAGCACCAGCCATAACGCGTCCTGTTATTGTGCTGAGTTTCTAACGGTACGTTTAATTACACACCTTGTCCCGATCTTATGATAAGAGAAAGAAATCACTTGCATTAAAGTTAAAATTGATGTTCCTTTTTCTTCAATAGAAAATAGATACTGAAATAGATACTGTCTTTTCAACATTCGCACACGACTCTCTTGGAGATCCATCCTAAGGGCAACGATCACTTTGCCATAATTTTTAAAGTTATATCACATAGAATTGATATTGACTGTTAGACATCGTCAAGAACTTTCCTTCAAATACAATTTTACGCATGTTTTTATTCTCCAGGATTCTTTCCTATAAATTACTTGTACGATGAAGACATTATTCATCTGTGTGCGTATCGTTCTAAGAGCAACGTTCGACACTCAAAGATTGGCACATTTTTCAACCTATCGAAGGTTGCTAAAGACAAAAAGAATATAAAGACCAAAACTGTCAAAAGTCATTGCATTAAAAACTTCTGCACGAATAATTGGCTGCGTAATAAAGAAAATGCGAAGATTCGAAGGTAAAATTCCAGTGCTTATGGAAAGTCAGGCAGAAATCGTTTAATGTCGAAAGACGATACACTGTGCGTGTCACTCGCATCCGTGACATTCCATCGATCCGGCCATGAAAATCACTATTTCTAAGTGCGGAAGCTTCGCGGATGTAAAGAAGGGCAATACGAGTAATCGATATGTCCTGTAAGCACAATTCACAAAAGTCTGATTTTTCAAATAAAGGGGGGGGGCTGACTCGTCGCCAACGAATCGCGCGCATCGTATCCGCGAGCAGTTCGCTAGTACGCGAAGAACCATTAATTATATCAGAAATTAGATAAGCATCGGGATACGAGGTACTGTTACCTCTCTTCGTCTGGTGAAAAAAAGCAAACGAGCAAGTCGCAAAGAGACGAAGAAAAAGTTCCTGATTTATGATCTCGATTTAACTCATGTTCTCGAACGTTCCTCCTCATATTCTTTCTCTTTTTCATCGAAGCAAAGCAATACGTCCGACTGGGGGAGTATGATAGTCGCGTATTAAGGAACGCAGTGGCATTTTTGTTAATGATGCAAATGCATGCGCGCCTATTGCGTATACCTCATAAGTAGATGAGGATTGGAGGTCGTGGAGGTGTCGCGAGCAACTTTTGGTATAAATCATTCGAACCGAAATTACGAATACACGGCAAATGTGATCGCCGTTGTAACAAAGATTCTTAAACAAGATATTTTATTATCCATGGTGTATCGAGACTTATCTTCGATATTACGTCCATGTTTATCAGGAATAACACTGTCCGTGTTTATTTTATAAAACCTTATAAATGTTGTTTGTCAATTCTGTAAACGTTCAATGTTAACGGCATTAATTAACGGCTGGTCACGCTAGGGACTCTTTCAATTATAAGCGCAATGCCTTTCGCTTTTTCTCTAAACATTATCCGAGAAGTCATTGAGAAACGTACATTTTTTAATTATAAATAACGAATTGGTCTTTCTAATCGATCGGTTTAACGAGAAAAAGGTTTCAGAAATTAACTTAATTAGATGTGTTTGGTTTTATACTAGACTTTTCGCGGACCTCGCGACTCTTTAAGAAAGACAGGTATTGTTATAAATCTTTGATCTTTGAGCGAGGAATTGATTTTTATTAATGAAAACCAAAAATAAAAAAACAGTTTTCAATTAAATTCCAATCAGAAAGCTATTTCTGAAAAAGTGTGGCTTTCAAAATGAATGTTCTTTTAAAGTCTTCTTAATATTAAAGAGGTATGTAAAAGATCGAGGTAAAAACATGAAAATCTTTGTATAAGTTTATTAAAAATATGTTTGATAGTAGCAGTGCAAGATTCCAGCCTTATTCGACGAAAAACCATTGCACACAAAGATACTTTTGATTAAAAAACATTTTCCGTGGAAACCGAAGATGGGCGTAACAAAGAGGTCATAACCTTGGCGATTCTTTGAATTTCGTAAAATAACATTTACTGAGAATGTGTTATAAAGAAAAAGGATCGAAGAAATTATAAAAGAAAGCAATAGACATTCGATGGAAACATCGATTCGTTTTTTCTTTTAATCGTTAATCTTGAAACACGCGAATTAAGGCATTATCTTAACTGGCGTAAAATTATCCGATGTAAATTTAGCTGATAGAGTCGACGATTTTCGATCGATTTTCAAGAGTCCTTTTCTGTCGGATGAGAAGGCCGATTTAAGAAGGCTCAATGAATAGATTTAAATTAACGAGTGCCACGCTGAAACGACCTTTTACCAGCTTAAACGTAACCTCGATCAATTAGCCCTAAGGTAGCGCGCGGCCTTACAGGATACGCCACACTCGTATGCGCAGGTACAATCCTAACACGCGCCATAATTGAAAGCTACAAGCTACAACTTGGTTGCATCCTTCCCGTTCCTAACGCTCAGTCACATTTCATGTCACTCGCGGCTCCCTTCCCTGGAGCTCGCTGCAATCGCCGACGCGAGATCAGCCGGCGATAATCAGCTGACGAGTTCGGGCGCGAAGGGCGGCGGATCAAATCGCCTCTGGTGGGGGACCGCGTAACTGAATTTTCCGGAGCGTGACCTCGAGGACCCTTTCACCGCATAGCCGCGCGCGATCTTGCCACTTTTCCAATGAACCTCGACCAGGAGAAGGCGCCTTTCGCGACTTTTACCTTCGGCGACTATGCGAAAACGGGTGTCCGCGTTACTCCCTCCCAAACCCGCCCGGTGCCCATACGGTTTCACATTGGGCCGCATATCACCGATAATAGCTCTAGCAATAAAACTATTTTTCACTCGAACTTCGCGCAGTCGTGCCCAGGCCTTATAATCCTGCATCGTTTTATAGGATGCAAATCCCTTGGAGCTCCACCCTGAGAGCTTGGACAGCTTCGTTTGGTGCACCGTCATTAATAGCAGTTGCTACTAATTAATTTTTATGACATCGCGCGCAGTATTCCCAAGCGAGAAAATTTGTTAGAGTGCATCTGGTGTGGCATTTTTCTAGATTCGATAATTAAGACTCGATTCGACGAGTGATAAGGAAACTTGATTGCCTTATCCGGTGGATCCGAGCGATCGCTGACTTGTACGGGTTAATTTTTATATCTAGTGGTGATGCAAAATTTTCCGATCGATATCCAACGATTAATTGATGTAAACCGTCAATGCCTTTATAATCGGAATCACATAAGTAAATCTAATTAATACAATATACTCCGCTGAAAGTTGTAACGGTATAAATGAAAACTGACTTCTTTATTTATCGTAAGAATGAGAAACACTTTGAAATTTCACGTTCATAGAAACTTAGCTCTCGTGAAAAAGCATTACCGATACTACATTTCTTTCTCCGGTCTACACTGATAATATCAACTTGTTCGGGATGTACAAAAAAAATAAATAAACTCGCATTCCATCGCGTTAATCATGTTCTACCTTTGCTTGCTCGAGTTCATTTGCATTTGGCTCGTTAGGATCGCTCCAGACAAGCAAGAAAATAACGAAATATACGAACGTATGAAAAATTTTTTATATTGAATAATACCTGTGTAGAACGGGAGCTTACCACGAGAGCTTTTTGCAAAACACATTTGCTACAATCGCGGGAAAACAGCGCCTCGAGTGGTGCATCGAAATCAGCGGAAGCACGTTTTTAAGCGAAGCGGCGAAAAAGCGCGAGTAAATCATCGTACGGTAGCGATCGTACGTGTACACACAAACTTTCCTTGCGAACACACGGCTTGAAAACATTGTCTTGTGCACAGCGCTCGGGAAACTTGCACCACCTGTGTTTTTTAATCCAATCCACAGACTAGAGCAAAAACCGTTTCATTTACAAAGGCTCCGTCTGGCTGACATCCCCGATCCTCCTGCGATTGACGGGAAAATTAGCTCGTTTCGACATGCATACAAGGAGAAGGAGCGCGTGCGCAACCGATGCGTATCTCTGTTCGCGGACCGACGCGCCTCGGGAAAAACGATCGAAACGCACATTAATGCCGCCGAGAACAAAGGAGTGCTCGCGATTTCCAAACTGCCACGCGTCGCTGGGCTAACGCCTATTAATTTTTAAACGCCACAATTTCAGCGCATTTACCTCCGAGTGACTGGTCGCATCAATCAATCTGCTGAATGATTGATGCGCTTTTCGTAATGCATACGTACGAGTATTTGTTATTCATTTGTATGCCCACTTCGCAAATTCACTCCATTGCTATGTGCCGTACATGTTACGCTGCGAATAGCTCACCGTTACTCATCTTCCGTTACCTTCCTAAATGCCTTGAGTGTTCTTATTTTTCTTATTTTTCCGAATAATCTGTCCCGTAGATTAGGTAATTGACTTCAGCAATTTTTCAAGCTCTTCCGGTCTCTATTATGATTATGTATACCGATTATTCTACCCGCACTTGAACCCTATAATAGGTAAGTATAAAATTGCAATTGTATTAAAATCATTCGTATGTTGTAAAATCTCACAAGATTAAATGTAAACTACGACATTAAATAACATTTGTAATTGATTCATCATTATTTGTAGACGTCGTTTTACAATTTAATAAACTTTAATACAACTATCTTCTACTATTTTTAATGTAATATTTTATTTAATGTAGAGATACGTATTCGTTCATATTCAACGTTGAATGTCCTATCAAATTCGTCAAAAAAATCGCCAATTTCATTCGCTTTTTTATTTATAATATAACGCTGTGCGTTCTTTTAAAGGAGTGCATGATAATATGATTCTGGAAAGCCATATAAGGCTATCATTGCTGAATTCGTGTTCACATAATTCTGTGTTATTACTCTGTAAAAAGAAAAACAATTTTCAAAAACAATTTAGTTTTAAGGCAAATTACTCTATCGCGTGCTTTTTTCATATATCCTGATTAAATATGCCTTTTTTATCTAATTTCATAATTTATTATAAAATAATCGTTTCACTGAAGTAATTTACGGTTATTAGAAAAAATTAGGAACTTTTTCTGTTTTAACGAACGTAATAACTTCAAAAGCTATTCTATATATTATTTTATTGCCATATGTGGACCCAGTTTATTTTTAATAGAAATTATTATTTGGATAAAAACATTTAACTTTTAGTTAAGAAAATTTTTTAACTATTATCCAATTCAATTATAATTAAAGATAAAATTGCCTGTTGCAGTCTTAACCAAGTATTCGTTATCTCTACATAAATGCAAGTCGTAGAATACTTTCTTAAAGATTTATATTTTAACTGAAAGTGTTTTAGAAAGAACAGAAAAAGGTTGTATTATAAGTTTCACGTATGATTTTTGTAAATAGGTGTTTTTAATATATTTTTATGGTACATCGATCAGTTGTAAGCATATTTGTGTATAAGCAGTTATAAACATTATTTGAACTTTCGTACTATTTTTTCTTACTATTAGAAACAATAGGTTTCTTGTTATTCAATAACATTAGTATCACAAAACAAGTATATAGAGCTAAAAGAGCAACAACGTAAATTAAACTCACGATGAATTTGTAAAAACCCCTGTCTATTATTGTTACATCTCTCAAGGCGTGAATCATAAAAAACACAAAATTCTTTTTCGCAAAAGATGATCGTTGACTAGACCGTTAGATGAAAGAGTTAGGGAAGGAAAAACAGAGAGAGAGAGAGAGGGGGGGGAGGGAGGGAGAGAGAGAGAGAGAGAGAGAAATCGCAACGGACAGTCGATTTTTCACGTTTAGTGTACTGGACTTTGTAAAACAATTTCCAAACGTTACCTCGTGCGCACGTTGGGGTTGGCCGAATGAGAAGAACCGCACGCAAGCAGCCTTCGTGTGAATACTCTTGAATAATCGTCCCTCAAACTACTCACTCACTTAGTTCTCATTTCATTAATCGATTCACTCGCGTCACGATCCGATTACGGAGCCTACCTCGAAAATCCACGTTCTGAAGGAAAATCAGGTAAGAAGGTTCCTTATTATCGTCCTCATATTCGAATGTTTACGCGCACTATGCACTTTCCTTCTTGTCACTTTCTGAAGTAAAAGTTGTTGGCCTCTGCTCTCTGTTTACCATCTACCGATGCTTTCTCCTCAAGTATCTTCCGTTTATTTATATTTAATTTCGCCGAATGCCGAATATCTTTCATTCAAGCCGCTCCTTTCACGAATGGACGTGTGCCATTGCGAAATCTACTTTTACCGCGAAGAGCTCGCTGTTTATTAAGGCTTTGCGCGTTCATAATACATGCGTTTTTATGTAACAGTAACTATTCTTAAAGTCCTGAGTGTCACCTTGCATGTACGCGTTGGCTTCGCTTCAAATGAAAAGTCCATTATTCTTCAAATTATATTTTTTTAAATTCATATTTACTTAAACATGATGATTTATATAGAATATAAGATTATTTTCCTGTAATGTCAATCATCAATTTTAAACTAAATCTCTGCTTACTCAACCATAATTTTCTCCAAATATACGTAATTACCAACACTTGCTGCTTTCGCACTGTTTGTAAGTGGCGGTTTATTTCAATCGCTAAATTTAAATTTAAAAGATTGAAAGTATTGACAATCTATCCGATTATGTTTTACTGCACAATACTTTCAGAAAAGTATTGAGGTATCATATTTATGTAAATTTTGAACGACTGACAATCAAAAAATAAAATTTCTTAATAATCTTAATAACGTCAGTTAACTTCTTCCTATAACATCAAGAACAAATTTTACTTACATATAGTTAAATTGATTTTTACTATTTCTAAGTATCTAGCTACCTTTATATATCTTTTATAGACAATTAATTTGTCATTTAATACGTTCAATTTGAGTTTACGTTACCAGAATACTGAATCAAAATTACACAAACAAAAGTTAATAATAAAAGAATCTGAGCTTAGATTGGATGTATTCCTCAAGATTCATAAAAGTTTTAAAACAAAGCTGTTTCAAAGTATAAATTATATATTACACGGGATTCAGTTTGATTTATGCTTAAAAATCATTAACAGATATATAATCTTCTAGTTAAGAAGACAAAATATACGCGACGGCGTATTTTTAAATAGGTTAGAGAATTTTGTATTCTTGATATATAAATAATTTTATTGTTTTACCTTTTTTATATAAAAATTAAAAAAATATAACAATTAGAATAACACACTAAGGCAGAAGATATATTTCGTTCGAGTGAAAATGAATTTACTCAAATCACAGCTATTTGTAATCGAGCGTATAACGTAAAAATCATTTCAGAAACAAAAAAGGTTATTTACTGTTTTTATTACCAGATACAAATACCAATGTGGTATAGTTTAGAACGTTAAGTCGACTTTAATATATTATATGCTTACACAGTAAGGTTTCATCCCATCGTTTCTTCAACGACATTTTTCAGGTAAACTTTATTGTATTTTCCCATTAATCGATGCTAGAGCAACCGAATGGAAAATATGTGCGTGTAAAATATGATAGTTGAAGTACGTGCATTGCAAATAGCGTCCTGTGATTTCTCCGGTTGGTGCTCGAGCGCTTCTGAAGTTGGATTCCGTCGCTCGCCGCCCATCGTCTCCATTACCCAGTGATCGATCTCGACCACACGGAAAAACAATATGCTATTCAGCTGAAGCAAGCCAAGAGAAATGCCGACACGTACGCGCGCTATGAGAAAACGCCATTGCGAAATAAATCGTAATTAGTGCAGAAGCCATGGCGCACGAAACTTTATAACGAGGAATGTGGCACCGATGCGCGAGAGGAAAAGTCGTCTCCGGCTAATAGCCGGGTCCTACTTTATTTCTTCCGAATGGGCCGGCGCGTTCACTTTCTAAAAGCCGCGGTGGTGGCTGAACATCGGGACCGGAAACACCTGCGCACGATCGCAGCTAAATCGGCCATTCAAATGAGGATCGTCGGAGCGTCGAGTCACCTTGCGCAACGCCCTCCCCGAGTGAGTCTTTTGCAAACCCCAGGGCGATCGCTTGGGATCATCTTTTCCTTGACCAGAAGTAGAGGAGCGCAGCTTGGTGCGAACAGGCATAAAAAAGTGCAGCGTGGATCGAAGCTCCGAGCCTCGCGCTTATAATTGAAGCGAGGAATCTCCTTTTCTGCATCGTGAACGGTATTCGCGACATTTATACCGTGAAAAGAACGCGCCCTGGGAATCCGTAGCGTTCTTCTTCGTATGCAGCTGGGCTCGAGTCCAGCATTTAGTTCTTGAAAGATTCCATGGCAGACAACTTTCTCGGACAGCTGTCGCACGCTTCGAATGCGTCGCGCATAAAGGACACGATTAAATACAGACTGCCAATGATAAGGGACTCGATTGTTAGCGCAGAATACAGAATGGCGCCGAGGGAAATAAAGAACTTCCTATGGGAAAGAAAAAAGACTCGAGCACGCGCATCCGCTCGCGAGCCAAGTCTCAGTGGCGGAGGGCGAAGCAAGACTAGCTGAGGTAGAGAAAAACAGAGAACTCGCTCGCGCGCGTCCATTGACATGAGCCAAGGTCAAGCCGATTACACCTCGTCCTTATCTGCCGGTACGAAAGCCGAGGGTCGGGCGCATCAACGCAGCCACGAAATCCGCCACAGGAGAGCTACTTTTGCGGTAAGCGCCCGAGAAATTCGTCCTAGTGATTCCAGCGTTACGAATTCGCGAGCCACCTCCTACTATTTTTCTTCTTTTTTATCTCTCTCCCTCGAGGCGACGAGAGCGAGGAGGAGATTCGACCCTTGCGAAATGGGAACGGTTTCTACGAAGCCGAGGCTCGATCCTCGGAGATTCGCATCGGAAAACAATGCGCGGGCTACGCGTTTCACAGTCGTTGCGGATACCGAAACTTGCCCGCTAATTAATACCAGTACAGTGAAGGTAAGTGTGCTAATTAAAAGTAGACTTAGCGAGTTAGGCGAGTTATCTTTCAATTCAATCTTAATAAGACGATCTGCAATGGAAGAACACAATTTCATTTTCATAAGCATTTTTTACATCGATGGTTCACCTTTATGCACTTTACGAAGATTTCATTTAGACGATCGACGCCAATACATCGAACGATTGTCCAGTTTACACGCCATCGAGGCTACTCTATCATTATCCTTGGCGTCGATTAAATTCATTATATAGGAAATTGCATTATGAAGATTTATTCAATTTCTACAAGCTGTTCACTGTGAATGACAAACCATCGAAGTACTACGAAGAATTGAAAAAAGGTTAATACGCGTGAAAAAGATTTTATGCAATTTAAAAATTAGAAAAATACACGACTTGCAGGATATTCATTAAATCAACAATACAAAGAAATCGTAAATATAACGCAATTGAATCGTGGTATCGCATAATATTTGAACACTTTCACATTCACAATTGAAGCAATAGCTCACGTATTGTGCATTTTATGCAAGTTTAGTGTATAACCGAAGGCGAATTATCAGCAGGCAAGGTCTCAAACTTCAGGATTTGAAAGTAAATTGTCCAGTGCTAAACAATTCAATGCAGGTAAACCAAACAAAAAATTTTAAATATATAGTATTACTCGTATCTCTCAAGTGAATTATTTTATCTGGCTAACCAAACTGTAAAGCCAAAAACCTGCGCACAGGAATATTTTATTTATTACTGAATTTAAACTCCAATTTTAATAACAAAACAACAGCAATAATAATAATAACAACACAAAAAGGAACATTGTTTTCCGAAAAGTTTTCAAATACATCTTGCCTTTTATTTTTTTAACGCCGTGTTTACATACTCTGTAAACTTTTCGAAGCAGGAGTCCACAATTAAGGAGGAAAACAAGATTTTATTGCAATACAAACAAAGCTACCTTGAAAAAAGTCCGTCAAAGAAACTTTGCTATCACAACGATATTATTCGAATTGAATACTTTTGAAGTTAAGTTTGATTTTCAACTTAAGAATTTCTCCGAGAGAAAGAAAGTCATGCTCCAGTAGCATCCCGAATAAAATAAAAATCGTTCTCGTAAAGTGCGATGGCTCTTCGAATTTTTCTAAAGCGGATTATCACACTCTACCGTATGATTGAAAGAAGCGATGCAACCTATCCTCGGAAGAAATCACGATAAAATCGTTAAATCGGGTCACATCCCTTGGAGAAAAGCCGTAATTTGGTACGAGGGTAAGAAAGAGCCTGATCTCCTTCCCTTTCTCGCGCCTACGGAAAATCTCGAGGTGAAATCTCGTGCCGAGAACGGGTCGCCGGCTGGTTGCCGATAACAATCCATTTTTCTCGATCGGAGAACAACACACAAACGTCGACGCATTCACATAACAGTCTTTCTACGAAGCACTCTCGAGCACCTCCCTTGTTTCGCACTCCGGCTGCTAAGGCACTTACCCGTCCCCGTGGCCGCCGGGACCATCATCCCCAGGCCGTCCACTCCTTCGCCTCCTCTGGTCCTCACCGTTTGTCCGGTCTGCTCGAGTGCTGGCCGCACGGCCTCATCGATGTCGGTGTCGGCGGTTCCCCTAGGCTAAGGAAGTGCCCGCGCACGCTGTACCGTCGTCCAAAGACGGCGCGAACCGACTGTCTCGCCAACGTTTTCGTGGGACCGAGCCTGAGCCTCGCTTCCCCACGTAGACCGCGCAACCGATTGGTCGCTCCTTCACTTCCACACCTTTACCTGAGCCTCGCGCTCTCTCTCTCTCTCTCTCTCTCTCTCACTCTTGGTCGCGACTGCACTCACACACCTCACTCACCTTCTCGCTCCTCCCCCACCCGGATGGCGTCTCCGCGCTCGCTTGCCTCCCTGGGCCTTTCTCCGTCGCACTCGACACCAAGGCGGTGAGCTCGATGCCCGCCGGGGCACTCGCCTTATCGGAAGTCGCTGACCTAAGCTCGCGGCTTTTCCGCGAGCTTTCGGTACTTTCCCGGTGCTTTATCTGCGAACACACACCTTTCGATTATTTTAAGAATCAGAAGCCGCGGCAATTAACGACACAGCTAGTCGTCGTTGAGCTCGAATCTTCTGACGCTGTGAGACACATTTTCTGTAGACCCATACTGTGTTTATGTATAAACGTAAATGGCAACTTTTAATAATGTCAGTCCATCACTGAGTTGATGTCCACGTAGATTTATGGCAGCGACGTTAAATAAGGAATGATAACATTCTCTTCGCTAGTCAAGGCTTTCCTTTGAAAGCCGCCAAACTTCTTGATAAATTTGTTTGTTGTTAGTTAATATATCTGAAACCGATTAAGAGGTGCCCTTTAATTCTTACATTTACACGTAAAACAAAAAAGCGCCGCGTAAAATAAAATAGAAAAAGGCATTTTGAAATTCCTATTAAGCACAATAAAGTTTTCGTACAGTGTGCAACCCTATTTGAAAGTAAGTGCTAAGCGCGGTAAATTCTGATTCTTTATTAAAATAATTTTCTTTTACTTAGTAACCGGAACTATCCGCCACCGCAACTTGAATAACCCGTATTACTGATGACGAGAATTTCTTTTTCTGTCAATAGAAGACGTGCATTATCTATTTTACCCTTTGAGATTTTTATTCTTTTAATGGATGTTTATTCAAACTTGGACATTATTTCAAATAATACCGACCAATTTATTTAACGAGAGTTCCCGCTTGCTTATGTGTGTGCGAGCGATCAAAAAAGAAAAAACCAATCGTCGATATTAGTAAATTATCTGCAAAGTTAAAAAATTGGAAAGGAAGATAACATCAAATTTATGTCACGCGCTTGTGCTCGTCGACATCGCTCGAGAACGCTCTTGAACTGGCACGATCAACCTCCTGCCGTGCGCTCGCGCACGTTTCCCTGGCGCTGCCCGCGCGAGAACAGACAGAGCGCGGTCCCTTTTACCTGTTCAGCTGGAGCGACGCGGACAACAGAGAAACATGATACAGTGCCAGCGATACCCTACAGTCTGTGGTCCCGAACGAAGGTATAAGCTCGTTACGAGCCCACCTTGCGGATGGATAATCGGGGTTAGAAAAATGACTCGATGGCTACCTTGTGCGGCTCCCGTACAATGACGGCGGCACCTATGGGACTTGATGAATTTTTAGGAATGCCGCCACTGTCTGGCTTGATGGACTAGAAATCACGATTATATCATGAATTATATCGAGCCTTTACCGCTAGACTCACGTTCAGAGTCAAAATATCTTTATTTCTCAGTTGGAAGTCATCGGTTCCATTGTCGAAGCGAAGGTCACAACATAAAAGATTTCTTGCTTTTCCTAAAATTACGCTCTATTTATCCTGTGCTCTGCTGTCTAAGGCGTTCGTGTAGATTTTAATCGATGAAAAAGTCTTATAAAAGAAATAAAATACGCAACAAGCCTTTCCTTCTGCAGTGTTTCAAATAATATTACTTAATATCGACTTTTCTGTCTAGCAAATAAGATGTTTGCATAAAAGTCGAATGTATAATTAACGATCCTTTACTAAACAGATATCAAATATGAATAAGACAAGTAATAATTGAAAAATTCCAGAATTTTAGCGTTCAATTTCTGTTTTTTTTTTAAATACCTTTTATGCATATAAAAGTAACGATAATTCCATACAATATAAAATAATAAGATACAAAAATTAAGTTTAATATTGTTACGCTCTTCGGTCTAATATCGCTTTAAAAACAAGAAACTTTCTGTAAAAATAAGCCCATTTGTTAGTTAATTGAATTTATCATATTCGTATTATCTAACTTGCTAAATTAAGTCAAATTAAAATGTCAGAGTAAACGTAGAGAAGTAATTATTGCTTATTATACCTATGACGATATTTAGCTTTACTTGTATGCTTTAAGGGATTTATAAAATTCGAGTTTAATATTAATAAAATTCATCTTAATGTTATATTTATATAATATATAATATAAATTATATATAATATAAATTATAGTTATATAATATAAATAAAAAATCCTAAAGTTAAAAAAAAAAGAAACGAAAAAAGTTTTACATTATTTATTTTACAATTTGCATCTTAATTTTGTACGCCTCGTTGATCTTTAAAATTAATTATGCTTATATTTTGAGATTTCAAATACAGATTCAGTGAAAAACATCGTACGAAAAAAAGGTCGTAAATATCAACATCAGTAATATAATGCATTGCACAAAAACTTGTTATTATGAATATTTTCAAACAACTTTGATCATACTTTTTTGGTAATGGCAACTACAAATTTTTCTTTTTATTTAAAGTAATATAACAAAATATACACAATCTAACAATAATATTTTTTTCGATAGGAAAACATAAAAATGAAAAGAACGAAAATGATGGTGAACAGAAAATCTTCAGACCTACTACTTTCTTAATGTTCTAATAAGCCTTATATTTGAGTAACAGGCCGCTCTCCAACATCGGTGAAAAGTTGGAGGCAGACAATGACACAATAGCGTTGCGTCATTTTGATAAGTGTATACAAGAATGCCGAAGACAACGCGTGAAGAATAAAAATCAGAAAATGGAAACAAATTTATCCTCTAGAATGTGTAGACTCACTCGTGCGTAGCCAGCTCAATAGCTAGTTGAAACGGAATACATGAAGAGCTTTATACATCGATGAAAAATTTGTGAAAACTATTATGTTAATAATTTGGGCAGTGAAATTGAATAATACCATTACAATTTTAGCGTAGATTTCATTTTAATACTATTGTTCAGGATGTCTTACATAAAGAATAAAATGATGATTGATCGGCATACGCTGCGTGCATCGTGGTTTCTCACAACTTAATGCGCGCCTTGTGATGAAATAAGGAACAAATTAGCAGTTTAATGGCTCGAGGATCAAACGATGAAAACTTTTGTACGAAAATATTAACTAAAATTCCAAGATGGTTGAGTGCATGAATACAGAATTGAAGCTCGTCATACGAATGAGTATAAAAATTTGATGCGGTACGTATAATCGTATGCTTAAGCTCTAGACGTTGTCTGAAAGTTGTTTTCGATGCCCGGGATACCCAAGCACATGCGATCCATGTCAGAAGGTGAAAAAATGTCACCGGTACAAAAGCTTTAGCTTTTGTTTAAGCAAGCATGAGTGTATCTGAAGAACATCAAAGGAAGATAAGATGCCGCTCAAGTGCATGAAAGGGAGATAGTGAAGAAGTTAGACAGGTAGATAAACAGAGAGAGAGAAAATAAAGCTTGGAAAAATATCCTCGTCAGGAGAAAGAGAAGGTGACGAGGAGGAAGGAAAAAAGGAGCACCGTCGAGAGGCTAAATGGATTCTGGAACTACGTGTAGCAGTTGTCTACTTCCTGATGTACGCCGAATGTATCCCCGGTGAGCTGTAGGCCTCTGACACAATTTTTAAATGTACCAACATCGGCCCATCTTGCCCCTGCCAGCGTAACTATGCACACTGCATATTACATCCGTACACAGACGTACTATAACGAAGAATTTATTACGCCGACTGGGACTAATAATATGCGAATTTTATATCGCGTGTGATGTTACGTCGGGTGTTGATGAAGGTTTAGGGTGGTGTTAATAATGATTGGAGTCAAACTTTATTCCTATTTTTGGCTTTCGACCATAGATCTTATGTAAGCGATCTTTCAAATCATCTTTTCTTGTGATTCTTTCTCTATAAGGAGTTCTCCTTTTTATATAGTAAATGTCTGTTTGACATTTACTATTACAAGTAATATTTATTGTACCGCATAATACTTTCATAAACCAAGCGTAATAGATGTAAAGTTAAAATTTATGGTTTCCATATATAATACTTTCTAACTTAGTTTGCTGGGAATTAGTATTATTACATTTTTTTCTTAATATTTCGTATAATACCAAAGAAAACATTTAGAAGCAAATATTATATTCTAAGCTACATAATATACACTTATTACGTAACTTTACAAGCTTTCGAAAGTCATTTAGTTATAAAAATCTTCTTGACAACGAACATAACTTTTCTGTTTAAAAACGTACATTTTAATATATACGTATATCTAATTTATTTCGAAAACTATATTTTCAGAAAATTATAAAACAATACAAGTTAATTTATTTTATAGTTATTAGTTTGCTAAATATAACCATTTTTTATTTACAACATAAATAACAATCTTTTCCAAATTATATAAAATATAACTTATTTGATATTTTCTCTGAAAACCTTTTTCAAATACAATATTTACCCAAGTAGCAGAATAAATATGAATAATATATTAACAAAGTATTAAGTGACTGAATATGTTAAAATTTTAAACTGTTTTACGCATTCCATGTGATTAATTTAAAATATCATTTGCATCTTTTTTGCACAGTAAAGAAACATATGTATGTACTGAAATTCTTATTATAACTTATTTATTAAAACCTGTTAAACAGCTCTGACTTTTAATATAAATAGAGATAAATATTTTAAAGATATTTTATTTTCTAAAATTCATGTTTATGACAAATATATTGAAAATGAATATTTAATATTAGTTATTTATTAGATCAAAATAAATCGAAATATATGCAAATTATATACAAAAAATATATAAATTTTATTTTTACAACTCTACATAGTTTTGTTTACTTCTTGAAGCAGCATTTTTAAATGTCTATCAATTGTTTAAAATAATAATCAAGAAATTCGGGCAGACATTCAAAACATGTATTTTCAAGTGAATTAACATTTGTTAACAACAATGTTAATGGTTGCTAGCAAATGAACAGCAATAGTTTTTATGTACTTGCCTATCATTATTTAGGTATATTATATACTTACATATATTATATATACATAAAGATCTTTGATCCTTTTAAAACGCTTTCTGTTCAAATATAAATCTTTAAGCAAGTATTCTATGACATGCATTGGTGTTGAGATAACGTACACTTGTTTAAGACTGCATCAAAAATTTTTTCTTCAATTATAATTGAATTGAATACTTGTTAATAATTTTTTAATTAAAATTATAATATGATAAAATAAATATATATACTCTCAAATAAATAAGATATACTCAGTAAAATATTTATTTCTGGAGTAGATGAATAGGATTCTATATATAGTTATACGTTTGGTAAGATTATCGCCATAAATGTACGAAAATCTCGACAGTGAACTAGTTAAAATTACTGATCAGTAAATATTTTAATATATTAAACGAGAAATATTTTTAAATCAAAATTAGGCGTACATTACAAGAATAAGTGAATTATTCACTTGCAACTTTCGCATATACGTTTAATAAACGATCAGCTATAGTTAAAACATTTTAATGTTTTTAGTGGCACAATTCATTGCATACGGTAAAATTTGACGAGTGTATTCATCGTCTATCAATGCTTCACTTCTAACAGAATAAAATTTATCAATATCAAATTGTCGTTCAGATGGCAAAATACAACTGTAGTATAGGTTCGTACGGATTACTGGCACAGCTCTTATTTAATAGTGTTTATAGCTTAAATAAACTTCATATAATTAGTTAATGTATTTATTATTCAAATCGGATCTCATATTTTATTCTTACGACTAAAACATATATTTTAAAAAATGTTATCATTTTTTTGTTAATTATTTGAATTGTTTCTCATTTTCATAGATATTTTATAAAAATCATTATCTAGAATATATTAGTACATGCAATTTGAATTTAGTCAGAGACTTGAGGCTTTACATTCTATGTTAGAAAAATATTTGTTTCACTTTTAGCTGAGTTTCACTTTAGGTGAGTTTTAAAATAAAAAAATAAGCATAATTATATATTCTACCGGCTAAACGTGTTTCTTTATCCAACAAAACAAAGCAATCTTTCAGGAAGCTTACTATTTTTACTAAAATAATCATACTAAAAAAGATAACAATTCATTATAAAATCGATTTAATTATTTTTTATTGTAAATAAAAAAATGGCAATTGGAAGTTAACGATAAAACTTTAAAATTGTGTATTCAGAAAAATATCTTAAACATATTTTTAAAAATTCACAATTGAGCAATATTCACTATTGCCTAAATATTATAACAAATGTTATAAAAATACTTATCTTTTTAAATAAACATTTTTGCAAATGTTGTACAAGAAATCTTTTAAACTGCTTTAATATAATAAAGCTGTTATAATATCATTACTTTAAAATATATATTGTATATTAAATATTGAATTTTGAAAAATCTATTTCTTCTTAAACGACTATTTATTTCTAATCGTATGAGAAACTAATTAAAAATAAAATTATTGTCACATCATAATTATATTTAAGGTAACTTCAGAAAAACTAAACTTATTAACGTTTTTTATCCATTAATAAGAATTTGCCTGAGAATAAAATCTATTTGTTTTGTTTCATAATTAAAAGCTTTATCTTACACATAAAAAACTTTATTAAGAATCGGAAAAAACTTACGTCAATTAAATTCTTGATAATTTTAATACTTCTTAAGAGTTCGACTATAATAATTTAATCTATATTTACAAGAATTTTAGTACAATAAGCCATTCAGGAAAAAAATATTTTACTGATAAAACACAAATTTATGCTGTGTATATATGTATATATAAATATATATATAGTTTATTAATAAAAAATAAACACTGAATTTGATTTCACGATAAATTTGAATTTTATCTCATAAATTACATATTTTAAATACATTAAATTCAATAAATTTATTATAGCAAACGTATTATGTTTGAAAAAAAAGCTTAATATAAACCACCAAAATATTGAATTAAAAATTATATCGAAGAATTCGTTTCTTTATTTTAATCTAATAGGCGGAAAAATAGAATATTGCTCATTCATCTTCTATCATTTCATTTTATTCTTAAATTTCATAAAATATTTGAAAAAACACCCTAATATATATAGGTGACCTGGAAAATTATCTTAAATTAGATTTTTTTAACTTTTATTTTAATCAAAATGTTACTTTTAATAAAAAATTAATTATACATTAAATCTCATATGAGTCATTATATAATTGGATAAAACATCAACGGAGCTACATGTTTAATATTTATTAAGGATAACTAGCTCGGGGATTCATGTTTTCACTTATTAAATCAAAGTTTAAAATTTCTTTACAAACTACTGATGTCGTGTGATACAAAAAGCCTGAAACAAAATTTAATTTTACATACTACATTTATTATAAATGGTTTATCAATAGGCTGGTTAACGGAATTAAAACTCTTTTAAAACAATATATTGAAATACATAGCGCCATACACATACATTTATACATCCTCTTTGCCAACTACGAAATGAAAACACGTCGTTACAACGTATGAAGTCGTAACTTTAAGTTAAATTAGTGGAGTTGGTTCATCTTTAAAGAACAGTAATTATACCATAAATATTCTTAAAGTTTCACTGAATATAAAAAATTCTTTATATATTATTATCAATGAAGTAATCCAAAAGAATAATAATAAATATTTTATCACGCAATACTCTACATTGCTTTTACTTCGAATTACAATATTATACTGTTATATTTTATTGTGTTTATTTGTAAATGTAAATGTAATTTATTAACACTTCAGTCTGAAGTGTAATATCTGAAAACATTTTATTTAATGCAGTAACGTATAAAAATTTTTTTAAATTACAATGTCTTAAAAGAGATGTAATAATATACTACAGTATATTATTTTTTAATATAACATTTAGATATGACTAAAATTTAAATCATTTTTAAAAAATAAACAAACAGCAAAAAGATTTGTAAGATAGAATCTTATGAACAGTATAAATGTAGAATAATTAAAGTAATCTTGATTATACGTATATGTAAATGATTGCTTTGGTTGATTTGCGTATTCGTAAACCTTACAGAGTTTAAACTACAATTAATGGTAATAAACCAGAACAAATTTTTCAAACTTTCGTAAATATTCAAGAACATTACGTAAAAATATTAATGTGAATTAAAACCAAATCTTTTATGCAGCAAATTATTTCACTTAAATTTAATAATAGAAGAAGCCTTATGCACCTCACTTGTGGAGGAATGTATGAATAATGCAATAGGTAACATTTAATTGACAATTAGATAAATGCTAATCGATGTTGATTGTTGTAAAATATATACCAATAAATTATTAAATTAGAATTTTATAATAAGAACCTATGTATTTAATATTTACGTTATAATTGATACTATACTAATGAAATTATCATCGAAAATACATCTTATAATAAAGAAAATAACTAATATTATAAAGTTTTTATAAACAGTCAAGTTAAAACAGTGAATGTATATGTATCCATAAAAAAAGTAGAATTTCGTTCTAAATCACTAAGCGATAAGTATAAATATATGTTGTAAATAAATAAATAAATAAATTTTACGTATCATTATTTTTTAATAAGAAAATAAAAAGCCATTTCAACAGGATCAGAACAATGTTATATGTCCGAAAATGTAGTTTTAGTGAACACTAACGTGATACCATTAAAAATGTTGGAAAAGTCTTTTGTACGTTACACTTTTGAAATAAATTATAATTCCATGCGAAAAAAATAAAATTGAAGCAAAAAATGTAGTCGAAAAGGAAACAAAAAAGTCCGAAGTCTTCTCCGTTAGCTAAGATTGTACTTGATCCCCTTCCGGGCTCCGGCAAATAGGAAGGGATATTGATCCTTCCCAAAATGCGATGTGCCTAATTCGCAGGTCCGTATACTCGCGCTAGAATCTCGTGCATGGAACGAAGGTCGTCGGCGAGGCGCCGTCGGTGATTCTGTGAATGAAAATAGCACGAGAAGCTCCGCGACGCAGCTTCGCCGGTAAGAAGAAACGATCGCATCCTCGCGCTTTAAAGGCCGCTATGAACGGCTGTCGCTGGAAGTAGGATCGCCAAAGGCGTTTCCGCGAATGAACGTCTTCTAGACTCGAGCGACTCTTCTGCCCGGCTAAGCAAATTCCCTTCTCCCCCTACCCTTCTCCGCACCACATCCGACTCTTTATTTTTCACTCGTTATATCTTGCGGAGGCTTCTCTCCTTTCCCTTCTTACTCAGATCCACGAACACCAGGCGTCTCTTTTTCTCAACTACGGCTTTATACATGCTTACTCTCTCCAGAGCTGCATTTCTTTTGCCCCCCATTTTCAATTTTCCTTCCTATGCCACTCGCGTTTCTTATACTCCTTATCTATAAGTCTATCTTCCTACTCTCTACTTTTCATCTTTTTATCTGCCTTTTATTACCAATTTATACTTTACTATCGTAGCTCAGTAGTTAAGATTATAATTCGTCTTAAAACGGATCCTTTTAACTTACATATTTGTAGAAGTTGTTCGAAAGCATTGAATTATAAAAGCAATAATTAATTTCCTTCTTTTCAGGAAAAATATTTTAAATAAATAAATAAATGAATAATATAAATAAAAAATCTAAAAAGTTCTGGTGTTAAGTGATATATATTTTGTGTGTCTTATTTTTGTCATAAGAATTAATGTCGAATAGTTCATTTCAATCTAATATGTATATCTTTTACTTAAATATATCTTGATATAATAACTTTTATAGTAATTCAGTTACTCAGTTTATTTATGTGTTTGCTGACTTTCATAATTATTCACATTCAATGCTGTTAATGTAGTAAGAGAAATTTTCATTTTTTAATATCTTTTATCGTATAATATAATTCACTATTCGAGATATTTGATGAAATCTTATTTGGTTACTTAATAATGATAGGAATTGCAATTATCATAATAGTCTTAAATTACTTAAAAAATCACCTACTCATCTATGACAAGTATAAATAAAAGAAACGTGGATATAATAATATTTCTAGTAATTTTAATTCTACTTAATGATATTTAAAAAAAATGCAATTTTCTTAATATTATGGATTTGTATTTAAGGAAAATTAGAATTTTACGCGTTTTAATAAATCATATAATATACAATAATTGCTCCATATACTCGTAAGATAAAGAAAAAAAACTACAGATAAGATGCTACGGTTACTAATGGCTAAATAGTGCTAAACGTGTAAACTTATCGACCTATCGTTTGTTGCCTATATCTTATAAACTAACATCTACAATAGTACTGTTTAAAAATATATGTCATGAGATTTTACTGGTAGTTATTTTTTAAATAATTTACAGTAAATTCAAGTGGATTTACTTTATTTCATTAATTTGATTTGATTTTATTAATTTACTTTATTTCATTAATCGCGCACGATTCATGTGCGATTCGACTGTACATTGATTTATTTTTACAATTAATAGTACTATTAATTTTCTTAGTACTCTATATATCTTCTTTATTTATGTAATGGATGGTTAGTGACTAAATTGAGATAATGATTCAATCAACCTTATTAGCTTCTATTTGATGCAAACTTCTTGAGTACAAAACATTGATGAACGAATCGTCGTCGTCGTCGTTGTTAGCATCATCATAATTATTGGCTGTCGATTTGACCATTGACATTAAAGTAAGTCGCGCGACAATATCAGTTCACGAATAATCGTTGACGATAGCGAGTTAAAAAAACGAGTAAAAGTACTCGTAGTGAATGCACTGGTTCACTGAAAACTATCCTCTCTTACAACTACCTTCTTATGTCCGTTTCTACATCTTGCTTGCGCATCTTATTTCCTCTCTGATTTCCCGCGTCGCTGCTGCTGACTAGAAGCAAGTCCACGCGCACGATTCTATCGCGAATCGTTGCTCTGTCCTACCAGTGGACGCTTCTTTTCGCTGAGCGAATCCTCGCGATTCTCCATACTCGTGCACGCACAGTAAATCCTTGATAAGCTTTTCGACTTTGCACTTTAATGCACAATTTCTTGGGAACTTTTTTTGACTCTCTCTCTCTCTCTCTCTCTCTCTCTCTCTCTCTCTCGTCTAACCTTCACTTTCGCGTACTTGGAACATCAAGAAAGTTTGGGTGTGCATCGTTTCGTGGCGTGACGCCGAGATGCCTTGCAATAGTATTTCGTGATAGGCGAGAATATCGCAACACTTTAAACGTCGCTCTTCAATGAATCGAGTTATCCTTACAGATTAACACTTCGAGTTTTTCAATAGATTCTGGCATATCAAACGCCGAGATGGGACGTCTGAATAATTATAAGATGCGTTGTTAATAAACGGTACTTCTTTCGTGTATTTTATCGTTATGAGGAGATAAATATCTACGCATCAATATTCATTTTGAAAATTGATGCCTACTCCGTTATATAGAGCTGGCTTTTGCAAAATATTATTCATTTTGTTATTAATTTTTATTTATAAGTTTATCGACTTGATAGATTACGAGCTCTGAACCGATGGATTTAATATGACTTTGAAATTGCAAATTTCCTACATACATACGTAGGTACATACACACACATATATTTAAAGGAGCAAAAATACAGTTTAAAGTAACCTTAATATAATCGTAAACTGCTTGTTAAATGATTCCTTGAAGCTGAATATTATCGTAAATGTATGACAATCTAGGTGGTTAAACTTTGAACATCAAATGATTATTTCTTTATAAAATTAAATATATTTGTTTCATTTTCGACGTTAAAATATGATAAAATTGTATAAAGCACTTATAAAACATAATTTACATCCTGTAAAAGTATAACGACCTAAATTTTTTTTATTTATGTTAAAGATTACATAATCTTCGGTTGTATATAACAAGAAAAATAAAAAAAGATATATACTTAACATAAAGTAGTCATTTTTTAATCCTACAGATCATCTGAGTTTTTATATAAAAATTCATGAAATATTATTATAAGTATCCAACACTGATTCGTATAATTATTTCTTTGTCGAGACTTATTCCTTTATTAATAAGTAGCAATAATAGAGCTTTTAAAATGCACTGTATACATCGTCAATTATGAGGTTGTGAAATAATATAGCTAATCGATTGTTTACTTTATAATATCGATAAAGTAGTGGAAATCTGTTCTAGTACTCAAGTGATGTTACTTTTTTAATTTTCAAAGTTACTTTTGCTGCGGCTTATTATCAAAATAGAATGAACTTAAAGCAAATTAAGATAGAAGTAATTACATAAGTGTTTATTGAAACAATCGGATGTTTTATTGCGGAATAATATTGAGCAATTTTGAGGTTACGTTTCGAAATGTTAGTGTCGGTAAAGTGGAAATTACATTCTAAAAGAATTAAAGATAATTATTGGTATTATTGTAGTAAAATCATAATTAAACGAAAGGTAAAGTCTAAATCGCATTTTCAGCGATAGTATTTTAATTCAACGAATATCAACAATATTTATGAAGATTCCGCTCAATTTCTTGGAAGTAATGTTTTTTTTTCATTCCAAAAATATGAATTTTTACTTGACTTCCTCTATGTTTATCCTTGACACATTAGCGTTGAACGTGTATTCCCATTTCATTTATCCTAAAAACTTCAAGCTAATCTATACTTTGGAAGATGTTATGGCAAAGTATAATAAAGTACCCAAAGTCAATATTACGTTTGCTTATGCTAGTGATGCGTGGAAAAGGGTCGAAAAAAATGCAAAAACCAATGCAAAAACCACTGAACCGAGCCCTGAATAAATAGCGTTTACATTTGTTCGACCACATGCCTGCAAGGCTAAATCGAAACTGCATAGAGCTCAGTAGCAATCTCCGAGCTTACAAATTATGAAAAACACCGAGCACGCTTTTAGTAAGAAAATACGCGCTCTCCAGACTTGCAAGTGGATTGAGTTTATCGATAGCAGGCAATACACCGGCGGGGAGCATCAGCCGCGGAACTGGTAAATTGTCGGAATCACGCATATTGCAAATCATCGAAACCATTCTCGAAGCGCTTCCGATACCCTCGCGAAATCGACGGCTCGATGAATCACGGAACGCGCGCTGCGACTAAAATAAGCCACGGTACATACGGTACGGTTCGCAATCTTCGGTCGTTCCCACCGGTGCCGCGATTAGGCCGAGCCGCCTCGCGATTAATTGCACTTTTGATGGGCTTAGCCGTTTTCAATTTTTTCTCACCCTAGTCGATCCGCGCCGCTCTTCTACACTGTACGCGAGTCGCACTGCAAATACCGGCAGTTGATTAAGCTCTTTTTCTCCGCGCGAGAAATCGAGCTGGACTCTGATTACGCTCACGGTCGTTTAAATTAAATGACGAGCAAAAATCGTAATTCTCGGCCTTTACGATAATCGTAATTCTGCTTCTTTATGGTGGCCATGTGTTCATCGAACGGTCATACTGTTAGTGGTGGTACGCGGGGCGACGCCTTCATCTGCCCATCTTCTTTGCTTATTTAAAGAAACAATATTCATTTGAAACCTTATTTTTTCTAGACGTAACAACTCTGTAGATTCTAATTAGGCAAATTTCGTTTATCAGTCAACCGTTACCTTTATAAAAGCGATTTATTAATTTTTTTAAAAGATTACATAACATTCGTTTACATAACTCGTCTAATGTAGCAAATTAATAAATATTAAATCCTGATTCATCTTGTTTTTCAGTTCCTCTAATCTCAACTCTAAGCGTACTTCACTTTACCTTTACTTTTTGAATCTTATTCGTGCAAACATCTTGCGTGATTAGATAAATCATTACTTGCCTTCTTCACGGACATGCTACAAGTCTTAGAATCTCAAGGTTATCCACTTCTTCCGGAAAGAACGCGACTAATTTAAAGACTCCGACGTTCCTGATGCCTTTTGCTTGAAACCGAAAGAAATAAATTGTGTTTTTATATATATGTACAGCCGACATCGCAGCAATGATAATTCGTCGCTATAACTCTTCATATGCGCCAATGTATAGGAGTACGTTATCAGGCCGATATGCTTACACAAGAATAATTCAGCTGCGTAAAGATCTCGAGGTTTATGATTAAGAATAACGAGTGTCAATATTCTTGAGAAATTATCGCTGATGTACTGGTAGAGGAATAATAGTACATAATAAAAGAACTTGGCGCTATGTGCAAAGGAACGATAGCCGGTGTTCCCTCGCTTTTTACTCAGTCTCTTCATCCCAATTATCTGAAATTACCCCATTTTTAAAGCACGTACCGCCGTTTCTCTCCACTTCGAGTGTGCCTCCCTTTGCTCCTCACTCGCTCATTCGCTCTCTCACTCTCACTCACTCACTCTCTCTCTCTTTCTCTCGCTCGTTCGCGCTCCAACATCGCCCGGTGTGTCATTAGCTTTAATATCCTGGGGGCATGTTCTACTCACTCGTGTGCTGCGATTCATGGAAGTAGAGAAACGCCGTCTTAGAACTTGGTACGTGTACCTACAGCTCTGTGGTTCCAGGATATGGGAATTTCGATAGCAAGGTTCTCGCAGACGGACTGCGAGAATTTTTCATGCGTTGTTAGTCGAGCGCACTTTTTTCTATCTCCATTTTTTATTTTTATTTTTCTGTGCACGCGCTTACGTACTTTAAGCTTTTTATTGGAAATGATACTGTAAAGTGTATAATTAAATTGTCCGATCTACAAAGCAATCCTTAACAAGGCCAAGCGCAAAAAAGCCCATATTTTCCTAAATATGATAGATAAGAAGCTGGCGCGCGACGAAAATTAATGTTAAATCGAAGCACAGGAAGTTGTTAAGCCTTGATAAGAAAAAACTTTTCTATTCTGAGTTATAGAGCGACTCTTCAGAGAGCACTAAACATATGCGAAATTTACAAGCAACTTACGCCTATGTAAAGCATTACTTCAACTCATCAACTGACGTAATCCAAGAGCTTCATTATTTTTGCATATAAATTGTGTATATTACTATTTTTTTTATTTTTTACTTTGCAAAGCTAAGCTCCAAGAGTTTGCGCTCATCTTTATGAATTTGGAAGTTAATTAGTTTTAAGTTCATTTAATAAATAAAACAAATTTATTAATCAATTTTAAATATTTTATTAATGCAATTTTTTTTACAAAACCATGCTATTATATTTTATTTTCACTAATATTTTAAATTGATAAAATAGACTATAATTTAGAAGATGAAGTGATCTTTGAACTAAAATAATATTGTAAATTCATTTTAATTGTAAATTAATTATAAATTAATTGAACTTTCTAGAAGTTAGATTTTTAAAATTCAAATTCTCTTATCTGACTTTGTTAATATTTCAAAAAATCAGTATCTTAAATATTTTAGTCGTTGATTAAAAATTATAAATCGACAATATTTATTTTTCGATAGAAAATACAAATTTATTTGCTACTTGAACTCATTCATAGATTTTAATTAATAAAATTTGTATCTCCGATTATTATAATTTTCTACACTTATTACAAGATTATTTTATTAAATATGTTGTCCTTTCAAATATTTTATTAATTTTTACATAACTGAGTTTTTCAATTTAATATGAACAAAATAAAATAAACTTGGAGTTTTGAATTTTGTAGAGACGACAGCGAATAAAATTTAGCAAGAATAAGAGCTAAAGTTCTATATAAACTACCTTTCTACTTGCGAGTAGCGTAATTTAAAAAATTGTCGCATAACATTCAATTATTTCGATATTATTGTTTAAAATGAATAAATTGTGAATATAAAATTTTATTTTAAAAGCAATGTATTATAGTGACATTTGAAAAAAATTTATGAAAATGAAAAATAAATAAATTTTCAATAAGTTTTTCAAATAATACTTAGATTATTTACAATGAACGCAAGTATGCATGAGCCAAGATGTGCATTGAAAAAAGAAACTTCTCTTAATTTGTTCACTGCACTTTTGAAAAGAGTACGCCATATAAAAGTACTTTAACTCATAGCTACGTTAACGTATGTAAACTGGGTGGAAACCATGAGAAAGTCGAAGAAACTAAACTGATTAATAGATCCTCATCAAAGAAAACTACATCCCTCCTCTAATTCATTTTTTCTTTTCAAGCATACTAAAGCGCTCGTCGCTTATATTAGAATGTTACAAGATATTCCATGCGCGGGTAGGCAGCATATTTCTCTTTTTACGCGATCCGAGGCAACGAATAGAAAAATAAGGAAGAAGAAATTGAAAAGGTCACCCTCGTGCTCCGTGTGGCTTTTCTTTCTGACGAGGAAAATGAAAGAAAATAATAGAAAGAATAAAAATGCGTAGGAGGTTAGAAAGTGAGAGAGAGAGAGAGAGAGAGAGAGAGAGAGAGTACAAAAGAGAGCGGGCGAGTGAGTGTAAGGAGGGTAGAGAGAGTTGTAGGAGGAAGAGGCTTAAGTTAATGGAGAATCGTGACCGGCTGGCTTGAGTCAAGGAGCCATCGTCATCGCTGAGTCGCTGTGGATGACGCATCTTACGAAAAGAATATCAAATGAACATGAAGCCCGAGCCGCTCTTGAAAGATCCGTTATAACAACGCTATGCATCGCTTATTACCTCTCCTACACTTGCACCCGTAAGGATACACCGTGTGCACCTTCTCGTTCCTGCGAGAAATCCTTCCTTTCAAAAGTCGGGCGTACGATCCACGGCGACATAGCGGCTAATAATTGATTAAGATTAAACGCTTCTTTTATAAATAGTCATATAATTTCGAGGTAATCTGTCAATCATGATATTTTTCAACGTTTTCTTTACGCTTCTTCCGTTGAAAAGAGAATTTGTCATAGAAAACGTTGAAGATGGATCTAATTGTCTTAGATAACGACAACTCAAAAGAACTTTCTATCGACTAAATAATAATAAATGCCATACTAAAAATATAATTGAATTCATAAATCATATTTACACAAACAGTAATCATATAAGAATCATTGTTAAATAACTTTAATGAATTAAAAGATTATCCAAACTACATCTCTAACAATATTCAATAAGTATTGGTGCTAATCTTCATTATATATTTTAGTATTAACTCATCCACATCTTCAAAGCTAAACTTTATTCATTAAGTATTTGATATAGCAACACATAAAAATCTACATTTAATTCCTAATTAAAATTTTTTTATCTTTAAGGGTTATTTATCAATTGTAGATATTACAAAAATTTTTCGATATTATAATTATAAAATCTTTAATTTGGCTTTATACTGCATCTATTAAAATTATTAGAAATAACTATTAATTTGCAAATAAACATTCTTAAAAACTTTATTATTAGCATAAAGTAATTTTAATCGGGAAAAAATAAAATAAATAATTTACTGATTCATTTTTATATTTAATTGTCTATTATAAAAAAAATATTTTTTTGAATCTTTAATGTATTAGAATTACTCTTTGTAGAATTATTAAGGAATTTAATTTAATTATCAAATTAAAAAGGAACGTTTCACGAAATGTTTGGAAAATTATGGATAAAATAAGGTATGACGGTTACAGTGTATCAAAAAATACTTAATTAAACATTTCATAAGGGTTAGATTTTACATAAGTCTGATAAAAGAAGCAAGATTGAATTCATTTTGATTGAAAATTTCCTTTTTTAACAGATTGATATGTTAATTATAAAAAACATAAAATTCTTCGAGTAATAATAGTTCAATTACAAGTAAGGATAATGAAAATAAAAAAAGTTCCACTCTATTCTTGATTTAACAGATATTATTTTTAGATTTCATTTTAAAAAAGCTTTTTGGAAAATCAAATTCTAAAAGAAATTTATTTCTTTGATTTTTACTATATATTTGTTTTATTGTTTTTCAATTCTAATTCAGAATAACGTTTTTAATTACTAATAAATACATAACATCCAGTTAGCATCAGTAAGGGAAGACAAATCTATAATATTTACAAACTAGATTTCTTCATGTTAGCAAACACAAATATTCGGATTATGGCAGATAGTATAAACTTGCGAATTATGATACGACACATAATAACCATGTCAGCTATATTGCAACTATACTATATAAATGCAGTACCTTCACGACGTGTTGGTTCAACTGAACAACATTGAATGCTAAGTTGTTGACTACGCTGCTTGCAGATTCGTTGTTGTCGATGTCGATGATACTTCGACGGTTAAAACGAACTTAAAAATAAGAGAAATAGTATAATCAAATACTTAATGAGCGACCACTAAAATTACTAACGAAATAAACTTTTTGAAAAAGTTCTCGAAATGAACATCTCTTGGATTTTTTTGACAAAAGTAAAAAAACTGAAGTCTCAGCCTAGGGACATATTTGGCATAAATGATTCAATATTGTTCTTAAATACTATCTTACCGCTATTTGAATTTCATCATCAGAAAGAAATAAAATAAATTTTACCTTCTGTATATAGCCCGTATATAGAAGAAAAAGTTTACGTTTAATATATTTCATATTTGGTAAAGACAGAAATGAAACTAGTCATACTCAATAAATATAGCATCTTGCTATATGAGGAATTGATGTATATAATTACTAGAAGAGCAAAAAATTAAATAATTCAACGTCTATGTAAATTTTAAGTGTTTGTCGGGCCGCGAATTTCGAGAAATTCTAATTTATCTTTCGCAGAATACTGTAATTTTATCCTGACAATACTAACATTTTACTTATAATAAATTTGAATCGGGAAATGGACTCTACTTGTAGGAATTCTCGAAATAACTTATATCAAACAAATATGTAGTAAAATGTGTATATTGTATGTGATGTGAATATTTAAATATCATATTCTGGTATATTACCGAAAAATTACTAAAGATTTTTATTACAGATAACTGTGATACGTTTTTTTTAATTGACTCTATAGTAAAAATTCTTCTCGATTCTTCTAAATAAAAGTAAAGACACATAAAATAATACGGAGTTTTTTGAAAGGAAAACTTAAAGACGTAATCGAAGAGAAAATACCAGAAATAACGTTTAAATTTCGCTCTTTCCTCTTTTTAAAGTAAAGGATCTCGATATACCATATTTCATGAATAACGACGTAAAATAATAATCGAATTGACTTAATTAGATCGTGTTCAAGTTCGCAGATTATTGATTAGTTTGGAAAGACATTTATACCTCTGACGAATCTTGTTTTTTTAGCGATTCTTTTAGACTTGTACGATGTAGATTATAGTAGATTCGTTCTCCAAGTTACTACGATTTCTCTCGATAGATAAATTATTTTTCATAAACTGAAACTTCAATGGGTATTATCTTCGCGATTACTACTGGTACAGCTGTGTAGACCATACGACAAGAATACATTATTTCAAAAAACTTATGTGCCACTTTATGATACAATTATATGACACCGTTATTTTTCAGCTCAAACCTTCATACCCAACAGCTAAATGGCTTAGTGATGTATATAAATAGTCACCCTTTAGAAAATTGTGGTCCTCCTATAATGATCACGATTCTGGTTAGAGAAGTCATCACTGTATCTGCTTTGTCTACTGTTCTTTTTATTTATTTCCACAAGGTAAATGTCAAGTTCAACATTATCCTCGGGTATTTAATTGCAGCCTTAGTCTGAACATTCGCATTCCTCACCTTCATTGTGTGCGCACAAGAGATACGTGCCTTCGTGAGCAGCACGATTTCTGTCAAGACCGGGTTCTCTCATCCGAGAAAGAATACGACGCAACACTTGATCGAGTCATATATAGACCATCTCCGTATTTATTGAAATAATGATAACAGCCACGGCTAAGTACCTTTTAATACTTCCGTGTGTAAGATTCTTTCCAACAAACTATTTCATTTGTCAAACACAAGTATAAATCTAGTGACGTTTCTCTTGTAAAGTGCTTTATGTAAAGATCTTGACATTTTCTAAAACTATAATTTTTCAAGGCTGAAAATTTGTATCACAGTCGAATTATGAACATATATTCGATAATTACATATATTTTGTTTTATAAAATAAATCTGACGGAAAATGTACTTACTATTTATGTAAAGAGTTATCCACAACATTTTATTACACTTGTATGCTTTTTAAAATAATAAAACATTATTGAGTACAGTCTCTCCATGTTTCTTACGTGATATTTAATTATGTACTGAGAAATAACATATAAATATAGCGTTCAAGTTCTTAACCGTAAAGCTCGTGTTCGAAAGATACTTGTATTTAAAAGAAAAATTCATTTTAAATTTGGAATTAGATTTTTAAGTATTTATGCAAACATATAAACTTAATCCCCTTGCTTTAAATAGATAATCACAAAATGAAATTAATTCTGAAGTTAGAAAATTAGCCCTTGCTAATATATGCAGCACATATAATATTTTAATAATTAATGCGATATTTATATTTTGTTGTTAAATTATGTAAACTTGTGAAACTTTTTCACAGTTCGGGAAAGACCAACTTTAAAAAAACGCGTAGACGTATTATAGACGTATACTTATAGTAACAAATACGTGTACGTATATATCTAGACGTATGTATATACATAGATAAAATATATATTTTATTATTTCACCTAAAATAACAAAAATATTCAAAGTCGTCAAAGTCGTCAAGGGCTGGCAAAATTGTACGCGATATTTCTATCTTTCAAGATCGGTTCTCGTATTATAAACTAATAAATAAGTATTACATGAAATATTTAGCACTGTAGCATAATTTAAGTACTTAACTTACAAATTATAAACGAATACCGTTTGTGTGCATGCGCATGGGTATTGATTACACCATAGCAAAATATACAACATTACTAATTCCAATGGGGTTAAATCTTAGGATAGTGAAATGCGAGTGAGTGAAAATCAATGACTCGCGTTGCAAATAGGCGACAGCTCGCAAATAAAAGTGAAGTAAAAGAACAGGGCGTAACAACTGCTTTGAACAACGTTCCTGATGGACAGTAACGATAATTTTGAAGATCTCGCCGGCAAGTATCGTCAAGTCTGAGTGCAGCGAAGTGCCGGTAACGGATTTCCGGACGAATGGCACGCGGATCGCCCTTCGCGTGCACATATGCGCGCGATAGGCCGTAGATGTGTCCGCTTTCCAGTTTCCATTGCGGCTGGTATCACGAATTTGAACGGTTCAGCGCAGGACAATAACCCTACGCGCGCAGCTCAGCGGCCGCACGGCACAAGAAGCCCAATGCCGCGTCGAGGGGCGGGAGAAGAGGATTATTGAGCAATTTAACCAAGACTCCTTCCTTATCTAAATCGACTCGGTCTCTCGCTTGCTGCCATGCAGCTCAGCTCAACCATTACTACTTGCCGGGAGTGCGCTTGCATCATGACACAGCGGCCTGTCGTGCCTTATAAATGGGGGCTTCCACCTCGAATGGCCCAAGGATGTGAAGGACACGCAAAGGAAGACTAGAAGTTCTTTGGCTTTCGAAACAATACTTTTGCATGATCTTTCATCTTTTCATTCGAATATGATTATGGTTTGAGAGCGGCTACTTTACCGAAACTTTGCGTATTGTAACATTTTACTCAGTGGCTGCGAATCTAAAGTCACAACAATATACCGTTTTTTAGGCATATTCAACATTGTTTTCGGTTATTACAATTTTTTTTTAACAATTTTTAGCTGAATCCTAAATATTTTCTATTTAAAATATCGTTATCAATGGTGTGATTGGTAAGTTAATTAGTAGTAAGGTAAGTAGTTAGTTACTCTAGAAAAATGCTAAAATTAATCAAACTGCACCTTCAATAATTTATTTATCTATACTTAAAATAAATTTGTTTACTTAATATAAAACTTCATATAAGAAAAATTTGAATCAATTAAAATTTTTTTAAGTTTCAGCTTAAAAACTTTTAAAAACAAGATGGCATTTATTATTATCGATAGTAATTATTTCTTTATCAAGGTTATGTAGATTTTACGTAAATTTTGAATCAGCCATTGAATATATTTAACGAAGCTCAGATTTTTATCTACAAATTGTTAGTAAATGATTAATTTAAATTTTTCAATAATATTTTCATTCTATTTTTATAAAATATTTACAATAAAATATATAATAGCTGAACTTAATTTAGTTTTTTCATGAAAATTTTTATCGTATTATGATATAGAAAATTTTCTTTCCAAAGAAAATGCATTTCTGTAAATCTATGAATCCTATGCGAAATGTGTAGATAATAATATCATAGTAAAAATATTATGATTTTTAATGTAACTTTAAATTTTTTAATTAACAACCTTATAAATACATTAAAATATTAATTATGCATTAAATATTGATTATAAAAATGTGTATATTAAACTTTCATATAATTAATTCCTTACTATCTCGCAATAAATAAATAAATTCATAAATAAATAAATAAATGAGAGAAAAATTATTTGGCATAGCCATCTCATCAAGTTAAGATTAAAAAATATAATTATATCAAGAAGAAATATTCTTTACAATATAATTTATTTTGTTAACTATTCTATTTTATATGCATAAGTTTCTTATATAATAAAGTTTTGTAAATTTAACGGTATAATTTTATTTCAAAATATTCAACACACTTAATGTTTGAAAAGAATTTTTTGACGATTATGATATTAAATTTTATCCAGCAGAAATAATAGCAAAGTTATTATCAAAATTACTTAAATTTAATATTATTTTTATAAATGCAACTGAAATATTAAATAATTATGAAGACCTTTAAAATACAATCATTTCGCAAAAGTCAATGTTAAAGGACTGTTAGAGACATCAATAAAGATTTTTTATCATACCGAGCCCATAAAGTAACTTTGCACATTATGTAAAGATTTCGATTTTCGATTCAGTTTCCCCAGTAATTTTACTACAGCAATTTTGTCAGTACTTCATGCTACGGTTTACTGTAAAAGCTGTAATCCGAACCCGTTTATCCCGATGCACACGCTAAATTCGCTCGTAATTTATATTGGACGTGTCTGCATAGACGGACTCTCATGTAAACTACACCTCAAGTATTCATGAAAGAATATTTTTATAGTTTACTACTGATCGATGCCTTCGCCAGGATTGGCAAGTGATAAAAGTAATAAATAATATTGTTACAATACTACAATAGTTACAATAACTTTGGAATTATAAGAATGTTTTACTTTACTTTCATATGCATGAAACAGATTTTAATCATCTGTTTCTATTTACATATTTAAAATAACAATATAAAATTAAATTTAGTTAACATACACACATTTAAATATTTGCATAAATATTAGATTCACACTTTTCTCACTGTTTAAATACCAAAAATTTTCTTAGTATAATGAAGTATTTACTTTAATTTACTAATCAGAAACTAAAGTCATAGATCGTTGGTATAAGTATTATTCATTAATATATGAGAAAAAACCATTAGAATATCACTAGTAATAATTAAACGACAATATTTGTATGTTTTATAAACGAGATTAATAAGATATTTTGGGAAGTGCTTCTGCATATACTTTAAAATACTATAAACATTATTTTACAGCGTACTTACAATTATTAAGATTTAAGTAGATTTTATAATAATTTTTACAATGGCTTATATGTAATAAAAAGGTCTTTATCACTATCGATTTTCTTACGTTTTGCATTTTTATATACTCTTAAATTATACGATAAAAAAAAATATTTTGTACGTAAAATCAAGAAAGGAAATAGGTTGTTGATTATTTAATATGAGTAAGGAAATTTATTTTTAGCAGCGAATAAAAATATATGACTTATTTAATATAGTGGATCAGACATTTTTATTTTAGGAAACATTCACACTGGCTTATAATTTTGTTAAATGTTTGTTTTTATAAACTGTATATGCATTATATGGTGGTATGTAATTAAAATAAAATGTACGTTTATTTTTAACTAAAAATTCAAAATAGTTAAAGATAAAACAAAAATTTTATAAAAAATCTTATTCGTATGATTATCTTTGAATCTGCGCTTAAGAAAACTAAATTACAAATAAAATTTTAGACTCGACACGTGACTTCCCTTTTTTCTCTATATGCTGAATACATTCCAATCTAAAGCTCATTTCATTAGACTTATGATTGTATTCTATTATTGAATTAACATCCTACGGAATCTTCTATACACATATATCTATGCGACATTATATAAAGAATTCTGTATAAGTAAGTATATACTTAATGAAAATATGCATGAATGCGTACTGCAGTGGCGTATCTCTGAAAGAACTGTAAATTTTGCTTGTGATGTAGATGAACACGCACAAAACTATAATGAAGCATTAACTGCTTTTGAAGCAACCCATGTATAGATATTACCAACGTTTCTTGCTGTCTCTATTACTTTCGCACCACAGTGTACGAATTCTTATACAGCGTTTTAAAAAAGTGTATAAATTATCTATAAAATAATACAAGTAAATATCTATCCATTGTTCACTTTGAACCTGCAAGGATTTCTGTGTGTGGCATAAATACTTGAGAAACACTTTTTTACTTGTCAACGATACCTGTAGTTTCAAAATAACTTGAAAAGAAAGCATTTTCTATCCTCTAATTATATTTTTATAATGTTCTTTAAGAACGATAACGAATATTTAATGTAATTACTCTAATTAAGAACAGATGGTTTTAAAAAATAAAAAGGGTTGTTTCTTATATCTCAATTTTTTGAGATACCGAAAACCTAATTTGTAAGAAGTATTCTACCTTATTTTTAGTTCTCTGTTATATAAATAAAAATTAATTAAATTAATTAAATAAAAATTATTATGAAAAAATATTTCTAATTAAATTCTAAACAATTAAATATAATGCAGTACTTTTTGATACAGACGATACAAAGTAAAATAAAATTAATCATGGAAATTTCGTGCTATTTAATAACACAGTGTGGTTAAATTAATAACCACAGAAAGCATCATATTTATGAGACGATTTAAAAATACTTTTAATTAATTGTTAAATACATTTGCAAAAACTTTGCGATTCAATAGGTCATAAGCACACAATATGTATATATATATATATATATATATATATATATATATATATATATATATATATATGTATATACACAATAATTTGGCCCTTAACTCAAAAGAGATGATAATTAATATAACTCTTAAAAATATTAATGTAAGAAAATAATCTTTATCCCAGCTTTCAGCAACGAGCCTTTAGGTTGTTTTAGCCTTAAGGATCCAAAAAAGAATAATCCGGTCAGAGTTCTATCTATAGGGTGACTAATCGTTTTAATTTATTTATTTTAAATTATTATTTTAAATTTAATCTTTTTGCCTTATTTTGAGACTTGGTCTTCCTTTGTTTCCTGGGGAGAGCAGAGTCGTAATGGTCAGTAGGTCAGAGCACATTTAATTTCTTACAAGTTCACCATGTTTTAAAAAGCATAAATTACGCATAATTAAGCATAAAGATAAGAAAATAATTCCAGGCGAAAGAACTATTTATAATATTACACTTTATATGGAAATATGTAATTAAGGCTACTGTAACAGCTCAATCTTTAATATTTAAACTTAACTTGAATTTATAAACTACCGTAAAAATTTAGCGCTTTATAAAAGCAATTTTTAAATTGTAACTTTTCGGTTTCTTTTACGAATTAACCGATTAAAATTTTTAAAAAGTCCTCACAACTCGTACTTACATTATTGCAATAAACAATAATATTATAACATACGTAGATCATCTTTTATGAAATAAATATAACAGATGCAGAATTAGCATACTCGTTCACAAGGTTAATCCAACGATGGTGTGAAAAGATCAATTAAGGCAGTTTAAACATTTTTACTGAAAAAGTACTATTTTACTCTACTGAAAAGAATAAATAATTACTTATTTTAATAGAAATAAAATTTCTGAAAATATAAATTTTGACAATTTAAACTATTAAAACGTTAGTGATTGGTAAAAGTTGTAAAAATAAAATGTACGCATTTACTGTTGCTGAATTTTATGTTCTAATTAGAATTTTATCTTTAAAATATAATGAATAAATGTAGCAAATCTAATTAATGATCATTCATTATGAATATTCTTATTATATTAAAATAATAAAGGATATAAAAATTTTAAAAAAAATTTCAAATGAATATAAAAACAATAGTATTGACTGATGATATATGTTTCAGATAATATTAATGCTTGCTGTTATTTTTCACAAATTGTATAAAAAGTTTAATTACAATATTATCTTTATTTTTAATGTATGAATTTTATTTTGCACGCAATGGTGCGCAATTGCTGTTAACGGTAGATCAATTTTATATAAAACTAAAATTTACTACTTAAGATATCCCCAGTATTTCGCTTACTTAACTCCTTGTATAAATAAATAATTAAATTATATAATTCAATGATATTTATTTAAGCATATAATGAATTTTCAAACGGTTTCAATTAAATTGTATTCAATGCGCGTAACTTAAGTTTTAAATCAAGTTGGCCTTACCGTAAATTAATAATTATTTTTTTATGTGTTGTTTACTAGTATGTAATTGAGATGTGACTAGTGCACTGCTCATCATAAACGTGATAACCATAGCAAGGCACTTTATTGTAAGTTTCTATACATATTTTAATAAACATATACTATAAATCGATAATTAATGCATATTATTTTAATCCATTGTGAGATAATTATCAACGATTCCTCAAATAGATATTTAAAAAGTAGAAAATGTAGGTATATAGAGAAATATAAAATATTATGCGGAAGTATATTGTTTTTACGTATATCACAATTAAAATGTCTAACAACAACATCACGTAATAAATTTCTTAATGAAGCAATTTTGTCAAAAGGCTTTTAAAATTTACAAGTTGTAGTGTGATTAAATTCTTAATATTGAGATTTCAAAAGTTAATATTAAAGAATGAACTCTTTACTATATACCTATTTAAGCAGTAACAATTTACTTACAAGTTTTTGTTGGTGAAATTAGTGTTGGCAACCGTAAAGTGGCAAATGTTAAGTCTACAGTAACCTTATATTAGAAGAATCACAAATATGCAAATTATGCTCATGTTTAAAGTTAAATATTAATATAATTTTCTATTATTTTAAATATTATACTCGTTAATGTATGTTTTCCAAAATATATTTTTCGGGTAACAACAATTATTTTGTATTTCTTTCAATAATTTTGTGTTCATTGATAAAATTGGAGCTGATATTATTGATTTTATTATATCATTATTATTTCATTAAATTTTTTTTAGTGTTTTTAAATACATTTAGTCATGTAAGTCTTGTTTTATCTCATTTTATTTCATATAGAGCTTACATTATCTTGTAATCCATATTCAGATAGTATTTGTTTAAAATAATCTTATATGTTCATAAAATAGTAAAATTTCAATTAAAAAACTATCGCTGTTTTACATAGCTGATTAAATTTTATAAATACTTATTTTCTTAACATAAATCATGTACTTCTAGTATTTCATTAAACCGAAATTTTTAATTTATTTTAAGTAAAAATAAATCTGTTATATTGCAACAATAATTAAATGGACAACTGACTAGAAAATAGTTTTTGGTCTTTGATCTTTTTTTTGATTTTGATTTTGATTTTGATCTTCTTCACAATTTGGTAGATCTTCTCTTTTCCAAGTAAGAATTTATTAAATTAATAGGTGCATTTAATTAAAATGGAAAAATCTAGAATATCTATCTTAGAAGCCAATAATTTAGGTTTTACTAAACGTTCGTGTATTCAAATTTTTTTCTGATACGTATCTGAATTCTAATATGTCAAAAAGTAATAAGATGCATACATTGGTTTCAACAGATAGCATTAATCAAAGATCACTAATATTTTTTGAATACTATTTTCATATAAATATACGGGTAGTATTGTTGTTCAACATTCTTTAAGCAATGAGCTATCCTCTTTATTCTGTTCAGATTATGCACGTAACATGAATAATGAGATTTTACCAGACGAACCAAAATAAATACGGTGGAAAAATGATGAGTTATTAGACAATACTATTGCAAGTAAGAAACTGACTTCCTTGTAGAAAGAAAGTTAATTTTTATACATTTCTTAGAGATCATAGCTTTCAACAAATTTAAAAATTTTTCATATTATATTATCTGTAAAATTTATAATTTTTAATAAAATCAATGAGACTCAGATCTTTTTTACTTAATTAATATTTTACATACGCTTTTAATAATTTTTATATAAACAAGGTAAAAAATTAAATGTGTTATAACATTTATTATTTTTCATAATCTTTAGTATTTTATTTCATAGAGCTGTCTATGTAAGTACTGTTGTTTTATTTTAATTTCTAATATAACTATATGTAAAAAAAGGATTGTATTAGAAACTAAATACATCGAAGTTACACTAAATTTAACACCTTCCTTGTTAAAAGTTAACATCCAGTAGAAAATATATGTATTAAATATTATTTTTAAATTATCTGGTAATATTTGGTCATATGAAAAAGTAAAAATCATAATATCAATTTCAATCAATAATAATATTATAATATCAACATTCATCATGAATGTTGAAGTATCATTTCAAATGTAAATAAAATTACTCAACGACTACAGAACAGTCAGAAATTTCAAATAAGACTTCGAATATACCTTAAAGGATTCACTTTGATTCCTGCAATGCAATTTTTTTAAATTCTATGTATTTTTCTAATTAGATTCTTGTTAGTTATCTTTAAAATTTATTTTGATGAATCTTTAATAGATAATTTTTAATGGTACATTTATAAACAGTATAATAGAAGCTCATTCATATCTATTAGCGATAAATTCCTTGTGCTATAAATCAGAAGCACACCAATATATTTTACTATTTGCGTACTTAAATAATAATGCGATTAACGACAAAATCAATGTTTAATTGTGATTTGATTTTATTTTCATTAGTGTATCATGAAGCAGAAGATTATGAAATACATTTATAACATATCTTGATAGCATATCTAAATGTAAATTCTAATGTTTTTATTGAATACGTTTTCGCACCAGTCTTTTCATAGTAAAAAGTGTTTGAAATATACATATATATGTGTGTGTGAAGACAATGAAACTATAATAAATACTATTTATCTCTTGTTTAGTTAGGAAAATTTTCATGCGTATATTTATTTACACTTTAAAATGGAATAAAAACAAATGTTTCAACAAATGCACCAGGATATCAGAATATTAAATGTAAGAGTGAAGCAATTTTATATTTTATACACTCAACTTTATTTCATTAAAATTCTTGAAATAAATATTTAAACCTTTAATTTCCATTCCCATTATTGGAATATAATATTTTTCAAGTGAATTTATACACTTTAAAATATTCACATATGAATTATCATTAATTATATAAGCTAAAAATTTTACACTCGTGCAAATTTGAATACCACATTACATATTGATTTACATCATTTACATAAAAAGGAAAATTGACTCGAAGCATTTGCAATAAAGAATATCAAATGACTGTAAGAAACCGAAAAATTGGAAAATCAAGAGCAAGCGCTATTAATGTATAAAGATCATAATTATAATTAAACTTTATTTTTTGTACGTTCCAACAGTTATTACGATAAGGCCAAATAATTTTAATAAGCAGTAAGGTTATAGGGAAACTAATACTCAGTTTTCCGGCATCCGATTACTGACGTCCCTTCTTAGACGAATCGGAAGTCGGTTGTCGATCACTCGCTTTTACGTGAAAGGAAATGCCTATATCTCGTAGAGATTTTAGTATGAACAAGAAAGTTAATTGTAGCCGTACAGGCTATAATTTCAATCGCCGCATCTGCAAATAACCGTTACCTGAAATATGATATGCATTTAATGTTTTTTTTTTTGTTGTTGAGATGAGAAAATTTCGCATGCATTACCGTCAAACTCACCATTCTCGAATATCAAGCAACTTTTTTATGCACGGAGATTTATTTCATTGAAGCATTTAAACGGTTGACATATCCTCCTTTGGCAGGCTCGAACTTTTGACAAATGTTCTCGGACATGCAAGGAGATAAGCGTAATCGGGAAAAGGAACAAAATCTAATAGAGCTCTTGGAACCGCAGATTTACGTTGAGCCTAACGATGGGTGTATTTCGCGGAATTCCATAAGGGGCTTTTTAAAACTTAAATGTCTCTCTTCCCTGACATCCAATGGGGAATCTTGGCAGCATAGCGGTGACGTCACGGTCGTCGTTGTATTCCACCCAAGAAACGTAGAACGTGGTCGCGCAGCGGGCAAAAAGTCCAAGCCGATGAAGCGAAGGCCTTTTTTTATCTTTTTGCAAGCACCGGTGTATATATTGGCGCTTTTAGAATACGATCGATTTATGTCCATGAGCTATTCTATATGCAGCCCACGCAAGCTGCAACGAGTCCCTCTCGCGTCCATCGCCGGCTAAAAAATACTCTCCCTGAATACTTTCAAGGTCGCTTCTCTCCTTCTCTCTCTCACACACACACACACACAAACTCTAGCTCTTCCTTTTTCTTTTACACTTTTTTTTCTATCCCCTCACTTTTGCGTGCCTATAACTTTCTTGCGCGAGCTCTTGGCTTGGCAAAATGAGTTGTTAGTAGAATAACTCTCGGCGGCTCCGAACATTGTCTACGTTGTATTGTAACTTTTATCGTATAATTTTAATACTTCATTAATAAGGCTCGCTTCGCTTTCTCTGAAGAACTCGCTATTTTAAAAACTAACATAATCTCATCATTCTTATGAACACTACTCTAGAAATAAGTATTATCATCAAAAGCATCTTAATTCATTTTAATTAAAATCAAGAGCTAGCAACTATACGGCGAAGATTTTTTTTTCAAGTGTTAGCATATAACGGAATCATTAGTCTTTTAGTGTTTGTAAAACAGGTGATGCAAATTACACAATAATAACACCACAATTTTTACTCTAAAGGCAACGATGACTTTGCTGATGTCTTAGTCAAAACAATAAAGACCAATGTATAAATTCACATTTGCAAGTTTTGTATAATGTAAAATATTAGAAATAAACAGCTTTTAGCAATTGTATTAAAATAAACAAAATAATAAACAGGAATTTAGAAAACTTGATATTTGTTTTAAAATGTTCAAATTTTCAAACAAAGAAATTTCCTCAATTATAATCTTTTGATCGAAAATTGTTTTTGACACTGAAAATTTGTTTTGGGTTGCTATAAAACATAAAATTTTCGAAATATGTGTTTCTTTTCTACTTATAGCAATTAACGTATTATAAACGCGAAATTAAATTATCAACATTCAAAAGTCAGAATAAAATTATATACTTAGAACGCAAAATGTTAAGGAATTTTATTTTTGTTCAACTTTACAATATTAATATTTGCGCAATTATGTATCATAAGTTTAACAGATATTTTATCAATTTTTATGTTCGAATGGAAAGAGGCAACAAAAAACAATCACTATTGACATAGACGTTTATAACTACGCAACTTCTAAACTCAGAAGAATAAAAGTAAAGGATCGTAAAAATTCCAATACTTTGATTTGAGTCGCGAGCTGTCGAAGGTCTGATTGACCACACATTTGACGATATACAAATGATATTTATTTCCGAGAACGCGAAGCGAGCCACCTAAGGTGTAAAAAAGCGGCGGTCCCGGACAAGAAGCTCCAAAGACGAAAAATGAAAGTAATCGATCCTCTGGATCACGAAGGATTTTCTAGTAGCCAAATTACTAGAAGACGGGGCTATAAAATTTATTGCGCTTTATTAAGCAGCAGAGGTTGCGATACGCAGCATCGAGCGACTTATCCTGACGCCGTGAAACGCATCCGCGGGGTCAAAGGACGGGCGCCGATGAAGCACTCGGCCGATTCGTTGGTGCACTCCCCAAGGTCGTCCCCGGCATTCTTCCGTGCTTGCAAACGCTCAATGATGAGCCGCGGCAAGGTCGTCTCGCAACCGATGGCCAAACGGATGCGCGTTTTACCCTTACCCGAGTTTCGGGCGGCGCTACTCGAGCACTAATTATCGAAAATCGTTGCGTTCACCGAAGCAAAGTGCATACTCAAGGTGCTTAAGTGACGGCCCGCAATTCTGCCCGTACCCTCGTTTTTTCATTGCTGCAGCAAGGGCAGCTCCCCTCGCCTCGTGATCTACCAGCCCAACAATCAAGTTTTGATCGAAAAGCCAACGCGAACGAACGATAGATTCAAATTTTCGAACATTAAGCGACATTTTAATCTTGTTCAACGTCCGTCAATCTTCATTCGGAGGACTTGTTTAACGATTCAACAATGACAAATATCCGAGCTCGCGTCGCAAGGAAGTTCGCATATCGTACCATCTTCGATGAAACGCCGAGCGATTCGCGATCATTTTATTAAATTGATGGAGAGGTTGTAGTTAAGCGGTAATAATTTTTCGCTTTAAAAATGACTCCGCACCGTCCGACCGCTCGTGCCTAGCACCGACCTCGACCTTAAATGTAGCACGTACAGCTGTCTCGAGACCGACACTTACTCGTAATTTCGCGGCTACATTCGGTGAATTGCGATCCCCGGCGAATCGAGCTGCAGCGATCACGCGATCTATCTTTTTCCACACGATCTTCCCAGCTGATCAACTCGAATCTTAAATCTTCACCTATATATAATTCTGGTAGCGCGTTCTCGAGCGGACGTTGGCGCGACTCCTGCCTCGAAGTGAAAAGACGTCCGTTATCGCGCTGCTATCGCAGTTGCCGTCGTTTCTCCTTCTGCGGCGCGCGCGCGCCAGGAAACAACGGAAACCACTACCGCGCCGAAAAATAAAACCGTGGTATTGAATGGTGCGTGCCATAAAACCAGCCGACGATTCGGCAATAATGCCCGCGTCGTAGAAGAGGCAAGAGAGCAAAAGGAAAAAAAAAACAAAGAGGAGGGTGCATCGCAGAGGAGCAGCTCGTTAAAGGCCTGGAGAGTCCTTTGTCGTGGATGCGAGAGAACCCGCGAGAAAAGGAGTAGCTCGCGGATTCCTGACCGAAGAATGGACGCCGCCGCTGCCGCTGCCATCGCCGCAACCGATCCCCACCTCCAGCCCTGGGACAGGAATAGCCGGGGTGACGTAAGCACATCCTGACCGCTTTCAACTGGTTAGCGCAGCCCAGTGGCGTAAAACGTCAAGGGGCGAGGGGCATAGGCTTGGGCGTACCCAAGGAGGCGAGCGCAGGGGATGCCACCAAGTGTCTCTGACCTCGCGAGTACGCGGCTTTTCCTGCCTTGAGCGCGAGATCCACTCTCAGCGAATTTGCGGGCGATAGCCGCCAAAGGCCTTTAGAGGGTGAGAGTCGAGGGAGCGCCCGTAGGATCCAAATTTCGGGGACTTTTTTTTTCTTTGACCGAGTCCAGTATAAGGCCGTGACGTCTCAGCATCTTGGGCAGCGCTTTCGAAAGGATCCTATGTATTGGCTTTGCCACTCTTACTTTTGGAATGCGATAGTTGCGTTGGTACTAAACAATGAAGGAGAGTGAGAGGTGTCCGCTTAAATTATAAATGCGAATTCTGCTGCGTACTATTGATCTACATTTATTAACGATTTCGTTAAGAAATCACGATTGAAGTAGCAGAACTTTTATTAAAAAGGTCGAAGAAACTGGTAAAAGTAAGCAATACAAAAACCGACGTGCCGGTATTAAATCACGAGCTTAACCGTCCAGAAGTTGTTTTGAAATATTTCGTAAAGTAACATAATTTAAATATGCCCGTACAGTAATAAACTAGCTAACAAATAATTAGGAGAAAATTGGATTAGAGAAATTTGTTCAGAAAATCAGCAAACTATTAAACTATCTTCGTTACTCACGCGTAATTTGAAAGTTAAATTGTTAAAGTAATAACAATAGCCGTATGCCTGCAAGAATGTGAAATGCGAGGTCTTGCTAAACACGAGTAAACCAGATTTAGGAAGAATTTAGGGAATTGTGTAATCATGAGATAAGAGAACTGGAGACTATCATACCTCATCCAATGTTGAAAGGGTCACAATATTACTTAAGTGAAGGATATTAATGTGGGCGGTATGTGAACTAAAATGAGGAACAACGAAACAGATTCCGTGGATTTAATAAAAAATCTAAAAGTCAGAGGCCATAAGATAAATTATCAACAAGATTAGAAAATAATATTATATTAAATTAAAGACAAGTAGTGTACAGTCCAATGCCTCGTAAAGTGGAAAAAAGTTTTTCTTTTGACAAGGTGATGTATTTTCCAATTCCTGACTCAAGTCAAATGATTAAAATAATAAATGTCGTTATTATATAATTAACTAGTTTTTAAATTAATACAACTCTGCATTCACTCTTTTTTGTTCTGTAGTAACGAAATTTCGTTCTTAGAAATATCAACTTTCTTCTAAAACATGTTATAATAAGTATACTTAACAAACTTTATTCTCCTTAAAATAAATATATAATTTACCATTTGAAATTCCATTACTTTTTGGAGAAATAAAATAAATATTTAATATAGCAATGATTAAGCCTATCTTGAACATTCTTAATATTTTAACTTTCTCAGGTAAACGAAAAAATGACAAAATAAAAAAGTGATAAATATGAAGATAATCGAAAAAAATAAATGTATTACTTAAGCTTTTAAAGTTTTATTACTGTGAAGCATATTTTGCTTGATTCTTAAACTCATTTTCTTACTAATTTAACGTTTATGATTAAAGAATTTAATTATTATAAATATCTAACCAAATAAGTAGAATTAATTAAATTACATTCAATTTTTCATTAAAACGACGCCAGTTTGATATGTGTATCTTTAAATGTCTTTAAATATACGTAATGCTTTTTATAAAATTTATAAATAAATGCTTATGAACATTATCGAAAATTGCTTCAAAGTATTAAGTAAGGTATAATAGGCCAAAAATATTTTGTCAATTTGTAATGCATGGACTTAAATAGTAAAACATTCATTCCACTAGTTCAAATATTTAATGATTAACTAAAAAGGTTAAATCGTCTTAAAATTTCGCAAACTATCAATTACAAATCAATGCCTTGGTTTAATTTAAAATATTTATGTGTAATCATGTTTAAAAAAGAAAAGACAATAATCTTTTTATAATTACTTACTTTGCACCTTATTTAACCAAGAAAAATTATAGAAAAAGTTTATAGTAATTGTCAATTATGTATAACTAGACAAAGATGTATCATGTCTAGTTTATTAAATATAAAAAATTTCTCTTCTACATAATGGTTTTATATTAATTCTATATGCTATAATGAAATATTAGAAAAATTACAACTTTGAATATTTTATGTAAAAATGAAAAAACATGAAAGAATAGTTTGAATTGATATAGATTTTAACAAATAAAATATCTGAATAATATTCAAGAATATACTAATTGGCGATGAATTTTCAGAAGTCAAAGCTAGTACATCGTTATAAGAAAAAATCATACAGTGTAAAAGTGATAAAAATAGAATTTAAAGAATAATAATAAGTCTACTTAATACAATTTGACGAAATATATGAAAAAAATTCTTTTGTACGATTTTCTCCTGAAAACCACACTAGACATTTAGTGAATAACAAATACCCGATTATTTTAATTTTAAACTTCTTTTGAAATAGGTAGAGAAGTAAGTTTGGATTATTTAATGATTTCATGCTAATTATTCTGATTATTTAAGTATCAGACTACGTCAAAAATCTATTAAAAATTCAAAAATGCTGTTAGCAATTTTAAAACAGATAATTTGATCTAATTCATCAACTATATTTTGTAATAACAAAATATTTTTATTTTACTCAATTTAGTTCTTGAAATTTTTATAACGCATGAAGTTCATATTTTGTAAAACCAATCGTGGAAACATACGTGTCATATGTAATTTATTGTTTACACAGTCATTTTAAAGTGGAATATTAATTTAACTTGAAATATATATAATACAAATTCGTACATCAAAGGAATAGTCTATACTTAGAATTAAACTTATTTTCCATAATCTTACGTATATCAACATTTACAAATTCCTATTGTGAAGAATAAAAATAAAAATATAACACCATGTTTGATATTAAAAAGTTAAATATAATATTTTAAAGACACCATAAAATTTTTATTTATATCTAATCTATGGAATCTGATAGAAATCTAAAATCTGCTTATATTATATTTTGAAATTATCTATTTAACAACGTGAGTTTTACTTGAAATTATTGTAAGAGATAACCAAATTATTATTCGATCAGAGTCTTTATCTAACATTACTTCTTTATTACGTTTATCCTACATTATTTCTTTTATTACGTAGAATGTGTGAAATTATAATAAGAAATTTGTAAGAAAGAAATTAAAGTGAATTTAACATTTCATGGTAAGTTTAATGTAGGCTTTTATCACCGTTATATTTGTGTTTCCTCCTTTCGCTTTTCGTTATTCTTTTCTTGTTTGTACTTATAGTTTGACTTGAATACATTACTTTTTATATTGCTAAAGGCAACTACATCCTTCATTGAATACTAGCTGTGAGTTCGTAAGTATTTTACGCTTCTTTTTCTAATAAAAAGTAAGACAATGAAATGTTATAGATTTGTGACCAATTTTATAAAAATTTTTAATTCACGTTAATTGCAAAGAATGTAGTCATAAATATTTAAGATGTAGTTGTATAATATAAATGAAAAAAACTATTCTTATTCTCTTTGTAAAGAAAAAAACTTGGAAATGAAAAATAAAAAATACAAAAAATAATGTCAAAATAATAAAAAGAATGAAAAGAATGAAAACCATGCTGTTTTAACAACAATTCATTCATTTATATTACCATGCTACCGCTGGTTCAAGTTACATCTTTGTAGTGAATATAACTAACCTAAATTACGGGCATTATTCTGCAAGCTAGAAAAGAACAGATCTAGTAAAAGAAACGATTTGAAAAAATATCGTAATAAGAGGCGATTGCAATCTAGCCTGCTCGTAATACTCGCAGTGATCGTAATGCAGATCGACATAACTAGAAAGTGATGGTGCGTGGAAGGTGAAGAAAATTCACGATGATCTATAGGCACCAGGAATCGAAAAAACGAAATGCCAACGCGAGCCCATAATAGCGCTCGGTAGCGCTCGACTCGCATTATGTGACTAATAATTACGTGGGTCGCGCAAAAGTTGCGTAGGCTGCTCTACTCTGGCCTTCGGAGTCCTTCGCGGAGGAAAAGTGAAAAGCAGCACGCGTGGGCCCAGTAGTGGGTGGACCGGGTACCAGCCGCAGTTCTTGATCTCTCGGAGCCTCCTCTTCTACGTTTCGTTAAATTATGCACTCGACCAAGAGATGAGAGGATGGGATGCCGATTACCAATGAAAGAGACGCAGAGACTCGGTGCCATTGCATAAGAGAAACATTGCGATCGACTTTTTAAAAACGCGTCTGACTTTACAAGCAAGATGAACTTTTTCTCTTTTTTCTTTTTTTAAGGTGTGAAAGATTTTCTAGTCGCGCGCAAATGAATATTCAAAGGTGACTAGTGTCGCGGAGAGGGGAGGAGTGACTCATTGTTCGGCCCAAGGATACAACAAGTTTTTGAGCAATCCCAACTCATATGAGTTGGATTCGACTTTTCATTATGATGTGATGTCCCGCGCCTATTGCGCACAATAGGTGAAGCGGAATATTGGATTTCGTCGCAAGTAATACCGATAATAATACAAAACACAGGTTTTAATAATTTGAGGCTTTATATTTTTACAACTAAAACTCATAATCCAAATTATCTGTGTATTAGTATAAGTCTTAACGGAAAAGATAATAATCACCCGTTTATGTTTTACATTCTTTCTTATTTGCCTTGTGTAATTCCTCCTTCTTTTTCACTTTCTCAGCCTCGTCGTGAATACGTCTTTTCTTGCGCAGCAGCCAAATAGCTTTCGCTCTGTCTTCTCGACCCTTTATCATACTCTTGTACAGCTTTCGGTGCTTATTCTTAACCAATTTCTCTCGCAAACGATATTCTTGTCTCTCCTGACGACTCTTTTCCCAAGGATCTTCCATTACTATTTCGCCACTCTTTACCTTCATCTTTTTTTTCTGCAATAAATATTCTTTTTTTAAACGAACACAAAAATTTATAGTTTTCACTTAATAATATAATTATTTATGAAGATACCAGAGATCTGTATTATATATTTGAAACTTAGTGATAAAATATTTTAAAATCAAAATTTTTATTTTTTAATATTTGTTAAACAAATGTACGCTATTATTTATTTGCTCTCACGCTAATCTTGTAGCTCAAATGAAATCGCTATTTATACTTTCATAAAAGTATAAATGCGATTAGCTACATATTAATTTTATTTATTGTGTAAGTGCTAAATAACTTTATTGAACTAAAATTATTTTAAAATAAAATATTATGATTTAAAAGATACTAAAAAATCAAATTGTTAGCACTAAATATTTATTCCCTTAAATACAACGGCCAATATCTGAAATAAGATGTGGTAAAATGTTTCAAAACGACTCAAAATTGTTTTCCAGCATGAAAGAGAATTATCTTAGAGGCTGTAAGGCTTATTTTTTTACACAAGCACTGCCCAACATTTACTTGAAGACTTCAAATTCATCTTTTAAAGTTCATCTTTTTTAAGATATGTTACATATGTCAAAAACATATAATGCTACATCATAATTTAGAATTCATAATAAATAATTGAATCATAAAAATTTATTTTCACTTATTGCATATTTCATTATATGACTGTTTACATTTTGGTTTTATTCAAATTATTAATAATTAACGTTGTAAAAAATTATTCTTCAATATTCAGTTAATACAGGTACAACTTCGATGTCTTAATTTAATGAAAGAAATATTATTAGCTATAAATTTATTAGTACATATTAATATTAAGTGATGGTTAAACAATACTATTAAAAATAAATAATCGGTTTATTCAATCTTAATATAAGTTCTAACAACGTGTACTAGAATGAAGTAGACAATATTGCATCCACTACTTACATGGAAATATAGTTACTATTTTCAGGTAATCATGTATATTGAAATCATAACCAATGAAAATTACATGTAAGACAAATTTTTACTTAGAAATTAGAAGCAAAAGAAATTTCAAAAAAGCAAATTTATTCTCGAAAATACACAAAAAAGTAAAAACCTTAATAACAAAGAAATAAATCACATTTACGAGATATTATGTATTTATACTAAACCATACATTTTATATTTAATGCAATAACACAAGTGATTTATTAAAGAGATAATTGTTACGTCCTCCACCTTGAATTAAAATAACGTAACTGTAAATTATAACTTTTAAAAGAACTCAGTACCATTTTTTAAATTATATTTAAAAATACTATTATTTTGAAAAAAAATGTATGCACAAAATTAACGATCAAAGTAAGTATTAAATTTTATTATTTGAAATAAAATATTTAAAAAAAATACTCACTAGAAGTATATAATATAATATTATTGCACAAATTAATTGATTTAAAATTTTCAAAAAATTACAAATTTATATAACTAATTGTTGGCGTTGCAATTATTACTCTTTATATCAATACATTAAACTATATAATTAAAAATACTTTATAGATTAAATTTCATTTACTTTGTATACCTCAAGTATAGGGATCATTTCGGCTCAACTATACCCGCGTAAAAAAGAAGAAATTTTAAAATGTATTATTTATTCACCTTTTTCTGTTAGAGAGTATATGACGCTTTTTGCTTTAAATATGTGTAGAAAATCGAAATATCAATGTGTAATAATGAATAATGAAGAATGTAATAATAAAGAATACAAAAAAATAATAACATTTCCGATTAAAAAAGCAAGTTATAAGTTATATTTTAACGTTAAAATTTTCAAATATACTATCAAATAATATAAAATAAAAATTTACCTTGATTAATCTTTCCTTTTCTTTTACATCTTCTATATTAAATTTTTCAGATTTTTCTTTATCCATTACAAAAAGAGCTTCATTCCCTTTCTTCTCTTCTTCCTCTTCATCCTCGCTCATATTATCCTCACTCTCCTTACCCATTTCCTTTTTGTCTTCTTCACTCTCTATACTATCATCAGATTCCTTTTCATCTTCTGAATCATCTTTCATCTCTTCCTCGTTAACTAAAAACCAAATAATAACATCGATAATTAGTAAGCAAGTGTTTAATAGCTATTAATTTTTACACAATATTTATAAAAAAAATTTTAGTGCAATTGATTAAAAAGTACATACTATAATCTAATTTGTATTCAGGATCCATTAGTGCTCTTTCCTCAGGCGGTATATATATTTGATCGCGACGGGCGTCTGAAAATGGTGAAAGATGTGGAGGTAGTATGCAACCCATTAAATACGTTTCCACAGATAAGAGCTCGCGAGCATTCACAGAGTCAAATATCCACTGAGGTTGTATGTAATATCTGCAAAATATTAAAATAATAAGTAAAATGAAAAACTTTAGTTGGATTAGTTAAAATTCAACATAAGCTCAAAAATATTGATTTTTATAATTTAAATATTCAAAAGATGAAAAAAATTATATTTAAAAAATAATTGCAAAAGGAAATTAGTAGAACGTATGAATAATTACTTCAACATTTCTAACAAATACTTATAATACCAAGCTTTATTTTCTATTGGATATTAAGTTCTATAATTACAAAATAAATCTCGAGCTAACAAATATAAATCAAAAGAGAACAATTGAAAATAAAATATCAAGATTATATTTTAAGATAAATTGTTATAAGAAAGTAATAGAAAAAAATATATATATTAGATATAATGTACTTCTTATACTTACGTTTTAAACTAATAAATACTTAAAAATATTTAATAAAATACTTTTAATAATATAAACTAACAAAAATATTCAAAAAATCAATCTTATCGAATAAATTCAATTACATTTTCAATTTTTGTTTAAATTAGAAAAATTAAAATATTTTTAATTGTAACAACTATGATATCTATTTCATTTTAAGTACATATGAACAAGTATGTTACTAATCACTATAAAAACAATATTTGATAATATACTTCTATAAGTTAAATTGTAAGATTGTAGCTTTGGGAATGAAGCAAAAACCAAAAATACTAGAAAGATACCGACAGAAATTGTATAAAAGTTATAAGTTGGTGGAAGAGTATATTGAAAACATATTCAGAAAAAATACAGAACCAAAAGCAAGCAAGGAAATAAGCACATCCTACGGCATAAATAGCATATATTTGATGTTTTCAGATATTGAGAGAGCAAAAGAGGAATCAAAGGAAAAGAAGAGAACATATAGAAAAGAAGGTAGAAGCATGAAAATAGTGACTTAAAGATGAATATGTATGAATGAATATTTAATAAGTGAAAGAAAAAATGGTGACAATAAGATAGAGATAAAAAGAATAAAATTGTTTAAAATCAAAATATGTAATATTACTGTAATAATAATATTTATTAAATAATTTATTGAATCCTAAGCATATAATATATAATAATAAATAAATAAATATCCTTCTATCAAATTTTTTAAATGAATTTCCATCGAATGATAAATTAAATGTATTATAGTTTCTTTGAAAATTCAATAATTATTCTATAATAAAATAAAAGTAAATAATAATAATAATAATAATAATAATAAATTAATAATAATTAACATTAAATGAAATTTTACAAGCATCTGTGAGTATCTGCATTTAGAATATTTAAAAATAATTAAGTTATATGCTGTATATTATATATATTTATATTATATATATATAATTTCTGCAATATTAATTTTGAAACTTTTTATATATAAAAATATCATTTTAGTAGTTTCATTTTCACAATTTTAAATTAAATTAGCAATGTTCTTCTCTTAATAAAATATAATACAATACGAATTATTAAAATATAAATACGAATAAAAAATAAGTTTTTTTGAAAAGCATAATTTACATACATATCATTGAAAAAAATCGTATTTTTAATGTTTGACTTTTAAAATAAAAATATTTAAAATATTTAAATTTAAAAACGAAGAAAATTAAATAAAATTAAATATTAAATTAAATTAAATATAAAATTAATTAAATTAAATATTTAAAATTAAATTAGGAATAAGAACTGATATTTGACCTTGAAATATATTGTTTGTCCATACTAGATCTGTCAGCAACCTGATATGTTATAGTTTCATCGTTTTCGTCGAAAGTTGAACCAATAAATAATAATTTATCCCATGAAACTTCACCTCCGAAACATCGGATAATAAAAACGAGAGGTTCTCTTGGTACTTCTCGATTTAGAAAAAATTTCAGCCCTTTGAAAAGGGTTTTCAATTTTTTTATTTTTGCAAGTTCAACTTTAGCTTCTTCAATTTTAGCAGCATCAGATTCCTAAAATTTTATTTACATATTTTAAAACTAAAAGCAACATACCTCATGTCATATAAAATATGAAATTATAATAACATTTGTGAAGCTATCTATTTCTACTTCCTCTTCTTCATTTTGTGCTAAAGGATTTAAATTAATTAATGGAATATTGAGAGCACTTATCCTTTCAGATACAAATGCTTGCTCATCTACAAGTGCCTTATCTGTAATATCTAATTAAAAATAAAATTTGAATTTGGTAAAATGTAACTTATTTTGAAATATTTAAATATGAAATAAATATAATACTTACTTATATCATTGAATTTTGGTGGATAAAATAAATTTAATGTGTGATAAAGTCTGAAGTTTACAAATCCAAGCATGATGATGTAAAACTCAACAAATATAGACATCAATTTAAAATCTACTTCAGATTTTTTTTGAGGCTCAAAACCAAAATGATGTGGTACAATCCATGTAATAATTTGTCCTTTTATTTCAGCTTGATAATAATATCCTTTAATAGAAATAAATACTTTTCGTAAGGCTTTTGCAGCGATAACAGCATGCATAAATTCTACCGTTAATCTTCGACAAAGTACACTTTGATCTCTTGGAATGTGCTTCATGGATGGAAATGTACTAAATAAAAAGCACAAAGTAAGACAATCATCTAAATCTTTTAGGGCATCTATAAATGTTGGATATCTTTCTTTGACAATATGATCAAGTTTTATTGTAGGATGATTTTTCAAATATCTTCTCATTTCTTTAAAGTCTTGCATTGCTTTTGCTCTCCCAACTTTTCTTGCAAATATCTAAAATGAAAAAGCATAAAAAATAATTACACTTTACTGTTATTAACATTTTATGTAAATAGTTTAAAAAAACTAAATATATACCTTACGATCTCTTAATTTCCATATTATTGGTTCATGCATCAAAAACTGTATGTCTTTCTTATGATAAAGTATCTTGATACGAGTATCTCCCTTTTGTGCTCTTTTGCGATTTCGAGGTTCTCTCGGGTAAATTCCTTTTATGATGCACAATCTACGAAAATCATTCAAAGACAGTTGCAATTTTTTTAAAGCTTGTTTCCTTGTCATAAATTGCACTGCTTCTCCGGACTCAAACTACAAAAAATATTTATGTAATGATTTATTTTCATTTATTTAAAGATCTAAACAAACATTTTAAAAATATTGCACTAAATTAAAAATATTTTTATTTATATATATACGTATAACCTCATTCTAGTACTTTTTACAGTTTAGTCATTTTTTACCTTCTTTTTGCCGATGACTACCATTTTTTATTGTTGAGTGCAGTTTGATTGTAAATACTAGTATAAATATGTTTTATTATATAAATTCACTCAATATTTGTTGTAAAAACCAAAGTCTTATTTACATAATGTTGACGTACATCAAAAACGTGTTGTTAACCATTTTCAAAAGATTACCATCATCTACTATCGGTATTAACAGTTAATATATACAGTTCTGCTACATCTACAACTGATAATTTCATAATATTAATTACTAACAGTGAATAAGTAATTATTTCTTTCTACCTTCAATTTGGTTATGTTAATAATAAGTATAATATTCATGCGTACAGGTAGAAAATATAACTTATTATTTAAAATTTTCATTTTTTACGTAAATGCTGTAAATATTAATATTGTGTTATGGAAACACGTGATGACTTAATAAAATGTTTCGACGAGAAAATCGAATGGGGTTGGCATATGATCCAACAATTGAAACTCGTAGAAAAGGTTGAAGGTGTTGACAAACTCATTCGAAAGATTCAACAGGAAGTAAAGTTTTTAAAAAAGGTAATTAAACTTTTTAAAAAGTATTGATATTTTTCCTTAAGAAAATATTTAATAAATTTCTTTATTTTTATTGATTTTTATCATTTTTTATTAATCATTGAAAAGGTACGTTTTACTGGAAACGTAAAAAAGGAACATCTTCAAAGTACAAATTTAAGCCATTTAAATGCAATTGTCAAACGACTTTTATCTGCAAATGTTGCCGTTAATGTTCTAAAACCCTTTAAATATCAGAATTTAAGATTAGAAGTTGATATTATCTGTGATGGTGGATCAAGTTGGGTTAAAGTTATTGCTCGCAATGCAAGAGCACTCAGTCTTATTTCTAGTGGTGATGCTGAATATGGACAGAAATCAGTTTTTGATCAAGCTAATTCTTATCTAAAATGTGCCAAGAAATATCCACATATGTATAATCCTCCAAATATTATTTTTCATTTTGCTTGTGGTATAGAAAAACCATTAGCAGATAAATTAGAAAGTTTATTAGGTATTATAATTGAAGGAGAAATAATAAATGTAATAGAAAATAAAGATAATAATTTGCATGGTAAGAATCTAATATTTTAAATTTTAAGTATATTTTTTATTAATCTTGATAATTATTTTTGATATTTTATAGACAAATTAATATATTTTGAGTCTGAGATTGAATCCAAAGATATTACAAATATTAATGTTTGTGATTTAGTAAAATTGAGTACAAGCATTAATTCCACCAACATTATGATACTCAATTTAGATGTTTCAACTCTTCTTGCATATGTAACAAATATGACAAATGGTCATGCAAATTTTGAATTTGTAGAACCATTACTTACTATACAAGCAAACTGGGAACGATGCCACCCTATAAAACCAGTTTTAGAAAAACTTTTTCAAAACAAAGAATTAATTGTATGTCAAACTGCATATGACAATTTTACAAATATTGTAAGTTTAATTGGTGGTCCTAATGAAAAAAAACGAGCAAATGAATTAATGTACAGAATTAAAGTTGTTGATGATATACCTAAAGGAAGAATCATGGATCTGAATCTTATTGGCAAAATAAAAATACGATCAAGACTAGTTTTTGCAAGTGGAGAAAATTTAAAAAGCATAACAGTCTCTGCTAATGAAGGATTTGTCCGAGCAGCAAGAATGCAGGTATGATGTATATATATGATAATGCTATTAATTTTAAAAATTGATTAAGTGATTGTACTTTGACAGATATAATATACATTGCGTTTATTTTCAGGGAATCGAATGTATGGTTTTTATTCATGAACCACGTTCATTATCAGAAATGAAAGAACTGAAAGGTACAAAAATTGAAGTATCTTGATAAATCTTAACTAAAGATAAACAGATACATTTTACATGTAATAAAGTTCACTATAACAATCATTATAACGATTGCTTATTAAAAATGTTTTTATACAAATTTGAAATAAAACTCTTTTATATTTAATGGTTAAGAAATTTAAAAGTCATCAATGTTGCATTGCTTGCAATTATATATTAATGGTTGAATATTTTTTTATTACTTTAATAAATATTAATATATCTAGTCGATGAAATTATCCATTGATTCTTGAGGAATATGTGATATTTGTTCAATTTGTAAATTATTTTCGAATTCTGGAACAAAAGAAGAATTTATAAAACAAAATTGTTGAAAAAGACGGTAAGGATTGGAAGGAAAGTAGCTAAGCCAAGTACCTGTGATGTAGCTCTGCAAATTCGGATTTCTTTCTTTGGCAAGGACGACGAATTCTTTGCACTTCTCATCATTGCCCAGCAGTTTGAAACATTTGGCACTGTTGAGGAGTGCTTTAATATTGTTTCTATTGATTTTTAGTGCCCAGTCACAATCGTGAAGTGCTTTCTCGTAGAGCCCGAGCTTCATGTAGGAAAGAGCTCGGTTGTTCCAAAGCAGCCCAGAGTCCTTTCTTTGCACCAAAGCTTTTGAGAAATAGGTGATTGCCTTTTCATAATTACCTTGTTTGAAGGCGCTGTTCCCTATCCTCTTGTAAGTTTCGGCCCGTTCGTTGCGTACTTTTCGGTCCTCCGCACGAACCTGAGCGTCTCTTTCGACACTCCGTTTGAAAGCCTCTGTTTCATTTTGGTCGAGAAGTTTCATGATTTATTAGAAATAGAAAATCATTTATATTTTATGATCTTTTATAAGTTTTTATTTTCAAATGTCCTAATAGTATCCTTGAATGGTATGATTTGTAATTAAAATACTTTATTTTCTTTATATAATAAATACAGAAAAAGTCTAAATAAAAAATTTATATGTTATTTTTAATTGATTTTTATAATAATAAACAGATTTATAAATCACACTTTCTGAGTTTTGTGCTTCAAGATATTTAATATATCATATTATATTTTATAATATATTTATGTACAGTTTTTAAATAAAAATAAACTTTTTTTAATGATTTTACCAAAATTTTATTATTATGTGTAACCTAGAAATGAGCTCTTTTATCATTAAAAACAGAAAAATTAAAAGTACAATATTACTTTATTGAAAATATTACATTATTGCACCAATTATGTATACTGAATAGAGACTTTTTAAAACATAAATATAAATGATTGAAATTCATGATTTCAACCATTTGTTTATATTGAAAGTACTACGCTTAATCTTAAAAATAAATATGATTTAGAAAAAAACTGATTTAAAATATAAGCTAAATGGGAAAAAATGGATTTAAAACACATAAAAGTAATATATAATATATACATATACATAATATATAATATATTCATATACGTAATATATAATATACACATAATGTATAACTATCTAGCAAAACAAATAGATAAAAGCGATTGATATTGAATACCTTGCGACATTTGATTTGGGTCTAAATCTGCTGATGAAAACTTATTTATAATTGTTCGATTAGTTTTTATTTTTAATTCCATATTTTCCGAAATTTCAGTTTTAACTTTCTTTTCTAAAATTTCATCAGCTAATAACATTCCACACTCTTGCTCTTTAATATTAACAGATGCAAGCTTTTTTACAATTTTGTCTAAAATTCATAGCTATTTTTATTAAAAGATTTAATTGTATTGTTAAACAACAGTCTTTTTTTTAATTGCACATATACGCACCGACTTCAGTAACACGGTGCAGAAAATTCTCAAATTCCTCTTCCGTTGCATTTTTTTTTGATTTATAATGCGAAAGATACACGTCTTTTTTATATGCAGTATTATCATCCATTTATAAATTATTTTGAAACACTTTTTCGAAAGGAAAATGTATGGGTTTGAAGAATAAAGTGTCACAGTTTTTTAACTCGTTATTTGTTAATCGTATTGCCATGGACACGCAAGTAGCGTATATATTCCAATGAATACCTTATAAATATACGCAGTGAAACATTTATTTCGTGTTTAATTGTATTTGCAAAGTAACATACAAAAATACAGTATTTTACAATGTAAATATATTAATATAAATAAATAATATTTATTTAATTATACCTAACGTTGCGAAACATGAAATGAAGAATAGAAACAGTATAACAGCAAGAGTTAAAAAAAATTATAAAATGTATGGTGTACTATTGTTACAGACGTTCAATAATTGATCAAATTTGTTATTGGAATTACTTAAGTTTTAGTCATTAAATACGTATAATTGCAATTTCTATAGAAAATAAATAAAATTATTTTCAAAAAAAAAATTATCACGAATTCTAACTGATTATTTATTTATGTAAATTTATGTGTACTTCATTTTATTAGTATACTTATATTAGTATACTTATACTTTTCATTTTATACTTATACACATATAAGTATATATATTGTATAAAGATTTGAAATAATTACGTAATATTAAAAGTGTATCAGAATTTTGTTATAATATTTATACAAGTGCTGTCTTTATTATTGTACAATTAAAACATCCATAAACTTTAAAATCAACTAATTATAATAATTATTAATAATATCTGTAATAAATGGAATTACAACTCTTTTTTCTCACAGAAAACTTAACAGTAACCATAAGTACAGCAATTTCGAATTTATTTTTTCTAATTACATAGTTATTATTAGTATTTAATTTTTAAGTAAAAGCTAATATTTGTAAATATTCATATGTAATATGAAGTAGTAAGCTTAGTGTTAAAAAAATCAAGTAACTTAACAACAGTCGGTAAATGTATTTTCTACATTATAGATATGACATCAAATACACAGTTTTTCATGCGATCTAAACAGAAGAGTATTTGCATGTTTAGTTATTAGTTGCATAGGCATTCAGTGGCAGTTGAAACTTGATGCAAACCTTATCCAGGATTGTAAATCGAAAGTGCGCTCTCACGCCATAAAACAGTGAGAAAGGAAAAGAGGGGAAGAAAGAGAAAGAGAAAGAGAAAACGAGTTAGCGTGCGTGTGTGAGAGGGAGTGACGAAAAGGAGGGGCAAGCCTTCACTCGGCCCTAGTTCGAGTGGCTTGTGACGTGCGATTCTTCGTCAGTACGTTGTCAGCTACGATTGTGTTGTTATACTTAGTGTTATTTCACCGTCATTCGTGTTCTTCAATCGTATTCACGTATTTTTTCTCTTCTCTATTTACCCGTTATCATAATTTTTTCGTCTTATTAGTGAGCTACGGGCGGGAGCCAAGAATCCCTCGAAGCGCGCGCGCGTGTCGCAAAAGCATACGCATCCTTAAAAGTGCCACCCGGGAGACGTAGATTCTCAGAGGGAGAAGAGACGCGAGCGTGAAATAACGTAGCGTGGAGCCAAGGAAGGAAAGAAGTACATATTGCAGTGGACTGTCGCAAGGAGGGAAGAAGAAACGGATAGAATGGCTGACGATGGACACGAAAACGACACCAGCAACGGTGACGTGCCTGAGATCGAGCTCATTATAAAGGTAAAAAGCGTCGTCAGCAAGAACAAAGCCATCAGGGCAGCTATAGAATTATTACCTCAATGTGCGTACGTTGTATGTACGCGCGGGCTCGTCGTACTTTACTTCCGCCTCGTGCGCTAGACCAAATGCCTCGCCAACTGTTGGAAGCCAAACCGAGAGAGTGAGTGAGCGAGTGAGACAGAGGTAGGGAGAGAAAGAGAATTGCCGAGAAATGGGCGTGAATACGACTCTTGGAGTCTTCCTTCGGCTGCAATATCTCACACCTGCTCTCTCGGTTTTTACATTTTCTCTTTTGCTTACTCCTGTAATTTCCTGTGAAACATTTTCGCTTTTCCCTGGTGGCTTCTCTGTCCCTCTTACACTTCGCTTTGACTAAAAATGCAATCGAAGTAATATAGATGCAGTGTAAGCTAATAATCAGTTGTTACACTGCCAAGCGAATCTTGAAAAAAATATAAATAAAATGAAGATTATTTCTTATAATACAATAAAAGTCGTGAGACTGGTTTAAAGGTTATGTTCTTTCATTGCACTAGACAAATGCTTAAAAAACTAATTAAGCAATACTTTTTTGCTGGCTATTTTAGCGCTAATTTTTATGATAGACGAATAAAGGTTAAGGAATTTCTTTTATCGAGAAAAAGGTAATTTTGTTTGATTAAACTGTCAATACTTTCAGCGTAATAAAATTTTAGAGATAATTTGGCATGAAAAAGATGTAACAGTTAACGTAACTCGTTCTGCATACATATGTACAGGAATTTTGTTACGTAAATACCGCCTTGTAAGAGAAGACTAATGGGATATCAATTAAAGCATAATATGGTATTACGATCACGGGATATTATATTGAAGTTAAGCTTTCGAAATTTAATACACTTAATTTACCTGTCTATCAGCAATCTCCGTCCCTTATTGTTAAACCGTACATACTTTGAAAGCTCGATCCACATAAAATTATTTTGTTTCTCAGAAATTTGAAAAAATTAGGATGTAATATATTTTTTTCCCAAGGACCGCGCAGTCACCAGGGCATCAAAGTTTAACACGTTTCGCGTAGAGTCGAGAATTTGACTCGTGAAGCTCTGCCGAGAGAAACGACATTATTCCATACCGTTATTGTTGGTAGATTATGATTTCTCCCGAATAAAAACTCAAGTAAGAAAGGCAAAAAACGAAACTAGTATGAGGATTAGTGGCCAGGAGAAGGAAAAGAAAGAGAAGCGGCAGTGGCGCGACGTTGCCGAAACGAAATAATCGCACGGTTTCTCCTCCGTGTCTTCCAGGTGCTCTTGTCGCAAAAATCAAGCCGAAAACGCTCTTTTCTGTTTTGAATCAAGGCACTTTGAATAGTGACGGAAAGTTAGAATCGGTTAAAAATTCTTCAAAAGTTATACATGTGTGCGTTTTAAGATAAGCCAGTGAATTTTTTCATATTTTTACACTGACAATGATGCACAAAAATCTTAAAGAAACATCAAAACTCTGGCAATGAATTTTTTGCTTTATCATAGGGCATTGTACTACACACCAAGTACAAATTTCTTTGACTCCAATACAGTATATTAATGAGTATATTAAGATACTTGTTGTCGTTGATTTTCTCACAAAATAATGCAGTTAACAAAGTTGAAAAGGAAACATGTTTCGTTACAAGATATTTAAAAAAAAGATCACTTTAGCCGTAGATAATTACAATATTAATTTGACAGTTTGCAAATCTCACTTGAGAATAAATGATTCCTTAAAAAATTAATGGAAAATTAAAAACTTCAAATTAGAATAAGAGGCGGAATGCCTTCCCCGTATTGTATCCTTGTATTTAAAAGTGGTATATCCATTAGTCAGTTATTTTTTTATATATCACAAATTAATTCTAGTAAATTTTACGTTACATTAAGTTTAGTTTAATGCGCACTCAACTATCTATTAGTAAGAAATATAAATGTTTTTAAAAGCTCAAAAATAGATAACGATGTATGTACGTATATATAAGAAACGGTAGTGATATACAGTGCATATATGCTGTCTCTTTTTGCATTTTATTATATAAAAATCTTGTTATAAATATGTATTCTAAGGTCAACAAAAAATAAGGTATGCATCTTAAATTTTTCAAACATATAACAAGGGACGTTTTATTTCTGAAGATTCGATCCATTATCTGCAATGCCATGAAGAGAGAAAAGAAAACTCCAACAGAAAATTCAAGAATTGATCGTTTTACGCCATAATTTATAATTTTCCTCTGCATTTAGTAAGGTCGGGAGCATTATACGGACATATTTAATACTCACATGGTTATCTAGAACAAATTATCGTAAAGTTGATATAAGTTACGTATCGGCCAATATGCAGTAAGCGACGACGTAATATGCGACGTAAGATGCGTTAATGTGCACGTTCCCATTAACAGATAGTTAATAATGAAAAGATTAGTCCAATGAACGATTGCAAAACTTAAATCTCTAAGTTTTTTTAAGTTTTAAGTATATTACTTTTACAAAAACGAACATTGACATGGAGTGATTAAATTTTATTTTGTTTATGTTTGCATTAGATGGAATTTACGTTTTCACGACTAACGTATCTTTTTAGTATGATGTGTAAATATAAGTGAAGTAATTTATAATAAACCTATAAATATGTATTGTTTGTTAAATTTCATTTACTTATCGAATAGCTCGTGTCTTTTTTTCATAACTTTAATACTTGACAATTCAATTCCTTTGATCTTAAGTACAGTCATAAAAGACTTATATAAAGATTTTTATATCAAAAGACAGAAATTTTGCAGCCGTCTCATCTCCTTTAATTTAAAAATCGAATTTGCATGTTAAGCAAACGTCTCGTAATAAAAATACAGAATTGAAGCAATGTGGCTAGTATTGAATACTTTACGTTTCCACGTCAGTACTTTCAAAACGTAAATAACAACTTAATTACATCTTATATTTACAGACGATGTTTATTAGTGTAATTTGTCTACTAAAATCAAATAATTATCTTTTATAAACAGTTGAATTATAAATACCACTTTGGAATATTTATATTACATACTCAACGTTGAGAAAATTCTTTTGTCCTTCAAATAATATACTACTGGAAAAACAATAAAAGATTATAAAAAGTCTTTGGATATTACTCACTTCTTTGACAGATATATCTTACATTTACTCTCTGAAAAAAAGTATTAACGATTTTGTTGGTAATAACAAAGTAAAAAAATAGTAACACTTGAAGACTTTTCTAACTGAAAATAATAAAATATCGCGTCTTTTCATTTTGAGTTAAAACATACATTTTTTAAGAGCAGTGTCTGGGCGTAAACACCTGCAATATTTTGATAATTGTGAGCAAAGAAAGACGCGGACTGGGCTTTTCCTCTCAAGGCCTGCACTTCCTTTACGAACTGTATGTATTCAATGTTAACGTATGAGTCATTTAAGTGAGTATTGTTTTTAAGGCGCTCAAAGGCGGCCAATTTTCTAGGCACGTAGGAAAGTGTTGCGAATCGAAAGTTGGGGTAACGATGCTGAAAACGGTGGCAGTAGCGATATGTCAACTTTCGTTAAAAAGCCGACCTACTATGGGAAAACTGGAGAACAAGAAATGGCTCGACTGCCGCAAAAAGAAAGCAGTTAGAGCTCAGTGCTACAGATGCATAGGTGCGCGTGCATTCGGTGATTCAAAGGTAAAAGGCATCGCAGAGGCAAAAAGTAACAGCAGCGACAGCAAAGAAGCAAATTGTTTGGCGCATGCTCTCGGTCCAGTATGTTTTTAGCCACATGAAGGACGGCAATAATTTCAAGCTTCCCTTTCAATGAGGAAAACAGATGCAATGGAGCACAAAGACACCTCATCAGGCATTTTACCACTTATCGCTAGATTTTGCCGTGGCCAGAAAATAGGTGATCCACGGCGCATAAAGGAAAAAAGGAGGGAAAGGGAGTCAAAGCAAGAAACGGCTAGAAGCGATTTATTTCTTATATACTTTTGTAATTGCCTGGATTTACCTTACCAACAATTCCGAGCTGAGAATGACTGTCGCGCGTATTGATAATAATTTTGTATATAATAATATATAAAAATATATATTATAATTATAATAATAATTTTATAATAATTATAATAATATATTGATAATAATTTTTTATATAATTTCTTACAATTACCTTTCATTAAGATTCTATATTGTTTACTTCCATAACCTTCCTTTCAATATTTCCTATCAAATATTTAACAATAAAATAAAATTTTTAAATAAACAAATTACTTACTTTATTACCATATATTAACAATAATTAAAACTAATAATCTTATACCTTTTATCATTATTATAATCCATTTCTGAATAATAAATTAAAAAAAAAATAATAATAATCTTTTTATAAATGCAATTAATGAATTGAAAGACCCAGTAATAAAAACTGTCAGTGAAACATCTTTTATTTAATATTAAATTCTAATGCGTAATACGTTTCATTCGAAAACACCAAATTTTCTTAATTAAAACTTATACCATACTCATGTTTCATGTCGTTTCACTTTCCATCGTTTATACGTGTACTTGCGTAAAATCCAGTTAACCCACGATCGTTCTATTACATTATTCATTCAAACGTTAAGTAATGACGTATAGATAGTTCGACCTATTCTCTGACCAAGAAAAAAGGTTAAAAACGTGAAAATTCATTATAAAAAAGACCGCATTTCACGAGGAAGGAGGAAACCTCGTCAATGATGTATAATCCTTTGAAGCTTTAAGGAAGAAGTCGAGGAATATGACAATAAATGGAGACGTACACAAATTGCGGAATATGGGTTTCTTCGCTGCCATGATCGATGTTCAGACCGTCGTGTACATGTAAAAAACGAGCGGATGTGAATCGACTGTGGTTGAATTGCCTACACTACAAGGAAACATTCCGATATGTACCTCGCCGATTTTCTTGATATTGTGAAAAAGGTGAAAAGTACCCTTTAAGTGTATATTTTTATATTAAAGTACATATGGGAAAACTCTTGTTAGGAGTAGTTATCCCTTTGAATATACTTTTTTTTAACAAAAACTCCAAGACGCATCAACTTTACATCTCAATATCGTTTATCTTAGAATGATTTTACATGAGATTCGTTTAGTTGATAAAATAAAAAGTCATATTTACCCTTATAAAAAATAGAGGATGCAACCCTTTGGAGTAAAAGCAATTTCCACATAAGACACGTTTTTTCAAAAGAAATAAATTAGCGTTGGTTTTATTTCAAAATTATAATTCGTTTTTGAGATATTAGAAAAAAAAACGATTTTCGAGGGTAAACATTAAAGGTGCTTTTCACCCTTTAAATCGCCAAGTTAGTACGTAAAAAAAGCACTCGTCTAATACATTTTGATGTGCTACAACATATCACAATATCATGAAAATCGGTGAGGTACACCTCGGGATGTTTCCTTGTATGTAACTAACGCTCGGTGCAATAATTACAGATGCGCATGCCTGTTAAAATTTATCGTGGGTCCAATGTACGGTAATTGTTGCAGTACAAGCACATGTTGCGTCGTTAGAATCATTTGAAAACATTCATAAAATACTTAGCCTCATCGGAATGGCTCAACTCATAGCTGACAATCCTATTTCATGAAAATGCATTTGAATGAGTCCGATTACAAAGAAGTATGAGGCATCAGTAATCTAGTATGATCTACTCGTAGCTCAAATCGGACAGATCGTGTCGGTTATTCGGTAAACCGATTGTCTCAAATCCAAGCTCAATTACAAAACTGTTATGTTATTAACCCAACTACGTGTGCTCCAAAAAAGATGAGAAAGAAAAAGAGGAGTGTCCTGCTCTTCTTAAACTAAATTCAACCGGTTTAGTGGTACGCATGCGCCGATCCGAAATGTTATCTATATAAAATTGTGCACGTTACAGGGTCAGAGTCGCTTCTTCGCTCATTCCTCGGCTTCTCGTATATGTGCGCGCTGGCACTCATTTCATAAGCTTAACTGTACATCGGTGATAGGGGGACACGTTTTTCTGCCTGACGTGAATCGCGTTTTGCGTCTTCAGATTCGATTTTCTTTCACGAGTTACCAAGGAACGCCATTTGATTATCGTTCGTACGAGTGCCCTCATTTGGCTCTGCAATCAACAGCAATTTTCAACATTTCGAGTATGCGACTACCATCTCAATAATGTGTTTAATTACAGCCAAGGATTGAGAAATTTTATTTCTATAGTGGAAGACGCGCGATCACATATCTCTTGTAACTTTTGAGGTACAATTTATTTTACAATAAATTGATAAATTAATAAAATAAATTATTTAAAACATTGATTACCAAGAGCGATCATCAGCAACCTTGTAATATTGTATTTTCATTAACTTCCAAAAATTAAGGTTCTTCTAAACATTCGATTGTTCTTATTGAACAAAATTTCAAATATTAAGACAACTAGAAATTTATTAAGAATGAAAAGATGATATTTTATATTTAGAACGTGCAATAGAAGTGATTGCGTAAAATTTTACTGCAATGAAAATATTATAACTACATTGATGTGTTTCTCTACATAAATACATCGCCTTAATACAAATTATGTACATCATCATTTGATTAGATAGAAAATGCCAAGATATGCCAAAAAAGTATTTGTTATATTTCAATTATCTGTTTAAAATAAAGGAAATTCTTTAGAACCAAATTCCTTGCAAATAGATGAGTCTGAAGTTTCCAATGTTGGAACTCCAACAAAAAATCAAATTTTTTAAAACTTGAAATTTCTTCGAAAAAAATACGTAAACCACATAATTATGATACAATATTAACAAAAAAATTATGTAACCTTCAAAACACCCCAAAATACAACCCTTTTTAAGGGAAAATTGAAAAATTGAAAAATTTCAAATTTTCACTAACTATCATAAACAACAATCATTATTAGTCATAAAAAAAGAAAAATTTTTATTCAACATAGAAACTTATAAAAAAAAGAAGTTGCGCCGCGTAAGAGTACTCGCAGAATACCGCCTCCTACAATAGACTATAAATACAAAAATTATTAATATTTTAACTAAAAATTTGTATAATTCTAATACCCAAGAACCAAAGATTGGAGTAACAAAAAAAAATTACAAAAAAATATTTAGCAATATTACCAAAATCATCCGCAAGAAATACGTCAAATACGCTACCTATAAGGACATGCGTCTACCTCATAATTGTTTAACAAAATCATGATATTAGGATTCAACAACTTTTTATTGATGCATTACGTCACTCGTATAACAATCAACAAATAAACAGATTTTTAATCAAATTCTCGTCACAGTTAAAACATTTTTTAAAAGACTCCGTAAGTACGTGTATATCGTGTAACCCAGCAGTTTATTGTTAATAAAAATGTGTTTAAGAGACATTAGACAACTTTTTATTAACGAATTTCGTTGATCATATCAAAATGAAGTAATAACCCGAATAGCAACAAAATCAGAGAATCTTGTCATTTTTTAAAACACCGTTGAAATTAGCGCACTACGTACATATGGCATGTGTACACCCTATACCGCGACAGTTTATTGTTAATTAATAAATTAATTCTAAGCATTATAATGACAATGATTATATCTTTTGGAATTCATTTTGTCCGCCCTAATTAGAACTCGTATATTGCAATACTTATCGTTTAAGCTTCTTATCTATTAATAAATTTGATTAATTTTTATAATATTTATTTTTTTATAATTTTTATTATTAACTGACATGTATTTTAAGTTACAATTTCAAAGTCGTATCTTTGAAAAATTTGATTATTCGAGTCAATGTACACGAGAAAGAGACGGAAATATACAATGATAGAGTGAGATAGAGAATCGTGAAAAACGTTAATGTTGAAATTTGTATATTTGTACATTAGTTCTTAATTTAAACAATTAACGTTGTTTTTTAACTAAACGAGACAGAATACCAGAGGTGATGGTAAATAGTTTACATGTTTGCATTTTTTATTCTAATCTTTCACATTTCTCGTAGGATAGTAGACTATGAGAATTAGAAACGCGTATATCGTAAACATAATGCGGTGTTGCCGTGTCGCAAAGTCGTGGAGTTGAGTTTTCGACTCGAAATTTCTTTGGTGCGGAACATCTTATACATATATCAATTTTTTTTCAACTATTAAAAAATGTTGTTAATTATGTTTTACGTTAATTTTTTTTAAATGTTTAGAAAATAAATATATAAAAAATATTAAGATACTATTTTTTGTTTTTCTCTTAGTTATTGAACATTTCTATTTTATATCGTTTTATTTATGAATATCGTTGAATATATGAAATAGAACAAATTACTCGAATAGCAACAAAATCAGAGATTTTCGTCATAGATTTTAAGAAGTTAAACAAATCCACCTCCTATGCTTACGCAATATGAGTATTCATATGCCGTTACAGTTTATTGTTAATTATAAGGATTTCGGTCTATTTTCAATTTACTCTGTATTTTGGAAAATTAAAATAAGTTTACACTCTATAAGCGGACGTCTTTCTGGAATTTTGTCTCGAGAACATCGTCGTCATGATTCTAGATTTACGATTCTTAAGAAACAATAATAGCGTCATGTCGCTTATACGTGTGTTAATTCTTCGACGTATCATCATACTCATTAATACTTTAATCAAGTATGAGATGTCTTCGATTTTAAATGTTGCGTTAAATTCAGAATTTGCAATAAGAGATTTTTCACTAATGATTTTGGCTCGATCAATATTTTTAAGAGAACAAAAATTACATCAATCGATATTTTGCTGGAATTTAAGATTGTAGGATTATTTTATAATTATTTTATAAAATTTTTATATTTTACATGTGCTTTTTTGTAGTTGAAACATAGTATTATAAGTTGTTAAAAAAAGCGATTACAGTTTACTTTTAAATATAATGCAGCTGTAAGGGTGTGTGAGAAAAAATTTAATTTTACCGAGTAAATTTGATTTTTGGCTATCATTTTTAATGACAAAAAATTCTTCTTTTTCATGAAAAAAATTTTTAATCATAAAGGTTTAAAATAAACACCTACAAAATGTCATCTAAAACCGTGAGGTTCACGTAATAATGATAAATAAAAAAAAATCAATCTTGTAGAATATGTTAATTTTTATAAATATTTGTATAGTACATTTATCTTTGTAGCTTACATTTTGTTACACTAATAAAAATACTAATTTTGTTTCTAACCAATTATTAAAAATAACGACTAACACTAAATCGAAATAAATATTGTAAAAACCCATTTTTTCGTTAATAACAGTATTATTCTGAAACAAGAGATCATTCAAATCTTATATAATTTGATTCAGGATTCGCTTGTCAATTGTTTTGAAACTATAGTTTGAGCACAAAAAGCATTATGCAAACGATTGATAGCGATAAGAAAATAGAAATTTATTTCAAAATGCTTATGATTATCTAATAATCTATATAGATAAGATACACCGAACTACATTTCATCTCTAATTTGATTTTAAAAGAATATATAATTTACTATTAATTACAAAATTAATATAAAAGCTTGCTACGTATTAGGTGGATAATTTTTCTATTGATTCATTCGTTTAATTTGAAATTGTTCTACTGTTACAACTATATTTAAAAGAAAAAAAATTATAAAAAAAAATGTAATACTGCAACATAATTTATTATAAAATATTTTATTATTTGCAACAGAAGTTTAAGTATTTAATACTAAAATTATTGTAAAAAGTTGTAATATTAAAATGTATAATTATATATTTTTTAATAATATTAAATTATTATATATTAAACATTATTGCATATAAGCGCTTTTATTTCGTTTCAAAAATATCATTTTACACAATTACAAAAAGAAAAACTGAATATTTCTTCCGTAAATAAATATTTACATAAAAACATAAAAGTGTACATAAAAAACATTTTTTTTTTAATTTACGAAAGATATAATGTTTAATAAAAATCTTATAGAAATCAAATCGCAATATCCAGATTTTATTTTAACATATAATAAATTCTCGATAAAAGCAAATGTTAATATTACATCAAAGGGAATCGTTTTTGTCCAAGGAACCTAGTATGCACTTAGTTTAAAGTCAGTTCTTTTCAAAGTATGCTTTTTTAATGTTATTTTATTTAAAGAAGAAAAGGATACTTTTTTTCTTTTAGTGGGATAATATTCAAGCCATATATGTCCCATGATGAGTTACTAAAATTAAAATCTATTATTTGTTGATCTCTTGAAATTTAATAAAGATTTATAAAATATAAACGTGCTCAGTCGATTAACAAAATGCGATAAAAAAAAACCGGTTAAGCAAGGATATTTCAGAGAATTATACGATGTAATGCTTATTACACTGAGATTGCGTTTTTTTAAAAAGGCATTGAATTTTCGAGTGAATCACTACGCGAGAGCTCGAGCACATAAAAAATTCCCACGCTCCGTCGTATATAATTGTTGCGTGCACAGTCAAAAGCGATAGCATAAAAATAGTCGGTGAATCTTTAGAATCCAATGCAGGTAGCCGGCAAAGACGGAAAATCCGCGTTTTTGTTTTAACAGCGACTACAAACATTGAAGATGAGAGAGCATCGCTCTAGTAAGCAACAATAAATTTTATTAAGTTTTAAATCCGTTGATTTCGCAATGCTTATTAAAGCAGCATTACTAAAATACTTCCTCAATGTATTTTCAACTTTATTATTTAGTTTGTATAAACATTTTCTGCGAATGTGTGTGCAAAGCCTCGTGCTTCAAAATTCATTTGCTCGGAAGATTAAGAACACCTAAGAACTTTAAACGTTCAACTGCGCGTTATTACAAATTCTAACCTACTTTTCACATGTCTAATCAGTTATAACTTTTTGCATGCATTCATCTATTAGGTAGGATATCATTAGAAGTAATAAAAAAATTCACTCGTATCAAATATTAATTATAAATAACATCGACTTGATTTTTTATGAATAGCTATTTAACTCAAAAATAATAATGAACATAAAATTTTAAAAAATCAAGTGCTAAGTATTGACAGGCAATAACTTATCTTATTACATCTGTAGGTCAATACATGTCGCTATATTATTAAAATAACATAGTCTTTCAAACCAGATTGAAATAATGATAAATGGCGAACATTGAAAAGATATGCAAAACGCTTGGCGGTATAAAATGAGTAAAGGCTCTACTGCCCAGACCTTGCTCATTTAATATTGCATTTTGATCCCTTGTATGTTGCCATATCAAGTTCAATTTTTCATTTTCGACTTGCATAAACATCGTGTATACGCGAAAATATTGGATTTGTTTGTTTTAAATGGAACGTCAGTTTGACAAGATTCCACCTCCAAACTGAAGGAAAGGCTTTTAAACGTTGCTTTTAAAAAAATAACCATTAGCTACTTCAAAATTTGTATTCAAATATATTCTTAATGATCAATAAATTAATTACTTTTCTTAACGTGTATTACAAATATAATTTATGTTAATCGCTGAGGAACAACTGCATACGAGTTTCTTTTTCTTTAATTCAGATTTTTAAGAATTATGTCCAAAATTATTTATACCTTTTTATGTACAAGTTTCTTATAATAATCTAAATAAGAAAGCTTGTTTATTACTCAATTGAACGATTCACGAACCAGAGCATCTTTCTGACTAGATAGAGCTTAATTAACAATCACGTTGATGAAAAGATATTACGTTTTAATGAATGTTTTTTTTTTTCGATAGTATATTGATTAAAAAACAAACTGTATAATCTACGCAATCATAGTATTATTTTATATATTTTATAGAATTTTAATTTAGAAATCTTTTGTATGCCGTTGCAAATATAAATGCCACAAGGTATTTGATCAGTTATCGGAATCGCGACAGAGCGGCACAACAAATTCATTCAAGGCTATTCCACTTGCAGTAACTCGTTAACGATTAATGGGATAAAATGATTAATGGGATAATATTTTTTATTTTCGTTGATTTAACCTAATTTGAACTAAGCTTGTATAACTCGTTCTATTTCATTAAAAAACAATTGTTTCTAAGAGTTTCACAAATAAGAAATGTATGTTTTTAACACAAATAGGCATTTAAGCTGGTGAAAAACGTTGATAATTTATACAAGAATTTCTTATTGCATGACAATCTGGTCAATAGACATTTAAATATTTCAGTTACTTCTACAGTAAAATTAGATATTTTAAACGCATTAAAAATGAAGTATTAAAGTGGATTAGTTACACGCAATAAGCGTAACGCACATAAAATAACGTTTCATTCGGAAAATTATTACACTCCGCGAATTCGCGAATTTCAATTATTCATAAGGCGTGCTTACGTAGTGACCGACATGCATTCCCGTAAAAATATAGTAGAATTTTCTCATCATCAAAAAAAAAAAAAAAAAAAAAAAATTCAACGTCAATACCGTGAGAATTATCGAAATTGACTGATTAAAACCCCATGCATATATAGTACTTTACTAGTACAGCTTGCTTCAAGCCCCACAATGCGACACACTTGTTGGAGACATACTTTTGCTGAACGTAAAGTAAGCCATTCCAGGCTTCGACAGATTCTATTCACGGTCTGCCCGAATGTATGATTGTAGCGATTTTCCAGTGGCTTTCTCAATTCCCTTCCTTCAAATACCTCTCTTCCAAAGTGTATAAGAGATTGTTTTCAGATTCAGTCACGTCTCAAAAAGCGTATTATTCTATTATTCTGATAACATCACTGTCTTATATAATAAAATCAGAAAATTGAACGATGTTCAATAAGTTATAAATGACAGATTCTGCAATTTTGATACTCCATCGAATCATTAAATCGAAGAAAGAGAACTCAATCTCATCGATATTATTATTGTTGTTTAGTAATTGGCACAATGAAAGGATTGGTACGCGTAAATCTTTCTTTCTCATTTAATTAGTCATACCGTTAATATCGGCATTCGACTAGTTGCTGGCGCATCGTATCCTGCAAATTTCTCTAGTCTAGTCGTTGTTTCAGTAATTTATGCCGACGACTCGCATCTGTTATTCAGTTCTCCCCGCGGGCCCATACCGACTGTTAATCATCCATCCGCGCTATTTGGACCGATGAAAATGCGCCTTTTTGATATTTACCGTAACTCTCTCTCTCTCTCTCTCTCTCTCTCTCTCTCTCTCTCTCTATTCACAAACGACGGGGGCTCAGTTTCTCTTTTATGCGTCTTGACTTACGTAGCCTCGGCTATTCTTTACTCGGTGTTGCATGATTGACGTATGCTTGCTTTTACTTTGCAACGTATCAAAACGAGATATTTATAACGATAAGTCAAACTCGAACATCCATCGCTGAATATTTTAATTGGGCAAACTTGATTTTTGTGCTATCTGTTTTAAATTTCAACCGGAAGTTAAATGTAAACGCTACTACGTAATTAAAATGCGCTCTCATTTTGTTTACAGTAAATATTAAAGAAAAGATCATTAATTAACTTCAAATAAAGTGACTATATTCTTTCTTCATTTCATTTACAAATGTTCTCTGAATTTGCTCTTAAAAACTTACAAATATTAAGAAATTGCGTGTTTATTGAAACTTTTTAATATTTAGGAAAACTGTAAACATAATATTACTTTTAAAAAAATAAGTAAATCATCGCTGCATTTATTTTAGATTTGGAAACATTTTTTAAAAATATTTTACAAAAATGATATGAAATATTATTTTTTTTTAATTCTGTTCAATCAGTCAAGTATATTGTAATAACTAATGCAGTGAAAAAAGAATTAGAAAGAAAATTTTTCAGAATTATATAAATTTTGTATATGTAACAGTGAACAAATGTAATAGTGAATAAATAACCATTACTAGCAAAGCTATAAAACAAACATAATATATTTAGAATGGATATTGTTCTTTCTTAAGAACACGAATGCGATGGTTAATTATCGTACAAATCCTGTTTAGTACCTTCTTGAAAGATTCTTTAATTGCTTGGGAGTCATTCCTGATTACCGCATTGGAACTTCTATACATTTTCTATCAAACGAAATTTAAGCAATGTATGACGTAATTCTTCAAAGTTGAACTTTAGTTTTGGAAAGCCTGAATCGTCTAGACATATCTAAAATTGTCGCACTTGCCGAGGAAAGGGAGACGCGGATTTTGGCGCGCAGCCAAGGGAAAAGGAAAAGGGAATAAAAGCTCGCAAAAGAGAGTTAATAGTAAGTATCAATGCGAGGTGTACGTATTTTAAAAAGACCTGCTGCAAATTATTCCGTTATCGTGAAGAAGATTATACAGAAACGCAGTGCGCCTTCTTGCCTCACCTGTAGACGCATGCACAAATTACTTCCTAGGTCAACTATGTGCACTGGTTTTGAATACTGCAATATTTCAAGATCTACCTTTTTACAACTAGGGAATGATGCCCTATAAATGTCCTTAAGACTTTTATTGTACGCGTATGTTTCTTTGAGGAGCAACTGCTTCAATACGAGTACACAGTACAAGTAGCTTGTCATTCTTATTTATTTTAATTTTTATTCCAGGTATAATATATATTTAATTTTTTCCATAAATAGATTAATTCTTTTCTTGCTCGATATCGCTTAACGCCAATTCAATATTTATGAATTTTTATTATATTTTATTTATTATATTTTATTATATTTTGAATTCAATATTTATGATTCAGTTTGTGCATGCGTTTCATAATCTTACTATGTACTTATAAGTATTCGATCAAAATACAAATTTTAGTTCAAAAATATACTCTATTTTGCTTTCAATGGACGTAAGTAAATATTTTTAAAAAATTTCTTTGGAACTTGAATTTTCACCAAATTGTAATGATAAAATCAGTGCGCCTTTAAATTAAATATACGTATCATTGATAATTATTAAAATATCTCTTCCTCGGATTCTTCCCTAAATAATTACTTTGTTTGTTTGTTAAGTTTATTGTAGCGTCTTTAGCATCTTTAATGATATACTTTATGTACTACTAATTACATACGGCGAAAGCTTCTCTATTTACTGCTTTCATTAAAAGTGAAAACAATCATTACATTCAAGTGCAAGTTCACATTTGTTTTTTATATGTGACGCAACAAATGTTTTTAAGATATTTTAATTCGGAATATTGTCCGAATCTGACCTTTGTCTCTTATAGAAAATTTAATTTGCTCCAACAGACAAAAAAGTTGAAAAAGCACCCAATATAAATGAGAAGAGCCTTGCACGAACACTTAGATTACGATTTCACATTTACCGTTATTATTACTCAACCGTTCCACCCTTCAAAATTTTCTTGTGTAATTTTTCTTCTGAGCCGGAACAGCTGCTTTGGGAAAAGTAACTTTGCGCAGCTTTGTCAAAGAATCTACTTTGAATAATGAGTTTTGAATAATCAATGAGAAGGAGCTTTTCATCTTCTCGAATTTTAATTTTAATTTTTTTTAAATGAAGTTGCGGTTTCTAGGTTGTAAAATGTATATTTTCAATTATGATTGCATTCAATTTGTTATACAAGCCCACTGGCGCCATTATTAAACAAGTAAAGGAAATACCTTATGTTTTGAAATAATAAATGCTTCTTATAAACATTTTTGTATTGATTAAGTATTTAGCAAAAAAAGTAGTCATTTGATTCAACGGAAAAAATGTCGTTAATATTTCATTAAAAGTTTGTAAAAGTTTTGATAACACTTTTTACATTTCAAAGCTGGGTTGATGTATTACTCGAAGGTAATTAAAAAAAGTTTCTTAATAAGATCTTCTTTAAGAACATGACATTTGCAATATGATTTGCGTGATGATTTTCTTATTTATGAATTTATAATAACAAGTGTATATATGTTTGTTTATTTTATTATTTTACCTTGGTTATACAAACTTTGTTTGTGAAACAAAATCGCATTGCATTTACAAACGTATTTTCCGAAGAGACATTCTAAATATGAATTTGCTAAATATCAATAAATTATTATTATCGTGTCACAAATGGACTCGACATAAGATTCTCGCTGAAAGAGGTCAGAGTCGTAGTTTATGTTAACATTCAGAAGAATCATGAATAATAATTGAAAATGAAGATCGAGCGAGAAGACAGAAATTTATCGCTTTGCATACATTTGAAAAACTACAAAATTACTACTCCTCGTTCGAGGAGTGTTCGCGGATGACTTTCTTTCCGCTTGCCCGACTTCTTTGACTGTAATGAATCCAAGCAACGACCACTATTTTTTCCCCGTTTTCTTTTTTTTCTTTGGGCACTTACCGCGTATCGAGACTGTAGATGAGTGTACAGCCAGTGGTTAAGAAGACTCATGCGTCAACAACGCAATCGTAACGGAAAAAGTATTGGCTGCGCGAGATCGATAGACGCAACCTTGTTCGAGTCTGTTTAATCGTTTTTGCCTTGAAACCGAAACCGAGTAAAAAAAGAGAACGACCGAGAGAGAGAAAGTACGTACGGTGACTTGCGCTCGGATGATTTCGCGATTTGACGAAAAAGCAAGTTAATTGCAAACTTGAGTATGAACCACGGAAATTTTTTCCTTTTTCGTGCTCTCTCTCTCTCTCTCTCTATCTATCTATCTATCTATATATATATATATATATATCTCACAAGCAAGCACGCGCACGATTACTTGTAGTCTGACATTGGTTACACAAAGTCTTTAGTGTTGGTGTACTATACATTGTACCCGATTTAAGCATAATAATCCCAGGGAAAGTTTTTAGAACGTACGCATCAATAAAAACACCATTGATAATACACACTTACATTAATGCGAGCTCTTGTAAAATGGGCATTTATATATTTATACATTCTAATTTATACATCATCGATCTGCATACTATTTTATGAAAATAACATGCAAAAATAAGATTAGATGCATTTTTAATAACAGTTTGTATCGTAATATATTTTAGAACTACTGCAAACTTAATAATTCTGAAATTGAACAAAAAAAAAATAAATACATCATCAAATAAATCGATATAGGTTCTTTTATCTTCTAATCCTTAGTATGCAGAATTCGCGGCGTGAATATCGCGTGTTTGTAACAGGACAACGTTCTAATTCATTAGAGATGGATAAATTATCTTTGATTATCATTATTTACGACAAGACTAATAGTCTTTCATTTCACCTCTAAATAGTCTCTTGGACAATATAACATGTTTGCAGCGTAATATTACGCACATGGTGTATTCATCCTTATCAGTCGGTCAACGGTCCCGTTATCGTTGTCCAGCCACGAGAGTCACACGACAAAACGAAAATGACTCGACGCCTGTGTCATTAGGTTGGGCTCGTATGCACTCTAATTTTTAAATCCAGTCTTTCTTATTTACATCATTGAAAAGAGAATGATTTTAGAACTCGTAGGTAACCCAAATTTATTTTACTATACTTTCATTATATTAAAAATTTCTCGTTTCTTCGTTTTTGCAATTATCTTTATGAAATATTGTAATTCTGCAATATTATTATTTAAAAAAAAAACTTATAGATTTAGATATGGCAAAGTTTCATTTCATAGATTGATTAATGCGCGTCAATCTTTTCTAAGCTCGTACGTATTTGTAATACTAATAATGCAGAATAACATCCATAGGAAAAATGCCTTTTAAGTGATACTTCGAAGTAGTTTCATTAAACATAAGTATTTAAAAAAGAAATTACATGAAACTTTTACATTAATATTTTTAATTTTTATGTCCATTTCAGTAACTATATTATTTTAATAATCTAATAAATAATTTTGTATCCTTATATTATTTAAGTTTTATTAGTTAATGCTTTACACTTATTTGTCAAAATTTTAGTTATCATCTTCGCATATTAGAAGTTATAATGAATATAATTTTGAAAGAAATATGTAAATATGTTTCATAATATTTATTTCAATATAGCAATAAGCTTTATATATATTAAATAGATAAAAACAATAAATTAGAATGAATTGTGTTTGGGTTTTTAGATATGTATTAATTGTAGTTTAAATTTTCAAAACAATACTAAATGTATGCGTATTTAAAAAGCTAAAATTTCACAAATATATATAAAAAAAGTATGTAGATGAGTAAATTTATAAATGTGATTGCTAAGTAGTAAAAATGAAAGAAAATCTTTGTATTTAAAACACTGGCAGGAATTTGAAAACTCCATTTACATATTTCTTCTTACTGTAATTGGGCTTTAGTAAAACATCAGAGATCGTGTTTTTAAAAAGATGTATGCATTGATATATAATCTAATATAAAATTGAAATATTCTTGGTACCTCAATTACTTAAATGAAGAGTCTAAGTTTGCAACGTTGTTTCGCAATGAAAATTGAAAAATTCTAAAATCGAATATATTCTTTAAAATAAGCTATTAAAAGCTATTAATTAATATATAAAACTTCAAAAAAATGAGTTTCCCCAAAATTCTACCCTTATAAGCCACCCTCATTAGTGGTTGAAATTTTCAAAAATTCATAAAAGTGTAAATATTAACATTGCACAAATTCTTTTTAGAAAATCGTTAAATATATTAAAAGAGACTCAAGAAAAATTTTTCGGAAAAAAAATCGACGCGGAACAATGACTTTAGTGCATTTATATATCATGCACATACCCACGTATCGGCGTGTATAATATTTAATAAAAACATTTACAGAAACATTGCACAAAATTAGTTTTCGGATTCCGGCGTCTCATAATATACCAAATAAACCCATAAATTTTCATTTAGAAATTCGAAGATGAACTCGAGTTTTAATGCATTTATATGCATATGCAGTCTTGTACGCATGGGTATAGATAGACGTCTATATTTGTTAATAACAACTCACACAAAAACGTTGCACAAAATCTCTTTTCATTTTCCGACGTCTTTTTACATAACAAAAAGATACACAAAGTTTCATTTCGAAAATCGAAGTGAAACTATGTGCTCGTTGCATTCTTATACATATGTGCATACGGGGACCGTATATATATATTGTTTTTGGCGTGCATGTGCATAGATTAACAAACGTTGACGTATATTTTAATAATCGCATAATCAGGTTAATTATTTCTCCAAATTCGCTTGGGTTCTCCAGATGAATGTGCGATGGATCAAACTTTTTTAGCCCTTCTACTTTGACGGTGTGACATTAATACTGTTTTGATAACAACCATCTGAATGTAAGGCGACGTACAATCGAATATAAAAAAAATATTAAATGTTATAGTTTAGCTAAAAAATAGTTTAAAATCATTCGTTACATTAAATGTTAATGATATTATTTATATTTAAACATTCAATATTAGTAATATTCATCGATTTTAGCTTCTATAAACATTTGAAGGGTGATAAAGTATTACGACCAAATTTGGAATATTTTTTCAGAAAAATATATTTGATAAAACTTCGTTCTGAACATTATTCAACATAGTAATTGAGATTTTCCAGACTAACTGAATAAATTTGGTGTATATATAATATAAAATAAAATGAGTTTGAAAATTTAAATCTACAACTAATGGGTATAGAAAAATATTTTTTTTTTGTTTAAGCTTATGCTTTTGTTTACAAATAATCATAATTCTATTAATATACGATTCTATAGTTAATAATCCTAGATAAGTATATGAAAATAATTTTTTTTACAAAAGTGGAATTAAAAAAAATTTTTTATATATAGTGCTTGGTTTGCTTCATTATTCGTAAACATAAAATTAATATTTTGTATAAATATAATTTGCTGTTTAATAGCAACATGAGAAAAATTTTATGTATTTAATTTTCGACCGATTCTGTTTCAAATGGCTAACATACGACATTCACACGTGGATTTCACACATAACAGACCTTACAAACGACAGTCGAACTCTGCAAGATTCATAGGCTCGAAGATTGTTACGAGTCGATACGTTGTATATACGATACTATGTATATTTCTGTCTCTCTCTCTCTCACTCTCTCTCTCTCTCTCTCTGCGTATTTGTGTGTGTGTGAAGTTTCATCACCTTCCAAATTTTTCAACTGTGTTTCTGACCCGTAACTCTTCTCGACGTACTTAGTTTTCAAATACTCGTAAGAATAGGGCATATTTAACGTTAATATATAGTAATTCGGTAGTGTTTCGCATCGATTGTTAGAATAAAAAGACATAACATTGAAGATATATTGTCTTTTATTTTCCTCATTATGCCAACGGGTATTTTGAAAATTATTTTTTAATTTTAACTTGTATTTTACCGTTCGATGGACAAGTACTAGTACGTAAGGTTTTTAAAAGCGTAACGATGGCGCCGAACATCGCAGTCTTGTATCAGTAATTTGGCGTATAATAATAAGTCCCGCGTTTTTTTTTTTGTTGGACGGTTAGTAGCTTCTACAAGTTTACGCGCAACGCTTGTTAACGCACGTAGAAAAAAAGTGAGGTTGCCAACTATGTCTTATCACATTTGTGGACACAAAAGAAATCGTCGTGTCTCCAAAATCGATGAGTCGTTGAAGTGCTCGATGATCACGTTTTCCACTTCCCTTCGATAGTCGGAGCTTCTAGTGCCCCTCACAACTCGTCTTTTTTTACGAGAAACTATATGGAGGCGGCGATTAAGGCAATTTCGTGCATAAGTGACCAACTTCGGAGGTTTTTGTTGAGGTGCCCGTCGCTATTGACACCAACTCTTTGAAGCCTTTTCCGCGAATTGCACTTCCAAAAATTTTTAATAGCAAGCCGCAGCGAATAATGGCGTAACTTGGTGCCGCAGCTACCGTTGGAGTACTCTTTTTTTTTCGATAGTTGCGTTGAAAAATAGAATAATCGCCTGACTATTTATATTGTTTGTAACTAATGGGTACGTTGTGTATCCTGTATGTTGACATTCCTATAGTTAATCCATTGTTTGCTACTTAAAAAAGCTTAATTTTTTGTATTTCAGTTTAAAATGTAACAAAAACCATCGTGCTTTGTTATTTTCCTTGTTTTACTGCACTTAAGATAATTAATTATTAATTGACGTTATTTGATGTTATTTGTTATTTTATTGACATCTAACTATCTATTTTCATTGTTATTTTGAGTAAATTCTTCAGCTCACTGTTAAAATAAATACTTTCATTTTATTGTAATTGTGGTAAATTTGTCTGAAACATTTTTATATGAAAAATATGAAAAAATGGGATTTGTACTTTTAAATTGGGAATTTCGTTTAGCCAAGTAGTAAAAACTAATACGTAGATTTCAATTGAAATTTTATTTTTTGTAAGTAACTAATAGCAGTTCGGCTATTAATATTGCAAATATTACCTAAAACAAATTTTCAACGAAAAGAATCATGAGTGAAATCACTGAATATTGAGGCTTTACAAGTTAATATCTCCAATTAATGTAAGCGGATAATTTGGAATTCGGTTGACAAAAATGTCAAAGTTAATGTATTTAAAATATTTAAAATATTGATTTTTCTACAGTTTTTGAATTAATTATTATTTATTTGTATATGCGTTAATTAGCTTCTATTTCCTAGTCAGATTAGTTTGAACTATTAGTTATAAAGATAATAATGCGCAATTTCGTACTTTACAATTATTTTACTTGCTTGTGCAAGCTCCATATATATGCGATTTTATTGAAGTGAAATCTTTACGGTCACTATCTGTTTCGTCGCCTTTTTTTTCTTGCGACAGGATATCGTAGGGAAAAAAAGAAAATCCATGATTATGCATCAATTGACGCATCCGTGACGCAGCTTCTTGAAATTGTTTTATTATTGATCGGTCAACTTAAGCTTGAGCTTTCGGAGCTTGGGCAGTAGATTTGATTGATTATTTTAATATGCTCCTACTTCTCTATGTTTTCTCTCTTAAAATCTACATGTCACAGCTACATGGATCTTTTAATGTAATAAATTTACAAAATTTTATAAAATAACATGTTGTTTTAAATACTGAATATACCCATTAATTTATATTACTTTCACAAAAATAAATTTCAACCAATCAAAATAGATTTTCATATTTGGATAAAAATTTGTGCTGCTTTAAATTTTCGTTATGAGAAAGGCCAAGTGCGAGATTATCGATGCATTCCAAGTATGTCTACTTTAAGCCATGCCTAGGTAATAAAATAAAATTGAAAGGTATTGCCGAGAAAAATGTTATAATATCACGGAGAAGGTGCAAGAATTGATCACAAATAAAATTGAGGGAAAAAAGTAATTGAGGCAAAAGAATAAAAATGTTTGTTAACTTTTTCTCCGGGTGGTTCGTTTGAAATGTCATACATTATTTTATATGCGTAGGTAGTCATAAAATGTATTTCCTTTGCGGTTGAACCTGCTACACAATCTGTGACCGCTCGCCAATTCAGACTCTGCTTTCAAACTGAAGAGCCTCAGCTTTTTACCGATTCGCCAAATAGAAAGTATAAAAGAGCGCTACGCTATAATTTTCAGACGAAACCATAGCTCCTTTTGTCTTCTGCCCGTGATTTTCGAGCATTTCGCGACACTTTCTAACGCTCACGCTTCATTCTTTTAAAGATGTATTCTAAGCAGTGGCTATCCTTGTCCTTCTGACCCATTATTTTTCTTATTATTATTTTACGTGAGCTGTAGTATTATAATAATAATTGTGTAAAAATCAGAGGATTCTGAAAGATGCAATAAGCACAAAGTACTCATGAGAAATTGATAAGAGCTCAAATATAAATGCAGGCAATGCAAAAATTTAAACGGTCGCTAATTAAATATTTGCCGATTTATTTGGTGCGAACAGAGTAAAATGAAATCTTAAGCAGTTCTTGAATTGAGTCGCATTTTAATCACATACAAGTATTCGCAAGCGACTTAGCAGTTTCGGATCCTATTCCATCGAACCATATTAGTCGTCGTTACCAAGGAATACAATTTAGGAAAATGTGTGAGAAAAAAAAATGAAATTGTATTTAAGCGTAGAGGTTCTTCTAGGTCGTACAAATTCGATAAGAACAAGGGGATCTTTTACTTTTGTCGTATCACACGGAGAACTGAAGAGAATAATGCGACTGAGCTCCTCTCACGAACATTTTCGTCTGGAAGTACCAGTAAGACTTGCGTCAATGACCATTGCTGACAATGGATATCAGCGTCGCGGTAAGTTTCTCCGTTCATCAATCGCGCCTACTGGCTGATCTTGCTCTCAAACCGATCGCCGAATGCATGAAAAAGAAATGCCTTTCATTCGAAGTAGCAAAACTTCCTTCCACTCAGTGTCCATTTCTTAACTGCTTCCCCCAATAAATGTTATAATTGTATTTGCGCGATCACGAAGGCACGGGCAGTTCATTGTTTGTTTCTCCTGACTAAACTTCTTTCTTCTCCTTTCCGAAACCTTGTATCTATTAGTCATAATTCCTAGTCACACTTAGTCTATAATAGGGTAAATTATAAGTACGCTCAACTGGTACGTTTAAAATATATATCCAACATTAAATACGCAGTATTAAAGAACGGGTGAGAAATTCTTTTCACGTTTTCTCATTTTGTCCTGAGATAAAAATATCTCTTAACGATTGACAATCGAGTAAAGTTGAAAAGCTCGATTGATATCGGAGATCTTGTCCTAGATCGAGACTTTTGACTCTGAATGCACTAGTCTTAACGGAACCTGAAATCACTTGGAATTGTGCATCGATCACCGACTATAATAGATAATTTTATAGAGTAGAAATAATTTCATTCTTACAACAGCAATTGTTTAAATAAGAGTAAATTCAATTTCGAATATAAAATCTAACTATATTTAAGATTTATTATAAAATTTCATTGTAGCGTTTCTTGAAAAGTTGTTTGATTAACATTTATCGGTTAAGGATTTCTAAATCTACTGGACTCCAGAGTTTTTATCGACCACACACATATGAACATTATTTTAATAAGTATAGAGTTAGAAAATGTTAAGAAAAGTAAGAAAGGTTTCATCATTTAAAATAATTAATCAGTCTTGAATAATTTCAAGCATCAATTATTGTATTATTCGTTGATATTAAGCGAGCAATACTAAACTACTAAGTTCATATTATTATTTTGGCTATATAATAAAAGCTTGAATAAACAACGTAAAGCGAACTTGTTATTTTTTGTTTTATACAATTGCAGATGAAAAGTGATTGAGAAAATATTTTGTTCACCATAAAATTGAATTCTAGGTTTGCACACTATTTTAATCAAGCCCATGATGGTATAATAATGTTTTGCTGAACTAGTAATAATAAAATATTAATGTTAAAATTCAATAATACAACAATTGTTATTCTGTGCAATTGAATATAAATATTAATTAATGCAACGCGAGATAACGTTCATTGGTATAGCTTTCATTTTTACACGTTTTCTAGAAGCACCAGTAAGCAAGAATGAATCTCATAATCATCTTCTTTTAAATAAAACACAAATGTTGAAATCGATAAAAAATACCTATTATAGGCGTACGAAAAATGTTGATTATATGTAACGATTATACACATGAGGTGGTTCATTAGCATTTTTTTGTGGAATTTCACAAGAGAAAAAGAGATAATTGTAGCGGGCCTATGATCTTTCGAATGCGTTATCTCTTTGCCTCTTCAAACTCGCGCTACGAGTGAAAGATATGGAGTCGCCGTAGATGGTACAACCGCAGCATCTGCACGTTAGGCATTTTCGGTCGAGCAAAGAGTCTCGCATTTCTTCATGATTCACGATCCCACATAGTGAGCTGTTTTATGCTTCGATGACGACGCACCATTTACTTAACGGACTCTTGATTGTGGCAGCTGTGCAATGAGTCAAAGAAATGACGAAGAATCCTCGACAAATTAGCAGAATTTATTTGAGAAAACTTGTACTTCTGAGAATTAAAGTCATGACATATTTTCGAAAACTTTAATAAATTTAATTTTCTTGCCATTTCTTCCTATACTGTTAAAGAAAATTATTATTTTGAAAAAATGTAGATTCTTTTTTAAACTAAATACTTCTTATATTTAATAGTTACATCTTTTCCATCGAACAAGAATATTTTAACAAAAGAGGAATTTTCATATCTAAGTATTTTGTTTCATACTCTGCTTGAATATTATTATTTATTCTTTCAAAATAACAAATAAATAAAAGTATTTTACTGACCTGTAATGTAAGAAATTTCAATTTTATTCGTCTGAAAGATTTAAGGTTTAAATTTTACTTTCATTACACTAACAAGGAAACATCCCGAGGTGTACCTCACCGATTTTCATGATATTGTGATATGTTGTAGCACATCAAAATGTATTAGACAAGTGCTTTTTTTACGTACTAACTTGGCGATTTAAAGGGTGAAAAGCACCTTTAATGTTTACCCTCGAAAATCGTTTTTTTTTTTTTTCTAATATCTCAAAAACGAATAATAATTTTGAAATAAAACCAACGCTAATTTATTTCTTTTGAAAAAACGTGTCTTATGTGGAAATTGCTTTTACTCCAAAGGGTTGCATCCTCTATTTTTTATAAGGGTAAATATGACTTTTTATTTTATCAACTAAACGAATCTCATGTAAAATCATTCTAAGATAAACGATATTGAGATGTAAAGTTGATGCATCTTGGAGTTTTTGTTAAAAAAAAAGTATATTCAAAGGGATAACTACCCCTAACAAGAGTTTTCCCATATGTACCTTAATATAAAAATATACATTTTAAGGGTACTTTTTACTCCTTAAATTACCGAGTTAGCACGTAAAAAAACATCCGTCAAATATTTTTTAATATAGGGTATAATATAGATCACAATATCAAGAAAATTGACGAGGTACACATCGGGTAATTTCCTTGTAAGTCACGTTAAATATTACGTGGAGAAATCAAATTTACAATTTCTATAAAATGAATTCATGTATATTTTGTAATATTAACCTATTTATAAAACAGTAACACTGAGCATAGTTACATGTAGAAGTTATTGGACTAAAATTAGTCGTAATATTTACTAACACTTTTAAAATTTCTTATAAACCACTGTGTAAACCTTTGAATATTATAAAATGAAATGATTCTTTGAAAATTATGACTATCAACAAAAATTGTAGTTCTTTAAAATTGAATAAATTCTTACAAAATTCATTAGTAACGCTTTCATAATTCCACAACATGAACTAATTATATACAAATAATTTTTCCACTCTTAATAGTCACCCCTGAAGAGGGTTGAAAATTTGAAAAAATCATAAGTCCGAAATTATTAGGATTTCACAAAATTTTATTTCTAATTAATATTAAGAACCCAATAAACGAATACGTAAAACCTAATACGTAAATAAGTTTTCATAATTAAAATTAATCCATAAAATTGTTTTTAACAACATTATTCCAAACGCCATGCTACGAGTCTATAAATACATGAATTTGTTATGCGCGCAATAGTGTATTAACAATGTTTCAATTGTTAATTTAATATATGCCACTATTTTTTATTGCAAAATATCGTGAATCATAAAAATTACAATATATGTACAAATTTTCATATCAAAAATCGATCAGCAACAGTGTATTGTACATCGTTAAACAAAATCATATGTGACTCAATGATTTCACTGGGAGTTTACTAAAATGTTAAATAAAGTAAAAAGTATACATGCAAGTACAGCAGGTTATTTTTAAATACAACAGCAGTTTTGGTATTCTACAAAATTTTATTTCAGAATATCATTCCTAGTATAAAACAAAATAAAACCTATAACTTTTTTAATATTAAATTCTACTCACTGTTGTTCAAGTTCTTAAAAAAATAAAACTATGTATTTAACTTATTATCTTACTTTAGAAAGAAACATTTAAACTGCAATAAAACTTAATAAGAAACGTAGGTAGATTTATTTCTAAATAGTTATATTAATTTTGCTGTGAATCTTTTAGACTTGTTCACGATAATCTTCATTTTCTAATCATGTAAAACGCAGTTTATGACTCGTAGTTGATGGTTAATATTGACCTTTTATTATTTCTTATCTGACTCTAACCTCCAATAAATAAAATTGATGTATGAATTTGTTATCTCATAGAGTTATTATACTGCTAAAGATGACTACTTTCATCTTTTAATTCTATTATATTCAAAATATTTACTCATAATAAAGAAAGATTAACGTTTTATAAAAATTTATTAGCAGTATTCTGAATTATTCATCAATTATTATTTGATTAAAATGAAAAAGTTCCATATTAGAATTGAAAATATCTAAATGAATAAAATGTACGTAATTATTCAATGGCACACTCATTTGAAGCTTAATTAGTGCATTAATTGTTAAATGTAAGAATTGAATTCCCTGTGAAACGAGTCAGAATATAAGGACGCGAAAAAAGTTAAAATTTAATAAAGGGATGTAGAGAGTGAAGAAAGCAATTGGCAGAAATTAAGCTAATGAAGGAATGAGTAGAATAAATTGTTCTAGAAGGAATAGAAAAGGTAAAAAAGAGAAAGTATGAAGAAAAAGGAAAAATACCAGGATCAGAGGAAAGGAGAAGAAATAAGAGACGAGAAAAATGAAGTCGTGATCGGGAATGCTGATTTTATCTAGAGTCGCAAATTGAACCCATTAGACGTCACGTTCAAACAATCGGGCCTGTGCGTCTCTATAATTAAGTGTATTCATAGTTCATAAAATCGCGTTTACTTGAAACATGTGTTTGACATATACACGCTTGTATTATCTATAGTTCAGCTCTGAGAAAATTAATAAAAAGAATACTTTGCTGATAGCACATAATTTTTACGGCATCTAAATCGCTGCTTAATTATAATCTATTAGATTTTACTTTATAAATAGTTAGACTCATTTATTAAACATTTATATTATTTAAGTAATAAAAAGAAAACTTTTTGCCTAATATCAATTAATCCAACACACACGCACGCGCACATGAGATCATAGAAATTATATTTATTATAAATGTGTGTTTAATTTAATTTAATTATTCTTATACTTTGAATGTTTTAATTGTAAACTTTATTAATTGTGAATTTATTTCTTTTTATTTATCTTCACATGATTTACATTGAAATTATTGTTATAAAGTTATAACACTTATTTCATATATTATATATTTCATTATTTTTTTAATGTTGAGTTTTTTAATTTAACGTCTTTATGAATTATTGACTAAAAGATGCTTGAAAACACCGTGATTTAAAATGAAAAGAAATTGAAAAGAAATTCGAAAAATCGTAACTACAATAATTTCATTATTCCAACAAATATTATTGATCGGAATAATAGTTCATATAAAATACCTCTATCCTAAGAAAAATTTTAAAAAATCGGTACGGAAAGACGTACGAAAAAAAAGTTTGTCTTAGGGGAATTTGTTATTATCAATATTTTATGGCCCGTATGCGTGTATCCATATGAGTGCATGTACATTCCAAGTCCGGCTATTAGTATTTTCAAATTTTTTACCATTTTTACAAAGTATCTTCTCTAATATATTGCAAAAAAAATGTTGTCAACAATAAAATTATTCCTTTTATAACGTTTTTTGTACACGAGTGTACCGTTTGCTTATACGCGTAATTATGAATCTACTGAAAAGGTATGAAAAGTCATGTTCTGCATCGATTTTTTTTTCAATTTTTTTTTTTTTTTACAGTTGTTTTTTATATAAACTATTATTCTGATTGATGATATTTGTTAGAATAATGAAATTATCGTAGTCACGGCTTTTCGAATTTTTCACCCCCTTATAAGGGTGGTTTCTGTAGGTAAAATTAATTTTAAGTCTTTTATTTTATCATTTTGTATCATAAGTGACAACACTTGATAGTTTTTTTTTTTTCGAAAACAAATTGATTTTGAAAATTTTCAAATTTTGTTGCCACTCCAACGTTGCAGACTTCCAACTCCTTATTTTTCCAGGGTATCTTGTGAATCTGCTATGAGGCTTACGATAAGCTGATATAATTACGCGACGCTTGTTCATTATATTCCTGGGCATTTTTTAAGGAAAACACTAAGCTCTTGAAGCCCCTAGTTTATGAATAATTTACTCCGGAGTCCAACGCAAATTTTATTTTCCGCGAACATTCTTAACGGCAGCAATTTAAAATGCGGCTTGCTTACATTCCTTGAGGCTATTCCTCATTCACTCGTTCGTTATTTATTTAACTCCAAGCTCTAATGTTTTCGTTATACAATGCTATGCCCACTGTTAAACATGTGCCACTCCTTTCCGCGGAATTATCGATTGTCATGGGTCGCCTCTTTAACGGTGTGCATGCGTGATTTGTGCGTGCGTGCATGCACGTAAGTGAGTGGTTACACGCATGTGACTTTGAGACCATTTTTTGTTCGACTCTCGCTTGCGAACTTTCACAATTCCGCTACTAATTAGAACATCGTGTTCTACGTGGACTAAGATGAAACAACATTCCTTCGTGCCCTCGTTTTCCATGCATTGCTTATTGAATTATAAAATTGCACAATTTTTATCGCATACAAATAAACTTTATAAATAAAATTTATCTACCGTCATATATAACGTAGCTATACTTAAAAAATATTTTAATATTCTTTAAATTGATTTATATACGTATACATTTATATATATTATACATTGCTCTAATGTTACAGTGCTAATATATTGTCGTATTTCTGTCATATAATATTCTCGGTTTTATTGTTATTGTTATTTTAAATCTTAATTGAAAAGTATGACTGTCGTTATAAAGACAGGAATATTTTAAATGAAAAATAAAAAATTTTCTTATTCCTATTCTTTTTTATACATATAAAAACTATTGTTTATCCACTTTGGAATATTACTCCATATTTCATATTTGGAATATTCACATTACATGACTTCAAAATACATTTTTAAAAAACACTAATGGTTTCCTAGTTTAAAAATTTCATGCAAATAATACATTTTTATTAATGTTAAAAGCTTGTAAAATTAAAATTCTCGTAACGTCCACGATGTAATGCCCCTTTTTGGCCTATGCAATTAAGTATAATAGCCAGGGAAGGGCTACAGTTCTGACTTGCATTCGTATATATTTATATATGTAGCTAGACAATATATAAGTGAAATTTACATACTTTTATAAGTGTAGTACGCAGGCAGACCTTTAATATCGCTAATTATTTGAATTTAGAAACATAAAAACGCGGCCAGGACTTTAGTCTCCCCCGCAATTATGTTAAAAGATTTATTAAGAAAACAACTAGTTAAAACTAGAGAGAGATAATTATATAAGGAAGGATTTTAGAGCCGGGGAAAAAGAAAAGGTAGGGGTCAAACCTCTGGCAATGAGATCTGAAGGTTGAACTGAATTATACTGACTGTGTATGGGAAACTTCGTTTATACAAAATTTATTTTATAGAAAATTAAAGTACAGGCGATATCGGCAGAGAGGGGTTTTTATCTCTTTTCCCGGATAACCCTATACAGCCTGTATACTTTTCGTAGTCTAAATTCTCGTAGTTACAAAATTTTCGTTTTTTATCAATTTGTTTTTGTTGTAGTAATTATTATTTATATATTAATATAACTAATTTTATTATTTAATGTTTGTTACTGTTGCTATTAATTTTCCTTCAAGTTATAATTTATTATTGTTATTTGTTGTTGTTGTTGTTGTTGTTGTTATTAATTAATTTTGATAATTTTTGTGTTTTGAAAATATATTAATAAACAAAAATCGGTATAATGAGTGATTAGAATAATAATAGTAATATCTACAGTATTTATTTCGGATTTATATTATATTTAGTAGCTTTATAAGAATAATAAATTAATATTTATAAATATTTGAACGTGTATTGTTTATATATAACACTTTAACATTATTAGATTTGTTTATAATTTTATTGTGGCATAATATAATTTTTATTTGATTAATTATTTTGATTATTTGCTAGTTTAAGAATTACATATAAAATAAAATGTATTGAGAATGCAATTGCGCAGTTGAGGGTATTGCTGCATGTTTCCGTGTATGTGTAGGCCCCCGCTCTTTAAAGATGCAAGTGCGGTCATAAATATGTCAAGATTAATCTTTTATCGTTGACAGTACAGGCTCTGGTTGACGATTCTAGATGCGTTAAATTTTTCCTAGTTAAGAGAGAGAGAAAGAAAAAAGAAAAATTTTCTCTGCGTATATTTATCAGTAAGACACAGTCGTAACATTCTATTTCTCTTTTATCTAGTATAATATTTACTTTCTTTTTAGTAAGATTTTCTGAAAAATATATTTTTTCGTATATGTTTTAAGCGTAAACGATGTTGCTTTATTGCGGTGATACATTCATTTATATCTTCATTTTATGCTGTATCCAATGTGATTAGTTTGCAAAATAAACGTCATACGCGCTCTAGTCCGATAATAATAATCAGATTATCGATAAATAGAATTTGCTTTTTGCGAGATGAGATTTTTTTAGTCATCGATATATAAATTTTTTTTTAACAAAGTTAATGGAGATGCTTTTCAATAAATAATATGCGATAGCTATAGGTTACAGAAAAAGAATATGGCATTAAATAGGTTGTTTGCCAAAGGCATGACATCGGAATTCATTTCTATAAAAATTTCTTGTAAAATTGATCATATCATAAGCACGTTTATTTATTTCCGCAGTTACACCTTCTATATTCTTTCCATTGCTCGCGGAATTAATCTCCACGTCGGTAAATACAAGCCTCCGAGTACTACCGTGACCCGAAGCCGTTTTCTAGTAAGTACCTTCGATGGAGTGGGAGGGGGTAGCCTTGACTTTCGCAGATTGCGTAATCAGTGCTGACGAGTCATTTCACTCTTACACTTGTGAAGCATTAAGCCGAATAAGAGAGAGAGAGAGAGCGTGAGAGAGAATGAGCGGGAGGAGTGGAGAGAGACGAAGAGCGTGCGGTCAATCCAGTTACATTCCCATCGATGGCAAATGACGAATCGAGTATAATAAATCTGATATTTGCCCGTATGTCGTAAGTGAGGATTGATGACTTGGCGAAATTTAAGAATCACGAAGTCAACATTTAAGTGAAAACTAGATTATTACTTCAAGATATGTAATGAAACAAAATTTCATGGTGCGGTTCGATGCTTTTTCAAGTAAAAAGTACATAAATTTAGAGATAAGTAGAAATGGCCTGCTCATAGTTGATTTATTATAAAAACTGATTGATCACTCTAAATATTAAAATTTTTTATCATTAAGTGATCGAAAAAACATTCATCGAAAAAAGCCATTCATTATTTTGCATTTTCTACTCTTGATTCTCGAGATTTGTTTATATTAAATTTTATATAAAAATTTAAGTAGTATATATCACCAAAATGACCATTATTACTGCTTTATCCACATATGAGAAATTTCATTATCTACAAATAATAGTAGATTAAAATATCAAGACGTGAATACAAAATACGTTTATTTTAACACTCAAACGTTTAATGTATGATTTCATGAAAAAAGTATAATCTTAGAAAGATAAAAAGATTTATGTAACAATGGCGTTAATAGATAAAAATAAGGATAAGTGCGCCAATTTCGAGCATATAGTAGTTAAAAGTTAAATTGTTAAATATAAATATTATAAAATTTGACAAATAAAGACACCTTCTTAAAAGAATGTATTTTATTTTTTGATGTCATTATTTTCAGTAAGTGATTACCAGTGATGAAAATTGAGTTTTATATGTGAGAATTGAGATACAATTTAAAACAGTACAGTACAAAGTCACATTTAAACGAGTTACGATAGGGATTTTTCTATATTTTATTATTAAAAGAAATGTGCCAGCTTTCGATAAAAGTTGAATTCTATACTTTGTTTTGGCACGATAATGTTTTTAAATAAAGTTGCAACGCAAAAAATGTCAACATACAGCTACGAATAGCATTTTATTCAGAAACGAACGAATCGGTCGAGGAAGTGAGCTCAATGGTAGCCGTAAACGTATGATAAGCCGAGATTAGCGATAGACCGAGATTACGAGCTCGGTCGTGGTAGTACGGAATTGTGAGCGTCGAACGCTGGTTGCCCGAAAAATAGGAAAAGCACCTAAGCTGTAAGGATAGCTCGGATTTCCCGATGTGAGTCGCTTTCCTCGCAGCCTCACCGCGTGCTCCATGTACTTAATCGAATTTTTAAATTCGTAATGTTCTTAGTTACTACTTGTTTCAACATCTGATAACAAAGATAAAATTTTAATTATTGAGGACTGATGAGGAGACATACGAGAAAGAAAATTTCAATATTTGCAGCTATTAAATACGTTAAATACTTTATTTAACGTATTAAAACAGCTATTAATACTTTAAAAATACTACATATTTTTAAAGTTGTTTTGAATAAAATATGTTAAGCATTAAAAATTATTCTGATGTTAAGAATTCTGATATTTATACGAGGATTTGTACAATGAATTTACTATAAATTAATTAGCACTAAATTCTTTTTATGTGAGGACTTTCCATATAATTAAAGGACAGCCACGACACTGCGGCTGTAACTGCACGATTAGTACTTACAGCGAGTCTTTGTCTTCCCTGTCAGCGTTTAAGACAGCATCGTTCCACCATAATCTTATCATAAGATAAGACCAGTAGAAGAGGTATTCGGGATGAAACAAAACCATTATACAATACAGAAAACATGACACAAAACATTTAGTGCATTTATATATCATGCATATACCCACGTATCGGCGTGTATAATATTTAATAAAAACATTTACAGAAACATTGCACAAAATTAGTTTTCGGATTCCGGCGTCTCATAATATACCAAATAAACCCATAAATTTTCATTTAGAAATTCGAAGATGAACTCGAGTTTTAATGCATTTATATGCATATGCAGTCTTGTACGCATGGGTATAGATAGACGTCTATATTTGTTAATAACAACTCACACAAAAACGTTGCACAAAATCTCTTTTCATTTTCCGACGTCTTTTTACATAACAAAAAGATACACAAAGTTTCATTTCGAAAATCGAAGTGAAACTATGTGCTCGTTGCATTCTTATACATATGTGCATACGGGGACCGTATATATATATTGTTTTTGGCGTGCATGTGCATAGATTAACAAACGTTGACGTATATTTTAATAATCGCATAATCAGGTTAATTATTTCTCCAAATTCGCTTGGGTTCTCCAGATGAATGTGCGATGGATCAAACTTTTTTAGCCCTTCTACTTTGACGGTGTGACATTAATACTGTTTTGATAACAACCATCTGAATGTAAGGCGACGTACAATCGAATATAAAAAAAATATTAAATGTTATAGTTTAGCTAAAAAATAGTTTAAAATCATTCGTTACATTAAATGTTAATGATATTATTTATATTTAAACATTCAATATTAGTAATATTCATCGATTTTAGCTTCTATAAACATTTGAAGGGTGATAAAGTATTACGACCAAATTTGGAATATTTTTTCAGAAAAATATATTTGATAAAACTTCGTTCTGAACATTATTCAACATAGTAATTGAGATTTTCCAGACTAACTGAATAAATTTGGTGTATATATATAGAAAATATAAAATAAAGTTGAAAATATAATTCTACAACTAATGGGTACAATATTAATGCAACTAAAGTTTTATGAAAGATGAATTATAATAATTTTTTAAATATAGATATAAAATTAATTTTTTTCGTGGACTCGAAAATTTTTACGAGTCGATGAGTGATCCTCTATTTTGCGCCGCGGCAGCATCGCTTATTTTCTAAATAAACGTCTCAAAATCCTCAAAACATGTTTGATTAATATAAATGGTAATTATAATTGTTTATATTTTCGATAATAATTTGAAATTAGTTCAGTGACATTAGTAACAATGACCTGAAAAAATTATATGAAAATATAATATGAACTATTATTTTATTTTTCTATTGAGTAAATACATGTTTTAAGAAATACAAAATTTTTAAAAAGGCTTTGGAATAGTTGTAATTATATATTAATATAACTAAAATGAAATTGATTATATTTAAAAAATACATTTATAACTCTCTTTATATATTAACCAATAAAACTTATAATTGAAAAAAGATTTCTTCATTATCTGTTTCAAAATTGCAAAAATGTAAATATTTTGGACGTATTCATTCAAATAATTTTATTTACTATATCGAAACACGTGATAACATATTAAATTGTCAGTGCAGAAATAAAAAATTAGTTTTGACTGATAATCTACATTTTTATACATACACTTTTTATCTACAGCACCTTAAAAAAAATTAAGATATTCTCATATTATAAAAAAAATTAAGATATGCTCATATTAAGAAAATGCAATGACGATAAAACAAGTGCAGAAATATTCCGTGCAGTATTTCTGTGAACGTTATTAGGAACACACATACAGCTTCCCATATACGCATGTGTACAAGAGTGCATATGCATGTAAATGCATTAAAACTCATGTTACGCGCCGAATTTGGAAATGAAACTTTGTGGGTGCATCTGGTATATAATGAGACGCCAGAATCAGAAAACTAATTTTGTACAATTGTTTTTCAAAAGTATTTTTTAAATATTATACACTCCGTTACGTGGGTATATGCATGATATATAAATGCACTAAAGTCAAAGTTCCGCGTCGATTTTTTTTTCAAAATTTTGTGCATTATTAATGTTTACTCTTTTATTAACTTTTGAAATTTTCAACCCTTAATGAGGGTGGCTTATAAGTGTATAAGGATTGAGGAAACTCATGATTTTGTCGTTTTGTGTCATAATTAACAGTTTTTGATTATTTTGAAAGAAATTATTTGATTTTAAAATTTTTCAATTTTCATTGCAACAACAAACTTCAGATTCTTCTTAAAGCGGGTCTACTCTCCATTGTAAATATCACCTCATACTATATGACTTCTCCCCCCTCTCTCGCTCAAGCTGTGCGCCTCTCTCTCTCTCTCACTCTCTCTCTATCTGTTTGTGAGAAGTTTCATCTTCCAAATTTTTCAACTGTGTTTCTGACCCGTAACTCTTCTCGACGTACTTAGTTTTCAAATACTCGTAAGAATAGGGCATATTTAACGTTAATATATAGTAATTCGGTAGTGTTTCGCATCGATTGTTAGAATAAAAAGACAACATGGAAGATATATTGTTTTTAACTTATAAATTAAATAAATTAAGAAATACTATATTTAGATATTTTATTCGATAATTTAATTTTAATAAATGATAATTATTAATAACTATTAGTGTTTTATATATTGTACAAACAATATTCCAGCGTCGTATTTAATCCATCAGAATTAACACCTTTTCGCAAATGTGCGACTTATGCTTGTGAAATATACGTAAAGCAGTGTCTCCATCGACTATTTCTTTTTACCACCTTACTGCCATAAGCCGGGGTCAATTGTAATGTACTAATATTACGTCATACGAAGAGTGAATATTCTAATACGTCTCTATAAGTAGATGTTGCTAACGTAGAATAACTTGAAAAAATATTTCAACTTGCGTGAGGAAATATGAAAGAGTGAAACAATTTTTTTAATAAACGGTTATTCAATAATTTTAAAAGTAATTTAATAACGTTATTATATATTTATATTTTTTAATGCAATATCTGATTATTATTCGTTTCTTACCGAAATTTTCTAATATATTCTTCACGTTCAGATCATTGTTCAGATCGAATTTCTTTCGAGATTTTCTTACTTAGGTTAGATTGATTTCTTATGGCAGCCCTCATAGCTACGTCGATTTTGAAAAACTTGTCAATTTTTTTAGTTGTCGCCTCCTCCGCTTTGCATTTTATTAACTGTATTTCGTCTATAGCCAACAAAACTAGACGCTTACCCTTCATTGCTTTTACCTTATTTTGCAATAAATAGCTTTTGAAACAATCCTAAAATAGATTGGACTCTTGATGCAAAGGATCTTAGTGAGTAAAGAACTAAAGGTCTCCTTGTACTCATTAAACGATTTCTGATTAAGGCCACCGCTTACAGTTCGGCAAAAGTTGCTCTTGCAATCCTTACAACAAAACAGTTATTAAAACTACGATCTAGTTTTTCAAGTAAGCTCAGTGAGCCATCACAGAAATTGATCGTTCGGTTTATTTTCCGAATCCATTCTCACTTCTAATTATAATTAAGATATAAGCCCATATTGGGTGCTACCACTTTGACATTACGTTATTTACCTAAATTAAAGGTAAATAATTCTTTACCTAAAAAACTAAACCTAGATTTTTTAACAAATTAATTAATTATATTTTTTAGTAAAAATAACAAAATATCTTAACATGCAAAATGACAATAATACTGATACATGGACGTTATAATTTATATCAGTTTGAAATAATCAGTACTCAAATTTTTATGAAATGTATCTACGCAATCAAAAAAATAAACAATTTCAAAAATGTATTATAAAACAACAGCAGATTACATATTTCTAAAATCAATCTTATGTATTATTTAAACTCATTTTAATTTTAATTTGTTGTATTTATAAAAAGGGGTATTTATTTATTTTGTTAGGCTATTCTATTTAACTTTTTTTCAAGTTTAACCATTAGTTGACTGTTATTGAATTACTGTTTTGAAGAAACAGCGTCAATTTTTCTAAAGTGTCGTGGCGTTTTTCATTTTGACCGACGCACGTTCGTGTCAATGCTTACCTGAAACAATGCAAGCACGATGAAAAATCACCAACTTAATATATTATCAAGTTTTTACGTGTCTGAAGTTTCAACCGGTTAGGTCTCAACAAAAATTGAAGTTTTTTAAACATGAATATTTTTTCAAAAAATCCATTGGAAACGCTTAATAATTTTATAAAATTAACTAATTTAAGAAAAAATAACATTACCACTCTTAAAAACCACATCTACAGGGGGTTGAACAATTTAAAAAATCATAATTTAGAAAAAAATTATTAGAGTTATATTATTATATCAAGAATCATTATATCTCTTCAAATTATTAGAATTCAACAAAATTTTATTTTCGATTAATATCAAGCACTTACAAAACTATAGTTAAAAAATTTTTCATATAAAAAATCGATACAGTTTTAGTATTCAACAAAATGTTTTTGCAGATTATAATTTCGGATATAAAGCCAAGTAAAACTGCTATAATTTCAATATTAAAATTGATTCGAAACATTGTCAAACATTGTTATTAAATAAAAAAAAATCGTTTTTGTACGTACATAAACGCAGTTCACAGAATTTTTTTCCGTAATATCGTTCTCTATATAAAATCAAATTTAACTTATGATATTATGGCTGTTACATTGCAAGATTTATTATTTAAAATAGTAATTCATATATTTATATATAGTGTCTTATAATAACGAGTAAATTTTATTGCTGTTAAAAATTTAATTTATGTATTTTTTAATATATTAATTATTTGACAGTGGTGTATTGAGAGAGAGAGAGAGAGAGAGAGAGAGAGAGAGAGAGAGAGAGAGAGAGAGAGCGAGAAGAAGTATCATACGTAAAAAAGGCAGAAGAAACCGGGAGGAAAAAGATGGGTTGTAATTGTTATCATTGTTACATTATTTCTTATTGTAAACGTATTCGACTCATTTTTTATTCATGTTGTCTTTAAATATTAGAACGAAAGACTCTAGTTTTAATAACATTTTCTTAAATATATGATTACTCTTTTTCGTGTGCTAGTGGGCTCAAAAGTAAATTTGAGTCTTTTGTTTAAAAAAATAAGTGACGTTGTCGCGACGAAAAATTTACGATCTACGGATCGACTCTTGAAAATCTGCGAACTTGCGGAGTTCTAATGTCGCTCTGCTAAAGCCTTTCGATGCTTAATATGTGCTTAATATATTTGAATGCATATATACTAAATACAAAATTTATTTATTTAATATATATGCAACGCAGTTATATTTCCATTTATTATTAATATTTGAGAATAGCTATTACGAATGTGTAAGTGAAAATCGTTATTTAAACTTCTATTTTCCATAAAACAGAAATTTTTACAATATTGCTAGATCTTTTTAACTATAAATTCGTCTACTCTCGCTCGGATATACGAATTTGTTCATCTTCAAGTTTATGTGTACAAAACATCTCTTCAAATTTTTTTAACTGTCGAAGGAATTTTCGATCACTTGTTTCCTTAATTGCAATAACTTTGTAAAATTGACTTAAATAATTTCTTTATCTAATTTAATTTATTCACAATAATTTTTACTGCATCATCCCTTTGGATTAATTTCATTACAGCATTTCACTAAACGCTGTAATAAAAGAAGCGGTTAGTAATAGAAAATCATCCGTCGATTTGAATCAACGAATATTTTTTATACTTATAAGACATATAATTGACCGTTTCTCTCATTCTCATTCGCTCTTTTAACGTCGTATACCCTATTGCTTTTAATAACTGTTTTATATTAATGATTTATTATATTAATGCACAAGAAAACATAAAAGAAATTGGTTTATCAAGAAAAAACTAATTTTTCGTGATCACTAATAATTTAATCAAACAAGCATATAACACATGCAAACTGTACATAATTGTTTTAAATACATTATCAACATAAATGTTTAGACTCGTATCTTTATAATTAATTTCTTTCTAATGAATTTACAAACTTTATATCTGTTAATAATTTTATTTATATATATTTTAAATATCTATTTATAATTACAATAATTATTATGTATTGATAATCATTTCTTATATGACAAACACATGACAAATGAGTTCATGTTTATATGATTTGTAAGTGGCTTCAGGAGAGACAGATGAGAAAGAGAAAGAAAGTATTGAGAAAAAATGTCAGATTAAAATTCTTATATTTGTACAATATTTTACAACAAATTCGTAAAATTTTTTAATTTTTGACTCTGTGATTGAGATTATAGCGGTTTTACTTGGCTTTATATCGGGAATGATAATCTGAAAAAACATTTTGTTGAATCCCATTACTGTAATTTTTATAAACATTTTAATAAACTCCGTGTAAGGTCATTGATTCGCAGATGATTTTGTTTAGCAGTTTATAAGACATTGTTGTTGATGTATGTTTGATGTGAAAATTGGTGTATATATCGTACTCTGTATGAGTCACGATATGTCGTAACGAGAAATAATGATATATATTAATTTAATAACTAATATGTTGTAGATGTACTGTCACGCGCACAAGAATTGGTGCGCTTAAAGACTCGTATTGTGGCGTTCGGAATAATGTTGTTAAAAGCAATATTCCGGATGGATTTTTAATATGAAAATTTGTTTACCTATAGTTTTGTGGGTACTTAATGTTAATCGAAAATAAAATTTTGTTGAATTTTTATAATTTGGAAGTTATGGTTTTTTAAATTATTAAACCCCCTGTAGGGGTAGTTCTTAATGGTGGAAATGTTATTTTTTCATCATAAGTTAATTTTATAAAATGATTAAGCGTTTCCAATTTATTTCGTAAAAAAATAGTCATTTTAAAAAACTTCAATTTTTATTAGGACTAACCAGTTGAAACTTCAGACACGTTGTTATTGATAGCTGTTCATTTCAAGGAACTTATTTTTTCGATTGTTGCCTTACTGTTTCTAGAATTGATAAATAATTACATATCAGATCTCTTCTTATTATCACTAATTTAAAATGTTTGATTAGAATGGATTTTAATGCTTAAAATTGATATTTGTGTGACAAGTTCAGATATAATCGTGATAACGCTTTTTTATATCTCATAGTAGAAATACTCTGCACTTTTACAATTTATTATCCATACCGAAGAATAAAATTCATGGTCAATGTGTTATGAACCAAGTTTATGGTAAAGCTACTTTAGTATTTAATTTTGTATCTTGTTCTCTATAACTTTACGATAAAAATAAATACTTATTGTATAACAAAGGCTCTTCAAATTAAATATGATTGAAATTGCATTAAATGTAGAGCTAAAGAATTCAATAAAAGTAAAAAAAATCCTATTTGTTGATCTTTAGAGATACTTAATAGAAAATTAAAAAAGTTGATCTCAAAAATTAATTTTGAAATAATATTGTTGTCGTATTTTTACAATCATAAAATTCCAATTGTTTTATTGTTCATTATTTACATGGTTTATTGGTATTACATAGAATGCAAAAGATTATACCGTAACGAAAATAATGTTCGCGACAAATTCCATCGAAGCGTAATAGCAAATTAATAACTCGATCATTTTACGATACAGGCTTCCACGATTGATGGCCGTAGAAAAGGTGCTTGTCTGTTCTGTCAGGAGTACTTCATGGATTTGTATTTGCTCGCTGAACTTAAAACGATCTCACTAAAGGTGACGACCGTCGATATGCAGAAGCCGCCCCCGGATTTCCGTACCAATTTCCAAGCGACGCCACCGCCTATTCTCATCGACAACGGTGACGCCATCTTAGAGAATGAGAAAATTGAGCGACATATTATGAAGAACATACCCGGCGGTTACAATCTTTTCGTTCAGGATAAAGATGTTGCAACTTTGGTTGAGAATCTCTTCAGCGTAAGTATCGTTGTTAATCGAATCATCGCTAAAGTAATTGCCATATACGATGATTGTAAATTAATGAATGCAATATATAAGCGGCTTTTTTAGTTTATCGGTAAATTAAATGAATGCAATATGGTCTTAATCATGTTTATCCGTTACGGAATACGATATGCAAGTATTGCATTACGTGCAAAAGTTATATGCTCTTTTAAAGATACGATATATTTTTATTTTGTTTACGCGATTAATTGAAGTATCTGCATGCATACTCCAATGGTTTAGCTTTAAAAAATAAAATAAAATAAACGATATGTTTTTCCTTTAATTGTGTTTCTTAATGTAAGCTTTTATTATTTGACGAAAGAGTATCTACATATTTTATTTATCTCCTAATAATAAATATAAGTATCACAAAATTTGATCGTACGTTTTACATTTTATATACTAACAATTACGATATTCTTGTTCTTTTTTCACTGTATGACGTTTATTGTATATATTCATCATAGCATATGAAAGCATTTCTTAAAATGTTATAGAACTAAGTTTAAAAAGAGAACACATACACAAATAAATGTAATTAATTCTGATCAACATTGTTTTAAAAGAATACTCTAACTAGTAATTCATCTTTTATAATCTCAAATTTTATATTAATTGGTAAATAAATTCAAATAGATACAATTTTAAAACTCCTCATAAAAGTGTTAAAGAGTCTTAAAGTTTTAAAAGACTTATAACGAACATATTTCGTTTTGTTATATTGTAAACATTTCCTAGAACATATGAACTTATAATTTTTAAGTGTTATTTTTCAATTTTTTCATTGTCCAATTTTTTTTATTCCTCTTAATGAGGTAGAATAAGTATTGGTCTTTTTTTATTTCATTAATTTATTATGATAACAAATTTATTATTTTCAAAAATTTTAAATAGAAAAATTTTGAACGCATTAACTTGTTCTTTCATCAACATTAGTATTTTATTGAACAAAAGATTCAAGAACAATCAGTTTTCTCGTGATTAATTTCTCTTAACATTTTAAATAATAAAGAGTTATCATCTAAGTACAATTAAGTTATAATTCATTGTTTTTCCTATACAGATACTTTATGATTAAAATTTTATGGAAATCTAGTTTTGAAGTTTTAGTATTAAATGGATAAGCTTTTATGTTATTGACTTGCTCACGTAATTATACGTATAAGAATAATGACCCAAATACCCTATTTTGCTAGTAAAATGAGTGAAGTTGTAAAATTTCAATTAACCTAGCTATTTCTTAAAACACTATTAATAATTGTAATGTTAATTTTTTTGTAAAATAATTTTTCTAATGTTATGATTTATAATTAGTTTTCCATGAAGTTTTTACTAAATACTTTTACCAAAAAATTGTTCTTTTTCAAAGCAAAGAAAATTAGGTCCATATACTCAATTAGACGGAAATCAAGCTTTTCAAAAAAAGTTTAACTTAATATTTCATGAAGTAAAACACGTTAGCTAAATTAGTTATGCTTAAATTTCATTATGAATGGAACAATTAAATACAAATTTGCTATTTCACTTGGAGTTTCATTATCTAAATTCGATAAATATCTCAATCTGTATCGCAATTGTCGTAGAGATTGTGCTTTTGGTTGACATAATTTGTAAAGCAATTCTAAGTACTTTTTCTTCGTTCTTCCGACAGAAGTTGAAATTGCTCCTGCTGAACGCAAAAGACAAGGACAAAGACCCGAAGTCGTCGTCGCTGATGGCTCACTTGCGCAAGATCGACGAGCATCTTGGACGCAAGGGTACGCGCTTTCTCACCGGAGACACGATGTGCTGTTTCGACTGCGAGCTCATGCCCCGACTCCAGCACATTCGCGTCGCGGGCAAGTACTTCGCGGACTTTGAAATACCGGAGAACATGGTGCATCTGTGGCGGTACATGCATCACATGTACAGGCTCGACGCTTTCCTGCAAAGCTGCCCCGCCGACCAAGACATCATCAATCACTATAAGCTTCAGCAGGTCAATTAATTCTTACTTATTTGAAAAGCTTATGCTACAATCAGGTGCTCGAAAAGTAGAAAGTCTACTCTAGTACCATTCGTTTCCATGGGAGCTGTAACATGCTCATTGAACTAACTTCATTACAGGACTTACTAAAACAGTTGATTTAAGAAATTGGAGAAATATAACTTTTTGAATCAATTTGTGTATTTACTGTAGCTATTTTTTGAGGGCTCTCAATTCTTTTTTATTTAATCTCACAATTTTCATGTATTACGTTTTCTCTCAGATATCTATTTTCTATAACGTAACCTGGTACAAGGTCATTTTTATACGTGATTTAGTTTAAACTTCGAGAATTAGATTTTAACACATGGAATTAGATCTGAAATCTAATTTAAATCTGAACACTAATAATGATTAAACAAGTTTTTGTAACCTTACTACATTGAATATCGATCTTTTTATTAAATAAATTTACTAAAATAAATTCAGAAGACTTTTTTTGCTTTTTGAATGTTAATTGCCGAAAATTAAATGAAAATTAATTCGCGTGTATTGATTTCAGAAATTTTAAAGGCTGTAGAATATTATTTTTTTAACAATTGCTCTTTTAATCTGTAATTATGAATTGAATTAATTTGATGAAATGAACTATATGAAAACTAACAAATACAATTAAAATTGTATGTTTTAACTGTAAATATAGTACTGTACATAAAATTATTTTCACACAACTTGCTATACCAACCGTACAACAAACGATTTTAAGTTATCAAATAAAGTAATCTTTTATCTTCGAATGAAATTTAAAAATTTTACCAGCCCTTTCGCTTGAATTATTAAGATTAATGCCTATCCTAAATCATTCAATTTTAATTAAGGACACATTGATAAACGATCGGTACGGCAAGTTGCGTAACAAGTCAGCATTATGCATTCCTTTAAAAATAATAAACTTCTTTAATTTATTAATAATTTTTAAATAACAGTAAATACATATATTTGATTTTATAATCAAATACATTAAGACTTTTGTTAATATCTCTTAATTTTTATGCGTAATATTAAAATTATTTTTTTTAATTTAATGTGTATAATTATTAAAATATCAAATGCATACTGAACCTTAACATTTGTTTTCCTTCGCTTTCATAATTTGTAACGTATATATTATAATTTACGTTTCAAAAATTATATCTTTTAATGATTAATATATCAATACGGAAAATGTAAAAGTAAAAAAATAAAGTCTGTATAGGATATTTATTTGTTCTTCGGTATCGGCTTTGTAAGTTAAATAATCTTACTTAATCGATCTGTTGTGCTTTACATCAATATGTATCTAAAATTCTGACAATGTAATCCTAAAATCACTGTAAATTATATTATCTTTCAATTTTTTCACTTTCGCTTGACCACTAAGTTACACCTTGAACTCACTTTACGTTTGTCATTATAATTAAATACTATTATTAAGCAAATGCACTTTAATTCTCTTACTAACCGAAGTAATATTATTACACAATTTCATTTAAATACGAAGTGCGAATACAGCATATTCTAATTCATTATTTTGTTTACTGTTTGTAGAGTATGAAAATGAAGAAACACGAGGAGCTAGAAACGCCGACCTTTACTACAAGCATCCCTATCGAGGTCAACGACGATTAGATTCAATAAAGCTGGACCATCGAATATATACCGTTATTATCTTCTATGTGGTTTACACATGCATACGTACGCATGAGCTCGCGCTTTCGGACTCCATCCCCTACACGTGCGCGCCCGCGCACGCACACACACACACGCACACAAAGTGAAAGATAGTGGGGGGTCCATATTCGCGTCCTGCATAATAATCAGTGACAATGCAAACTGGTGAGTTTCCTCGCAAAGATCAATGCTATGGAAGAACGTAGAAGAATGTAATTGCTGATTCTTCTTTTTAAGGAAGAGGCTTGCTTTCCTCTTTTTTATAATGTTAGTGCTTCACTGCAAATATGTACAATTAAACGTATATGTTTACAGTGAATGGAGAAAGAGACAAATATAAGCAGTTAGTATACAGAGAAAGAGATAAAAATAAATGAAAGAATTATCAATAAAGAAAGGGAGAAAAAAGAAATAGAAAATAAATATTGTGTTGAAATAAATGCCCATGTGATGCGGACGTTTGATGATGCATCGTTTTCTAGTACCAAACGGCAATCACAGTTGGTGTAGAGATCAAAGAAAAAGAACTGAATGAGTTATCCATGTTGTACAAAATGATCCTTCTTCTATTTGAGACTGTGCGACTCGTGAACGAGGAAAGTATATTGTCAAAGGTTATGACTGAGATACCTGATACTTTCTTAGGCAGTCATGATATCTGTGTGATATTTATAGTTGTATTGCGGCCTTAAGAATGTATGAGATGATCTTACCACCTACTTTTCCCATCCAACATAAACTCCCGATCTTTGATCTGTTTAATATGGTTCCTAAAGTAACTATGGCGTACTTTTGATTTGCTTCGTATGCATGTACGGTTGAGCTGAAAACGTAGGCAAATAAAAAAAGAACGGATAACGGGAAGATCGAAGTAGTTGGTCCAGTATTTCTGTTTACCGTTTGCTACCATATTGTACAATATTGTATAATTGCTGATATTAAAAGATCGATGTCGCAAAATTTCTAAGCCAATGGAGTCCGCAATATGCATATCAGAGATGTAGGAAGAACGAAAATAGGATAGCATAAACTAAAGCTTGTTAAGGCATTACTTATAAAATCTATCACGATAAAGCATATTTGTCACTTACGCACATAAGCATGACAGAAATTATTGTGTATATTCATTTTTTCTTTTTTTTAAATGTAAAAAAATTTACATTGTAAAGGGAGAGACCATTTTAAATTAAATTTAAAAAATCGAAATGCTGAATGATCTATGTATTTTTGATGCTAATGTTTTTTATACGTATGCAGTCATCATACGTAGGTACAAGAATGTATATAAGAGCGAGAGAGAGAGAGAGAGAGAGAATTTCTAGATTTTATTCTATAGTGTGAGAAAAATATATCCTGTCTTTCTAGCAATGAGTTTTGTAAAATAAAACTGTACGCATCCGAGAACTTTCGCGTTAATGCATTATGGCCTTTGTATCGATGGAAAGACCTTCCATGGTCATCGCGTTGCCTGGTATTTGAATTTTACGTTGATAATCTTCAATTACTCCGATCAAGTGTCAAATTACTCGCAAGTACCACGTGCACGCGACATTATCTAATCGCTCACTAGTCTTTCCCGAAACGTACAAATTATCTATGATACAACCGTAATCTTTTTTGGGATTGCTGTAGCTGATGAGTGTGTGAAATTGTAAGTGCAAACGACGTAAATCATTGGGCACTTCGATTTTTCGTGACATTTATATTACGAACTATGGAGCAAAACGGAAGCGATGCATTGATCTATAAGATGAAGTGTGCTACTACGAGTATTATAATAACACTTAATTAAGCGTCATGTATAAATAAAAAACATAATACTCTAATTGAAATTTTTTTTAATCGCTTAAAATATTTTTTTGCTAAATATATAGAATGCAGTAAAAAATGTGTAAATAATGAAATATTTGTATACAAATATTAACACAAATTTTATATTGGACTTTGTACGAGAACTATACAACACAATTTTGTATAACTGATGACAAAATCTGCGTCAATTCCTGTACATATTTAACGGTGTAAATTTTGTTAAGCTTACACCTTTGCCTCCATGCATATTTTGCACATTTATCGAAAATTTGTTATCCCATAATTTACTTCGTAATATTCACTATGTACACAATATATAAATACATTAGACATAATTTATTTGGCTAAAATTTATCTTGAAATAAACAATATTACTTTTATAAAAGCAAAATATTGATAGTATCAATTTGCTTGGCATAATACATATTTATGCTTTTTTTGAGTATAACTTATTATTTTATTAGCATTTCAGTTAAGGCATGCAAATTCAACAAAAATTATAGCTATCGCAATATTTGCATTTTGGTCTTACGTTATCGACCATGTCTTCGACTCTTCGACTCATCTCTACTTATTTAAACAGAATAAAAGATAAAAATATTAAGTGGTAATAATGAACATAATAATGATTGTGAAATGGTAACTTTCAAATTGATGGCTCGGAATATTTCTTTGACGTTTTGAAAGCTTATATGAAGAAAAAAGCTGATCGCTATTTCTTGTATTATTAACTATATTATTAATTATTATTATTATATTAACTCATATTTGGTTTATACTCTTAAAAATCAATATACCAGTGTTTACAGTATGATGTGTACAGTTACTATTCTTTCCTGCAAAAATTCCAATAAAAATATTCTTCATGTAGCATACATTTTACCATTAACCGGGTAATAATTCCTGTATTTAATATAGTTTTTAACCACTTTATAAATTATCCTAGAAGTATTTCACGTTAATAATTGTAAATTGTATTGAAAATGAGTAATGTCTTGAAAAAATGAATTCGTTTTTCAATATGAATAAATTATTTTCATTACCATGTTACAAATTTATAATATTTCTAACTAATATTCGATACAGTTACAAATAAAGTATTCGATTTGTTTATCAAAAAATAAAATAAGTATCTATTAGAATTTCTAATGAGATGGATGAACATACAAAAATTTTACGCATTTTGAAGTTTTATAGAAGCAAAACGGAAATTATATTTAACTACATATTTGACTAGCTTAAAAATAGCATATACTCACAGTATTATGGAAATTCAAATTTAACGCATATTTCTATGCTAAGACAAACTGTATAATTAAATTATGAAAATTAAATTGAAAACAAGAATAGGCAATATATTATGTGTTTCTACTGCTGATATTGAATTATCCACTCGGCAATGTATAGGTTGACTCAAGTTTTAAAATAGTATAGCCGGGCATCCCACTCTTTGTTTTCTGCATTTTCGACTTTCTGTAACTCTCATTCATAAGTAGGGGCTAGAAAGTAAGCCTGGCAATTCTCGCCATTTTAACTTCTTTAATCAACTGTGCCATCATTTTACTTTCATTGGCACAATGAAACTCGCAGTTTCTTCATAATAATCATATTTAAAAGTCAATCATGCGAATAAGAAGAGGCGATTTAAACGCACTGACTTTAGATTAATTTAATGAAAATGGTTTAAAAGAAATTTATTTGCAAGAAGGAGACCGATCTCTTCGGTGCAACTGGTGCCGTGCACAGCTGATCAGTGAATACGAAAGTTCGCTATCGTGGCCTGCTCGTCTAAAACTCTTCTAGCCCTGTCATTTTGGAAAGCATTGCATGCAAAGCGCCGCTGTAGTTTTGCTGGTACATAATGTAAATCGCGTAAGGGAACGACATTATTCATGCATTTTTTAATTATTTCTACATTTGGAAGTTATTTTACTATTGAACGAAGTAGGCGTGATTTTTTTAAGTGCGTTGTCTGTTACTTTTTGAGACGTTTTGAAGACGTGCTGTAAGTGATTATATTCAGTGTGATTTCTAACACACTAGTGAGTGTATTCACTCTAATAGTGTACTAAATGGACAATTAAATGGATGTTGTTCGGTAAGTGTTGCTTCTTTTTCTCCATTTGATTTTGTGTGGTGGTCATTTTTTATTTTCAGTATCTATTTAAACGGTGATTTTAAAATCTTTTAGAAAATGACAGTGCCTAATGTTAAAGGTATCAAATTTAAGAGTATTTGGTATCGTATGTTTTGGACTTGCAAATGCAAAATTTGACATAATTTTGATGATTTTAGCTATTTTGATGTGGAATATTCAGGTTAGGTTACTCGACAGAAAAATAAAAATTTATTATTTGCTGTATTGTGATTTCACGGAAATTTTATAGATTGCATATTCTGTGCGATAATGCTGGAAACGTTTATTATAACGGATAAATTATAATATGTTATATAGATATGTCAAAAGATTATTGATTATAGATATTATAGGTTAGAATTTTTGCCTATTCCGTTTTTAAACTTTATATATTTTACAATCATAGATACATATTATTAGTTGGCGAATGAATAGTTGATTGAAGAGCAGATGAAATCTTACATTAATTACACAATATTATTATTTTTTATTATCAAAAGATTCTTTATGCAACAAGAGCTTCGGAAATTTTTTGTTTAATTTTCAGCAATACATATATTTTTTAAATATAAATATATTGCTATAGTGTCTTAAATATGCATTGAATGTCAATATAAAAAAAATGTAATTTTTTTGAAAATATTGATACTTAGATTATGATAATAAGTAATTAACGTAAGTAAAAGTTTAAGTAAGTAATTTACAATTATTAATAATAATATATCAGAACTTGTTTTTTTTTTTATAGTTTACGTTTACTTATATATAGGAGAAGTGTTACATTGTTTTAAAAAATTTTTAATTTATTTAATTTATTTTTTATCTGATATTTAGCAAGATTTCAATAACTATGTACAAGCCTCAAAAAATGGAGTTGATTTTTTTGTTGTAATCTTTTTGCTAGCAAATATTTGCCTAAAATAAATATTTTATACACAATCGTAATAAAAAAATTCTTTTAATCGTATTAGTGTTCTTTAATATCTAACAATCGAAGTTATAGAATAATAAAAAAAATTTTCTTGATAACATCCAAGAAATTCATTTCCCAGGGCTTTCAAGCGATTCCGATTGGTTCGCGCCTTCTGAGTAAAAAGAGAGTGAGAGAGAGAGAGAGAGAATTCAGATAAGCATATTTTAAAGCTTATCTGGGAATAGTTAGAATATAAAAATCACTCAAATTCATAATCAAATATATATGTACAAAGATTTCGAAAGATCGCAATATTATTTTATAATGATTTTCTCTCCAAAATTATAACATCAAGTTTTTACAATTTTATTTATTTACATAAGTTATTAATATAATAAAAATTTGAATATATATTTTTTAGTCAAATACTATTTTAATGTTTACTTGTATAATTTAAACTATAGATGTTACCAGCTATATCTAAACCTAAAATGTATCATTTATGTAAGTATACTTGATATATACATCTAGATCATAATTTCTTTTAATATTCGATTACTCTAATTTTATTAATTTCATCCATACTAATAAATTGGGATTGTGCCTTTTTCAGTCACAATAAGATATAAATAAACTGTTTTTAACTTAAGTCAGTTTGTAAATTTTATAGTAATTTTTTGTGATATTAAAATTAATTAAGAAAATTATGAGAGGCATTTTCAAATAAATTTTGAATACTAAAAACAATAAGCATAAAGCTATTATTACATTTAAGATATGTTCAAGAGTTTTTTAAAAAATAGTAATTACACTTTTATTTATTTCAACGGAGTAACTATTACATTTATTTATATTTGGTTAATTAAATGTGACTATAATGGTTCAATTTAAAAAAAGGGATTATACTTTTACGTTCACATTTATTTAATATTAATTTATTAGACACATTTAAATATATAATTTGAGTTTAATATTAAAGTTTCTAGAATGTATTAATAAAGACTCTTTAGTTGTTTGTTATTAAATTTAAGTTTTTAGTAAAAATGTTTTCTTGAATAATAAGTATAGTGCTAATGTATAAAGTTTTATGGAGTTTTAAATTACGTATGGTTGCTATTTGCAATTTTTTAATTTTACATTCATTGAATTTTATAAAAGAATATTATTTAAAATTGTTAATAGGTAAAGAATTATATACTTTTTCTGCGATATTTATATGGTAATAAAAATTATATATAATACTATGGTAAATGCATGTAAAATTGCTTGGTAGAGTTAATTTAATGTGAATCTTTCGAATCGATTTAATAAAATTAAATTATTAAAAGATTATGAATTTTAAGCAAGATTTCTAAATGATAAATATAATTTTTAGTACATGAATAATAGTAGTAAAAATTAATCAGTTGTTCTACTTGATATTTTTATAGTAGTTTTAAATATCGTTTTAAATATTAGTAGTTTTAAATATCGTTGATATCATATTGAATATTTAAAAGAATGTAAAAATGAAATTTAATTAAATTTATTCCGTTTTATACATATCTAAAAGTATTTATTTTTAATAATTAAAAAACTACTCTGCAGAGGAATAGTATAATTTTTTATGAAAGGAAAATTTTGTTTAATGATTATCCTAAAACACATTATAAAGTTGAATATTGTAATACAATTACAACAGAGTATAATGACAGAAAATAATTCTAATGACCCCAGTTTCTGTTTCTCAACTGGTGAAATACGTTGATTTTGTATCGAATATTTTTAAGTTAATGTGTATACCATAATTATGAAGATCTGATACTTGATGTAATTCTTATTTTTTTTTAATTAATTTTATGTAGAACAAGATAGCAATCTGACTAAATTTCAGTACTGTTGGAGCCATTGTAGAGCTTTTCATTTTTACCTTCATACTTTCTGTCTCCCCTCTCTGTATCTATTTATCTTTCTCTTACTCCGACTATTTCACTATACTTCATGACACAAATATCTTTTTGGCCGTCGGGAATTCTGGCCTTTCCTTTTGTCGACACCCTGGGTCTGGCGTTCTATGCAGTCATTCTCTATCTCGCTTCTGCGTTTAGATTTTCCTTGCTTGCAGACATACCTTTTGCTATTCATAAATTTGGTATGCATTAAGGGTACCCAACCGTTATTTAACTGTTGCTTTATTTAAACACTATAATTGCATCATATTCTGCAAATGTTTGGATCCATTCATTAGAGGCCTTTGATGCACACATATAGCATTATTTTTTTTCACTGGAAAATAATGGACTTTAGTAATAAATGTCCATTGCCAAATACGGTTCTTTAAAATAACGCCGATTTGTCTTCAATAATCAAACAATCATACGATGCTTTCCAATGTTTTTGTGCTAGCTGTAATAAAAAATATATTTCTTGCTAAAAAGAAAATTAATAATAATAATTATAGTAAGAACATAGATGAGAGTAATTCTCGGTGATTAGTTAGCCTTTTTTATTATAAATTACCTCTTCAATCTTAATTACAAGGCACTTGCTTGCGCTAATTTCATCATTATTAGATTATAATGATGCAGTTAACGATTGATCAATTGTAAGTGCAAGAATTTATTTTATTGTGCGATAAGATTTATCAGAATATCTGCTTTAGTCAATAATTTTTCCTAACGCTAAAAGAAGAAAAAGGTAAAAGTGTAGCCTAAAAATCCAAAAAAATATAGGCGCGAGGATCATTTAGATTGTCGTTAAAGTTTGCAAGAGGTGCATCAAATAAAAAGCTCTGATTTAAAATAAAAATTGTGACAATACAAGAAGCCGTGAGTGGCTACGTCTTCTTGAAAATGGCCGCTCATTAATCAGTGGCAAGTTACGGCTTTAAAGTGTTGCGAGGCCGGAGACACGCATTGACGCTGCTGTCCTCCACGCCATCAGAATTAACCCGTGAGCTTTGTACGATCATTTAAATTTCAACGTCCGACAGGTGTAAATGTAAACAAAATGAACCGCACGGCAATTGGTCGAGCACGAGAGAGATTCATCGAAAAATAATTCTTAGTCCACAAAGCTTGGCTTTTGATTTCAAACCAAATTTGGGTTCTTCGTGTCTCCGTGCGCAACCACGCGTCTCTTATATTTCCGCCTCAAGTCAGTAACAATACAAGCACTTTGGCTTTTATACTATAAGATCGACGCATTTCATCTTAAACTAATATTCTACCAAAGATTTTTCAACGGCAAGCACTACTTTATTTAGCGTTCCGACATTTTTATGCATTTATACGACATTTATTGTTACCATTTTTAGTAGGAAACAATTATTTTGTATTTAAAAATTAAAGGTGTTACTTAATTATTTCTAATTTTATACATTTGGATAAAAATCAAATTATAAACTCGTGAGTTTATGAATAAAAAGTTGTGGAAATCCTCGGGAATATATTAATTAACAATAATCTGACGAGATAAAGGGTATACATATACCGTATGAATATGTATTTTACTTTTTTCAACGGTCTTTTAAACAATGACAAGATTCTCTGATTTTGTTGCTATTCGGGTTATTACTTCATTTTGATATGATCAACGAAATTCGTTAATAAAAAGTTGTCTAATGTCTCTTAAACACATTTTTATTAACAATAAACTGCTGGGTTACACGATATACATGTACTTACGGAGTCTTTTAAAAAATGTTTTAACTGTGACGAGAATTTGATTAAAAATCTGTTTATTTGTTGATTGTTATACGAGTGACGTAATGCATCAATAAAAAGTTGTTGAATCCTAATATCATGATTTTGTTAAACAATTATGAGGTAGACGCATGTCCTTATAGGTAGCGTATTTGACGTATTTCTTGCGGATGATTTTGGTAATATTGCTAAATATTTTTTTGTAATTTTTTTTTGTTACTCCAATCTTTGGTTCTTGGGTATTAGAATTATACAAATTTTTAGTTAAAATATTAATAATTTTTGTATTTATAGTCTAT